>CM062917.1:101173293-102423293 GCA_031878705.1 Tapirus indicus
TATTTACATATGAAATTAACTTAGAGAAGTAGGGAAAGAGGATGAGTGCTTTTGGTTTTAACCCTATATATACTGGGTTTAATGTAGGGGAACTGATATCAGGGCCGGCATCAATAGCACTCCCCATGCTGTATCATTTTTCTTACTTATTTTTTGTATCCTGCAACTAGTTTACACCTTTTATATACGCAAACTTAACTGACTTGTTCATTGTTATACTTCTAGTGCCTTTGATTATAGGTTCTCAACAGATATTTGGTGAATTAATGTTAAAAAATAAAGAAGCTAAGAACATTCTTTCACTTACTTCCTGGATAGAAGGATAAATGGAGGGGCGAATGAATGTATCACTTTGACTGCACCAGAGACTCTCCTGATTGGCCTTTGCCTCTGGCTGTGCTTTTGCCTCCAGGATATTTCACAAAAGGATAACAGATAAGTCAGAATTTGCGAGTTGAGTGTTTCTCAAACCTTAATGTGAATACTAACTTCCTTGGGATTCAATAGCTCAAGGATGAGGCCTGAGAGTCTGCATTTCTAACAAGCCCCTACAGACTTTGAGTCTGTAGACTCACTTTGAATAACAATGTTCTATGCTGCAGGATTAACAACAATACAACAACAAAATAAAATCTTAGTGGTTTAACACAACAAAATTTTCTTTCTTCTCATGTAAAGTTTAGTACACTCTCCAGGGCAGTTCTTCTTTCAGTAACTCAGGGACCCAGCTTGTTTCAGTTTTGCAGCTCTTCCATCTTAATGGAGTTTCCAAAGTTGCCCTCAAAAAATGAGATAGCTAGAGTCAAGTAGGAGCTTTCTGCTAACTGAACTCAGAAGTGTCCCACTTACAATCACTTATGGACCATTGGCCAAAGCTTATGACGTGGCCCCATTTAAAACAAGGGAATGGGAAGTGCCAAGACGTGAGAATAGAGCTGGCATGAGTGAACACTAATAATCCCTCCCCACCCATTAATGTCACCTAAAGCAGTGGTTCTCATTCCTGGATACACAAGATAATTACTCAAGGAGATATTAAAAACTGTCATTCTCCAGGCTCTACCTCTAACCAACTTTGACTTCATTAGCATGAGATGAGATTCAGGAATTGCTATTTTATAAACACTTCCCTGGCAGGTGATTCTAATGTGTAGCCAGGGGTTGAGAACCACTGATTTAACAGGTACACTCATGCTTAGCTCTTCTACAGAACTTCCATCTGACAAGTAAAACAGAATAGAGGCACAAAACAGGGCAGGACAATTTTCGGCATCTCTCTGAAGAGCCAGGGTGACTACAGATGTCTACACTTCTTTCAGAACTGGACAAGTATGACATGATATATGCTCATCCTATTCAAACTTGAAGGTAGCCAGGACTGGCCAAATTTTTTCATTTGGAAGTAATCCAAAGAATCATTAAATTTTCAGTTTTTTGTGACCTGTAACAGTTAACTGGAGAAAGCCAGCCTCATGACATCTTTAGGGACAAAAGAAAAATGTCTGTGAACTGATACTCAGTTTTTAGAAAAAAATCATTTTATTTCTTGATTTCTCAGGTATGTATATTTTGAGATATTATATCATAGAAGAGTCAACATATGTATTTTTAGAAGTAGAATCAAATTACACCCTTTTAATAGGAAGTGACAGTATTTTCCCAAAACGAGAGAAGCAGAGTTATCTGCCTAACATTATCTGTATAGCCATGAGGTACGTGGACATCGCTTTGGAGAAGAAATACCAAGAAACTATGAATATTTCACCAACAGAATTGGCAGGTCATAAAGGACTGTAAATCTCTCAAATACTAAAATGGTTAATAATCTTGTCCAAGAGAAAGTTTAGTCATCTAATTCATAGAGCTATGGTGTGTCCTTGGTAACTACCAACAAGGTTTAGAGCAAATGAATTGCTTTATACCAATTCCTGATAGTCTGCTATAATTTCCTGCAAGGGAAGAAATCAAAAAACAGAAAGTAAGATCAAATTATGGTCTTGGAAATTTTCCAGATTACAGTTATATCAGTCCTTCAGTGGAGCTAACACTGACCTAAATAGATAAGAGATTTACATTTATTTCAGAGTTCTCCCTCCTATCACCAATTTTTCAATGCGTGCAAAATGTTTTGGTAACAGCCTGAAAATTTAATTGTTATAAACCTGAGTGTTCATCAACAGATTAATGGATAAAGAAAATGTGGTGTAAATATATAATGGAATATTATCCAGTGTTAAAAAAGAAGGAAATTCTGCCATTTGCGACAACATGGATGAACTTAGTGGACGTTATGCTAAGTGAAATAAGCAGGACACATAAAGAAAAATACTGCATGATCTCACTTATATGTGGACTCTAAAAAGATAGAACTCATAGAAACAGAGGGTAAAATAGTGGTTTCCAGGGGCTAGAGAGTGGGGGAAATGGGAAAATGTTGGTCAAAGGATAAAGTTTTAGTTCTATAGGATGAATGAGTTCTGGAGATCTAATGTACAACATGGTGACTACAGTTAATAATACTGTATTGTATATTTCAGGTTTGCTAAGAGAGTAAATCTTAAGTGTTCTCACCACACACACACACCAAAAAGGTGACCATGTGAGGAAATGGAAATGTTAATTATCGTGATTGTGGTAATCATTTCACAATGTATACATATATCAAAACATCATCTTGTTCACCTTAAATATACACAATTTTTATTTGTCAATTCTACCCACAGCTGGGAAAAAAATTCAATTGTGATGACATAACACTGGCTTCTTATATTTTCTCAAGTAAATTTTGCTATGATTTTAGTCTGTCATCAAAGTTTTTCAAAAGTACAATTTATTTAGTAGATTGGCCTGTAAAAAGAAAATTTTTAAAGTTGGTTTTGAAGGGCAAGTTGGATTTTAGTCAGGGATAAATGTATGTTATTTAAATGTACTTATCCCAGAAACTTAAACAGAAAGGGTCCTTCCAGAAGTAATTGTCATTGTGTCAACTGATATAAGAAAGAATTACCTTCACCACTGAACCAAATACACCATAGAACAGATCCTAAAATTCTCTATCCATGACAGGCCTGACTGAAAAAGACATTTCCCAGGCTTTCTGATTCAAGAGTTTTAAAATTCTCATCTGAAGATATGACTACAGCTAGAAAGTTCATCCAAAATGGTAAGCTAACTTTTTTCTAATTTCATGTTTTCAACCAGTATCTATTGAGAACCTACCATACACTGGGCTCATCGTGATGGAAGTTAAAAAAACAAAACAAAACAAAACATGGGGGCGGGGTAAATTGGGTGAAAGATGTCAATTGTGTGGCGATAATGGGTAATTAGAATTATGGTGGTGATCATTTTGTAGTGTATACAAATATGGAATTATAATGTTGCACACCTGAAACTTATATAATGTTCTATACCAATTTTACCTCAGTAAAAAATAAAAAGCAGATTTGATCTCTGATCTCATACATGTGTTATCACAAATTGTTATTAGTATATGAATTTAAAAAAGTAACCCAAATACACTTTGCTTTTATATGTACTCTACTGATTATAGCACAATATGGCAAATATATATCTTCCTTCTGGCCACTATTCCTTGGAGTGTCATATATAAACATAGGAGCAATGCTTTCCTAAATGTTTTAGATTGTCAGTATTAACAACTTCATGCCACCATAACCATACTGTGAAGTTTGATTATGGATGTATAGCAACAATCTCATCTTGAATTTAGAATTTTGCGTGTCCACCACTGGGGTACAGACATTTCTGAGCCTATCAGAAGAAATGGCACTACAGCCCATGTATCTGCTTCAGAGACTGACCTGCAGGAAAGACGTAGTCATTGGGGGAGAAGAGAGGAGTATGAATGTGGCATAGTGCCTACCACTCAGACTTGTCTTTCAGTCCAGCTCCCAATACCTCCGTGTATGAGTCTTACAGAGAACAAGGCCGCTATAAATAAAACATGAATAAATTCTTCCCCCCAAAATTCTGTAAAACACTGGGGCACAAGCAGAATTCTCCTACTTGATGAATCTGATAAAACTACAGCAGAGAGCATGGTGCCAAGAGTGGCAATTTCAGGGGTCATGATACCTGGAGAGGATGATATGTCAAGCAGAGTACTGGCCTAGTGCAGAGATTACCCTAGTGCAGTGACAATCAGGACCAGAGACAAGTGCCTAGAAGAGCAATATTGCCACTTACTAGGACTGTGGAGCTGAGCAAAGCACTGATCATGCTTATTTATGAACACACATGACACATTCTCAGACAATCATAGAAATACAGGGGAACTGGGAGCGAGGCTTTGCAAGAGGCTAAAGTCATTTCATGTATGTGAGGAGAGCCAAACCGAGACTTCCTAAACTCCTTTCTGATGCCAAATTCCCACTCTAGAGCTTGTAGGATATGTCGTGCATATGAGAAAAGCAAGATGGTAAAATCTGAGTTATCACTTTTAACTTGGATCCATTCTTAGTCACCAACTATTAGAATCCAGGAAATTTTTAATGCTGATATGCAAAGTTTTCTGCTTTTATTAAAGAAAGTACTTTTTAGGCGCCGCCCGGTGGCGCAGCAGTTAAGTTCACGCTTGGCAGCCCAGGGTTCGCGAGTTCGGATCCCGGGCGCCCGCTGACGCACTGCCTGTCAGCCATTCCATGGCGGCGTCCCATATAAAGTGGAGGAAGATGGGCACAGATGTTAGCTCAGGGCCAGTCTTCCTCAGCAAAAAGGGGAGGATTGGCAACAGATGCTAGCTCAGGGCTGGTCTTCCCCACACAAAAAAAAAAGAAAGTACTTTTTACACTAAAGTAAATCTAAAACATATTTAATCACACATAATCATTATTTTGCTACATCGTAATTAAGAATAAATGATAAGTAGTTCACAGAAATGACAGTTATTAGCATTAATTTTATGCAGACGAACCAACTTTTTAAAATATTCCTGGGATCATTTTGCTAGTTTTCCTGTATCTATAATCAGGGCCAATGTAAAAAATCTTAATCACTATCACGTACTTCCACAGGCAGGCACACACCCGCATGTGAACTGATGCCCAGACAAGTTTCTGAACCTCACTTGCCAGCATCAACAGTTTCCTCTTTCTGGAAGGCATGAGAGAATATTATCTGGCCCGTAAGCTTGTTTGCTTAGTTGCTGAAGAGTGCTGGCCAGGCAGTCTTATAGTAATCCCAAATGGGACTTTTGTGTAAAGAGTGAGGCACAGGTAATGAGAGGAGAAAGTGCAAGTGGGTGGTGGCAAGTGGAAGAGAGAGAACAGGATGCAAATGGATCACCAGCACTCCATACTTCTGAGACATAAAAAGGGAGGAACACTAGAGCTGAGAGAAAAGAGGAGGAAGATGTAGAAGATGCTTGGTCAACACTAGACTTCTGGTTATTCTTTTGATACCAAATCTCCACTCTAAGATAACTTAGTCAATTGTGAGAAGTTTGAAAAGTTCTTCCATGTGTGAAGATGTCTTATGCTTTACTTGTGTAATTAAAATTATGTCTTCTCTGAGTGACAACCTATCAGGATAGACAAGAGTCTAATATCAAGTAATAATTGTGATTTTATTCCCAATAATTTCCATGAGTTTATGCCAGAACCTTGAAATTATATTGTGCCAGAAGGTCAAATAAATGTGGTTCCACTTCTAGTAAAGGCAGAATTTGTCATTTGTACCAATGCTTCCACTGAGAACAATTTAGAAAGCGTGTCCAAGTATTAAAACGCATACTATTTGAAGGTATCAGAAGGCTACGAAGGCAGGAAAGAATTATGGAGCCAACATCAGGGTAAAGAAGGAATCCAGAGAGGTGAGCTTGGCATCTGGGGACATTTTTCCTCAAGGAGCATTAATTGATTGCAGCGGAAGTGCAAAGGAGGCAAAGGAGCTGAACAGGACTTTCAACAGGACTTATTGAGTTAAGGAAAAATCTGGAATTCAGGGATTATTTAGAGGCGGAGTATTAAACCTCCAGGTTTGGGTGGGGACCTTGAAACCTCTAGCCTAGAAAGAAGAGTGAAACAAAATAGAATCTTTCAAACTTTTCAAGTTTGAAACCCAGCTACAAATCATCTAATCTGCAGCCGAATTAAGTAATTTCAGGATAGCTAATGCCCATAAATATCTGCCAAAAGCAAACTTATGTCAGTTTTGAGGAATATAACATCATATCTGGTTTCAAATTATCTTTAAAATGTTTCATTTATGTTTGGCACTCAACGAAAACTAACCAACCATATAAGAATGTATTTTTAAAAAACTCGAGATAAATAAAAGACAATAGAAATAGAATCAGAAGAGATCCAGATAATAGTTGACAGACATCAACTAAAGTAATTATGCTTAATATGTTTAATCAAATAAAACACAAAATTGGGAATTTATGTATAAAATTGGTAACTCTAAAAAAAGAACCAAATGGCAATTCTAAAACTGAAAAATTTCAAACGTAAAATAAAGAGCTTGATGGAAGTTTAACAGTATAGTAGACAGTTAAAGAGACAATAAAGAAATTAGAATATGTGTGCAAGGAGAACATCATGTATAATTGATCATAATCTCCATTTTTTTTTAACACTTCTTTAACTATTTGAGCAATAGTCCAGCAATGGTCCCTACCCTCAGTTGGACAATGTTGTTCTCGGTGTTAGCCTCAGTACCTCAGTAATTTTGCATTAGCCTCCATCGGTATCCTGTAGCCATCTCCTCAACCTTCCCCCTTTCAATAACTGTCCCTGGAGGACCATACTCCTTCCTCAATACCCCAGCCACAGTGCCACATCTCCACCCTGCTTTAGTCTCTCACTTGCTAGTTGCTCAGCCATAACTCAAAAAAACACAAGTTGAAGGGGGATGTAGTCTTCTAGACAACATCCAACTTCTCTTTTTGACCCTAACACTCACCAACATCAACAAAAACAAATAAAATTGAATATCACTATGTCCCAGACACTGTAGTCGGTGCTTGGGGATGGACGCATCAGTGAAAATAAAAAGCAAGCAAACAAGCAAACTAGTAGAAGGAAATGCAAAATAAATGGTAGATATAATAAAAAAATTATTATATAATGTCCTAGAATGTGAAATACATGATGGCGAGTGTACAGTGTTGTTTTTCTTATTTATACTGTAATTAAACTGAGGTAAAAATAGACACATATTTTTATTATTTCAATCATTGAAATCTGTTGAGACTAACTTTTTGGCACAGAATATGGCGAATTTTTTAAATGTTCTTTCTATACCTGGAAAGAATTACTGTTCTTTGAGGTATTCTCTACATTTTCATTAGTTTAGTTTTGCCAGTGGCAATGTTTAAAATTTTTGTGTCTTAACTAATTTTTTGTCTGCTCAATCATTTACTGACAGAGGTATGTAAATCTAACCCATTATGGTTATGCATTTGTCAAACTTTCTTTTTACTTTTCTTAAATTTTGCTTTACATTTAATGAGGCTATCTAAATTAGGTGCATGAAAAGTTGGAGTTATTTTATCTTCCTGCTGCATAATAAAATAAATTACACCTTTATTTTATTATGACAGGCCTTTTTTAATCTATAGTTATACTTTTTGTCTTAAAGTATTTTTCATTTGTTATTTGATCCAGCAGCACCAACTTTCTTTGGTTGATATTTGTATTAAATCGTTGTTCTGGAGCATTTCCTTGTTCCAGGTCTTTCACAAGGCTGCAGTCAATGTGTTGGCCAGGGCTGCAGTCATCACAAGGTTCTACTAGCGGAGTAAGCTTCCCAGAGTCCTCACTCAGCTTCACAGACTGCTGGCCAGAGACATTAGTTCTTTGCCGTATGGGTTTCTCAATTAGGGCAGCTTGAAATGTGGCACCTGACCTGTCCTCTCTTGCACTTTTGCTTGCTTGCTCTGATGGAAGGCCACCGCCACACTGAGAGCTTTTTCAGAGGACTGAAGGCTTCTCACTGTCACTTGAGTGAGCTTGGGAAATTAGCCTTATGATGACTGTCACCCTGGCCAGCACCTTGACTGCAGCCTTCTGAGAGACCTTGAGCCAGAGGCACCCAGCTGAGCCATGCCAAGATTCCTGACACACTAATGTTTGTCATTTCAAGCTGCTAAATTCTAGGGGTGATTTGTACTATGCAGAAATAGATAACTAATACAACTACCAAATATCAAGAAGATAGTTTAATTTGTAGAAACCACATAAGTTCTTTTCTTATAGAAGCAGTCTTGTTCAAATCAATAGCATTTGTTTTTCATCCCCAATTTTATTGATATATAATTTACATACAACACTAAAAATTTAAGGTATATAGAGTAAGGACTTAACATATGTATATATTGCAAAATGATTACCACAAGAAGTTTAGTTAATATTCATCACCTCACATAGTTACAAAAAATTATTTTTTTCTTGTAGTGAGAGTTTTTAGGATTTACTCTCTTAACAACTTTCATATATATATCACATAACAGTGTTAACTATAGTCATCATGCTGTACATTACATCCCCAGTACTTATTTATCTTATAACTGGAAGTTTGTACCTTTTGATCATCTTCACCAAATTCCCCCATTCCTGCTTTTTTTAAACTGATTAAAATCAATATGTAAATTTATTATATGGATACATGGATATCATACAGATCTTGAGGGCTATAGCTGGGCCTAGTACGTAATCATGGTCACCTTTTCCATTTCTGTGCCGTGGCTTCTCTGCTTCAGTCTTCAGTCTTCTCTCTTGTACAAGTACTGATACTTCTTTCCTCTCTCTCATTAAGATTTGTCTATTATAATGAATCTTTCTGAATGCATTTATGTAATAAAATTCCTAACTTTTTATGTATTTGTAGTTCTATGCCAATCCATTTATTAACTTATATTTAAAAGCTAATCCATTTCAACTGGGATTGTCCCATCTGGCTTGATTTAAATTTTAAATCCAGGTGCTCAAAAGAGACTAATTACAGTCCCTGTATCCCAATACAAATTCCCTGGAGATGGCATCTGTCTGGCTCAGTGTGATTGTCACTCACCCCTTCTCCTGGTTGGAGTTCAACTCAACCGGGAAATAGAGACAAAAGTCAAAGAGTGATCAAGATACCCATTTTGTTTCTGGTAATGCTGAATTGCAAGAGTAGGAACAGCATTTGCTTTTAAGACACCTGATCCCTCAAGTTTTCTAGTGATATCTAAAACTATTTACTGATTCTGATTGTGAATCACAAAATATGAAGGAGTTGGAAGTGACTAAAAACCTATCATTTGCATTGACCAGTGGGAAGCGTAGTGGAATGGGAATGCCTATTGTAAAGACTTTTTGACAGCTGGAGAATCATCAGCTGGTCTGACATGGGACTCAATGAGCTGCCTTTTTACAAGTGCTGGGTGATTTTGAGGTGGTCCAGGAAGCACACTTTGGGAAACATTAGCCTAAAACGAAAAGCAACTAAAGAGAAGAATCAACGAAATTGCACAGAGGAAGAAAAAGGAAAAGAAAATACATACAATGTGGGTGACAGGGAAGAACAGGTAAATTTCTGTAGGTGCCAAGAAGTTTGTGTACATTTGATCTCATTTTAAGATATATAACTAGTATTGTCTTTCAGAAGTTAGTCAAAATATTTCAAAATGCTGTCTTTTTAAATTGTACAATATTCTCATGATCAGCAAACTTTTTCTGAGCCAGATAGTAAATATTTTACTTTGCAGGCCATACAGTGTCTTTTGCAACTACTCATTTCTGCCATTGTAGCACAAAAGTAGACGTTTATAATATGTAAATGAATTGCATGGCTATGTTCCAATAAAACTTTATTCACAAAAATAGGCAATGGGCCATGAGCCATAGTTTGCCCATCTCTGATATAGTTGGTTAGTAAGTATTGCCAGCTATTTGAGGAAAACGTGAAAGTTAATTGGATTTCTAAAGATAACATAGAAATTCAACAAGCAAATTAAAATCTAGATTAAATTGTAATATAGCTTTTTTGTTTTGTTTTATTTATTTTGGTGTTTATTGTTATTGAGGTAACATTGATTTATAACATTGTACAAATTTCAGATGTACATCATTATTTTTTGACTTCTATATAGGTTACATCATGTTCACCATCAAAAGTCTAGTTGCTATCCGTCACCATACAAATGTGCCCCTTTTTAAAAATTGTAAAATATAAAGGAAATTTATAAATAAAAATCCTGAATAAGTCTATTTGGTAAGTTCTGGAGATCTAATATCCAACAATGTGACTTTGGTTAACAATACTGTATTTTATATTTGAAATTTGCTAAGAGAGTAGATCTTAAATATTCTCACCATAAAAAAGAGAAAATGGCAACTATATGAAGTGATGGATATGCTAAATAGCTTTGATTATTTCATAATCTGTATTTATATCAAATCATCAAGTCATAAACCTTAAATATATACAATTTTTAATTACCAGTTATACCTCAGTAAAGCTGAAAAAAAAATCTACTTGGCAAGTAGACTGTGCTGACCAAAGAGCAGTTAAAAAATAAGGGCTGGCCTGGTGACATAGTGGTTAAGTTCACATGCTCTGCTTCGGCGGCTTAGGGTTTGCAATTTCAGATCCCTGGTATGGGTCTATGCACCACTTGTCAAGCCATGCTGTGGTGGCGTCCACACAAAGTAGAGGAAGATGGGCATGGATGTTAGCCCAGGGCCAGTCTTCCTCAGCAAAAAGAGGAGGATTGGCAACGGATGTTAACTCAGAGCTAATCTTCCTCACACACACAAAAATAAAATAATAATAAGCTATTTATAGTCCTTGAAAGAAAAGAAAAGTTTTATAGTATTTACTAAGATTATAACATATGCTAAGGAAATCATAATAGAGGGAAAAATCATATTTTTAACTTGCATCTAAAGAATATTAGTAAGAAATATTACATACGGGAAATGTCTTATTAAAATGTAGAGAGAACATCTCCATCCCTTTCATTGACTCTAAAACATTGCTAACTTCTTAGAAAGGATTTCTGATTGCAGGTCCAAATTTATCATCGGTGCCCAAATATCACGGGTTAAGAGATATTCAATGAAATGTGGTTAGTGAAATGTCATGTGGCAGAATTCTGATCATGAAATGCTACAAAATGAGGGGTCATGGCAACCTGTGGTGAGAAATAAAATGTCAGTAATGGAATGGAACAGTAAATAACGCTATCCTGCTTGTTATCTAAATGGCCACTTGGCAATTCACTTCATTTTCACTCAATCACTTTGCTTCCTCTCTTTCTGATCTATGCACATACATACGAGTGCCCACCTTTGCTCTCTCTCTCCCTCCCTCTCTCTCACATACATTTTAAGCAGGCACTGCTCAAATACTTTTTAAAAGATAATCAAAGATGATATAAAATAGAAAACCCTATAGAGCTCAATGGTAGCTATTATTTTTCATAATATCCTCTGTTAAACAAAATATAATGAGTTTAAGATACTATAATATGATAGAAATTAATCCTTGAGCCAGTCAGATTTCTGGAAATTGCTCATAGTTGTTCAACTAAGAGAAAGGTAATCTGAGCTCTGCTTTCCTGTTTTCCATGATTTTTAGTCATTTTTTCCTGTTCTCTAGCACACTTTATCTTATTTGTGGTACTTTATGGTGTCTGCCACTATGGAATTGTGCTACTCACAAATACTGTGGCCAAAACACATCTAATTTGCCAGGAATCAGGCCAGTTTGTATGGAAATGGTAGTAATTTTGAAAATAGATATTGCTCTGGAAGATAGGGTAGACTATTACTTTGATTACCAGCCGATTAACCAGCCTCCAAGTACCCTCATCCTTGTGTAGTCTCCCCTCAAATCTGGGCTGGCCCTGAAATCTGCTTTAACCAATAAAATGCAGTAGGAGTGGCATTGTGTCAGTTCTTGGCTGAAGCCTTAGGAAAACCAGAAACTTTTGCTTTCGCACTTTATCCTTTTGCATTTTGGGGAGAACCAGATGCCAAGTGTAAGAAGAGGCCAGATTAGACTATTAAATGGAGAAGCAGTGGGAATAATCATCTCTTCTCTCAATAGGTCTTTTATCATGTGGTTCAATCCTTGAAGGCCCCATTTCTAATTTACCTTGAGCTATATTAACTATTTTACTAGAGAGAGGTTCTATGTGGTCCCATTTTGTCAAAGTAATTTGTAAGTGCACAGACTTAATTTAATTTTCATTTACTATTCATTAGGTCAAGGCATTTATGCTCATTAATGGATATTTTTGGGCAATAGGTGCTATGAATATGGGGAATTTAGGCAATAGTTCCATCGCTAAAATGAATTACGTGTCCTCTACTTTAAGTTCAATAACTCCCCTAAGTTTATAGGGGGGTACTTTATTTCAGTTTAGTGGGATTCTCCATTGTAACTGTAATTTGAGTCCCCATATTGATTAAGGCCATGAAGGTTTGTCAATTGGTGCATTTCAGCAGATTTTAAAGTTAATTAAGAACCTATGCTATAGAGCACAAAAACCAATCAGCACCTTTTTTCCTTTTGCTGTGTAAATTATTTTAGTAACTTTTGGATTTCCAGTTGGGTCAAATTGTGGACCTCTTTTTCATTTACTTTTTCTGTATGTTTCCTTCCTCTGTATCCTCTGTATCTGTATTGCTTGCTTTTTTTTGTGGTTACTGGATATACTTCAACGGGTTCTCTACCCTGCTCATATCATATGTTCCTTCCTCCAGAGAGCCTTAAATCAGTATCATCAGGGTTAGGGACCTACCCACTGGCAATGGTTGAATTAATTCTGGATTGTGCTACAGGAATGCCATGGGTATTTTTCCCTATACCTCTGATGATAAATATCTTTTTGGCAACAGAGGCATGAATGCAACAGCAGCAGCACTAGCAAAAGCATTTTGTAGGGTCCTAGTAAGCCATTTGCCTTTAGGAGTATAGAATTCAGCAATTCAAATTTTCTGATAATGACTATTATTCAAATAGTGACTGTTCCTCCATGTGAATTACCACCCAATGAGCCCATATATGTCACACAAGATGTAATCTTTGGCCTGAACTCTCTATAGAATGAGGGCATACACATAACCAGGTCACAGCTGGTTAGAGGGCAAGAGTAATTCTTTGAACCTAGTGTCAGTCACAGCTTAAGCTGGAGTTGAGAAACATGATTTAATCTAAGACACACAGATGGGTCCAGGCTGAGACACATGACCCAGGTCTGCTTTAATAAGGGACTGAATCTCATACTTCTTTCCCTAAAAGCCAATGAATTGTTGAAAATTCTGACTTAGAGTGGTTAAATTATAACAGAGGCTCAGCAGAACTCAGCAAATACAGCACAGAGCAGTATAGCTCAAAGCACAGACTAGCCAGCAGGCAACAGCTCAAAGTGTGTGCTCGCCAGCAGGCAGCAGAGCCAGTTAGTGAGCCAAAGAAAGACCCCCAGTGACTGGGATCATTGTCCAGGCATTCCACTCTCAGAGCCAACTGTGGCCATTCTACAGAGACAGGGACCATACACAGAAACAGAATGGACCCCCACCAAAATTTGGTTTGGTTGTCAAGTCTGAAGACTCCAGGCACACACCAAGAGTGTATTAAAAAGGTTTACTATTTACATAATGAGGCTTTCGGGGGAGAGGAGAGCAGGACCTTCCCAAAGAGTCCAAAAGTGGCTTGAGAAAGTAGAGAGAAGAGACTGGTTTACGGGTTTATGACGATTAAATTGATGGTGGGAAGTGGCTTTGGGCTTTGAACCTCCTTCCAAAGGAGGGAGTAGCTAGGCTTTCTTATCAGCTTGCCAAGATGCGAGGTAAAAAGGAAAGAGGAGAGGTGAGGTTTAAAAGATGTCAGCAGTCAAACATCAAAACCAAAGTCAGACTCTATTACAGAGGGATTTCTGGACACAATTGTTCATAGTGAAGTGAATTGCCAAGGAAAATTGTAGACTGTATGAGCTTAGGGGAGTTTAGATGACATGCTGTGGAAGACACTGTGGTGACTCACTGGATCACCTCAGAGGACAACTGGGCATTTATAGTACCTTCCAGAGAGAAACAGGAAGATGAGAGCAAAGCTTTAAATGACAACTTACTCTGAAAAGCAAGCCTTTTATTTTTCTGATGTTTTGGGATTTTAACAAGCCAACTTTAAAAGATAATAACTTACATAATCAACACTCACCACTGTATTCCATATGAGAAGTATACATGGTGCCTAGTACAGTTCATGGCAGAGAGTAGATACTGTGTAAACATTGGGTAAATGAATATATGAATTTTATGGAGTTTTACACTTTGAAGACTACTTTCTCATAGTTTATCTGATTTGATATTTAAATACCTTCTCTGAGAAAGACTATTATCTACATTTTACAGGCAAGGGAACCAAGTTTCAGAAGATAATACCTTTGCTCAGATTCGGTCAGCAGAAGAGTCAGGGTTCAAGCCCTGCTATTGCAAAAGACTCATGTATTTTTGCCAAATCCCACTGTCCCTGATAGGGTTACAGACAGTAGATCTCTATCTGGAAGTAAACGAGATTATGTCAGAGTACTTTCTGATTCTTTCATTTTTCTGATCTTTAAAACTCTGCTTCACAGTTTAAAGGTTGTTTCAATGAATGGTAAAAAAAAAAAAAATCTGTTAGACATGTCTAATTCTAGTAGCACTTTTAATTCCAGTGATTCACAAACTATTTTTCAAACACTTTGTGTCTGGAATAATTCTCATTTCTTCCACTTACACATATTAAAAGTCTAGATTTAGGTCTCCTAAAGGATTCATTTATTATTCTTGATATCCTGAAATAATTTGAATTTTTTTGAAGATTCAAAGGAAAAAGAAACTATCAGTTCTCTCTCCACAGCAATACTTCATTTTCTCTTAAATCAATGTAAAACTGTGTCCTGGAGAAGAGTTCTAATTGACTATAATCCTAAGTGGAATTTATTTAAAGGTCTTCATCACTCTGATTGCTCAATCTGCAATCAATTTTAAGTTCAGAAGGTATGCGAAATACGTTCCTTAAATGGGTGGGTCACATAAAAATTCTCACAGCACGGCAAATATTTTTTAAGGAACAAAACTTACCATAAGTGGTACAAAGCTGAATTATATTTTGTTGTCAATTTAGTCCTCTCAAGGAGACCATTTTCAAAACAAAGCAATGTAAAATTCCATCCACACTTTGACTCCTGAAGCATCTAACAGTTGAATACCTGATGTTGTTATTCCATCTATTAATGTCCTAGATATCTCAGATAACATTCCCAGGTGTCTTGAAAGCATTCTTCTCTTGGATGAAAAGCCCTGTCATTGACCAAACTCGCCCCTCTTGGCACCTGTCTTTCGTTAGACTCCTGATAGACTGTTCCATCAGACCACAGTTCATGCAAATGCAGACCTACCTGAATCCTAAGGTAAAACTGCTTAGATTCTAGCCCTGAAAACCTGCAAGAGGTCTGGGTGATAAGCTTCCAAATACACATTTAACTTCAAAGAAATATGATTTATCTACTACAAAGGCATTGATTTTTGTAATTAATTGCATGCCTCTCTATTAATTCCTTGAAGGTATATTTCTGAGATCTAAAGAGATGTAATGACATCACTATCTGTAAACCTCTCTCTTAGTTGTGATAACAAACACAAGGCATTCCCTCCACTTAATTTGTTTCTTTGTGTGTGTGTGAGGGGGTATAATTTTCATAGTACTTACCATGCTTTATTATGACAATTTAATTCCCTGTCTTCTTCCTCAACAAGATAGTAGAATTCATGCACACACTTTAGTTCTTACAGTACTAGCACTGGACTTTGCATATAGTAGGCATCTGGTGAATGTTTGTTGAACTAAGGTTAGCAAGAGACATGCATTTCTGCATAGGTGGAAATGGAACATGATTTTCCCAGTGTTTAAATTCCCTGATGAATAGGACTGGCTTACACTTTTATCTTCTCTCACCTGGAATTATTAGCATACTAAGAGGATTCCGTGCTACCATTCCCAAATTTGCCCTCCTAAATATTTGAATCACTGACTATTAATAATAAAAATAAGAATGTCTTTCCAAAGCTTTCAGTCTTCCCAAGGTCACCCATTTCCTACAGATTAAATTCAAATCTTGTTAGTAAATAGAAGCATTCTATGGTTTCACCCCATCTGACTACTTACTGCTTAGCACTTTAAAGCGTAATAATGCCAAAATGCTAAGCTAAAAATGCCAAAATGCTTCTAGTGACCCTATAGAAATTTCACAATTCAATAAGCACTGTCTTGTGTGAATTTCCTACCTTGTGTCACCTGGCTTTCTATCCTTCATGTCTGCTAGTATTTCCTTCAGGAAGCACATGGTGCAGGCAGGAACCTCTCTATTGTGTTTCCTGAAAACCTGAACGTGCTAATCTATCAATCAAAATGTGTTTATCGTGTGCCTATTATATCCTAATTAGGCATTACAGTCATGCAATGTTTAATGACAGGTATACATTCTGAGAAATGTGTCATTAGGCAATTTCATCCTTGTGTGAACATCACAGAGTGTACTTAACTAACCTAGATGGTATAACCTACTATATACCTAGACTATATGGTACTAATCTTATGGGACCATCATCATATATGTAGTCCGTTGTTGACTGAAACGTCATTATGCAATGCATGAGTGTATAATATACTATAATTTAAAAAAATATCTTCCCTGCAACTGCCTCCTGGAAGTTCTTCAAAGACAGAAGTTATGTCTAATGTGCCTTTAGCCTCCTCAGCACCTAGCACAAGTGGTACATAGTAGAAGCTAAGTAATTATTGATTAAACTGAGCTGAACCAGAAATTAAAAGTGAAATCCAAAATTATCCTCATGAGTACCTTATTTTAGGACGGCAAAGCTAACAGTTGTGATTCATATATGGCTCCCTTAAGGGGGGTAAAAAAAATGACCGAATCAACTAGTCATTGCTAGATTATTTTAAAAACTCAAAACTCTTTGACACAATCAGTGGATATCAACTCTAGTATAAATTTGTGCACAACATTATTGAAAGTGATTTTTATTTGAACTTGAGTATAGTAACCCTTAATTAGAATAAAATTCAAGATCAGTAGTTTCTTATCACAGGTGATTTTCGTTAGTTAAGTAGTAAAAAAATAAATCTGTCTTCAATGTTCTCTTGTTGAAACAGTTATCAAAGATAAGTGATATAAATTCAGTAAGGCTCAAGGTTATATCTTCCTCCCAGTTTCACAGATAATAATTTCTATGATGGATTCTTTTGAACAATGTGGACCAGAATAGACCAGAGGTAGAATAAAATTGGTTAAATTAGCAGACCACAGCTGAGCCAGAGGACAATATTAGGGGTGAATTTTGAGAGAGAAGCATTAAATACAAGTTTTATTCAGAGTCATGGTGAGCTATCCACACATCTAAAAGCTCTTGGACCCCTCGTTCATACAGAAATGATCCAACACTTTGTAGACACTTGAAGAGACAGAATTTGTTCTGACAAAGTTGCGTGTTGACAGTGAGTTTTTTTTTTTATCCATAACCCTGGGGTTGCCTGTTTGACTCCATTAGAGGAAAAACACTGATTATTAAAATGAACTCATGCATTTAGACTGTTGAGAAGTTGACCTCAGCTCTTGGTGTCTGTTTTATGTGGGAGCATCACATCTTTTGAATTGACCTAGCTCCTGGGGAGCTAGGTATAAACTTTGTCAATATGGTCAACCAGGTAATGCCCAGACTTTCATCCTTTTGTCCATGAATCTTCTCTTCTCACACCCAATTACCTTGTAACTCAATTCAGGCGGTCCAAACCTTCTTTTCATGCAATTCTCCTTCCTCTCTATTGTAAGATACATTCCTCTCTAGCAAAGGTTATTCCTTCTCCCGGGAATATTTGCAGTTTATTTTCATCATCTTTTCTACAAACCGTTTTCCTTTTCAATTATGAAATTAATATATAGAAACATTCTTAACCAAACTTCACCAGGCCAAATCACTGGATTAACTAATGCCTTGGTAAAATGATCAGATTGTTGTTATTGCACACTGAACTTGTGGCTACTTGGTTATTCTCCCTAAGTATACACACATCTGCTCACATCAGGTAAGCTGGATGTTGACCAAGAGTCAGGTGTTTTTGCCTTTAAATCTTTGTATGCCAGTTTTCTTAGCTTTGGTAATTTCCAAAGGTAGCTGTCATCATTTTTCCCTCTCTGCATGAAGATGCCACACCTCACTTCCAGAAGTGGAGTCTATTTCCGCTCCCTCGAATCTGGCCTGGCCCACATTTTATTGCTTTGACCAATAAATGTGGCAGACATGCTGCTGTGCAAGTTTCAGGCTTGACCCTTAGGGAGACTGGCAGCTCCTGCCTCCTTTCTCTTGAAAACCAGCCACCACGTAAGAAGTCTGACTAGTATGAGGCCACCATCCTGTAAGGAACCCAAGATAGCCCTGTGTAGAGGCCACATGGAGAGACATGCCCAGGCACCCCTAGCCATTCCAGCCATCCCAGCTGAGGCATCAGATAAGCCAGTCCCAGAAGATACCACGTAGGATGGAAGAAACACCCAGCTGAGCCCCATTCAGATTACAGAACTGTAAAAGAAAAAAGAAATCAAATTGTTGTTTTAAGTTTCTAAGGTTTTTGTTATACAGCAATGGATAGCTTAAGCACTAGCTATATTAATTATATAATGTCATATATATTATAATATTATACATATAATATTAATTATATAATTTAGTCAAATATGTAGACCCATGAGGCTTGAATGTGAGATGAACAAGAATTGTTGTTTCTGTAAAAACGAAATGAAAGTTTTAGGAAGTTTCAAAAAAGATTTAAAATAGCTTAGAACATAGAAATGTTGCTATCAACATATGTGATTGGGGAAGAAGACATAAAAACCTAGGAATATTCTACATTCAGATTGCTTTGAAATATCTTGAAGTACATTTTTTGTAGTCCTCATTTGCTTCGTTTTGTTCTTTCTTATTTATCCTTGAATGTGAAATGTTCTAGTCGGAATTATCCACTTCTGCAGTGGAATGTTAATTGAATCAGCCCCCATTGTCCACTTAGTCCCAGTAGAATGAATATCTTTCTCTGATCCTGATAGCTAAGGAACAGGTTTGAGTGCAACATACTGACCACTTTTCCATGCCTATTAGCTATGCAACTAACGTGACTCCAAAAGAGTGTGATAAAATTTGCCTCTTTGCTGTTGTCTTGTATTTTACACACAGAAGAGAGGGTCTGAGGCAATCTCTAGACTTTATCCAGATGAACATACATAAATGACGTACTCTAACAGAGGACATCCTAGGAAACAAAGCTCCCACCCATCTGTTTATAGTTTCACTAAGCTTAAGACTTGTAACCATAGAGAAAATAGGACATAATTATGACTGCCTAATGAAAAAAATACCTATATAACAATGAACAACTTTCCCGTTTCCCAGTTAGTGGTCTCAGCATCCTTGAGTTGGGGAAACAGGTGGAAGTTGAGCAAGTATTTCCTCCCAGGCTCCTGTGCTGGCACAAAAGAAAGGCATGCAAAGGCCAATACTTGGCTTGTCTGATTAAACTCGTCGACATCTCTAGTGTTGTAAATTTCTTCCAGACTCTAGCATATAGCTAAATATTACTTTTAGCTTCTAGTGTTATTGAATAGTTTTTATTTTTATAGATAGTTAATGGGAGGTTGGAAGGCAGATTCATTTTCACTTGAAAGTCATTTGAATGTCAGCGAAAGAATGGTTTCCCAAACACCACAGTTTGATTATTCTCCTTCTCAATTCCATAGGCATTTTACACCAGCTTTTGAGTCCAGGCATCTTCTCACTTCAGGCACTCAGGAAAGTGCTAGAGAAATGTGATTATGTTACTTGCCAACATTATATTTCCCGTATTGGAACATTTTATTTTCTATTATGAGAATACTGCCTTCCACTGTGTGACAGAAACAGTAATACACATCAAGTATTCCATTTGTTTCTCTATATTTCCCAGCCCTCTGAAGTCATGGGGCCATGTGATTAGTTCTTGCCAATGAAAATAAAATACGAGTGGAAGTGTGATAGGTCATTTCTAGGCTGACGAATTAAAAGACCATCTGTGACTCTCCAGTTTCTTAGTCCTCTTCCAGGGTAGCTGAGGAGGCCTTGACTTACAGATGATTCAGCTATGAGACATAGAGCCTAGACCAGCCTAGGTCCCTAACTGGGTGGATGGAACAAAGCCCCTTGCCAACCCACGTAGAATACGTATCATGAGCAATTCATAAAATTTGCTGAACTTATCTAATATCTTGGAACTGTTTTGTTACTGCAACATAACCTAGCCTACCCTACTAATACAACAAGGTATAATAACAAAAATAATTAATTCATTCATTCTTCCAACGTACAGTGGGCGTCCACTAGTGCCAAGTACTGTGCAAGACACTAGGGTTAGGATGGTGCAAAAAGACATAGTCTGCGTCCTCAGTGAGTTTATGGTCTAATGAGAAAAATGGACAAATAAACCTTTCACAAGGAGCATCTAGCAAGCACCCAGCATATGCTGCAACTATACTAGGCACTTGGCAGAAAAATGTGAATAAGGAATTTTCGGTATAATACAGTGTAACACAGATGGTAATAGATTATTATAATATCATGTGGTAAGTATTCCAAGAAAGTCTGTACAAAATATTTGGATGATAAAGATAAAGAAGCAATTAATTATCTTGAGATATCATGGAAGGCTTCTCAGAGGAGGTGACATTTGTTTGGATCTTGAAAAGTGAGTAAAACTCCACCTACTGGAAAGGTTGATGTCGTAGTCGTTAGCAATGCTCAATAAAAATACTTGGCTTTCCTCCTTCCATGGTAGGATTGCTCTTCTAATCCCCTTTCAATTTAGGAATAGCCATGTGTTTTTCTTTGGCCAATGAAATGAGAGTAGAATGAGTGACTGACGTTTTCAAGCAAAAAATTTAAGAGCCAGTGCACTATTTGCCGTGGTCCCTTCTCATCTCTGCTGTGATCATGGAAGCACAATTTGAGATGAAGCTTCCACCAGCCTTGGTGTCAGAGTGACTGTGATGAGATGTGCCTCACCAGTCCACATTGCATGAGTGAAAAGTAAATTTCTATTCTTTTAAGATGCTGATATGTGAAAGGTCATTTGTTACTGCAACACAACCTCACTAATTCTGACTGATATAGTATATTCCAGGCTGAGAGAATAACTAGTGCAAAAAGACCTAGAGTTGTGAAAGATCATTGTGCATTCCTGAAACAGTCAATTCAGTGGACTTAAGTTCAAGGTATGTGGGTGAAAAAAGATGAGGTTAGACAGGACAAGGTGTGAACAGTCTTTTAGTGCTGTGTTAAAGCTCTTCTACTTTATTCTTGAAGTAAGAAAAATAATTCTGGAAGTGATGGTGAAGGTATGAGCACATGCCTACCTTCATTCACATCCACCTGACCCTGTGCTACAGAGAATCCTTTCTTAAAAGGCTCTTAGAAACAGATTTTAAATTATCGGTTGTCCTGTTGAGGCAATTATTAGGTATGTTGATGAAGTCATACTGACAGCTTCTTGTGTTTTATCATTCAAAGCAGGATGTGGTCAAAGCCTTGAATCTATAGTCTGTCATTGCCACCATATCTTGTTTGGAGAATATTAATATCTACTAAAAAGTAAAACTGAAAATCTTTCTTTTTTTAGATTTGCTTGAGAGATGGAGTAACATGTCTATTGTCTGTGGCAGTGGGGAAATGAAACTATCACATCAATTACAAAAGCTGCTGAGTTGCCAGCAGGAAAAGCACTGATTCTCGGTGAGTTCAGATCTGTAATTTCAGATACCTTTGTCATCTTACTGAATGGAAAACTTTGAAAAGAAAATCACTTCTTCATTCACAACAATATCCGTCGTCGGAGTCTTTGAAAGGAACTGATAAGATGGAAATTTATTTTTGAAATGCTCTCGGTTGTTGGTAATTTTTATTTCTAATTTAATTTTCATTTTTCCTTTCTCTGAGGTATCAGTTTATCAGTTCACTAGCTTTTTAGCAGGACTCAGTATGACCACATAGTAGTTTGCAACTTCATTTCAATATGCAGCTAAATAAGAGTGATTCAGAATTGTACACGTCAGTATCTCAACAAAAAAGCATTTATTTCTATTAATAGTTTAAATTCCGGGCATATTTTGGTTTTATTCCTCCTGCTGCCTCCGCTAAGGCTATCTGGTTTACTCAAGAAGTAGAAGTTAAGATAATTTAGAAACCTTGGAAAGTCTTTTACTCTCTATGGACCAGATCAAACTGTTACAAAGTCGGTCCAAGGGGACTCTTCGGGAAGTACCAGGAGGGACAGCTGGTGAGGAGGACAGAGGGAGTAAAGACACTGGCAGACAGAGATTGACAGCTCTTCTTTATCAAATATCTGTATGTGCCCAGCCTGCTGTATTTATCTACCCCCAACAACTCCCCCTCCTACCCCTAATAACCAGGTTTCAAGGGTTTTGATGACAATCTGAAATGTTTAGAAGCTGCAGATTTGTTGTTTAGGGATTGTGACAGAGAAGAGCTATGTGCTCACCATTCCTCTTTTCTTTTCCTGAATCAGAGGAAGTCTGTATTTCTGGGCCTCCCTTGAAGTTAGAGTACGGCTACATGAGTGGATTCTAGCTAATGGGTTGTACGCAGAAGTAATGTATTCATTTTGAAGCCTACCATAAAAATCTCTTGTGTGCTTGTCCACACTCTTTTCCTTCTGTGGTTACCATGGAGGCCATATTGTTAAGACGGCAATGCTGTGAAATGGAAGAAGCCTAGATTCCTGAGACATTCTTGAAGGAGAGCTAGCTAACTTGCAGCCAACAGTGATGTGAGGAAGAAACAAATTTTTATCATGCTAAGCCACTGAGATTTGGTAGTCATTTTTCACAGTGACTGGCATTTCTTGTTAGAATGCAGGATACTTTTGGAAACTAGAAAAAGTAACCTAACACAATCACAGTATGGAATAATACAGCAGACGCAGTAGAAAGCCCCACAGCTACGGTACTATAGGGGCTCTGGACTCCAAAATGACACATAAAAAACACCGATACTTACATCTTATGACTTACATCAACTATAAACCCCATATGAGTTAAATCAAGAGTTAAGATTACTTTCCAGAGGACTACGGTCACATCACTTTCCATCTTAGCTTAGGAACAATGACAAAGCTGCAACATGTTTATTATATAAAAGCAGTGTACAAATCAAACAAGTAAAAGAATGTTATAACAAGTAGAAGAATAAGTTATAACTCTGTAAAGGGAACTAGTTGGAGTGTGACTTTTCCTGACTTGTAGTAAAGAAATATTTTGCAGAGTTGATTTATTCAGGCAATGAAATGAAGAAATCAGTTCTACTTTCAGTTTCATTACTAAGTAGTGATTTTGCATCACTAACTGTAGATTCATTGAAATGGAAATGGCTTGTAGTATTTCCACTTCTTAGCTTCAAGAGAGATTTTTACGCATTCCCGGTATCTCGGGTGTTTACTCACCTAGAAAATCTGCCTTTTAGCCTTTTGTATATAACTTAGGTGCTTAAGAGCTTGGCAATTGATTGAGTAGCATGTTAGAATGACACATTGATAATCTTGAACTGGTGGTATTGGTTTATGTGTGTAGCCTTTTGATGAAGAGAAAAACAACCTCCTCATAATGCTATTGTTGGTTCAATAAGAAATCCCTTTAAGCTGCTAAGCATCACTTTTTTGACCTTTTTGCTTCTGTAAGTTGTAATCAGAGTTTTGAAAATTTCTTCCTTAAAAGCCAAGTTTTAGCTCGGAGAGGAATTCATCCGAGTTTCCTCTCCCTCCTTCTCCATTGCCCTCTTCTTAGTGCAACTCCTAATCTATAGCATGAAACATCAGTTAATGAAGGGACAACAGAAGGGCTGATTAGGAAGAATCTGAGTTTAGAGATTAAGAGAATAGGCTCAGAAACTCTGGATTTGGATATTTGTCAAATATTGTCTTTGCCTTATAAGCATTGTAAGATCCTGGGAAAATGACTTCATTTCTGTAGGCCTGAATGTCATCATCTGTAAAAAGTAGATACTAATGGTCTACAACTCATAGGATTAAATGATCTAGGAAAAGAAATGCTCTTAGCCCAGCAAGAATAAATAATAGCTATCACTATTTTAACAATAAACAGGTTCTCAAACCTTGAATTACAAGAGAAGGCTTTAGATTAATTGCAAGTGCTAACTGACTAAAATGAACTCAGTACTACCTGTGGGTTGAGATGACTCTTACTTGGGTCTGTTTTATACAAATACTCAAACATCAGCAAGGTACTGCACCTAAGGTAGAAAGATTTGGAGCTCTGCACACACTGTAAAATGACAGCAAAGGAGGTAATTCAACAGTCTGTAGAAGAGCAAGAGTATCTTGACCACCCAGCAGGCAATTGATGTTTCCATGCAAATGTCAGTCTGAGGGCAAATAGTGTTTGCTGTCCTCATGGCTGGAGAGCAAGGGTAACAGCAGGACACTGAACTAGCAATAGAAGGTGGTTCTCCTTTAAGTTCAGGTGATACATTACAGTTGATTGATTGGCAAAAGCAGATTCCTTCTATCCAACATAAAATGAGAAATTGGGCCAAAATGGCTGTATGTAAATTTTTTGAGGCTCAAAGGATCCATCTAATCAACTCCAATTCATACGGAAGAGACCCAAGTCTCTTCTGTGTCTCATATCTTATTTTGTCTGAAGAGCAAAATTTCTCCTCTAGAAAATAGTTGTATCTTTTTTTGTTGTTATCATCAATACCTCATTAACGCTTTATTTAAGAACTTTTCCCTTCACAAGGTGTACTGATTCATGTTTTTATATTTGAAATAATACCTAGATATCTAACGAATAATCCCAAGTGGAGATGTAATGTCTTGCAGATAATTTTTAAAAATCATATGACTTCCATGATTCTACTTGAATTTCCATTTTGGTGTTGGCTACATCTATGTTGACTTGGACATTTCTCTTTTCTTTTTGTATCTTTTGTATTTTTTTGCTAGCCAACATCTGACCTCCCTTCCTGGGTTTGCAGACTCCCAAAATGAAAATTCCAGACATCTCCTTTCTCAGAATCTCAGCAGCTGATGGCCTCAACTCAGCCACGTGAAGTTGAGAGTGAGGTAGAAAATATGCAGTTATCTTCTGGGATCATGAAAGACAGTTGATGCAATCCAGACATTTCCTAACAAGATAATAAATAAAATATAAATATATATTATTTGGTATGTGGTATTTGATATGTGTCCATGTACTTTGAGTCCAAATTTAAAAATCATGGTGAAATAATAGAAGAATTTCCTTTATAGACAAGAACAAGAAAAGTTTATACACTGTGACTGCTATTACTAAGCAGTGCTTAGGGGGTAACTTATAGCTGTGATATAGGTATAAAAATTTACTATATTAAAAAATAAGAAAGTTCTCAAATTAATAATATAACTTCCATTTAAATCAACTAAAAAAAAAAGAAGAAAAAGAAAAGCAAAACTAAATCCAAAGCAAACAAAAGGAAGAAAAGAATAAAGATCAGAATGGAATTAAATGACGTAAAGAATAGAAAAACAAGAGAGAAAAATCAATGAAACCAGAAGTTAGTTCACTGAAAAGATCAACAAAATTGACAAAACTCTAGCTAGACTGACCAATGAAAAAAAGAGAGAAGACTCAAATTACTCAAGTCAGGAGTGAAATAGAAGACATCATACCTACTTTACAAAAATTAAAAGGATTATAAGGGAATACAATAAACAATTGTATGCTAACAAATTATGTAACTCAGATGAAATGGACAAATTCCTAGAAAGAAAGATGAACTGGAAAAATCAAAAAAGACAAACTATGGAACTGACTGAAGAAGAAATAGAAAATCTGAAAAGACCCATACCAAGTAAAGTGATTAAATTGTAATTTTAAAACTTCACACAAAGAAAGGCCAGGGTATACAAGACGTTACTGGTGAATTCCATTGAACAGTCAAAGAAGATTTAATACCATTCCTTTACAGCTATTTGAAAAGATAAAAGAGGAAGGAAAACTTCCTAGCTCATTCTATGAGGCCAGTATTACCCTGATACCAAAACCAGACAAAGTCAGGATGAAAAGGAAAACTACAGACCGATATCTCTTATGAATCTTGATGCAAAAATCATCAACAATAAGTCCAACGACACACAAAAAGGGTCATACACCATGTCCAAGTGGGATTTACATATGAAAATCAATTAATGTAGTATACCATATTAATAGAATAAAGGACAAAAACCACATGACAATCATCTGAATAGATGCAGAAAAAGCATTTGATAAAACCCTCTCATGATAAAATTACTCAACAAACTAGGAATAGAAGGGGTATGGGAGTGACTGTTAATGAGCATTGGATTTATTTCTGAGGTGACGAAAATGTGCTAAAACTACGCTGTCGGGCATGGTTGCACAATTTTGAGAATATGTTAAAAAGTATTGGATTGTGTACTTAAAATAAGTGCATTTTGTGGTATATGAATTATATCTCAATAAAGCTCTTAAAAAATCAATAACTTTCCTATGTCCAAATAGCATTCATTAAGTATATATAACAAAAAGAATTCTATGTACAAAAAATGATGTAAGAATAAACAGTAAAAACGAACAAAATTTATATGAAGAAACATTTAAATAGCTACTGAGGGACATCAAAGAAGATAGTCCTTTTGCATAAGAAAATTCAGTATTATGAGTTTATTTTCCTCAAATAATCACATTTGAGGCTATCTATAGGAAATACTAACATGGTATGTAGGGAAGTAGTTAAGTTGACTCTGGAATTTATATTTTAAAATTGAAAATATGGCCAAAATATCAGAAAGAAAAGTAATGAGGCAGAAGCAGCCTATCAGCTCTCAAATGATATCATAGCACTCTAACACTTAAAATTGTTTATATGGAATACATTATAGTCCAAATAGCCTCAAAAACATATGGAATTTTAGCTTCTATATTATTGGTTTACTGAACAAGATGAAATCAGAATGAGAAAGCAGGAGGGAAATTTATTTTTATCCCATTATTGTCCTCAACTCATTGTATCAGATTTTTCTTCCACTCCCGAATTCATTCATTCAGTATTTCACAAATATATATTGACGCTCTA
The DNA here is from genome assembly GCA_031878705.1 of Tapirus indicus. Lineage (NCBI taxonomy): Eukaryota > Metazoa > Chordata > Mammalia > Perissodactyla > Tapiridae > Tapirus > Tapirus indicus. Next base: position 101,200,506 of record CM062917.1, read on the forward strand.
CCATGAGCCGAGCACATGGCTAGGTTTTGGGTGATAGCACTGGCCAAAACACAAAGCCCCTCCCTTCCTAGGCTTTATGTTCTAGTGTGGGGAGACAGACACGAAACAAAACAAATAAGAAAATATATAGAAGGTTAAATGGTGATAAGCACAGTGGAGGAAGGTAAATGAAGTGAGGAGGATAGGGAGAGCTAAACAAGAAGCGTTTTAGATATGTGGTCCAAGAAAGGATATTTGAACAAAGACTTGAAAAAAGTGTAAAGATAAGCCCTGTGGATATCTGGGGAAGCTTTCTCCAGGCACAGCAACCAGCAAGTGCAAAGGGATGGATATCTGCCTGCTGCATTTGAGACTAGAACAAACTGGGGGGAAAGGGAGTAGTAGGAGATGAGGTCAGAGAAGGAACAAGACTCCGCAGAGGCAGGATAAGTGCTCCAGCTCACACAGTTGCCCCTCATCTCCCGTATCCTACCATATACACCACACAACCTCTTTCTGTTTGGGTCCCCCAGCCCTGACAAATAGATGTCTTTCAAAAGAGCTCTGGCCCAGGTGCCTTCTATTGGTTTCACTCGATTCAGTGAGAAAGCTCAGCACCTTTGCCTGTCAAACTCACCTGATGCAGGCTGCACCAAGCACAGCTCTTGCTCTTGCTCTGTCACGACCAGGTGCAGCCAGCTCCTCACAGGGACAGTGTTCAAGGCAAGAGTCAAGCACGTTATCATTCCTCACACTCTCCGTGGTCTTAGGTCAAATTCTCCCAGGAACCATCTCTCCACACTGCATTCTGCTCTCCCGACAGCACAAAGGCCTATGAAATTCCGTAACTCAGCAAGTAGCCAGATGGGTAAGATTTCTATTTCCCCTCCTGGCTGACATTCTGCCCTTTATGAGTGGCTCTCTTGCACCAAAAGTGGACTAGAAACACAAACAGTATTCTGATAATTCTGTTCAAAGAAACCCTCACTCAACAAAGTCCTTGATGAGTCTCTTATCTTGCTCTTACTATAATCTGGAGATGGAGGATGAGCTAAGGGTTGCAGAACTGGTCTGAGAACAAGTCTTACGAAGACCTGTGTAGATGGCCTAACATAGATGGCCTTTCTTTGAATGTGGGGATATGTATTCTCTACCATCTAAGGATATTATGTCTCAGCTGACACTAGGTAGAATTCTATGTAACATCCTGTTACAAATAGCAAAGGCAGTAATTTAAATCCATGGTCAATAGATTATTCAATAAATGGTATAAGGATGTTTGTCTAGTCATCACACACACACACACACACACACACACACACACACACTGAATTCTAGGATATCCAAAGATTTACATGTTAAAAATGAAACAATATAAGTTTTAAAAAACTGATACATGTTACAACATAGAAGAACTTCAAGAACAATGTGCTCAGTAGAAGAAACCAACTACAAAATACTGCATATTACGTGATTCCATTTGCATGAAAAATCCAGACAAGGAAAATCTATAAAGACAGAAAATGGAATAGTGGTTGACTATTACTACAGGGAGTAGTGTTTACAAATACGCATAAAGTTTCTTTTGCGGGTGATAGAAATGTTCTAAAATTAGATTGTAGGGATAATTGTACAACTCTGTAAATTTATTAAAAATTATTGAATTACATACATAAAACAAATGGATTTGGGTATGTAAATTATACCTCAGTAAAGCGGTTTTTAATAAGTAGTAGAAGTAACTTGAGGAAGTGTGCCTTCCTAAGTATGACACAAACACCAGAAGTCATTCTTAAAAGTTATAAATTTAACTACACAATAATCTAAAATTTTTCTTTGACAAAAATTATAAAATGTCAAAAGGTCAATAAACTGGAAAAGAGATGTTGCAACATTTTCTCAGGCAGGATTCAGTGCAAGAAACAGAAACTATTTGTGGAATATTAAGAAGAAAGCTATTTGATAAAGGAAAGTATGTGTTTACAATATCAATGGAAGGTGGAGGAATGAGATGAAGGCTGGAATCTCCAGGAATCTCCCAAGAACACTAAGGCATTGTCCCCCCAGAGGGAGTTTTACCTCCAAAACTACCACTGTGAACTACCAAGAGCACACCACTGTAGCTGGAATTCAGGGATGGGGAAGTTGGGGTCAGGAAGCTGCAACACTGTCTTTTAAAGACACAAAGCTGGAGAATTGGCACTGGGACATGAAGTTTATCTGCTACTCCCAGTATAAGTGCCTCTTATCACTGGGTAAATGGGCATGGGAGTACAGGATTTCACTGCCTCTTCCAGCAAAACAGCCTCCTTTCCTCAAGAAGATGAGGAACAGCCAGTAGTGCAAATAAACCTCACATCTCTAAAGTTTTACATAACAGCAAAAAGCCAGTCAAAATGTCAGGAAAATGAACATGGATTCGCTATTACTGCTTCCATCTAAATCTCCTGTAAACATGCCTAACTGCAATATCAGTTCACTACAGAAGTCTGGCTCTCAGGTAGTCAGGAAACGTAGTTATTAGTTTTCTCACAGTTGCAGAAAAGAAGGCATGCTGGAGAGAGGGGGAAGATAGTTTAAGTAAGCCAGCCCATGTTATCCACCATAAACACACATGACAATGGCTCATCCTTTAATGTATAACGAAATCTTATCACTCAATAAGCAAAAATAGAAAGCTCCTAGAAAAAGAGATACAGAGTTTATAAACATGTAAAACAATGCTCAATATCACTCATAATAAATAAATGTCAATTAAAAATACAGCAGTCTTTACCTATCAGATGGTAAAATATCAACAAAATTGAATTGGGGAGAGTTTATGGAAAAAAATAGAATTTCTGGAGGGCAATTTGGCAACATCAGAATTCAAAATGCACTCATACCATGGTTATCTAGTCTAGGAATATATACTAGATATATGTATATTAGTACATTTGTAAAGAAGTGTGTGCAAGGCTATTTATTGAAGCACTGCTTGTAATATCAACTACTGGAAACAAACCCACCATCCATAAAATGAGGATTGGTTATAAATTACAAAGTTCATATATAATAAACAAAGGGCCAATAAGCACTAATGTGGAATGAGTAGAAAATACATTGTGAAATTAAAGAAGGAAGGTGCAGAAGGGTATGTGCAGCTAGTAATCATTCACACAGACAAAAAATAGATAATTGCACATATGCTTGTATATGTATAAAATATTTCCTTGTAAATAATGTGTGATTGCCTCTAGGTAAGAAAATGGCAAGCCTACATATCAGGGGTGGGACAGGATCTATTCATTGTATCTTAAGATATTTAAATTTTTTCCAAGTGTATTTATTATCTTTGCAAAAATTCAGAAATTCTAAAATATAAGGCACAGATATCTACAAAATTAGTGCAAAAAAGAAAAGTGATAGCACATTATACATTTCTCATGACTTGTTTTTTAGTGAAGTCCTGTCAGCTAAGCTGATATATTCCAAGACTTGGCAGGTACTTATGCTTATGCCTCCTGAAGTCTAAGACTCAAAAATGTTTGAAAAAACTTTCAAGACTGGTACTGATAAGCAGTTTGTAGAAGCACTGTCCCTTAAATAAAGCATAAAGATAAAAGATTGTGTTCTTGGGGCCACTTGGGATTACTTAACAATCTTTTAAGCTGTAAAGATAATTTATTGGCTCATTTAACTGAGAATTCTAGAGGTAGAGCTAGATTCACCTGAGTTTGATCAGTTGTGATCTTTTTCTGTGGTTTTCTTGTCTCTGCCCTTCTCTATTATGTTTATTCTCAGTCTCTCATTCTTGACATTAGCTGAAAGGCCGCAGCTCCAGGTAATATCATTCAGAAGACAAATGAATTTAACTTCCTCAACCTTTAGTCACAAGTCCTGGGCTTTCTGATGAGTGGGCTAACATAAGTTATATATCTCCCCTTTAGCCAACCCCTGTAGCAAAAAGATGACATCCTACTGATTGATTTAAGCCAATCAATGCCCATGCATAGATTTTCAAGATGGTGTCAATCTAACCAAAAACACATATCTGTTTTACAATCCTAATCCAAAATGGAATTTTTTTCCTTTGGCTAGGAAAGGAACCACAATATTCACTAATGTGTTATTTATTTATTTATTTTTAGAACTGCTCCCAATGTAACATTTTTTTTTTTTTTTTTCAGATCTAGGACTTTAATACAGTGGGTGTGCTTATTTTCCATTCTTGGAAATTTATGTAGTCACCTTCATTCTTTCCAGCCTAGACCAGAACACCAAATCAAAGACTGAGAGTTGGAGGGGAGAGGGTTATCTCACCTAGAAAATGGTAATAATAATAATACTTGCTTCATAGAGCTGCTCTAGGAATCAATCAATACATACAAAGCATTAGACTAGTTCCTAGACTATTATAACTACTGAAAAATAGCTATCAATATCTTTTAAAAATGATTACTCATCCACAAATATGATGGAGATGTTAGACTTATCTGACACAAAGATTTCAAAGAGTCTTGAGAAAGATGCTTCAACAAGCAATTACAACCACACTTGAAACAAATGAAAAAACAGAAAGTCTCTAAAAAGAACTGAAAGATATAAAGAAGACCCAAATAAACATTTCAAAACTGAAAAATACAAAACTGAAGTAAAAGCTGAATGGATGGTCTTAACAACAGAGTGGGTGGGACAGAGGAAAGAATCCGTGAACTGGAAGACAAAACAATACAAATCAACCAATCTGACTAACAGAGAGACAAGAAGTTGAAAAGTGAACAGAGCCTCAGGAACCTGTGAAATTATAAGAAAAAAATGCAACATTTCTGTCATAAGAGTGTGGGAAGGAGAGGAGAAAGAAGGCAGGAATGAAAAAGGACTAGAAGAAATAATAGCTGAAAACTTCCCAAATTCAGCAAGAGAAATAAATCTACAGAATCAAGAATCTGAGAATATTCCAAGCAGAATAAACTCAAAGGATTCCATGCAAAGACACACTGTAATTATACTTCTAAAAACTAAAGACAAAGAAAAAATGTTAAAAGCAGCAAGAAAATAAATAACACCTTTCCTACAGGAGAAAAACAATTTGAATGGCAGCAAATTTCTCATCAGAAAAGGGAATCTAGAAGAAAGTAGCACACTATTTTTCAAGTGCTAAAAGAAAAGAACCATCAACGCATAATCCTATACCCAGTGAAAATATCCTTTAGGAATGTAGGGAAAATCAAGACATTTTCAGATGAGGTTAGAGTCAGAGAATTTGTTATAAGTAGACCTATCCTAAATTAATGGCTAAAGGAAGTTATCTAAACAGAAATAAAACAATAAATGAAGGAAGCTGGTAACATCAGAAGGAAAGAAACAAATAATAAGGAATAATATGAGTAAATACAGTAGGCTTTTCTTCTCCTTTTGCATTTCCTAAATTATGTTTGACAGCTGAAGCAAAATTATAACACTGTAGGATGTGGTTCTAAATGTATGTAAAGGAACTATATAAGACCATTATATTATACATGAGTGCAGGTAAAAGTACAAAAGGTAAGGTTTCTATACTTCGCTCAAACTGGTAAAATGATGACACCAATATACTGCGATGTTATGTACATATAATGTAATATCCAGAGCAACCACTAGAAAACCATACAAAAAGACATTCAAAAACACTACGAATAATCAAAAAGAAATTCTAAAAACTGTTCAAGTAACCCTTAGAAAAGCAGAAGAAAACAAACAGAAAACAAAAATTTTGAAGGAAGACTTAATCCCTAATATATAAATAATTATATGACATTTAAAAAGTCTAACTACACCAATTAAAAGACAGAGATTACCAGAGTGGATTACATACATTGCCAGTTGGAATACGAAATGGTATAGCCACTCTGCCAAAATAGTTTGGCAGTTTCTTGAAACAGTAAATGTGCAATCACCATAAGACCCAGCAAATTTACTCCTGGGCATTTTCCCAGAGAAATGAGATTTATGCTCACACACACAAAAAAATCTGTACATAAATCTTTATAACAGCTTTATTTATAACAGTCAAAAATTGGAAACCATACAGATGTCCTTCAATGGGTGAATGGTCAAACAAACTGTGGCACATCTATAACATGGAATACTACTCAGCAGTAAAAATGAAAAAAGCAATCCATACATTCAAAACCCTGGATGAATTTTGAGAACAAAATGCTGAGTAAAAAAAAGCCAGTACCAAAAGGTTATGTACCATGTAATTCCATAAGCAGTAATCCCCCCTTACCCACAGTTTCGCTTTCCAGAGTTTCAGCTACCAACTTCAGAATTAAAGTAAAAATTCCAGAAATAAACAATTCATAAGTTTTAAACTGCATGCCTTTCTGAGTAGTATGATAAAATCTCACACTGTCCTACTCTGTCCCACCAGGGATGTGAATCATCCCTCCGTCCATGTATTCACACTGTATAAGCCACCCATCCATGAGTCACTTAGTAGCCATCTTGGTTATCAGGTTAACTGTCACAGTATCCCAGTGCTTATGTTTAAGTAAACTTTATTTTACTTAATAATGGCCCCAAAGCACAATAGTAGTGATGCTGGCAATTTGGATATGCCAAAGAGAAGCCATATAGTGCTTCCTTTAAATGAAAAGGTGAAAGTTCTTGACTTGAAGAAAAAAAAAAAAAATCCCAGGCTGAGGTTGTTAGGATCTATGGTAACTTTTATTATAGTACATTTTTATAATTTTTCTATTTTAATATTATTTATTGTTAATCTCTTACTGTGCCTAATTCATAAATTAAACTTTATCATAGGCATGTATGTTTAGGAAAAAACATAGAATATATAGGGTTCGGTACTATCTGAGGTTTCAGGCATCCACTGGGGGTCTTGGAAAGAATCCCCCACGGATAAGGGGGGACTACTGTGTATAACATTCTTAAAGTGGAAAAATTATAAAATAGGGAAGATTAGTGGTTGCCAGTGGTTAAAGGAGTAGGGGCGTAACTAGAAAACAACAACATGAAAGATCTTTGCAGTGATGAAAGTGTCGCGTTATCTTCATGTATCAATGTCAACACTCTGATTGTGATATACTACTACAGGTTTGTAAGGTGTTACCATTTTTTGATTTTTGCAAATCTCCTAAGTGAGAAGTGGTATCTGAGTATAGTTGAAATTCCCATTTCTTTGATTTTATTTGGATCTGGGCAGTTTTTCTTATGCCTGATAATTTAAAAAAAAATTCTTCTTGTATGCTCTATTTATATCTTTTGCCCATTTTCTTAGGGAGTTGTTGGTCCCCCCCCACCTCTTGATTTGTGGAAGCACTTGGTACATGATATAAATGGAAATATCTTTTTCTTTTAAATTTTTAATTTGCCCTTTGATTTTGCTTATGGAGTTTTTCTTTGTTTTCTTCTGTTTTTCACAATAAAAAAATTTTAAATGTAGTCAAATTTCTTAGTTATTTTTCTCATTTTATATTTTGAGTGATGATTAGAAAATATTTTCTATACTCAAGTTACAAAGGGATTCATCTATGTTTTTTTCTAGTTTACATGTGGTTTTCATTTTATTATGTTTAGGACTGTAATCTACTGTGGAATTTATCCTAATGTCAAATGAGGTACAAATATGATTTTATCTTTTCTCAAATGGCTAACCAGTGATATTAACAACAATTACAGGCAATCCCAGTTTTCATGGTTCAAATATGCATGGATTTCAATTACCACAGTTTAGTTAAATAACATTGTTCCTCAATAACATGGTTCAAATATCAGTTACCACAGTATATTAGCTGTGAAGAATTATATACAGTACAAACTTCGCTGCCAGCTCTTCAGTTTACAAATCACACATAAGAAGAGATGTGCGTCTTGATTGGTGACAAATCATGTTACTTCTTTCAAAGCCTATTGGTAATCGGTCAGTGTACATCTGTTATTCAGTTCATGCACAGACTGTAAAATATGTATTTGTGCTGCCTTCTTGTCTCCCAGTGATAAATCCATGTGACATTTTATAAAAATAGATAATTGAGAGAGAATTGCTCAATAAAGATGAAAGTGTGGTAAAGAAATAAAAATGATAATGCTGTAAGTAAATTTGAATCAAACATAAATGGAATTATAGAAAAAATAGCTGACTGTGGGAATGGTGACACTTCTGCAATTTGAGAGATTCTATACAAGCAGCCAAACACACTTGATGACATAAATGAGGAATGTGGCTGCCGTGAAAAGATGAAGATTTCCCAGAGGAAGTGATGTCAGCAAAAGAAAAAAAAATCACGGTAGAATTCTCAGGGATATTTCATAACATTGAAAGTGCAAAGGATAAAATTTTGGAAGCTGATCCAAACTTAGAAAGGAGTGTGACAATTCCTAGAAAAGATGTATTCTCTATTTCATTAAGTTATATGACAGTAAGAAGAAACTTAACACTGTTAAAACTACTCGATAAATTTTTGTAAAGAAATTAAACACTTTCAATCTCAATGTGTCTAATGTTTCAACTTAGAGTATACTAAATAAATATTAGTTTTACTATTTTTTAATTCCCTTACACATTCATAACCTACATTAAAGGGATTTCTAGTGCTTTGACAAAAATGTTAAAGGCATGGTACAATTATAATCTTCCCATTAACTATTAGATTGCTTTACATGATGTCAGCTTGCTTAGTCATTTTTCAGATTCCTATACTACCATGCAAAGTGAGAACTGCCTGTAATAAAAAGCCCACCTTCCCCCCGGGGATTTGGGAAGCCCCCTTATATCATGCACTACATTTCTGCACGTACGTGGGTCTGTTAGTGGAGTTCCTATTCTATTCCATTGATCTGTCTCTTCACGCATCAATACGCATTTTAAATTACAGAAGCAAGCTCACTGACATTGTTATGTTTTTCCAAAGGTTTTCTGGCTATTTTTCATAAACAATCTTGCTTCAGAATACAGAGGCATTTTTACTTCTTCCTTTTCAGCCTGCATGTCTTTTATTTCCTCTCCTTGCCTTATTGCGATGGCTAGGACTTCCAACACCGTGTAGAATAGAACTGACGAGAGTTCTCACCCTAGCCTTGTTCTTCACGTTAGGTGGAAGACCTTCAGTATTTGAACATTAAGTGCGACGTTAGCTGTAGGGTTCTCCCTCCCACCCTCCATGGACGCTTTTCATCACATTAAGGAAGTTTCCATCTTTACTTAGTTTGCCGAGAATTTTTATCATGAATTGCTGTTTTCTTGGCTATTCTTGCTTGTTTTTTTCTTTCCGTATCAATTTAAGATCATTTCTAGTTGAAAACACTTTTGAAATTTTATTGGACTCATATTAATTTATAAATTAACAGTGAACTAATACATTTATGATGTTGAATCTTTCTGTTCAAAGAGATGATAACAGTCTTTGTATTCAAGTATAGTTTGTAATTTTAGTAACGTTTTAAAGTTACGGATTTGTTAAGGTATTTTTATGTTATGGCCTTGCCTAGGTGTTTTAACTATTTTTCTTGCTACTCCAAATGGGCCTTTTCTTATATTTCTAACAGATTGTTTTTTGTATATATGAAGGCTATTAATTTCTCTATGCTAATTTTTTATCCTTCCCCTTTACTAAATTCTCATGGATTTTTAACACTTTTTTTCATAGATTCTCTTGGATTTTCTAAAAATTCAAGCACATCATGTCACCTGCTAATGATGCTCGTTTTACCTCTTGCTTTCTGTTCGTTGGCCTCTAATTGTCTTTTTCTAGTTGCATTGACTAACATCTTCAATATCATGTCTAACAGAGGTGCTGATAGTGCACATCCTTGTGTTATTCCTGACTCTTACTGGAAAGTCTCTAGTGTTTCTCCACAAAGTAAAATGGTGGGTTTTGGATTGTGATATAAAGTTTGTTGAAAATGTCATCTGCATTCTTTTTTCTTTTACTCTTATGGTTAATCAGTTTGGTTTTAAGGAAGAGTTTCAGGGAGATTTACAAAACTACTGCTGCCATGATCCTGCCACAGGAAATTTCTTAAAGGTTAAATTTTATTTAGTAAGAGAGCAGAGAAAAAGAGAGAGAGAGAGAGAGAGACCAAGACAGAGATGCATTTCCTCTGTGACTAGAGACAAATGATTATAGTGAGGCGATTGCTTGCCTGAGGGAGACAGAGGAGGCTTGTTCAGTCTATTAATAGACGATAAACCATGGGAGTGCTGTTAATGTGTGCAGCAGCAGTTAATGCTGGAAGAAGCCAGATGACAGGAAAATCCCTATAAGGAAATAGAAAGTACATTCTTGGGAGAATCAAATGAAGTGACCAAGAGCTAGTATTAGAAATTCTGTCTTTAGATCACTCTAAGCACTCACTTGACACACTAGATAGCCGAGGGATTAAATTGACCACATGTGAAAGGATTCCAGTCCTTTAACTTTGGAGACATACTCCAAGCTCAACTGAGGCTCAACAATAAATGAATAAGTAACATTTTAAATCAACTAAAGAGAGCCCAGTGAGATTAATTTTCCATTTCTTCAAACTCTGCATTTATTTTCACCGGACATTTGACATTTGATTTCTCACATTTTAGTACTTCAATCTTAGAACAAATGCTTTCTTCTCAGAACTAAAATTCCTAGTTCTAGTACTCTTTCCTTGGAAACTTTTTTGGAGGATACATGACAATGCTAATCATCAGAACTCCAACTTATAAAGGGATGGCAAATGTCTCAAAGACGAGTGTAAGAAATAAACCCCCAAAGAACACTATGGTTAGTGGGAATAAGGGATTAGAGAAGAAATACAATTGTTTTCAAAACAAAACTGGTTTCTGTTCAGATCAGAGATTTTCATCTTTCCATATGCCTACTGAGTTGATAATCCTGAAAAACCAAGGGCTTGGATAACAATAAAAGTTTGTTTTGGCTTGAACACCCACCCAAGTCATTCTGGGATTCCAACTGCACCAAACCTCATGCAAGCAGGTCGCTGTTCGTCCCCTCAGATGAAGGGATGTACCCAAACAAGAGAAAAACATCTCTTTCCCATCATGCTGTGGCAGATGTATTATCAGTGCCTTCTGTTCAAATTCTCTTGTTAACCCGTTGAACTTCAATCAATTCTTTATAATTTTCAGATAAGTTTTGGAAATGCTGAATTTGAGAATTGAGTTTTTCCCTTTTTATTTTTATGTATGGGTGTGGTATCACAAAATAATAAAATAATTTGCTTTCCTTGAGGGAAATAGTACTACGAGTCTATAAAGCCCTAGTAGCCCTACAAAGACTACTACGAGTCTACAAAGTTGAAAATATAACAATTTCAACACTGGGGATCTTGCTGTGAATATTGCACAGCCCAGCTTATGAAACATGGAGAGAATACCTAAGAACTAAAATGTGTGATTATCTTTATTACCTGCATACTGAAGCCTCTGCCAATTAGGATGAAGACTGATTAGGGTATGACTACTAGATGTCTGGATAGATCCATGCCAGTATGAGAGGAAACTCCGTTTTGACCTGGTAAGCCTTGCAAACCAAGGGAATGGCTTCTCCCAGGATTTCATTTCAGTGACTACTTTGCAAATGAAAGAAAGTTTGCCAGACAGCTGTTCCTGAGAGCTAAGATTTTATTTTACTGTTTCCTATTTTTGTGTTGTGGAAAAATCTCCTAGACAGCCAAATATTTGTGCTGGAATTATTTTCTTGTCTTGCCCCTGCCAGACACAAAAGCCAAGAAAACGTTCTATTTTTTTGTTGTTGTTTTTCCACAGGAGTCATACATAGATGGCTAAATAGTGGTGCTGAACTATATGAAGAACAAAAGCAAAAAACATAATTAGTTTGTGGGATAAACGAAAGAGATAAAGTGAGACAGAAAGTAAGAAAGAAACAATAATATAAATCTTTGTCTCATGTAGTTTGTCATTATGTAACTTGAGGACAATGTTCACAATATTCACATTTTTAAAATATTCTTGTTAGTTTCAGTTGGTCACCTTTGCAAGGTGTTTTTTTTTTTTCTCTCACCGTGCCCTTCCAGAATAAATTCCTATTTTGGATTGAGATGCTAGAAAATATAACCATGTGTTAGTAAAACACACACACACACACACAAAATAGCAACAATGAAAAAACAGTTTCTCATATACACAATGTTCAGAATTGTTAGATAAATATTCCATCTTGAGGCTCTAAGTATATGGATGCCATTATCATGCAATAGGATATATTGGAGTATATGAGGAAGCCATTTGATATAAAACTAATTCGGCCTGACCTTGCTTTTCCAAAAGGGCCTGACTGGCCTTTGAACATGCATTGAATATCTTCTTTAGACATTTACCATGTCCCAGAGACAAGAACAAATGCCCTTAAGATAAGGATGCAACTTCCCCCACGTTGGCATTTCCTTAAGGATAAGCATTTCTCCCTAGGCTAGGATTTGATTGTTGTGCTCATCCTGTGACCACCCAGCTCCGGACAACACACCTGCTATCTGTTGTGCTCATCGAGACAGCAGACCTGCTGCCTTCAGTGTCCATCAGTCGCTGTGCCAACAGGGCAGTCTCGTGACTATTGTAAAAAGGAAATTGCATCCATATGTGATATATGCTCTTTGACAGTATATAACCACTCTGTAACTTCTTTGGTGCCCTTCCTTCCTTGGGGAAGGGAGGCCTCAGGCTATATGGTCCTCAAATTTGGCTCATAATAAACTCACCCCAGTTTTGATTTATAGATTGGCTATGGATTATTTGTGTCAGCAGTTTGGAGAATTAATATTTTTCTAAACTGTATTATTACGGGAAGAACACAATTTTGTGCCTACATTCTACACTGTTGATATTAATAAAAATAACCTGTGTTAGGATTTTTTCTTAATCTGTATATCAAGTTTGAAAGTATTCCATTAAATAAAATAGAAACATCTGAGATCTGGGAAATGACTTATTTGGGCTTGGGAAAGGAGGCTCATGGTAGTTGCTGATGAGATTGCTCATCAGGACTACTCCCTCTATTTGAAAATTCCCAAAAGAAATCTACTAGATGTGAAGACTTTAAAGAGAGGGTTCAGTGTGAGGAAATGTGAAACTCCCAGATAAAATGGAAAATAGAGGATCTCCTTTAGGACAAGGTACCAGATGTCATGGAAAGTTCAATGAAAGATGGAACACAAAAAAAATCTGTCTTCTTTCTCTAAACACCTATGGCATGACGTCAGAGAGAAGTGGCATGGGGACAGAGGAATTCCATGTAGAATTTCATTTGAGAAAAAGGAATTTCAACTACTATAATTGGGAAGCCATTGGATTAGATAGCATTCATAGTCTCTTTCAACTATAAAATTCTGTTATGCAAGCACTATAAGAGCAGAATATTTATTATAGTATTATTCTTTATAGTGAAAAATATTGTGCCCTAAGCAGAACACCATGATTATCAGAATAAGGGAAACATATCCATGCTCATCTCCTAGGCTTTTCAAAAAGTTAGGCATATGATCTCTTCAACAACTCTTGTCAGGCCTCAGGCCCTCTGCCTAGGAGGTATCGTGCTTTGCTGATGGCCCAGCAGTTTGCCAATGGGAAATTACCCTCTGGGATGAGCAGCTCCTGATTCATGTCATCAAACCCATATCGTTGCACAAATCACTCAGGAGCATTCTTTCAGAGGCAAACTATCTGCAGGAAGGTGAGAAACTAGGCAAATGAATAGAGTAATAATATTAAAAATTTTGAATCCCACAAAAAAGGAAACAGACCAACAAAATGTTAATGCAAATAATCCATAATCAATCTATAAATCAAAATTGGGATGAGTTTATTATGAGCCAGATCAGAGGACTAGCCTGGGGCCTTCCTTCTCCAAGGAAGGAAGGGCACCAAAGAAGTGGGGTGCACCATCTTGGAACAAAGAGCAGTAATTAATCCTTAGTTCCCAGGAAGAGATGCGTATCCTTAAAGAAATGCCATTATGGGGGGAAGTTTCATTCCTATCTTTAAAGGCATCATTCTTGTCTTTGGGGCATGGTAAATATTTAAAGCAGATGTACAATGCATGCTCAACAGGCCACATCAGTCCCTTTTGGGAAAACAAGGTCAGGCTGAATTAGTTTTAAACCAAATGGCTTCCTCATATACTCCAATATATCCTATTGCTTTTAATTGACTTATCACAAGAAAATACCATGATGGTTCTCTTCGAGATTGAAGGGCAGTCTGACGTCCTGACACCCTAACCCAGGTAAAACAACAAATCATTAACAGTTGTCAATATGAGGGGAAAAATCCAGCAACAGAATGTTATCTATTTTAATGGACACCTTCCATTTCCTTTTTTCACCCAGGTGTGGTTCCTGTCCTTTGCAGGAGGAAATTTGGTCATCTACACACTGATACATTGTGAAATTCTGCGTGTCAGACTTTATTTGAAAACAGGCTCTGCCAATCTTGCTTGTGATTTTATGCTTACAGAGAATCTCCTGCAGAAACCCACTCTCAGCTCTATTAATGACAAATTCTAACAGGTGTTATTTTCCTGTCAAACTTTTCATTCCCCTTATGACTGTTGAACAGAGACCACCTCCAAACTCAAATTTGAAGATTCAAAGTTTATCCTCTATTTTTCCTAACCTTTTTTATCCCTCCTCCCCGCCAGGTGTTCAGATTCTTTTATGAGGCAGGTATTCTGATCCTAGACCTCCATTTTCTGTCTTTCTATTGACCCACCTTCCCCTAGACATTTTAAAGTTTCAATTCTTTTTATTACATGTTCAAATCCCTTTCTTTTACAACCCTGAATATGATGTACTAGGTGACATCCTTCTAATAGTAGTTAATTCCTTATAAAATATTAATGTCTTTCTCTTCCCAGGCCCTGAGCTCCTTCTAATCTAGAATACTGACTCTAGTTATTTGAATGACAATCTCTGAGGCATTTAGATAGAAAAATATTTTTAAAATATGCAACTTTCACAAAAGTCACTCAAAACGTTCACCAAATACTTCACAAAAGCTGTGAGGGACAATACTAAGATTATATTTGAGATTTACCTCACCTATAGAAACCTATCACAGTGAATTAATCTTTCTTCTAAACTATCCCTTTTAATTTGTAGAGTGTCTCTGCCCATATTAAAGGAGTTATTTGGCAAATATCTGATTTATGTAATGACTACAAAATATTGATTTGGGTGACTTTCTTCTCCAAATGGAACCATGTCCAAAATTATCCAATTGAGTTGTCCTCATACCTTAATTTTTCATACAAAGTGCAAGAGTTTTCTTTACTTTGGCATTATAAAAATCTAGTTTGTGGAGTTTTGTTATTTTTTTCTGGATCTTAGGATACTATATATTTGCTAAGACTCCATTATAAGAATGGCATCAGGAAACACAATAAGTCAACTGAAAGATTTCCAGGTTGTCATGGACAAACTACATTACCTATGTGTATACACAGGCAGATTGGCTTAGCCTAATCTCACCACATCCACTCTAGATGGATGAGTTATTGCATTACTGCCCCTTAGTCTCTCTCAGTTCTTATCAAAGACTCACCAGTAACAATTGTTGGCAGAAGAAATCACCCAAAGCAAAAAGCCCATTCTGTAAGTCTGACTTCATCAGGGATTTACATGTATAACAACAAAATCAGAACTTATACTTCTTATGATTTACTAACATCCATTTAGCTTATTTCATCTAAGTAATTCAAAGTGATTAAACAGTTTAAAAATAGCTAGAAGTCAAATCTCCCTTAAGAAATTTATTTTGAAATATTGTAAGTGTAAGTTCGATGTGTTTGCTAGGAAACTGATTTATAGTATTTACAAGTTAATTAATCTTAAATGTGTTGTATATTTTATCACTTCAAACGTAAATTGAGAATAAATAAAACCAGATACCTAACTACTTAAACTATTCATCCTTGGGTAATTTCTTCCCTAGTCTCTGGCTGAAAAATAATTTGCATATTTCCTTTCAGTCTGTTGATTAAGGGACCTAATATTCTCATAAAGTAATTTACTTAACACGAGCAATTATGTACATCTCAAGCATCCCCATTCACGATACACATCCTGAGACTTTTGAAAAATAACATCATTTCATGTTAGACTAAAATTAAAAATCCCATGAGAAACATAAGATCTTGTTCCCAGGAGTCACTTCATTTCCTTTCTCCAAATATATATGGGAAGATTTACCATGCTTCTATGTGTGGCAGTGAAACTTTTAAACAACCTAATCTTCAGTATCTAGAAAGGATTTTGTCTAGAAAAATATTTAACTCTTTCATTGGACTCAGTAAAGTTTTAATTATTCTTAGGAGGCTTAATGTGGATATAACTCTGTTGTGTGTGTGTGTGCGCACGCATGTGCGCATGTGTGATTTATTGCTTCATCAAAAAATATGAAAGATCATTAGGTTGCTTCGTAGGAGGTTGGATGAGAAGCAGCTCTGCCAACTTCCTGCAGAAGACAGTGGTCTCTTCAGAGGTTTTTATGGTGGACTCCCTTCTGATATTATGTAACAGTATACATCTCTTCTCTTTGGTACCGCCATGTCATTTCCACTGTAGTTATGAATTAATAGTTATTTAATTAGACTATTTTGGTTTGTGTACAATGAGGTTCTTGTATGGCTTTGTTTTGGGGGTGGTTTTGGTAATTGTTTTTAGGATTTGTGGATGCTGATCTAAGTTGACTCCTATCATTATCAAAATTCCTTAGGATAATATAAGGACCTCCTTATTGCATTTTGCATTCCTCTTCTTCAATTTGGAGTCATTGGCCCCTAAGAATAGAGGAACACAATGCTTTTAAGTTTTTCCATCTCTTTACATTATCCTTAGCCTTGAGTTAATCCCAAAGTTTGCATTTGATTTGGTCTTTAAAATATTTTGCACTTTTGGGTTAGGAAGACTATGAATGCTGAACGATGACCCACTTTTTGTATCCAGGTTCATGGAATTCCAATTGGCCTGGACTTTGATAGGCAAAAAAGTGCATAGCAGGAAGATTTCCAGATCTCCAGATATTTCTTCAACCTCTGAATTGACTCAGCATAACCATGTATAATGAACCAAGTTTAGGATTTTAATCAACATGGCAAAGTCAATTCCAGCTACTGGGTTAAGCACAGAGCCTTTTGGGGATATGATATAAAGGCACAACTCCATGGCTATATCTTAGGGTCATGCGTGAACTGACCAGATTTGTCATTATGGTCATAATAGAAATTCCAAAGGAAAATCTCTGTAATGAGTTATCTATCTGTGCTCTGAGTATATTCAAATAAAAGTTATTTACTTCTTTGAGATGTTTCTGGAGACTTTCTTGCACTTTACCATAAGGTAACCACAACCATTACTACAATTTTGTTATTTGTTTCTGTGGCTGCCATCCTTTGCTTTCCCAATACTACTAGAAATAGCAATTGGACCTTTATTTCTTTCCTTTATAAGTCTGGCCTGAAAGCAGATTCAGGGAAGGAAATAGAGGAAAAATTTCCTCCTGCCCAATAAGTCTCTCATCCAATAAAATAAAAAATGCTACTACTGTCTCCTTGATACACTGTGTATATCAATTTTGGAAAATTATACTTTCGTCTTAGCATGAAGTTATGAGGCAAAAAACTGGACCTCTTTTAAGGAAAAGGAACCAATTACACACAAGGATGTGCTTGAAAATAGCGGCAATCACAGCAAATTGTTTGTTTGCATGTTACAATCTAATCTTTCTTACTTTCAATGAACTTAGAGAGTTTATTGGTATCCACATAATTTACTCTGGAGATAATAATATAACAAGCACGACATTTTATTTTCTCTTGCTTAGCCAAGTGAACATAATCAACAAAGAGATTTTACGTAACTATAGAGGCTAAGGGTAAGATTTCGTTTTTTTTTTTTTTTCAAAGATGTTCAAAATCCAAGGTGTCAAGAAAGAAAACTCCATTACTTCACATTAGTTATTTGCCCAAAGTAAGATAACTGGTGGTGGTTGATCTAAGAATACACAAGATGTTATATTCTAAAGATTAATCATTTTTGTCAGTGTTGCTAATTTTAGAGTAATTTAAACGATGTCAGTTGTATTCTTAAAAATGACTGACGTGATATTAAAAGGCCAGTTAGTTTCATTAAATCTTATTATAAGAATTCTGAATTTCACCAGAGAGACTTCCAATTGACTCATTAAGAAATTATCTCAAATGTATTACTAAAAACAATAATTATTTATCATAAAGTCTCTAACTATTTTCTGTAAATGCACTTTTTCCCCTAAATGTTGAAAGTTTGATCGTATCAACAAGTCAAAAAATATATATATCAGATTTTATTTCTGAAAAGGAAGTAGTCTTTCCTTTGGTATTCTTTCTAGTCAGATTAAATTTGCAGCCAAATGAATTCAAACAGTTGAAAATACTTAAATGTCATACAAACAAAGCGTAAGGAAAGATAATATTTATAATAGGGACATGGTGGGTGTGTCAGTGGAACTTTTTATGAGGCTATTAGAAAATGCAAATTTTAAAATTGATGGAAACAAAGGGAGGACTTTCTTTGCTAAGTTTACGTAAGTTTATATATTTGAAAGTAGATATGACAGAATGCTTCTAAGGTCAAATTTACCATTTACTTTGTACATCTGGGACTGGAACTTTCCAATTCCTTACTGCTTCTGTAGCTGTAAACTGGCTGTGATGACTAAAACAGTTTGAATAAATATGGTTAAATAGCATTTACTTTTTCATTTGCTTATCCATTCATGTGCTTCCTCATTATTTGACATGATACAGTTGTCAAAACTGACAATAATGGAGCCATTTTAAAGTCGAGTCAGAGCTGCCTTTCCAGAGAAACTGCTTTGCTATCTTGAACTTGGACTAGGCCAAACCTTTGGACTGGGCCAAAACAGGAATTGTTTTACAAGCAATTGTTTGAAAGGTCAGCAGGAAATGGACATCCTGATCACAAAGACTAAGGACTGTGGACTTTCTGAAGATGGAATCAATAGTCAATCAATTTTTGGCCAAGACTAGCTCTCTGCCTCCAACTCCAATTAAAATTCTTTGTAATACAGCCTCTCTTCCTTACCTTTAAAAGCCCCTGACTTTTACTGCCTAGCGGAACACTGTTTGGGTTTCTACCTGAATCTGTGCTCCAAAATTGCAATTCTTTGATTCCAAATAAATGCTTTGCCTCTTGAACTGGTTTCTGTTTTTAAAGGTTGACACACTCATTGAGCACATACCATATATGGCTCACTGTACTAGGCACTGGAGATACAAAGATAAATAAGACACAAACCTTGCCCTCCAGTAGCTCACAGAGTCACAGGATGTTAATAGTATTACAAGAGCAATAATGGAAGTATGTATATAAATCATCAATCTTATAGAATAGGGGTTGATTTGCTCTATATAGAAAGACCAGGGAATAGTTTACCAAGGAGGTGATACCTGAGTTGGGCTTTCAAGCGTCTTTAAGAGGAAGAGAGCCAACTGCATCTTGAAAGACCTGTAAGAGTTTGACAGACCAGAAAGCAAGAAGGCCTAGTATGTGAAAATACACAGAAATGTGGAAATAAATCAGCTCATTCAGGGAGAGAGGAGGAAAACAGTGGTGATGATAGATTCCCGGGAAACACCATGATTTCAGGGAAGAGGACCAAATTAAGCAGATGGAGGAAGAGAAGTCAGAGAGATAGAGGAAATCTGGATAGAACCATGTTTCCAAGTCAAAGGGAAGAGAAAATTTCAGAAAGACGTAGGCAACCTATCAATGCAGAGAAAGTGGCGAATAAGATAAAGGCTTAAAAATTATATACAGCAATTAGGAGATCACTGGTGCATTACCAAGAGAAATTTCAGGAGAGTGAAGAAGGTAGAAATACTGACTACATTTCCTATTCTTGGGGAAAACTGAAGATAAAGATAAAACTTCCCCCACCAGAAAGTTCACATTCTACTTAGGGACATGAACTATAAATGTATTTATCATACAAGTTAGCCATGCAACAGTAGAGTTAGCACTATGTGGTGGCAATTATGGACAGGGTAAGTTTTGATGGATGCTGGAAGAGGAGTAGGGGAAGAAATCAAGCATGGGCTTTCTACAGATAAGGGACCACAAGGCCAGGAGAAGTGGTATCTGGACAAGGACAGCTGTGGAAATTGTGGAAATTGTATGAAGGAGTAAAGATATAATCTTTATAATTTCACCAAACTATAATAAGTAAAATCTTTATAAATAAAAGTACTTGGGGATATCCTATTTAGAGAGTGGCATCCTATTACCTCTAAACAGAATTTTTTTGTACCAAGGCAGGTTCATGAAAGCTGAAACAACTGACATGACAGGAAGGGGAAAATTTGGAGAGACAACAATGTTGAGGATATTTAATATTCTGTGAGATTTACTTTTACGTTACTTATTGCCTTAAAAATCAAAAAATTAAATTATAAGGGACCAAAATTTGCTACCCCAAAATGTGTTTCTTTGGCTTGCTTATTTTTAAGAACAAAAGACTCAGGAAGAAACTTTGACCTTCCCTCTAACTGCCTAAATGAATTTAAGGTAGAAGGCCTGTTCCAGGAAGGAGCTGTCACCATAGATAACTACAATATAATATAAACTAGGTGTGGTAGACAGGGAGGAACCTAGCAAGGCCCATTTGATCAAAGTCCTCTCCAGGTCCCATTGTCTTTGCAAAGCATGGCAAACTTTTGTTTACCAAACATTTGCTTTTCCATCTCCATGTGAATTGCCTTCCTCCTCTTTGAAGTCCCAAACCACTACCCTCAACATCCTCTTCTGTCTTTAGCTGAAGTTGGTATTTAAGGTGGTGGTTTCAACCATTTTGGCAGGTTACTCAGTTTTCCTGGTTTTCTCCAATGTATGCATGTTATTAAACTTTGTTTGATTTTCTCCTGTTATTCTGTCTCATGTCAATTCAATTCTTAGACCAGCCAGAAGAACCTAGAAGGGTAAAGGAAAATTTCTTCCTCTATAAAATGCATTCAATAAAATGTCACCATATAATATTATTTGTGACCAGGTCATGCAGCCAATTTTCTTTTCTAGATATCAGCAGAAATTACTGACCCTGTGAGTGACCCTCTGAGTGTGTCTCTTTATTTAAACTCACTCTTACAAATGTTTCTAATAAGATAGATGTTGTTATCAAGGAAACCATTGTATTCTAGCTCTTTTATTTTTACTATATCCCCACTGAAGCTTCTGTAAACTGAAGACTTGTTAGATCCAAGAGTGGGTCACTCAGTCGTCAAAACTTATATATTTATCTGTTATAAGACAACATGAGTTACTGTCTAACAAATGTGGTTTCTTGGATTAAAAATATCTTTTAAAACACAAGTTCCTGGGAAGAGAAAATAATGGGGAAAAGGGTGCTTCTTTGGTGAAAAGTTTGGGAAAACAGCATTCATGCCATTTAAAATTCATGCTGACAAAAACAAATCAATAGCTTGACAGACTCAAAGTTCAAACTAACGGGAGAGGTGATTTAAGTTACATCTATCTAGATTTAGTATATTTGACAGTTTAGCATCTGTGTTCCCAGTAAAGGTTAATAAAAATTTTTTCCAAAATGAAAAGCAGGATAAGGAAAGAGAATCTTAACTGAACTATGGTCTTAGGCTTGTGTTTCCAAGAAATAAGAAATTATAACAATTAAAACACCTTACAATCAAATGAAATATCAAATTTGACAGAGGAAAATGGACTGACTCACAGCTCAACCAGTCTCTTTTTCTTGAATCCGGACATAAAAACAAAATAATGTGGAATATACATTAAGGAAAAGTAGGCTGAAATACTTAGAAAAGGTCACAGATTACATTGCCCAAAGTATACATTTCTCAAATCATTCATCATTATTCCTTGTTCTTCTTCCAAAAGCAAGCAGGACAGGAAGAAACAAATATAAAAATATATTCATGTGTTCTAACCATTATCTGTGCAAGTAACTAATAAATATCTGTCCTTGAACAAAAATGACTCTGGTTATACATTAAAGACCACTGAAGATTTGTTACATCAAAGAGTGGATCACTCAAGCATTGAATTCCACCCCATAATCAAGAGTGGGAATTTGCTCCACAGAAATGACTTTGGAGAAGCTGAATTTGGTTTGTACTTTTCTTCCTTTAACATAGTCTGCAGTCACCACTGAAATGGCACAAGAAGCTACAAATCAAGTTCAAATACAAGTGAAAAAAAATCAGCAGATTAGAAATGTATGCAAGACTGCTCCACTTCCACTTTTTAGTGTTATTCATTGTTTCCTTCTTTTTTCCATATTGTTGGTCTTTCACACTGGTTCCAGCTCTTCATCCACTTTCTGTAAAAAGGTGACATAACTTAACACTGTTTCCTCTGCCTGTGATAAGAGACCCTGCATTGCCTATGGATAATGGTGCCTCAATCCATAGGGAATCAGATATGAAATTTCCAGCACAAAGGAGATCCTTGACTAGTATATTTCCAGTCCTAGATGAGCAACAACCCAGGAGTAGAATTTATAACAGAGAAATATCAAATAGGCTACAACTGTTTCCCATTCAGTTTCAGGGACTCACAGGGACTAATCTATGTCACCTTTGGTCATTTGATAACTAGTTTAGCATGAGCCGTTCAATCTTAAAATCTTGACGTGGGCATGTGGAGTTCTGCTTATGGTGATGGAGGAGTAGCCTGTATCAGAATAACCATTCTGCAGATATCAATTATAAACTCTAGACAAAACATAAAAAACAGTTAATTTTGGCTTTTCCTCTGAGCTCATTAAACCTTGTGGGAGTCAGATAATAAAGTCTGTAGCAGCCATAACAGCTTGAAAGTAAAGGAAAAACCTCAAAATGAGGGAGTCATAAAGGGGAAAGCACAAAAATGTGGGTGTAAACTCAAATATCTAAACCACCACACATGCACAGGGGAGATTGCAGTGAGCCATCTGTAAACATCAGCTGGAATTCTAAAGGAATGGAGTGGAGATTTCAGCTGCTGCCCTCTACAGGAGAGTCAAAATTGGAGACTAAGATCAGCCAAGGTATCTGCCTGCTAGAACAAAACACAACAGTCTTCAGAGGAAGATAACAGAAACTAGAGCCTCTGGACCATGTCATACACATGGCTAACATTAAAAACACTGACCATAACAAGGGTTGGTAAGAATGTGGGACAACTAGAACTCTCATTAGCTGACAATGGGGTTGTAAAATGGAGCAACCACTGTGGAAAACAGTTTTTCAGTTTCCTAAAAAGTTAAACATACACCTAGCATATGATCTCAGCTCTACTCTATTACATATTTACACAAGAGAAAAAGATGCATATATATGTGCATACAAAATTTTTACATGGATGTCCATAGCAATTTTATTTATAATAACCAGGAAACTGAAAATGGCCCAAATTTTTGTCAGCAGTTGAATGGATAAACAAATTGTCATATATTCATACAATGTAATAAAAAGGAATGAACTGTATATACGAACAACAACATCAAAACAATTTACTGAGTGAAAGAAGACAGACCAAAAGAGTACATACTGTATAATTCCCACATTCCAAATATTTATACATATATTCCATATATTCTATCTATTTCTAGATAATACAGAGTAATCTATAGTGCCAGAGGCAGATCAGCAGTAGCTTGGGGAAGCAGTTTAGTGGGTGGATGGATGGATGGATGAATGGATTACAAAAGGCCACAAGAAAAGAAAACTTTTGAGGATAGTGGATATGTTCATTATCTTGATTGTCATGATGGTTTCAGAGATATGTATGTGTGCGCGCACACGCGTGTGTGTGTATTCACATAGATATGTAAATTAATCAAATTGAACACCACAAATATGTGCAGTTTACTGTAAGTCAATTATACCTCAATAAAGTTGTAAAAAAATTAGTAGACGTTTAAAAACATAGGAACCTGTGATATATAAAGAAAAGAGCTATCAACAGAAAGAAATCCCAAGATAACTGAGCTATTGGGACTAGCAGACAATAATTATATGGTCATAAGTAATGAACATATCACAGATGGGTAATACAGCAGAGAAATGCAAACTATAAAAAAGAACTAATTCTAGAACTGAAAAGTATAATATCTGAAGTAAAAAATTCACTGGATAGGGGCCGCCCGGTGGCGCAGCGGTTCAGTCCGCGCTTGGCAGCCCGGGGTTCGCTGGTTCGGATCCCGGGCGCCCGCCGACGCACTGCTTGTCAGCCATGCCGTGGCGGCGTCCCATATAAAGTGGAGGAAGATGGGCACGGATGTTAGCCCAGGGCCGGTCTTCCTCAGCAAAAAGGGGAGGATTGGCAACGGATGTTAGCTCAGGGCTGGTCTTCCCCACAAAAAAAAAAAAAAAAAAAAAAAAAAATTCACTGGATAGATTTAACAGCAGATTGGAAACATCAGAATATTGGGTCAGTAAACTTGAAAAATCGATAATTAGAAATTATCTAATCTGAAAAAGAGAGAGAAAGAAGACTAAAAAATTAATATAGCCTCAGAGACCTTTGGGAACATATCAAGCAGTCTGGCATATATGTAATTGAAGTCACAGAAGGAGAGGAAAGAAAATGAGGGCATAAGAAATTTTTGAAGAAACAATTGCCAAAATTTTGCTAAATTTGGTGGGGAAAAAATCAAATTTAAAACAAAAAGTCTCCATAAGTGCTAAGGATAATTGCAAAGAAAAGTACAGCTAGGCACATTATAGTCAAACTTATGAAAAATCAAAGTTCAAGAGAAAATTTTTAAAAGTCAGAGAAAAATGGTACATTATTTACGGAAAAACAATACAAAAGATGGCTGACTTCTCATCAGACACAACATAGGTCAGAAGACAAGTAACCACATCTTCAAATTGCTGAAAGAAAAACAAAATCTGTAATCACAGAGTTCTGTTCTTCCAAAACGAAAGTGAAATAAAGATATTTTCAGGGATCCAAAAGCTAAGAGAATTCATCACCAGAACACTTGCATTATAATTATAATTAAGTAAAAAGCAGTTCTTTAGGCAGAAGGGATCTGTCATCCAATGGAAAATCCAGTCTACAGAAAGGATTGAAGAGCTCCAGAAATTATAAATACATGGGTTAATATAAAAGAGATTTTTCTTCTCTTATTTAAAACAAAACCACACAAATTACTGTTCAGTTCAAAATACATGTACATGCAATATATGATGACAATAGCGTAAAGAATAGGGATTGCCTAAATGAAAATATATTGCAAGGTTTTTATATTTTATATGAAGTAGTGCAAAATTAACCCTGAGCAGGCGGCGATAAATTAAGGACACATAATGTAACCCCTAAGGCAACCACTAAAAAAGTAACCTAACGATAAGGCTAATAGAAGGCTAATAGAAGAATAAAATGAAATGCTACTATATATTTAGTTAACTCAAATAAGGCAGGAACAGAGGAACAATAAAGATATAAGACAGATAGAAAACAAATCAAATGGTAAACTTCAATTCAACCACATCAATAATTACATTAAAGACAAAGATTTTTAGATTGGATGAAATAGCAAAACCTCATTATATGGAGTCCACAAGAGATGTACTTTAAATAAAGTCACAGATAGATAGAGATAAAAGGATGGAGAAGATGATCAAAGCAATCAGTATGTATAAGAAAGCTGGAATGGTTATATTAATATCAGGAAAAAATATTCAGGTAAAGAGATACATTTTACAATGAGAAAGGATTAATTGATCACTAAGGCAAAATAATCATAAGTATATGCATCAAATAAAAGAGTTTCAAAACACATGAAGCAAAAACTGACAAAATTAAAAAAAGAGATAGTCAAATCCACAATCATAGTGGAAGATTTTCCTGGCCCTTTCATAGTGATTGATAGAACAAGTACACAAAATTTAGAAAGGATGTAGATGTGGACATTATTGATGACCACAACATAACTGACATTTATAGAACACTACACCTAAAAACTGTGAAATAACACTTATTTTCAAGTACATTTGGAACACATACTATATGCTGTGTCATAAAACAAGTCTCAATAATTATCAAAAATTGTATTATCGCAGTGTATATTCTCAGATAAGACAAAATTAAATTGGAAATAAATAGCGATATCTAAAAAGTCTCTAAATATTTGGATATTAGACAATGCCCTTCTAAGTAACCTATGAGTCAAAGAAATAATCTCAAGGGAAATTAGAAAATATTTTAAACTGAATGAAAATAAAAACAGCATATCAAAATTGGTGGAAAACAGCTGACAGGACTTAGAAATTTATAGTCTTAAATATTATATTAGGAAAGCAGAAAGGTTTAAGACCAATTATTTAAATTTACAAATGAGAAGCTAGAAAAAAGTGAGCAAAGTAAACCCAAAGTAAAAAAGGAAATAATACATATAAGGGCAGAAATCAATTAAGTAGAAAACAGAGCAACAATGGATAAAATTAACAAAGCTAAAAATGAATTCTTCGAGAATATTTATAAAATTGATAAGTCCATAGTTTGACTGATTTTAAAAAAAGAGAGAACAATCACAATTGACCTATATCAGAAATGAAAGAGGTGATACTATAAGGATAATAAGAAAATACTATAAACAGCTTCATGCCAATACATTTGACATTTTATATGAAATAGACAAATTTCTTGAAAAAAACACCATTTACCAAAACTCACTCAAGAAGGAATAGCCAGAAATATTCCCAACAAAATATATGAAATGGTCACTGCCATCTAGGTATGCAAAGATTTCCTAGTCCAGAAGTACAAAACAAAAAACGAAAAGAAAAAAATTGATAAATTGGACTTAATTAACATTAAAACTGTTACTCATCAGAAGACACTGTTAAGAAACTGAATAGTAAGCCACAGAGTGGGAGAAAATATTTGCACAACTTGTATCTGGCAATGAATTTATATCTAGAACACATGGAATTCCTTCAGTTCAGCAATAAGAAGACTAACAACTCAGTTAAAAAACAGGCAAAAGTAAAAACACTTCACAAAGAAAGATGGTCAAAAAAAGATAAAAAATTGCTCAATGGCATTAATTATTAGAGAAATCCAATTAAAAGCATGGGAGATATCACTACTAGGACAACTAAAATTAAAAACACTGATGACCCCAAGTGTTGGCAAGAATGTGAAGAGACAAGAACTCCTATACGTGTGTAAAATGATTAAATCACTCTGGAGAACAGTTTAGCAGCTTTTTGTAATGTTAAACATTTACCAATGACCCAGCAATTCCACTCCTAGTGTTTTCCCAAGAGAAATAAAAGCATGCCATTATAAAATTTGCATTACTCATAATAGCCAAACACTGGAAATAATCTAAATGTTAATTAACAAGGGAGTGGATTAATAAATTGTGGAATATTCATATGATGGAATACTACTCAGCAATAAAAAAGAAAGGACTACTGATGTACACCATCTCACAGATGTTATGTGAAGTGAAAGAAACTGGGCACAAAAGTATATATTGGATGGTTCCATGTCATGAAGTTCTAGAACAGGCGAAGTAAACTACAGGGGAAAGTATCAGAAAATTGGTACCTCTGGGGAGGATGTAATTGTGTGGAAAAGTCTATGAAGGAAAATTTTAGGATGATGGAAATATTCTTTATCTTCATAGGGGTTTGAATTACATGGTTGAATGGATTTATCAAAATTCATTATATCATACTCTAAAGATTTATGCATTTTATTGTATGTAAATTTTACTTTTAGAAACATGAAAAAATGCAAGAGTAAGTCTTATATCATGAAGATAATAAATATATACCTATAGAATAAAAGGTGGGGGGGACCTGACACGATGCTGTGCAAATGTCATGATGGGTGCTTGTAGCTTAGGATAAAATATCTAGTAACCACACCACCCATGGATTCAAAGAGTGCTACTTCTCACTTTAGACAAACGTGAAATGATGTAATCTGACCAGTGTAATTGATTCAAAACATGCTTTGAATAGAGACACTGATTTTGTAGATGTGAAGAGTTTGAATAAAACTGTTTCACGAAATATGAGTAGGAAAAAATCTTGGCAAGTACCTACATAAGCTCATTCACCCCGTGCCTTCTTAAATAAGGAAACAGTTCAGACCTTTCTAGAAGGGGTAGGGCCTGGTGCTGAAATTATCCAATTATGGCATGTTAACCTTGAGTATCCATTTTCCTAACAACCCATCTGTAGGGTTATGTCCTCCAGTGAAAAATTAAAGAGTGGGAAGGTTTTGTCTTCGGTCTTCAGTCCCTTTCTTCTCCAGTCATGCCGGCACGATAGATCTTCTACCTGTGATAGATCTGCAATGGAAAAGGGATCCATAGATCACCCCTGTGGCCAAGTTATTCTTCATAGGCTCCTCCCTTCCCCATTTCTGGTCTATTCTCTCTTCCTGCTAGCCAGCAGTGATAATCCAACATGTTTCACATTTAAGTCCCTGTAGGTTGCAGACTGCTCAGAGAAAACTCTGGATCAAAAGGTAAGCATCTCCTCAGTGGTCAGTCTGAACTGAGTAAAGCATGTCCTGCTGCTCTAGCTTGAGGCTTAGAAGGCGTCTCTCCTAATAAGACATACTTCTCATACTCACCACCCCTTCCAAGGCAATTTTCTATTTCACATTAGCCTGCTTCATGCATAACTACCTAAAACTCTCTGTTGCCACTGGGTAACTGCTCTCACCGCTCTCCCATCACAATGGTACTCTGGCTAACCAAAAGTGGGACCTGCATCTCTCACCTGCCTCTGGCAGAGGCAGGAGGGAGCCCCAGGTGGGATGCTTTCCAGACTCCCCTGCTTAGGAATTGTTTGATGATATCTGTGCTGTCCATGGTGGATGCCCACCCAAGGAGCAAGTATTAAAGGCTTTTCTCCTCCCCTTCTGTGAGAACGCAAGTCAGTCCCTTCACCCTTTGCCAGAGATTGGCTGAGATAAATTAATTTATGTTTATTCACACCCACATGTCTTCGGCTTTAGCTCTCCCTGACTCCAAGCCAGCACATCTCAAAGAAGCTCCTGTATTTATTTCTAAAGTACTGCCTTTTGCAGGAAGACATCTACCCATTCCTGTAAAAGTGCTCAAATCTACCACCCTAGAACACTGGAGAGTCTTGGTCCCAGGGCTTCTTAAAACTGAACCCCTCACTTTGCCTTAAAATGCCCCTTGTTGTGCCCTCTCTCTGCCCTTCTCCCTGGAGGGTAGATACATCAGCCACTCCCCTTCAGCCCTACGCATCTCAGGCTGCAGGTCTGTTTTGCAACTGAGTAAAACTAACTGCTCCATGACGCATGAACCCTTGGCCTTGCAAGCTGAACAAATTGATCTGAGGCAATTATGCTATCACCCCATTAAATAGTGCACAACTCACTCCCCTACAAGATGTGATTTATGCACTAGGGGGAATGAGTCTCAGCGTTGAGCAATCCAAATCTCTCTCTTTAATTATGCTTGGCATTACAAGGAAGGAAAAGTTACCCTTTTCCCCCTTTTTAACATACGAAGAAATGTGAAATTATTCCAAAGGGATAAAGTTGATTTTTTTCCCCTAACGAAAGTAATTTTGCAATTTCTATGGAAGATCAACATATCTATTTGTAATCATCTACTATTCATAGTCTAGGAAAAGCTTTAAAAAGAAAAGGCAAAAGGTAACCGCTATTTCATGCTAACTTGTATTTCTTAACTTCCTTCCTCCTTTACACCTTCATTATAAAAGTTATAGGCCTGAAGCCTCATAGAATTTAAACTGATCTACTCTCTCACTCTATGTGGTTGAAGGGCATGTCGCTTTGCCACGAATTTAGCATTTCCTGCTCCTGATTTCTCTAAGAACGAAAGAATGTTTGTAGTATTTGATTTGTAAGTTTCACAGTGAACAGGTGCTGTTTGCACAAGTGTCTGTGGTCCATGTAGTGATTACTTTTCAGGTAAGAATGGAAACATGGCAGGGAGAGACAGCCATATTGGTTATTTCCTGCTCAAAATAGATAACTGTGATGATTAAGCAAGAAACAACATGGTCTGACACAAATTAACTTCTGCTTTTTATTCCCAAGGAAGGAAAAATTGGCCATTTTTATCACCAGATTTGTCCAAAAATTGTCCCCCAAAATGTGATTTTCAAGTCCTTTTTACAAACCAATGAGTCCAACCTGAAATAGAGTGGACTATAATACAAGCATATGTTGAAGCTTTTAAATATGATTCCTAGAAATTCATTTATTTATTATTTGTTGTTATTATGTACTTCCTAGAAATTCATTTATTTATTCATTCAAAGAATAGTTATTGATTGCCAATAATTTACAAAGCTGTATGCTAAGTATTTAAATCTATGGGGGAATAAAGAAACAATAAGAAAGCTTTTATTGATTACTTCTGAAATTACTAAAATTCTCAGAAAAGATGACTGGGCTGTGGAGAATAAAGTCTGGGCACTACTGTTGCAGACTTAATAGATTATTTGATTTATGCTTTATTTCCTTCATCATAAAATGGTTGAATGATTTATTTAAGAAAGGCCTTCTATGAATTCACATTTTCAAAAAAATAATTTGCAAATTGGCAATCTGTATAATTGTTCAGTGAAGTGACTTGCACAATATCAAGTATAGACAAAGATACAGAGCAACTGAAACTCCTACACTGCTAGTGGCAGCACAAATTGTTACCACCTCTTGAAAAAAAATTATAATCATCTTGCAAAATTGAACATGAACACATTTTACAACCTAGTTGTAGCAGACCCCACCTACAGAACCACTGCAGATTTATGCTGTTTCCATAGGGTAGAGTTTTGGGGAAGCTGCTGCCCAGTCAGGGACTAGAATTTCCTAGCTTCCTTGTATCTAGTTTGGATTCTGGCCAATAGAATGTGAACAGAATCTATGAGTATCATTTCCAAACCAAAATAATAATCTATTGTCTTTCCCATGATCCTTTCTGAGGCCACTGTAGAGCCAAGTGTTAAGGGTTATGGCAGCACCACTTGTGGCAGTCTGCCCAGGAGAACCAACCAAAAATATTCACAGGGGCCTTGAAGTGAGTGGGAAGTAATGTTGATAGTGTTTAGTCAGTGAGACTTTGGAATAGTTTCTATCAGCGGCTGATCTACCCTAATACCTACCAAGCAATTCCATTCTTAGGTTAGCTTTTGACAAACTCTTGCAATATGTGCATGAGGAGACTTGCTCAAGAAAGTTCATAGTAATATTGTTTGTAATGGCCCAAATCTGAAAACAATCCAAATACTCTTTGGAAACAAATGGATAAACAATTTTTGTGTATTCATATAATAGAATACTCTACAGCAGTGAAAATGAATGAATTAATTCAAGAGCATCACATTGGACAAAACTCAGCAATATAAATGTTGAATGAAAATCTTTACTGAAGCATAGACAGAGTATGATTCCATTTATGTAAAGTTCAAAAACACAAAAAACTAAACAAAATTTATTTAGAGATACATTTGTATGTAGTAAAATTAAAAAGAAAAACAATAGAATGATGACTACAATGCTTGAAAGTAGTTACATCTACTTTCAAGAAGAAATGGGACAGAATTGGGAAGGGGCACACGGGAATTCCAAGTTAAGGGCGACATTTTCTTTGAACTTTCTCTCCAACCAGGTCATAGAAACATAATCTCAGCAAATTGGAATTCACCTAAAGTTTCCGTGGGATTGTATCCAAGATGCTGGGGGCTCACATAGTGTGAGAGCATTAGAAGGGGCACACTTGACTCCCAGGGTTATCAACAGCTGTGTATAGCTCTGCTGGGACTTCCTTATTCTTATCTGGTTCCAAATTGCCAGCCACCAGATCTCTTTAAATCATCCTTCAGCCCTATTTGCAAGGTCTTGCCAGATTTTTCTCTGTTTCTGACATTTCAGTCCCATTCTTGGATGTGCTGGAATCATCATGCTGATCTCATGACATATGAGGTTCTCTAAAGTCTTCTGTTTCTTCTAGGAATAAGAAGTCTATCTCTGCCTTACCACATTCTTTTCTATGTTCTGAGTTATCTCAGGGCCCAGGCATTTGAAATTACAAAACCTCTTTCCTGATTTTCTGTTGTAACCTCCCATTCCTGAGGATGCCACACAATCTAGTTCCCATAGGGGAAGAAAGATCAAGATAAAAGAATAAGTTAACATTTCCAAATAGTATCTCATTGGAGTTTCTAGGTATTGTGCATTATTTTGATGGTTTCATAGTATTGATGAGACTCTTCTCTTTGTGAAGGACACTTATCCAAGCCACATTCTGGAGACAAAGTGTGGGTGCTTATTGTATGATGACACATAGACAGTAACTAGAAAAGAAAAGATGTTTAGGTTTCTATGCAACACTGCAGAAGGGCTTTTCCCAATTTCTCTCTCTCTCTCTCTCTCTCTCTCTCTCTCTCTCTCTCTCTCTCTCAGCCCTCATGATGTCCCTCTGACTTTTCTTACTGTTGATTGTACAGTTTTACACAGATTAATCACTCAACGTTTTTGGATGGAGCTAATCTGATTGATTTAGGAAATTTCCCCCACTGAGCAACATCCTTTCTTTTTGACCCATAAACAGTCAATGGATAGCCTCCAATTGGACTGCTCTTTGTCATATAATATGGCTTGTCCAACCAGTAGCCATCCCCACACAAAGAATAGCCCAGCACTGCACATTTTCTGAATAAATAGGAAGCATAGTTTCAGCTAGATTAGGGGCTGATTATATCAGGTGCCATGTCAAGGGCAGACTGTCACGAAACCAAGAGTAGATGAACAACATCAACAGTCCATATAAGATAACATAGACTCATTTCTCCCTACTCCTCTCTGCTAAGCACAAATATAATCCCTGGAAGTAACCTAAGAGGCAATCAAAGGGAAACTTTGAAAGGTGGTACGAAGGTAAACTGTTATGAGAAGCCAGCACTAGAGGGATAACACAGCAACAGGAAGTCTTCTGTCTCTTACATCCAACAAAAGAAGACCAACCAGACCCGTTATTTCCTGACCTCCAACCCTAGCAACAGAAGGCAGCCCAGCTAGGCTCATTCCTCTGTGGGACTTCGGGTGAGCCTGACACCACCAACAAGGAGAACCGATCAGCCAATTTTAAGTGGTTGTTAGGGACATTATAGAACTGGAAAAAATGTATAATAGCAGACACAAATAATCCACCGAAATGACTCAATAGTATAGTGGAGATGACAGAGTATGAATTAGTAAACTTGAGGAATGATTAATAGAATTCACCCAATCTGAAAAACAGAGAGAAAATAGACTAAAAAAAAAACCAAAAGAAATGAACAGAGCCTCAGAGACCTATAGGTCCAGAGTAAAAGATACAACATTCTTATCATTGGAATCCCAGAAGGAGAGGAGGAAGAGTCGGCTGAACAAATATTTGAAGAAATAATAGACAGAAACTTCCCAAATTTGGAAAAAGCATAAACCTGCAGATTCAAGAAGCTAAGCAAACCTCAAACAAATGGTTCTCTCCATGGGCTACCTGAGTGTCTACAAGATGTGGAAACTGGTCTTGCCTAAAATGAGCAATCAAGAAAAGAGAACAGAAAGAGAGTGAGAGAAGCTTTCTTTTCAAGATGGAAGCTTTTGGAATCCCAGAAGTTATATCCCATCATTTTTGTTGTAGGCTATTGGTCTCACAGACCAATCCTGTTCCAATGTGGGAAGGGACTACACAAGGGGGTGAATGCTAGGAAACAGGAAAGTATTGGGACTATCTTGGAAGCAGGATATCACAATTTCTCATCAATAGTGCTCTTCCTATATGTAGCCAATTAGAGCTTGTGACTCTCATTAAACAATGCAAAAGAAAATGAAGAAGAGAGAAGAGGAATGACTGTAGAACATTGCATCTTGAGAGTCGTGCTTTTCCAAATAAATGCTGTTGGCAAGCCCGAGAGAAGAGCCACAGCATGTTTTCTGTTTTGTCTTTGTTTGTTTTTCACTCCAGTTCAGAATGTTAGGAAGCTTCTTAAAGTGGGAACATAAGAATGCCTTATATCAGTCTGGCAAATCTGTGCTCATTTATTATCTGCTCAACTCTGATCATTGCTCTCTGTACATAGATCCATCTCCAGCTGAAACTCTGAGATAGAGATCTGGACTCTAAACAGAGTGGCAGTAAAGACCAAAGGA
The DNA here is from genome assembly GCA_031878705.1 of Tapirus indicus. Taxonomy (NCBI): domain Eukaryota; kingdom Metazoa; phylum Chordata; class Mammalia; order Perissodactyla; family Tapiridae; genus Tapirus; species Tapirus indicus. The sequence goes on from CM062917.1 coordinate 101,234,658, forward strand.
AGTCTACACCCACTATCTTAATGGGCTGAATTGATTTCCTCTCATACCAAAAGGCATAAAGTGTAAAACTAGCATAGGATCGATGAAATCACACTGTAAATTCATGTTAAAGGAACATATTTTTAAAGACTTATAGTAAAAGCAGAAGGCAAAAAATAATTTACTACAGGAAAAAATTTTAGAAAATGAATGCCAATATACAGCCTTTGTGAAAAATAAGAAATCCAAATAGAAGGAACAGATTGAGATGAGAAGAATCTAATTAGAAGAGAGAGGGAAGAGACAAGTCAAGATTGTAAAAAAAACTAACAATAAAATATCAGAATTTCAGTGAAAACTAGAGAGGAAGAAAAGAAAGGGTGGAATTGAAACTGACAAAATAAAGTGGAGGAAGAACTATGCAAGCTTTTCCAGGGTGCAAAAGAAAAGGAGAGAGAGAGTGATGAATAGACAAGCAAGAGGAGAAAAACCACCTTAGAATTACAGGCATGCATATGGCAGAAAGCCTTCCTATGTATGTGGATAGGAAAGGCTCATATTTTGCTGCAGTCTTAAAGAACAGTGCTCAACACGTGCAGAATTCTCTGAGACAGTAAATGACAAAAGTAATTGAATAATGTCTATATGAATTGGAGGGAAATGATATACCAGCCATGTTATTCCTCATATATGAAGACAAAGAAAGACATTCCAAGTTCTTCATAAAATATACCATTAATGTAATCTTCTTGAAAAAAAATGTATTCAAGATATACTCTACCTCCTGAAGATATGAGATGAATAGAGACCATAATAGTGTCAGAATTGGTTATTTTTCCTCTGCCTGGAACCTATCATATAATAAAGCTAGGGTAAGGTTTTGCTTTTTTGTTGTTTTTTTTTTTCACAATCCCAGGTAGACAGAAAGAAATGTTAAGTATAGTCCTGTTTAGGAGATATGTTAAGAGGAGGTCAAACTTACTAGAAGGAAGGACCTGAGGCCAATATCTTAAAGCTACTTCACTCTTAGGACCCCTTTTGCCCAGAATCTCCTTAAACTTACAGAACTCAAAGACCATCTTCCATCTCCACCTTCTGATCCTTCAGAAACACAGCCATACGCAACTCAATGATTGATAACTGAAACTGTAGGCCAAGGCTAGAAGACAAGACACAGGTGGAGAATAAATGTTTTAAAGCAACTGGACTACAAGGGAAGGAGTTTCTGAAAAGAAAATCTTTCTTTAGTGACCCCAGGGGGGAGCCCACAATTTGTGTCCTGAGAGTCAAGAAGGAAGCCATTTATGGTTGTGGAGAAACTTGGGGCTAACAGAGGGTGCTCCTGGATGCCGTGTCCTGTGGACTTGTAGGTATTGGAGAATATAGTCACGGTAGAGAGGTAGATTTACTGTGATGCTAATGAAGACTAAGATTCAGGTGTTTTCACTTGCATGGGCCCTGTAAATAGTGGGTGGTGTTGGGAGTTATAGAGTGTTCTGGAGGCAGGGGTAGCCAGGGTGCAATGGGGAAGCATATCTGTATAGGTTTCCTCGAGATCTTAGAAGAAAGGAATTTGAATCTCTCAGACGCCAATATTTTATTGTCATTTCTTTTCTCATTCAAAATAAGCACTTTTGTACCTAATTTTAAATTTATAAATTGTCTTCTTTATCTAAAGATGGTCTCAAAAACTCTATAAGTTTCAGACCTGTCACATGGAAAATACCATTTAGGAAGCCCTGGAGAAGACCGGAACTGAAGTAAAGAGCTATTGTCTACATTTTCCTGGCTTCACTAGAATGACTGACTGATTTGTTAAGTACTACCCACTGTGCCATCCCTATAACTTCAGCTGCACGAAAGTCAGTTATAAGTATATAGATATTCATAATCGCTATATCTTCATTGTGAGTCATATCTCTTAAAATTATATTGTGTCCTTCTTGGCCTCATTTAAACCTAGTTTTTAACCTTTTATTCTACGGTGTCTCACACTAAGAACAATGTTTTCTTTTTATTCACCTTTACTCCTCCTTTTATCTTTAACTTGAGTTAGATTACTTTTAGATTTGTCTCTTGTATAGATCAATCTCTGGATTGACTCAAAGATTAGATCAAACAAGAGAACCAATGTTTTGTTTTCCATGTAATTTAAATTGTTACCTTCACTGATGTGACAGGTATATTTGAGTCTTTTCACAGTGTTACATTATTTATTCTGTTTTTTTTTTAATTAATAGACTTTTTAGAGCAGTTTTAGATTCATAGAAAAAATTGAGCAGAGAATTCCAATTTATCCCCTCTTCTCCTGCATGTAATTTCCCCTATTATTATCATCTTGCATTAACCTGGTATATTTGTTACAATTAATGAACTAATATTGGTGCATTACTATTAACTAAAGTCTATAGTTTGCACTAGGGTTCACTGTTTGTGTGGTAGAGTTCTATGGTTTCAACAAATGGATAATGTATCCACCATTAGAGAATCATACAGAATAGTTTCACTGCCCTAAAAATCCTCTGTTCTCTGTCTATTTATTCCTTCCTTCCTCCCCTCAAACTCCTGGCAACCAGTGATCGTTTTATTGTCTCTATAGTTTTGTCTTTTCCAGAATGTCATATAGTTAGAATCATACAGGATGTAGACTGTCAGACTGGCTTCTTTTACTTAGCAATATGCATTTACAATTCCTCCATGTCTTTTAGTGGCTTGATAGCTCATTTCTTTTTATTGCTAATAATATCCCATTCTCTGGAATGGAACCACAGTCTATTTATCCATCCACCTATTAACAGATATCTTGGTGGCTTCTAATTTTTAGCAAATATAAATAAACCTGCTGTAAAGATTTGTGTGCAAGTTTTTGTGTGGACATAAGTTTTCAACTCATTGGGCAAATGCCTAGGAGCATGAATGCTGGACCATGTGGTAAGACTATGTTTAACTTTGTGATGCTGGTCTCCTAGGAGTTTTTAGTCTCTCCAGTTAGCCCATGCTCAGTCTCCAGCAATTAGTCAATTTCCATTCAAGTGGTCCTACCAGTCGCTGGCTTCAACTGTGAGCTTCTGCTCTTGGGCGTCTGTTCCTGGTAAGCTGTAATTCTCCGTATTCACGTTTCTTTTCAGTTTTGGGGGTAGTTTATCCTGTGACCTCAATTATCTGATATATCTATGAAGAGTTGTTGCTTTTCAGTTTGTTCAGCTTTTTTCTTATTGTGAGGACAGAATGATGACTCCCATGCTTTGTATAAGTCAGACTGGAAACCAGAAGTCTCTCCTATTTTTATAAGTATATGTATTTCACTAGTTGTCCTATTTTCTTTGCTTTTTATTTTCCAGATCTCTGATATTTCAGAAGTTTTGTATTTCTTTTCTACTGGCTACTTTGTAATTTTACTTTTATAAAATGCCCTCAATTCCCCCTTTAGTCCCTACCTATCTGTTCCCTACTCTGAGCTACAATAAAATTAGTTCATATATTCGACCCTCCACTGGTAGTTTAACTGCTTAATTTCACTCAACAGTATGATCTTAGTGTTCGTATTTGTGAATATGTTACTATTCAACTACCTAACTTCTCAGCTGTAAGTTGTATCCTTTGACTCCCAGCTATCATGGCTGATTCTGTTTTCCACCTTCTGTTGCCTTTGCATCCTGATTTTTGTTAGTTGTTTCATTTCTATGTTGAGGATATAACAAAATCATTCCTTTCTGTTACCCTTATTCCTACCTTCCTCTCAGTCCTAGTTCTACAGTTAATAACATTTACAGCTCCCAACCATCCTTTTCCTCAAGTTTCTCTGTCATTACTTGTTTGGCTGCAGGTTCTCCTCTTGGATTCTCTCCATTCAATTTAAGATTTCTGATTTATTGGCGTAAAAATTGTGGCAAATATGCTCTTATTATCCTTGTAATCTCTATTCACATCTGTACTTATGTCTTTTGACATTGATGATTTTTGTTTCCGTTTCATTAATCTTGCCAGAAGTTTATCAGTTATACTGATATTTTCAAGTAAACAGGATTTGTTTGTTTGTTTGGCCTTGCTTATTCTGTCCATGTTCTCTTTGTTTCCACTTCATTAATCTTTCTACAGTTTTCTGCTTTGGGGATTTTTGGGGCTTTGTCTTATTTTGTTTTTAGATTTGTTCCATTGTTTTGACTCTGGTTTCTTGGGAAATAATGATTAAAGCAGCAGTTTTGCAATGCATTTCCTTTGCTGGCCAGAAGAGAAGATGTCCCTGGAAAAGAAAGAAGGCAAATGTACCATCTAATCTCCTCATCAACATACTAATGACAGACTTCATAGTAAACAAACTAAATGGTTTTGTAGAAGGAGAGGGCTTGTCTATGAAAGGCTTTTAGCAAGGTATGCCTGGTTATTTAGAATTAGTTAAAGAACTTCGAATCTATAGATTTATAGCACATGATTGCCTGGAAAATATCGTGTAAGCTGTAACCATCTGAGTATAAAGCAGAGATGGTTTAGGACTTAAATGTCTCCTTTAGTATGGGTGATCTGGGCCAGAGAATTTCCAATGCAGTTAAACAAAAAAAAAGACCCGAGAATGACCAGCTAGAAGTGCTGGACCTCTCTGTGATTAGACTATGCTCTTTGATTATTTGCATCCTTGATATTGTATGTCTTGGCTTATATTATGCCTTCCTTTTGTCCTGGCTTATGTATCTTGTGACTCTTTCTTCTCCTTTCTTGCCCTCATTTGAACTGATTATGTTTCTAATTTCATTTTTTCTCCTTAATAATTTGGAAACCACTTGATTAATAAAGCTTGATCTCTTATTCCTCTGAGTTTTATTTGACAATCCAATCTCTTTTTTTACCTCAGTTCTTAACTTGGATGCTCAACTTATTAATTTAAGCCTTTCATATTTTCTCATATATGATGACATGCTAACAATTTTCTTCTAGGAACTTAGCTGCCTTCTACAAGTTTTGATAGATAATATTTTTGTTATTATTTTATTCAAAATATTTTTAAATGTCTGATTATTTCTTTCTGACTCATAAGGGTTTTTCTAAACTTCCAAACAAAAGTGATTTTCTAGTTAACTTTTTGTTGCTGATAACTAACATAACTGTATTGTTTTCAATGAATGTGGCTTATAGGATACCAATACCTTGAAACTGGTTGAGTCTTGATTTATGATTAGGTGGTAATTTTCATTAATGTTCTATGTATGTTTTAGAACAGGGATCAGCAAACAATGGCCCATGGCTAAATCTAGCCAGCCATCTGTTTTTGTAAACAAAGTTTTATTGGAACACAACTGCCCATTTATTTATCTATTGTCTAGGGCTGCTTTTACATTACAGTGGTAGAATTGTACAATGGTAGAATTCAGCGGTTGTGGCAGAAACTGTATGTGCTGCAAAGCCTAAAATATTTACCGTCTGGCCCTTTGCAATGAAAGTTTACTGACCCTTACTTTAGAAGAATGTGTATTCTGCAGTTTGGGGGGCAGTGTTCTACGTATCCGTTGGATACAACATTCATTCACTTTTGAATTGTTTAATAGTCTACACATCCTTAGAGATTTTCTTCTGTCTTGAATCACCAATTACTGAGAGAATTGTATCAAGACTTCCCACTGTGGTAGTATACTTTTTCATTTATCCTTATAATTCTACAAAGTTGTGCAGTTTTGCTTTAGATAGATAGATGCATAGATAAATGATTTGTTCTTAGAAGAATGAAAGTTTAGTTACATTTTCCTAGTGAATTTATTTTTCAAATTTGAATATTGGATGGAATTTTGGCCTTATATTAATAGAGCTATGCTAACTTTTTTGGTTGGTTCTTGCCTTTTATAGTCAATCTTCCTGTTTATTTATGTTTTAGATTTGTCTCTGTTGAGCAGCAAAGAGCTGGAATTTATTAGTTATTCCTGGAAGATAATCTTTGTCTTTAAATTTCTTCCAAGCACATTTAATGTAGTTACTGTTAAATTTATTTGTCTTGGCTTATATTATGCCTTCCTTTTGTCCTGGCTTATGTATATTGTGACTCTTTTTTTCTCCTTTCTTGCCCTCATTTGAACTGATTGTGTTTCTAATTTCATTTTTTCTCCTTAATAATTTGGAAACCACACATTATGTCTTTATTTTTAGTAATCACATTTAACCTAACAAAATCAAATATTGGTTAAAAAGCTTTACTTTCCTAGAATACTTTCATTCCTACCAGTTTCCTTTCCACTTAAACATAACTTTTTAATATAGTTCTATCATATTTTAACCCCCACTAAAATTAGTATTATTAATGTTTTGAATGAATTTATTTGAACTTAACCACAGATTTCTAATTTTTTAATTTATTTCTTACTACATTTCAAATCTTCCACATGAAGCTATTTTAAGTAAAAAAAAAAAAAAGCTTATGTATTTATAAAAACAAGATGTGGAATTAATAAAGATAAAAGCAAAAATTAATGTATTAGGACATATACAAACAGCCGACTCATGTTTAGTTGAATATTTGTTCATTTAAAATTCTAATAAAGTAGGCAAAGCTATAATAAAGGATAAAATAATGAAAATTCTTTTTGAAAAGATTGGGTAACACTCAATGCTACCAATATTGAAAGCCTCCATCAAATTACTTTAAAGAAAAAAATTAATTGCCAAAATCAACCCAAGAAGACATAGAAAGACTGAATAAATCAAAAGTCATATATAAAATGGAAAAGCTTAACAAAACATTTCCTCTCAAAGAGTGCTAGGCTTAGATAGTTTAATCTGTGAGTTATTAAAATGCTCTAAAACCAAAATAAATAAATTTTATATTACAAAATCCCAGAGCATAGAAAAAGATAGAATATTTTACAATACACCTTTTTTTGTCTAGCATAACACTAATGCCAAAATTTGAAAGAACATTAGAAAGAGAAAAACTACAGATTTTAGATAAAATTCATTTAAAAATGATCAAATTGAATTCAGAACTATATTAAAAATTGTAATGTTCATATAAGGTTTATTTTAAGAATTTATAGATATGCCCATATAGAGATATCTATCAGATAATTTAACATATCAAAATGTCAGAAGAGAAAAAATATGATCACATTTATATGCAGAAAATCTAATTGGATCCATGGTCTAGTCTTGATATAAGGAAAAACCTCCCGGTAAATTAGGAAGATGATTATACTTCATTGATCTGATAAATATTATTAACTTCAAACCTGCCATAAATGGCATAGTTAACTATAAGACACAAAAGATATTATTGATAAAAGTCAGAAATAAGCAAAAATACTTTTCTCATTATTGTGTATCATTGTTTCTGGAAATTTCAGCCAATGCAACAAGGCAAGAAAAAAGAACAGGAGTTTAGATATGGGCAACAAGGAGATACAATTATTATTTGCAAATTTCTGACTCTCTCTTTTGAAAAACTTAAAAATCAACTGAAATATTATTAAACAGACAAGAAAGGTTTAGTATTTGATTAATCAGAAAATAATTAGGCCAAAAAATCATAGCTTTCCTATTTAATAGTAATTACCAGTTAGACTGTATGATTTATTAAAACACTTCCACTAACACAACCAAGAAAATGTAAAAAAAAAAAGAAAAAGAAACTTTAAATATAAAGTAAACAATGATGTGCTAAGGAATGATTTTATGTTATTGTGATATAATGCCCGACCAGTGAGGTCCATATGTGTTTTACCCCTTTCCTCATCTTTAAGACAGTAAAAATAACACATCTTTGAAAGAAGTAGGCAGGTATTTAGGATTGTCATCCCTGGAAAGGAGTGAGATGCATGGATTTGTAGTAGCTACCTTTTGAATGTTGGACCTAACTCCAATACAGGGAGAGTTTTGTCCGCCTTTTATTTCCAGAGGGCTTAACAAACAAAGCACGGAATCCTGGGAAATTACTGACACAGGCAAAAGGGCAGGGTTACAGATGTCCTGATCGAAATATATCTGATTCCTTTCAGACGGGGCACCTCCAAGGAACTCCTTAGGAGAAGGTAACTGTGAACGAGCCCATAAGGCCTGGATATGCCTGATTGAAGAATATCCCTGACTCCAAAATTAGCAAATGGGTCATGGATTCAATGTGGGTCTACAGTCCTTTGAAGGACCAGTTGATTTGGACAACTGCTGAACAAATAACTCCATTACAGAACAGAAAAGCAAAGCAGAGGTGCAGATGATGGCTAATAGTGCATCCTGTTCTATAAAAGGATAAGTAGGGCCATGGACAGACAGGGGGCTTCTTCCTGACTCTAAAGTTAAATGTCTAGAGCTATTATTTGCAACTGAAGAAGGCTCCCAGCTCCCAGTTATCTTAAACTATCCAAGTGAAGCAAAAGAATTCTCATAGATTGGTACTGGACGTTCCATTTATCATGATAATAGGATCTAGAAAAAAGTCATAATATGACTTGATAAAAATAAAGAAGATAGAAATATGACCCTAACTGCATGCTTTGTGTTATTGACAAATTTCTTATATTACAGATTATAATTCTATTACAAATGAAAGTGTCAATATTATGCAAATCCAATTAATGGAATGGGATTATTTTTAAGTTAAAAAAAAAGGTTATAAAATTAACCTGAAGAATAAATGTATCCAAATAGTGAAGAAATTACTTTTAAAGAGAAATAAAACACTGATATTATTATAAAAATAGATACAAATCTTTAGAAAAGAATTCAGGACATAACCATTTGTCTGTTTTCTAAGAAGGGCAAATACCTGGTCTTTGGTAGTTAAATGTTTAACACTTCTTAGGACTATTGACTTAATAATTTAGACATATCCTGATTTTAAAGATAATTGTCTCTGTGAAGCATAACACTTAATCTTGAGATTAGGTTAACCTAGATTATTAGTTATGAGAAATGACATTTACATACAAGTTTGATTTGTAAAATAACACCTTACCACATTTTATTATAGACAGCAATATTTATTAAAAAGTTGTAAATAACTTTGGTTGTTCACTTAAAATTGTAGACTATATTTGAAACAGAAGTTTGTTTTTAGCAGGTAATAATTAAGCTGATGATATATCATCATTCATCTAGCTCCAATAAACTCAAGAAATAAAAAAGGACTGAGAATATATTCTTAAAAACTATAACTGAACAACTCTTCTATGTGAAAAAAAATGTATTTTACAAGTAAAAGTTATCTGAAAAGCTTAACTTTAAAACACAATGCAAAATATCAATATGTCATGAAAACTATAGTTCTGTGATTCAGACAAAAAAATTCCAGAAAAGGATGGCTGAGAACAGAGGGCAGATCTCTTCAGTGTCAAATATCAAAAGAACTGTCTATGCAAAAGATATAAGATTAATAAAAGATTAACTCCGTTTTAGCTCAGAGGGAAACAGCTGGCCTTTACTGCAAAACTCTAAGACCGTATCCATTTGTGTCTTTTCTGAAGAATCTATTAGCATCAAACACCAGGTAAGACAGGGTTACAAGTGAATTTGTGAGTTAAGGAGTTTGGGCTCTGAAGGGAATGTCAACATATAATTTATATATTGTATGCATTAAGAGATATGAATATAAAAATCAGAGTAGGTTTAAAAAAGAGAAAAGATGTATGGTTCTTAAAACACATATTTGGTTTTAAAACAATGTTTGGGGCATCAGATTTCCCTAGGATAATGGTAGATACTTAAATAACAGTCTCTCCACACACCTTCCAAAGACTGTACAGATCCATAAGGAGATCAAATAAAACCACCCATAATTTACACCCAGAGCGAAAAAAGAGAAGGGGAACACGCAAACTTTAGTTTACTTGTAACTGAGGAAATAATGTGAAGATTATGCAAAAAAACAGGAGGATATAGTAGAGCTCTGCAGTTGGTAAAATACACATAATGTTAGCCCAAGAAAAAAAGGGTTTTAATCTATTGGAGTCTGAGATATTGTAGATCAAAGCCATAGCTATTGGGGAATTGGGAGAGAGAAGAGATGTAGAAGTTGCAGGACCAGAGGTGGCAGTCTTGGGAAGGCATTGCTTAGGGTGGCAGTGAGACAACCTAAAAGAAGTAAATATCCCTTAGAGGCTTGATAGTGAGTGGAAAGAAGGAAGAAAATGATGGAAAACAAGGATCTCATAGAAAGTAAAAGAATCACAGAAGTAAAAGACACACCATCATGTAAAAAGGGCCTCCTTTACTAAAGACTTGATACTTTCATGTACCATCAGAAGAGTATTCTTGAACTGAGAAACTTAGTAAGCCACCCGGACCCCTCATAGTGCTCCCGAGGGATGCTTGTTGTTGAGTCAAGAATATCCAAGTCATTTAAAAATGATCAGAAAGTCAGACGACATCCATATTAAGCTACCATAAGAAAAGAGAGACAATTTTTTCACTTGATGAAAATATTTCTAAAAATGCAGCAAAGAAAAATTGTAACCCAACACTCAAATACAAAGTCCATAATATTAAACAAGCAATGGCAGATAAGAAAACACACCATAAAATAAAGACTCAAAATTCAGAATAGAAATGACAAAATGTAGAAAGACGGAAAAAAATAGAATTGATCAAACTCAGGAAAGAGATTAAAAAACATTAATTTCAGAAATAAAGACTCAATTACAAAGTGTCCAACAAAGAATAACTTTGGCAGTAAAATAAGGAAAATTTGAAAAAGGAATGAAAAGAGATAAGAGAAAATATACAAAATAGGAGAGAGGGAGAGAGAGAAAGCTATTCAAAAGGAAAATTCCAGGTATAGAAAATAAGCAAAGCAAATCTTGTGTGTATAAATAAAATATATGTGGCAAGATGAAAAACAATGATGAAACAAAACAAATATTTAAATTTTGGTCAATTCTGATATATTTATATTAATTGATATTAATAAAATTATTAGACTCCTCTGGGGCTGTAGGCAAAAAGACTAAGTCACAGAGGGAAAATTGTCAGCAATATATTTCAACAGCAATATACTTGTGACTTCTGGTCTATTGATCCTACTACATTTTCATTCTCTCTCCCCTCGATTATTTCCCTCCTCTCTTCATCTAGCTTAAATTTCACAGACAGTAATTAAAATCATATCCTTATATATATCCTGCATCTGTTCTTCTCTCAGTTCCTTATATATATCCTGCATCTCTCACTATTGTACTAACGTCACAAAAACCACAACCTTGGTTAGTCTCTCCACTTGCTTTATGTCAGCCCCGTGAGCTGATAACAGCTGTAGAAAAATGCAAAACCATATCCATGACCACACACTTCAAAAGAGCCAGCAATGCTGTCAGACTACCCAAATATATATCACAAATCTATTCATTCTCATCCTCTCCTGAAAGACTATTTCATATCTTCCCTACTTTCTTCAAACCACCCAAACGTCCTCTTCCTTCCTCACTTTCAGCTGATGACCTGCTTCCTGACTGAGAAAATTAAGCAATTAGAAGAGAAATTCCACAGACTCCTACCACCACATCTACTCACTTATAAGTATCCGCATTCACATACTTTGCTTTCTTATGTGTTACCACAGATCAACTACCCATGATGCAATCTAAGACAGATTTCCTCACTTATGCTCTAGATCCCATCTCCTGTTGCCTATCTAAATATAGCTCAAAATTTTCTGTTTTCTTTCCTACATAAGCTCTCTACTAGATGATTCCCATCATCATACAAATGTGCTATTTCTCCTAGCCTATCAAAAAAAAAAAAAAAACCAAACAAACTCGATCCCCCTTCTAGATGGCATAACATTTCCCTCGCTCTCCTTTGCAGCAAAACTCCTTGAAAGAGATGTCTATAGGAATGTTTTTCCTTTTAATAGACTCTTTTGACGAATAGAACCTTTTAATTTTATGAAGTAGAATTCACCAATCTTTTCTTTTATGGTTAGTGTTTTTGTGTCCTATGCCCTTTGCTTACCCCCAAAGTCATGAAGAGATTCTCTTAGACTTTCTTCTGTAAGCTTTATAGTTTACCTTCCACATTTCAGTTTATGACCTATCTCAAGTTAATTTTTGCGTATTGTGTGAGTTAAGGGTTAAGATTCTTTTTTTTCACATGGGTATCCAATTGATTCATCACTATTTATTTAGAACTTTTAAAATTTCTCTCAGCATATCCTATGGTCTTCAGTGTAAAGTTCTTGCATGTATTTTATTAGATTTATTCCTAGGCACTTGATTTTCTGGAAGATTTTATACATACCTTTATATCTCATTTTCCAATTGTTTGCTCCTGGTATATAGGAATGCAGTTAATTTTTTTATACTGATCTTGTATCCAGTGACCTTGCTAAATTCACTTATAAATTCCAATTGTTTGTAGATTCCTTTGTATTATCTAAATATTCAAATATTTTACCTGCAAATAATGACCAATTTACTTTTTCCTGTCCAATCTTTATAGATTTAATTTCTTTCTCTTGAATTTTTACAGTGTTTTGGAGCCCCAGTAAAATTTGAATAGAAATGGTGGTATTGTACAAATTTATCTGATTCCAAACTCACAGGCAATATGTTCAATATTTTATTATTAATTATGTTATAAGTTTTTGCGGACATCCTTTTTCAGGAGGATCTCTTCTATTACTGGTTTGTTGAGATTAATTTTTTATTATGAGTTAATGTTAAATCTTATCAAATGTCTTTTCTGCATCTATTAAGGTGATTATATGACTTTGTCATTTATTTTGTTAATGTGGTCAGTTATAATGATTGATTCTCTTATATTGGAGCTGTCTTATCCTACTGGAATACTCTTAGTCAAAAAGTATTATATATTGCTGGATTTGACTTCTTAATATTTTGTTCAAGTTTTGTGCATCTAGTCACAAGGGAGAAACTGGCCTGTAATTTTTCTTACTTGTGATGCTTTTGCCGATTATTATCTTTAGTCTTGAAAAATGGGAAGTGTTCCTTTTTTATTATCTTCTAGAAGAGATTTTGCAAATTGGGATTATTTCTTCTTAAATGTCTGGAATAGCTTACCAATGAAGTCACCTGGACCTGGAGTTTTCTTTGTGTGGAAGTTGAAAATTGTAGCTTCAGTTTCTTTAACAGATCAGGGAATATTCAAGATTTCTACCTATTTTTATGTCAGGTTTGGAAGCAGGGCCAGCTGCATGGGCATGCAAACTGTGTAGTCACATGCACTTACAGGGGTCTTGCACTTGGTGTAATGCTTTATTGTCACCATCTTTAAATTCTTAATTAATGTTTGAACAAGGAAACCCTCAGTCTCATTTTGCACTAGACCCCTCAAATTATATAGCTATTCATATTTTGTCATTTGTGTTTTTAAAGGTATTTGTCCATTTCATCTAGGTCATCAAATTTATTGGTGTGAATTTGTTAATAATATCCATTAATTCTATTTTCAATATCTTTAGGACTTGTATTATTGTCTGCTTTTCTATTTGTGATAATGATAAGTTATATGCTTTCTCTTTCTTTACAATCTTGCTACTTACAAAATACTTCGTTAATCTTTTTGAGAAACAATTTTTGACTTTGTTCATTTTCTTAAAATTTACATCTGTTTTCTAAACATTTTCATTACTGCTGTTACCTTTATTAACTTCCTATCTTCTACTTTTTTGGGAGGTGCTTAAATGTGTTTAATTTATAGTTAGTTTTCTAGTTTCTTGAGATGGAAGATTGGAATATTGATTTTCATTCAACCTTTCTTCTTTTTCAATATATGAATTTAGAGTTATAATTTCCCTTTGATCATGATTTTAACCCCATCTCAGATTTCTTTTTCTCTCTCTCTTTTTTTTTTTTTTTTTTGCTGAGGAAGATTCACCCTAAGCTAACATTTGTTGCCAATCTTCCTCTATTTTCGCTTAAGGAAGATTAGCCCTGAGCTAATATCTATTGCCATTCTTCCTCTACCTTGTATGTGGGTTGCCCCCACAGCATGACTGATGAGTGGTATAGGTCTGTGCTGGGGATCTGAACCCACGAACCTGGGCCACTGAAGTGGAGAGCTCCAGACTTAACCACAATGCCATGGGGCCAGCCCTTACATCTCAGATTTTTGATATGTCAGATTTTTATTTTCATTCAACTAAAATTATATTCCATTCTGATTTCTTCTTTGACACATGTTATAAAATAGTGTGTGCTTAATTTCCAAACACTGAAAGATTTTCCAATCATCTTTCTGATATTAATTTCTAGTTTGATTCTGTAATCAGAGAATATACTCTGTGATTTCAATTCTTTGGAATGTGTTGAGACTCATGTATGAATCAGCAAATGGTCCATCTGGTAAATACTCCATAGGCACTTGAAAATAATGTTTACTCTGAATGCATTGGTTGTAGTGTTGTGTTATTTAAATATCCTATATCATTAATTTTTTCCTGTTTTTTCATTTACTGAAAGAAATGCATTAAAATATCAAACTACAATTATACATTTGTCTATTTCTCCTTTTCATTCCTTCAATTTTTCCTTCATGTATTAAGCTTTTTATTAGACATGTAGACATTTATAATTATTATGTCCTCTATTGATTAAATTGAGCCTTTTCTCACTGTGAAATGTCCCTCATTTGCTTTGGTAATTCTCCTTGTCTCGAGTCTTCTTTGTCTGACATTAATTAACTTCTACACCAGCTTCATTTTGGTTAGTGTTTATATGGAATACCTTTTCTGCACCTTTTATTTTCAGATATTTATAACTGCATATAAAGTATGTCTCTTGTAAACAGTATTGAGTTGGATCTTGGATTTTTGTGTTTTTTAATCCAATCTGACCATTTCTTCCTTTAATTGGAGTGTTTAGTTAATTTATATTTAATGATATTACTGAGATGGTGGGGTTTAAGTCAGCTATCTCGCCATGGTTTTCTAATTATCCCATCTTTTCTTTGTTTCTTCATTTCCTTTTTTTTTGCCTTTTTGGATTATTTTTCCATTTTTTCCTATTATTCCATTCTTGCCTCTACTAACTTTTTAACTACACATATTTTATTATGCTTTTATGGTTACTCTTAAAATTACTGTATGAATTCTACTTAGAAAGTTGTAATCCTTCCCAAAGTATACAAGAAACAAGTTTAATTACATTAACCAACACTCTTACCTTTGGTGCTATCAATTTTGTATAATTTAAATCTACATGTTTTAAATGTGTGAGGTATAATACTTGATGCTTTTAACAGAATTCCCACTAATGTTTCTTGTAGTGCAGATCTGCTGGAAACCAATTCTCTCAGCTGTTGTTTATCTGTAAACATCTTTACTTATCCTTCCATGTTGAAGGACGTTTTGGCTGGGTATAGAATTATTGGTTTGCAGAGTTTGTTTGTTTGTGTATTCTTTAACACTTTAAAATGTTAACCTGTCATTTTCTGACCTCCATAGTTTCTGTTGAAATATCAGTCATAAGTCTTTTTGATGCTCATTTGGAGGTATTATCTCTGTTTTTTCTAGGTATATGAAGGTTTGTCAGTTTGTTTTTAGTTTGCAGAAGTGTGTCTGTGATGTGCTTCATGTGGTTTTCTTTGTATTTATTCTGTCTGGGGTATGGAGAGGTTCTTGAATATATAGTTTTATGTCTCTAATTAGTTTGGGGAAATTCTTAGCCAGTATTTCTTCCAATATTGCTTCTTTTTATATTCTCTATAATATTTCTTATAGTATATAAAACTTTTCTTACCACTTTGTTCAAAATGTTACTGTATTTTATTGAGGAAACATCTCATGATCTACTGGCACAAATATCATACTTCCTGCTTTCTTGTAATGATGTCATATAATCATTTTAAGAGTTGAGAGAGTGCTAATAAACCCTGCTTTATGATGTGTCATGAAATCCTGTTTTCTGTAACTTTCTGTATGTTTGAAACATTTCATGATTAAATTAAAAATTGTAAAATATTAGTCCTTTTTTTATATTAAAGATTATAATCTAAGTTTAAAGGGAAGTATTAACCTTTAATGAGAGAAAATATATGAAATTTTAAAAAGGTCAACCTTACTAATAATCTTGGAAATACCAATTAAAATAATTATAAGATACGATTTTATTATAACAAAGAAGTGATTTATTTTTCTGTTTATTTAAAACCCAGTGTGTTGTAATTTGCATACATTCTTAGATTCTTAGATGGGGACAAATTGATACAACTTTGCAATGCAATTTGTCAGTATATACTGAGAGCATTAAAATGCTCATACATCTTGACTAAGTAATTTCCACCTCAAGGAAACAGAAATGTGGTTGTTAATCACTTGAGAGTGAAATTCTGAATTGCTTTTATTTTTATCCTTATATTTTGTTTTATTTTCTGTACTATAGTATACACAGTGAATATATTTTAAAATTAAAAAATCTATTAATTTTGCATGAAAAACTTGAACACCCTACAATAAAACTCCTAGGAAAATAATTAAATACTGTATTAGTACAACTAGGAAGTTGTAGTAGATATAGTCAAGCCCAGAGGACAAATGATTAAACCTGCTGGAGCTAAGTCATGGAATGCTGTGCCAACAAGAAGATTCAGCTTGCCAAGTAATTAGTAAGGAGGGAGGGTATTATTTTCAAAGAAAAAAAATGTATGCTAAGAGGTGAAACAGTGTTCTTCAAAGTGTGATACAAGTGTACATCCTCGTCATGTGGAGTCATTGTTTATAATGTACATCTTGTGAGTGCCAACTCAGACCCACTAAATTCAAATTCCCAGGTGTGGCGCATAGGAGCCTGCAGTTTGCCTGGCTCCCCAAATGGTTCTCATGCACAAAATTTGATAACCACATTATAGAAAAATAAAGCAGTATGATATACTTTGGAAACTGAACATAGTTTAGTGAAACTGAATTGAAGGTTACAGGTGATGGTGGAATGGGTGGAATGAGGGAATGAATCTGGGGAGGAATGTCATGGTACACTTGTAAGAAGTCTTAAATGACACACTAGGGGCTTGGACAAAAATGTGAAGATTCAATGGGAAACCACTGAAGAGTTTTAGGCAGAGGAGTAATCTGATAAGATTTTTTTTTTTGAAAGATTACCCTGGCCTCAGTGTAGATGACTGGATATGGAGCAGACACAGGCAGGAAGGAGACCTGGGAAAATGTTTTAATTTCCCTGGAATAAAATAAGGAGGATTAGAGTAGACTTGAATAGATACACTTGGTGACCAATTGAATACATGAGTGAAGGGAGAACATACAATTTTGGATGATTCTGGCTTACCTCCATCTCTAAGTTTATAACAGAATAGATGGACAGAATATTGTAAAGCTACAACTCTGAACATTTTTACTTTTCCTTATTTTTATCACAAGACCTATATTTTACTAGAAACATGAAGCTTGTAAAGACAAGCTTCTACAGCCACTATTAAAATACAGGGACAGACACTCCCAAAGACATTCCCTTCCTGAATAATATCAACAGCTAAGTGTCTACAAGACTGTTGGCAGAGACGGCATGTACACTTAGAGATACTGTGATCCAGGAAATCTTGAGGGCTCCATCACAGTTTCTATGGTTGAACATATGGCAATGTGTGTGCATAGAGGAAGCATGAGTGGTAGTCCAGAGTCATTTTTTTTTTCAATAAAAGACTGTTATTAAAAGCCAGCCCATTCCTTTTTGTGTCTTTGTGTCACAGAACGAGACATTCCTTTTAATCAGTCTGTCTGGTGAGACTACAGTGGTGACTCGTCTTCAAGCTGATTGTGGCAAGAAGGAATTTCCCTTTGACTGCAGTATGTCCTACAACAGCTTTCTTTATTTCTTCATTAAAATAAAATGGCAGAGGTTTGGGTATTAGAACAGTTGCATCCAAAGGATCTACTTCCTACCCATGCTAAGCAGAGGGCTGCAGCCGTGGGCTAAGTGGGGTCCATGATCCCCTAAGGGCTTTGGCTACAGAGGTGTTAAAGGCAGCAAATACCAAATCAAGCTGCCCTGTAGTGCTAGGAACCCCCAAACCCCCAAAGGTTCTGTACCACTCACTGGACAACCCCAGAGCACACTCAAGATTTTTCTGCTATACTCATTCTCAAAAACCACCAAAAACAGTCATAAATACAGGGCTTATTCAACCAGAAACCTTTTAATGACATGCTACTTTTTGTTGTTGTTACCTCTCATAGTCTATAAAATCACTGCCGCCTCCTCCCCCTCCTTTGTAAAATTTCAGTGGTTCGTTGGAGAAACTAGGATATTTGTCCTGTGAAGTGTCCAACACGATGGGTTTGGCTGATTGATTTTCCCTAGTTTCTTCTAACTTGCTTCTTTATTGCCTTATAATCTGGCAAAATAGTAGTAAGGTCTAAGGCTTGACTATCTTCAGGTTTGGTTTTGTCTATTTTCTTTCTGCAAGATTGCTTCATGGGACGGGAGTGTGCACTTCTTATTGTATCATATCAAGAAACAGTATCAATTGGCATACTTGTAGTAATGTTAAAATTATCCATGGATTCAGAGACATTAGCCTAATTCTTCCATCAACCTTTCATGCTATGGTTTCAGCAACCACAGATGATCATTACTTAGTTACATACCTTCATTGGGGGTATCTTCTAACATTTTAACATTTTAAAGCATATATTAGGTGGGGTTCTTCTATGAAGAACTTTCTCTCATATACTATTTAGTTTCCCTGTGGTACAACTTTTAAGGATAAACAAAAAGGGATAAATGCTTTATTCTTTCTGCTAATTCATCAGTTTTCAAAGTAATGAGATAGGACCCTAGCGACTTCCAAAAATGACCAAGGAGGCGTGTGTGTGTGTGTGTGTGTAATTATGAACTCATTTTATATACTTATACATATTGTGGTCATTGTTTGTTTTGATGCTCATATTGCATCGTTTTAGATCATTGGAATCCCCTAAATGTTACTGTCCTGTTTTTGTGACATGATCAATTAGTCTTTGATAGCTTCCTTGCTTTCTAGAATAAGATGGCTCAAGTTCATCTTACATATTTCCTGCCCCAGACCTGGACTCAGTGATTTTTCCCAAGAGCCCCGGTTCCTTTCGGTGAGAAATAGTATTTAGAGACCACAATCTGGATGGTGGGCGTACGTACTGCTACTGGGTTGTCATTGCTTCAAGGACTGTCAAAGGAAGAGTAGAAATACAATTTTTTTTGAGAGACAAAATAAGTTTTGAGTTCATACTATTTGATATTGATTTGAGTTCAATTGTTTTGGTTTGTTTCCAATTTTAGAAAAAAATGCTGTTTATTCTTTTTTAATTTGGTTTTTAATTATGCAAAATATTTACATGGTCTAAGATGAAAACTATATAGTAAGGTCCATTAACATAAATTTTATCTCCATACCTGTCCAATCCTTTGTTTCCTCCCTCCCCCCATAGGTAACCATTTTTATTATCTTTATACCTTCTGTGATCTGTGTGTATACGTGTTCTTTTATGTTGTTCTAGACCCTGTTTTTTTTAATGTATTCTGAGGGTCAGATGATATCCATATATAGATATTTTGCTCATTTTCATCCGTAATTTCTTCAACCAACCCTGTATTGATGAACATATGGTTTGTTTCTAGTTTTCAGTTATTCAAAATAATACATCAACGAATGTCCTCAGACATATAGCACTTCGAATTTTTGTCACAGTACCTTTGGGATAGGTTTTTCAAAGAGAGATTGCTCAAGCAAAGGGCAAATACATTTATAATTTTGCAAGATCAGGGGCATACTTTTAAGCATATTAATCTTGCCAAGAAAATGTAGGAATTTTTAAAAATCTTTTTATTACAGAAAAAGAAAAATAACTTTACTTGGAATGATGATATTTATCAATAATAATTTATTAGTGGAATTTAAATGATTAAATTCTTGCATGGTCTCTGGTGTAATATAAATAAACATCTTGAACAATAAAAAATTTTAGCAACTTTAGTGGTCTCCAATCAATTAAATCTTAGGAAATAATATAACAACAGGAAAACTATTAAAAGCCAACCCTCTATATGTATACACAAACATATATATGTAAGTGAGGATGGATTAGATGGATAGATGGATAGATAAGAGAGAGAATTTTTCTCCCCCAAGGAGAACATTTTTTATTTTAATAAATTTACTAGCTTTTTAATTCAGTCAAAAAAGTTATTTTATTGTCTTTTAAATGACACAATAAAAATGGAAGTAAGTTAGTAGTGTCTACATAATAGCACTTGTAATATTTATTAAAGTGTTGATAAATCTGCAAGTTTGTCACTTTGGGCCTAAAATATAATCCAACTTTTAAATACAAAATAAAATGTATTTGCTGGTCCTTTGTACAGTCTTATGTGTTAAAAGGACATGGTTATATTGTCTTATGCTTTTCAGTTACTATCATCTTCTGAAATAAGAAAGAGCAACCCCAAGAACTGGGTGAGTCATATTTGTTTTTTTATCTTATGCACAGTGAGATTTCAACCTCATGAAAAATAGTTGAACAGTAAACTAAAAATAACAGATTCACATTTGAACAGCAGCTAGTTATGTATAAAAATACACAAATAAAAAAAGTAACTTGTATCAATAAAAACTGGTGAATAAATCACTAATGATTTGTTTACTCATGTTACCATATTATTCTTCAGATATAACTATAAAGGTAATAGTATTCACAAGATGACGTATAGAAAATAATGGTTAAAATTGCTTCTTCCGAAGTTTCAGGCTTCTATTGGCAAGGAAAAGTTTTGGCATCTTCTTATTCTTTTTCTTCTTCAAGGCTAAAGTCAACAAAATAAAAATAAACATCACATGTCTCCAGTCTGTAGGCTCACTATAAATCACCACCTTTCCAATATACTTACAAACTCACCTCATCTTATTTTTAATGATTATGAAGTCAGTTTTACTCACTATCCACGCAGTTAATAACATTCTACCTTTAAAACACAAGGATACAGCTACTGTACCTAGAAACTGTAGCTAGCCAGTATAAGCATTTTGACAAAACTGATCAGTACTAAAATGCTATTCTAGAAGTAGTCTAGAAATGGCAATATGCTCTGAGTAAAATGGATATATAAAAATATAATTTGCTTATGAATTACTTATAAAGTTAGTTTAAAACTGAATAAGAGAAAATTCACTACCTTTTGCGCAAACGCGTTTGCAATCCTTCATGTTAACAAAGTTATTGTCATTCCCTCCACAGCCAGTATAGGTGAAGGCCTCACAAGCTTTGTGTCTTGGATTAAAATAATAGCGAGTCACATTAGCAGAACACAGTCCCTCATCTTTTGGGCTGTAGCAGAATGATGGGCCTTTAGGAAAAAGAAAATAAAATTAGAAATGCAATAATACCAGAATTAATCAACTGTGATGATTACAGAAGTAACTGAAGAAAATCTAATCCCAAGAAGCTTCATTCTGAACCCAAAATATCATACTAAACCATTTAAAAAGTGTGCCTCAAATTTCAAGAAAGCTTACATGCTATATTTTGTTAATTCTAAATTTTTATAAACTGGACAGAATTTCTCCTGAAGCTATGTCCTTGTATCATTTGAATATGTAAAGAAATTAAACCCAAAACACAGACAGGGTCAGGTAAAAATGAGTTACGTTTCAAGGGATAACAAATGACATGCTTTGGTAAACTTTCTTGTTTACCAAATAAACTTGGTAAACTACCAAGTTATGTTTACTGATAAAACTCGGTTGTTTTATTTTAAATGTTTTTATCAACTCTCCTTCCATTATTAATCAAGAACACATGAATCTAATTCCCAGGTAGCCAAGGAACATTTACACAAACAATATAAGAGAACACCAGCAATACATCTCCTTATTAATTCAAGATTTTGCTTATTCAACACAGTATAGCTATAGGGCTTTATCAAACACTCTGCCAAAGCAAGTTTTCTTTGTTGTTGAATTTATTTATCTAGATGTATGTCTCCACTGTGCCTAGGGAAAATGCCTGCATTGTCTCTCTCTACTAATATTAAACACTGCCAAGTAACCCATCATTTCGGGGACTGCAGGGGGGAGGAGATAGGTAAGAAATGGAAGAGAGAAAAGAGGGATGGAGATCTCTTTTTGCTCCAATTTGCAATTATTAAAGGATACAGAAATCTAACCCAAAACTTTAGAAAGAAATTTTCAAGTTTCACCATCTTAAGTCTGTATATATTTCACTATCTCATATATACAACTGATTCCATACAAACCGGAGATCATGGCAGTCATTAATGAATACTGAATTTTTTATGTGTAATTTGAGTAGATGAGAAACAGTTCTAAAGAAACAATGCTGAAGAGGAAGCAAAAACTTGAATCATGGCTTTGTCACTTTTCAGCCCTGAGAACTTGGCAAGTCATTAACTTCTCCTAGCTTGTACTCTCATATGTAAAAATGGGGATAATAATACTTCGTCATCACAGGGCAATAGTATGAAGATTGATATCGTATTATATGCGAAATCATCAGAACACAGACCATGTTAATTCCACATCAAATGATTGATTTTTTCACCCTAAGTCTTAATAAAGAAATGAAATAGAAACACCATAAAAATAGTATTTACTTTTCTTTGGTGCACAGAAGCCCATACAAGTAGTTTCGTCTGGGAACCGGTTCTCATTGCTGTGACACCCGCCAGATATGAATTTTTCACATGCCATGGAACTCAGATTGAAGAAATACTGTTTTCTGGGCTCCCCACACAGCCCCTCACTGACTTCCAATCGGCAAATTTTGGGAACTTCTAGCAAAAGGAGGGCATAAAACAATGTTAGTCAAAAAATAGCCTTTTTAGTATTCCTTACAAAACTTTACTGTATTTTCAGAAACAAGTGGGGGGTAAAGGCATCATATTTAGTGTTGGCATAGTAAATCCCCCAAAGACAGCCCATTAATCCAGTGATTTAGCTTTTTTTAACAATGGCTTCAGATCTAACTCAGCTGTGATAAATCTTTCAAAAGCAGTGGAAAGACTGTGTTCTCTCAGGGTGTTCTGATCATTTCTACATATGAAGTTAATCAAACCAATTCACAGGAAGACTCATTTCCCCCTGGCTCAGTTCCTTGAATGGCAAAGCCTCATGTTCTGTTACAGGCCTTAACAGATATAATAGACACAATCAAAATAAAATGGAAAACAGTATCATGAATCTCCACTAATCCCTATAGTAACCCAACACATGTTTGGGTATGGGGTGACAAAAGTAAGGCTATAAGTAGCTAAATCATCCTTTAATAATAAAAACCTTATACAATTTCAAATTGATAGATAATCGACAGCAGGAAATGGTGTCCTCCAGAAGGCATAAAAACCATAGGTTTAGAACTAATGATAAATACAGAAAAACACTTATATTGCACTGGAAACATTATACCTTTGCATTATTATAGCCCACGGTGAAATCCTTCCCTGAGTCTGCACAGGCACTGAATTATGATAAATGCCAGTTAGGAGAAAGGAAATGTGTTAGTGGTTATAGACTTGTGATTACTTTCAGCAAACGGAAACCCAGCGATTCGTGCTTAAATACTTGAGAAAATTCAGGCAAAAACTTGCTGTAGAAAATGGGATCTGGAAACTTAGCCAAGTTACTACCAGCCCTTCCGTGCAAGGAGCGGCGCAAGAGTTCTGAGTGTGCGTGCGACAACTTACTCTCTATCCTCCAGCAAGCTTCATCGCAGGCCGCCCAAGTTTCGAAATTGTTGGCGTTGCCCTCGCAGCCCCCGTACATGAACTGTTGGCAGCTCTGCGTGTACCTGTCGTAGTAGTAACTGGGGATCCGGGCTCGGCAGGGCCCTTCGTCCGGGGGCAGCAGGCAGATCGCCGCGTTGTTTCCTACAGGCGGGGCAGAGGGAAAAACCAAAGAGAGGGAAGGAGGTCAGCCACATCTCCGGGGAGGGAGGGGCTTCCCAGGGAGTTCTGTCCCCTCCGTTTGGAGCAGAGGGGCCTCTGCAGAGAAAGAAAGTGCAAACTT
The DNA here is from genome assembly GCA_031878705.1 of Tapirus indicus. Taxonomy (NCBI): domain Eukaryota; kingdom Metazoa; phylum Chordata; class Mammalia; order Perissodactyla; family Tapiridae; genus Tapirus; species Tapirus indicus. Next base: position 101,258,571 of record CM062917.1, read on the forward strand.
GGGCGCAAGTGTACCATCGCACAGTTCCGCGGGGCGCCCGGCAGGGACCTGGGAAAAGCAGGGCGCAGAGAGCGGGCGCAGGGGGCCCCATGGCCAGCCGCACCCTGGCTGCCTGATCCAGAAAAAACCTGGTGGGAAGAGGAACTCCTGGACGGGTCGATACCTGGCGGCACCTGAGCAGCATCTCCCAGGACAGTCCCCATCAGGAGCAGCAGCAGAAGCAACAGCCCGAGGGGGTGAGCAGCGTCCATGGCGAGGTGTCCCAAGAAAGCGCCAGCGGGAGGAGGGTGCGCAGCGTCCAGCCTCGAGGCAGCCTGGGTGCCTGCTTTATGAAGGGTGAGCGTCCTCCGACCCCAGACGGGGCGGAGCGTGTCTGTGCAGAGCCTGGAGGGGAGGTTGATTCATGCCTGGCGGGCTGTGAACCTCGCCGCCCAGGCACTGGAAAGTGTGTGCGGGGGAGAGGAATTCCCCAAGTTGAACCTGCCTCACAAACTTGCCTCTGTCGCCGGCGAGGACGACCAGATGAGGCATTGTGTCAGTGATGGGAAGTCGACAAGCAAGAGGGAAATGACCTGGGGGGTGTTTCATAAGGGTGCAACTTGCAGCATCACCCTAAAGCCTGAATCCACATTTTGAAAGCACGACGTCCACGTACTTGAAGGCAGAGAGAAAGTGTGAAGTTCATAGGGCAGAGGAGCCGCGCTCAATGCAACAGACCCTTTAATTAGATTTGAAATTTTCGTATATGGGCATTTATTTACATTTATACATGCATACATATTTCAATTGAGGTCTAATTAACATTTAATAAAAGGTTCATAATATATCTTAAATGTACAGTTTGATGAATTTTGACAATTATATACACCCTTGTAATCACCACTCCAACCAAGAATTAGAACATTTCTATCATCCCAGAACATTCTCTTACACCCTTTCCCCGTCGATCCTTCTATCCCTAGACCAGGGGCAACCACTCTTCTGATCACCGTAGGTTGATTTTACCTATTCTTGAATCTCATGCAAGTAGAATAATAAAGTATATACTGTTTTGTACTTCTTTTGCTCTGCTACTGTTTTTGAGACACACCTATGTTATTGTGTAGTTCGTTCCTTTTAAATGCTGAGTAGTCTTCGAATGTGTGAATATATCACAAATGTCCTATTCCTGGACATTTGCAGTGTTTCTAGTTTGGGACTATTATAAATAAAGCTGCTTTGTGTATACAAACAACTTTATTACTCTTGGGTAAAATATTTAGAAACTGTCAAACAGTTTTTCAAAATGATTATATCATTTTACACCCCCTTCAGCTATGCGTGAGAGTTGTAGCTGTTTTTTGAGCTGGAACATGCAAGTCCAAAGAGAGGTGCCCTCCGGAGATCCTGAAGCTTTGACCAATCAGCCCCTTCCCACACATTTCCTAATGTCAGTGCATCTGTTAACGTTCATTGCTCCTTTGACGTATTAGCTGGAGCCTAACTTTTTATTTATAGAAAACAAATTATCTACACTGGGATTTGACATGAAATATTAAAGGTATTTCCTGGAGAACATTTTAATGGGTTCTCTTGATGAGTATGTCTTCCCTTCCTCCCCTTTTCCTTTTGTTCTATTCAACATTCTCAAGAGAATAATTATTCCTGACTTTTCCTGAGGGTGCTGGAGGGTACTGACACGAGTTCTCTTCCAAGTTCCTGAGAATCTCTACGCTCACAGTGAGTTAATAGCCTGTATACCACTTTGTGCCAGTTTCCAGTTATCCTGACGTCATGGCACAGAATCACATTCCTAGGAAAGCTAGCCCTGTGTGAAAATACTCAGTTGTCACTTATGCTGTCAGACTACCAGATACCTATGATTAAGAATGACAGAATATGGTTACCAGAGGCGGAGGAGGGGATGAGGAGGAACTGGAGGAAAGTGATTAAAAGGTACAAACTTCCAGTTATAAGATAAATAAGTACTAGGGATGTAATATACAACATGTTGACTGTAGTTGACGCTGCTGGATGATATACAGGAATGTTGTTAAGACAGTAGATCCTAAGAGTTCTTATCACAAGGAGAATTTTTTTTTCTTTTTCTTCTTTCTTTTCTTTATATCTATGTGAAATGATGGATGTTAGCTGAAGCTATTGGGATAATCATTTCACAATATATGTGAATCAAACCATCATGCTGTACGCCTTAAACTTATTCAGTGATGTATGTCAATTATTTCTCAATAAAACTGGGGGAAAAAAAGAATGACAGTCAGAGATATAAGGATAAATGTTTAACAACCAGCTCTCCAGGAGGAAAAAAAAGAGGAGGGGCTGGTTTGTATAGTTTACTGATTTCCATGGTGTAAATGCTCCCATTATGGCCAATTTCAAGCTACCAGAGTTGGAAATAGATGGGTACAAGCGGTTTCCCTCAGCCAGTGTAAGCTGGCTCCAGCATGCCAACCACTGGGGAAGCAGCTGGTTTTGGAAAGACACATTCATAGGAGAATAAGATTAGACCCTCCCAGTACCTCCCAAATAGTATTAGTGGAGAGAAATTTTATCAAACATTTGACCAGGATGACCAGGAGAAAAGTTAATTTAACTTCAAACTTACCTATTTCCATTCTTTTGAATATGATTAAATGTATCTCCCAAATGGACTAAAATAAATTCAAGAACTGATACTGAGTCAAATTTATCATTCAGTGTTGACTATTATCACTTCTGTTCTTTGTTCTCAGCTGCTGGCACTTTTTGATCACCTTTTGCTTCATATGAAAAGAGGAATCTTTTGAATTAGAGCAGATTATTTTGGGAAATTGCATGATGCAATGGGAAAATAGACTTGGGAGTCAGAGGAGACCTGGATTTTATTCTTTGCTCCTTTGGACAAGTTACATAAACTCTCTGAGCCTTGGTTTCCTTATCTGTAAAATGGATATAATAACTGTACCTTACAAGTATGTTATGAGGATTAAGGGGAACGTGCCTAGGCACTCAGAAATGTGGTTAGCTCCTCACACATAGGCACAGAATCCACCCAGATCATCCCATGGCCTGATGCCCACTGAGAGCCTTGGCACAAAATTTTAAGATGGAACATCAATCAGGAAACAGAACAACATGAACTGGTCTTGTTGGACTGAAACTATGACTTTGTTCCCTTCAGCTCTTCTTTTTGGCTGAGCTCAGAGGCCACCTGTCTGCCTAGGAAGGTGTCACACAATCAGACATCACTTTGTGATGGTTTCTTCTGGGGAAAGGAGCTTCAGGGCTCTCTCACCCAGAGCAGAGTACTTAGTCCACTCAGGCCTGCTGTGTAGCACATGGAGTGGGAGTGGGAGGGGGTCCAAAACCAGGCTTTTCACCCGTTTGTGGTATAGAGTCTGTAGACACAGATTGAAATCTATGTTCAGAGGTACTCTAGAAATGTTAGTTTCCTTCCCTTATTCTATACCAAATAGGGTGCATCCTTAACACCTCGTGACCGCTGAGCAGGGACAGGGAAGAAGGAGAATTGAACAAGTGGGGTAGTTAGAAGCTTGAGATTGTTAAGCCATGTTATCAGGAAGGAAATTACTCCTCTTAATTGCAAGACAGTTGAGTATTTTTTTATCCATGAAAAAGATATCTTCCACTATAAAGGGGAATCTAAATTTCCTGGGACTGCTTTAAATTGATGAATTTATCCTTAGGACCATGCAGAAGGAGCCATGTGACTACAACAGTCAGCCCCCACAGGGATGTCATAGTACTTCTATCTCCTTAAACCAGTGTCTGGGCCAAAGGTTACACATGGCTGAGGAAGAAAATTCCTTTATCCAAAGTCAACAGGAAGTACTAGCCTGGAGGGAACTGGGAAGAACAGTCACCCAGATTGATTTGTCATTGCTATACCAAGAGACAGCCTTGGTGACTGCAACTAAAGACAGAGGCTCAAAATAGGTAGTTCTGTAAAATCAGGCATGGAGTTCTTATAATTTGAATGCTGAAAGAAGCTATAAATGCCATCTGTTCCAGTATTTTCATTTTACAGAGTTATAAGTTGAGACCTAGAAAGATAAAATGACTGGTCATGATTATTTACTTTAGTTGTTGGCAGAGCTGAGACTAGAAGAAGCCAAGTTCTTCATCCTCAGTCCCATATTCTTTCTAACAGACCCAGACCTGGGCTTTTTCTGCTACGCCAGGACCTTAGAGTACAACACTAAACACCCGAATGAAAACACACAGAAGCTACAGTGAGTTCAGGAGCACCTGTGCATGGGTCAGATCCCTGTTCTGTTCTTTCTCCCCGCTTGGCCCCACAGCAAATGGATGTTCATTTGGAACACATTAGCTCCTGGAATTCCCAAGCCTTGAGCATGACGTTCTGTCCTCTGAGAGCCCCACAGGCTTGGAAGGTGACCATGAAATTTAAGGAAAGGATTGAGGCAGATGGTCTTCCTCTCTGTCAGACACCTTAGAGAGAGGTGTCATGTCTAGCTCATGAGTGAATGAGGAGAATTAATTGAGTCCAGTGATTTGGGGAAATTTATTATAATACTCATAGTCACTTATGGAGTTACACTGATAACTCAATAAACAAAGTTCTTGCTGCCTGTTAAAGTCCTGTCAAAATAAAATCTGAAATGAGTCCAGCTGACAGTAACAAGGAGTTTTCACATCTGCTAAGAACGGCAGTTAATTTCTTTGGAGAGATTAGGGGTCATGAGGGTTTTGTTAAAGTTTAGGCAACTCCTTCACCAGCTAGGTATTTCTCTAGCAAGTTGGGCCGCTTAGGACATGTTTACTCTAATGCGCCCTCTGTCGGATACAGAGTGCATAAGTGAGTGTTATATAATAAGTTGGAGCCGCATAAAAGGATGACACAATTCCCATGCCTAATTTTATTATTCCTGTTCTCCCTAGGGAGAATAAGATAATAGAGTATATAATGTGTCTCTTACGTGGTCATTCTTTCATTCTGTTATGTAAAAAACAAGCAGATTTAATATTTAAAATGTACAAAACTTTGTGCTAGGTGTTTGGGATACAGATGAATAATCACATTAGGGATCTCATAGCATAACGGGGTAGACAGAGGAACACTATATAACCCAGTTGCAATATAGTGTTCTTAGCACAATGTTAAAAACATTTGCTAGGTTCTATGGGACCATAGAGGAGGAAATGAATAAAATTTAAGCAATAGCCCAATTCAAAATAAAAGCCAATCCACACAAACATATCTAACATTCCATCTTCTTTGCCTGTGGGACACAGAGGTTCATTCCGTTGTCAGCGAGCTGCTTTGGTTGGTTATTTTAGGAGCTATGGTTCCAGCAAAGCATTGACTTCTGCAGGAGGGCAGAATCTCAGAAGCCCCCTTTCCCTTCTTCCTAGATGTATGTTTCCTCAAATGTCATACCTGCTTATGATGCAGACCATCGTTTTTCTTACCCAGGTTGTAATAACACAGAGCACTCAGAAGGTTGGGACAAATTTTGGACTATTTTAACTGAAGACCTTTCTGGCACAGTGCACCTCGCTGCCTACCCAGAATTCTAGCCTGGTTTACTAATCCACTGGAGAGTGGCATGTGAAGAATGAGGAAAGGAAGAGAAAATTTTCCCTAACTCCTGTGTACCATGTGGGAACCTCAACATCAATAACTATAATAATGAATATAATGTTTATTGAGAATTTGCATTATATTTTGCATTCATTAGCTAATTAAATTCCCTACAATAACAACTTGAGGGAGGTACTTTATTCTCCCCACTCTGCAAATGGAGAAGCTGAAGCTTTAGACAGATATGTGACTTGGCCAGAGCTATAGCTAGCACAGGCAGTCTGAATCCTGGTGCCCTGGTCTCACTCTCTGTGCACACCTCCTTTTCTTCCACATTGATGAGGACCAAAGCCAGGCTCATGTATAATATGTGCTCATGACCCTCGTTCAGTACTTGGACAGCTCTATCGCAGATTTCCTTTTTACTCAAACAAAAAATTATAATTGAGAACAAACAGAGAGCTACAATTTAAATACATTGCTATAATGCTCTAAGAGAAACATCTGCCAATGTCGATAATCAGATTAGAGGATTGAGAGTGCTAATCATTGAAGTCCTTATTTTCAGGGTTATATTTAGCAGAGAGTAATGGCTCTTGACTTTTCAAGTATAAAGACACACTTTCTTGCAAAAATATTGTCATTTTTATACTTTAGCCCAAATCTCATGTTAGTTATACATTACTTACTAAAGTGTCATGAACCCTCCAAATGTTCATTTATTCTAGCTTTGTGTGGAAAAGCTTTTGTATCTTAAATCACACAGTGGGGACAACCTGCCATTTTGGGGCAGGGAGAGGCAGTAGCTGCAGTTTGAATGTGGCATACATGTCCTAGGACTCTCACTATTTTTTTTTCTCTTATTGTCTATTATCTGAGGGAAAAACTGAGTCAAACTGAAAGGTCTGTATTAGAAGAGAGTTGAGTGCACTAGCCTGGGCTAGATATACTGAACCAGCCAGAAAGGGTGGGTTGTTCCCACCAGTCAACCGAATCTCCCATATTCTCTATCTTCCTTCTCTCCATCTACATTTTGTCAAACCTCTCAGCAGTATTTAACAGTTTCAAATCCTTCTTCATTCTTGAAATGCTTTTTTTCCAGTGTTTATGATACCAAATTCTTCTGGTTTTCCCCTACCTAGTTGACTACTACTTCTCAGTCAATCTGTTGCTCTCCTCTGCCTGCTCACATAAAGGTTGGGGACTCAAGGCTTAACTCTGAGAGCACTTCTTTAACTGTACTCTTTTCTTATGTGATTTCAAGTATATATACATGAAAACCTTATACACACATATATGTATATGTGTGTATATGTGTATAGTCTTGATCTCACCTCCGAATCCCAGAAACTTATATCTACTTAATATTTCCGCTTGGATGTCTCATAGACATCTCAAACATTATATGTCCTAAACAGAAGTCTTGATCGTATACCCCCAAGCCCCCTCCTTTCTGAAAATGAAACTTCTACTTAGCTTCCTAAGCCCAAAACTTTGAAATCATTCTTGACACCTCTCATCCCTTCATCACCCAGTCCATCAATAGACCTGTCAATTCTGTCTCCAAATCACATTTTTAATCTGCCCATATATCTCTGTGTCCATGGCCACCAATATAGTTCAAGTCTATCTGTTCTTAAGGTACCATTATATTAGATTCTTACCTAAACTCCCAGTTTCCACTTTTGTTCCCCGCTCAACCCCACACAGCAGAGTATTTTTAACACATTGGACCACGTCACAACACCTCACTTCTTCAAAATAAAATTAAAACTTTCCATTAGCGCCTCATTTTATTCCTCACCATGCAAGTCCTTCACTCTGAGTGACTCTGTGATCTGACCTCTGTCTCCCTTACTGACTCATCTCATCACTTGCCCTTGATCTTACTATACTCAAGTTACACCGGGTTTTCTATTGTCCTAGTACAAGTTTGTTTCCACCTCAAGTCCTTTACATGAGCTGTTCCCTCTGCTTAGCCCTTCTCCCTGCATGAAATGCTCATCCCCTGACCTTCACTTCACTGTCTCCTTCCCGGCAGTTGGGTCTTGGTCCCACAAGCACTACCTCTAATCAGTCTACATGATGTTGCTTCACATCCCAGTCACCCCTTATGACTTTATGGTATCACAAACTATCTTTATAGCATTTATCATTTGAAATCACTATGTTTATCCATTTTATTTTACTTGTCTGATCCTCTCACTATTATGTAAGCTCTGTGAGAGCAGGGAACTTACCTGTCATATTCACCGTTGTATCCCAGTGCTAAGAACAAGACCTGGAAAGGAGGATCTCATACATGTCTGTGGAATAAACAAATTACTTATTATTACCACTGTCTGTCTTCTTTTCAAGTGTCTTGAAAACCCACTTGGCTCAGTAGAAACAGAGAAACAGAATTGCTCTGGGGAAGAAAGTGAGTTGTTAACAGAATATATTTGAATGTGTATAAGTCACCTGTACCTTAAGAATAAGCTACCAGGTTGAGAGAAAATGGTATTTATGTAATAAAATAGCAGCAGATACAAAAACAACTGGCTTTCAAAAACCAAATATGATGAAATGTGTGATCAACCTGATTAGATAGAGGGAAAAAAACCAAAAATACAAATTACCTTTTATGTGACAGAAAAAAACCCTCAACTGAAAAGAATGATTTTTACAGTGATGAAGTATAAACACAGTAAGAGATTTAAAAAACTGATTTTGTTTGCTCTTTCAACTTTAGTATTCAAGAGTGCCTGGAACATGGTAGTTACTCCATAAATACGTGCTGAATGAGTGAATACTTGTTACCTGCTATCATTTTATTGGCCCAAGTAGAAAGACAGAAGGAAAAAGAGTAGGTACATAGATATAAAGTGATAGAGGTGTTGCATATATGTGTTCAGCACAGTGTCTGGCACATAGCAAATGCTAGAAGGTATTAGCTAATATCATCTTATTTAATCCTCGTCACAACAAGCCCACTCTCCTTTGTTAATTTCATCTCCTCCCCCTCACTTTAGGTGCCCCGGCATTCTATCCTCTGTTCTCCTCTTTTCCATTTACCTTGGGTGTTCTCACCTGTTCTTGTTCACGTGGCTCTCTCCTAAGCTCTGGCCTCTAAACCCCAGACTGCTGATTCACATGAATGATTCACAGGCACCTCACTCAGAACTCCCCTTCTCACAGTCTTCTCCATCTCCTTCTGAAGAAAATTCCTTCTTATCATTGTTCAGGCCCGAATCATTGGAGTTAGCTTGACTTTTTCCTTTCTTTTTCATCTTACATCTGGTCTTTCAGCACATCCTATTATCTCTACTTTCAAAATATATTTAGACTCTCCCCACCTGTCCCCACCTCCACTCCTATTATCCTGGTTTTAGCCAGAATCATGTCTCCTCTTAATTACAGAAATGGCCTCTTCCCTGCTCTAACCTTGCCCTCTATGGTCTAGCCTCAAAATAGCTGCCAGAGTAATGCCGCTAAAATATATGACAGACAATGTCACTCTATTACTCAAAACCTTCAATGTTCCCTAAGTCACTCAGAGTACAGCCAGAGTCTTTACAATGCCCTGCAAGACCTCTATGACCACTGATATCACATGTAATTCTTCCCTGTATTCACTTGCTCCTCATATTCATGCTGGCTCACTGCTCCCCTTGCGCTTACAGTTTCCTGGAACAGTCCTCCCTTAGATACATACGTGGCCCACTCCCTCACTTCCTTTGGGTCACCACTCAAATAGCATTGTCTCAGAGAAGGCTTCTCTCAATAATTGAAACACTTCTCTTGACATTTCCTATTCATACTCCTTCTCTGTTTTGTTTTTCTCCTTAGCACTTACCACTATCTAAAATTTGATACATTTTATTTTTTATCTTGTTTATTGTCTATCTCCCTCATTAGAATGTAAATTCCTTGTAGGCAAAGTTCTTTAATTTTTTTCTCTGTTCTGTCCTTAGGCATCTAGAATAGTGTCTGGCACATAATAGCACACAGTAAATTTTTGTTGAATGAATGAATAAAATGTTAGCTGTTATTTTTTTATAGTCCCAAGTATAACGTCAAGACAAAAAAGAATGGTACAAGAGAAGAAAATTATACCCATACGATTACAAGTTTATTGGACATAATGGAATGGATTTGTTTCTGAAAAAAATGTGTCTAACTGAATGTTATAAATCAAAATATTTAAACTGGGCTAGCAACATTTCTATTTCAAAGAATCTGTGATTGATTCTCTGTATAAAACAAAGGACTTTAAAAAAAATTTTTTTGATAATTTTCCCCTAATATATCCCCCATAAGTTAAACATTTTGTCAAGTTTTCTTACTTCAAAATATGCTTATCTGTAATGTGTAAAAATAAACAAAACAGGTAGCCTTTGAACTTTACACTAGTCCATTTTAATTCTAAAATGAAATACCAAGAAACCTAATGGAAACTCTGAAAGATATTAATGAGACACTTTGCTACTCTACATAGTTCTATTGTCCCAACATCCCTCACCTACACCCACGAAAACCATAAACAACTGACATATTTTCAAAAGATCCCCTAGGGGGCAGTATTGCCCCCATTGAGAACCAATGCTCTTTGGATGAGGTACAACTGAGATACTTCCTCTCCCTCCTCTTCTCACTGTTTTTGGACCTTAGCTCCTCTGATGGTAGCGCAGAATGGAAGAAGACGTAAAAGGGCAAATATCTTCTATTTAACAGGGGTATGTTTCTCCCTGGGGTTGGCTGTAACTGCTACCTTAGCTTGTTGGTCTATGAGTCTTCAGTCCTCCTCTTATATTCTGTTGAAGGTAGGGGTGGGGATGCTTGGTAATAGGGCCAGTAATCTGATCTAGCCCCTCTTAGGACCCCCCATGGAGAGGTGGCCCAACCTGAAAGCTTAGATATGAACGGCCCAGGTGGGGTGGCTTGGGGGGAGTTGGGGAATAGAGAGTAAATTAGATGATGTTATATCTGAATGCTTTTAAACTGTTGACTTCAAAACAACTCTAAGCATTTGGACTGGCCATGCAGACAATACATGCTGACCTTCTCTGTGTGTCCCAGTGTCCTTGAGGGAAGTGAGAGTTTTGATCCCCACTCTTTGAATTTTCTCATACAAGACCTGTGGCATCAAATTTGGCAAGCATTTTTGAATTTTCTAAGATTCACCTCCACCAAATGAAGTGTGTTTTACTTAAAATATTATTAAACATGGTGAATCACAGCATTTCAGAGTTAAGAAATCACTTGTTGATGAAGTGAAGTTAGATGCCTTGCACTTTTCTCTTTGTCTAGGTGAATACTTATGACATAGGTTGCAAATGACTTGATCAACACTCCATGATTCTCTTCTGTATAGCAAACAATATACAGAACAATGGGCAGTAGCAAGGACATAAAAGTTACAAAAGACATGGATGTTCTCATAAAGGTCCTTACAATCCAAAGTTTCTTATATTTCTTAGAAGCAGAGTCTAAGACAAGGATCCTTGTCCAAGTGATTTATTGAGGGTGAGCTCTCAGGACAAACCTCTAAAGGAAGGAGGAAAGCAGGATGAAGCAGAAGTTAGGCAAAGGTGTGGTTTCAGAAGTCTAGCTTCATCCTGAACCCCTGGGGAGTTCTGGAAGGTTCTCAATTACACCAAGGTTTTTCAGCCCAGAGGCAAGTGGTCTGGGCTATTAGAACCCTACATCAGCCAGCTATTTGCCACAGATCACCCACAGGGGTCAGTTGAGGGCATGATCTCCCAGACATCACCAGTTGAAGTGATTCCCAGCAGCCAAGGACAAACCTATGTGAAAGGTTTGCCCTCAGCAGTCACCACCTGCAGCTGCTGGGGGGATGATTACCTCACCCTGGAAAGGGAGATCTGGGCAGGGCAGCAACAGCAATGGCTATGCATGGTATTAAAGGAGCCAAATCATGTCCACACGATATCCTTTAAGAGCACTTATAAAGCCACCTATCAGCAAGTGACACTTAAGACAGCACAGTCTGAAAGTCTAGAGATACAGAGTAAGTGAGTAACCCAGCTAACGTGTACTGAGTGTTTGCTCTGTGCCCCACACTGTCATGCAATCCTTATTCCTCTCGAGAAATCTATAATGTAGGTAATATTATTGCTTCTATTTCCTAGTAAACTGAGGCACAGACAGGTTAAGTAACTTAGTCAAGGTCCCACAGCTAGTGAATGATCATTTCATTAGCAATAATATTGTAGGGCTTCTCTGGAACAGAGAAAATGAAATTCTAAGCCCTACCCCAAATCAACACCTCTGAGGTTGGGCTCGTATTTTGACAAGTTGCTAAAGTGATTCCTATGCACACCGAAGTCTCAGAGCACTTGCCAAGTGGAATAAGTTTCCCAAGATGGAGAAAAGTTGTGCAAAGGACAATATCAACAGGTAAAAATCATCAGCAGAAATAGATGTTTGTGAATTTTTATAGATAGTGAGAAGGAAGGTAAGAATAAAATTGAGAACAGGCTCTCGAATACCAGATGATAGTTACACAGGAAAAAATAACCTTTTTGTTGTCATATTGTTTCTTAAAATAAGAACAGAATAGCAAAAATAAAAAGTATAGGAAACATTGACTTTGGATACCCTTAGGGTGTTCTTCTCTACCTCTGGGCTGGCCTATTTAAGCATTTATCCCTTAAAATATGCTAAACTACCTCATTCCCAGAGAAGAACAGCTATTATAAAATAGGGAAGGGAAATAATGTTTCCTAAAAGGTTTTGGAAATGAAAACAAGGAAATATGTAAATACAAGTAAATAAGTCAATTGTTCATATATGATTAGCAGAGTATTTTCATTTTGATGTACAATGTTAAGTTGTTCTCTGAAATAGCATGTAGCCTGAATATGTCTACCTTTGTAAAAATATATCATTATAAAACTTGGACCAGACAAACAAAAGAGAAAGAGAGAGGACCAAAAACGGAGAGATTATAAGCATGATGCCACTTGGCTACAATGAAATATTTTCCATTTCATACGGGTACTGCCAGCTACTGAACCATCTTCCCCATTGCCCATTGATCTAATTAAGGAGAAGAGATTGCTAAGAGTGCAGAAGAAAGAGTCTATTCTTTTGTGATGTACATTGGTAGATCAGACTCACTATGCCCCCTTTAACCTGCTGCATTTGCTCATTATTGCTATCCAATTCCTTGTGACAGTTACAGACGAATTCCAGCTATTGTTTGGAGAAACACTTCTAAGTAATAGGCTCGTTTATTTCTGACTAGCAAGGTTGTTTGTTTACTATATTTCCATTCTATTGGTTCATATTTCAATCCATTATTTTTAAAGAATATATAGTAACACTTTTGTATGGTTCTCGGTTAATACCGGATTATAATTCTCTAGTGATTTACGGGATTAATGGGTAGTCCTCAAAATGACCTCAAAGTAACTTAAATCATATGGTGGAGGGCTTTAGAGCTGGAGATGAGGGTTGGAAATCCAAATTTTTACACTGTGCAAAAAAACAGGGAAAAGGAGGAGCTTTGGGTATTTAAGATTACACACTGACTAAACTGACCTCTCCCCACAAACCTACTAACAGGTATTTAGAGGCAAATGCTTGGTTTAATCATATTAGTGAAGATTATAAAGAAGCTTTAAAATCCCCAGGCTAGTGTGCAGTGCTAGAATTGTTCAGAGCATTCATGAGAAATCGATTATCACAGGAAGTTAAAGAAAGAAATAATTCACTTAGTAAGTTAAGGGCTGAGGGAAGGGTTGGCTAACATTGACTTGACTCGAGTCCAGCAATTCGAACGTATGAACTAACCTTCTACCTTTTTGGTAGGTGAAAGATGCCAGTGATCAATATCGAAGACCTGACAGAAAAGGACAAGTTGAAGATGGAAGTCGATCAGCTCAAGAAAGAAGTGACACTGGAAAGAATGCTGGTAAGTTGCTGCTTTCTTTTGAATTTTATTTTAAACTAGAGATCCTGTAGGACTACCAGGTTAGATGCCATTGAAGGGGAGCAGAATGTGACTCCCCAAATATGCCTCTTTGGCATAAGGATTATTTAGGCTGATTATTTTTAAGAAACAGCAGACACAGGAGAAGCTCTGAACACCAAATAAGTAGAAGTTACCCTTTTGGAAGAGACGTTTACATTTATAGGCAAAATCTCCATTTGTAAGAGTGTCTTCCCCTCTGTACCAGGAAGAGAAGGATGACTCTAAATCTCTAGAGACTCTTATCAATGCAGAAGGCAAGGACTTAAATCTACTTAACAACCTTAACCTTGTTAACTGTGCTTTTACTGGTCATCTCCCATAACTGGCTCCCCCACCTCTCAACATCTTTTGTCTTTAGCTGAAGATGGTACTTAAGGTAGTATCTTGGGCCATTTTGGGGAGTTACTCCATTTTACTGGGTATCTCCCATGGGTACAGGAGGTATACATGTTATTAAACTTCTATTTGTTTTTCTCCTGTTAATCTGCCTTTTTTTATTACAGGGGTGTCTCAGCCAGAACCTAGAAGGTAGAGGAAAAATTACTTATCTGCCCCCACACCATTCACTGAAGAGGCTCAATGTGGCTAAAAATAAATTGTTCAGATAAAAATTAATCTGGGATTGGGGCCAGCCCCGTGGCCTAGTGGTTAAGTTTGGTGTGCTTCACTTCAGCAGTCCCAGTTCAGTTCCCAGGCACAGACCTATACCACTCATCAGCAGCCATGCTGTGGTGGTGACCCCCATACAAAATAGAGGAAGATTGGCAACAGATATTAGCTCAGGGCGAATCTTCCTCAGCAAAGAAAAAAGAAAAAAATTAATTGGGGATTAAGAAAACTAATAATCACAATTATCTCTTGATTTAGACTCTAAATCAAAGGTCTAGAAAACTTGCCATGAGCCAAATCCTACCCTTAGCCTGTTTTTGTATGACCACTAAGCTAAAAATGCTTTTACATTTTTATAGAGTTGTTAAAAAAAGGAGAGAAAGTGAGGAATAGGAGACAGAGACCATATTTAACAAAGCAATAAACTGTAGCAATGCAAATAGGCATTTTGTTTTTACTCCTCCAAATCGATAAGCTTCTCTTTATTTGATCTATTTGATATGGCTCAAATACTTTTAGCCAAGACCTCGTCCCCTTCAGGACTGTCATGACCAGTAACAAATGGGTACATTCTATTCCCTCTTTGCCAGTAAAAATGAGTTCAAGCCCAAGAACTCACTGGTTCCTCCTATAAACATCTGACAGATCTTGGAAATGGTTACCAAGAGTTCTGTGCCATTGGAAGAAGCAGAAATGGCAAAAAAAATAAAAGTTTCCACCAAACAAAACGAAGCTTGCAAAATGTAGATATATATTTTAGATCTCTTCATTTTAGGAAAGTTAGTAGAATAAAAACTCCTCCACAAGTGATAAGCGTATATTTTATATTTTTTTAAAAAACTCATTTTATCAGGCCAAAGTGAAAAAAAGAGTTTGCATTATCTTCATACTTTGCTCAAAACTCTAACTCCCAATAAAAAATTGGAGTTCTGGCTTCTTTTATGTTTATAATTGTCTCAAACTTCCCTGCTGCCCTTTCCATCCAGACAAAACATGTTTTGCTGTAAAGATAAGATTAAATCTATAAACAGCACAAAAGCTTGAATACACACCTCAAAAGTTAAAATCCTTATCTTTATAACTTGGAAAAATTAAAATAAACTTTTGGGGTAAAGGAGAGTTATTTTTTCTTCTTTACTTGAAACTTCCAAAAACTGTTTTATTATTTATATACCCAGGATTGTTGTTTTGCAGGCAATTTGGTTATCTTTATGTCTATTATTCACTTGTGGCAAGTTCACCTGGGAATTTTTATTTTGGGTAAACATCACATACGTCACCATCTGTCAGGTTTTTGGGTTCCTTTTCCCTATTACTCAATGTCTCTTTGCTCTTGGAAGTCAAACTAACTTAATATCAGACTGACAAAACTACACATACACACACACAGAACTTCCAAGTCCTGAACCCATAGCTCTGACACAGGATGGCATAATGTCATTACAGTGTGATTAGGTGGTTAGACTCTGGAAGTGTACCCCTGTTCAGATTCTGGCTCCACGACTTTCTCTCTGTGTAACATTCACCTATGTATCTAACTTGCCTGTGCTTCTGTTTCTTCTTCTGTAAATGGGAATAGTAACATCTAAATCAGAGGGCAATTGGGAGAAATAAATGAGATAATGTATACAAAGCTCTGAGATCAATGCCTAGAACATAGCAAGCACTTTCTACCATTATTATTATTCTTAAAATTATTATTTATATCTATGAACCAAACTGGTTCATAATATGTCTCAACTTATTTTGCTGTCAAGGCACTGGTATTGTCAGAGTAAGAACTCTGCATCCAGTTTCTAAAGCTGACAGATTTGCAATGACTATAACTCAATGTAATAGGCAAAGACTAAAGACAATCTTTGTGAAAATAGCTACCATTTGATCGAACATCTATTGTACGCCAAGCACTTAACACAACCAGTGTTGCTCTTCCTGTTTCATAGATGAAGTGACCAAACCTTAGATGAACTATCTAAACTAAGGATATATGCATAGCTGGTAAGTGGGCAGAGCTGAAATTCAAACCTGGGGTGACCTGAATCCAATGTACATGCTCTTTCCACCATGCCATGTAATCCTGTATTAAACTACATATACTTATAACAAGCCTCCCTGAAATAATTTTTAAACACATACACTCACATATCATTTTAGGTAATTTATTGCTCCTCAGATCCTCAGATCCTAGCCAGACACTGTCAAAACCAACCCCTCACTGACTCCTGAATTAGGCCAGCGATTTAAACCTCTGTTCCTGACATCTGATTAGGGCCAAAAGAGCTGGTGTTTGAAGAAGGAGGAAAAAAAGTGAATCTAAGTTACCGTGTATTTCAAAAGTGTGTGTAAACTCCAAGTAGCATCCTAAGGAGATACCCAAGCAATGCCTTGGCCCTGTTAGAAAAGATTTGTTCTAATATGTAGATAATGAGTTTGCAAAGTTGTAAAGTAATCTTAAGTCTTATGTCTAATGTTGCTTGGAATTTGCATATAAAATGGCATGAAGATTTTATTAAAAAAATAAAACAATAAATTAGATAACTTATGGAATGGCCACTTAATAGACTGCCAAAAATGAGGTAGTTTTGTGTTCATGTCATGAATGGTATATTAAGTGAAAATGAAACAAGTTGAAAGTTAAAAGAAATGAATAATTTGATGCCGTGTGTATATGCATGTGCATACACACACACATATTTCCATTTATATATGTATAGAATATTGCCTTACTCTAAAAGATGTGTTAAATGGTACATTAACAGGTTCTGGCTGAATCCATTAAAATACTAAAGCCTGATTTTTCACAAAGTCATTAAATGGTGCTGATAAGTGAGGAGCAAGCTCATAAACAAATGATTCAGTTTAGCAAATATTTATTTACTGAGCACTAGCTAAGTGCAGGCTCTCTCCTAGATGCCTGGGGTACACGTGAACAAATCAGCCAAAGGTCTTTGACCCTTTGGAGCTCACTTTCTACTGCCCTGTCTTGATCAATCATTATAGATGAGTTTAAAATAAAATTACATGTATATACTTCTGAGAATCCAGGAGTGGTGATAAGCCCGGAATTTAACAGTTATTCATTCCTTTCCACCTTTACAGGTCACATTTTTGGAGTGAGGAACAAGATTTAATCAGTGTTCACTCTGGTGACAATTTGGCTTGTGTTGCCAGCTGCATTCTGATCCCTGGATCTTGTCTCCTTTAAAGGAGCAGGAGGCAGTGTCTGCTGGGAACCCTTAGCGAGAGTGTGGCCAGCTGTTTATCCTTTGCCTGAAGATATCCAGGAGGACAGGGCAGGGAGCAGCTATTTCTTCTTCTCTCCTGGAAAATACATATGCACTGGCAGAAAGCAGAATCACATTAAAAAGATAGAACAGAAAAATTATTATAATAAATACATCTTTGGATTCTGTAATATTTCATATTAAACCAAATGAGTCATCTCTCTCTCCTTTCCTTTAAGGTATCCAAGTGTTGTGAAGAAGTGAGGGATTATGTTGAAGAAAGATCTGGGGAAGACCCACTAGTAAAGGGCATCCCAGAGGACAAAAATCCCTTCAAGGAGCTCAAAGGAGGCTGTGTGATTTCATAAAGGAAAAAAAAATCCTTGGAATATCTAGAGCTTTCACGACAATACTAATTTTTGACCATATATAATAATACTATGATGCATGTACATGAGTTTTTAAGCTTATAAACTTTTAATAAAAACTGGGATGTGATAATGCATAAGTCTGTTTTTCTTAACACAGGGTTTAACACATAATTGACGATAAATATTAATTGACACCTTTCCTTAACAATAATTACTATGGTTTATGAATAAGTCTATAGTATTTTGGTTGCCAGAATATAGTTAATGTTTTGTGTTTCTTCACTTCTCTTTCAATACTCATAATAATCCACTCGGAGATTTCATGGCAACCTTTCTCTCACTTACAGAATTAGGGAGCCTATTCTTTTGATCCACAGAAAACCTATCTTGGCAGGCTGTGTGCCGGGAAGATTTTTGTTGTTGCTGTTTTGCTTTCTGTTTCCTTTTCTCTCTCAACCCCCAGTCAGTAGTGATGGTTTTAACAAAATCTCTTCCTACATTCTTACCAATTCTGCTTGTCACTGATGATGAGACTTTTTCCCAGAATGCTAACTGGATTAAGGGTTCAGTCTGTGGTCACAGGGCACAGTGGGTTTAACCAGCAACAGAATAAAGGTGATGAGAAGCCAGAGTTCTGGCTCTGGCACTTTACTGCCTAAGTGACTTTGGATAAATTACATAATCTTTCTAATTCTCAGTTTCTTCTACTGTGGGTTAGGGATAGTAATGGTTCTAGTCCCTTTTTCATGGGGTTTAATATTATAATAGGGTGACTATAGCACTTAGCATATTGCCTGGCACATAGTAAGACCTAAAATGTTAACTAGTATTATTACTGGGAAAGGAACTAGATAAAATGTCCAGAATCCTGTAAGACACATGCTATTCCATCCCATCCCCATGAAGACTGGTGACAGTACAGTCCTTTTTTCTGTAGCAGTGTGAGGGCGAGATGATAGACAAATAGCTACCACCTGCATCATCCTGCTAATCAGTTTCCTCCTGGCATCTCATTGGGTTTGAATAACCCAAGTTTCACTACTTCTGTGCTAATGACTAAGAGATAACTTGCCTCTGTTTCTATAACAAAAGACAATTGTTAATTACCCCAACTCAGAAACTATTTTTGGTGTTAGTGTTTCCTTGTTGCTGTTTCACATTTACAGTGTTATTTTTGGATACATCAGTGATCAGAATACTCAGAAATGCTAATTGATTCTCTTCCTTTTAAAACAAGATAAGAATTATCTATTATTTGGCCTGGAAGGGAATCTAAAAGTCAGGCCCCCAGCACAGTGCCCTCCCACTCTGGCCAATAGTAAACGCTCAACAAAGATCTAGTGACTCTTGTCCAATCCCTTCATTTTGGAATGGAGAGAATCAAAGCTCAGAGAAGCGAACTGACAAATTTCTCAGGTTCAGACTGAATCTCTAGCTGAATGGTTAGCAACACACTCTATCACATGTCAAACGTGCTTTGGGTATTAAGGGATTCCAGGATAAACTACTGGAGTCTACTCCAGTATAAGTAGTTTAAAAGGAAACTACTTATTTCCTTTTCCTCAGGAGAAGCTCTTTTCTCTCTGTTTAAAATTACAAAAACCTAGAAGAAAACATAGGCAATCAGCTCTTTGACATCAGTCTTAGCAATATTTTGGGGGGGCCAGCCTCCTCAGGCAAGGGCAACAAAACCAAAAATAAACAAAGGGATTACATCAAACTAAAAAGCTTTTGCACAGTGAAGGAAACCATCAACAAAACAAAAAGGCAACCTACTGAATGGGAGAAGATATTTGCAAATCATACATCCTATAACGGGTTAATATCCAAAATATATAGAGAACTTACACAACTTAATATAAAAAAAATCTGATTAAAAATGGGGAGAAAACCTGAACAGGCATTTTTCCAAAGAAGACATACAGATGGCCAACGAGTTGGTAACTAGACTTATCATGGTAATCATTTCATAATGTATATAAATATTGAATTACTATGATGTACACCTGAAACTAATAGGATATTGTATGTCAATTATACTTCAGTAAAAAAAAAAAAATTACAAAAACCCTCTCCAACCACTCCCAGCACTTTCTATCTCCCTGACCCACTCTGTTTTCCTCCATAGCACCCATGAGCATCTAGCATACTACATATTTCATTTGTTTGTTTGTTTAATTATGGTCTGTCTCTAGGGAGTTTCTATGTGCAATTTAGTGTTTATTAAGTGTTCCATATACTTTTTTTTTCCTGATTAAAAAACTACAAAGGCTTGGCTATGACATTCAGTACCTGTGTAGTCCTAACCAGTGTCCCTAGCTTTCATCTAACAACTGAACATCGACTTTGGAGCTGGACGATTCCATGTTAAAACCCTGGCTCTTCCACTTTCTAGGTGAGAACTTTGGAAAAGTAACTTCAACTCTATGAACCTCAGTTTTTTTTTCATGTATAAAATGGAGGATTAGGATGGATCCTTATATGAATATTTAAAATCACTTAAATCAGAGATGAGCATATAGAAAAAAACCTAATATATGTCCTCTACTATTATAAACCCTGTAGCCTTCCTATAGTCAATAAACTTAACAATTAAATAATCCCTGACATGACACCTCATTTTTCCACCTTCTGGAATTCAGTTATACTGACCTCTCCGCCTGAAATGTCCCTCCACTCCATCTCATTTCAGCCTTTGAAATCCTACTCCTCTTCTGAGGCTCACTAAAAACTATCTCCTCTGTCCCTCACCACATCCCCAAAGTATTTTGAATATCCCTTAAGTCATTTAACATTACTTTGCTTTCTCTTATTATAATTTGTATGGTTGTCTTAATCTCACTGCTATATTGTAAAGTTTCCGAGCCAAAAGTTCTGTTCTTCTTTGAAACTGCCATACCAACCAATAAATTGTCTCTACAATTTAATTGACTTGATAAATGTTTAATTCAGTAAAAAGCAGGTTAGGACAGTACAGGCATACCGTAGAGACATTGCAGGTTCAGTTCTAGACCACTGCAATAAAGTGAATATTGCAATAAATTGAGTCACATGGTTTCCTAGTGCATATAAAATTTATGTTTACACTATACTGTAGTCTATTAAGTGTGCAATAGCGTTATGTCCAAAAAAATAATGTACACCCCTTAATTAAGAAATACTTTATTGTTAAAAAATGCTAACCATCATCTGAGCCTTCAGTGAGTCATAATCTTTTTGCTGGTGGAGGGTCTTGCCTCGGTGTTGATGGCTGCTGACTGATCAGGGTGGTGGTTGCTGAAGGTTGGGGTGGCTGTGGCAATTTCTTGAAATAAGACAACAATGAAGTTTGCTGCATTGATTGATTCTTCCTTTCATGAATGATTTCTTTGTAGCATGTGATGCTGCTTGATAGCATTTTACCCACAGTAGAAAGTCTTTCAAAATTGGAGTCAATCCTCTCAAACCCTGCTGCTACTTAATCAACTAAGTTTATGTAATATTGTAAAGCCTTTGTTATCATTTCAACAATCTTCACAGCATCTTCACCAGGAGTAGATTCCATCTCAAGAAACCACTTTCTTTGCTCCTCCATAAGAAGCAACTCCTCATCTGTTAAAGTTTTATCCTGAGATTGCAGCAATTCAATCACATCTTTGAGCTCCACTTCTAATTCTAGTTCTCTTGCTGTTTTCACCACATCTGCAGTTACTTCCTCCACTGAAGTCTCAAAGTCATCCATGGGGGTTAGAATCAATTTCTTCCAAACCCCTGTTAATGTTAATATTTTGACCTTTTCCCATGAATCATGAATGATCTTAATGGCACCTAGAAGGGTGAATCCTTTCCAGAAGGTTTTCAATTTACTTTGCCCAGATCCATCAGCAGAATCATTATCTATGGCAGCTATAGCCTTACAAAATATATTTCTTAAATAATGAGACTTGAAAGTCAAAATTACTCCTTGACCCATGGGCTGCAGAATGGATGTTGTGTTAGTAGGCAGGAAAACATTAATCTTGTTGTACATCTCCATCCGAGCTTTTAAGTGACCAGGTGCACTGTCAATGAGCAATAATATTTTGAAAAGAATCTTTTTTTCTGAGCAGTGGGTCTCAACAGTGGCCTTAAAATATTCAGTAAGCCATGTTATAAACAGATGTGCTGTCTTCCAAGCTATGTTATTCCATTTATAGAGCTCAGGTAGAGTAGATTTAGTATAATTCTTAAAGGTCCTAGGATTTTTGCAATGGTCAATAAGCACTGGCTTCAACTTCAAGTCACCAGCTGCATTAGCTCCTAACAAGAGAGTCAGCCCGTCCTTTGAAGCTTTGAAGCCAGGCATTGACTTCTCTCTAGCTATGAAAGTCCTAGAGGGCGTCTTCTTCCCATAAAAGGGTGTTTCATCTGCATTGAAAACCTGTTGTTTAGTGTAGCCAGCTTCATTAATTATCTTAACTAGATCTTCTGGAGAACTCGCTGCAGCTTTTACATCAGCACTTGCTGCTTCATCTTGCACTTTTATGTTATGGAGATGGCTTCTTTCCTTAAATCTCATAAGCCAACTTCCGCTAGCTTCAAGCTTTTCTTCTTCAGCTTCCTCAGCTCTCTCAGCCTTCATAGAATTGAAGAGAGTTAGGGCCTTGCTCTGGACTAGGCTTTGGCTTAAGGGAATGTTGTGGCTGGTTTGATCTTCTAGCCAGACCACTAAAACTGTCTCCATATCAGCAATAAGGCTCTTTCACTTTCTTATCATTTGTGTGCTCACTGGAATAGCACTTTTAATTTCCTTCAAGAACTTTTGCTTTGTATTCACAACTTGACTAACTGGCACAAGAGGCCTCAGCTTTTGACATGCCTTCCTCATTAAGCTTAATCATTTCTAGCTTTTGATTTAAAGTGAGAGACGTGTGACTTTTCCTTTCACTTCAACCCTTAGAGGCCATTGTAGGGTTATTAATTGGCCTAATTTCAATATTGTTGTGTCTCAGGGAATAGGAAAGCCAGAGGAGAGTGAGAGGGGTGGGAAAACAGCTGGTGGTGGAGCAGTCAGCACACACACATATCAATTAAGTTCACTGCCTTATATGGTCAAGGTTCGTGGCACCCCAAAACAATTACAATAGTAATATCAAAGATCCCTGATCACAAATCACCATAACAAATATAATAATAATGAAATAGTTTAGCATATTGTGAGAATTATCAAAATGTGACACAAAAACACAAAGTGAGCAAATGTTGTTGGAAAAATGACGCCAAAAGGCTTGGTTGACTCAAGGTTGCCACAAACCTTCAAAGTGTAAAAAACACAATATCCATGAAGCACAATAAAGTGAAGCGCAATAAAACGAGACATGCCTGTACTTTTTATATTGGATAATTCAGAATTCTTATTGGCTTGACTAATGATTAAATCAATAGTAGGGTAAAGTTCCTGTTGCTTAAAAACACAGATTATCAGCAGAATTTTGAATAAGATAAAAATTCTAGGAAGGAAGTATAGAGAAAGATGTTTCAGGAAGAAGGAAATGAAATCATGACTGTCCCACAGCCTACACAGCTACAACTGGCCATGAGTGACTCTCTTTTTCGAAAGTTGTTATTTTAGGGCCACGGATTACTGGTTAAAGGGAATGAGGTAAGACCGCAGGGAAACAAAAATACTTCAGGCATAGTCTTAGCATTTGGCTCTTCAACAAAACTTCCTGATGTTATTAGTGAGAATGGGTTAAGTACACAAACTTACTATGTCATTTTAGGTACTTGTACTTTGAAGGTGTTTTGTACACCTAGGTAAGTTTAAGCTTTTAGCAAGGAAAATAAAACAAAATCTCACTGTTATTTTAATTTAGATGATATGATTTTAGCCAGATTTCAAAACAAGGCTAAATATCAAACTTCCTAAATCCATAAAAGAATGTATTAACGTATTAACATGAAGAAAATAGTAAACTGAGTAATGAGAAAGACCAATTATATGCGATGGAACATAAATTCTTCTATGGACAGAATTGATAAAAGAAATCATTTTGATATCATGAATTATAAGTAGGTGTTAAGGTAATCAGAGCATCAGCCACTGGTCATCCTGTGACTTCACATTATCTCCATCTAGAAAAGGAATCTTATGCACATAGTTACATGGAATGAATGAGTTTGTGAAAATTCCATGTGATTGATATAATGAATTGAACCAAATATCAAATGAACCAAGAACGCATCAAATGGATGTTAAATACTTTCCTTAAGAAACCATCATTTAATGGCCTAAACAGTCACTATTTACTTTATAGAGTTTAGAAGAGCAGAATTTGGGAGGTAACCTAATTTATTTACACCAACAAAACAGAGGCAGAGAGAATCTATGTCTTACAAAAATCACAAGATAAAATAAAGCCAGAAGTTTTGAGTTTGTTAGTATTAAATCAACACCAATATAACTGTCCTCAATATTTTCTTATAGAATTTTCTTCATATGAACTTTTAACAACATACTCAATACACCAGAAAAACAGTCAAAGAATTGTTTTTCCTTTTTTTGCATGCCAAGGTAAATACTTCATGGTCTTTGCTCTTTCATACTTTAAAAGTGAAAATAACCACATGGTTAATTTTATTTTATTAAGCAGATTTCTTTGAAATATTTGTCAAAAGATAGTGGGCTAATAAAAGTTCACTTCTGATTATACTTGTCATTTTCACTGTAGAATGGTTTCTGCACATACCATTTTATAAAATAACTTTTATTAGAAGTAATATGTAAAATATCGGTAAAAAGTTAACACTACATTTGGATATAACTGATAGTTTTTAAAATTTGTTTATCCAAAATTTTTGCTGATGGATTTTTCTGTGAGAAATTGCTTACCACAGTTGCTCTCTGAGAGGTAAATTCCATGCTTAGGGATAGAGGACTGCATACTCTTTTGTTTAAAAAAAAGTATTCCCACCATTTTATCATTTCAAATCAAACAGCAACAACAAAACATTTTTCAGAATACTGTGTGATCATGGGGTTTCAGCATTTCCCAGTTCTATTTAGTTTAATCCTTTACTTAATATGATATTAACATCTGAATTATTTGATAAGAATAAAAATTTTTTAAAAGTAGACTAATATGTATTTCATCTCTAATTTGTCTCATAATACTGTGGAAGAAGTTAAAGAACCATTAGGGATTTATAAATATTTACTACTGCATGCAACTAGATGATTTCACTGGGAAGAAATTTCCAGGCCAAAATCATTCCATTTTTATGATTTGAAACAGACATACTCACATTAATTTACTTAACCAACTTATTTAATTTGGGTGCTGAACTTATTGAATTTAGGCCACATTAACTACTTTCACTAATTTATTTAAGCTATTTTTAACGAGCCTTTTAAATTTAAGCAATGGGGAATCAAAGAAATGAACTGGTTCTGGAGACAGATGTGAATTTTTGTCTTGGCTTGCTGCTTACTAACAGGGAAAACTGGCAGCTGATCTGACTTCTTTGAGCCTGGAAGATCCTGGAATGTGTGCTATTTCAAATATAGAAAAAGAGGCAACATTTTTCTAAACATTTTTCTTTGTGAAAGTGATTTATCAGATGTAGATATACAAATACAATTAGAAATGAAAAATACCGTAGCTAATTCACCCCTCCCCTGCCCTATCACATATTTTACAAATTAGAAAACCAAAATCCAGAAAAAGTAAGTGACTCTGCCAGTGATGGCCAGTGGCAGAGCTGACACTAGAACCCCCGAGTATTCACCAAGTAGCTTATTGTTCTTTTCATTCTGATATATTGAATGAGGAAAAGTGGGTGGAACCTGGCCAGAAACTAGGAACAAATAAACAAAAACCTCTGCTTAGAAAACAGGGAGTGGTGCCGGGTTCGAAGGCCAAGTACCCTGAAATATTGTTAATGCCTCCACTCTTAACTTGAATTTGACTCTATAGGCAATCTCCAGACAGAAGAAATATTTGACTGGTTGGGAAGGTTTCTTACATTCACGCTTTCTTTTTCTTCTAGTCTTTCGAGGATTACTAACAAGGTTTTAGTTTATAGTCAAACGGAAAGTTTATATTGCACATAAACATTTTTCACATCAGACACTTTTCCTGGCTTTGCAAAGTGGCAGCTAGGTGAATATTACTTTCCAGAAAGTGGAGAGACCAATGCTAAGCGAATCCACTGCCTACACCCAGGAAGATGCTTGAGGCAGGAATTCAAAACCCTTGGTGTGTCAAGTGTCACTCAAACCTTGGCAGATGGGGAGCGGAGAAACACTTTCTGGTAAGAACTTTAAGATTCCTGCTTCTGTCTTCTCTCCTATCATCCGCTTCTCCTCCAATCATTACAAAACAGTCCCCTGAAGAAAGAATAAAAACTCTGCTGTTTAGGATGGGGACGATTTATAAACGTCAGAAAATGGCCCTGCAAGTTGTAAACAATATTCACAAGCTCCTTTATCCCAAAATGTGGAAAGCTGTGTCAGGCATTTAACAGACTGGATGGATATACTTCAATAGATGCAGTGGGTGTTTCTGAGATTACATCAGTTTCATTTTCCTCTTGGGCCTTTTCTTAAGTGTACACATCTCCCACCAACAAACACGCACATAACTGGGGGAAAGTTACATGCTGTATATTTTTGAATCTCTTGGAGAGGTGAAGGGCCGTTATTTCCTGCCTGGTAGTGTCCTCCTTTTCTTGCTTCGCAAACAAAACCCGGATGTGTCTTGGGAACGGAAAAAAAAAAAAGAAAAAGTAAAACTTTTGTTGTTTCTCCAGGAAAGTGGGCTAGCGCAACCCCAACCCTTGGGCCCCAGCCCTGGCCGGTCCCCCGCGGGCGTGGCACGATCGGGAGGCAGGCCCGGGGCCAGCACCCCCGCCGGGAGATCGGGCAGCGTGAAGCTTTTCAGGGTCCTGGGGCCGCCTCTCAAACTTAACCCTACTCGGGCTCCCTGGGGCAAAGCTTCTGGGGTTGTGGGGGGCTGAGAACAAGACCAGGGGTTTTAAGATCCCGGGTCGCTGGGCAGGGCCGGCGTGAGAGGACGTCCCGGAGGCAGCCGAGCCCTCGGGGCGCCGGGGACCACCGCGCGGGGAGGCGGTCACGTCCTGCGCCGGCGGGCGGGGTGCGCAGGCACCGCAGTTATTTCGGGACGCGCCGCGGTTTGCAGCACTTCCAGCCGCTCCACTTCCAGAGCTGTCCCTGGGCCCAGTTCTGGGGCGAAGATGCCGGCCCTTCACATCGAAGATTTGCCAGAAAAGGAAAAGCTGAAGATGGAAGTTGAGCAACTTCGCAAAGAAGTGAAGTTGCAGAGACAACAGGTAATTTGGCTGTCCCAGAATATTTCCTTCTCTGAAATGAACCAAGGTCAGCTTTTCCTGGTTTGTTACAGTAAAACAAATAGTGTTTTGGGTTTTTGTTTTTGTTTTTGCAGCTTCTCTTGAAGTAGGGCTTTGGTGGTGTCTGGGAACTGCCAGTTGATGTAGGGAAATCACAGGAGGTAAAGGAGAGAGCAAGGATCCTGTGAGTAATTTAAACCCAAATTTTCAAACATCTGAGGAGCCTAGAATGGGGGAAATAAACAAGAAATTCTTCCTGCTGTTAGAGACTTAGCTTTAAAAACTCAAGCTGTAAGAAAAAGGCAGATGGCTGTTTAGTTCCTTGATCTTTTTCATTATGGGAAAGAATGGTATTTGAAAGATTTTTTTGTTTGTTTTTTTAATCACAGTTTAAAGTCTTGCATTACCTAGTTTTGAATTTCACCTGGGCTTTCCAGAGGTGTGCAGTGAACAGCCCACTGGGGCTTGGGAGCAAAACATTACAATTTCTATTTTTATTTATTTGTTAATCTCATCCCTTTATAATTTCCACTTTATGTTTTATAAGTATGCACAATGAACTAATGCAGGAGTATCTGTATTTATTTATTTATAAATAAATCATTATACATATACTGAGGTGCATATGAAAATTCTTTTTAGGGATCATGGTGAAAATTTTTAGAGACCACTGAAATGGATTACAAATTCAGTGAGAACATATGCCCCAGTGTTC
This sequence comes from Tapirus indicus, assembly GCA_031878705.1. Classification (NCBI taxonomy): domain Eukaryota; kingdom Metazoa; phylum Chordata; class Mammalia; order Perissodactyla; family Tapiridae; genus Tapirus; species Tapirus indicus. The sequence continues at coordinate 101,286,340 of CM062917.1, forward strand.
AGAAGTCGCCACTGAAATTTGTTGGAGATTTTGTAATTTTTACTTCAATTTCTTACTAGTCACAGTGGCCTTCGTTTCTTCCTTTTTTCTTCAATTAGGCATCCTGTAGTCTGAGAATAAGTTTCTGGATAGATATTTTTTAAGGGAAACAATCTAGTCCTTTCTCTATAGCAAGAAAAATTTAAACAAATTTATTTCTCTATGGTTTAATACTAGAAAAAATTAAGAAAAACAATGGAAATGAAGCCGATATGGTGAATATGCTCACTTGCCTTCCTGCTCTAGTCATGGAAAATCTGTTCATGACCAGAGTCTTGTGACTCAGAATGCACATTTTGAGTGATATTTGGAAGATGTAAGCTTTTTTATTTTACTCTTTATACATTTCTTTTCTCAAATTTAATCTTTCACTTCCAAATCCCTAGTCTTCCTAGATTTTGGAGTGCAAGTCCTTTTTATCCATGTTGAGACTTTTTATAGCTTTAAAAATACTGCTGTGTTTAAAGGAAAAACAAAGTTACAAGATCTAATTGATAGACTTGTTTCTTGAAATTTTAAGGGACCCGTTTTGTGGATGGCAAAGCCCACAGTAAGGCATGTGTTGGCCACTTAGATTTTTCACACAATGAACCTTAGAGGTTACATATTAAACAGAGTTGTATATACTGAAATAAAGCATTGTCTGTACAAAGCTGTGATTTTTTTTTTTTTTTTTTGCTGAGGAAGATTCACCCTGAGCTAACATCTGTTGCCAATCTTCCTCTATTTTATATGTGAGCCACCATTGCAGCATGGCCACTGATAGATGAGTGGTGTAGGTCCGTGCCACAAACCAAACCCGGGCCATGAAATGGAGCAGGCTGAACTTAACCACTAGGCCACCTGTGCTGGACCCAAACTTGGAATATCTTAATATCTGGTATCACTATACAGAATTTATAGGGCAAAAAAGAGACAAGTGTCTTCTAGTTATTTAAAGCTTCAAATTAGGAATTTTGCAGGAACCTGGATGCAGCTGCCTGTGTGGAAGGTATCTATCGTTCATTAGTAGTTTCTCCCTGCCAGCTCTCCACCTCCACCCCTTAGGACACACCCTGCTGGATTGATTTTCCAATTCCAGAAGCTCCAGATGTTTGCCAGAGGGAGCAAAAACTTCAGAAATGGCCTTAGGGGATAAAGGAAGAGACATCAATGTCCTAATAAAAATATTCAAACATATTTTATTATGCACTTTTAATTATAGAGTATTAGTGCTAGACAAATATGGCTCTTAGAGATCATTCAACCCTCTCACTTTTAAGGATGAAAAACTAGAATCCCAAGGAGGCTAACTAGCTCCTCATTTAAGACCCCAGAGATAATGATAGGGTAGTTACGAAAACACATGTCTTCTGATGCCCAGTCCATTATTCTGTCAATAAATTGTTCATGTCTGAGCTGTGTGCTCTCAGGCAAAGGACACAAAATTCACAGGCTGAATTCTGGTTCCAGCTAATTGTTGTTCAAACACATCCTCTTGATCATGGAAGGAAATGCATCAAAGGAGTGATTATTCACTCTTAGAGATTACAGATCTCTTTGGAAACCTAATGAAGAAGTCTCTTTAAGAACAGATACAATTTGGGGACACTTGAATCTTATCAACAAATTTCTCTGGGGTCACAGACCCCAGGTTATGGATACTTGCATCATTACTTCTGAGAATTCACTTCAAATGCACACACTGTGAATGCCAGCAGCAATTGAGAGCAAATGCTATTCGGGAGAATGATACTTGAAAAAATTTTATTTTGCCACATTTTAAGTCATATAACTACATCACCTAGTTTTAAATTTCAATCAGTGGCCCTCACATGGTGTGCAAAGAGTCTTTGGGGTGTGGGAGTAAAATATTAAAATTTCTATTTTTGGTTAGTTTTAAATCTCATCTTTTTATAGTTTCCAGGTTATGTTTTATAATTACACGTAATGTATTAACAGAATAGTATCAGCACTTATTTATAAGTAAATAATTATATACATTTTGGGATACATATGCAAATGTTTTAGTGTTCACCATTAAAACAGTTTGAAGATTACTAACCTAGATTACAAATTCGATGGGAACATTTGCCTAGTTTTAAGAGGTCTCTATTGGAATTTGCTGGAGCTTCTATCATTTTTACTTCTAATTTCTTACTAGTAATTCAGGCCTTTATTAAGACACTAATCCATTTTTTTTCCTTTCCTTTTATTCCGTTTTTTTCTCACTCTTGCAACCTGTCTCTTAAAGTTAGACTTTTTGAAGAAACTATTCAATCCTTTCTCCATTGCAAATAAAGTTTAAATTGATTACATAAATACGAGAGTCTTAGATAAGCATAATTGGCCTCAGATAAATCTTCTAGTAAGATCATTGCCCTCAAGCAATGGAAAAGAATTCTGAACCGAGACATAGAGTGAGAGATTGAGCAACTTCACCCTCTCCAGAGTCAGACTTTCTCCATTGCCTCTACCACTTTGTGAAATTGCAGAACATGACACACACACATAATAAATGAGAATGTGAGCAGGATGCACTCCAGAACATTTGGGAATTTACTACTGCACCTGTCCGTTAGCATGGAAGATTGAAAGCAGGGTATGTTTTAGTTCGTAAAGTATTGTGGACACATCGTGATTGAATTTTAGCGGAGGAAGAAGTCATATGAGGCACAATCAATAGAAATTGCCAGAGATGATCTATTTAATACAGTGACTTTCAAACTTTTTGACTCCGACTGTAGTAAGAAATGTATTTTACATAGATTATATCATTCATATATATTCCATATGTTCTGTGCTGCTTTCTAATATTTCTATTCTATTCTATTTCATTTTTTAAAATGTTGGCTGTACCCAATTATATTAATTTCACTAAAGGGTGGTGACGAAGTTTGAACAATCCTGATCTAATTCCTTTTTTTTTTCTTAAGGTGTCTAAATGTTCTGAAGAAATAAAGAATTACATTGAAGAACGTTCTGGGGAGGATCCTCTGGTGAAAGGAATTCCAGAAGACAAGAATCCCTTTAAAGAAAAAGGCAGCTGCATTATCTCATAAATAACTCTGGGGAGAAACTTCATCCTCAGTGGAAGAACTCGTTTGTTTTAGTTTTCCAGAATAAAACCGACATGCCTTTTAAAGAAAAAAAAAATACAAGAACGAAATTTAAAGGAGACTTTCATCAGCACTTATATAGATATTGTTCTGTATAAAAGCTTTGTGCTTCTCATCTTTGCTCACTACACACCCCTTTCAAGAGGGCAGAGAGTATCAAATGTACAATTATGGAAATAAGGACATTCCTTGTGCATGGCTCACCTCTTTCAGTATATTGCTTGATGCCTCAAATAAAGTTTTATCTCTGGAAAATGAGTCTTGGCGATTTAAAAAGGCTTTTTTTTTTTTTTTTTTTTTTGCATTAACTTTTATATTTCTCCCCATAACCTTTCAGGTGTTTGGGACATGTATCAAAAGATTATCTATTAGGTTTGATAGATCAGATCTCCAATCCAGCTCTCTGCTTCAATTCTCAGGAGGTTTACAGTGCTGAGTTCTGACTTCTGGAATGTTTTTGATGTCACATTAACTATTAGGAAATTGAGTGAGTAGAATTCCTAACGTTGACAGGAGTCAGATTATTTGAGTAAGGAATGAGGCCAAGCCGTGCCTACATGAGCACTTCCCTGGTTTATCATCATATAGATCTTGTTCAAACTGTTGCCACAATAGTGGCCTTAGGATAGGGAGAGGGTTGGGGTCAGGAGGAGCAGCCCCTCCACCCACCACAGGCCAGCCCTGGAATGTTCGCCCTCAGGGAGCTGCATCTCCCACAGGCTCTCCAGGTCTTGGGCATGGCGCCGCTCCAGTTCCATGGCATTGGCACAGACACTTGGCTCTGCACAGCTGGGGCCAAGCACGCCTCTTTTCCTTCTCCTCCAGAGGGACCAGTTAATCTTTTGCCCATTTCTAAAATTAGCTTGCTTTTTTTTCTCATTGATTTGTAGGAATTTTTCATATATTCTGACCATGCATCCCTTGTCGGTGATAGGTGTTGGAGTTACCTTCTCTCAGGCCATGGCTTAACATTTCACAGCGGGACCTTCGCTACAGTAGTTTTAGCCCGCAGGTGCAACGCACCAGAGTACGTGGCCCGCTCAGGTCCTTCATGAAGGCACCTGCAGCCGCGACCTCACAGAAGGGACCTTTCTTCCTTTCTTAGAGCATTTTTACTCGCTCTATCTTTTGGATGCAAATTGCTCCAGGTTTGAGGCAAAAGAAAGACAAGCAAAACTCTTACAGGTTAGCTCCAGCTCAAATGGGCTTAGCTACTAACTCACCCTGCAATTTTAAGTGTGACACCAGAAGCCCAGGTTTCTCTCTGACCAGGTCTTCTCTCCGGCTTAGACTCTTAGGTGTACTTTATCAAGCCAGAGGGGTGCCTGCGACCTCTAGCAGCTTCCTCAAGTAGATCAGCATCTTCACTCCGCAATTACTTTCCCTTCCCTCTCTGAGAAGGAACACGATACCCCAGGCTTTTTAAAGAGCAGGTTACAGCAAACCAAGAGCTAGGACTGTTTCCTTCAGTTTCTTGCCTTTTTTCCAAGTGTTTACGTCAGTTGGGATTACTGAGAGCCCAGGGTTAAGTTTAGCCCAAAGCGTGATTTACTCCAAGATGAGGTTTAAGAACAGTAAAGGTATATTTTTTTCCAACAACCACAGAACAATTAGTATTTGAGTTGTGTTGCTACTGTGTCATTTAACATTTAAATGTTTTTAGTACCTTGGTGCTTGTAAAGTTTTACTTTACTTGAATGAACTGTTTCATTTTGTTCAAGTCATGAAGTTTTCTTCTGTTGCATTTAGAGGCAGACATGTCTTCTGGTTATTGGTAAGGCAGATCAAATCACCAGCTTCCTTCATGAAGGGCCAAGTCAATACACTTATCCCCTAATGTCTTCAGAGTTGTGGATTACAAGGCTGTATCCTGAATTTCTGTTAGCCACATTCAGCTACCCGTTCATGTGCACATCCGAGTCCTAGCGTTTGCTCTTCATGTAATTTCAACCATGTGACAAATTAATCAGCCTACTTCTGGGTTTTCCTTAATATCCAATCTTGTAGATGTTTCTACTAAATCTAATTCTGTTCTTTTTTTCTTAGTTTCATCTAGTAACTCAGCAAACCTATAAGGAGTGTAATAAAATCCTCTTGATTTTCAAGTGACAAATTTATTAGCTTGCATTAGGACAAAAATGAAAATGTGGTAACTATACATTTGGATATATTATAAAAGTAACCTTTAGTAAGTGGGAATTTGTCTAGTAGAATTTAAATCATGTGTTCAATTTCTTCCACTATATAGTTGCATGATCATTTGATATCTGACTAAATAGTTATTACGCTTTGTGTATTGAGACTTAAGTTCTATGAACGCATATTAAATTAGCAAAATTGGCTTTCCTCTTTCTATGCGGAACATACATTACAAGCTCACCCATACTTGGTATTTTAAGACAGTTTATTTTGTATGTTGGATGCAAAGTGATATCTCATTATTGTCTAAATTTGCATTTTCTTGATTTCCTATGACTTTTACCGTTAGATTTTTATGTACCTTTTGACTACCTTCACCCATTTCAACCAACCCCCCTCAATGCCCGCCTCTGGCAACCACCACTCTGTTCTCTGTGTCTATGAGTTTATTTCTCCTTTTTTTAGATTCCACATAAAAGTGAGATCATATGGTATTTGTCTTTCTCTGTCTGACTTATTTTGCTTAGCATAATGCCCTCAAGGTCCATCTATGTTGCTGCAATGGCAAGATTTCCTTCTTTTGTTATGGCCAAATAACATTTTATTTTACATATATATATATATATATATATATATATATATATCACATTTTCTTTATCCATTCATCCATCAATGGACACTTAGGTTGTTTCCATATCTTGACTATTATAAATAATGCTGCAATGAACATGGGGGTACAGATATCTTTTCGAATCAGTGGGTTTTTTTCTTTGGATAAATACCCAGAAATGGAATTGCTAGATCATATGGTAGTTCAATTTTTAATTTTTTGAGGAACCTCCACACTGTTTTCCATAGTGGCTGCATCAATTTACAATCTCACCAACAGTGCACAAGGATTCCCTTTCTTCCAAATCCTTGCCAACACTTGTTATTTCTCGTCTTTTTGATGATAGCCATTCTAACGGGCGAGGTGATATCTCACTGTGGTTTTGATTTGCACTTCCCTGAGGATTAGTGATGTTGAGCACCTTTTCATGTACCTATTTGCATCTACTTTTATTTGTTTAGAGAAACATTGGAAGGTTATATTGGAAATTAATAAAAATTGCTACCTATTAGGGCCAGTGTTGCATATAATCAGGTGGGAAAGGATGAGACTGAGACTTCTCATTGTATATTTTTCTATAAAGTTTTGATTTGGGGGCCCTGTTAATATATTATCTAGTTTAAAAAGGAAAATTAATTTAAAAGTAAAAAATAGAAGCAAAATTCATATTGCTGTGTTTAGGCTTTGGAGAGTAAGTGTATTTTGGTATTAATGTCCAATGAATCAGAAATAATTTTGTATAGTCAACAGGATCTAATAGTATATTCTGATCTATTAAGTTTATCCCGCCAAGTACAACAAAGATATTGAGTCAGTATTAGTTATATTCCACCCTTATCCCCTTTAACTGAGTCTTAGAAGGATGATAATCACTGAGAAATAAGCCCCTATTTCTAACATTACAGTCTAGGAGAGCAGGGACTAGTGAGAACCTATCTTTGATTTAATAGAGAGGAGTGGGATAGTCGGAGAAGGAAAGTGCTGTGGGAGCTCTCCTGTGAACCCTGCTACCCTACTCTGTGCATTGTCCTAATCAAGGAAGACCAGGATGTCATCAGCACCTTTTCTGCTTGAGCTACATTCAGTTTGAGATGACGAATCCACAGACCATTAAAAACCATTCACTGGTGTTGGGAGAGGACAGACGCATTGATGGCGATTCTTTCTTTTCCTTTCAGTTCACACATGTGTTAAATGGTGACCTCCTCTTTTAAAAACAATACCTGATATTAAAGAGTGCCTAATTTCAATGAACATGAAAATGGACAGGGAGGGATTAAAACAGACGGATTATAAATTTCAGAAACTGGCCGTGAAGTTATTGTACAAAAGTTACGTTTAAAATGAAGGAAAGGGGTCTTCGTAAAATTCAACAGTCGTGAAAAATAATTCATATTGATATGTATATAAATATATGCGTGCATTTATTCAACCACAAAAATATCCAGAGTTCCCTCTATGTACTAGGTACTGGTTAGACCTAAAGGATATAGTGGTGAATTAGACAAAATCCTTAACATCATGGAATTTACAAAAATTACAATAAATCAGATATATGTGGAAATTACACTGTATATTATGATGAATAAGTTAGACTAAGTAGGAGAGTGTTTCTTGTATTTCTTAATGATGATACTGATGATGGCGTGACGACGATGATGATGATGATGATAAGTGATGATGGTGATGATGACGATGACAGCTTATACATATGAAGTGCTTGATATTTATCTGGCACTGGAGTAAGCTTTTTACACAGATTGTGTCTTTTAATTCTCACAAGTACCTATGTATCGGGTAAATAATTTACACAAAGTAGTACAGCTAGTGTAACTGTCAAAGCAGAGACTGTGCCTCAAACTGCAATACTACCCCTGTTGTATCAGGCAACAAATATGCAGAGTGAAAAGAACTATTAGTTCAACAATTTTCTGAAGTGACTTTTGGTATAGGTACAGCTACTACAGCCTCAGAAATTTTAGCACTGGTGTATGATGTAGAGTTTCACAGTAGCTTATTTTAGTTGTTTTTATCTGTTGGTTGGTTGGTTGGTTGATTTTCTACATTCACAAGCTAATATAACAATTTTTACCTATCCTAAGTGGGAGAATTTTGCTTTCAAAGTAAAAACTATATCACAATGTTAAATTATTATGACAGTGATGAATTCTAATTATATATCAAATAGCTTTTGCTCATTTGCTGAATAATATAATCTCTCAGTTTAGTACCAGAATTTATCTGATAGAAGCTACATGAATTACCGTAGAGTGCCTAGAAGAAATAAATCAGAATCTGTAAGGACTTTCTTGAAAATACCAAAATTATTAAGTCTATCACTTAATAGATAGACTAAGTTAGCCCTAGAGAATTGCCTACAGGTACCAAAGAATCTTTTCTAAAAAGTGATCAAACTCTGTCTCTGTAAAACTTAATAAGTTTTCTTTAATAATGGTAGCCATAGACTTTAGCTGTGTCATCTCAGCCTTTTCTTATAACCAACCTGAGACAGATAATGTTAATGACCTACTTCACAGAGTTAGTTTGGGAATTAATGGGCCTGATTCTCTAGGCTATGAGTAGAGCTCCTTAAATCCATAAAAAGTCCTCATGTATTGGCCTTGACAGTATTTATCAGTAACATTTTAAATTCGTTTTTGGAAGTAATCAGATTAAATATCAATGTACAAAAAATATATCTATTCTACAGAATTGGTATATTCACTCAAACTTTCATATCTCAGTTTGGTACAGTGTAGGGAAAGAAGGAAAGAGAGTTGGTCTTGCTTTATTGAGTGTTTTGAAACAGTATTAAAACCTGTATGTGTCTCAATCTAAGAGAAAAAAAATAAAGATGAGAAGAGAGAAACATTTAAATCTATATTAAATACTTTGAAAATATAATGTAAAAACTCTGATAAATATTGATATAGTTCACTGATTACTTAAGAACAGTTCAAAGGCCATTGTTGTAAACATTTCCTCTTATAACTAAAGCTAAGTGTTAATGAAGAACATCACAGCATGGATGTGCATGCGCCCTAATTGCCAATATCCAGACTTGTGTTTTCTCTTTTTTTGTTTAGATTAATCTTTGAAAAAGTGTATGTGAAAAAGTCTATGAGGTTCAAAACAAGCCCCCCCAAAATGTACCACTTTGACATGTGGATTATTTTGATTTGAAGATAATCAAGGCCCAAAAGACTCAGGAAGAGCTTTCTACCTCCCCCTTAACTGCCAAAAAGAATTTAGATAGAGGGCCTGGTCCAGGAAGAGAGCTATCACCAGAGATAACTACAAAGAATATGGGCTAGGTGTGGTAAGCTGGGGGAGCTCAGCAAGGCCCATTTGTTCAAATTTTTCTTTGTGTCCCATTATCTCTACATAACATGACAAACATTTGTTTACAATATTTTGCTTGGTTTGGTTGTTACAAATATTTGCTCTTCCCATCTTCCTGTTAATTGTCTTCCTTTCCTTTGATGTCCCAGACCCTTACCCACTTCTCCTTAGGTCAAGATGGCATATAAGCCTCTATCGCCTGACTGTTGGGGAGCTTCTCATTTCTTTGTGAGGCTCCTGTATGTATGAAATTAAATTTGTTTTCCTACTGTTAATCTGTCTAATGTCAATTTAGTTTAATAGATCAGCCAAAAGAACCTAGAAGGATAGAGGAAAAATTTTTCCTCCCCTACATATGCAGTTGGGTTTTCAGCTGATTCTTATTTAAATATATTATTTTAATATAAAAGCAGATATAATGTAGAATAAAATAATATTTATCAATATTTGGATTTTTCAATTCGGGGCCGGGAGTAATTTAGACACTTATAAACCATTTATTTTAATTTGATTTGACAAATGAATTAAGGACCTGCAAACATGACACTCTATGGACAAGTTCAGCCAATATTACTCCTGCACTCTATCTAGCAGTTGGCAGTCAAAAGGAATGGTAGTGACATTTATCAAGTCCAGTTAATTAAACCAATTTTATGTACAAAGTGTAAGTGGATTAAGTGTTTGAGAAAAGGAGGAGTAATAAGTGAATGATTAGAGTAAGACTAGGACATTTTCTACTTTTTTTCTGGGAACATTCCATGGAGGGAGATACAGTAGCTTAAAGTGAAGGAAAAAAGTTGTGAAGTATTAAAGTAAGAGGGAGAAATTCACTTATTGAGTGCAGCTTGGCAGACCAAGAAGGCATTTATCAAATTTATATAACAAGAGCAGAAGGAATAAGAGTTAATTGGGTATACTGTCTTTGGTAAAAAGTCTTTGAAATGTTTTTTCAGCTATTGTGGGTAACAAACTACCTCAAATTCAATGACTTAAAATAATCCATTTATTATTGCTTATGAGTCTACCAGGCAGTTTATCTGGGCCCGACCCTGTTGACCTTGTCTAATTTCACTGATTCATTTGCAGTCAGCTGATGGATCAGCTGTTGACTGGGAGTTGGCTAGGGCAAAGTTGGTGACTGGGTTATATGTCTCTCATCCTTTAACAGACTTGCCTGGACTTGTTCTCATATTTTGGCAGGGCTCTAAGAAGAGAGTGGAAGCTAAAAGTTATCTTGAGGCCTAGGGAAAGAACTAGCACACCATCACTTCCACTGCCTTCAATTATTCAAAGCAAGACACAAGGTCAACCCAGATTCAAAGGGAAGGAAAATAGATGCCCATCTTGAGTGTGGGAGTTGCAAAGTCACAGGGCAAGGGGCATTGATACAAAGAAGGGTGGAAAGTTGGGGACATTTTACAACCTATCCACCTCATTGGGTGAGGATCTTGGTCTCAACCTTGGGCAGCAGGAGCCAATAGGAATAACCTAGGGATATGTGGGAAAAAGAAGCTTCATTAGGATAAACCAGAAGGTTCTGATGCTAAAAGCAAAACATAGGGATGGTCAAGGCACACACTCAGACAGTAATTCAAAAAGGTAGAAGGGGAAGGATTAGTTATGAGAGGAGAAGCATCAAAATGAATTTGAGAGGGTTTCAGTAACTTGACAAACCCTCACAGCTAGTGTGGCAAAGCCAAACTGCACATAGGAGGAAATGAGCAGCCTCTTGAAAATTACTTTTACTAACTCAGTTTATAGACACGTCAATTTCTGGAAAGCAGAAGACTGCAGGCTCTGATCATGTCCTTTTCATGTCTTGTGTTATAGAGTAGAAAGGACTCCTGCAACTTGGCCACATTTTCATGCTGAGGGAGTCATTTTCAATAGAGTCAAACTCCGTGAAGTCAAAAGCTTTTATTTCTGTTTCCAACACTAGCCAGTCAGTCTGGTGAGGGGAAAGGCTATAATAAGCCAATCCCGCTAATATTTCAGAAACATAATATTGTGCCACTCCTAGCTCACCCGCTGGGGCAGGCTGCATTTCCTTCTAGTGTTTTCCTAATATTCAGTCTTAGACGGCTGAGACGAGGAAGATGTCCAGAGAATTTGGGTTTGCTATTTAATTTACTCCTAACCTCCCAAATTTGCACTTGTTTTAATTCTTTGGAACATTTTGTCTGAATTTGGACTTTAGAGGGACTCCTATTGATATTTCTTTGGGTGTATGTCTGTGTTGGAATTTTTTTTCTTAGTTCAATACATTTCTCCTATATATTAAGGTTAAACTCTTTCTCCTTAATCCTGATCAGTATTTCGCAGACTCCTGATTTGTTTTACTATGCCTAAAAGTTTCTCACATAATTCCTCATACTTTGCTGTAGTTGAAAGGGTACAGGTTATCTGGAGGGGAAGGAGTTTGTGAATACTTTTTGATTAATGAGTAATATAATCATATGTTTGAGGGCGCACAAATCATGAGCTTAAAGTATTACACAACCTTGGTGCATCCATTGACTTGGTCGCTGATCCTGGAAACACGTGATTCTTTTATCCCTTTTAGAAGGACATTTCTCAAAACAATACTAGGAATCCCCTTCTCAAAACTTACTTGGCAGCCCAGAATCTAAAATTTGTGTCATTATCATGTATTTGTATAAACTAAAAAATGGGTGTAAGGTTATGTATTTGTCCTATATAGGAAGGGATATAAGACAATATTATAAATGTGTTTTCCTGAGGTTATAAATCAAAATGGTATACTAGAACAGGGGTTGTCAAACTTTTTCTGTAAAGGAGCAGATAGTAAGTGTGTTAGCCTTTGCAGACCATACTATCTTTGTGGCAACTACTCCAATATGAAAGCAACCACAGACAATAAAATACACAAACAAATGGGTGTGGCTGCGAGCAGCAGGTCAGTTTTAGATAAGGCCGCAAGGCCCTGCTCTAGATCAGTGTTTTTCAAACTGCACGTTAGGACACATTAGTGGTCATTTTAGTGGAATGTTACTAATATTTTTAATAAAATAAAATCAAATAAACTAAAATATCAGCATACATCCCATTTAGTAAGAGGGTATTTGTCTTATGAAACACATATGTGTTCAAGTCCACATGTAAAATTCATTTCTTTTTGTAGTTTCCGGTCAATAAAAGTTTGAAGGCTGCTGGTCTAATGTTAGAGCCGGCAGTCCAGCTTTTGATAGTATATAATAAAGATTGACCTTGCCCAAAGAGAGGTCTGGCCTTTCCCTACCTACCCCTGGGAGGTGATCTCTAAACCCCTTGAATATCCCATTGATGAGAGTGTCTTTGTTTACCTGAGAACTTTGGGCCATGCCAGAAAGTATAACAATGTGACTTATGGTGAGTCTCTGAGTCATCTGATATCAGCTTGATCTCTGGGGAGGCTGGAGACTCAGGCCAGCCATATGGGCAGTTGACCATGGAGCCCCAGTAAAGAGTCTCGATACCAAGGCTTCAATGAGTTTCCCTGCTCAGCAGTACTCCATGCATATTGTCACACATTGTTTCCAGGAGAGTAATGTTGTCCATGATGCCATTGGGAGAGGGCAACTGGAAACTCTGTCCTTGGAACTTTCCTGGACTCTGCCCTACACATCACTTCCCTTGGCTGATTTTAACCTGTGTCTTTTAGCTGTAATGACTGTGAGTATAACAGCTTTCAGTGAGTTCTGTGAGTCCTTCTAGCAAATGATTGACTTGAAGGGTGGTCTTGGGGACCCCTGAACTTGTAATCTGTATCAGAAGTGAGGGAGGTTTTGTAGACTGTGTCCTTCTAAGATGAGGAAACCATGGGCCATTGACATCTATAAAGGTTGTGTAGTAAATTAGCGGCAGAGCGGCAATGAGACTACCAGTTCTGTCATTTCCTTATTGAGAAGCTTCTTCCTACTCCTCTGCCTATTCCTGCTGCTTGTGAACATTTGCTGAGTTTGTCTGACTTTGTGCCGAGGGCTTTGTACACACTGACTTATTTTATCCTCGCAAAGACCCTGTAAAATTTGTACTAGAATTTGTACTAGAATCCCCATTTTTACAGGGACAAAATTGAGGCTTGGAGAACTTAACGTAAATTTCCCAGGGTCATACACATTTTAAGTGGTGAAACTGTTACCGAGCCCTAAGGGACCAGTGACCTACAAGTGGGTCCTTTTGCCTGGACCTGCTGGTGCCCACAAGACAAGGCTGGGTTTGGAATAGCAGAGCAGAAACTTTATTCATTGATCAATGAATGGAGGAGGCAGAACTCGTGCTGGAGAACACCTTCTCTCTGAAGGGAAGGTGGGCAGGGGCCTTATGGGATGTGTAGTGGGAAGGGTCTCGGCATCATTGCTCAGGGCGGGGGCATTTGGGGGCATGCGCAGATCTTCCCTTCTTGCACATGGCACCTTTTGCACGCATTCCTTTTGCGCACAACCCCCCATCACCATCTTGGTCTTTTCTGGTTTGGAGCGGTTCTGCCATTTGGCCATCTGCAGTTGTTCCACTTGGGTTCCAAGAAGCAAGCACAACTTAAAAACAAAGCATCAGACATGGAAAATGTGTTAGGGACTTCCCTAGGTGACAAAACCAGGATTCTAAGCCAGAGACTCTCATTTTCTCATTGCTTAATATTGTTTCCTTGGATGTTGTACATTCTGTTCTCCAGAGAAGTTGATTTTAATTTCTTTCACATGAAAACACCAGGTTACCTGGTACATATGTATATAACAAAGAATTGCATCATACATGTCTTTTGTATTCCTAGTACATGGCAAAGTTAACCCTTAACAAATAGTGGTTGATAATGGGGATGAAAGATCTAGGGCACTGAGTTAGAATCCCATGTATCTTCTTGGTTTTCCACATTGTTGTTGACATATTGGTTTTCTTCCCCTGCATCTTTTCCTTCTCTTCCTTTTCTTCCTCCTCCTTCTCCTTTTCTTCTCCTCTTTCCTCTCTCTCTCTCTCTTCTTTCTCTCACTTCCTTTTATTCTCATCCTCCATCTCTCTTATTATTATCATTGCCAAAACCTGATTAGACTAATCTCAATCTCCTATATCTCTTAAAAACCGAGTTAAGCCAAAATTGCAGCTGAACGGGGTGTCTGGTCGGACTTTGCTTAAATAAATTTTTGCTATAACACTTTCTCTAACAAAGTGTTTTACTGCTATTTACTGCACAATGGAACCCAAATTGTTCTTTTTTTCCCTTCAGACACTTAGGGTAAGTATATTTAGGAAATGAAATCTGAGATTAAGAAGCAATGGAAAAATAGGTACTGTGTAATTCCTGTTAGTATCATTTATAATGCACCTAAATCTGAAATCAAAAAACTGTTCTATCTGATTCATAATTTAGGGGACTTAAAGTTTCTACAAGAAAATCTCCCTTTTGAAAATTATTTAATTTATTTTCTTTTTCCAATCCCGATCACAGATTATAGATGAGGAGATTCTCCTGTTTACTCACCAGCAGGAAGAAGAAAGATGTTTTCCTGTTCCTCACCCGTTCAGTATTCTAGGAAAAGCCGGATTCTTGGGGATGAATAAACCAACAAGTAATAGATAAGCCTAACACTGGTAGTGACTTCTATTTGTATGATCTCTTGATGTTTTCTGTGCACCATCATATTATTTTATTTGATCACGAGAGGTAGACAGTATAAGTCTTAAACCCCATGTGAGATTGTGATTTATAATAAGAAATACATATTTGGTCTTCATTCCCGTTTCTGGCACAGAGCTCTTAAAACTTTTGAAATTTCCTAAGTATTGAGAGCATCAAAAGTGTCTTTTGTTATGTTAATGATCTGACTTTTGGAAAGCACCTAAGGATGGGGGCTGTTGCTTACAGAACCAATCCCGTGATTAGAGGGATGGCACTTTTAGCCCCACCCCCCTGACCTCCCAGGAGAAGAGAGGGACTGGAGATTGAATCAGTTACCAATGGTCAATGATTTAATCAAGTATGCCTATGTAGTGAAGCCTCCATAAAAACCCAGAAGGACAGGGTTCGAGAGATTTCCACTTGGTGAACATATGGACATTTGGGGAGTGTGGTGTGCTCAGAGAGAGTATAGAAGCTCCACACCCTACCCATGCCTTGCCCTATGCATCTCTTCCATCTGGCTGTTCCTGAGTTATATCCTTTTATAACAAACTGGTAATCTAGTAAGTAAAATGTTTCTCTGAGTTCTGCGAACCACTCTAGCAATTAATTTAACCCAAGGAGTGGATCATGGGAATCTCTGTTTTATAGCCAGCTGGTCAGAAGTACAGGTAATAACCTAAAGTGAGAGGAAGCGCAGTCTTGTAGGACTGAACACCTAATCTGTGGGATCTGATGCTATCTCCAGGTAAACAGCATCAGAATTGAGGTGAATTCCCAAACACCCAGCTGGTGTCTGAGAATTGCTTGGTGTTGTGTCTTCGCCCTCCACCTCGATGCTGAAATTGGTCTCAGAACACCTAAAGACCCCATGACATATTTTCATCCTAGAGATGAGAAAAGTAAGCCCTAGGGGTTAAGGGATTTCCCAAGGTCATGCATCTAGTCAGAACTTACGACTTTGTAAGTCCAGGGCTTTTCCCACTACACAGTGTCTTTACTCTGTTTAAATAAATATCCTCAGTCGGCACTCTATTTTTTCAAATACACATTTTCTTTAAACCAAGGACTCTTAACCTGTAATATACATAAGTATTTGTGGATGGGTTTCAGGAATCAGTTAGCCTTCTGAAATTTGATTTAAAATGTTGTGTCTATATGCTTCCCCCCACCCTACTCCCAAGGCAAGACAGTCTACTATTTTCATCTCAAAAATGTCAATAAGGCAAAAATGGTTAGGATCTTTTCCTTAAGAGGGAGATTGCCTATATAACCCATATGAAAGGGAATGCTTTGGGCCTCTAGTTTAGACCATGTTTCACTGTGTTGAGGACTTCTAGGACACTTGGAGCACAAAGCCCTGTGTACCCCCCGCTGTGCCCTGTCTACCTTCCATTCCTCAGTCATCAAACTGACCCATCTTCCCAATTATTTCCTTCCATTAGCTTTTCCTATTATGACAGTCAGTCAAAGGGCTGCTCCTTCTTCCACCAATTTTCCTTCATGGGCTGAGGAGCTCCCCATTGCCATATCCTGACCACCACTTTCTTGCCTTCACTTAATGTTTGAAGTTCATGCTGCTTGCTTTTGCCATCCTCTCTCCTTGGATGCAGTCACCTGCTAACCTTGCTTCTTCCTTGATAGCATCAGAGACCTCGGCTCCACCCTTCCCCCTAATCTGCCAACTTCTAAGATGATGACACTTTTAACACTTCACCCCCAGAATTTCTCGATCTCCTTAACCCCAGTGATTATAATACTAGTTTTGCACATCCCACTATCTCATAGTGCTGTGCTACTTTAAAGTATTAAAACACTAGTATTTTTGTTGCTATATTATCAATTTGTGATAGCAATAATTTCTATCTTGAGCTCTTCCCAGAGAATATTAAAAATGTGAACAAAATGACAGTCCACTTTTCAATGCAAAACAAATCTATGGTGTCATAAGTCAAGATTCTGGTTGCTCTTAGGTGTAGGGTATGACCGAAAGGGGTATGGAAAGGGGCCTTCTTGGATTCTGGAAATGTTTTGGTGTTGGATGAGGTCCATAACTACACAATTCTGTTCACTTTGTGAAAATTGTTTGTGTTGTATGCTCCAATGATATGTACACTTTTTGCTATCACATAGAAAATATTCTGACCTCCTGTCTACCCTTTGAAACTATCTAAAAGATATTATTCTTGTTTTAATTTTAACTTCCCAGGGTACTAATGAGTTGAGAATCTTATGTTTTAGTCATTTTTAGTTCCCCCAAAGCCAGTTTGTCCCACACTTCCTGAGGTCTGTGATAGGACCCTAAAAGTTACGGATGGAGGGACAATAGGAGAATAGGAGAGTGTATGGCAGGGGGATTGTGGGAGTAGAAGAGAGTAGTGAAGGGTGGAAGGTCATTCCCTTGTCTAATTCCCAGACCATTTCTGCAGGCTGATTACTGATGCACTTCACTCTCCTTCTCTTCTTATTCCAAGCCTCATAAATTGTCAGGGGCCTGACCCTGGTGCTCTTGGGATGATTTATTTAAGCCAGGACTTTTTTCTTCAATCATCCAAGTCAGAAGGTCAAAGGCACCTCAGGCCTGGACCCTGACCCTCTTTCAGGAAGAGCAGCACTTCGGGCAGAATGTAGAAGATAATGACACCCACATCCTGCTTTATGATAGATTACCAACTTAAATATCAAAATACCATTATTGTTCTTTTGCGTCATTATTGCAGTCTTTACTTTGTTTCCTTCATCTCTCTCACTTTATCTCTGCCAGAACTGGTTTATCTTAACTTTTTTTCATCTTCAATCCCAAACTTTGCAAATTTTCTAGGCCTTCATCTCTCTCTCTCCTTTATAAAAATCCTGGTGTTTGCCCACATCCTCCTTTATAGTCTCTTTCCTTTTCCCAATTTTTTTCCCACATTTGGATTTTCTTTGCCTGTATCCAGCCCGGACCAGGTAGTCGGCCATTTTAACATCATACTTGTGTTGCTCCAATGTTAGATAATTTTACACTGTCCCTTAAGAGTTTGACAAAACTCACTCAGCTCTCCTGTTGTATGTCCTGTGGGAAGTCTAGGCCCAAGTACGTGAACTCCTGAGACTTACTTTCTCAAGGTCACCTCTAGTTCTCAATTCTAACCGACTTATCCCTCCAGCCCCCACATTTCACCTCCTTCCATTATTTTCTTCTCCGAGTCTTTTCTTCATTTCCCCAAAACTATTCTCACAAGGCATTTCCATATGTAGCAAATATTATTCATGACTTGAGTGAAGAGGAGTTTACAAGGTAAAAGAGGAAACCACCTCAAGTTGAGTGTCAGATAACTGTCCATGGCAGTCTTTCCGCTACCATTCTCTCCAAGCCTTGCTCTCCAGTCCTCTTTCAACATTTCTCCTCCCCATCCTCTATTTTCTGCTCTGTTTCACCTCCAAATTCCAGGTAATTTCCAATGCAAATCAGAAGTCAGTTTAATATAGTTATAAAATATATAAATAATATATACAAAACATATATATATAAAATACATACATAAATATATAAATATGAAATAGTTTAGCTATACCTTTCTTTCTCTCTCAAGACTTCAACTTTCATTGCGTCTCTTTTAACCTAAATAGTTTTTAAGGTATTTTCCTAAAGACAGTTCCTTCCCTAATATGATGTGTTATATTATTTTTTCTCCTTCTGTTATAATTGCAACCATTGAAAGGTGCCCACTACCTTTTTTTTTCTTTTAATTTCTGTTAGGGCTACATCTATATCTTAAGAAGTAGGAGTGAAGCAAAGCGCTTAGGAGTCTAATATCAAAAACATTCATTTGTAATTAAATCTCTGCCTCACCTTCCAAGTTGATTCATTTTCCCCTTGCTTTCTGATTTCACTCCCAACCTCACTCCTCCTGTCCTGTTTTGACCTCTTTGGTCTAGAAGCCACTCCTTAACCTCAACCTTCATCTTGGCTTTCTTACTGGAGTTTCCCTTTGCATGCTCCCTCTCCCTCGATAGCAAATCCCTGGCACCAACTCTTTTCTGACTGTTGCCCTTCTCTCTCAGACTTTACTTTGGGTAGTTACATTTCACCCCTGGCATCCTCATGCTGGCCCAGCTGCACCTTTGCTCAATTATATCTCCAGCTTCCTTTCTTCCTAGTAAAATCATTGCCAAGAGATTGTTTAGAGTTTATTTTGAACCAGCCCCTCCATAAAGGCTGCTGGGTCTCTTTTTTCTCCTCTTTTTCCCATGCCCCTCCACCTTCCTTCCCTCCTTATTCTGTCAGTCAAAATGTATTGATTGTGAACCAGATATCCTTCAGTACTGAAGATACGGGGATGAGTGACTCTGTGTCTGCTTTCTTGGTGCTCACAGTCCAGTGGGGAAAACACCCAAACAGGTAATTACATGTGATTAGACGGAAGGTCCTCACTGGTTTGGAGTAAAAGTATGACGATATTGTCTTCTTTTCCCTATGAATTGTTCAATTTCCTATGTTATTAATAGGAAACATATATTTCCCTCTTGGACCCTAATTATCCACCTCAAATTTTTAAGAGTCCTAAGGCCTCATTCAGTTTAAAAAAGGACGAGCTGAGGTTTCAAATTCCTGGAGGATAGAGAAATGGAAGCCTGATCAGTTCACATTTTCCATTGCTTCTGAACAGTCCAATCAAACTTGTCTAGCTGTTGGTAATGTGCTTGTTGGACTGAATCTTACTTATTTCAGACTTAGGCTTGAAATTTACATCTTCCTTGCTTGACTCACATATGCTCAATAGCTATTTACCAGAGCACAATCCAGATCCAGGATGGCTGGCCCCTGAGGTGATTCTTGTTCCAGCCACTCAACCATGGATCCCAAGTTGCTGGCACATAAAGGACCCTGGCCTTCTTGTAAATTTCTCTTTGAGGACTTTAGGTATCTTTTCTTGCTGGCAAACTTTGTTTTACACTAGTCCAACCTGACAGATTTCCTTAACAACAAATTTTGGGGAACAGAAGTCCCTTGCCTCCCATAGGCTCTGAGCCTCTTATGCAAATTGGTTTATTCTCTCCCCTATGATCAGCTTTAGGCATCAACAAGTAATGTGAGCAGCTTTCCTTAGACCACATCAGTGGAACCTAGTGGCATGTGATTATTGTAAGAGAGAGCGCAGGAGTGAGTCTTCATATAATAAAATAGGTCTGTTCCAAGGTAATTTACTTTTGTCTACTCAGGCAGAAAAGAGGTGTGCGCTACTGATACTAGTCATTCAGTTACATATAATATAGTATGATAAGAAAGTAATAAAGATTGATGTAGAATGTCATAGCCTCTCCATGGGAAAGTAACCATCACCGTTTTATCACAGACTTGAGTTTCATCTGCTTCCAGGATGTTGACTAGGTATGGAGAAAACTTGACTAACATTGGCTAGGCTCTTCACTGCATTGGGGTTCTTTTATTTCTTACTTGAATTCTCCACTGCATCAGTTACCAACTTTGTCTCTTTTCAAGAGTCCAGCCCTGCTTCAACTGCCATCTTGCTGGCAAACGTCCTACCCTCCTATGCAGTGGAAGTTTGAGAACAAATGTACACTCGCCTACTTTTTCTCCATCTATATGAGAATGTGTCAAATGTTCACCTTTTTTCTTGGTCCCTCTCTTTTCTGTTGGAGAAGCAAATGTTTTCCTTTTTTGCTAAGCCTATCTTCTTGAGCTCTTGTATTCCTGGATCCCCTGGGACCTAAGTCTACAAGTTATGCCATCTCCTTTAGATTTTCTATTTTTCACCCTTGATTGGTTTCCTCTTTTCTGCCTAGAAATGTGACTTGCACTCTCTACTCAAATCAATAGTAACAACAGCTATAGTAACAAAAACAAGCAGAAACTTTCCCTTGTTCCTATTTCCTGTGAGTGCAATACCTTCCATACTTTTATTTGATTTCCCACTTTTTAGAGGATTGCCTGTATCATTTGCCTGACTGCATTCCTTACTCCCTTCTCATTCTTTGAAATCTTGCAATCTCACTTCCATTCTCCCTACCAACTTTCTCCTCGTGAATTTCCAACCGCCAAATCCAATGCACTTAAATTCTCACTCAGTTGTGACCTTCTATATCATTGGATGCTGCTTTCCACTCAAAGCCCTTTCTCCTTTGACCTCGAAACCTCACCTATTGTGCTTCTCTGGCTGCCTCTGCCTATTGGAGCTTTTCCAGCTTGTTTGATAGCAGCTCTTTCCAGGCTCCTATTCATGACCCATGGGTCATGACCCATGCCCTTCACACTTCTCTCTTTACCCCTTTCCATGGAGAATTTCACTAGTGATCCAATAATACACTTCCCTTTTCAGGAACTCTCAGTGGCCTTATTTCTCCTACCTAGAGATGTAAGTGCAAACTACTCAGCTTGGCTTCAAAGTTCTACACCATACATTTTGAATCTACCATGTTAGATTTTTCTCCCATTGTTCTTCTGTATGTACCTATCCAGGGGACGGCTGGCAGATAGCTAAGTTAGCCTTAAGCTCTTCTGCCTCCTAGTCAGTGCACATGCCTTTTCCTCTGTCTGAAACCCTGTCTTCCCTCCCTACCTCACCTCCTGTCCAGCTGGCCCCCAGGCTAGAATGCAGACTGAGCAAGGTCACTACAACCACTTCTGGGTTATTCAAACAAGAAACTTACTTAGCCATTAGCCTTTCTTAATATATTATTCTTAAACAACAAGTTAACTTTTTCTCTCTCTAATCTCTTAAATAATTCTCCACTTTCAGAAGAGATAAAAATGTAGAGTCTATTCTATTTATGGAAGTGTCACGTGATATTAGAAAGCAAGTCTATTCTTTTTTTGGATTAAGAATTTGAATATGACTACTGCATTTTTTTTAGTAAGAAAGGTAAAATAATATTAGAAAGATGTTCTTCCTTTTTTGTTTTGTTTTGTTTTCTAACTATTTAAATTGCACATTTTGCTGTGTGCTAAGGCATTGGACTCTGTATTATAGGAAAGGCTGTGCACGGTATACAGTTCATGACTATGTCAGTGAAAGCACAATCATACTGTTGACTGGTTTGGCTTAGACAGTAGGAAACATCTGGTAGTTTCCTGATATTTATCGAGACAGAACTGTGTTTCCTTTAAAAACAGCTTCACATGAACAATGCACTACATAATAGCAGAGGAATTTTATAACACCAGTATAGAAAACAAGAATGCAAATATTAAATATAGAAATTCATTTCAAAAATGTTAATCAAAAAGTTAAATATAGTCAAGAAATACACCAAAATTTATATTCTTAGTAAAATATCTTTAATAAAATGATGAACCTTCTGATTTTCTTTCCTATAGCTCACTTCTATCCCCATTTTAAATTGAGGCATTAAAGCAAATGAAGAGGACTGCTGTCCCCAACCACATTCTGCCTTCTTCCCAGGTTCACTGGCCAAAATTTGCATCATTGTTACGGGCTGACATTATAAAAGGTGTTTTGCCATGGCGATCCCACCTACTCTACCTCATCTGCAGAGACTTCTACATACAGAGTTACAGGTGTTCTCCTCCCTCACTACCATCCTTTCTCACTTCATCCCACTACAAAGAATACATTTTGAAAGCTTTTAGGTCCAGAATAGTGTTTCTTTCTACTGAAATATCAAACAAACAATCTTGGATAGTGGTGCAAATTTTGATTTACTTTTTTTTAACGTAAAGTTCAAATGTGTTTACAAGCCAGTGTTGGATGAATTTGGAAGAAAAGAGTGAACACAAAATCTGAAAACAGTTTAGAGAAACAAGTGGGTCTGATATTTCTGCCTGAACTCTGTAGGTTTCAAAGCCTGGGTTCCAAAGTCCAAATCTTTCAGCTAAGGAATTTTAAAGTAGGGTGGCTTTGCCTAACATTTCTATTTTCATATAAACCTGTGATGAATGTCTAAATGCCATCTTGCTTCTGATCTGTATATCAGAAAATTGGACTAATAACTTACAGTTATGGTTCCAGAGTTAGCAAATATATCAACCCTCTATGCTTGGCCCAAAGCAGACATTGCTAATCAATCACAGGGTACTCTCCTGCTGAGCTAGAACAGACCTCATAATCCTTTCCATTAGCATTGCAGGTTTACTAGTCAATTGGAGTTGACATGATAGATTATTTGCATTCCCAGGTTTAGACTTTTTAAAATATAACAGATACAACAATCATTTGGGTAAAACTTATCATTAAACACTTTTCAAAAGGAATGCTGAAAAACTGTCTTGGCAGTCCCTCTTTTCTATTTCCTACATGGCCATTTTAGGAGATGAAAAACAGCAGGTGATCTTATGCCTCCCTTATCTTTCTTTCCCAACAGTGCCCTAAAACTTAATCTCATCCATTTTGAATAGACTTCTGAGCACATCATTCTCGGGTCCTCACCACTGATCTATTTTCAGCAAAGGTTGGAAAGACAAGATGTCCTTCCTTTTTTCTGTAATTTATCTTTCCCTGTTCCTTCAATTCCTTTAATTTCTTCCATCCTCCAAAATGTTTGTCACTTAATCATTTCTTTATCTTTATCCTTTATTCTTATCTTTATTCTTTATTATGTCTTTTTTTCTCTCCAATAATTGCTCCTCTACACTGTATAAATGTGCTGTCAGGTTTTCCTTAGCCTAAAATAAGCAAGCAAAAACATAAACTTTTCACCAATTCTACTCCCTCCTTAAACTAGCTTTTTATAACTTTTTTTCCTTTAACCACATTTCTTCAAAGACAGAGCTGTTTTCATCAATCTCTTCTTAATCCCTTGCAAAGATTTAAAAAGCCTTGGAATTTACCAAATTCTTTCCTCTCCTCTTGGCTTCTCAGAAACTTTCCTGATATGGTTCTTTTCCTTGGCTTTCTGGCCCTGCACAAATTAAATTTCTTTTTTGCTTGTCCTTTCTTTATTTCCTTCCTTAACATTTTATATACCTCCTAAGTCTTACCCTTGACCTTCTTCTCTTCCCTTCTCTGCATCCTTCTCTTTAGAAAATTCAACTTTGGAAATTTTAGCTATCATCTCTTTGAGTATGACTTTTAAATTAATGTGAACACCCAAGGCTTCTTTCCTAAATGCTAGTTCCACGTTTTCAAAGCCCCTTCTGAACATTAAATAGTGCCTCTCTTTTTCCAATTACTTTCAACCTTCAAGAGACTTTTTAGCTTGAATTTTTATCTGCTTCCTATCCTGCACATCAAATTTAGTTGCTGTCTTTAGGTATGTTTTCTGGGACCATTCTTCCAGTTCTCATTGTCATCTTGATTAAGGCCTTTATCATCCCAAAACAGAAAACCTAAAATAGTTATATTCCAACTTTGAACAGTCTATACTTCTATAGTCTCTTTTTATAAAGCCACCTTGCATAAGGCCCTGAGGTTTGTCACCTTAAACCACAACTTTGATACCGCACATCCTTTGTTGAAAACCATCATGGAATTACTCTTATCTTTTGAGTGAGGACTGGGCTCTTTATCTGACAACCAAATGCCTCCATGACCCAGGCTCAATCTATTTTTAAAGCAAAATTCGCCATGATCTTTTTTTCTTATGAATTTATGCCTTTTTTTTGCCATTTTCAACACCTGGAATAATTTCCTCTACTTCTATACTCCATCTTGTAAAATTCTACTCAGCTTTAATACTCAGATCAAACAACCCCAGTGTTCACCTTGAAGTAGATGTGTGGCCAGGTCTAGGCGGGATGTTGTTCAAGACAGAAGAAAAAAAGGAGACAGTTGAGGGACATCTTAGGAGATGCATAACATTTACATCCAGTAGAGACATATGGATGGTAACTAAAACCATGGAATTGCTTAGGGAGAGACATAAAAGCAGAAGAGAGCCTGGGCCTGGCCTGGAGGAAGGCCAACAATTATCTCCTGGGCAGAAGAGCAACACACAAAGGACACCAAGAAACTATGGCCAAATACTGGAGAAAAGCCAGGAGAATGTGATATAACATAAGTCAAAAGAAGAGAGTGTCTCAAGATGGAGATTATGTTCAATTGCTACTGAGTAATCAAATAAAATGAAAACTTAAAAACTATAATTGTGTTTAGTGACTTGGAGGTCACTAGGGATCTTGATGAAAGCTTTTTGGGTGGAATGGCGGGGGTTCCAGCCAGATTAGAGTGTCGGCCAGTGATCAGGAGATGAATTGGAAACAGGAAAATATGCACAATGTTTTTGACAAGTTTGTTGTAGCTGAAGGGGAATGAGGGATCTGGTAAGAGTTTTTGTTTTTTCTTTGAGAGAGGCTTGAGAGAGCTTAAAAGAAAATAAAAATATTCAGGTTTAAAGGGAAAATTAGAAAATATTGCAGAGAGAAAAAATATTTGATTGTGTGCAGTCTGAGAAGCTCAGAGAGAATAGGCTTCAAATCACAGCTGGGAGATCTTGACCTTTACGAGGAAGAGGACTACCTCCCCTCTTGCAAAAGAGAGAGGGTGGAAATGGATGAAGAGAGAAGGAATATGTTTGGTGATTTAGAGGTTGAGGAAATGTCCCACTGATGGCATTTATTTTCCCTCTGACATAGTAGGTAATGTCAACTGCTGACACCAAGGAAGAAATGGAAAGTAGCAGGGATGGAAGTTTCAGGAAAATGGAAAAGGTTTTGAATGGTCACCGCTGAGTAATGTGACTACAGAGTAATGAAAAAAAGTTATTGGAATGCCAACCCAAAATACAAGCAAGAAGAGAATCAATAAGTGGATTTATCTAGGACTGGTATTTTGCAAGACCAATGAGATCAAAATATCGGGACAGAAATACATTTCAAGCGTGAACAAGAGTGTTAGTGAAATGTTGGATAATGGAATATATCCATTCTGGTTAGGAGGAAAGTGAAGAAAAACGAAGGCTATTGTTTTTTTTAAAAAGGAGTTATAAATGGATCGGAAATCCTGATGAGAGTCAAGAAGGGTCTCAGGTGCCCCATCTGATGACCCCAGCTAGGATTCTCTTCACCTAGCCTCACTTTCACAGTCGTTTTACTGCTTATCATTCTTGGTAACATCATCTACCAGATACCACTGTATTTCAATACAGTGCCCTAGCTTCCTGAAATGTGTAGTGTTCAGAGCCACTGCTCGTGATAGGTGCTCAATAAATATTTGTTGAATGAATGAATAAGGGAAATGAGGAAGGAAAGAAGGGGTAAAGTAAGCACAAGATACTTTAGTTCAGCCTTTATTCACAGCTTGTTGTCAACACATATCTTCCTGATACCATTTCCTTTTCTTGCAACTTTAAGACTTAGTGGAAGATATTTTAGTCCGTTATTGATCAAAAGATTGAAGCATTAGATTAAGTCACTCAAACCAGCAAAGCAAATGTGTTTTTTGTTCATTAAACATACATTTGTGCTTTCTTATTATTCACATCATGAAGCAGAAAATTGTGAAATTTTCCAGTAATTACGATTCTATCCAGAAGGCAAGTCTGGGAATGAGTCACCAGCGTGTCTGGACAGCAGCAGACCATTATCTACGTGGATAGATCCCGTGGCTATGCCTGCAGCTGACCCTGAATCGTAGCAAACGGCTGCTTTTCCAATTCCTTTTTGGCTTCTTTCTTTAAGAAAAAAACAATTGGATGTAACAGGATAGAACTTCACTGAACAGCACTGTTAAGATAGTGGCTTTCTGACTTTGTTGCTGGTGACATGAATGCTGTTCCTATTAGACTATTTAGCCATCTGCTAAAATATGAATTTTTCCATTTTTACCTCTGAATCTGTAAAGAATACAAATCAATCCAATTTACTTCCTTTATATTTTTCATTATGATTCTGTTGATATCTTTCAGTCCAGTCTGTCTACCTTAACTTAAATTTATTTTACCCTTTTCCTATTCAGGCATGTTTCATACATTGTCAGAGATACAGTTAAAAAGAAAACAAGTTTAAAAAAATTTTAAAAGAAATAACTGTGAACTAGATTGTGTAATGTTATTTTAATGACAGTACTGAATTAATATCTGATGTTTTATTACCGAATTGAGTGAATTTTTCACTTGCCCAGATAATGTCTGACCATTAAAACAGCAGATCTATTCTATGGAGCACATCCAAGTTTGCATATGTGAGGCCTAATGGATTAATTTAGGTAAGCAATATAATGTCCTAGGAGTAGAACTTTGCTCTCCTTTTTTTTTTCTAGTACTAAGACTAATTCTTCATCACAGAAATCATCATCGTCTTCATCAGTTACCTCAAGGCCACTGTCATCACCAGCAGGTGACGTCAAGTACCTCCTTTTATAAAGGCCTCACGACACAAGTGACTTAATATGCAATCCCTCAAAGGGACAGATTCTCCCCAGTGTTTTTTTTTTTTTTTTTTTTTGCTGTCTATTAATTTTCTGGAGATTTCCAGATTTCTAAAGAAGAGGTAGAGTGGTGTGCTATAAGAGGAATGAGGAAAAGATTTGGAGTCCAAGCGGTCCAGGTTCAAATCTTGGATGTACTGTCTATTTGCTTGATTCTGAGTAGATTATTTTGCTTTCTTTAACCCCAGTTTCCTCATCTGTAAATCAAGGATAAGAATAGCTACCTGATGTGGTTCATTCATTCAACATCTATTTCTTAGATGTCTACTATGCTCCAAGTCCCGTGAGCAAAGTAAATAGTCAGTGGTTTTGTAGAACCTACAGTTTAATGAAGACATTAAGTGAATGATTTTAATTTGGGTGGGACTATATGCATTGTTTAAGAGCTGGAAGTCTAGAGCCAGGCTACCTGGGTTCAAAGCTTAGCTCTGCCACTTAACTAGCTACAGCACTTCAAATTGCCTAGTCTCACTTTGACTCAGTCTCCTTACCAATAAAATGGGATAATATTAGTATCACATCACAGGGCTATAGTGAGGACATGAATTATTATGGATCAAGGTAGGTTTTTTTTCTTTCTAATGAGAGGACCTAAAGTTCAGAGAATTTGAAATACAGAGTTAGGAGCAGTTCATAATTCTTAAGGCAGCTTTCTAAGGAAGAGAACCTCTTGACTTTCAGCAACCTAAGAGAAGTAGAGAAATATTGCACTTCTCTAAATGGGTTTTTGATTTTTAAGATCTGTATTGGGAAACATTACTGGGACACGAAGGTCCAGTTGGAACCACTGAGCCACCACTTAAATGTATGTGCTTTAGTGACATCTGATGAGGCAGGTAAAGTCCAAGCCTCATTCATATAGACACAAAAGTAGGAAAAGTTAAAAAGGGACCCTGATGTGCAGAACAGATCAAATACATACCCCCTCCTCACTCTCTCAGAAACACACACAGTCACACTGTCAGAAGCTTGTGTTTTTGCTGCAAAGATTTTCAGTCTATGAAAATAGGAGGGCATTATCCATCCTTTAGAGAGGAAGAAAATAGTAGACGTGTTTAAAAGAAATTTACCACTCAAAATCTCTTTTTTCCTGTACTAAAATATTCAGAACATCATTAAACTTCAAAACCAAATATAAAGAAAATTTCTAAAAAAAAAAGTAGAGATCCAAGAATAAAAAAAGAACATCTATTGAATATCTAATTTTCGCTAGGATAAAAGTTAATATTATATCATAAATTTTCACAACATGTAGTTACTTGTAGCATTTCTGACAAGACAAATTAAAAATTTGTGTAATTATTTTTTGCAAACCCTTTTGTAGTACTTACTTTGTACCAGGCACTGTTCTAAGAGCTTTATGCGTAATGTTCCATAATTAAGTAGGAAGTTAGCTGTTGGTTTTTGATAGACTTCTTTGATCAAATTTAGGATTTTCTCTTCTACTTTTACTTTGATGGGAAATTCTTAACATTAATGGTTGAGTTTTGTCAAGTCAAATGCTTTCTCTGCATCTATTAAATGGATCTTATAATATCTCTCTTTTATTTTGTTAGTATCATGAATTGCATGGTTGATTTTCTATTGTCAATCCAATGTAGCATTCCTGGGATAAATCTCATTGGTCACAATATATTATCTTTTTTATATATTATTATATTAAATTATCTAATATTCTGTTAAAATTTTTAATGTATGAATTCATGAGGGATATTGGTCTATAGTTTCCTTTTCCTGTAATGTCTTTATCAGTTGGTATCAGAGTTATGCTGACCTCCTGAAATGAGTTCAAAACTGTTCTACTTTCCTTTGTTTTCTGAAAATGTGTGAGTTGCTTTGCTATTATTTCATCCTAAAATTTTAATAGAATTCATGAGTAGAGATATCTGGGCCTTGTGTTATCTTTATTTCTGGTAGTGAATTCAATGTCTTTAGTGTGGTGGTTCTTGAGTTTCAGCGTGCGTCACAATCACCCGACAGGCTTGTTAAAACACAAATTGCTGAGCTCCCTTCCAAGATTATATATGGTGAGACCCCAAAATTTGCATTTCCAATAAGCTCCCAGGAGATGCTGCTGCTGGTGATCTTCCAAGCACACTTTGAGAACCACAGCTTGAATAAAGAGAGAGAGAGAGGGCTATTGATGTCATTTTGCTGTTGCTGGTCTAAAGTGATAGTTATTTTAAAGTCCCAGTCTGATCATTTCTACATCTGTTCCATGCCTGGGTTTTCATCTATTGACTGTTTATTCTTGATGATGTATTCTTTTGCTTTTTCATGTGTATTGTAATCTTTTTTTTCAGTTGAATGCTGGTCAGTATGTGTAAAAGACATACTCAGTGCAGGGTATGGAGGCTAGAGAATTTTTGCCAGTACTCCCTCACCCTCAGGCACAAAAGGCCTTAATTTCCTTGCACCTCATGTGGGTCCCTTCAGCGCTCCTGCTCCTCCCTCTGAGGTAGACCATCACTGCCTGTACTCGGTGAAAGGCCCAAACTACAGGAAGTTTTTTCTTGGTTCTCCTGCTCTGCCCTCAGTCTTAGGCAAACCCTCCTGCATCCCAGTGGTGAAGGTGGGGGTTGTCTCTCTCAGCAGTGCTCCTTTATGAGGCCTTGCTTTGGCCATGGTGGTGATTTGTGTGGGGACGAATGTGCCTAGAGCTTTGTTCACAGGAAGGATCTAAGGTACTACGGAGGAGTGAATATATGCACGGGATTATTTTTAAATGCTTAAGATATTGCAACATTGGGAAACTGCACTCATTTGACAAGAACACCCCCCTTACAGGAACAATAGGAGAGGGAAAAGAAGAGTTTTCTAGTTGTGTACAGAACGGAGAGCCTTAAACCAGGGAGGGACTGGCTTCAGTGGGTTACACATGAGCCTGACATCAGTGCTATTCAATGAAGTAAACACCGAAGTTTCACCTGAAGAGACATTGAAAATTGGATAGAGAGGTGAGAGGCAAGATCTTGGGGACAGTGTGCCTTTCAATGGCACAGGGCTGTTGGACTAGGCAAAATGTTTAGCTTTTTAATTTATTACATGTGGATCATGGCCAGGTTCTCAGACACCAAGCAGCACTCACTGGAAAGGTCACAGACAGCACAATTGTCTCTGGTATCTGAGGGGGATTTGTTCCAGGACCCCCCACATACCAAAATCCGTGGATGCTCAAATCCCTCATATAAAATTGTGTAGCATTTGCGTATAACCTACACACTTTCTCCTGTACGCTTTAAATCATCTCTAGAATACCTAATACAATGTAAATGCTATGGAAATAGTTGCTATCCTGTATTGTTTAGGGAATAATGACAGGAAAAAAGAGTCTTACGCTTCAGAACAGATGCAACTCTGGTCGGCCTTTCAATCCACAGCTGGTTGGATCAGCTGATGTGGAACCGCGGATCCAGAGCAACTGTGCTGTGACTGAATCTGCTTGTGCTCTTTGAACGAACCGTAAGGGAGCTCTACATCCCTGAAGGGCAGCGCCAGCTTAACAGTGCAACACGGTGTTCAGTCACAACTGCTTCCGTAGGTTAAAAAATGCCTTACGTTTGATGGTACTTCGGAGTTTACAGAAAAGTTAGCATCCATAACATTAACCCTTATAACAGCCCTGTAAAGTAGGAGTCACTAATCACATTTTACACATTAAAACAAAAATTGAGGGTCCACAGGTTACGCGCCGTATCCAAGCACACATCTCCCGTATAAGGTAAAATAAAGACTAAGATGAGTGAGCTTCAGTTTCATGGTTTTCCTCCTTTGCCACCCCTGCTTCTTTGTAGCCTTTAGATATCCTAAACTGGACACTGCCACTTTATAATCTATTTTATTTTTATGTTTTCGCATTTCCTTTGCTTATTTTTCTGTTGTTTCTTAGATTCGTCCCTCTTGGAAACTACATCCTGGCTTGTCTGCACTGAGGAGAAATGGGGAAGGGAGCCTCCTGGTCTGTGCTCTGTGGGCAGGGGCGCACCTAGTGTGGCAGGCTGCCTCCAGCCAGAGATGCGGAAGCCCTCTGGGGCTGGGACATTTATTAAGAAGTTCTCCCCTGAGAATGGATGAGACAAAGAAGACTGCTCTTTCCTCCCCTACCCAAGGCAATGCTCTTGCAAAAGCACAGGTGGAAAATGGTTGAAAAGGACAAAGTACTATTTAAGTGTGCTAGATATTACATTTTCAGTGCAACTGACCATGTTTCAATTCAATCTAAAAGAGCATAATAGTGGTTTGTACACAACACAGAGTCCCTTAAGATAAATAAAATAAAATTTGAACTATAGCAGAGAAAACCTAAACACTGTGCATTTAATGCAGTTTAGGCCCTGGATCATGTACTTTTAGACTTTCAGCAAATGGAAATAATTTTATTTTTATAGTTGTGATACCTAAATATACAGTTCTCTAAAAGAAAAAACAAAGTAGATTATTGCATTCTGTTTCAAGTACATATATATCCCTAACAAACCATTCTTACTCCTAAACTCATAGTACCACATTTTTAACCCTTTGTATAGTTACAGACTTCAGTTCAAAAAAAATTAAATATACCTCTTGAAAGACTGTTAGCATTCATCTCAATTTTACTGATTGCTTGATACCTTATAATTTCCTTGAGACTTACATTTTTGGTTCTTAATTCAAATGAGTTTTGCCACTGCTCTCAGCTTACTGATAAGATGATTATGTATTCTGCATCTAGTGTGCTTTCTGGTGATAAATTATATTATAATTGTCCCTGCCAGAGCTGCTTTAGTTAAGTGCCTGGTAGCATTTTCATTATACAAGTCATTTTCCTCCCCAAGGGTTTGTAACTTTACCCTTCTAAAATATGTTTTTGTTACTCAGGCACTAATAGAATATGCATACCGAAGCAGCGCAAAAAGAGATATCCCTAATACTTAGACCTACTCTCAATGGAGTACTTCTTCAATTAGAACTTTTATAGTGGAAAGGAAGAAATTCTCTCTCTTGTTGTTAAAGAAACAATGATGGAGATTTAGTGGGCCATACCTGCTGTGGGTTTGAAACACATGGAAAAGGGCAGAGTTTACTCTATGCCTCAATGCTCTCACCTTCTTCTACACATACAAATGAGTAGCCAGGAACCTGCTATTGGGTGTTTTCACAATGGTTCATCAGAGTTACATAAAAGACAAAGAGAACTGGCAAGATGTTAAAAGATGGGCTGCTCATCAAAACAAGTTACTTTATGGACCGTCGGCATGGCATGATGAGTGCGTGACACAACTTTTGTCGAAGACAAAATTGAGTTCCTGGCGTGATATGAAATAATAGTGGGAAATCACAGATATATGTTTGCAGGAATTACTATTTATTTTACATAACACATTGTAGCAAATACTGAAAAAGAGTTGCAGGTAGAGAATTTACAGAGACATACATGGGCTAACATCTAAATATAATATACATTTACTTGATCAAATCATTTGGTCTAGAAAAATGACAAGTGAAATGTATATATTTACATATGTATGTGTGTATGTATGTTGTATATCCATTAGAAATGGCCTGGAAATTTCTTTCTCTCTCTTTCCTTCTTTCTCTCTCAATCTCTTTTTCTATCTCTCTGTCTCTTTTCCTTCCTTCCTTCCCCCATTCTGTCTCTTTCTTCCTCTCCCTATCTACCTATCAGTCCATCTATCTATTGTCAATCTATGTATCTTTGTATCTATGTATCCATGTATCTATCTATCTATCTAATCTACCTCTTTGTTTTGACAAGGATTACATAGTTGTAGCATTAATGGATGAGGATACTTCTATTGTCAGAATAAGTAAATCATTCCTCTTTAAAGCTTTAGTCTTTAGAGGCTTACTTAAAAATAGCGTAAGATCATTTAAATGACACTCTAAAAAGATAAAAAAGAAAAGAAAGAAAGAAGTGAAATATAAACAAGCAGGTTGTGCAAAAACCAGTTGCCTTCAAATTCTTATTACTATTTACCAATGTTATATAATTATTCTTTGGTGACATAAATTCAACGGTGCATCAGAACAATTGTAGAATCTGGAATTGGACAAACTTGTGTCTGAATCCTTATTTCCTGCATAACACTACATAATTACTTCTCTCCTTGGAGTTTTAGTTTTCTCATCTGTAAAATGAGTGTAATATCTATCGCGCAGGGTTGCTATAACAATTAAATGTCATGTAAAGTACCTAACCAGTTTCTACCATGTAGTAGGTATATAATAAATACTAGACCCCTTCCTTATAACACCTAAGAAGAATTTTAAATGGGATGGAGGGAGGTGTTTTAGATTAAACCAATTATTTACTGTTTCAAGATACGTGGAAAATATTATTTAGAAAGGAGAAGGGCAGCTGTGTTTCAGCTAATATTTGCAACAGCTCTCGGCATCGTGGTAGAGAATGTGGGCATTGAGTGTCTAAGCTTCCCTGGGATCAACATTGAAAAGAGCTTGAGATTTTATCTTTGGGCTTTTGCAAATTATCAGACTTATTTTTTAGTAAAATATGAAGTACTAAGATATATTGAAAGTCGTATATAATGATTGGGAGATCAGTGATGCTGTAATCAAGGAGACCACAAGCCAGTCAGAAGACAGATGTGTGAGAAAATGATACGTTGTAAAAAGCATGGTGGTGGATGTCTGGTAGAAACCCTGATCTGATGCCACTGGACCTAGTAGTTGGTCAAGTAATCAAAAAGAGTAGATTAAAGCTGTGAGTCATAGAAAATGAGGCATACATACTGTAAATATTTTACTTAAACTTAAAACTTAAAAAGGTATGTTCATTTGATATAGTGCTAAGATACTTCCTTTGAGCATGTGTCTGCTGATTGGAGTGCCTATGTTTTTTTTAATCTAGTGCCCAATTCTAGGTTTTGAAAAAGTGAAACAAGAGACTTGAAAAGCGATCTGAATGCTAAATAAAGTTTTAGAAACTTTATTAATGTCTTACCCATACCTGATTCAACACTGGTATTAAGTAATTCATCTTTACAAAGTTATTTTAAGTGTATTCAACTTTGTTTTCATTAAACACCAACATCCTTTCTTCAACCCTGTCTATAGTATGGCATAAACAGGTTTGAGAACAAATACAAACTGACTCTTGGTAAGTGTGCAGCTTTGGCTTGTAGGGGTGGAAGTCCAGGGACATACTAACCATGTTGTACAGCGTGCCTTGGGCACTTGTTAGCTTGTGCTAATGAGGAAATGCAGAGGATCAGTTAGGCCACTTGTTAAGTGGGGGTTGCTTTTGAGAGCTTTTAATAAATCGCAAGGTTTGGTGGTAGCACAAAAGAGGGGATGTTACAGTAGTCATGATGGTTAGGAGCTCTTGGGTTATATTTACATATGATGAATATCATCTGACATTATGACTATCATAATTTAATAATTATGTGGCCTCAGGAAACCGGTTCTAACCCTCAGTTTCTGCTTTTTAAAATGATCATAAGTGAGTTGTAATAAGGAGTAAAGCAGTTAGCACAGTGCCTGGCACACACTATGTTCTCCAAAAATGTTAGGGATGATGATGATGATGAAATATCAGGGAAGGCTTCAAAACTGAGAAGATGCAATCATACTTGAAGAGATGGGTTATTTTATTCCTCACAACATCTCTTTTCAAAATTTTTTCTGTAATAGTTGTTCTTGTTGTTAGCTTGTAGAAATTCTCTAGCAAACATGTAACCACACTTTCAACAGTTACTTCAGGTTCCAGGCACTTGCCATCCCAAGTTTTTGTAGGGACAGGAACTGTCCTAAAGGACAGGACCAAATATTTTGGAAATACTAGCTTCTATTGGTAGAAATAGAAAACTTCAAGTGTCACAGGCTGAGCCACAAGCAAAGCTTCGGGGTGGGGGTGGGGAGGGAGGGGTGAAAACTAGAGTGAGTTTATGAAGAACTCAGCTCCTGCTAGATTGATTTAATTTCCTTTATGATAACGTGCTCTGTTTTGTGTATGAGATATATGTGATGAAACTTGTAATCTGTTAACATGGTATCAAATATTTCAAAGTATTTGATTTTGTGCATTATATGGGTTTTATCTAAATAGGAAGCTGGAATCTCTTCTTTTGTCTGATTCTCAAGTACTGGTGTCTGCAGGCTTCTATCCTTGACCTCTTCTCACTCTGGATGCTTTCAGTAGAGAAATGGATTTACTTCCATGGTCTCAACTCTAACAAAAACTTATTTCTCTGTCTCTCTAATGAGTCCGTGCCAATAGCCTTCAGGCACCTTGCGTACAGCGTGCTCTAAAATGTAATAATTTTCGTCTCTCGTGCTTCTCACATGTTCCCTGTCAGAGGTCATTTGCTCAAACCAGAGACCTGAGAACCAACCTTGATCCTCACTCCTCATATCTAAATAGTCCCCGCAGACTACTTGATATTTCTTTATGAAAATTTCAGAAGTTTTATTACAAGAAAAATGTATATGTTTTTCTAAGGCAGCATTTTAAAACACCTAAAATGATTGATTATAAAGGGAAGGATTACTGTTAATAATGGTAGAGCTTACTCCTATAAAATAAGAATTCTATGATAGAAAAGTTTTATGGATGAGAGAAAGTTTGAAATGAGGTTTAAAAGATGAGTGAGACTCTGGGGAACTGATATAAGGAGGCAGATGGAACATCTTAAGCAAAGGCAAGAAAGAGAAGATGGAGGATCAAGAAGACTAGAGGGTAGTAAGATTGGGCTGAATGAAGACTGAGGGAAGTCACGGGATTGGGCCACCAGCAAGTCATCAGTGGCCTCTGAGTAAAGAGTGCCATTGGAGCTGAACATGAAACCTAAATTGAAACATGAAATATGAAAACAATCTATAAGAATGTGGAAAGAAGGAATTTGATGGTGAAGATAATGAAGAAGAACTCACACCAGGAGAGGTAAAGGGAAGGTTTCCTTAATGAGAAGGTATTTGGGGGCAGTTTTTAGGTTAAGGAAAGGAAGAAGTTGAAATGAGAAAGAGAAATGACAATAAAGCAAGTTAATATAGCAAAGGGTAGGTGGAATCAGGAGTACACATAGAGGCATTATCGCAGAAAGGGCATGGGATAATTTTCCTCTAAGATCACAGGGAAGAAAGGAAATATGAAAGAGAGAGTGACAATAGCTGAAGAAATTTGAGGAAAGGAAATATAATATTGCCAGAGTTTTTATCATATGGTTCTGATTACAGGAAGTAGGAAGTGAACAGTCTTCAATCCAGCTGGGCAGCCATTAAAATACCAATGCTGGGTCACACTTCCAAGATTCTGATAGACATGGTCTGATGCAGAGCCCAATTGTCAGTATTTTTAAATATTTCCTAAATGATTCTAGTGTTCAACCAGGGTTGAGAACCACAGGCTAGAGAAAAATGCTGGGGTGCCCATATTTAGAGGCGGTAGAGAAGGTTTGAACACCTGCTGAGATTAAAGAACCATTGAAGAATAACATCTTTTGACTGGAAAATCAAGAAAAAGTAGGGCTGGCAGAGGAAGGAAAAATGAAAATGCAATTTAATATCTATCTGTTCAATGCAGTCTTTTGCATTAGTCTCTCCTCTTATTTATTTTACTCCCCTTTCTTATTACTTCCATCAATTTCCTTCCTTATTTCAGGCCAACCCAACCCTCTCTGGTTGCTTTGGCATTACTTCCTTTTTATCATTTGCTTTCCTTACATCTTTCATTCTCCACACTTTTCAACTTTTCCTGATATTCTTCCCATTAATTCCTTTCCACCTTTCTCTAGTCAAAGTAGCAAAAATAACTTTGGCCAGGCAGGGAACAGAAAAGCAGACAGTTTTGATAAATGAGCCAATTCTGAGCTGACTGCAGAAGAGGGTAGGCCTACAGGATCTAGTTCTGCCACAGCAGCTACTAAGAAAGTCAAAGCAGGAGAAGGCAAAGGGCAGAGCCCCCGTTTTGTTCATTTATCCACAGAGGTATAATCTCAGGCTCTTTGGGGAAACTATAGTTATATACCAGTCGCAGAGTATGAGCAAAATCCTGGCAACCAGTCCATGCTTTCTTGTGCCAGTGGGTATGACTGGGAGATTAGACTAGTTGGGACTGTTTTAATTACAGCAAGAGAAGTGAACTTGAAATAGCTTAAGCTAAAAAGATAATTATTAAACAGAAATGCTCTAAGGATGCCAAAAACAGATAAGGACCAAAACCAAGAACTAAAGTGTTCTCCAGACTCTCTCTTCCCTATTTTCCCTCCTATTCTGCTGTTTTTGTTTTTCCTCCCTCCATCTTGCATGCCAGTGTTCTATGCTGCTTTTCTATCCGAGTAGTGGAAACTGTTCCATGGATAACAATTCCAGCCAGAGAAAGTAGCGTGTGTGTGTGTGTGCATGTGTGTTAGAAAGAGAGAGATAGAGAAAGAGAAAATGACCTAATTTTAGCACACTGGAGACATAATCCAACTGGTTTAATTGGGTTACTTGTTGACTTTAGTCCTGGTCATCTACAGCTGAGAAATTCAGCTCTTCAATACCAACATGGCTGCCAGGTTTGCACTCCTCTAAATTAAGGAGGAGGCGTGTGAAGAATCTGACCACCAAAAAGTGGTTGTTCTGGAGACTGGGTCTGAATCTTGTTTGGTAACTGATTCCCCCAAAAGTTTCTCTAAGACAGATAATTAAGAATAAATATACTTTAACATCCCTTTGGTAGTTCAATACATAAATTTTCTCTATTTGAAACAAAATAAATAATGTATTTCATAAATGAAGTCAGGATTCACCCCCCCAAAATGCTATAAGTATACTTAAATATAAAGCAAACTGTATCTGAGAAATTATAAATGTAGTAAGTTTAGACAGGTACCTAATTTAATTTATGCTTTCTGAATGTGAAACAGAAGATGGAGTAGGGCCTCCTTCACCTCACACACAAGTCAAAAGGAGAGCTAATTAGGGGCCGATCACGTGCTTAAGGACACAGGTGGGTGTTTACCCTTGATGCTATTCCTTTCCATTCCATCTACTATTAACTTCAAACCTTATGGCTTCATTTACGTTAAACACATATGTCTGTACAAAAGCATTAGTAACAGTAGGAGCAGTAGTGAGGGCAAGAGGAGTTTTTCCTCTTCATGTACATCAAGATTTGGGTTTTGTGTCACTGGTTGGAAAGTCTGAGAATCATAGCTTACAAGAAATTCACTTATCATTTTTCAGCCTAGCACTAATGAAACTGATAGTAGGAACTTACTGGCAATGAGAAAATAGCAATTTACATGGACCCCCAGTTAGAGTTGAGGGCCAATTTCAAGAATCATTATTTTAAGCCCACATCAGTGGTAATGTGAGGTGCTGACTGGAGGATGACACAGATCAGACACCTAAGCCAAATTCTCAAACTCATTTTGACTTTGACTCTCATTCTGATTTCATGGATACTATCCTGAACTGTCATCTCCCACCTAGACCACTGAAGTATCTTCCTGATTGGTTTACCGCATATACTGCCATCCCCTTCATTTATTCTCTACAGTGTTCCCAGAGTATTAAACTCATAATGCAGTTCTGGACCTCCAGTACAAATTTGGCTGTATATCATCATTTTCTACCTCTCCTTCTGGAAATCATCCAAAAGCAATGTATTAGTCAGGATTCTCCAGAGAAACAGAACCAATAGGATATATACATACATATATATATATGTATATATAATTATTATAAGGAATCGGCTCATGCAATCATGGGCACTGAGAAGTCCCACAATCTGCCATCTGCAAGCTGGAGACCCAGGAAAGCTGGTGGTGTAATTCCAATCCAAGACAAATAAAAGTACTGGAGAGAAAAGGACAGGTGAAGGAAATCCAACATACCCATAATTGGAATCCTCAAAGAAGAAAGCAAAAAAATAAATGTTTAAAGATAGTGCTCAAGAAAACTTTTAAGAAATAAAAGGAGATCTGAATCTATATGTTGAAAGAACACCCACATACTGGAGAAAATTGAGTAAGAATAGTCAAAACTAAAACTTATTTCAAAAAGTTTTCCAAACCTCAAAGAGAGAAAAACTCCCATGAGCATCCAGAAAAATAGATCATGCCATTTTGCGCGCACACACACACATTCTGACGGTGTAGACACTGCTCATGCCAGCAGTGCATGAGGGTATCTATCTCCACCTGTCCCAACACTTGTCATTTAGTAGCTTTTTAATTTTGTGAAAGAAACAGGGATCAGGATGTTCTAAGTGTGGTCCTAGTTCTCATTGCTCTCATGTTATGTAGCATCTCTTCTTAAGCTTGTAAGCTTGTGAGATTTCCTATTCCTCAATAACCATATGTGGCTACCATAGGACACAATGTAGAAATAGAACTTCACATCCTTTGACCATTTTTTTCTATTGGAGTTGGTGTATTTTTCTTATCACTTTACAGAAATTTCATATGTATTCAAGGTATGAACCACTAATGGGTTTTAGATATTACTGAAATCTTTCTCTATTCTTCCATCTGGCTCTTAACCTGACTGTGTTGCTTTTCTTTGAACAGAACTCTTTAACGATTTTATTTACCAAAGTTTTGCACCTTCTGAAGTTTTATTCAAGAAGTGCTTCTCAGTTCTTGGGTAACAAATATATTCTTCTATATTTTATTCTATTAACTTTCTAGTTTTACCATTGCATTTCACATGTTCAATAAATTGGGAGTCCAACTTTGTATGTGGTGTTACGTGGGGATCCAGCTTTAATTTTTCTCCATATAGCGTGACCATTTTTCTATAGCACCTACCAAATGATTGTGTTTTCCTCATGGATCTGTGAGGTCCTATATTTGGTTTCCATATATATGCAGGCGTTATTTTGAGCTCTTCATTCTATCCCATTCATCTTTTTATCTGTTCTTATGCAAGTATCACCATGTTGTATCCACTGTAGGTCATAATGTCTAGAAGACAATACCTAACTCCCAACCCAAGCTATTCTTCTATGTTAAGGTTGAGATAGGGTCTATTTTTTTGAGTGCCTCAATAAAAAAAATCAGATGATAATTCTCATTAGGATTGCATTGGATGTGTAGGTTAATTTGGAGGAAAATGGATATCTTTATAATAAGAACATACAAAAATTGATATCATTATATTACAAGACAAATAGGCCAATGAAATAGAATAGAGAGCACAGAAATAAACCTAGCACATGGTTAGATGATCTTTGACAAGGGTGCTGAAACCACTCATTGGGGAAAGGACAGTCACTTCAAAGAATGCAACAAATTGTATTGGGAAAATTGGATGTCCACAGGCAAAAGAATAAAGTTGGACCCTTATCTTACACCATCTACAAAAATTAACTCAAAATGGATTAAAAACCAAAATTAAGACCTATAAAACTCCTAGAAGAAATTTTCCTAGAGGAAAATCTTCATGACATTGAATTTGGCAATGATTTCTTGGCTATAACACCAAAAATACAGACACCAAAAGCAAAAATAGACAAACGGGACTACATTACACTTACAAACTTTTACTCATCAAAGTACACAGTCAACAGAGTAAAAAGGCAACCTACAGAGTATAAGAAAATATTTGCAAATCATATATGTGATAAGGAGTTAATTTCCAAAATGTATAAAGAACTCCAACAAGTCAACAACAAAAAATCAAATAACCCTAATTAAAAAATGGACAAAGGACTTGAATAGACTTTTCTCTAGAGATGATACACAAATGGCCAATAAGCATATGAACAGATGCTCAATATCACTAATCATGAGAGAAAAGCAAACCAAAACCACAATGAGATATCACCTCCCACCCATTAGAACAGCTACTATAAAAAACAACAGAAAATAAGAAGTGTTGGCAAGGATGTAGAGAAATTGGAACACTTGTGTATCATTAGTGGGATTGTAAAATGGTGCAACCACTATGGAAAACAGGATGGAGGTTTCTCAAAAAATAAAAAAATAGAACTACCATACGATCCAGCAACCCCATATCTGGATATATATCCAAAAGAATTGAAAGCAGGATCTTGAAGAGATATGTGCACACCCATGTTCATAG
Source organism: Tapirus indicus (assembly GCA_031878705.1). Classification (NCBI taxonomy): domain Eukaryota; kingdom Metazoa; phylum Chordata; class Mammalia; order Perissodactyla; family Tapiridae; genus Tapirus; species Tapirus indicus. The sequence goes on from CM062917.1 coordinate 101,327,542, forward strand.
CAGCACTATTCTCAACAGTCAAGAGGTGGATGCAAGGCAAATGTCCATGATGGATGAAGGGATTTTTTAAAATGTAGTATACACATACAATGGAATATTATTCAGGCTTAAAAAGGAAGGAAATCCTGTCACATGCTACAATATGGATGTGCCTGAAGGACATCATGCTAACTGAAATAAGCCAGTTACAAAAAGATAAATATTGTATAATTCCACTTATATGAGGTATCTAAAGGAGTCAAATTTATAAAAAGAGAAAGTAGAGTTAGTAGTTTCCAGGGGCTGGGGAAAAGAGAAGTTGTTTAATGAGTATAGAGCTTCAGATTTGTAAGATGAAAAAGTTCTGGAGATTGGTTTCATAACAATGGGAATATACTTAACACTACTGAACTATACATTCACAAATAGTTAAGATGGTAAATTTTACAACATGTGTTTTTTACCAAAATAAGAAAAAGTCATTGTATTAGAAAATATGGAATGTCACTCCATTTATTCATATTATCCCTAAAATGACTGTTGGATCAAAGAGGAAATACAAACTAAAATTACAGGTTATCTGTAACAATAGTGAAACCACTATATGTCTGAATTGGTGGCATACTACTAAAGCATTTCTCAGAGATAAATACATTAAATATTTATGACAAATTTGATATAAAAATGAAATAATAATTTATGCATCCAAATAAAGAAGTTGAAATGGGAACAAAATAAACAGAAATAAGGCAGTAAAAAAATCAAGTTGGCAACAAAAATCCAAAAATTGTTCTTTTTAAAATACTAATGAAAAAGATAAAGTACTAGATCACCTAACCAGGGAAAGAAGAGTAGATGCTCAAAATATCAGATAATAAGGGGAGAAAAACCAGAGTTAGAGGAAATACAAAGAATAAATAAGAAACTGCTTTTCTCAACTCTATACAAATAAATTTGAAAATCTGGATGATATTGCATTTTCTGCTGGAAAAAAAAATTCTATTAGTTGTGTAAGTGACCTGGAAGCCACGTGTTGAAGCCAGCAAACCCTCTGTCACCTGGGTCTAAGAATACTTCCTGGAAGAGAGTTGCCTTGACAACCCATTCAAGAACTGCCCAGAACAGTCACTTAAGGAAAAAGTAAACTTTTATTGTGTTTAGCAAGTGCTAAAGTAAGGGGCAGTCTATTTATTTATAGCAGTTAGCCTACTCTAATTGTATTAATTTTGCATCACTGCATAACAGTTTACTCCAAAATGTAGTAGCTTAATACAACAAACAATTATATCTCACAGTTTCTGAGGATTGGGAATTCAAGAGCACTTAACTGGGTAGCTCTGACTCAGCGTCTTGCACGAGATAATAATCACAGTTTCTGCAGGGGCTGACTCATCTGAAGCCATGACTGCATTGACGGAACCATTTCTAAGAAGGCTCAGTAACATGGTTATTGATTAGAGTCCTCAGTTTCTTGCTTGCTGGAAACCTCACTTTTCAACATGTAGACCTCTCCACAGGCCTGCTGAAGTGTCCTCAAACATGAAAGCTGGCTTCTCTCGCAGTAAGTGGAGAGGGAGAGAGAGAGGGAGAGAGAGAAAGAAGTCACAGCATCTTTTATAATCTAATTATGGAAATGACATAACATCACTTCTGCTAAATTCTAATCATCACACAGATTATCTTTGGTACAACGTGAAAGGGGAAGCACTCGTTTCCCAGACTTGCAACTTGTGGAGCTGTAGAGAATCTCAGGCTCAGAAGGGCACTACATTTGGTTTAATGCTCTGCTGACGCCATCTTGAAAATCTTAGTAATTTTATATTCGAATTTATGTTTTGTAGGTGAAATCTGATGGGACAATTTATAAATATTTTGTACACACACACACACACATATAGAAATAATACAGTTGACACTACATAGCAAATAAACACGATGACAAGTCAAGAGAGGGAGTGACCATGGAAAAAGGAAATAACTTTATATTTTAGCATCTTTAATGGCAATTTTTTTTTCTGCTTTTGGACATGGCTCACTTCATTCTCATACTGCACTGAATCTTGCAAATTAGGTAGCCAACCCTGGAGAGGGGATTCACAAAGGTGTGAACATCAAGAGGAGGAAATTGTTGGGGTCCATGTGGGAGGCTGGCTACCACACTAATTAATACAAAGGAATAATTCTTTGCCCCCAAGAACTATTTTTAACCTTATACTGAATTTACATATGCATGTATATGTATGTTATGTGTGTGTGTGTATTTATAAAATTTTGACTCGTCAAAACACCCTCACCAATAGGTACCAAACTATGGACTAGTGTTATGCAGTTAGATTTCAAAGATTTCTAAAAGGCTGTATGTTTTTCATTGGCATATATGTGTTCTTATAAATTAGTTTCTTCTAAAAAAATTAGTTTGTTAACAATCTGGTTCATTGATTGTGGCCAACATGCTTTTTGGTATAAAATGTCACACTTTAAAGTTAATATGGTGTTCTATGGGAATGATTCTAGTTCTAGTGCAGATGCTAAGAACTCCCTAGATAGTTCTAATTTCATTCAAAGATCATTTCACACAGATATAATTCTTAATAATCAATCTCCTAGTATTTTTATAGACCAGTTATATGCTACTAGGGTGATACACAAGGTTTTATAGATGAGTATGACCTCATATATAAAAATATAATTCATGGTCTATATTCTGGATTTATAGTTTCCATAAAAGTAGACTTCTAGTCTTGTCAAAGAATTGTCATTGAAAAGAAATCAGAATAAAGAAAAGAATTTCAAAAGAAATTTATGAAAATTTAACCACATTTAAGAAAAAAATCTCAGTCTTTGTTTTGGTGTTCTTCTGTATTTACTCATAGTCTGAAACCACAGCTGAACCACCCAGACCAACTCCGATGGGCCTGGAAGTCCAGTTTCACAAAACAAAGATACAACTAAATTGTTAGCTTTTGAAATTTAATAGGACCTGTCAAGTAATGTTTAAGAATGTAAATTGAGAATTTCCAGGTACTGAGATAAATTCTTAAGAATTAAATTTATTTCTTTACGCACAAGTTTCAAAGATTTCACAATTTAATGGTAAAATAAACATTTACCTTCAAAAATAAACCTCAGAGTACATTATTTGAAATTCAAAACATTGAACTAATAGATTCCTCAAAGTTCACATCACAGAAAACTAATAAGGTTATAAACATCTTGACAAAGATTAAAGCTGGATATATTCGACTCTGAAACTATATCCCCGAAACTTACTTCTGTTTCTACAGAAAAAAAGAAAACAGACCTTTTTTGTGCATTCACCTTGATGTTAAGAAAAAAATAATCCTCTGCAGGTGATCTATTTGATGTCAGAAAAACGGTAGCATCAAATTTATTTTAAATCAACATTGGCCATGACTTTATCAAGCCCGTGTCAAAGATGCTCGTTCCCTAATAGGTCATAAAGGGGCAGTTACTATCAATAGAAGTGCCAGGGGACAACTAGACATGTAACATTTTTTTTCTTTTCCTTTCAAGACTAAAACAGTAATATATTAAGGGAACAAAAATAAGTAGACATTTTCCAAATCTCTTAAAGCTTAAAGAGCAAGCCAGGATAAGTACATGCTGAATCTATTACTCAGATTTTTTTTTTCCCATAACACTTATCATCATCTGACATATTATATATTTACTATATATTTTATTTATTTGTCTACTTTTCATTCCTTCCACTAGAAGTTAAGCAGTCTCCAATGAGGGCGGGAGCTTTATTAACAGCTATATCTGCAGAATTTAGAAGAGTGATGGCCACATCGTAGCCAGTTAATAAATATTTGTTGAATAAATAAACTAATCTTTAAGTTGTCTTCAATTTGCAAAAACATGTTTCTTAAATTTAAAAGTTTAAGTTCTCCTCTCTATGGGCAAGAAAAGGCAGCATGAGCCTAGTCTTTAGTGCTATAAAATTTCCTTTTGGACCTCTATCTTGCTTGTTTCTGTTGCTCTCTTCAAAATTAGCTTTTTCAAGAATTTCCCATATCTCAGCCTAACTGGGAATTTGTTAACAGCCAGTCAATATAATAAGACATGCCGGGAGCCAAATGTCTTGCCTAGTTGACTGTGGATTATAGTCCTTTTCCTGGGCTGCTTCCATTATTAATTTGCTTCCTGTCTCCAGGATCCTAAATGTTGACCAATGTACTTTGAGGAATTACAGATTTGAAGAGGATGATCCTGGAACTTTCCATAGTTTGTGAGGAATAGAAAGAGCGTAATGCTAATGATGATACTACTTACTCTATATTAGACTCTTTTAATAAATTAGAATGAGTTGGTATTCACTATTTTATAAATGCCAGTTCCAAAGACAAATATTCAAGTGATTTTAATGGTGATAAATATTATGAGAAGGACTACCACTATTGTATATAACTGTGACCATCAACCCATTTTGGATGAATTATAAGAAAAGTGTTCCCAATTTATGAATATCCAGTGGAATGTGGGATGAGTAAATACAGGAGACTTAAGAGATTATGAAGATGGGGTGGGAATTGATAGCATTCCAGAAGCTGCTGTATGGTTTTAGGATGCAGATATTTTTCATTAAAGACACCATCCACAACTGTATGAATGACTCTTTTTACTACTAAGTAGCAAAAATGGTTACTATAGGAGGAACTGCTGCCATAGTGGAAGGGCAGTGAATGAAAAATACTTTCCATCCTTGAAGCTTCCTAATTCATAGGTACGTTCTCTGTGGGTCTATGACTACTACCTTCACAGTCTTCACCCAAAGTGGAACATCTTTGAAAATCATATATTTGGGAGAGTGAGAGACATGTCAGTTAGATACTTTTGACTAAAATAGAAGAACCAATGCCAGATAGCCCAAATATAGCCCAAAGTCCAAAGGTAGAAAAATTCCAGGGACTGTTGATTCAGTGGTTCAAGGATGCCACCAAAGATCCAGATTCTTTCCATACTGCCAAACTGCCAACCCCGATTGGTAGATATATGCCTTACTCACATCAGCCTACTGTACCCTCAAGACGTCTGTATGAACAAATCATGACATTCCCACGAGACATAAAAGAACTAGAAGTTAGTCTATTCTCCCACCCCAGCGCCACATCCACCCCCCAAAAAGGAATTTTCCCATGTGCCTTCCTCAGACTTTCATGTCACATTGACCAGAATTGCATTATATGCCTATTTCCAAAACAAGCACTGGGAAAGGAAATGGTGTGACCTTAATTTGACTTTAGGAATAAAGATTTGCCCCTGGAAGGTGGAAAGGGGTTCAAGTTACTCTGAAACATATGGCCGTTTGATACCTGAACAAAAGCAAGGTACTGAGAGCAAGGCAGAAGAGAGGAGGAATGGCTATAGGGGTGACATCCACAGTCTGTCACAAGCCCATATAGAAGATGTGCCCTTGATAGTAATGGTAAGAATTTGTTGAGGATTTACTTTGGGCCAGTTATTGTGCTAAGCACTTTACGGCTATTATCTGATTTAATGACCAAAAGGTGTTTTACTGCTTAGAAGGGAGGAGAGATCATATGGAGAGTTGAGAAGCATCCTTTACTCTCTACTCCTTTCTCTTGGGACCAATCAATCCATTCTTCATAGCAGAGGAGTAGATTCTTTACAAACTTTAGAACCATATCAGTAATTTTAGCCATTCTAGGTAGCTTAACTGACTTCTCAGTCTCAATGACCACCATTAATATTATCACTTGAGCTATTTTGACCATGTTCAATTTTTTAAAAATAGCTTTATTTTATTAATTACTCAGTAGTGGCTTAGCAAGCCAGGGCAGTGAGAACAGTCCACCCCAGGTGCAGGCAATAAGATTAGGTACTGTCTCAACTGGAAGATGAATGGGTTCTGGAGATCTAAGGCACAGCATAGTGATTATAGTCAACAATACTGTATTATGTTTGAAAGTTGCTGGGAGACTGAATCTTAGATGTTCTCATCACAAAAGAGAAATGATAATTATATGACATGATGGAGGTGTTAACTAACTCTACAGTGGTCATCATATTACAGTGTATGAATGTCTCAAGTTAACAGGTTGTATACTTGGAACCTACAAAATGTTACATGTCAATTACATCTCAATTAAAAAAAAGATTAGTCACTGTCTGTAAAAAAGTTAAAAACAATACTAAAACCAAGTAAAGATCTATCTTGTTTTCATTATCACTATCCACCAGCAATTTTTAAAATGTCAGTGATAAAGTACCCCTCCTAGAAAAAAAATTTTTGTTGGTCTAATTTCTAAATTGCTTTGGTTACTGTTGAGTTTCAATAATATATTTTTAAGCTTCAAATTAGCATATTTTTATTACTTATCCTATAATAAACATTATATTTTACACAAAAGTAAATTCAGAGAATTCCCAGATAGACAGTCAGACCCACACATCTGCAGACTCAGGAACACACACTCCAGTCAAGAATCTGTGATGGTTCAGAATTATTCAATTATTCAAGCTTGCTTTGAGTGCCGACTGTATCTCTGACCTCTGTGGCACTACATATACCTGCGTTTAAACAGTGGGTTAGAAATAAACAAGGGTATTATATTTATAATAAATATAATTTGTTTTTATTATGGATGAATAGATGAATTATAATTATATACATTATATATATCATTATAAAGGTGAAGAAATAGAACTTGAATTAATTCAACTTTGTCAATTGAATTGAATTAATTTAATTCAACAATTTGGAGTTTTTATTAGTGTTTAAATTTTAAAACAGTGAAAGAGTGAACTAGAGATGTCATGTTTTTGTTTTGTAAATGCAAATTTTGGTCAACAATACTGTATTATATCCTTCATACATGAAATATTTTAACGTAATTTGAATAATATTTAAATAGAATTTTTTAAAGTTATTGGTATGTATATAACTGCTCTATCATGTTAATAACTAAATGGCATTCCATTATAAGGGTTTATACCATATTGTATTGACTATCTTCACTATTGAGAAACACTTAGCTTATGTCCACCAACTTTACTTTAGCTGTGAAATTCCTACATGGCATGATATTATTGGGCTCAATTCTCATAGAAACAGATCTAAGAATTAATGAGACTGGAAGAAAATACTTAGAATATGTAAATGACAGGTTTTTGTCTTTATAACTATAAGAAATAAAAATTGGATTTTCTATTTTTTAAAAACTGAATTGAATTTTGCCTTATAAAGTCTATTAATAACTCAAAATTTCTGTTTACAAATCTTTAACAATTTCTAATAAATTCTCTTGCATTAGAGGGCAAAAATTTTACATTATTCATAGATGATTAAGAGCTGCATTTTTTAGCTAAGTGTATTTCAATCCTCAGAACTTATCACACAAACCACCTGAAAGAATAGAATCCAGGTCTATTTGTGACACCTCTGCAAAATTATCACAGTGTTCCGTGAGTATTTAAAAAGCCAAAGTAATAATTGGCATTTCCGTTGAGAATTTCTTTGCCTGTGAAGGACACAGCCAAGTTTACTTCTGGCAGAAACTCATCTGACACATACCAACCAGAATAAAATCTGAGAATTGTTTGCTTTATGTGGGACATTAAAATGACGTTCCATTTGATCTTTCTATTTCCTTAACATAATATTGAACATATTCAATTTATATACATTTCAGTTCACTTATGAAACATTCCCTCCATACTACTCTCAGCACCTCCACTTCCAATTTAGCATAATCACTCTCTTGTCGTTCCTCAAATCTATTAATATCAGTAAACATATCCAACCAATTTATTTTTTTAGCTTTATTGAGGTATAATTGACCAACAAAAATTGTACATATTGAACGTGTACAACTTGTTTTCATAAACATGTACATTGTGAAATGATCACCACAAACAAGCTAACTAACATATCCATGGTTACCTTTTATTGTGTGAGTTGAGAACACTTAGGATCTACCCTCTTAGCAAATTTCAAGTTAACAATACAATTTTGTTAACTACAGCCACCATGCTGTACATTGGATTTCTTGAACTTATTCACCTGCATCCCTGAAACTGTACCCTTTGTAATAAGCCTTCAATTATTCTTAGAAACAACTGCAATTGTGCTGGTATAGTTTTACAAAATACATCTAATTTGAAAATCAGATTATTCCTAGTTTTCCAGGCTAGAATATTCAAACACTAAAAACATATAAATATTCTAAAACCATACATACAGAAGTAGTATCTGTTCAGTAGTGGCTCCCAAGGCAGGTCAGTGGGAGCTTAATACTCATTAAGTCGTTGGACTTTCTTGACAATGTGCAGAAGATCATGCTACATGCAGAATTCAAAAGAGATAACAAATGCCTTCTCTGGGGGAAAATATGAGTGTCAATGTGTCTGAAGCACATTCAATAGGTGTTTTATATGCATTATTGTTTGCATGCCCCACAGTAATCCTAGTGGTTAGGCCTATTTTCTAGATGGGGAGATGGAGTCTCAGAAGAGTCAAATAAGTTAGCCAAAGTCACACACCTGGTAAATTGCAGAACTGGAATTTGCACTCAGTTCTCTGGGAACCTAAAGTCCACAAGCTTTTGCTGCACTATACTGCCTTCCTTTTGGAATTTATAATCTATAATCAGAGAAGGAAGACACATGTGAAACATTTAAGTAACAATGAGAATCAAAATATGATTTTGTACCAGAATAAGTGGTCCAGAGAGTGTGTATGTTTGTATGTATGTGGATATATATATAATATGTAGTCATATATGTGTGATATATATAGTATAGATAATACATATAATAATATATATATAGTCAGAAAAACTAAGTACCACCTAGACAAATGTTATTGAAGAGATTTTTGTCTCTTGCATTTGGTTTAGAGGATCTGCATTTTTTTCTCAACCACTTTAAAGTTGTTCGCCTTCTCACATTCCTCCCCACCCATTCACCAGTGACTTCAGCCCTCTGTGAAGGATGAAGTAGAAACAGCTCCTTTTCTCTGAGGAAGATTCATCTAACTGGTGTGACAGCAAAAGACTGAGAACTATTGGTTCATGTCAAGCAAAATTAAAGTGTAAAATGCTGGGTTCACATGTCACTTGTCTTTCTGTCATCCTGTCCCCCTATTCTTCTCTTTGGTTCCCTTTAGGAGCCTCATATGTCCCTCTTTCCTCCAAGTGAAATGCCCAGTAGGGCAGGGCATTTTGAGAGAAAAGCCTGCTCTGCTGCCCAGTTACATTGCCCTTGACTGGGTCAATAGCTGGGAGTGCAGAGGAGGAAGAATTAAAGACATATTTTCTGTTCTTGGGTCCAAGGGAACCCTCTAATCCAGCTTTAATGAAATGTTGGTAGATAGGTTGGTCACTATCTGACTTTTGAGCCCATTTCTCAATTTGTTCAGAACTCAGACAGGAGAAGTATGTGATTATTTGGTAACAAAGGACTTCAACATCAAACAGCTTTAGAAGGGATCTGACTTCCCCAGAGAAAGTTCTTGCTCCCCTAAAGAATGCCCCTTCCCTTGTAAATTATTGTATCTTGGTAGTCACTCTCCAACTATCATTGTGACAAGTAAGCTCATGAATGTGTCTACTGCAGTGTTGGTGGATACGAGTGACCATGAAGAAGACGTAGATGCTAGACCACTTTTTCCTTGGATGGAAAGATTCACTTATGACCCGCTTTTGTCTGGAAAGCAGAAAAAAAGCCAAATCATAACACTTAAGACAGTCACCTGGGGGTGTGCTAACTTCATGTGGGTATTTTTCTACTTCCTCCAGTTTATAACAGTTACTGAAATCTCATACAACATATCCTTCCATATTTTATTTTTGTGGTTATTTTAGTTATTTACATGCTTATTTTTCATATTGCTTCTTTCTATTCTTGATTTTCCATAACTTCAAAAATGACAGTATTTTCTATTCCTCCTTAGTTTATGATGATTTTAAATGTCCTGGTCAACCTCACTGAGTTTAGCTATGAATTTCAACATTGAACTGCAGGAAATTTAATATATATTATTTTAAATCAACCGTGGGTAAGTCATAATTACCCTAATATTTATTAATTTGACAAATTTCTGTGTCTTTTTCTTTTGTCTTCACAGGGAAAGTATAAATTACTAATTATTCCCATCAGTGGTTCTTTGTAAATGAAATATCAAAGTTCATAATCAATCTCTTATATAAAATTGGTATTATATAAGAACATTTGCATTAAAGATATTTTACTCTGAAATGAAATTTTGTACAATCTAACGTTTGTTAAGGAGGTAAATAGGTGGGTTTTGCAAAGACCATTCATCAGGACCTTTGTTTAATAGGAAAAAAAAGAAATAATTAAATGTTAGTGGCAAATAGAGTTTCCCCTTTGGGAAATGCACTCTTTCAGCCGGACAGGCCCTAGAACATTCAGTGAGTACCCCCTCTTGTTTGGGTACAGTGACAGTGTACGGAGAAGCTAACAAATGCATGGCCAAATTGAACCTCTTTGTCTGGCAGATTTTCCTCCATCTCTATTAGCTCTTGAGGGGAAAACACTTTTTTTGAACTTTTATATAGATAGACTTCAAAACAACTTTAGAATTTACATAATTTGTACTTTTTTCTGAATCCTGAATGCATAATACAAATGTGTAGTCATAATCTTTACCCCGTTACCTGTTTCTAAATAACGAAAATGGGATAGTGAGGCCCTTGAGACAGGGCATGTGTCTTATTCACTCTGGAGCCCTCACAATGATAATCATGCTTAGCACATAGAAAATAGTTCAAACATGCTACCTGGGTTATAAAATAAATGAATCGTATACAGAAGAAGTGAAAAATAAATTTACGAATGCAACTGGGGATAAATGTGTTAATATTATATTAGATCTGACTTTTGACAAAAAAGATTTATTAATCGGGATTTTAAAAATTCATTCATCCATTTTTTTCTTTAAATTCTTTAGTGTCTCCAGTAATATATTAGCTGGAAGATATAGCTAAGTGCTGAATTTTCAAAGTGAACATTGAAAACTTGGAAAAGACGGGACATAGAAAAAATAGGGCTTGTCTGATCCCTGAAAAAGGGGAGATGCTGCTATCAAAACATCTGAAACGACTGTGTTACTTATGATAATAATTCCTGAGGATATTTATGTTATTAAGCAAATTACTTGGCAGAAAGAATATTGTACAATAATAACTCCCATTGCACCTAATTGATACATCTAATAGACTCAAATATATACTGTATACATTGTAAGAAATATTTAAACAGAAATATCTATAGGATATAATATATCCATAGGCACTGCTGTTTCCCTTCACACTTTATCTGAAAGCCCAGATTTGTCTTTTAACCGCATGTCCTCAGACCTGTTGAAAAGAAAATGTCCTTTTATGGGTGAGGGGGACCACACAATGAGGTTCAAATCTAATGATCACAAAATTGGCACACTGTCTCTAATGCATTCAAAGACAATAAATCAAAGTCCAGGCCATCAATACAGGAAATCTATTCCTGCTTTGAATTTTGGAGACAATATAGGTATACAGAGTTTTTCTGAGAATAACAGTTAATGCTAAAATGAAAATTACATGCAAATCTTCCAATTTAAGGAAAAGAGGAATCATGATATGCTTCTGCTGAATCTAAACAGCCTCACTTCCTTCCACGGTGCCGTTGTCTTCTTAGATACCAGGCTAGTCAACCTCTCTGGAAAGTTAGACTGACCCTCTGTCCAGGTTTTCCCAAGACCATCCCTAAATATGCTTTATGGTCCCAGCATAATTAATAACGAATCTCATTTTTGCTCCCAGAAGTGTCTCAGTCTGGATAATAAATTATATAGTTACCCTATTTTAGGTTAAGGCAACAAATAGGAAATTTTATTAATGATATGTGTTTGCTGCTAATGAGATTTAACTAAGAAAGTTTTAATTATACAGTAACTTTCCATATGAAGTAAGCTGACTTTTAAAGGGGCTGAAAAATGCTTTATTAAATGATTTTTTTTGTATATTTTGCACCTCTTTCCAGCAGCTGCAATTTTTTTAAGTCTAACTGGGATAAAAATTTTAGAAAAAGAAGCAATCTTAAGAAAATTCCTGAAAGAAGTTTTGTTTTTCTTAAAATAGGACTTTATTTGAGGCAGCAGGCTATCGTTGTGTTCCTTCCTACACAGAAAATGACACTCTACATCAAGTCTTGGGCCGTAATTCTGCTGTAAACATTAGTGTGTCATTCTGTTCATATGTGGTTGTGAAGTATTAGCTCTAGAGTGTGAGCTGCCGTCCATCAGAGACAAAGTTTGTTTCTTCTGGGTTGTAATGTCCACAACAGTGCCTAAGTAGCCAGGCAACAAAACCAGCATGTACAAAATGCTATCACGGGAGTTGGCTTAAAGGCAACACGTGTTGAACCATATATAACCAGTTATTGTCTGATTCAATTAACATTTATAGAAAACCTATTATGTGCTGGTGTTTCAACAACTTTTTTTATTTGAGCCTAATAACAACCCGTGAGGCATGTGTCACTTTATAGATGAGAAAATAGAGAGCCAGAGAAATTAAGAGACTTTCTTAAAGTCACTTAGCTGGTAATTGATGGCAGGTTGATTCAAATCCAGCCTAACTGATTCAGCATGAGTGTTCTTTCTGTCCCACCTCCTCTTACGTCTCTAGCTCCAGTCTTTGATGTCTGGCTGAGAAGTTTTCAGATGGGTAGAAAACCATTTCCTACTAGACTAAAGTAGGAATCTCTGTGTGGAGGTAAAATTGAATATTCCTATTTTACTTGAAAATCTTGAACACTTGCCTTAGAAAAAAGTTGGCAAGTGTTATCTTTTTTTTCTTCTCCTATCTGTCCCTAACAATTTTATGAAAGCAATTGTACATTTCAGTGGGAAGACTCTATATTATTGTACTTCCTCAAGATAGCCTTATCTTCTTCATTTCGTTTATTTTTTGAAGCTATAAACTGGCTAAGTTCTTTAGTCTTCTCAACTTCAAAACTGAAAAGTTTGCTCCAAAATTAAAGAGTATCAGGAATCCAAAGAAGAGTGGGAAAATTTGTGATTCTTTTCATTTTGCTTTCAAGGATCAATGAATCATTTGGTTATAGAGATATTTGAAGTGTAGTTAACAGATATCAACGAGGTTCTGGGCTACTTGCAGTCATGGCTGCCACAGATATCCAAACTTCTTCACACGTGGGATAAAAGATTACCATCCTATGGAACAAGAGAATCCAGTGCCCTTTAAAGACTCCACAATCTTACTACTGTCCGAAAGCCTGACATTTCAAAAGGCCTCTCTCGGCTGGTCAGTAAGCTTGAACAGTCCTTCCTGGGTCATATCCACTGGTGGTCCCTGTAGTGCTGCCCAATGACTAAAGCTCAAAGCTTCAGCTACCACTGGGGAGCTTTTGGGAGTTTCAGTTCCCTGTAGCTCTTTGAACTACAAAGGAGCATGTCATTCTCATCACACCAAAACTAGCTCTAGGGAAACAAACTCTGGGTAAGGCATTTTAACAAAATATATTTCAGTGTTAATTACTGGAACTGACCTATGAGGGAACTTAGGGGGAGGAGGGAGGGTGATTTCATATGCATGTAGAACTGCACATTGTAAGGAACTGATGACTATTGATCAAGGGGAATTCAGTGGCAAGGACACAGAGAGAGACTAAACAGGTCTGCAGGCTTCCAATGCACACCTCAACACCTGGCCTCTGAGCCATGTGACGAGGAGGCTGAAAAGCAAGACAAGCTGAAGGGAGATGTATTTTTTTTTTAAGGAAGTCTGCTCTGGGGAGTGCCACAGGCTTCTCAACTCTTGCTGGAGGCTGGGGGTTGAGGGTGAGTGTATGTTCTGTATAATGACTGTGGCGGTAGATACAAGAGTCTATGCAGTTGTCAAAACCCATAGAACTGTACACCACAAAGAATGAATTATACAGTACATAAAATGTGGGGTTTTTTTTAAATCAACCAGGATGTGGGAAGAACCCCAAAAGGAATAGAAACTGTAGCAAATTAATCTAACTATGTTACAGATGAGTAATATAATGCTGAAGGAAGTGGAAAAGAAAAGAACTAACCTAAGTTACTTTGGAAAACAGTATTTTGACTGAATGATATAAGACTAAACACAAAAAGAACTGTACACAAATAATGTACTTTACTTAGTAAATTTGCTTCTCATATGGGCATGGAGTCATAAATCAGAAACTATTTTCAGTGTATACTGGAGTTGGACAAATAAGTACATACATGGTAGACAATGAGAGCCAGTTTTCTCACTGTAGTAGAAAGAAGTTAAATACAAGGAAAGGGAGAAGGCTAGAATGAATCCTGTAGGTTAAATTGGGATTGTAGGTATTAGTATAAACTCATGGTTTTTAATGTATATACAGATAGATAGACACAGAAATAAATTTAAATGCACGTATGTACATGAGTTAGTATACATACATATATTCTCAAGCTCTGTCTGTTAACAGGGACTAGAGTAGTGACACCCCAGTAGCAATGAGCATAAGTACCACCCAGATTTTGGATTCTAATACCATTATCCAATAAAAGGAACCAGATTCTTGGGGATGTGGTTGATTGCAGGCCTGGGACAGGAAATGTACAAGATGAGACTCTCGCCTCTTGCAGTGGCAGAAAGTAAAGCAATGCTCTAAAATGGATAGGGGCATGTCAAAAGAGCACAGGAGCCAAACTGAAAAGACCCCAATGGTCAAAGCTAGAACAATTTACTAAAGAAAAATTTAGAATTGGATTATAACGCATAGAATAAAATAAATATCCATGAGGTCAGACTGATATAAATATTTGAATAAATACGTAAATGAAGGAGAAAAGACAGCTCTTTCTTAGAGGAGTTCAATTAATAAATGAAGAAGTAATGAGGAAAATAGAAAATCACCATGAGAATACCAGTAAATTATTGCAGGCAAGACCCACTGATGTATACTGAAATTAGTGGGTGAAAGTTTGAGGAGAAACACAATGTTTGCACTTGAAAGTACTTCTTCCAAAGTATTTATTAATTACCAAGGGGAAAATAGTAAGTTTAGAGTGGAGAAACCTGGCAGGCACCACTTTTGCAAAGTGATCAAGGTTAACATAACCCATGATGAGATATGTTGACATCAGATACCCCCAGTTGGGATATCCTGAGAGGAATGCATCACATCAGTAGTATTCTTGCCAAAAATATATAATCTCAATCTAATCATGACAAAACATCAAACAAAACCAAACTGACGGACATTCTACAAAATAACTGACCAGTACTCTTCAGAAGTGTCAATTTCATCACATGTCACAGGTCAAAGGAGACTATAAAGACGCGACAGCTAAACGGAACATGAGATCCTGAGGAGGATCCTGGAACAGAAAAGGAAACTACTAGAAAAACTGGAGAAATTTGAATAAATTCTGTAGTTTAGTTAATGGTGTTGTACCCATATTGAATTCTTAGTTTTGGTAATTTATGCAAAGTATTAACACTAAGGGAAGCTGCATGAAGGATGTAAGGTAAGTCTCTGTGCTATTTTTGTAACTTTTCTGTAGGTCTAAAATTCTTTCAAAACAAAAAGGTTTTCAAAACTGGAAAAAATGTACCAGAATATTATAAGCAGTTATCTTTGGAAGGTGAAAATATAGATGATTTTTATTTTCTCCTTCATACTTTTCTGTTTTCTAAAATCTCTACAATGAACATGTATATTCAGAAAAGATATGTCATTATTTTTACTTTTGGTCAGGAAATTCCTTATGTGTGGCTCTGGTTGTGAAAAAATTAACAAATTTTTATTTTTAAAAAATTAAGCAGGGGTGGCCCAGTGGCAAAGTGGTTAAGTTTGCACGCTCCACTTCGGCAGCCTGGGGTTCGCAGGTTTGGATCCTGGGCGCAGACTTACACACCTCTTGTCAAGCCATGCTGTGGCAGCATCCCACATATAAAATAGAGGGAGATGGGCACAGCTGTTAGCTCAGGGCCAATCTTTCTCAGGAAAAAGAGGAGGATTGGCAACAGATGTTAGCTCAGGGTTAATCTTCCTCATCAAAATAATGATAATAATAATGCAAAAATTTTTAGATCACATGTTAGAAAGTATCTAAAGCTTTAACAGCAAAGGAGATTTGGCTTTTGATAAGAGAAATTCCATGCCAGTTAATGCTGGTTTTGGATAGATACTTAAATTGTCATTGAGTCATCCTATATGTTCTCATTACAAGCAGACTCTTACCGTTTTTGAAAGCTGAAATGATCCCAGATGTAATGAGCATACGTGGAAAGTGCTGCTTTCTCCTGAATAGTTGAAGAATGTCATGATACTATCTTTTAGTACTATACTCAACCATAATGCCGTATATTGATTTTCAATTTTCAAAGTATTATGAGTCTACAAAACATACTTGTTGAAAATAAACTTACATCTTTCTTGGAAGATTTGGGAGGCACTGAAGGATTTCACAGCGCCTCGGAGTCATTCTTTTGACATCTTATTATATAATTCTGTGGCTGTGATAGATGGGACTGAAAGGAAGCCTGTTTCCTTTTAGGCTTCTGCACGAATGCCAAGGAATAGCTGAAATTAGCAGCAACAGGCTTCCACTGTTATCATTATTTGAAACCTGAAGGATCCACTGTGAAAAAACTTACATCTTAGTTTCTAAGTAATTTGAAAAATTTGTTTAAAGCTGAAGTAAATATAATTTCAGGAGAGTTGCAGAAAAACTGAGCAGCTAAGCTGTGAATTAATGGAAGGCTTCTATGATAGAAAACGTAAATCATTCTTTTATCCTTGCTCTTCCCCATCCCCCTCACGTTCAGAACCATTTTTCACACTGTGAAGGAAGGATATTAAGTTTTTACTCTCAAAAGTGGAGCAAAGAAGATACGACAAGATTATTTTGAGACCTTTAGCAAACAGGATACATTTGAAAGATACCTACATATGATATATATGCATACATATGTATACATATAAATAGATAATATTCCCATTAAGCAATGTAATAATTTAGAAATGAGAATGCTTTGACACTATCAGATTTATTTATTTACTAGTCAAGCTGAATGCAGGCAGGATCTCTGAACAATAGTTTTCTGGGTAACTGTAAAAGAATAAATTTGATTTTTATTATACTTAAAAATAGGAATTAGCTTAGCATTACAGTGCTTTTTTGTTTGTTTCATATTTTATCTCATCTAAATCATTTGTGGTTAGTAATAGTCTCACCATTTAAGGATGGACCCCTGGATACTTCAGTCTGATCTCTTGTAGACTCTCTTTGTCAAAGGATCATAACATGGGCTACAGATTTGTCCACTGTTCACAAATCTTTCAGTATCAACAGTGATGGAGCTCTTTGACAGTGAGTTGGAATCAGCTTTAACCAGTAAACTAGGATAGCACTTGGAATATTTCTTGTCTTTAGTACATGATAGTCTTCATACGTTTGAATTTTATGTATGCTGAGTCAGGAGACTATTGCCTGGGACTTGACAGGACTACTTGTTCAAAATGTTTCATGGAGCTTAGTGGTGGAGCTTTGTTATTGCATCTTTTAAAGAAGATTTTATTTGGATGGTCTCTTATTGTCTGTTTTCCTCAGAGCAATTTTTCAGCGAAGTTAATGAGATTTATAAAATATACAAACACCTCAAGGGGCATCAAGCTGAAAACTTTTATAAGCAAGATGTTTGTTCAGCTTATCTTGGATAATTTAGCAATTTTGGTTACCACTCTCTGAGATCAGGTACCTGAACTTGGATGTTATTTTGGCTAAAAGGAATATATTGTTAGGATATTTATTTTGGTGAAAAGTTAATAAAGACAATTAACTCATTAATTAAATTGCAGAAAGGCAAATATCAGACTTGTTTTTATTTGAATGTTTTGGAATTGATGACCTATTCCAAGATTACATATGCCTAGGTAACTGTATTCAACATTATTTTTTTCTCCTCTTTGAAAATATCTTAGGCAATTAGGCTTAAATGATTATATCAACATTAATAATGAATTTCCCCAAAGGCTCTTATTGGTTGCTATTTTACTCACTAGACTTTGTGCCATTGAAACTCACTACAACTGTTATCACATGTCCAGTGAAGTGTTTGCAAAGCAGAATGTCTACAAGAGTATGAGTAGGTGGTGATGGTGGGGAGAGTGATGAGGCAAAGTGTCAGCTGTTCTGTAGGTGCTGTTTGTGAGCCATCTCATCGAGTTGGCCTCCACACCTTGCACCAGATATTTCTTCTGCCTGGCTGGCCTTCCCACCAAGCTCTTTCCTTGGCTTGGCTCATGTCTATCTTCCCAATCTCAGCTCCTCAGAGAGGCCTTCTCTGACCATCCTTCTCAGTAACTCTCAGTCTGATTACCCTACTAATTTACTTCTTTATCCAAATATGCTTATTTGGTTTATCTATGGACTTAGCTTCTCTCTTGCTTGCTTTGTGTTTCACTGGATCCCTAATGCCTAACAAAGTGCATGGCTCACAGAGCAGCTTATTAAATATTTCATTTAATGCGTGAATGAATGATCCCCTCAATAGTCCTGTGATATAGATAAACAAATCCCCAGTTCAGAGAAAAGAAAACAGGGCCAGAAAGATTACTAAAAATGGAAAAGCTGAACTTTTAACCTAAGCATTTCTGACTCAAACTTTTTCTTACCCCATCAAAGCTTCACGTTTGTTGACTTTTTAAGACTTTTGGGTAAATTACATTCTTAAAATTGTCATACTATCATTAGTCTTCGTGCACGTGACCTCATATATTCACCTTGTATAAGCTGCGCAGAACCTGAACAATAATAAATGTGTAAATGAGCTAACACAGTACAAACATTCTAAGCAACGAAGGTGCAATTCATTTGGCTTCTAACTTTCTTTCCTCTAAAAGCATTTAGTGTTTTTAGTGACAGTCTTGATCCCCATTCAGATGTCTAGACCTCCTCTACACCTAGAGTATTTCATTCTTTCTCTAGTGACGTCTCTCAAACCATGGTCGTTTTTCAATAAAACAGAAAAAATACATATAGCATATTTTTTCTGCACTGACTTCATTACTAAATTGGGTAAACCCGAATTGAAGGGAAAAGTAGCATTACTTAATGAATAAACAAATGTACTTTTGAAGTAATTGAATCTTCAAATCATCATGGGTTTTTTAAATCTGGTTTGAAATTCTAGTTTTTTTGCCTTGCATGTTATCCATTTAAAAATCTGTCTAGTAATACATTTCATGAAGCAAGTAGGTATAATCAGATATCAAATTTCATTAACCTTCTGTCTTCTGGTAGCATTTTCACAGATATATGAATATTCATTATTCCGTGAATGTATAATGAAGTGAATATTTTCCCTGCAAAGCTCAAAGGAATAGCAGTTATATATATACACACACATACAAAATGTAGTTGTTAACACTGCTCACCAAATATTTCTCTTTCCTTCTAGGCGCATGGGAAGATTTCCCTTTCTGCCTTCTGAAATTTGGGTGGCCATGAGATGGACTTTGGCAGTGAAATGTGAATGGAATGCCACATGTCACTTCTGGACACAAGCATAAAGCACTATTTGTGACATTCCATTTTTCTCCCCTCATCCATTATGAAGCTCAGAGATGGGATCTCCTTCAACAGGAGCAATGAGGATAAGATGGAGCAGAGCTCCCTAGCCAACCTGTAAGGGGCATGTAGCAAGAGCAAGGAATAGACTTTGTCATTTTAAGTCATTGAGAATTTTGTGTTGGTTTGTTACAGTAGCATAATCAAGCCTTTCTTGCCAGATGTATATATTTAAATACTTTAAAACAAACAACAAACTTGCTGTAAACTATATTTCCTTTGAGCAACGTTTGCATAATGAAAGTGATTGAGCAGCAAACATGGTTGAGGTGCAGTCTAGGCAGCGATGTGGACAAAAGCACTTGATTGAAAGGTAAGCAGACAGTTTCAACTTTGCCACCACCAACTTCTGGGATCTTAGGCAATTCAATTCATATGATTAATCTCTTCATTTTATCATTTTTAAAATGTTGGTTTGGATCACATTGTCCCTAAAATCTCTTTCACAACCACTAGCTTTTTAAAAAATTATTTTATTGTTCCTTGTGATAATAGAAGTAAGTAGGTGTCAGAAACAATTATTTAAAATTAACTATTTAATTCTTGTGGAAGAAAAATTTGTTGTGGCTTTAAGTTTTCTTAATGACACGTCTTTTATGCAATTTGTGTGATTATAGACTTAAGAATGTTTTGTATGTTGATATTCTGCTTATTAAACATATTTATCCTATGAGTTAAGAAGCTACATCAATCTCGCACCTATTTTATAGTTCTCAACCTTTAAGAAGCAAATTAGCAGATAATGAGCTTCACTGGATACTATTGAACTTGAAAACATCCATCTAGCCATTTAAAACATTTCAATAAAAGCTATATTCCTCCTCTCTCCCAGACAGACTTTTATTAGTTAGTTCTGTGTGCCAATTGTTATTATTTAAATTTTGATTGTAAAATAGTTACACATAAGTAACATGATATAGTTCCAAATAAGTGGATGGGGCAGTTGCATGGATAGGAATTGTGCAGAAGTTTAATAAGTGCTGAATGGCAGTTAGGGACAAGTCAAAGGAGAGGGCCCATTTGTTCTTTAGTTAAGGAATGATAGTTTAGTTCCGCAGTTAAGGAATGATATATTCCCTTCTCTTTCATTACCTAGGATCACAAATTCGTAAAGATGGACTGAGAATCCACTAGTAACAGGGCATCTTTTTTCTTTTTTAAAAAAACAGCAGAAGTCAAGTCATCGTTTTACGTTATCCAGGCTTGTGGAAGACTATTGAGGGATAGCGCCTTCCCGTGTTCCCTCCCCTCAAAAACAGACTATTGGGCCTAGTAGTTTGTGGAACAAAAAAATCATCTATATGACAGAAATTCCATTGTGTTGCCAATAGGAATCATGATCAATACGTTTATATTTGCGACCTTTGGAAACGTATTTTATTGCATCTTCCTCCCATTTAAGATTGGGAATTTTTTATTCTTTTTTCATCGTTATAGGTTAAATATATCTTGACATGAAGATGTCCCTGAATTAATGAGTGAAAGGAAATTTAAGTGCAGTTGTGAGTATATGTAGAATCAGAAGATTTTATGTAATAGATTATATACATAAATATATATACAGTTCTTTTTTTTCTCTCCTTCAGCAACGGGAGACTTTCAGAATAGCATACACTTCCTCTAGAACTATGATGATGTGAGGGAGCTCTCTAAATTGCTTTAGCATATACAGGTTAGTCTATTTTACTTTTAAGTATGACCCAGAAGGACATTCAAATGATGAATTAGCATCAGCATGTCCCTAATCAGCTGCTACTTGTGACTCACAGGAAAGTAACATCAGCGTATAGACTAAAAACATCATCAATATCACACTCCCCAGAGGTAAGTTACCTAGTTAAAAATGAAACACGCCTTTCTAATAAGGATGTGTTATCTGGAAGACAAAGGGTATGACGCAGCACAGTCAGATTTGGAGCCCAATATAAAGAGCCGTCTGCAGCTGTTATGATCTGCCTTGCTCTCTGCATAGATAACAGTTTATGTAGCACCAAGACAGATTAGAAATACTTCTTCTTAACAAATTAATTAATTCACCCCACACTTCATAGAACTTTTCTCCAAGTTAAAGTGGCAAATATGTAAGCTAAGAGACCATATGTCCATTTTATGTTTTCTCTGCGTCATATTAAAATTACTATAATAAATGAACTTGTATCATGAATGGCAAGGTATATCAGTCAGAGTTTTATGTTAAGAAAACAGCTTTGGCTAACTTGAAGAGAAAATAAATCTGTTGAAGGTCGTCTACATAATCATTCTGGAAGCTGGGGGACCAAGAACAGAAAGTGGATATGGACAAATGAAGGTTATCCAGAGAGCAGGAAGCACAGCCAGTCATGACTCATGAGCACTCTGGTTGGTTGCCACTGGCACTGCCACTAACGGACAGTCTTATTGTCTCTGCCAGACTATTCAACACGGGCCACTTGAGGCTGCTGCCACCGGACTCCATATCTATCTGTGCTGAGCAATTGATGCTGCATCTTCTGCCATTCATAGTTTCTCAGCTCCCTGCATCTTTTGAACTCCTGGTTGGAAGTACCCAATTGGTCAAGCTTGGATTCTGAGCTTACACTCAAGCTGCCAGCAAGGAAGGGAGTGTCTTCAGCCCCTTTGGCTTCTGGACTGGGAATCAAAACTCATACAATCAGAGATTGATGCCTAATAGGCAAGGTTGCCTGGGCACTGGGTGTATAAAAACAACCAGTGTCCACCACACAAGCCTAGCTGTGCCACTTTTCAATGCAATGGCAAGGACATACAACCAACTGAAAGATACTTTATAAATACTTTTATTTTAAAATATGCTTTTATTGCCTGAAAATAGAGGAATTTTCCCTTAAGTATCACGGCATAAATTAGTGAACTTTGATTTAACGTTCTCTCTTAATTTTCATCACCACGTCTGTCCTCTTCTAAATATGATTGCGCAGAACTTCAGCGGCTAGCTTCTGTTTGTTTTTCAAATTTATGTTGAGAAACGATGATGTATTTCAGAGTGATTTAAATTGCCTATTAAAATTGTATTTCCTTTGTGTTTCAGATTACTTTCATTCATTTCATTATCAAGCACCAGGCACTGGGAATGGACGAGGCACATAACAAACAGCCCTGATCCTCACGGAACAGGTCATTTACTTTGCCTGTAATCGTGTCCCGTTTGAATCCCGAGTTCCTCCGACCCCTCAGCTTCAGGTGTGGGAGTGAGGAACTTAAACTGCAGGTCTTGTTCATCTCTTGCTGGACAGCTCATCGCTTGTCTGGGCATCAGTGAGACCGGTGCAGGGTCTGATGTTACAAGAGAGCGCAACAGGTCTTCTTATACTACCAGCATCATATCTGTTTGCCCGGATTAGACTTTCCAACTCTGTTTATTACTGTTTTTAAGGATCTTATTCCTTGACTAGTGGGTACAAGGCTTTGAAAAAGAGCAGTGCACTTGAGGTGGCACTGTCTCCTTCCACAATGGCAGGTGTGATGATTACATGTCTTTGGGGCATAAATTTAAGCCCAGTTCCTCTCTGATCCCCGTTCCCATTAGTCCTCACCAAGTGTCTAGAGTGGTTCTACTTTAGCCTTCATTATGGAGTTCCATAGATTGGAATGGTTTTATTTCCCCCCATTTTTCTTGGTCTGTAAGCCCTGAGAATAAGGCAAGGAACAGTTCACATTTGCAAGAAAATGGCCAGATAAATTAGCTACTTCTTTTCCTTTAAAGTGTTGCTCCTATGTTCATCCTCTTCCTTCTATGCTCAACTTTCTTCTTATGAAGAAATACATTTAAGATTTCTTTTCTTCATCTTTAATGTTTTGTACTCTTTACATGTTGTGCCTAGCTGTGGGGCTTCTTTTCTTGTCTTGTTTTATAACCCTGCTGACATCGTAGTGTGGTATACCAGTCTGAAAACTCATGTATTTCTTCAGTTCTGGAGAATTTTCATCCATTATCTCTTCAAAACTTGCCTCATTTCCATTTCCTCCATTTTTCCTTTGGGAATATTAGCTATACGTTGGGGTTCTCATTTTAAATATCTTAATTTCACTTTCCATTTTCTACTCTTTGTCTCTCTGTGCTGCATTCTAGATAGTGTGTTCAATCAAATTCTGCACCTGGAGATTTCCTATTCTTTCATTCCTGCCTATGTATCTAGGACCTAGAACATCTTAGAGTTGGTGGTTGCGAAGTTTGCAATGGACCACAGTGGTCCTTCTGTGATGTGGGAATTGAAATATTTTTATCTTCTTTTCTGTTCCCGCAATGCCAGTCTTCTTTCCTTACCAATTCTGCTGCTATTTCCTCAGCTAAAGTTAGTGGTTAGAAAGTCGATAATGAGAAATGAGGGTAGTCAGACCAGAAAGACAAGTCTGTTTGACTTTGTTACTCCCCCTACATGTACCCTCTTGACTTAATTACTCCTCAGTTATCTCTCAATTTTACCTATGAAGATATGCAGATGAGCCTTGAATTTATAAAACAATATGTTGGAATTAGATAGTGTCTCATTTCCAATTCAAAATTCTAGAATCCTGTGAACAGACCAGAAATTTTTAGCTCTGAAAATCCACAGTAGCCTTAAAGAGCTGAGTTTCCAAGTTGCTAATATTTATCTCTAGCATTTCATGAATGAGAATGGATTGGCTGTTCTGAAAGATAAAAAATAAAACTTCTATTTCCTCTGATTATTCCCATTTTTAGTAGATATCAGAAAGATAACAGATGTGAAGAAAGTTGATGACTGTATCATCACTGGCAGCAAAATGTGGACAACCCAGGAATGCTAGGCTGACTGGATGTACCTGGTTGCCTACACCAGCAATGCAATGCCCTGCTCTCTGACCTGCATAAGTCGTTGATCTGTGTGCCAGTGAAACTCCCTGGCAAATGAGAAGCCACCATTCACATTTCTGACTAAGTGGGTTACACATCTTGTTGTAGGGCTTTGAGTGAAATGTAGACTTCTTGGCTAAGGACAGGAGTCAAGTCTAATTACTTATAAACAGAAACTGAAAAAAATTTCCTTAAAAATATCTAGATTTTCTGGAATGGAATGCCCTACTTACCTGATCAACTTGTGTCAGAGATGCTGATAAACCTCTTATATTTTGAAATGTACATGGTGATGGAAGAGGAGGAATATTAAATGGCTTTCCTCAACTCTTCTGCCACTTGTGACTGATTAAGTGGCATCCATTCTTGATCCTGTAGGCAGAGCATCAATTTTAACTCGTCTTCCCTCAGCTTTATAAAAGCAAAAACCATAAGAAGAATTTTTAATTAGCAATAATTCTTGGCTCCTAATTAACCTAATGGCTACAATATTGTGCCTGTAATATCCAAAGAAGCAGCTAGTAACTGAACTTGGCATGCTATTAATCAAGCCACACATTTTTATCAAAGGCTTTCTATGGTCTCAGCCCTGGAATTTTAGTGAGAGATGATAGAAAAGATGTTATCTAGTAGGGAACATTAATTTAAGTGATCCCAAGAACCAAACACTTCTTGGGATTTCCTATTGAGCCATATGCTCTAGGGAAAACACAGGTGTTTAACATAAGTTCTCTTATATTGGTGGACACAAAATATTTCTTTCCTGAATAAATTAAAGAAAAATATTTTATTTTTGATAGTTAAAATTTCATTTTCTATGAATAATTGTCATGTTCCTTTATTATTAGGAATTCACATCTCCAAAAATAAAGAAAAACTGAATATATGGGATATGTGCTCATCAGATGTCACTCAGACATTTTTTGAGGATGTAGCAGTTTCTAAAATGCTTCTCATTGGTAAGGAAGAAACAGGTCTTAAATGCCAGATGGCACAGCTCCAAAAGGAATGCTAGGTATGTACTGGAATGAAAATTTAACAGTCATGAGTAAATACTCGTGGTTATATGAAAAAATAACCCATTTTGAGTTTCCCCGGCATAAATTAGTACCAGTAGGAATTGTTTACTTAGAACTTAGTTAAATTTCCTGAAAACATACATCATTCCATTACTGGAAACAGAAGCAAAACTATACGTTGATAAAGGAACACTCACACATTCAATTAAAAAGCAAACTACTTAACATATAAAATGTTTATACTGCTTGCCCTTAGAATGCCTACATCCTCCAAAACGTTTAATGTAGTTTAAGCTGAAGACAATAGAAATACAAAAGTGATTGAAGTCTTCCTCTTTCTCTCCCCCCCCCCAATTTATAATACATATTCTTCCTTTCTTTTCACTTTCTTACACACATATTTAACTTATATCAAACCTTATTACATGAGAACTTCCTGGTGATTTATTCTAGGACACATGAAGGTACAGAGAACTTAAGCAAGTATATTAAATTCATAGAATGCTTTAAATTTAAATACTAGAGTGCTTTTGTTTTATGAAATCGTTCTGTAGTTTACATTTTTAAAAAATAAGTTAAAATTTGAAAAGTTTGGAAAGAGAACACCGTGAAGGCAGGTTGCTAACCATGCCCGACTGGTCGGTTGAGAGACGCTAGTGGATAAGAGCTGGCAAATTAAACTTTGAATTAAACAGCGCAGTTTGCCTTATCTCACCTGTGAAGAACTTCCCAGTAAGGAGTCTGGCATTGCCACCTGCTCCATGTGACTCTGGTTGTGAGCTCAAAGAAAATTTTTGTGCTTTTCTAGCTTTCTGCTAGAGTCATAAATATACCGTGTTCTTGGAGCTAAGTTTTTGCTGAGCCTTCAAAAAAGAGGTCATTTTGTGGCAATTTTGACAATGAAATAGTGTGCAATCAATAAGAGGAATGTTCTGTATCCCCAATGATCTTGCTTTAAAAGCTCTCTGTGTGAATTCTAGAAACTATTTTAGAAATAGCTTAGAATTAAATTTATTTAGTCATGAAAAGTAAATGCAGACAAAGGAAAGAGAGTTTAAGGGAGCAGACTAGCATACACTATTTAGAAATTTGCTCTTCTTTCAAGCAATAAGCTAGAAGATAATCCATGAATTATTGAAGGAATTTTAATGTAATAATATGGATTTCTTTAAAATCACTATATTTGTTCTTCATGGAGGGGGGGTGTCTATGTGTGCGCGCTCATGCGCACGCAAACCAAACTCAACTTGCCTTTTAAAAAATTTGAAATAATGCTTAAATAATTTATATATAAATATACATTAATGTGAAACTAAAATATTTTAAAAGGAGACTTTTGGGGGACACTAAGCATTAAATTTGTCTGTAAGCAGACTGAAGCACTTCATTCCAATAACTTTGCTGAAACACAGGTTATCTCACATAACACATGCGCCATTTCCTTGCAAATATAAGAACTGATATGCTTTAAAGCCAATGCGTTATTAAATTGTGCAGAAACCTTAATAAATTATCAGCTTATAGGACTATTTATTCATTAATGAAATACAGTGGAGGAGAAACGAATAATTATATTCTTTTGAAATATAAATTGATGACCTAACAAAATTTTTCATTATATATTAATATCTGTTTTATCTGGACTTTTATTTTTTCAGTTATGCTGTTTTTTTGTCCTCATTTCCAAATTCACTGTAGCTATGAGAGAAGCCACAAATACTGACAAAGTCAGATTCAGCTGTCTGCTTTCATGTGAATCACACCATGATTTGGATCTTTGTAAAAGCATAGGTGGAATAATTTTTATACTATTGTATAATATCGACTTTTGTTGATGTTAGCAAAGTTGACAATTAGTAAAAGAAAGGAAAAAGAAACGTTAGTTTTTTCTTTGTAAGCATCATAGAAACTTTGTAGAATACTTACATTTACAATGGATAATGTGGTTATATTTTGCATTATCCTTTAGCTATTAAAGTTAAATGATTAAGCTTATGTGAATTTTCAAATCTCACACTTAGTATGTGAATAATGTTTTTGTCAAAAGATTTTGTGTATTTTTATCTTTCTGTTCATTTTGAAGAGTACGGAAAGATTATTTTAAGACCTAGCCTTGGCACTTTGCAAATCTCTTCAGTTTATATGGTAGTCCTTCAAAGGCCTGTGAAAAATTCTTCCAAAAGGACAAAGAGGCAAGACCCAGTCAATTAACTCCTCGGCTAAGATTAACTTTAGAAGTCAATATGTCTAGGGGCCGCCCGGTGGCGCAGCGGTTTAGTCCGCGCTTGGCAGCCCGGGGTTTGCCGGTTCGGATCCCGGGCGCCTGCAGACGCACTGCCTGTCAGCCATGCCGTGGCGGCGTCCCATACAAAGTAGAGGAAGATGGGCACGGATGTTAGCCCAGGGCCAGTCTTCCTCAGCAAAAAAAAGGGGAAGATTGGCAACAGATGTTAGCTCAGGGCTGGTCTTCCCCACAAAAAAATAAATAAATAAATAAATAAATAAAGAAGTCAATATGTCTATAAAGAGGGAAAAGCTTTATGAAATGTACAAAATGATCCTTGTACTCTATTTGACCAGTTAACTGCAGGGAAAAGCATGGAGAATAACAATAATCTCCCACCTTTTTTATATATGATTTGTATATAGTATTTGAACTATCAGAAGATAGATCAATAAATGTAGCATGAATTTATCCATACAGACTGAGAAAAAGTTAACATATGCAAAACGAACAAATGATCTTCTGAGTCTATTGCCATTGAAAAATATTATTCTCAAGTTAATTTATCAATTGAACTTCATGTTACCTGAGTTTTTTCTGTTAAAATTTAAGTGAAAGATTCTCATTTAGGAAACAAATACCTTCTACATCTTTTAAAAGAAAATATATCATCGATACACCAGTGGTGTACTAGACCTAGCTTGTGCCAGGTCATGAGAGCTGATTGTGCATATATTTTTACAACTCTGTGTTCAGTGATGTCATATTAGCAGCTTAACATCATAGAAATAAGAAATCACTACAAATCTCACCTCCATCCCCACTTCCCCCAGCCCCAGAGAGCTGATTTACCACTATACTGTTAAATATAAACATATAATGAAATGAAATGAGAAATTTGCTTGGAGTCAAAATCCAACATTCCAATTAGGGTAACATTTTAGAGAGTTTTTCTTTTCAGAGAAGATTATAAAAGATTAATGTGGATCTTATCAAAATCCACTATGCTTTTTTAATATTATCAAAGTATAATGAAGTTCATCAGAAAGAATGAATAGGTATCTATTGGCTGTTAAAACACTATGAAACTCCAATAATTAAAATAGTGTAGTATTGGTTCAAGAAAAAAAAAATGGGATGGAACAAAATACGTATACCAGAAGATGACCCTACCTTATACTATGACAATCTATAAAGAGAGGAAAAAAATTATTTAATATTTACTATGAGAATAACTGGTTGGCATTTGGCAAATTAAAAAGAAAATCATTTGTGCCCTTTACTTCACATCATAAGTCAGTAAGTTTCAAAATAGAATAAAGTTGAAAATATAACTATAGAAAAAGTAAAAGGAAATAGAATGTTGATCAAACCTCTACAGGTAGAGAAATTTCTAAGTTTCTCTCTCTTCAAACTTCTGTTTCCAGAAAGTTGAAAAGTTTGTTGCTCTCATTCTAATAACTCAAACAAGCCAGATAGACTGAAAAATCATAGGTCTTTTTAAAATCTCATCAGATTGCTGAGGCTGCAACGAAACCTAAAGGGATTAAATTCCAGAAAATGGTGAACCCTCCTTGGAGGGTAGAGGGGCCAGGGAGGGGGGAGAAAGCAGCCAAAATTTTATCAGCAACATTGTGGGCTAGTGTGACAGATTAGCATTCCCAAGTGCCCCAGCCACAGACTCACAAAAGCAGGAAGTACCATTTAGTACCAGGACCCCATTCTAAGTTCTTTACAAGTAATATCATTTATCACGATAACCTTATGAGTGAATTACTACTACCTACGTACAATTTTTATTCCTGTTTTCCAAAAAAAAGTAACTGAGGTGGAGAGGTCATCAGCCCAAAATCATAATGTGAGTGGTGGAGCCAGGATTTATGCTCAGGCAGTGTGACTCCACAGCTTTCGGTCTTAGCTACGATGCTATTCTGCTTCCCAGTAAATATTTAGTCAAAGTTTATTCATCAGTGTGGCCTAATGAAGTCATTTACTGACTGACTGAACCCAAATTATCAAGCACTTTTTCCACTTTGTCTACAAGGAAGCATATTCAACTCATATAATTTGAAATTTGAGAGCATTGAAAAATTGGAAAATTAGTTAATTTTATAGAATCAGAAGCTTTCTATGGGTGCAGGTGCTAGGCTTTTCTGCTCCAAAATTCTGCTTAAAATGTTACTTATTTATTTCAGATTTAACAATTATTCTTTGCTCAAGTGGTGTCCAAGAATTAATTTGCATGCTAATTCAAATTCTATCAATAATATGTATAATTCTCCCTTTCCTCATTGTAGAGACTTATGCCTGGAATCCATAGGGGCTGGTGCAGATAAGTTATATTTTCTATTATTTGCATATGTGTCAGCACAATTCCAAGAACCAATTCCTAGTGAAATGAAGTGTGACCAGATATTTTGCAGAAGAATTTGAGATTTTTACAAATTGTTTTCTGAATCTGCTTTACCATTTAAAATATAGGATTTATAGTGTCACCCACCACCCAAACATCTGCAAGTCTTACGTTATTTGAATAAAAACTATGTGAATATTTTGCCTCTTCAATTAGTCAACTTGCCAGACACTTATAGCAATAAAGTCCTTTTCAGAGTTAGCAATGAGCTTTTAAAGGATTATAAAGGATTAGAACTTTTCCATATTTGATGTTTCCCCAAAATTTTATTCCTGGGAGTACTTTCTCCTAGGGGTCCACAAACAGGAGGAAGAAAAGGATGCTGGCAGAAGGATCCTGATGGGGCAGAACAGGCCTTTTCAGGGGAGATCCCTGCCTGCCAGGAATCTCAGCCAAGGCAGTGACGAGAGAGGGTGATAGGAAGTGTTGGTTAGGGACCTGCTTTAGGCAGTTCTTAACAAGAATTGTAAAATAAGAAATGCTGGGCTACGCAGTGATAAGAATCACTTTTACATTGCCCCAAACCCCTTTTCCTGAAATCCTCATTTCCTTGATAATAATATCCAACATTTAAGTAGTGTTTTAATACTTACAAAGTACTTTCATATAATAGCCAAACTTTCATCTTGAAATCCATCCTTCTCTTGCCATCATTGGTTTTCCTAAGGCTTTGATCTCATCTATTTCCATTGTTGATTCTCTTCTGTTTCCATCTTCCAGTCATTCTTCTTTGGCCTTTGGTTTTTCCTTTTTGCAATTTGTGTGTATGTGTGTGTGTGTGTGAGGAAGACTAGCCCTGAGCTAACATCCGTTGCTAATCCTCCTCTTTTTGCTGAGGAAGACTGGCCCTGGACTAACATCCGTGCCCATCTTCCTCTACTTTGTATGGGACACCGCCACGGCATGGCTTGACAAGCAGTGCGTTGGTCCACGCCTGGGATCTGAACCTGTGAACCCCAGGCTGCCGAAGCAGAGCACGGGAGTTTAACTGCTACACCACCGGGCCAGCCCCCCGTTTTTGCAATTTTGATTATTGACAATGATTTCTGAGTCTTCCCTGAGCTCTGATGTCACATAATTGGCACAGAGTACACGGTTAAATAATTCTAGACAAATGAATCAATTTCTAATTATCTGACAGAAATTTCCACTTGGAGGTCACACCACCTCAAAGCCTGACAACTTATTGCCCTGCCCTTAAAATAAGTCCCTTTTCTGACATGTCTGTTAATCATAGGGAGAACTAACATTATTGAGTGATTATCACGCATTAGCATTTTCCAATATATTATCTACCTTTCATGATCCTATGAAATAGGTGATGTAATGAAGAAACAGGCCCCAAAACACGGAACAAGTG
Source organism: Tapirus indicus (assembly GCA_031878705.1). NCBI lineage: Eukaryota > Metazoa > Chordata > Mammalia > Perissodactyla > Tapiridae > Tapirus > Tapirus indicus. The sequence goes on from CM062917.1 coordinate 101,359,016, forward strand.
AAGGACTGGAGATTTGAACCCAGGTCGTCTAACTCAAACCAGTGTCCCTCACATCACAGCTCAGGCCTGTCTCTTACATTCTAAGTCACTTAATCCCTCTCAGTTCTGGTGTTTTCACCTGTGAAGTAGAGGCCCAAATGACGACAAATTGAGCCAGAAAAGATAGAACAGAAATTGATGGGTAATTAGAGCAGAGCAAAAATGATTGCAAACTCAGCAAAATCAAAAATAACAGATTTATAAATTAAAATATAAAAAAGAGATTTTTGAAACTGTAGTCATGATTTATCTAATTTGTTTGAAGCAAGTTCTGAAATAATACAAACATGAACCTTTCATGATTTTGTCTGGAATCTGAGTTTTTAGGACTATTTCTCAGATTCTATATAACAAATATGAGATTTGAACAAAGAAGCAACAAAGTCAATTAATATAGTTCACTTAAAAATTTATTTTTGGAGCCCAGAAGTGGGCAAATTGCAAAACAGGTGCAATACAGACTACTTAAGAACATTTTTTATTTCTTTCTACTCAACAGTCCACCTTTGTTTTGCTTTCTATAAACAAACATACTGGATTAAAGCAACAATACTCTTAACCCCAAGTTCAGTGCCTGAGTATTTTTGATATCTATTTTGAGCACAAAATAAAGCAGAGGCAATTAATTTTCTTGAACATTTTATTTCCATTCAGAGCTTAGCAAATACTTTAGCTTCACATTATTCTGTCACAAACAATAACCAAATGGCCTACCTAAGTAGCTAAAATCATAAACCTATTATAAGCCAAGTCAATGATATGTATAAAGTTAATATAAAACAATTATATTGGTACACATTTGTTTGGGGCTCTACTAGAAATATGCCAAAATAACAAGCTTTATTAAAGAATGAAGTCCTTGGGCAGAGGGGGAAGAGGAGTCATATCAAAAATTACTAGGAAAACTGTAGGTAAAAAGAAATTGGCCTACAATTTTAACCAAATGGAAGGAGGAAAGGGGCATATATCATCAGGGTTGATGACAGTTCAGGAAAATACATTTACCATCCCATCACAGACTTGTTCACTGCCTCAAGAGCTCAGCATCAGGGTCTCCAGGCATTCTGTTATTCTCCCACTAAGTTTCTTCACATGGAACATAAACCTACATTTATGGTAACAACAGAATATTATACTGCTATTTAATCTGACAGCAAACAACAGAAAAAAATTGTTAGGGCCGGACTGACTTCAGGCCATCTTAATACCCCTGAAAATAGGGGCAAAAAATGAATTGTTAAAGAGAGAGTATTCAAAGAGCACTGTATTATCTAACATGATTCATAAAACAAGGAAAATGCAGTAATCTTCAATGGAAAAAGCCACAGTAGTTGGAAATCAGGAATGTTTTGATGCTGACTTTTTACCGAAGTGGTCCTCCAAGCCATTAAGTTGGAACAAATTCCAAACTCACACTTACTTGCATCACCTCAGTTTAATAATCCAATAAATGACAAAAAAGACAAACAATGAAAACAACATCATATAGCACAGCAGCTTTGTTTGGCTCCCTCTGGATAAAATCTTCAGTTTTCCCATAGTTTTCCCTAGAAATCCAGTTGTAGAATCAAACTGTGAATCCTATGAGAAGAAAAAGAAAACAAAATATAATAGATTCTAATATTCTACATATGCACATTTGAGTAACTGAATATATTGTTATTAGAATGCATTTTAATGACATTTTTAGTATTTAATCAATTCAGGAACCTGTTTATAATTTGGGTAATCAGCCTGATTACTCCATGCAAAACAGAGTAATTCTCTCAATGAATAAAAAGCTCTTTCATTATCCAATAAACATTTCTGTCAGCTGCAGAGTAATTAAAAATGCTAAACTATTTAGGTCTTATTCCAATTATGTGGATTAAAAAACATTAACAAAAAAGGTAAGTAAGTTGTCTACCATCATACAGGTTTTTTCCCACTTTTTGTTGGGGCATTGCTCTCCAAGTTCAAATGGTTGATTGCTTCCCAGTACAGTAATTCATCCAAAATTTAATATGGTTAGCAGTACCTTTACTTTTAAGATCCTTTTATTTAGATAGCTGACTTTGAAGTACAGTCATGCTCCACATAATGACATTTCAATCAATGACTGACCACACATACACCAGTGGTCCCATAAATTAAGTACCTTGTAGCCTAGATGTGTAGTAGGCTATACCATCTAGGTGTGTGTAAGTGCACTCTACAATGTTCACACAACCACGAAATCACCTAACAATGTGCATTTCTCAGAACCTATCTGTTGTTAAGCAACGCATGACTGTACAGTAGTCTATTAAAACTTAAAAGAATATCATGCAGAGATAGTAAAATGCGGTGAAGACTACAAAAGTGGATAGGGGAAAACTACCATACTAAACAGAGCTGGAAAAGTCTTTAAGATGAGAGGACTAGGTATGGATTAGAAATATCACACTTTCATAGAAATCTCAATATCCTGAGACGTAACGGCCCCGGTACTATGACAGCCTTTGTATAGCTCAGGCGCTACGTAGCTCAAGCACTTTAGATCTATAGTTCTTCACCAGGCTTACGTGGCAAAATCAACTGGGACGCTTTTTTCAAAATACATATACCTAAGTCCTTCCTCCTGAAATTCCAAATCAGTATATTTAGAGTGAGAACTAGGCATAAATATTTTCAGAAAGTTCCCCAGGTGACTCTAACACACAACCATCCTTAAGAACATGGGTTTCAATGCCATATTCATTTTCGAGTAGTACAATTTTAAAAGCATGTGGAAAAACTAGAGAAGGTCCAGAGAAGTCAGACATCCAAAACAAACATTAATGAGCGGAAAGAGGCTCTAACAAGAAAAGGCATATGCTGCTGAGCTTGTTTAGACTAGAAATAACAGGTTCTGGGATGTTACTATGTTCAAATCTTATTGATTTGTTCAGAAGTGATCAAACAGGCTTACATTAAGTGAAAGACATTTGGTTGGTTGGCTATAAAGTGCTTTTTGATTACTTGGTAATCTGTATGTATTGAGATCTCTAAGAACATGCAAAACAGTCATTTGTCCTGAATCTTTAACAGCGTTTCTAAACAGAGGATTAAAGATACCTCCTCCTCCTACTTAGATATGTTAAGCAAGATGAAAAATGTAAAAATATAGCAAAAAATAAACCTTATAGTAAATCCAAACCAATTAGATACAAATGGATGGGAATCCAGGATTTATGATCTCTAGATCTATTTCAAAATAGAAAAAAGTTAAAAAGATATTATTCCTGATTAACAGACTAAATTTTAGAATATTAGATCAAATTTCTTAAAGTTAAAATTATAACCACTTACCATTTCAGCTAATAATTTATTTTGATGCTTAACTTCATGGCCTATTTCAATGGAAAGCTATAAAGATGAAAGCATATACATTATCACTCACATAAAGGTATTTAAGTGTTGTAAAGTAAAAATAATAACTCCATTCTAAGCATATACGTTTTCTAAAATAAAATGGTATTCCAGAAATATAAAATAGACTCTCTTCTTCTGATACCTTTTCCACCTAAATTAATGGAAAATAAATTTAGAATTTCTATTCCTTCCCAACTATGGATATTGTCTCCCTGCTCTTCATTTTGATTTCATCTTAACATTCAATTCCATCTTTTAATTTGGGGACATACTTCTCCCTGGTTCTCTTATCCTTGTATGCTTTTTTCTCTTTATATTATTCATACAACAGCATTTATCTGTATGTTTCTTTCTTTATGTTTTAAAGGATGTATACAAGTACTCATATTACCAATTCAAATCCAGATATATTTAATGTTTTCCTAATGAAATGTTAACATTACTTGGAATACATGCCTAAATTGATTATTTCTTTATATTCCAAAGGTATTTTTCTTTAAAACATGATAATAAATTGGAAAAAAATTTTACAAGTTAGTGTTATGCACATCCTGAAGCTATGCAGAAAAGAGGCTGAGCCTAAAAGAAATACCATTAAGTGATTATAGCTGGTATTCAACTAAAGTCTATCTAATAATTTATATGATAAATTCACCAAAGGCTGCACTTCCAAGATATCTGAATAAATATAATCAACTACTGAAAAATTTGGCAAACCGCTGCAAATATTGTTCTCAACTTATTTTGCATGGAAAGCATATGGGGTAATACTGACACAAAACCATACTAGAATTCTATAGATCAGAATATGAGCTTTTACCCCAAATTTAACAATTCAGAGATAATAAAGCAACTATAAAGCTAGACAGCCCAAATCACCTAATCACTTCCTATAACTTTCATGCCAAAGGAAAAAAAAAGTTTTCTTTTAACAAGCAGCCTAAATTATCAACATTGGAGTTAAAAAAATCATTTAAATCTTAATTCCCTCTAAATGTTGTATTTTCTAAATTATTAACCTTATATAACATTGCTTAGTTCATAGATCAACTCCTTTTAATTTGACTTTGAAAACAATACTATTTCAGAATATAATAGTCTTCAGGCTGAATACAATTCTATTTTCCAAAAACTAATGAAATACCAATTAAATTTTGGCAACATGAGCTTCTAATGAAAGCTAAGTGTATAGCATGTTTATTGTGATGCAGAATCTATCACAATAATGTTTAAATCATTTTTTTGTAATTCCTTTATTTAATACATATTAACTCATTACCACTGACAAGGAATTATACTAAGTGCTGTTTAGAATATAAGAATAAGTACAAAAATAGAAATCCTTACATTCTGGTAAATTCCTTTTACATACAAAAAATTCTAATGCAGAAAATATGCAATAAGTGCTATAGAAATGGCACAAATGGTGTTATGTTCATAAGGAAAAAACGTTACTTTTGACGTGGTAATCAGGTAAAGGTTGGAGGAAGGAAGGGTACGATGAAGCAGAGCCTTTCAGATGGGCACGACTTCAGCCAATGTAAGGAGAGGATGTCTGAGGCAAAGGGATAGCGTGATCAAAGATACGGGAGTGGGAAGGTGACAGAGTGCTTAGGACACACAGAGTACTTTAATTTGTCTGGCAGAAAGCATATACACATTCTGGAAGTGCGGGAGGTAAAGTCTGAAAAGCTGTGGACAATCTTTGAAGGACCTATTTGATCAAGCTACATAGGGTGACCTTTATTTCTTAGATCATGGGAGGACATTGAAGACTTCTGGGAGTGTAGGATGCAATTTACAAAATACTCTTAAAAGATGACTGTGGCGACAGTATGTAGCTGAGACCAAAACACGTAAAAAATTAGGAACAGATAGGTTAAGAGGCTTTCCCAATAGTTCACCTAAGAAAACCAGGGGATAATATTAGAAATAGAGAAGTAGAAATAGAAACAGTAGAAAGAAAGAAGCACCAGACTTGGTGACTGAGGTGAGGTTCAAAAGTAGAAACACGCAAGCCTGAGATTTGTAGCTTAAGAGACTAGAAGAAAAACTCAGGAGAAGAGCTGCTTGGGGTGGCAGATGGACTGCTCTGAGACATTACTACAGACAACATACAGTATTTCAGATTTAACCACAAAAAACAGCTGAAGTTTCAAAAAATAAACAAATGCACCAAATGTTTTGACTGGCCACATTTTCTAACCTTCTACTCAAATCATGTCTTAATTTTGAGTGCACTTTGACCTCACTAAACTACACTATTTGGGTAACTGAATTCTTTAGTATGATGCCAATAAAAGTATATAGTTCATAAGTATATACTATATGTATATAAATATACGAATTGAAAAGTATAGTATCTGTCATATACTTACAGATTTTATGGCAGTTACTTTGCTCCTCAGACTTTCAGTGAGTCTCTCGTTCTCCTCCTCACAGGCACTGTACCCACTGTTAGTATAGCCAGAGTTCCCATAGCTGCCAGGGGGCACTCCTTCACCTGCAAGGATCAGAGTCACAAGTATAGTTGTAGCAAAAGCAAGCCACTTTTGAAACTTTGATGGGAAAGAACCGAAAAAGACCCCTGGAGGGCGTTGCAGACCACATATGCCTCTTAATATTCACACTTCGAATGAATTTTAAAAATTAATACCAAATAGAGATCACAACAATTCTTTCTAACATCCTTTCTTAAGCAAAGAATATTCAGTTCACTTCAATACACATTTATTGATTGTTTATTGATTGACCACAAGCCACTGAAATAGGCACTGATATACAAGAATATTCAGGACACATTCCCTGCTCCATAGAACTATACATTTGAAAAAAGATCTACGAGTAGTAACACCAACTACCCATTGAAGAAGCCTAGCTCTGAAGGGAAAGGGAGAAAAAGGATAAAACAGCAGGAGGGAGCTCATGGCAGAGGAAGGGTCCTTTACTGGCGTCTCTTTCTCTTAAATAAAAGGGAGCTGGAATAACTTATGGAGAACATCAGCTAAAAGCTAAGAGGAGAATTCATTCATTCTTCAACAAATATTTGAGAAACTATCATATGTCAGATCCATTATTCTGTCTAGGTGCTACTTCTTGGAGCTTATCTTCTAGAGGATAGCACTGAGAATACAAGAATACAGTCCTGGCCACTGCCTAATACAGGACTTGATTTTTATCAGGCAATCAAATAGGTGGAGTGAGTCTTGGATGGTGAATACATATATAAATGTGCTGGGGGATTGACAGAGGAAAGCATAGTTGAGGATGTTATTTAACTACAATTTTTCTTAAACAATTGATACCATCAATTTTCCCAGTAAAAGAAGAGAAAAGGCTGTCTTTGAAGAATAGTGATCATTTGGATAAAACAGTAAAGAGAATAATGGAGGAAAGTGACTAGGACTACACAGGATTACTAGGGGGATAAAAGAATCCTGGCTGAGGCAATATGTTGTAGTGGTTTCAATCCTCCTGGATGTGTGATTTCTCTGCAGAAGAGCTCATCAGCCCGAGTTAGCCCATGAGAAGCTGGGTGGTTGGACTGATCAAGAGTTGGGAGGTTTACAGCCCTGGGTCTACAGAAGAACAGAGCCCCAAGAGGTTGAGACGGCTTGCCAAAAGAGTGGTGAAATATGGATTATGGGGACTAGATTGAACAGGGATTGAAGTAGTTTCAATAGAGGCCTAAGAATATGGGGAAAACGGATGATATAGGAACTAGAGGTCTCCATAAGCTCAAAGAGTAGACAGAATGGCAGTGACAGTCAGAGATGGAAGGACAGGAAGTGGCAGTTGGCGCTGGTAGTTGAAGGGTGGTCAAGGTGTGAATAGGAAGATCTTTCAAGGCACAGCACAAATCTTACTTTCTCTAAAAAGCAAAACTTCCTTTGAATTCTTACAGCTCTGATGGTACATGACACTAATATTGCACTCTAGACTGCACTTCAAGGGCAGAAACTAAATTCGTTTCATTCACGGCTATATATCCCCCACAAACATACACAAACACACACATAGAGCAAGGCACACTCAATAAATACTTGTAAATAAATTAATCAATGGATAGAATCTGAATTCACTGTTATTCAACTTTGAGTGTGCCTGCCTTTGTCAAGAATGAAATTATAAGCTTCTCTGAGGGCAGAGACAGGGTCTCATACTTCTTCTATATCCCATTCCTAATGAGTACTTTATATGCAGCAGACACACAATCTCCACCACCACAAAACCACAATAAAATGTTAAACAAGTAGGTTCCAGAGGAGAAAGAGTTGCATTCCCCAAATTTTTGCTCAACTGCTGACATACAATCCATAAAGCTCCCCAAATGTGTTATTATAAAAATTGAGAACTCAGGTGACTAGACATAATATTTTCCCCCACTAAACAATGAAAATAATCATTTTAAAAAATGCATTCTCACTCCATTAATCGATGATACTCTGTACATACTCTAGTAAGGACCAAAATCCTTAAAGAAAAGGAAGATGTCTTCTTACTTTATGTGACTTAAGATTCTGAATACATAACATGTGCCCAATAAGTATTTGCCCAATAAGTAATTACTGACTGGTTGAATTTAATCAAGTGACAACCTCACCAAGGAATTCATTTCTAAATTAACAGCTATTCGCTTTATTTCCTTTGTTTTGTTCTTTTGCCTATCTTAATTTTAGAGTTCTTCCATACTGTTCCATTTAAATTCTCACTTTATTAATTGCCCACAAATCTTTCAATGCACACTTCTTCTATTAAAGAGTTAACCTTCCCTTACACTATCACCCATTCACCATATAAAAAGAAAAAAGCTAGGAGTTACTATTCCAAACTTAACCACTTCTTTTTGTGTGAATTACTGCCATGAAAACTTGTAGGAAAGCTAGTGAGTGCCCAAGATCCCAACTTTAAAATTCCAGGTGAATACACATTGATACTCAAAAAATAAATAAATAAATAAAAGCACTGGTCACATCACACCAATGTAAATGACACCTGAGCAATCGCCTTGCCCCTCAACTACAGGGGAGCTTCAAAAAAACCAAAAAGGCTCTATCCTAGAGATTCTAATTTAATTAGTCTGGGCTAATTAATACCTGGGTCCAGGTATTAATGCCTTAAAAGCTCTCCAAGTGATTCTAATGTACAGTCAGGGCTGAGAACCACTCAATTTATCACGGCACACTGCAGCACAAAAACATTCCAAGGGGCCAAACGGCCTATCGATGAGATCCAAACTCCTTGGCCTGGGACTCAAAGATCTCATAACGTGGTTCTGGTTCCGTGTCTCCTACTTCAATCAAACCGACTTAATCATAATCCCTGAAACACATTATTCATAATTTTCATCCTTCAACCTTTTTTGGGGCAGGGGAGTCATCATTCCAACATGAACTTACCTCTCCCACCCTCCATTACTCAAGCTCTAGTTCAAGTCCCTATGTCTCCACAAAGTACGCAGTGCTCCGATATCCTTGAGACGGTCACAATCTGTAGAACTTATTTGGTATTTGGAAGTACAGCTACCACCCTGTACTATAATTTACCTTTGTACATGTTGCTGCTCCCCAACTAGACTGGAAGCTTTGGGGAGCACAAACAGGGCCACAAATGACTGTATACCTAGAGCTTACTCAAGTACACAATGTTTGTTCTCATTAATAAGGATAAAAAGGAAGAACATTTAGGCATATAACACTAAACTTGCTCAAAATTAGTTATTTTTTCTCTACAATTTACCTGGCCAACTTTCTATGATACAAGTATTCATAAAAACTACATTGTTCAAAAGCTGTTTCTCATATTACAATTTATTTATCAATGTACAAGTCTAGAGTTCCTGGCAACTTTCACTAACTTTAAATATTTGACACTTTTGAAAAACTTTTTTTTCTTTTCTCCATCTTATAACAACTGAAAAAGGTAACTATCGTTTTTCAACTATTTCATATATTTTCTCAGATATTCTGTATGCTGATTTAGCAGATTTTTAAATCATCTCTTAATAGACAGCTTCAGAACCAGAAAATGCTGTTTTAATAGCTATGCATTATAATGGTCCATTAAATTCCTTGTGCCTAATTTAATCCTGCTGCTTGGTGAACCTACTTCCCATGCCAAAAGGTCAAGAACAAATCCTAAGTCACCAAGCATTACCACATTCTACTGCCTTAACAGTGGAACAAGGCTGAGATAAGAAATGTCCTGGGTAAAACGGCCTTTGACCCTGATGTTACATATCATGACTTTTAACAGTAATGACACGTACATTTACCTTTGTAATTCACTGTCACCAGACTAATGTGACTATCGTTAGTGTGCTTCGCGTGCAACACTCACTCCAAATTTCGCTTCAGAAGAAACTAACATCCAGGGCCAGCAGAGAAAGAGAACGGAAACCGGACTTCGGGAAACGCAGGAGCTTCCATAATCACACTTACAGAGCAAATGATACCAAAAAACTACTATTGAGCTGGCACCTGTCCATACCCCACCCCCAGGCCTCCACTACTCTCTCTAAACCTACCATCCAAATTTGGGACTGAACCAAACTTAACGAAACCCCTAGGATCTGGAACAAACTGTGTCTCCATTTGGCACGGCCTCCAAAGTCCCCTCCATACATCCGGCTTTCTGGCCCAGATTCCAGTGACATAAGACCAGTCCCATTTCCTCCCGCGCCCCCGCGCCCAGCACGGTCGGTTCTAGGGCCCCTGAGCTTCGAACCTCAGCTCTCTTCTTACCCAGGCCTGCACGCCTCATCCTGCCAGAGGAAGGAGAGAAAGGGCGGGCGGAGGGGTGGGTAGGAAGGGGCCACGGGTCACCAGGACCAGGTCTTCAGGGCAAGGGCCCGGCGAAACACGAACTTCTTCGCCTAAAGCGCCACGACATCAGTACAGTCTAAACATCGCGCCGGCTGATGACGTCACCCAGACGCTTACTGACGACTTGCAAGGCGGCTTGAATGGCATTCTGGGAAGTGTAGTTCGCCGCCCATGCAGGGCTTGGGCAGGGCAGTGGTGTAAACCCGGCTCCTGGAGTGGGCGGGGCTTGCGGAAGATGGGTGAGCGCAATAGCGGCTCGGACTCCGGATCTCGGACTCTTGAGTTGTTAGACTCTCGGCCTTCTGGACCTTGCTCTCAGCTTGCCCGCCCCGGTTTAACCCAGCAGATCTGCCCTTCCCAGACCAGGAGAGGACAGTTGACTTATCTTCCTGATTCCGCCTGTCACTTTCCTCTCACCCCCAGAGTCAGTTCAGGGAAAGTTAAAGAAAACTTGAACCAAGTTTCTGATGTCACACATGAGTAATCTGGGACCCACAGAAGGGAAGGAAGAGGGTAACCGATTTGTGGCGGGTCAGGGATGGGGTCTCTTGGGAGGCACCAAAGAGTTAGTTCCCTGTTACTGGATTGGTTGCATTTCTAGGAAGAACCATGGCTTATTAGTTGTTAAGGGGAGGAAGGGCCCTTAAACTCCCTCCCACTTAGACCTTTTTAATTTACACAAAGGTTACTGAAATACTGTTTACATGTGGTAATGTGCCAATTTAAGGGTTTAAAAGTTGTTGACAGGGGGAGAGTGGTATTGGAATCAGGGTTACTCCTAGAATTTCATTTTATCCCACAGGATTATCGTGAGGATTAAAGAACTAACGGTTTAAAAAAATCTGTAGATACTCAAAAACCACTGGGAGTTTGAGGTTTTGTCGTTGTTGCTGTATGACAGTGGAGTAATCTCGGTACCAGAGATTCCCGAAAACGCAAACTCTGATCATTGTGTTCCCTCATAGTTTCCCAGTATGAACATTGACCATAGTAGTGGCAGGTAAGTCTCTGCCTTAAGGTTGTTTTTGTAAGATACACACGAAAACAATTTTTAATAAAAGTTATTAACCTGGGAAATAAGCCTAATCCATTAGCGTTTTGAGAGAAAAACAGTCTTCATAAAAACGAAACCATCATTCTCTAAAAGCAATGGAGTTAAATGAAGATTGCATCAGGGGCAATTATGGCAAATAAATTCTGAAGGTTCAATAAGAGAAACGATGGCAGGGCTTCTCTTTTAATTCACAATCTGTAACAGTCCCTTCTTTTGTAAAAAGTACACACGTTCTATAATCAAAACATCTCAGAAAAATCATCTTACTTAAGGAAGGCTTTCTTATATAAGTATAAATTTTTAAAAAATCTGAGTTTACCGAAACAGACCATTTAAATTACATATGTACTTATCCTCTTCTAAATTACTTCTCTTACATGGTAGGGAGATATAAGAATAAAATATAGTTAAAAGGAAAAAAAAATAAATTGTACCAAGAATATAACTCAACAGGCAAGGCTGGTTTATGTTGAGCTTGTGACCTAAAAATCCAAACAGTTGTTTGTTGCTACTGTTGCCAGTCTCCAATTAGAATGATCTCATCTGAGAAGATTTCCATTCAAAGATGAGGCAGAAAAGATGGATTTAATACACAGAAGAATAATTATTAAACGTGACCACAGTTGACACAAAGACTAGAAAGAATTCTTTTCATTTTTATCATTTTCTATTTTTCTTTCCCTTTTTAAATTAAAACTCCTAACTCTTTTTACTGATTGAAGACCAATAAAATTCTTGGAGATGAATAACACTTAGAACTTTTTCTCTGTTTTCATAGGATAATCTCATAGACAACATCTAATCATTGGGAGTCTCCAGGAAATGAATGACCCAAAATGACCTAAAATAAGTATTCCTTGTAGTAATTACAGAAGCAAGAATATGAGCAGGAAATGTCTGAATCGATGCAAAATTTGAAACTTTCTTTTTCCTGTTTGTCTGCTTCCTGCCTATCTGTCCTGCTTCTTCCTGACCAAATTCCAGGGCCAATCCAAGGGAAAATAGCACACCAAGCTCTTAAAACTGGCTAAATAAATATTAGCAAATTTTCCAATCACGAAACAAATCCAGTATATTAAGCTTCATATTTGAACTTTAAGAAAATGTAAACTGAAATCAGATAGCTCTTGACTTACAAACAGGCCATGGAACAAAAGTTAGTTTGTAAGTGAGCTATTTGGCACTTACAACACATTTCTCCTAAAGACTGAAATGATGGTAAGGTTCCCAACCCAGCCTAGAGAAAACATGGCTGTTGTGGTTCCTGTGTTGGCCAAAGTCTATGTAACCCATAAAACAGCTGAAATAGTGTATATTTTCACTGAAAACCAGTAGAAAAAAATAATTTTGTAATTCTCACGATAAAATACAGCAATACCATTAAAGAAGAAATAGAATTTTTAAAAATTAGTTTGGTTATCATTGTTTGAGAAAGAATTAGTTTTACTTAAAAGTTCTTGAGAATGCAAAGAGAATTTTCAAAGCACCACCAATTTGATCTTCCCTTTCCATAATTTAGAAATATTACTAGCACTGACGTAATGCTTCTCAACCATAATTAGTAAAAAGGAGGCACACAATTCCAAATGAAAAGTCTTCAGAAGCGCCAGCTGCAGGATCTGTGGGATCCAGTGCAAAATGAAAATGCAATACCCCTCCTTCAAAAAGCAGGGGGGAATAAGTGCCGTTAAAAAAATAAAGCTTTTTTCTCTCGTCATGATCTCCCCCCACCAACTTGTCATGGTATTTTATTTGCTATTTAATGCCTTTCTAAGTAAAGAAAAATAAAACTTTAAATTTTTAACATGAATTTTACCCTTTGTCTGTATATCATATAATGACAGTCTTAAATGCAAACCTGAGAGCATTTAACTCATGTGTGGAATCACCAAAATCATATAATTTGTATTTCATAGCTCATAAATGAATATGTATTTTGTGGAAATACAGCACAAAACTAACTCAACTTTTTATTCCACTTCTTGATATGCATCATGTCTTTATATTCTACGAACACTTTACTTTTAGCTTACTGTTACTTAGGAGAGATTGAAAAGAAAAGGAATTATGCATTGCCCTATCTATTCCTCTCCTTCTATGTCATCATTTTTAATATAACTGGCTAATACAAGGAAGTAAGTTGAGTAAGGTAGGATATGATAGGGTTCCTCGGATGTTTTCTTCTTTCTGCAGAAGAAGTTCTGGTTCAAGAAGAGCTTGTGGCCTGTCAGGGCTGTCAGTGCCTGCACTTACTCAGTCACAGACTTAACACACTTACCTGCACTCACTTTGAGTTTTGCTGAACTCCCATGCATTGTGGGCCCACTGGAATTCTGTGCTCATGGGGCATTGCAAATGTTACATGTGAATGGGGTGGCAAGAAACAATAAGCATGCATATTGCACATATCTCCTCTGCTCATATACATGCTCCATTGTTCCATTAGGCTTCATTTACAAAACACAAGTTCAAAGATAAATTAAGAATTTCAAGATAGTGACCACAGAGCATTAAACCAAGCATGATGCTCTTCTAGCAAGAGGTCCTATGCAACAGCAAAGATTGCAGACCCATAAACTTGACCCTGGTCCTCAAGAGAAATTTTCCAGGGTAATGGGGCCATAATTGGTAGAGAAAAAGGAAGAGAGTGAGTCAATGCAGAGAACATATATATATCCACAGGGGAGATTGATCAAGGTGAAATAATTGAGCAGGAAATTCACACGGAAGTGAGAAAATAGAGTATATATGTGACATCTCAAGAAGGAAAGGAAGAGGTTTTGCACAGTTCTCCCAAACCACCCACCAAGTTGGTTTCTGTCTCCAGTAAGTGAATAATGAGCCACAGATGAGTGAAATTCTTGTGACTCGGCATGTACAGGCAGTAAAAAATTTCCTCTATGCGGGCATGATCCCAGCAAATCTGAGTGATGGGGTGTGATTGCAGGGATGAGGCCTTTTCTTGTGTTTCACTCCAAGATGTTTCAGTCTTCCAACAATTCTGATGCATTACTAAGACCTCATTCTGGGAAATGATTCCTTCCTTAATGTCAGTTAATCAGTAGCTTTGATATATTTTTTTTCTGACTGTTTGGACCCATGGTGGAGATAAATTTCAAAATGGGCACTTCACATAGGCTGCCCTTTTAATATTCCAATTTTAGAGACATCTTTGACATTTCTAAAGCATCACTTTAGATTAAAGATGATAGATTTAATTTCCATTGCTTAGAAAATATTGGTGTTGTACATTTTAAAAGGCTCTGCATTACCTGTCATTCGAGACTAATTTAGTCAAGTTGATAGTCATTTTATTTTAATAGCATTTTTTATTCAAGAGCTATGTTGAATTATTATATTGACACATTCAAAGTACAAAAGTAAAAATGAAGTACATAACTTAGTTTTATTTGTGCAGCACAGTTAGACACTTTGACAGACATGTTATTTAATTATTCCACTCACTGACTTGTTTTTTCTCAATAGTGCAGATTAGTTATGCATATTTGAGAGACAACATTTCCATAAGTTGTTCGGGGGTTGAAATATGCTATTAGTTTTTATGTAGGAGACATTCATTAATTTTTCTGTTTTATTGCACACAATGTTCTCACTATGCTTGATTTCTACACTTGGGGCAAGACTGTCGCAGATGTACCCAAGTTTCCCATCTGCATTTGCCTTAGTTTATTGACGCAGAGGTACTCTGTAGCCAGAGCCCAAAAGATGGAGTTTGTCACCTTGTTTGTTATTAACCATAATCCCACAGTCAATTGAGATGGTCAAACTTTTATATCTTCAATATTTGGTCCTTTTTATTCTTACAGACCGAATCTAACAGTTTCAGAGCACCAGATAGCATTAAAATTATTTAATCATGGTACCAAGCATCATTGTTGTTTAACACCCACGTTCCATGAGGATCAATACCACGTTCCTGGTATTTCCTTTAAAATTTATTTGTGCTTTCAGAAATCTTTTCCTGTAACTGATTTATACTGACTTCCTCTTCTTGATTTGCTTTATGGTACATCTACATCAACAGATCCCAACTTTGACTGCAAATTATATATGGTCACTTGACTTGTGCAAAGTTAATACTGCAGTACAATGAAAGAAAGGTAATTTTTTCAATAAATGGCACTAATTCGATTGTATATTCATATGATAAAAAGAAAAATTGCCCCTACCTCTTTTTTTTACAAAATTAATTTGAGATGGATTGTAGAACCAAAATGAAAGGTAAAATAAAACCTTAAGAAAAAGAGACACGTATCTTTGGAATAGAAAGGATTTCTTAAAGAGGACACAAAAATTATTAACCAAAACAGGAAAATTTGGTGTTTCACTACATTTAAAATAAGAATTTCTGTTCATTAAACAGCATCATTAAAAAAGTGAAAAGACAAGTCACTGAATGGAATATAATATTTGCAATACGTGTATCTGACAAAGGACTTACATGGAGAATGTATAAAGAACTCCTGCAAATTAAAAGGGAAAAGACAGTCAACTCAATAGAAAAACGGGCCAAAAATCTTGAAAAGCTCTTCACAAAAGAGGCCATCCAAATGGCCAATGTATATATTTGAAATGTTGCTCAACATCATTAAACATCAGAAAAATGCAAATAAAAACCCACAATGAGATAACACTACACCTCCTCCTCCAAAAAAAAAAAATATATATATATGTAATGCTAAGTGTTGATAGAGATGTGGTTGTGGAGCAACCAGAACTCTCAGATGCTGCTGATGGATCTGTAAATTGGTATGACTACCTTGGATAACTGTTTGACAATATATACTAAAGTTGAAATACACATATATGCCCATGAACTTCTGTTCCTAGGCATTTACTAACAGAAAGGTGTACATCCATACAACAAAAGAACGGTCGGTGGCACTATACATAAAAACTACAAACCAGAAACAATGCAGTTGTCCATCCACAGAAGAAATGGATAAATAAACTGTAGTAAATGCATACATTAGAATTTTATGGAATGAGAATGAAAAACCTCGTACAACATACAACAGCAGAGATAAATCTCACAAATATAATTTTCAGTGAAAGAAACTAAATGGAAACAGGTGCTTTTAGAACATGTGATTTCACTGATATAAAGTTCAAAGACAGGCAAAACTAACTTTCATGTTAAAAGTCAGGAAATATGTTACTTTTAAAATGACTAGCAGGTGGCAGAGGGAGCTTCTGGGAGACGGGTAATGTATATTTATTTTTGGTATGTTACATAGAGTATTAACCTTGTGAAAAGTCATTAAGCTGTGTACTTATAATTTGTGTACATTTTGTATGTGTGTTATATTACAATAGAAACTTTGCTAAAAAGAAATCCAGATTAAGCTGCTTCTTATGTCAATATGGAGTACATAATAAACAATCCAAAAGTTTAAGAAAAATTAGCAAGTCTTGGGCCTCACCTCGGACCAATTAAGTCAGCCTAGGGACATAACATTCCCATGACTTTCTTGAAGAAATCTTAGCAGACTGTACCAGACAAAATGCTGGATGAGAGCAACGTGTAGAGCTATTCACTATAAAATGGCGATCTTAATGTTGTAAATTGAAAGATTGTGCTCTGCCCGTCATCATAACCATAATTAAAACCACGTTATTTTTCAGCTTTCCCCAATCTGCTCTACAAAAGATGTCAAATGATGTTTCAGTTTATAACAAACACACTCTTGGTTAGGTTCCTTGGGAATCTCTGAAACTAACATGAAGGAAGTTCTTTGGAGATGCTGTCAAGATCGGCTACTCTAGGAGAAGGGAGGAACTGAGCAGAGAGAGAAAGTTAGATGTGATACAGTCACTCTGGTGATACAGTAAGCTCTGAAACTGACATGACCCTTTAAAGTTATCCCAAATTGACCATTAATTGGATATGGGATGTCTTGGAAAGCAAATGTGACCTTAGGCTAGAAAATTCTGCTGCTAAAAGCAATTCCCCAAAGAGGGCTGACAGCAGAAGGTGGCCAAGCGGGCAGCACTCCCAACAGTTGGGTGGATTAAATTCTTCATTCCTGGAGCAGCATGGTATCCACAGCTTTCTCTCTGTGGGCTAGGCCAGCCCCTCAGGACAAAAGTGTCTGTGCTGCTTTCCACAGTGTTGTTGGAAACACTATAATTCAACTTAAAGAACTGAAATGGAACAATTATCCCTGAAGAAAACATTACAATTAATTAAATGAAAGGATACCTTTATGCAAAGAAATTATTTGCCTTAATGAAGAAGGAAGACTAAGGGTTCCATAACTGGGACAAATTTGGAGCTCTATAATGTTTCTTCCTGGAGATATGAATACATAATTTAAATAAGATGTCAAAAGATGCCAAAAAAAAAAAGAAAAGCATAAAAAAAGAGAACCTACAAAGGGAAGCAGGTATAAGATAGGAGGTTTTTGTGTGTTTGTTTAAGTGTGAAGATGAGGGTGTGCAATTTGGAAAGTGTAGACAGTAAAGGGAGCTTATTTGGGTATACAGGTCTATGGTAATCATCAAAGCTCATTAATCATTATCATATCCAGTGAAACAGGCCTAAAAATTTTTTTTATCTCAACTCTTTCTTTTGAGAAGAGTCAAAATGTTCTCACAGAGATAGTGATCGGGCTGTAAGTGGAGTCTAGGACTTCCACTAATAATAATAATAATTCAAAAATCAACAAAATTTCCCTAGAATATGTGAACAAGTTAGTGGAAACATGTGGAATCTAATGTCTGGAGACCTGGAAGGGACTTTTAATATCAGTTCACCCAACCCTCTTGTGTTAAAGATGAGGAAGCCTATGATTAGTGGCAAATGACTATTCAAGTTCCATGCATAATATGTAGTATACATGGGTGCTGCAATCCAGATGTCATTTCAAACAGTTTTTGTAATTTACTTTAACATGAGTTATTCAGGCTAAGAGTAATCCATGTAATTGACTATAAATAATTGACAATTTTTCATGCTCAGAAATACTTTGGAAATCAGACTAACCTACAAATTGCTTTAGAAGATAATTTTTAAATGAATGCTAAAGTTAGCAGTGTGTAAGGTTGGCATACTATTATATTTTTGGCAAGGGTTTTTAGTTTTTTGCATTTTGGAGCAGAGAAGTAGATAGATACAGTTGATAGAAAGAGAGAGAGAGAATTTCAAGGTGGACATTGTGGAACCCAAGTGCACACAATAAAGCCCGGCTTCTTTGTGGAAAGCCTGATGCAGCTAATTTTGTCTTTTGGGGCTTATGTGTTGTCTCCTCTTTGCATCCCTCCTCTACTTTATTTTCTCTGAAGATTAGATTCCCATAACTGTCCCAAAAGGAAAGCCTCGGCGTATGTATCTCTGACCCTCCAGTTTGATCCCTATAGCAATCTGTCTCAGGCAGTTTCCCAAATCCAGTTTCTTGGAAGAGAAAATCTGATTGGTGAAACGTGAGTAAGGGGTCCATTCCTGGTAGGCGCAATCAGTTGATGCTGAATGATAGGGATTCCAGAACTTTGGGAAGAGCAGGTTCTCTAAGAAGTGGTGGCAGAGGTAGGGGAAATATTATTTATTAGTACATTAAAGCATATGGGCAGTTTGAGCATTCGCATGAAAGCTCCTGGTCTCTGTTTTGAGCAACAAACAGATTTCATGGAACAACCTAGGAAAGTAAAGGCTATGTGCGCACTCACACCACTGGGGACTTTATCGCTGTCATAAACTGGCCATAAAAGTTATGGTTTGTTAGCAAATGCAGTGATTTGTTTTCTTAACCCAGGTGAGTTTGGCCATGGACCTTCACTCTTGTTTATTTTATTTTATCGTATTTTCTTTATTGGGGTTAGAAGACCATTTTCTCGCAGGAGGCAAGGATGAAGACCTGCTCTTATTTGAAGCACATTGAGTTCTCTGACATGCCCTATAGTGGAGGTCACGACTCGAGTCATGACTTCCACATAGACTGTCTACAGAGCGATGGTCCACATTCCCTCATATCTCTTTAGTAGCCCATTCGTTATCAACAGGGATTCTGAAATCAAATCCAATCCCCACATTTTAATGAAATGCTCTGTTTCATTAATTTTAAATTCTTCTGTAGCAAGTTTTTGTTTTTTGTTTTTTTCTTTTCTGTAGGAAGACTACTTCTGGCATAAAGAATTGAGTCTTAATTTACACTCTTTGCAGTTATAAAGTAAATGTCATCTTCGTTTCATGGTTTACACACCTATAAAAGCCATTTATTTCTAGATGGGAGACATGACAAATTTGATTTCTTCTCTTGCCAGAGTACTTTTTTTCCCTAAAATTCTCTTAAGTAGGGCCCCGAAGTCAAAAAGATAGTTTGATCAGTAACTATTAGCAAGGAGTTATACGGAAATAAGAATTCTTACAGAGAAAATTAGAAAACTGATTTCATAGGAGTAGGAGAGAGGGAATTTGTCTCCACAGTCCCAGCCCCCCAGCTTTATTAAAGTGTTAATATGGCACCTCTGGGCACTTAGCATGGATGCCTAATTCTGGGCTAGTATGAATTTTTATAGCTCAATTAGAAAGCTTTGAAAAGAGGAAAAACTGTTTTTAAATGATAATGTTTTACATAAATATTCATACTTACCCACCCCTCCGAAATCTGGATCATTTAGAACTTTATTCCATTAAAGAATAACTTTTATTTTTTTGCATCCAGGTGCCATCCATTAGAGGGATGGTGGCCAATGACATCCATCATGCATGGCCGTGAATATTTATCTAGTGCCTTATCCCTGTCCCAGAGAGAATAGGGAAAGAGGAGTTTTGAAGAGGATTTTCTTCCAGACCAGATGACCGGTGTCCTCCCTTAGCCCAACTGAAGGAGTTGAGTAGATTGGTCTTCAGATGTGGCATCATACCCCGCTAACACTCTGCTGGGTGAGGGTTAACTTCACTAAGGAAGAAAGTACCTGACAGATTCTAAGGCTAGTGAAATAACAGAGTGGCTTGCCAGAGTCTATTGAAACACCTCTTTATCTAGAAGGTCTTAAGACATGATTAGTTCAAAATTCTGCTCAATATGCTGTGTGACTTATGAGTTACAGGCAGCCCTCAGCAGAAGTTGTCAGTCTCTGTTATTATCATCACTTATCCTTTCCCCTCCATTCCAAAACCAACCTAGTGGTTTGCTTATGCAGATGACAGCACAATTGTAACTCAATGAAGGGATGTGAGAGAATTGGGACAGACAGTGAGTAGCTATGTGTCATCTACAGACACTACTGAGGTCCTATGCCATTGCTCTAGGCCTGGCCCTTTCTTTACTTCCAAGAGCTTATTTCTACCATTCTTTTGGGCATTTCTGTTTGGATATACCACCATCATCTCGAACTCAATAAGTCTCTCTCCCAAAGCAGCTTGCCTCCCTGATTTTCTATCCTTGTTAATGATACAATTAAGGCTCAAAACCTCCAGGTCATTTTGACTTTTGCCCACTTTGTCCACAATATCAATCCAGCTAGAAAGTCCTTTTGAAATGTCTTTTTGATTTGCCCCTTTCTTTACACTCCAAAACTAGCAATATTATTATACATTTCAAAAACCCTCAAATCTTGCTGGGGTTTTTTGACTTCCTTGCTTTCAAGTCCACTCCCCTCAAACACATCAGATTAAAGTTTCCAGAACTCTAATCTTATCTCATCACTATTTAATGGCATTTAATGAATTCTCTATGACTTATTGGGGTGGGGAGGTGAAGAGTTATGTTTTCGTTTCCCTGAAGTCTTCTGGAGATACCCCAAAGATGGTGGCTGTGTGTGATCTTCACTAGTCACACTTTTGAGGAACAATGTAATATATGTCTGAATCTTTCCAGCCCTCTAAATTATTAGTGTTTTGTCATTCACATTTACATCTATACTTTAACTGTAATTAATTTTGTGTATGGCATGAGACAGGAATCAGGTTGCATTTTCTTTCTGTATCCAATTTTTTCCATTATCATTGTTATTGAAAATTATGTGTCCTTTCCCCCTTTCCCCTAATCCTTTTTCATAAACCAAGTACCTCTATACCTGTTGCCTTTTTATAAGCTCTCTACTATTCTATAGGTCTATTCTTGTAATCTTGCATCGGCAACACACTATCTTTAATAACTTCATAATAAGACAATATTCAGTAGAACAAGTCCTCCTACAATGTTCTTTTTCTTCAAGAATGTCTTAACTATGCCCCCTTTGCATTTATATATAAATTTTAGAAACAACTTGTCAAGTTTCACTTAAAAAAAAAATCCTATTGGTATTGCATTGCATTGAGGGAGCAATGATAACTTTACAACATGGAGTTTTCCAATTCTTACACACTATGTATTCTTCTAATTGTGTTGAGTTTCCTCAATTTCTCACAATAATGTTCTATAGTTTTCTGTGTAGAGTTCTCACAAAATTTTTGCTAGATGTATCCCTATGTATTGATATTTTAGATGTTATTATAAATGGTATCTTTCCTAAGAATTTCATTTTCTAACTGTTGCTGCTATATAAAAATGAAATCAATGTAAATTCTTATAGATTATCCCCTGATTCAAGCAAGTTGTCTATAAAAAGTGGATAGTTTTATTTCTTCATTTACAATCCCTAGTCCTCTTATTTCTTTTCCTA
Source organism: Tapirus indicus (assembly GCA_031878705.1). Lineage (NCBI taxonomy): Eukaryota > Metazoa > Chordata > Mammalia > Perissodactyla > Tapiridae > Tapirus > Tapirus indicus. The sequence continues at coordinate 101,380,931 of CM062917.1, forward strand.
CTTACTCTTTTATTCTTTGTTGTACTGGCTAGAGCTTCAAGTACAATGTTGAACAATGATGAGCTTATTTACAAGTTGAAAGTGAAAACTTTCAGTATTATAACATAAAGTATAATGTTTTCTTAGATGCTTTTTATAAATACTTTGTCAGATTAAAGAAGTTTATATTCTTAGTTTACCAAGAGGGTGTTTTTTTTAAATTATTGATAGTTGTAGGATTTTATCATATTCTTTTTCTGAATCTATTGAGATGATCAGCTTTTAAAATCTTATTTTAATGTGAATTAAATTGATTTTCAAACATTAAATCAACTCTGCATTCCCAGAATAAACTCAGCTGGATCATGTTAGTATTGGTATTCTTTTTTATATACTGTTTACTTTGATTTGATATATTTGTTAAAGATTTACATGTCTTCATTCATGAGAAAAATTTGTCTGTAATTTTCCTTTCTTGTAATGACTTGTCAGGTTGTAGAATCAAGGGTATGCTGGCCTAATTCCTTACATATTTGAAAGAATTCGTTGGTGAAGCCACTGGGTTCTGATGATTTTTCACCTATTTTCTTGAAAATAATCTTTATGGGTTATTAATGTATAGGTTCAATATCTGAATCACCTGTGGGTCTGTTTATATTGTCTTTTTTCTCTTTGTATTGTCATTGGTCTTGTTTCTTAGCATCTCTATTACGTCTTAATTGAATTGTAAAGACTATGTAATGCCGCTTCATAAAATTTGAAGTGATTTTACTGAAAAAAAACACAAATTCAGTATTTTCCATCTCAGTATACAGTATGTTGCATTTTCTGGTTTGTTCAATGCTTTTAAAGCACAAAATGAGCTCTTCTTTGAAATATGCATGGACCTGAAGCATCAAAGATTTAGGCAAACAGATGAGAGTATCAGTAAAAATTAAAATGGAATAAGTTAGTATGAAGATAGAGCATATCTATTATACATTTGAAAAGTAAAATGCCCATAAAATTGAAATCTGTACAGGTGAAATGAAACTATTCTGGAACTGGTGCACTACAAGTTTCTGAACTGGTTCTGTTACTTTTGTAACAGAATGGAGTAAAATTAGCAAACCATGCTTAACTTTTAAAATCTAAATATAACAGAAATCCAGAACTTAAAAATGTATTTATTTTCTCTACTATGTGGTGAGTCCACCAGTTCTTTTAGGAACTAATTATTAAATGTTTCAAATAACTACAAAATAAAAAAAAAAAAAAACTCCTTTGGAACATCCTTAAGGCAAAAGTATAGAACAAAAGTAGTTATTTTCTCCCCACATGTCCCATAGGATTCAATTCACTTTTAGAGAACATATTTTTAGTGTTTCTATAAACACGCAGCTATTTTTAGCTGGATGCATGGATACTCTTATTTCTCTGTGTGTGTTGGGGTTGGGGAGGGAGTGGATTCCATTTTAGACCAGAGAACTTGTTTTGATGCCCCTAATGAGCCTAAATTTTAAGTTAGACCCTTACGTTCTGCACATACACTACACATACACACACAGTTTAATTATAATATGCTACACACAAGCTGAAATACAATAGGAAGGCAATATGATGGTAGAAAGGGCCTATACTGTTTTCACTGCACCCTTCATTTCCAGGAATCTCACATTATATTTCCTAAAAACCCATTTTGCTTGAGAAATAAAGCAGATTTACTAAGATGTAATTAGAAATCAATTTTTTTCCCCAAAACCCACCTTCTACAGGCAGGCTTATTCCCTTCTTATCCATTTAAAGCATAAAAAGCTTTAGTTTTTATGGCTTTTTCCCTCTAGATTTCTCCTAAAAAATTTAAACAGAAATTATTTGTGGGAAGTAACAAAAATAAGTGTTTTAAATTAAAAATGTGATTTAAAAACAAGGAAACTAGCACATATAGTGTTAATGACAGAAAGCAAGTATGGAGCATGTATTGTTGAGAAGTAGAATGTATTTTTGCCCCCAGTTATTCAGTTACATTAAAATAAAGGAAGGGGACCATATTTTCATATTAAATATCTAAATTAATTTTTTGTTCTAGAATTTGTTTTTAAATGGCAATAATAAATTCTTCATTTATAAAAAGTCTAACTTGTAACCAAAGCAAGTCAAACGTGAACCACCAACTGTTCCAGAATTGTAGGATTTCCATGATTCATAAAAGATAAAAAGAAAGAAAGAAAAACATTGTTCTAACATCCCACAGAGGCTGATTAACTCATGGCAGCACAAACAAATCCATTGTCCAAAAAACAAATTATTTAATTAATGAAAAACAACCTACAACTCCAAGGCAGTAAGCCAGCATTCTTTCAGTGTTCCAAGTCAAACTAAAAGATGAAAGGAGGAGAGGAAGAAATATTGAATCATTCCAGGTTTCCTGTAACCAGTTTATCACTGTTGCCATAAACAGATACAGAGAGCTTTTAAGTGGAATTGTCAGATATGACTTTTTTTCAAGGGATTTAATTTTATTCTGGTAGGCAGTTATATCCAGTTGAGCTGTTATATTTTTGATCTGCCCTTAGTCCCGGAGTGTAGCCCCTTCAGGCTCTCATTCCTCCTGATCCTGGGCCATTCCTCCTTGGTGAACTCAAAATTCTGTCTTCCTGGCACCATCTAACCACTGCATTCTCTGCTTAAAGGTTTAGCTTTGTAGAAGCTGCTTTCTGCATGGTTTCTCAGAGCCTTTCACCACACTTGCACTCGTTAGGGGTCAGCAAATGAATTAAGGGCAGATTATATACAGAAGGTTGGGTTCATTTTTCTGCAGGTCTCTTTTTTCTGGAATCTTGGTCCTTCAAGTCCTGGTTGTCTTGGAAGATCTGAACTCCAATTTCTGTCCCCACAGCTCAATGAGAAGACTGTTGCAAGTTCTAGGCTACAACTTTCTGCTCAGTCTGCATGCCCCCCCAGGCAGTGAATCAAAAAATAATTTGTAAGTAAAAAGAATGATTGATTTAACTTCACAAAACTTAAAAACCTCTGCTTGCCAAAACCTCTCATACAAGTTATGTCAGAAATTGTATCTGTCCTCTAAATTTTGTTCATCCTTTCTATAGCATATAGTTGTAAATGGACAGTAACAGCCGAGCCAAGCAGTAAATTTCCCTGTCCCATTTGCCACTAGGTGCAGCCATTGAAATATGAGTGAAAGTAATGCATGCTAACTTCTGGGACAAGGCTTATGAAAGACAAGCATGCTTTCTCCACCTATATGTAGACTGTTCCCACCTCCAACTGAATGTAGATGATGATAAGGTGGGAGCAGACAGTAAAGTTATGAGATCAAAGGCATCTAGGCCTCAAAACCACTTCACTGAATTGGGCCATTATAAATTTAGCAGTCTAGTTACAAAAATTTAGTCTACACTAGATGATACCCGAGGGTAAAAATTATAAACTGAAAAAATATATTGCCAAAATATATAAATAAATTATTATAATCTGAAATAAGTTTTAAAATTCAATAAATAAAAAAGAAATATTTCAATAAATGTTAGGATAAAGGCAACATCACCCTGACCCCAAATCCAGACAAGGACAACACAAAGAAGGAAAACTACGGCCAATATCGCTGATGAACATAGATGCAAAAATCCTTAACGAATATTGGCAAACCGAATACAGCAATACATCAAATGGATCATAAAGCATGATCAAGTGGAATTTATACCAGGGACACAGGGATGGTTCAACATCCACAAGTCAATCAATCTGATACACCACATTAAAAAAATGAGGAATAAAAATCACATGATCAGCGTTTAACAAGATCCAACATCCATTTATGATAAAAACTCTCAATAAAATGGGTATAGAAGGAAAGTACCTCAACACAATAAAAGCCATATATGTCAAACTCACAGCCAACATCATACTCAATGGGTAAAAACTGAAAGCCATCCCTCTGATATCAGGAACAAGACAAGGGTGCCCACTCTTGCCACTCTTATTCAACATAGTACTGGAGGTTTGGGCCAGAGCAATTTGGCAAGAAAAAGGAATAAAAGTTATCCAAATAGGCAAGGGGAAGTGAAACTCTTACTCTTTACAGATGATATGATTTTATATATAGAAAACTCTAAAGAATCCATTGGAAAACTATTAGAAACGAACAACAACTACAGCAAAGTTGCAGGGTACAAAATCAACTTACAAAAATCAGTTGCATTTCTATACTCTAATAATGAACTAACAGAAAGAGAACTCAAGAATACAATCCTATTTACAACTGCAACAAAAAAGAATGAAATGCCTAGGAATAAATTTAACCAAGGAGGTGGAAGACCTGTATAATGAAAACTATAAGACATTATTGAAAGAAATCGATGATGACATAGAGAAATGGAAAGATATTCCACGCACATGGATTAGAAGAATAAACATAGTTAAAATGCCCTTACTACCTACAGCTCCCTACAGATTCAATGCAATCCCAATCAGAATCCCAATGACATTCTTCATGGAAATAGAACAAAGAATCATAAAATTCATATAAATGTTGGAGATGAAAATCTCAATGGATGAGATAAAGAAAAATATGGAATCCTTACATAACAGAGCTGACATTATGTAGGATAGAATTAGCAATCTAGAGGATAGCAATACAGAAATGCTTCACATGGAGGAGTAGAGAGAACTAAGACTAAAAAGAAATGAAGATATTCTCCAAGAAATATCCAACTCAGGAAATGCACCATAAGGATTATAGGCTTTCAAGAGGGAGAAGAGAGGGAGAAAGGAGCAGAGAATTTGTTCAAAGAAATAATACCTGAGAACTTCCCAAACCTGGAGAAGGAGCTGGAATTACATGTAAATGAAGCCAATAGAATCCCTAACTACATAATGTAAAAAGGCTTTCTCCAAGGCTTGTATCAGTAAAGCTGGCAAAGTCAATGACAAACAAAAAATACTAAGGGTAGCAAGGCAGAAGAAAATAACCTACAAAGGAACCCCTATCAGGCTTTGAGTGGATTTCTCAGCAGAAAACTTACAAGCTAGGAGAGAGTGGAATGATATATTCAAAATTCTGAAAGACAAAACTTTCAGCCAAGAATACTATATCCAGCAAAAATATCCTTCAGATGTGATAGAGAAATAAAAGCTTTCCCAGATAAACAAAAGCTGAGGGAGTTCATTGCCACAAGACCCTACCCCCCCAACAAGATTTAATTAAGAAGGCCCTCACACCTGAAAAAAAAAGAGAAGAAAAGGTTTACAAAACCTTGAGCAAGGAGATAAATAGGCAGACAAATTCAGAAAATTGCAACTCTCTATCAGAACAAATTAGCAAACACTTAATTATAACTCTAAAGATAAAGGGAAGGAAAACATTAAAAATAAATATAATCACTTCATTTTAACCAGAAATTCAAAAACATAACAGAATAAGTTGTAACAACAAAAACTTCGAAGGGGAAGAGGAAAAGGAAGAAACCTGCTTAGACTAAGGGAATGGGAGACTATCAGAGACTGGACTATCTCATCTACTCCACAAGAGGTAGGCACAAGGGATAAAGGGGCACATATGTATGGTGACTGACAAATAATAATTTACAACTGAAATTTCACAATGTTATAAACTATTATGATGCTAAAAAATATTACAAACTGAAAATATATATTTCCAAAATATACAAATAAATTATTATAATCTGAAATCTTTTAAAATTCAATAAATAAAAGAGAAATATTTCAATAAATATTAGGATAAAGGCAATTTTCTAAAGAAGGTATTATTAAATTAACAATAATGTTTAAACTAACCACTGATGTTCAAACTATCTACTGATGTTAATATCATGTATTAACAACAGGATATAATATATAGTCTATGAGATTAGCAAAAAATAATTTAAATGAAAGTGTCTAGGGCTGACTGATAAGAGAAATGTACTGTTGATGGAAATGTAAATCAACACAACCTGTATGACAAACAGTTTGGCAATATGTATCAAAATTTTAAATGATTATATACTCTGAGGCAGAAATAACACCCTGACACTTTTCCCGAGGAGAAAATGAGTGTAAAAAGATGTAAGCACCATAATGTTCATTTCATAATTATAAAAAAATACCAAAAGAAAAAGAACATTGGTGAGATTAACCATTATATAAATTGTGATAGTATCATAAAATTGTGTGTTTAAAACACATTTTGAGTATTATTCCTATTATGAAAATTGTTTATTCATATACAAATATATACATTTTATATCTATGTATATATATGCATTGTGTGTGTGTGTGTGTGTGTGTGTGTGTGTGTGTGTGTACACGTGTGTGTTTAAGGACAGACAGATAGAAAGAGTCTGGAAAGATATTTACCAAAATGCGAACAGTCATTATCAGTCCTGATGGTATTCCTGCTTTCATGTTTATACCTCTCTGAACCTGCATTGACACATCATTATCACCCAAAATCTGCAATTTACATTAGGTTTCACTCTTAGTGTTGTATGTTTTATGGGCTGGACAAATGTATAATGATATACTTCTACCCCTATAGTATCATACAGAATAGTTTCATTGCCTTAAAAATCTTATGCTTTTTAATTCTTTGATTAAAGCCACAATCTCCTTTTCCCCCGAAAATGGACATGGAAAATGGATCTACATGGATCACTTTTCAGGTAATGTCAGGAGTTTCCAACTGCTTAAGAGCCCCTGCTTTAGCACAGAGAATTGCATTTAGACTCAGAGCAGAAGTCGTTTCTAGGATTTTCCCAAGGGCACAATAGACTAATTATCTTATGTACTAGTGATCTTCCTGGGTATCTCTCAGGACATTTTAGATACCAGAAAGAAAATAATTTTTCTGCACTGCAATTTCCAAGTAATATTTGCTAATAATGATAAATTATCCTTCAAGAATTATTATCATAACAGATAGAGATAAAAAGTAGTTTGCCTGAGTAAGAAAGACAACATGGAAATCTTTCCTTCTCCTACTAAAAGTTTTCTGTTACATAGCTTTCAAGAACAGACCTTTCTTGTATTAATATTTCTGGCAGAAATCTAGGAAGCCTGAGTATAACTTTAAGCATTCCCAGAAATACATGAATCATTTTTACAAAGCAAAACATTCACTTTAAAACTGAGGGTTGGATATCTCTCATTACTTAGATAAAAGTTTTGGGAAATATTTGCTTTCATATGATTCCAGCACATTTCTGGTGACTTTTTTTTTTTTTTTTTTTTGCTGAGGAAGTTTCTCCCTGAGCTAACATCTGTACCAATCTTCCTCTATTTTGTGTGTGTGGCTCACCGCCACAACATGGCCACCAGATGAGTGGTGTAGGTCTGCACCCAGGAACCGAACCAGGGTTGCCGAAGTGGAGCATGCCGAATTTAACCATTAAGTCACAGGGCCAGCCCCATTCTGGTGACTTATTTTTGTTTTTGTTCATCTCCTCTGCTAAAATCATAATCTTAATTAATTTGTTTGCAAATGTATTTCTTCTGGGGACCCTAACCTCCTAATTACCATCTTCCTCTTTTACCATATTTTACGTATTTTTAAATGTCATGTTCCTGTCTTTCCCTTTTCTCTACATACAGTGTTTATGGAACAACATATGTTCAGAATGTTCTTTCCCTTCTCCTAACTCTGCTAAATTCATATCCTCCACAGCCAGCAGAATGCTATCTATTAAAGATGTCAGTGTCCTAATCTCCAGGAACTGTAAATGCATACATGCTAAGCGGAAGTTAGGCTGCAGATAGTTCACAGTTGCTAATCAGCTGGCTTTGAGTAGCCTGGATTATCCAGGTGGGCCCAATATAATCAGAAATGTCCTTAAAAGTGGAAGAGGGAGGAGTAAGAGGAGAGTTGGTTAGAGGACGATGTGACTCTGAGGAAAGGTCCAGAGATGCAGTGTTGCTGGCATTGACAATAGAGGAAGGGGACCATGAACCAAGGATGAGAGCAGCCTCTAGAACTGGAAAGAGCCAGAAAACAGATTCTCTCTTAGAGCCTCCAGGAAAGAATAGAGCCCTGCAGATGCTTTGATTTTATCCAGTGAAATCCATGTCCAACCCTATCCTGCAGAATTGTAAGATAAAACATTTGTGTTGTTTAAGCCACTACGTTTGTGTAATTTGTTATGACAGCAATAGAAAACCAATACATCATCCTTCACGTTGTGAGCTGACAATCACTTCTTGATTTCTGCCTGCAGTCAGGTTTCCCTCTTAGATACTGTGTTGTCTTTTTTTTACCACAGCACTTATTTTTTTTTTTTTAGCACTTTAAAGCTTCTAAAACAACTGGAACTAAAATTTATTGTTATATTGTTTACTGCTGTTTTCCCCTGCTGTTGTATAAACTCCAGGGATATGGTCCTTTCTCATGACTGCCACAGAGTAGGTGTCAATAAATGTGTGCTCAGTCAATAAATGACTTTCCCTTCTCCTCGCTACATACACATACGGCCAGAAAAGGAAACCAGATAAACTGCCCCAAACAAAATCACAGGACAAAGATAGTCACATTCCATTTAGCAAACCATTTAATTCACATGGTGTTTCATTTTCCTAGGTCATTAGTTCTCAAAGCATAATCCCCTACCTAGCAGCATCAGCATCACCTGGGCACTACCGAATTACGGTTGACCCAAGCAATGGGCATCCAGGTGATTCTGATGCACACTGGCATTTGGGAAGAACTGCTTTAGGCCAGATTGCTTTAGGCCCCAGTCACAGAATTTCTGACTTAGTAGGTCTGGAGTGGGGCCTACGAATCTGCATTTCTAACAAATTCTTAAGTGATTTTGATGCTGCTGGTGGTAGGACCTCACTTTGAGAATAACTGACCTAGCCAATGGGTAGGCCAGGGAACTTCTGTCGGTGGAATTTGACCAGCAGAGATCTCACAATGTAAAGGGTCTTTATCACTTATTGCTTTGTGGTCTATGTGCCATTCTTAATCAGAGGCTGTCATTGTCTTTAGAGCAAGATAATATAGCCCTTTATAAAATCCAGCTTAGATCTATATTACAGCAAATGGCAAGTAGGTTAAACAATCCAATTAATATATGTAAGAGTATCTAGTTTTCAATTGTACATATTTAGGATTGCTTGATTTTTCTAAAACGGGAATAGTCCTTTCAAAAATAAATGAATAGTGACTGTAAACCAGTTTACTTAGCTCTATAACCTGCTGCATAACTATTTTCCTCAAAATGAATGTAAAATTTCCTGATGTTATTATATTTCTGATATAGTGACCTCAATCGCTTATGAAATATTTAGTAATGTGCTTTAACAACTAGGAAAAACAACTTACTGAGCATAAATTACATTTTAAGAAATGTTTTAGTTTAATGTAAGATTAATGACGTATAGAGTTTATAGATTGTTTTGAAATCAGCCATCACTTCAGAATGTTTCTGTAACTAAGAATGACTATGGCACCAGTCTTATGGAGGAGGGTCCTCATGGAAAGTCATTGTCTTAAATCAGTGTGCCAGTGCTTGTGAGACTGATGAGGCAACACTCCAACACCCAGGGTGATTTCAGGGTGCAAATCAGATCCCTCTGTCCTTTGTTCACCTGCCTTCTACAGGGAACAAGACCTTACATTTCACAGTTGAGGGATCCAACACTGAAAGTGTCAGTGACCTGGGACAGGTATGGGATTGCTTTCCATCCTCTGATAATAGATTTCATTTGAAAGAGGATGGGGTGAGAGCCTAAGAGAAGAGCATACCTCCAGGGGAAGCCAGAAGACAAAGTAGATGGAGGGAGAGTAAAAACATAACTAGGCATGAAAATGCTGGGAAATAGGAGGGCTTAATTGACAAATTTGAGCATTTGAAACAACTAGTGATTGGCTAATGGTGACTGTAAGCAGGTAATTAGGGTAGAAAATTAAGAATAGCTTTACAAAAAAGCATGTAAATTAAAATGGGGCAATTATTAACTCAAGAGAAAATGTAAACCTAATACAACATCTGTCTCTGGTGAACAATATTTACAAAGTTATATTAATGTATAACATATTTCCTATAACTGAAATCATAGTATAATTATATTGGCTAGGAAGAGAAGGGGGAGTGGGTGTGTGTAATTGGGCTATATCTACTCTAACAGGAAGTGTACAGTTAGCATCCGAAAAATTAATTCAGAAAGAGTAGCATAAGCATACTATTTGGAAAAATGAAAATAAATACAACATAACCACAGCTGAAAGGGTTCAAAGTGATTGCAGAGCAGAAACAGGGTGAGGATGGGGCAGGGCACAGGTGCTTTTATAATAACCTGTTTAAGATACATTCATATATTGATAAAGTGAAACAGAACACCCTAAAATAAAGATTATGGTGCTGCATTTCTTTGTTTTCAATATTTCAAAAGTGACATGTAAATTTATTCCACTTTGACTTTAAGGAAGAAGCATTTCATCTTTAATTTAAAAAAAAAAAAACCAATAACAAAACTCAAGCAGGTGTCTTTAACATTGGGTGTTGAGTTTTAGCTCCGCTGCCTCACAGAATTGCGTGAGCTTGGGCAGGTCATCTTGTTTTACTTCTCTGAACTTTAGTTTCCTCATCTGTAAGAGTGTGAGGATTAATATGATTATGTCTGTAAAGCACTTGGAAGTTGCCTGGCACATTAGTACTTCAGCTGCTCCACTCTTGCTCTGACCCTTCTAGATTTCCAAAACTTAATGTCACAAAAAAAGTGTTTAAGTCCGTATCCATAAATATAAAAAGCTCTTATGTGACTTCTAAGTATCATTAGCCACATTTTCATTCCTTCTTTTATATTTATAGCATCTGTTTTATTGAAGTTTCCCCAGGTGCCTTCTAGCTTTATGGTTATATCTTCTCAGTCTCTTTTGATGGTTTCTACTCCTGGAAACACTTTCCTAGGGACTCTTACCATTCTACAGCTTCACCATTCATTCTACAGATGACCACAATTATTTTCATGATGTCAACAGCCATACACTGACAGCTCCCATGCTTGTATTTCCAGCCCAGACCACTCCTCTCACTTCATATGTAACTGCCTATCTGATATCTCCTTTGGGATAATTCGGGTGCACCTCAAACTTGATTGTCTAAAACCAAACTCATAATCTACTTCGCCTAAATGTTCTCTTCCACTGTTTTCTAATTTCATGAACAACACTTTCATCCACCCAGTTAACATATCCAGAAACCTAGGAGTTACTTTGACACCTCATATTTTGGAAATTACATCCTGCCCAAACCCAAAATCCAGTCCATTAACATTGACCATTGATTTTACATACTAAATATCTCTCAAATCTGCCTCTCCTCTCTTCCTCCACTACTACTAATACCACTCCAGCCCACCCCACAATCATTTCACACATACACCATAACAGCTTTCCAACTTCTCCTCATATCCTGTCTTGCACCTTATGATCCATTTTCCACAGAGCATCCCAAATTGTTGGCGTTTTATCTCTGTCCCTTCTTCTGGCCTATCAGGAGTTTTCAATGCATATTTTGTTGAATAAAGAAATATTTGTCTGGGGTCTACATAAGTAGTTATGAATATCAAATGAAATAAAGTATGTAAGCCACAAAGCAAGATTTACCACATTTGGTAATACTGACTTTAATACTTTAGACGTAAATTCAGTAAGCGTGGAAAGCTCTACCATCTTTTGAGGGAAAACATATTAGATTCAAATATACTGGGAATGTAGGAGAGGGTCAATCTTTTGACCTTTGCATTGCTATTTGTAACAGTGTTTCTGGGTTGTTTGTTTGTTTGTTTGGCTTAGGTTTTTACCTCTGTCCCTTTGGGTTTCTGAAGCAGCTATTGATTTAAAACATTTAATGTCAAGGCAAAAATAATTTGTCTTCTGTGATAAAAGAGAGATCACGTTCATTAGTTTCACTCTAGAGAGGCTTGGAATTCAACCGAGCATGAGCTGGCAAATGATCAGAACATACAGCATAAGAAACAATTGGAAAGTACAAGAAAAGAGAAAGAGGAGCCATACATGGTAGGGGTCAGGGACTGGGACCTGGCCATGTAAAAGGAGGGCAAGAAGAATCTCAGAGTCTGATTGGACCACAGGAGACCACAAAGCACTACATGGTTGAGGCACAGAGTCTGGAGGACCCACTTGAAAGCAGAGTTTATGGGAACTGTAAAACAATTATTCCATTATGCTCCACACTGAGCAGACCTAGAGGATTCTACTTTTCAAGAGAAGCAGGATGTGGGAAATGTGTGTGGGCGTTGGGAGGAAATCCACAAACATGAATAAATGCTGAGAACATTAAATCTGTTTGCATTATTTCCACACGAAAATCCTGAGACGGTTTACAAAAAGGAAGACAAAGTCTTTTGGAGCTAGACCTTTCTGTTTTCAGAAGGAATCTCTCCTAAAATCACTTGTAGTGAATCCCTAAAGAAGCATTGCTTCAATGTCCTAGTCTAGTAGATTATATGGGTTGTAAGGGCCTGTGGTTTTGCTGAGGGACCTCACTGGAATGAGTGAATGCTGTCGCTTGGTACTGTGTATGAAGAGCTGATGGGATAAGACGGTTGTTCAACATGACATCTGTCTGTATACAGAAGGTTGGGCTGTAATAAACATATAGAAGTTGGAATTATTATTGCTAGTACTGTTTGAAAGATATGGCTGAGAGACTCAGTGTTTTGGTTAGTTGTTCTGTGGATCCAGAGGATCCAAGAAAATATGTGAGTGACAGAAAAAAATTTTCTGGCCAAAGTCTGACTGTGAATAATGTCTCTTCTTATGTCAGTATATTATACTAACTTGGATTGGCTAGAGGATGGAAAAGCTTTGACTTCCTTAGGATGGCTGTACAGGGAACTTCTGGGCAGAGACACAGAAAAACTTGAAAAGGATGAGAGAGGGAACAATCTGTAATAAAAGGTTGATCACTCCATGAAGTGAGGCTCCTCATTTTCCTTTATTTTTCATTTCTGTCTTGAGAATATTTTTCAGTTTTTATACTAGGAAAGAATAGAATATGACTTTCTCCCTCCAGATTATACAACTCTTTCTATGTCTTTTCTGGTTTGTTGTTCTACTAAATTTCTGACAAGTATAATCCAATCCATCCTCCATTCACAGGACATTGTGTTGTGTGACGTTATATTAGGACATTGAGAAAGATGTGCTATGATGGAAGGCCATGCTGTGATGCAGGGTACATGGGGTGGGGGGCAGGAGGCAAGAGGCAATGACTCATCCCTGGGACCCAGATGCCATTCTACACCTTATGGAACCCCTATTTTCTTTCTTAATTAGCAAAAGAACTATCATAACAGCTTTGCTTACTAAACATGCAGCCTTAGCCCTCATGTAGTGTATATCTGTGAAATCAGAGGTTGGCTGATTTCTCAGAGATTGGCAGAGGTCTATGTTCATAGGAGGTCTTAACAGTGCCCTAGGGTTTGTTTGCCTCTGATCATATTTTGCAGTTTATCTTTCATCACACTTTGCAGAGGATCTGTGTTGCTCTTTTAGACCTCTTGTAGGAAGAGCCTTGCTGGAAACCTAGTTAGTATTATGTGTCCCAGAACTGCTACTTGGTATGGAATGATCCTGAATCATTCCTCTTGTGGTTTGAATGTAGTATCCATTGACTTATGGCTTTTAAATGTCTGTAATTCAGGTGAAGTTAGTTACAGACTTAACCTTTCTATGACCTTATTGACCTACTCTCAGGAGGGTCATCTGTCCTAACATTGCCATCCCACTGTTCTCCAGGATAGTTCAGCTGAAACGTCAAGTATCCTAATCCTCTTCCAAGGCTCTAAGTGATCCCTCTGCAAAGCTGTACACTTGGTCAACCAAGACAATATATGCATATAGCAGACACTCTTCAGTATCTAAGTAGGACCATCAATAAAAAGAATGTTTATTTAACATAGGAGCACAGTTTGTATTAGGGCTATCTTGGTTAGAATCCAAATGAACATAAACAAAAATAAATTATTAGCTCACTTAATCAGAAAGTCCAGAAATGATGCCTTCAGGTACAACGGGATCTAGAGTTTCAGATCTCCCCTTTCTTACCCCCCATATCATGTTTCTCTGTGTCTCTTCTTCTCTCTGCAAGATAGTCTCTTTTTGTTACAGACAGCTTTCTCTGTATGGGCAGAGAAGACAGCCACTTGCAACCACAACTTCACACCATCCTAGTTTGACAACCAGTAAAAAGAAAGCAGCACTCTTCCCTAGAGCTGTGTACCAAACCCATTGGCCCTGCTTGCCTCATGTCCTTGTCTCTTTCTACTCAGTGTGTCCAGGTACTGGTGTACTGGGATTGACCATTACTGAAGCATAACTGATATCCCATCAGAGACATAGAATGAAGGAAGTATTTTCCAAGGAATCAGAGGATGGGAGAAGGGAGGTATGCTACACAATAGAAATTACAGATTCTACAGTATGACCTACAAACTGTCATTACAAACAGATAGCTTGTAAGCTATCTGATGACCAACCTCCTATCATGATTTGATTGGTGTGGTGGTTAATTTAATCAACCTGACCAGGCCATGCGGTACCCAGATATTTGGTTAAACATTATTCTGGGTCTGTCTGTGAGGGTGTTTCTGGATGAGATTAACATTTGAATCCCTAGACTGAGTGAGGCCTTCCCCAATGTGGGTGGGCCTCATCCAATCTGTTGAAGGCCTAAAGGGAACAAAAAGCAGAGTAAGGGAGAATTCATTCTCTCTGCTTGACTGTCTTTGAGCTGGGACATCCACTTCTCCTGCCTTCAGGTCTCCTGGTTCCTTGGATCTCTTGAGTCTCCAGCTTGCCAACTGCAGATCTTGGGACTTCTCAGACTCCATAATCATGTGAGCCATTTTCTTATTCTCTCTCTCGTTTTCTGTCTCTCTCTCTCTCTCCAAATGCATGCATAATGTTCTGTGTTTTCTGGAGAACTCTGACTAACACAATTAGGGATATTTGTGTGGCAGAGGGGAGAAGGGATATCTGGACTACAAAACCAAGGTTGATGTCTTATGGTTTAACTTCAATTTTCCATCACTGGGATATTTTTTCCCACTTTCAGATTCCAGAAGACACACTGTTGCCTTTTGTGGGGTGACTATTAAAAATCAAAGTGAGAGATTTTTGTTATGACTTTGTGTCTTCCAAATGCAATTTTAGATATTATACCAGGTGAAAGAATAAACTCAACCAAACAGCATTAAATGTTGAAAATTTTTCATATCTTCTATATGATATGGTCTGATTAAAATTCATATTGCTTTTCCTAAGAACTCAAGAGAAACGCAGAGGAGAAAATCCAATGCATTAGTATCCGTGAATACTGAGGATAGGCAAATCTAGCAATTTCCTTTCAACTGTGTGCTTGGATTAGAATAATATCATGTAGGAAAGACAACTCTAGTTTAAACTTATAACCCATGAAAATGAGTAAATTATAAACTTGGCAAACACATTTTCCAATTTCTAAAAGATGTTTAGAAATTAACTCAAAAGGGCATCAGTGGAAAAGTAGAGGAGCCACTCTTACTTTGTGACAAAATAGGAGATAAACGACGATTCTAAAATGTCATAGTGCCACATTATCAACACCTCTTTCATGACTTTTATTAGCACGCCCTTGCTGAATGCATCTGTATAAATTTTGTTGAAAGCGTGAGATATGAGGATCAGATTTGGTATTATTCCCGGAATTATCCAGGAACTGGTAGAGTTAGCTAAAGTTCTTAGGTTTGTTTTTTTTTTCCATACAGGCTGACTTGATTTTTTTTTTTTCATTGCCTCCTTAATGAGAAAAGAAAAAAAAATGCCTTCTGGAGCTGTGGTTACAGAATTAACCATATACAGAAACATAGGGTGTTAGATTTCCTATTCCAATTTTTAGAACATGGATATGCAATTTAATGTTTATGATTTTTAGTTCATCACACTAATTACAATTTACATCAGTATACATTGTTTTGCAGTTCTAATTAATTGATAGAATACTAGGTAAAACAGTTTTTACCATACTAATTTTGGTCATCAACTGAAAATAAAGAGAAAAACAGGCAAACCTTGAACTTCCTGAAGGATTATGGAAATAGTATCTGAGTAATAAATGTCAGCTCAAGCGATTAAACTAATCCAATCCATAAATTGGGGGATTATCTAAATAATTCAAACTGGCCTGCCTTTAATTATGTAAATGGATTTGGGGGTGGATTTCTCAAATGAGAGTTGCACTCTGATCTTGACCTCCTGACGTCATCCGATCGACTGCACTTCACCTTGTGCCTCATAGGCCTGACAGCAGTGGGACTCTGCAGGGCGCATGTCCTTATTCAGGGTTTCAGATGCCATTACAGGTATCTTATCAACGTAATGAGTTGAAAGAACAGGCACCTTAAAATGCAGGCCAGTCCTCTGGATTGCTAAATTGACTGAACTGGATACGTTGAAAAAGGTTCTTCTCATCTCCACATGGCGAAAGACAGGGGATGATAGAACAAACAAAAAAAGCAGGGAACAGGAAAAGGGAAGATTCCTCAGGAATAATCTGGGATGAAAGCTTCCCTGACTGAAGGATTCTGTGGCTGGAAAAGTGAGAGTGGCATTCCACACGCCCAAGACCCACGTGCACAGGCAGTATGGTTGGTCTTACACTCAGGTGGTACAGATCTTGAGCAAATTGCATCAACTCTGTTAGGCCAGGAACTTGATCCTTCTCAGATTACAGTCCACCCCCTCCCCATCACCCCTCATCAAATTGCATAGTTTTGTGTCAAAGATTAAGTGATATCCTTGGATCAACATGGTATAATCAGCTAATATTTTTCTAAGTAATGAGAGCATCAGTTTTTGTTTTTGAAGCATCAGTTTTATAAGAACTTGGGGAAAATGGTTAAATAAGTCAATAATATCAAACATAATATATTTCATAAATTTTTGAAGTTAAACCAGAGACTGCCAAGATAGTTTCCATCTGTAGGTGTGTCACTTCTGGCAAACCTCCATAGCCTCTGCAGTGTACCTTAACTCTCCCACCATAAGGGATATATTCATGGGTAAATTGAGAAGCACTGGAATAAACCTCAAGATCTCTCTAGCTCTACTTTCATAGAAAATTGTATGCTTTTGTCTCTAAATTTCATAGCAGAGTGGTACATTTCACGTTTGAAAGAGCCCCTGGAAGCCTATACTTCTGTGCTCTTATTTAGGAAATAATAGGTCCTGATAATGCCTTATTATATGGCCAATTTCAGATGCTCTTGTTTGGGTTCTCTTACATCTGTACTAAGATATGAGAAAAGCTAAATAGCTTTGAACAGTGACTTGGGATATGCATTATTCTTTAGTAGTTTTGTTTGAAAATAATTTTAGATTTACCAAGGAGTTGCAAAAATAGAACTGACAGTTCCCATATACTCTGCCATCCAGTTTCCCATAAGGTTACCGTTTTACATAATCATGGTATGTTTATCAAAACTAAGAAATTAACATTGGTACAATACTATTAATTAAACTATAGACTTCATTCAGCTTTCTTTAGTTGTTTCACTAATGACCTTTTTCTGTTCCAGGATCCAGTTGCATTTAGGAGCTTTGGATTTTTGCTTTTCCCTTTTTATCTTTCAATAATACAGTAGACACTATTTTTAAAAGCTTTGATCGTTTAAAATTATCAAAGGCTACTAACACCTCCATATTCTTTTTAAAAATAGTGCTAAACTCTTGTATTAAGTAGGCTGAACTGCTTGAAATCAATAAGAAATTTACTGTGTGAAATTTTAAAATTTGAACGTAACAGGAAGATGAGTTAAAAAAACTACAACCATTTCAAGACAGCATAAAATATCGTTCCTTCTAGCAAAATCTTTTTCACCTAGGAAATGATTTCCTGATGGGCTAGATTTGATTTACCATAGAGAAGCTCTGAATAATTTTTGTTAGGGATTTTCCAGCCCACTAAGCTCAAACTAGCACACTCTTTTATGACACAGATATATTCTGAGGTACTTGGAGGTAACCTTAACATTGCCTTAAACTTGATAAATATTTGTTGAATTAATGAACACACGAAATTTCTTAGAATCTTCAGGCTGGAGTGAATTTGAAAACTTGACACTTGCAGGTTAATTAGACTCCAGAGCCTTCACCTCTGACCGCCTTTGGGATGTTTTGGTGTAGATAGTGTCAAAGAAGTTGATAGGTGATGTGTTATAGACAGCTTCATGGAAATGTCATGAACCGTTGTAGAATACTTCCTGTCAGAAAACTTGCCAAGTTTTAAATGTCTGTTTCTTTTTTCTGAGAGAAGTTACAAGAGCCCTTATTTGCTCATGAATGTGCAATCAAAATATTATAGAGGAATGTGTTCACAGCACAACGACAAACATCAAATGAAGTATTGGTCATATCCTGCTTAGGTGTAAGCAATTTCCTAGTAATAAAGGTGGCATTCAAAAAGCAAGCGTTCTATGGCTCTAAGAACTGATGTGTGCAGCAGACTAGGGCAGAAATGTGCCCAGTGATCACCCTATTGATCTCAATGTGTCTGGGTTTTTTGTCACATTCCCCTTTCAGTTCTGGGACCTTTATTGATAGACTAGTCCAAACATGGTTTGTATGCTCTCTTGATATCACCTGCAATTAGTTGTTTATGTATCTTATAAATTTTTATTAATAACTTACAATGCCAAAAGAATTGAAATAGGAATGACTTCATATAACTGTAAACAAAGAAGCCCTGCCAAGCTAGAAAAATTAATGGCTGGTTTTTTTTCTTTTTAAGCCTAAGCCACTTGAATGTCTGAATAGTTTGTTGTCAAGGCTAATTCCAAAATTTAAATCTTGTGGACATTAGTTTCTTACAAGTCTTTTTTATCCAGGCAGAATGTCAGCTGTGTCATAGCATGATCTGGGCTTCATATGCCCCATATTGCCCAAAACACTGAGAAGAGAGCCATGGGAGAGGGGCCGTGGGTTCTTATTTGCTGCTTGAAAGGTTGTGATGTTGGCCATAACCCTGGACCTCTGGGCTCTGCAAGCAGCCAGCCCCATTAATTCCACCCTGTTAGTGGATGCTCCAGAAGATTCTGCCTGTGATTACTCGGTAAGAGATGAGTTCACCAGTTTACCCATAATAGGATCTTAATAAGGATTGGTGATTTGATTGGGTTTATATGATAGAATTTGAAGGAGAATTGGGCATAGTTCAGGGCAAAAGTAGACAAACATTTTCCCAAAAAGCACTAGATAGTAAATATGTTCAGCATTGCAGGTCGCTCTCGAAACTACTCAACTCTACCCTCGTAGCTTGGAAGCAGACATAAATAGTACATGAACAAATGGATGTTGTTGTGTTCTAATAAAGTTTTATTTACAAAACCAGGTGAAGAAAGCTGCATTTGGTGCTTGGGCCATGGTTTGCAAACTTGGTTTAAAATCACAAAATTTTCTGAGTCTTTCCTAAGGCAAACCCGTATTTGAACAAACTTCAATGGATTTAGACTCCTTAAAATAACACCTATGCTAATCAGACCTTACTGCTTTGCTCTGCACTAACTGCCCCCAGGATCTTGTGTCTCAGAAGGAGATTAAAGTCAGATATTTGTGTATGGTCTCCTAACATACAACTAGCATATTGAATATGAACGAAGAGTTTATTTTGACTTATAAGTAACCATGTACCAGTTATTTTAATTATAGGCAGATGATTTATAGTAATAACTCAAAAATCATTTTATTTGATTCACACAGAAACAGTGTGAGAAGTCAAACTTCAATTTAGCAAAAAATATTTGAGAAATGGATTTCTACCTTGCCAAATTTTTGGTGAATGTTGGCTTAATCAGACACCCATTTATGTCTCATTTCACACCTCACTGGTAAAAATGTTTCTCTGCTGTCTTAGTGAAACGCACTTCAGTTTGCCTCAGGAGGCAGAATAGAGTGAACTGGTTGCACTCTCTTTGCTTACTTCCATTTCATTCTTTCTTTGCTTCAACATTTATTATGTACCTATTGCGGGAGGAGGAGCAAAAGACTAAGAAGTGTATGTAATCAACCGCCTTTAAGTGCAATAATTAAAAATGATAGTTGTATATATTTAATAAAATCACACAATCTTTCTTTCTTTTCAGGTGCCAAGAAATGCTTGGGCTGAGTGAAATTGAGACTTCTTACACACGTTCCAGTGCCTTTCAGGCAGCTGCCATTAGTAGGCAATTACTTGATGGTTTCTATTAGTCAATCTGGTCAGGTTAACTTGAAGTCACTTGCTCTTGTGCTCTCTCTCATGACAGTCGGCATTTGGTATCAATTGCTGAAATGTCTTTTTTTCCTCTGGCAGCAGCTGAAATTAATTTGGTTTTCTTCTTGCCGTGCTTACCCTTGTGGAACATTATTTCTTCTTAGTTCTTGACATATTAGTTGCTTGATGCATAACTTGTGCTCAGTCTTCCTCCAGCAGGGCAGCCAGCCTAATCCCAATGAAGAAACCGGCCCAGCAGGTAACCCACCAGGTAACCCTACATGATGCAGCAGCAAACTAACCCAAACCCAGGTCTGCTGGCCCCTTTCCCTCTTTGCACTACTCCACCTGCCTAGTTCAGGATGAGACTCTCAAAGGGGCGTTTGTGCAAATTGTAATTTATATTCAGAGGCTATATGTTCTGGGAGGAGGAAGAGAGCCTCCAGATTAGATAGACCAGGTATTGCATTTCTTGAATTTTGACTCCACCCCTTACTGGTAGGACCTGGGGTGGGTCATTAATCTCCTCTATACCTTAGTTACTTTGTCTGTAAGACAAGAAACTCACATCTACCTCATAAGTTATTGTGGCTATTAAGAGAACATGCACATGCACTGGCATTTTTGCACACGGGCTGGCATATTTACATCCCCTACCATGCTGGGCACATTGTTGGTTAGTAGAGGCTTCATAATTTTTTACTTTGAAAGGTGTGTCTTTTCTGCAGTCTCCATCCAAGAATGACTTTTTGGAGGGATGTCCTCCTAAAAGTTCCCTGACCCAAATAACCTGGGTTGGGTGAAAGGACAGCATCCTCAGGGCCTTGTGGGCCCGTCACTAGCAATGACTATTGCTTGTTACAGCAAGTGTTCACATTTGGCACAGCCAAAGGTGAGGCCAGGTGAATTTCTGAGGCTTTTGTGTAATGCTAATATGGGCTTTGTGTAATGCTAATAAACACAAAAACTTCTTCTCTAGAAACATGGTCCATGTGGACCCCTGAGGCTATAGTTCTGATGAGCTTATTTTTTTAATGAAAAATAAGATGAACTGCAAGCACCCAATTAGAGAGGCTCAGTCATATCACTAGAAGGTTTCAGACCTGCACACAATAGAAGAGGTTTAAGGGGCTCAAGCAAGGGAAACCATAATAAGAGAAATCTGAACTTGCTTTAATTCTTAGCAGCAGCTTTGGTTGTCCTCTCTCTGCGCTCAGAGCTGTGCTGCTTGGGACTGAACTCACTTCCCAACAAACTATTTTTGTTTCTCACTTGCAATGCTCTGTGTATTGACTCTCTGAAATGCAGGCATCTTAGTTCCCATGAGTACAAAGGGTTTGACAACAAGATGAGTAGCAGTTCCTATTCCTGTCGCAAAAGATACCCCAAAACTTAGAATGGTTCTAATCCAGGAGCCTCACCCTTGGTGTGTCAAGAAAGAGGATGAGATTGGGGAAATGATGCTTTTTAGGTGCTGTTCTTGCCCTGGGTCACTGCTCACAGACCAACATATGCGCATCTTTTTTTTTTTTTTTTTTGGTGAGGAAAATTGTCCCTGAGCTAATATCTGTGCCAATATTCCTCTATTTTATATGTGGAACACCGCCATGGCATGGCCTGATGAGCAGTGTGTGGGTCCACACCTGGGATCTGAAGCCACAAACCCTGGGCTGCCAAAGCAGAGCGCACAAACTTAACCACTATGCCTCCGGGCCAGCCCCTCCTAGGTGCATCTTTCAAGATCAGTTTATGGGGGATGGAGTTGCAGGCAGATGATGGGGCAAAACATCAGAATAAAATTTCTAAGAATAATGAACCTCCTACCTGCAGAGCCACCTCAAGGTGCAGATATATTCTAAAGTTTCAGAACAGAGGCTGTCCCAGTTTAATGCGATTAAGATTAGGACTGTACCTCTTTAATGACCCAACCAGAACCCAGAACCAAGACCCAGCAGCAGAGTCCTGGTTAAATGTATCCCATCCTTGTCTTCCTCTAATTGTGCTTCACCTGCTGCATCCCCATCATTGGCATATCCCATTTCCTGCAGATATATGGTATGTCTTTCTTTTCATCTTTATTTAAATTAAAGATATATTTGCTTACCTCTTTTAATTTGGGTCTCAAAGCAGAAGTATCTGTTCTATCAATTCATCTTCTTTTCCTAGTAACCTATTTAGTACAGATATATTTACTGCACACTAACACCAGCCAAACTCTGTGTCATGCACTAGGATTTGATGGTGAACCAAACAGACACAGACTCTTACAGCCATAACCGAATAATCAGATGAATAAGTAATTGTAAACTGGGATTAGCCCCACAGATGAAAAGTGCAGCCTAGGACAAGAACTTGTAGCTGGGGAGCTGATGAAGGCTAATGAGTCAGAGACACTCTCCTGAGGAAGTATCCTTTGAACCAAGACCTGAATGATGAATAAGGACAGCAAGAGGAAGATCATTTTGGGTTATAGGAACAGCATGTGCAAAGGCCCTGAACCTAAAGGAATTTGGTATACTGGAGGAACTGAAAGCAAGAGAGTGTGGCCAGAAGACAGAGAGCTGGGGAAAAAGAGGAGATGACAGTGGAGGGGATGGGGGCACCGGCCACATCAATTAGGGACCACAGATGTTGGGTTTTTATCTTCAAACGAATGAGATACCATTGAAAGGTTAATAAGAATAGAGATGTAAACAGATTTGTTTGTAAAAGATTGTGACTGCAGTATTTAGAATCTATTAAAGAAGGGAGTGCGGTGGTGGTTTTAAAGAATGTCTACAAATTCTTTGATACCCCTTGCTTCAGGAAATGGAGCTTAATTCTTCTTCCCTTGAGTGTGGGATGGGCTTAGTGACTCACCCCTTATGAATAGGACATGATGGAAGTGAGAGGGTATAACTTCTAAGGCTAGGTCAAAGGAAAAATGTGACCTCCACCACACTCTCTTTAATTATTTGCTCTGAAAGAAGCCAGCTGCCATGTCGTGAGGAACTAAGACCATCTGGCAAGAAACTGGGACCTCCTGCCAACACCACATGAGGAGCCAAATTGGGAGCAAATCCTTCAGTCCCACTCAAGCCTTCAGATGATTATACCCCCTGATAACATCCTGACGACTCAAAGCCAGAACAAGCCAGCTTAATGGCTCCCAGACTCCTGACTCTCAGAAACTGTGTGGGACACCATTTGCCATTTTAAGCAGCTAAAAGCTGGAATGATTTGTTCCACAGCAATAGATATAATATAGGAGGTAAAAACAGAAACAGTAGTAGGACGTTCCTACAGTATTCCAGGCAGAGGATGATGATTATGGTGATGTCTAGACTTAAAGTGGTTGCAACTCAAGGCCAACTGCCCTTCCTTCCTAGGAATATACCACGGAAACTAGAGCATGACCACTGGAAAGCTGTAGATGTGTCTTTGAATCCAGGCTTTGCTACTTAGTTATAGGTGACCTTGCAAAGTCTCTCTATGCCAACGATTTGTTTATTTGTATGATGGAGCTAATAATATCACTTCCCTTTTAGCTTACGTGGAGGCGATACATGTAAAATCCGTAGTGGAGGTTTTGGAACATGGTAACTGCTCAAAGAGAATTACCTGCCCATTTTTATTACGTAGGTAGTAATTTCTCTCTACCAATCTTGTTCTTTGCTACACAACTTATTCTCATTTAACACTGCTATGTCACTCTCCTTATCAAATTGCATTCAGAGATTCTCATTACTTTCAAAATAAACTTTCAATTCTTGGGCTCTGCATTGAAGGTCCTCTAAATTCTAACTTGAAGGACCATCTTGCTACCTCTGTGAACTTCTGCTTCACGCAAATTCATCGTCTCTTCAATTAGTTTCTTTTTTTGTGGCTTATGATGTTTGGTTGAGTCAATTTCTCTAACCCTCAGTTTTCTCATCTGTATATTGTGCATGATAAGAGACACCTGCCCCTCTTCACTGTTCAGGGAAAGCATAATAAAAGTTGTTGCATTGTGACATCATTTGCAAACTCATTCTATTTACAAGAAGCCCTGGCATGCATGTTACACTTCCTGCATGCACATACACAAAATGAAATAGTCACCAAAGGGCATCTCTCGGGACATTTCACCAGCCACGAGGAGGCACTGCAGACCCCAAGTCTCAGCAGGTATTAACTCACTTTCAGGACCTCGAGCCCATCAGTCTCACCTCTTGTTTCCCAGCACAAGTTTGAGATGTGATTAATCATTGCTGATGCATGCTCAGTCATGTCTTATTGCCTGATTAACCTCAGGCATTCTCTTGCCATTTGCAGAACAATCCAAAGCACCTGTTGCTCTACACTTAGACACAGAAAGGATGAAGAGAAAGATTCCTTTACAGATCGGGCAACAATGCCTCTCTGACAGCTACAGAGATGACCTCAAGTCCCCAAACTGGTTTGGACCTCATTGGCCAATGGAGCCTGAGAAGTGGGTATGTTTGACCCACCCTGAATGCATCCTACATTGTAATTTTAAATAGTGCATACTTAAGGTCAACTTCCGATTCGTATAGCCTTCCCAAATTGACTCAAAGGAATGTGGGCGTAATTGTCCACTGTCTGTGCTCCCTACTGATAATAACAGGAGTTATTACTCATGGTAGAATGCCCTTCAGAGGCCTGCAGCACTGCCTGAAACACTACTTATGGGTCTTTCCTCCTCTCCAAGCCTTCTTTAAAAAAGAGAGAAGCTGCCCAGCACAGAGGCTCTTTAACTTGCCAAGGACCCAGCCCAAAGTGTTTTAAACTTTTAATGTTTTCTTGTTTGGTAGCACCAAAACACAATCGTTTCAGTTAAGCTAAAGTGTGACAGGGACTTTGCAATATGGTGTTTGATGAGGATTTTTTGTGGAAATCTTTGCAACTTTTTTTACGTTCATGTTTCTGATAGAGACTCCCTAAGTCTCTCAGTATAATTCTGCAAAGAAACAATTAGCAAGTGAGAAATTTCATTGCTCTATTGCATTATCTATAGCCTTCTCGTATCTATCCAAATAGGAGTGTCACAAATTCTTTATATTATATGATTCTGTAATGCCGTTGATATTTCAATGGCCTCTGAACAGAGATCTTATAATTGATAAATGTAATTGAGATGTAGCCTGAGTTCCAGCATTTAAAAAAGTATTTAAACTTTTTATTGAAATAGATAAATGGAAAAGTACATAAATCCTCAGTATATATCTCATCAAATTTTAATAAAATTAACACACCCACATCCAGTTTTCATTTTTATTTTGTTATTTCTTTGTGAATCATCAAAAAGCCTGATAATTTTAGCTTTCCCTTAAGAGGGTAGATATATAATTTGAAGAATGCTAATTATACTATTGTGTATTGATTTTCTTCTTAGTCAGATTTTTAATTAAACTGCTTATACATTGGGACCCCTTAATATTAATACATTATAATCTAGTTATCATTATTACTGATATAGATCTTATGTTTTATTGTGTATATCTGCATATTTGTGTGAATGAGTGTGCATGCATGCACACGTGTGTTGGGCATGGAGATGACCCTGATTTGGCCAAGTACAAAATGAGAATAATTTTAGTTATTTTTGCTTAAAAAAAAACTCACTAGGCCATTATTCTTAGTCCTTTGACATAATATCTGAAAAATGAATTCCCCTCAAAATACATATATCGTACATACAGATTCAAGTTTTGAATGTGAAAAGTTACAGCTGGAAGGGACCTCAGAGACATCATTTGCACATGAAGAAACCACAGTGTACCTGAGTGTGTGGCCCAAGGTCACAGTGATTGGTGGCTCACCTACTGGTTACTCTTTACTCTCCAGTGCATTCAACCCAAGTGTCCTACTATGATTGTTCTCTCTGTAGCAGACAGTGAGAACCAGAACTTTTGCTGGCCAGCACAGAAAGAGAAATCACTTCCACTAATGGAGTATGTCTCAGAAATTTCCTCTCTTCCAGCAACTCACCACTCACCCAACTTACGGGGCCCTGTTTGGGGCTGCCTGTTTGACAGATATATGTTTTGGGGGACGTGCCAAGAGAAATACATGCAACAACAAAATAAAGAATTGTTGTTTTGACTATATTTTTTACATAGCCTAAAAGATATTTTGATGTGACTCTCAACAATTTGGGAGTCAGGTTGAAACAGAAAATTGGTTTTCTATGTTGGTTACCAATGAGATCATAAAACTGTGATCACAGGCATTAGTTATGTACTGGACATGCTAATGTGACATGTGATCACAGAGTATTTGTTTCCAGCCCAAACTGGGGCTCCGCGGGGGAAATATATTGTAATAGCTATGATCTTCTGCCTCAATCCATATGACCTTCCACCCCTCCAGATGTGATGTTTACATAGATACAGATACACAAAAAAACTTCCTGAAAGGAACAGGAGAGTAATAGATTCTTTCAGATCACAAGCACACACACAACTGGGGAGGATTTAAAGTTAAGGAATAAATAGGAGCTGAAGCTTATGGCTCTTGAAACATCTAAGTTTGAATCAGTATCACCATGATGGAAGTGCTACCTATTACCATATATCTGAGCAATTTCCTCATCTAAATGCTTCAACAGTACAAGCCAGGGTCATTTGCTAAAATGACGTTTGTGTTTCCTTACAAACGTATTCTACCAATGATGTTTCTAAAAAGTAGTCACTCTTTAATTCATATTTAAATGATTCTCTTGCATTTGTGCCTTTATTCCAAGATGCCTAAGATTGTTTTGGGAAATAGGCAAGGTCAACAAGAAGGGAGAAGGATTCCTCTATTAATTGCCAATGTGAAGGTGATAATTCCTCTGTTATTGGAGTGATAGGAAGGTATATGAATTAGGAAGTGGGAAGATTCTCTCCCAGAAATTTAATCTAGTTGGCGGGTAGTGATCAGAAATGTTTCGTGGAAGTTCTTAATTTCCAGCTGGCACATGGCACGTTGTTTGCTGTCTCAAGGAAATTATGATAAATATATCCTAAAAGTGGTCTATTAAATGTAAGTTAACTTTTGGTAAAATAAACTTGCCAAGGTCAACATTGTTTATGTGGGACAATGGACTCTGAATTTTTAAAAACTCAATTACATGGGAGCTTTTAGTCTTTATTTTATAATAATCATTCACTATGGTGATTGAAGTCAGTTGACTGTTCTCAAATAAGATTTTAATTAAATTGATAAATCCTCAGAAAAATCTATGAAATACTTATAAAGTTACCCCTGAGGTTTTTCTCTGTCAAAAATCTAGCAATAAATGATAATTTAAAAGTAATTCAAGTTTTCACTTGTGTTGCTCTAAGACCATATAAATAAATTTATGGTTTTGGCCATGAGAAGCTAGTATTGGACTTACCCTCCCACTTTAAATAACTATAAAACCTGGAGAAAACTTATAAAGTCACCTTTTGCGCTGATAGGACTGGAGCCAAAGCAAAGCCACAATCCTTAGGGAGGGGGTACGCAAGGTGAGTCCCGTATTCATTGAAGCGTTTTCCTGGAGACAATTTCCAGACTGTGGTGCAGGATGATAGAGCCCAAGCAGTGAGTTATATAAAGGCCATACAGATGGCCAACAGGTGTGTGAAAAGGTGCTCGATATCATTAATTATCAGGGAAATGCACATGAAAACCACAATGAGCTATTCCCTCACAACTGTTAGAATGACTATTATCAAAAAGACAAGAAATAACAAGCATTGGTGAGGATGTGGAGAAAAGGGAACCCTTGTGCACTGTTGTGAGAATGTAAATTGGTGCAGTCACTATGGAAAACAATGTGGAGGTTCCTCCAAAAATTAAAAATAGGACTACCACATGATCCAGCAATTCCACTTCTGGCTGTTTATCTGAAGGAAATGAAAACACCAACTTGAAAAGATATCAGCATCCTCATGTTCATTGCAGGAAAAAAAATACTCTTTATTTAAAAATAATGTTCTACTTAGAAATTGAGACCTGAAAATTCACAAGCAAAAAGAAACATTTGCTTTCCCTATAGTGGTATAATATCTTACTAAGCATTTCGTAAACTAAAACTTTTCCTCTTCCACTTTCCACCTTTGACTTCAGGAAGTCTAGAGCTGATGGGTGTGGGGAAGCATTGCAGGACATACCTCTCGTTATCTTATAAAATTAACCTTTTTCTTAACTCCAGTCTCTAAGAAGAATTTATTGCACTGAGCTTTGAATCAAGGAGTAACTTATTGGACAACATCTGAGTGTAATGGCACACAAGGCACATCCAAAGACAACTGGATGAATTGACCTGTTGAGTTGGATGCTGAGCATGTCTACCAAAGTGAGGATTTTATGTTGACATAGGGAGGTGGAGTTATTCTTCCCAATACTTGTTGGCCCAAAGTTTCAGTTCCAACTTGAGACCACTTTTGGGTTGAGTTAGTAAGGCTAACTCAGCAGCATGGGAGGCAGGCCTCAACCTTGAGTGACACATACCCCTAATCTGCTAGAGGTACTACAACCAAGGGATAAGCGTGGTTCATCTTCCCAGAGTGTCATCTTACTTGAAGTTTTCAGGAAATAATTTCTTTTACCTTCAATCTCACACAGATATATTGTGAAAATGCAAAGTATACATGAACTTAAAACACAAAACTTAAGAAAGGGAGCCTCTTTTGGTGCGTATCCCCGACATCCTACAGGCATCTGTTCATTCTTCTCGGCCTCTAGAGAGGAAATGTTTGAGGATGGAGAGCACATACTGTCATTTCAGGCTGGGATTCATATTCACCTCTGCCTCTCACTAGCAGTGTCATTTTGGGAAAGTTGTCTAAATGCTTAGAGATTTAGTGTACTGATATTTACAAAGAAGACACTAATATGTACCGCAAGTGTTGCCACAAATTAAAGAGAGGGGGTAGTGAAAACCTTCTTGTACGTGCCTAGCTAGATGGTACCCTCTCCTCTCTACTCCTACCCCCTAAAATTATGTGAAATTATTTAGATATAAGTTAAAAGGAGGAAGAATAGGAGACCATAGTGTTTTGTCACAAACGTGCACTCGGGTTTGCTTCTCAGGGGCTAATTTCTTCACTCCTTCTTTCATCATGATGCCATCATGAAGGCTGGGAAGGAGTCTACCTTGAGAACACGGTTTGAACCATATATGGCTCTGGCCTAGGGGACCAGGCCTAGAAAGAATTTTCAATTGCTTCTGTTTTCTCAGTTCGGTGAAGCTGAGTAAAATCAGTGTTTAATACGAAGGCTCTCCTGAGTGCTAATTTAAGTAACTCTACAAAGATGAGGACAAGTGGGTGCATGAGGGGCCAGCCAGGGGCTCCTAAGAATTCTGGGGGAGTAAAGGGAAGAGGTTCAAGGACAAATAGAAATGCAGGAAAATCTCTGGAAATAAATGGAGAGAATTTGGGGTCAGGGGCTTAGCTGCTGTTCTGTTGTCTGGGGCTGTTTGGTATCTGAGGGTAGCTATAGTGTGGGAGTGAAGTGGAACTAAATGGTGGTGACAGGGAGGCCGTCTCTAACCAGTAGTAAATGATACTAGCTCAATATAGGGTTGACATAAGGGATGCCATATTGTAGAAAAAAAACCATACTGTAACTTTGAATGACCTCCGTTAACCCAGCTGGATATGCACTCTCCAGGAGAAATGCATGCTCTGTAGATTTCATGGCCCTTTCCAGCTGCAATAAGCTGATAACTTTGTTCTTTTGAGTTCCTTAGGAATGTGATGACCCCCTGGCAGAGAGTCTATGCTGATAGCCATCATCAGTGACAACTGAAAGGTCTGGGTATATGATGTTGCTGGGGTCTCTGATACATATCCAGTAAAACAAAATATTATCAGGAACTAAGACCAGGTGTCTTCCCCCACCCAGAGATCAGATGGATGCCCCCACCCGGAGACAAGCTGCCTCCCTCATCCAGAGACCAGCCCCCCATATACTGACCTGTAGTCTTTGTTCCCTATAAAACCTGAGATGGTTGGCCATCTTCCTCCTTGCTAGCAAGCTGTAATAAAACCCTTTCTGTCCTACCACCTTGCCTCTAGACTATTGGTGTATCTTATGGTAAGCAGACAACCCTCCTTGAGCAGTGACTGTAACCGGCTGTCTTCCACCCAGGTGGTTGATATATAAGGGTGTTTGCAAGCTGGGAGTTTATAATTTGGGGACTATTTAAATAGTAGTTTGTTCAGTGATACCTCTGTATATACTATTTGTGCAAATATGAAATCCCTCTGTTAATGATTATTTACCAAATGCAAAGCAAACCTAAGACACCAAAATAAAGCAAGATCCTAAGATCACCATTTATCCATTCTTCATTCATTCAGCAATACTTAGCACTCACCATGTACCAGGCACTGGAGATATAGAATGAAAAGTCCAGTGCTTGCTTCTAGAAATATACATTCTACCTAAGCTTGTAGATATCACAGTCATTCACTTCAAAAAAGTATATGTGAAATTCATATTCTAAGTATTCACTTTTATTAATGTAAAAACATTATGTCAACCATTTTTTTCATCTCCCAATTTCTCAAGGGCCCAGAAACATCTCTGACACTATTTTTAAAAAGAAAAAAAATTATATATGTATATATACATATATATATGTGTGTGTGTGTATGTGTGTATATATATATATATATAAAATCTTTGCCTTGATTCTAAACCTACTGAATCAGAATTTCTGCTCCTGAGGCCCCGGGAGCTGCTTTTTAGCAGACTCCCAGTTTGATCTTATGTAATTAAAAATTGAGAACTACAGTCAACTCTCTTTCTTAACATTGTCCCTTATCGTAAGATAGATGACACCAAGGACTTTAAAAGCAAACGCAAAAGAGATCACATCTGCCATGAAATTTCCAAATACAATCTTTCTGGGCATGTGTTGGTGCATAAACTGATTTGTTTTGACTGATTTTATCAGTGGGGCCAATCCACAAAACAGCCATGTCAATCAAAAAGTCATTTCCTTTTGTTTGCATTTTAACATTCACCAGCCTGGGGCTTGTCACAGACAAAGGTTACCTGATTACATTACTGTAGCAGGCAGTTGGGTGGCTTCTGCAGGAACCACACCGGAGACATCCATCAGAGCACTTTTCAATGGGCAGGTCAGTGCTTAATGAAAGTGTCAATGGCTTTCACAGAAAAGTTTATCTTGATTCCGGTTAACACTCTTGATAATAAACTTCACACTTTCTCTCGATAAATGGTCTTTTTACATTTTTAAGTAGGCAAAGGTAATCAAGTCTAAGAGGACCAAGTGTCCTTTTTGGGGGGCAGAGTGGGAGGGATCCAGAAGCCTCGTTCCCTGGTTTTGGAAGAAAGTAAAAGGAAGCTGGAGTGTGCTGGGGTTACCAGCATGGCTCCCAGAATCAGAAGCCAAATCCCACTCTTGCACTTACCACGCCATCTCGGGCAACTTTGTTCAGTGTAGCCAAGTCATGTTTTCTCATCTGTAAAAGGGAGGAAGTAATAATAACTAACATTTATTGAGTGTCTCTTACGCACTGGGTCTATTCCTGAGCGTTTGACACCTATTAAATCGTTAGTCCTCGCAATAACGCTGTAATGGGGATGATAATATTATCTCTATCTTATAGATGATGTAACTGAGACACAGAAAACAACTTCCTAGAGTTTTTGAGAGCATTAACTATGATAATATTTGGAATGCTTAGCACAGAACCTGATACTTATAAATGGTAAATAAAGATTACTATTAAAATGAATTTATTGTGTTAGCCTTTTTAAGCCCCCTTCAATAGTCATTTAAAAATTCACCTCTCTAGCCTGGACCCTTGGGCCAGCCAGTTAATTAGGATGTACTGTTTGAATGCATACATGGTGCTCACTCTTCACACTTCAGAAGAAGAGTACATTGACTCCTAAAGTTTGTTCCAGGAGCTGATACTCTTTATTTCCCCAGTATATGATTCTGACTCATTGCACTGAGGAGGACCAGAAAACACATAGCACCAAGGAGAGGTTATATCCAAAACATTACTAATCAGTCATTTTGTTCACTTCCGAGGGGCGCATCGTAGGGGCTTTGGCTAGATTGATGCGCTTCAGACGATTGATCCAAATGTGAGTTCTGTTGGTTGGTTGCCCTCAGAAGGGTAAAGAAAGAGGCAATGTGGTGTAGGGAAGGAGCCAGATCTCTGTCAGGTACTGGGGAGAGGAGACAGAGCTGAAGCTGAATCCTGATCCCTTTCCCTCCACCTAAGAGTTGTGTGATCTTGGGCAAGCTGCTTCAACTACTTAACCTAGAAGTACCTCATAGCGCTATTTTGAGAAAGTAAACAAGAGAAACTATAGAAAGCTCCCAGTACACTGTCTACCACATAGCAGGTGCTCAATAAATAAAACTGAAGTATGAAGATTATTTCTTTATTAAGACCTCCTACAAATGATGTTTCAGATATATTAGATAGGATAAAGAACCTAATCCTATGACTGGGCACCTGGCACAGAGAGAGATTACAAAGGTAGGGACTCTAGTCAGGGTAGTGTATGTCTGAGTAGCATATCAAAACAACTGGTTTGAGAGGCCATAATCACTTATTCTTTCTTTCACTGAACCAGTAAATACTAAGGCTTTTTGAAATTAGACAGCAGGGGCTACGTGTAAAGACAACCCCTATTACAGTTTTATTTGAAAGATTGGGGTCTGCTAGGTGCCTTGGTAGACAGTGTTTTTGAGGGTACCTACACAGAGAAAGAAATTCCTTCAGAATGGAAGGGGAATGGAAGCTGTAGTCCCAAGAGTTGTGGGAACTTGTTCTCAGCCTCCTGAAATCTCCTAGGGGTGTTGACAAGACCTCAAAGGCATGCCTGTGTGGTATTCCTGGAGAGATTAGACTCTAGAACAAAGTTTTCCAGTCTCAGCAGTGGTGCCGGGCCCCAAGCCTGCTGCAAAATGGCAGAATTGCCAGACCTAAAAGAGCCTCCTGTCTTATACAGTGGATTTCTCCGTGGTAACCAGTGTGGACTGAAAACCTAAGAGGACTTCCTGATATCTCCAGGCTTTGTAGACTTGACCCTCACCCATGATGCCATCAAAGACCCTCTTGCAACAGTGAGGAGAGGAGGCCCTAAGATTGCCTCTGATTGGATTTCCTGACAACTTGATGAAATGTGGAATGAAGAGAAGATATATAATACTCCTCATACACCCAAGTATAGAGCAAGATTCATAATTGCTACGTATGTTAATCAGACAGTTGTTGAGATCCCTTGCTGAAATCAGATGGAGAAATTGAAGATAAAGTAAAAGCTGCACTATTCAGAGTTCTTTCTGCCTCCATGAAAAGCTCCATTGGGTCTTATCTGACAGCAGGGACCTGTGTACTTCCGCCTGAAATCCAGGAGGTAGAACCTAGTTTGTACCTCCAGCACAGTGGTATTCAAACTTGAACGTGAATCAGAATCACCTGGAGGGCTTGTTAAAACAAAGGTTGCTGGGCTTCACTCCTAGAGTTTCTAATCCAGTGAGTCTAATGTTGCCAGAGAATTTTCATTTCTAACAAGTTCCCAGATGATGCTGATCCTGCTGGTCCAGGAACTCTTCTCTGAAAACCACACCTTTAGAAAACAATGTAACAGAGGGTGGGTTTGAATTTTTATTCAACTTAATTTTTAGAGGACATTCCTTTCTTATGTAGCACAAATTTATATTCTTGCTTCATAACGCTATCCCCTCTATCCACCCACCACATTCTCCACTAAGCATAATTGTGCAAGTTGGTTTCCAGAAATTTCTGTTTTCAATGTCCATTTTTCACATCAGGATTTATGACAGCACTAGACAAAATTATGGCACTTTTCTTTCGCTTTTTAACACTTAAAGTTTTTCATTTGTTGGTGTTTTTCAAATTTTACCGTTAAAGGGAACTCTGAACTTGTCTCTTTAGTAGCCATAAGTATTATACATTGAGCTTGAGAGTTCTAGCTTTCTGAGCAGAGAAAGAAAGCAGAGATTGGAATTTGTGATATATATATATATATATATATATATATATATATATATAACTTTTACAAAGCCATCATTTTATTTTCTTCAAATACTACCTACCCAAGTCTCTTATCTGAGTTGGTTTTAAAAAGCTATTTTGTGTGACAAATTGTATCCAATTTTTTTCTTGCACCCTGTAGATATTCTTTCATGGACTGATGAACAGAGTATAAAATCTGTTATAGAAATTAAATAGTGTAGTGGGTAAAAGCATGGGCTTTGCTGACAGATATACCTCGGTTTGAATTTCAGCTCTGTCCCTTCATAAATAAGGGGTGACCTCAGGCAAGTCAATCTTTCCTCTTTGAGCCACAGTTTTTTCACCAAGTAACAGAGATAATGCCTTCTCTTTGGTTTGTTGTGAGGGCTGATTTAGATGAGGTGAGTAATAATAAGCATTCTAAATAGAAGCTATTATCGTTTCTCAAAGATAATTCTTTTTCCAAACCTTTTACCCCCCCTCTACAGCCTCCTAATTTTATAGTTTAAAAAGAAAAAGGGTCAGTGGAAAATTAGAGACAAAGTTTTTATTTACTTATTTTGGGTATTAGGAGAAGATGCTATTATCAAACCACATAGTTTTCATTTGTTATGATAAAGTGGGTTTGTTTGCTTAGTGTTTACTCTTATGTCAGTGGTGTTTGCCTGAATAACGTTAGCTAGGAGAATTCACTCATTCAAATAAATATCAGAGGGCTGGAGAGGACTTTTCTCCAGCCAAGTAGGTCATGTTGCAATGCTGGGTTAACATCAACGCACGTGAAACCATTTGGATAACGGCTCCCACTACTAACACAGGATATTCACAGTATAAAAGTATTTACAGCCTAGATGAGACAAACCTGGAGAATACATGTGTTACAATACAGTGGAATCATTTGTGCCAATTTTTATCAACTTTTATCTTTTAAATGCAGTTCATAACATTATACTTCCCGGGTAGTTCCATGTCATGTGAACCTAAATGAATCTCTCAGATGGGGTATAGCAAACAAAAGAAAGTGACTCTGGTTAACTTAAGACACAACCAGATGTGTGTGTGTGTTGGAAGGGGCCAAAAATTGAATTGACTGGCAGAGTAGGGGGTAGCTCACCAAATTAAAGAAGGTAGATGACCAGGCCAGGAGGGAGCAAGAAGCAGAAGAGCTCAGGCATCCTGAGCAGGCTGACTGTCTCCTGAGCACCAATTGCTTTTCCATCTGTGAATCATTCTGCTCAAGAGATAAGGGTCCGTCCACCTTGTCTAGCTCAGGTCAAGTACTCACCTATTATTAGGGGATGGCAGGGAACCTTGATTGACAGTTCCACATATTCTGGTGGTTGGGGGGGACTTCTCCCCTCAAAATAGCCTGCTGTCACTACACAAAAAGGAATGGATGCAAAAAGAAGTGTAGCTTACTGGTACAAAAAGCACGCAAACATATTTGTTAACATTTGTTTGTATAGTATGTTCATTAACTTGAAAGAAAAGATGCCACAGGCTTAGAATAACAACAAAAAGCATTTTTAAAATATAACTTTAGCCTTCAACTTATCCAAATTCTTAAGCTAGCATGCTATGCACACTAAATTATCTAAAAGTTAATATTTAATGTAAATATCCAAGATGGCAAGATGAAACTCATTAAATGGAATAATGTTCGTTTGAAAGGTTAATTTATTCATACCCAATGCGATGGCTATTTTTGGTGTTCACTTTTAATAGCAGCAGCAATAAAAGCTTTGGCAATCCTGTTAATTTAGTGAAGGCTATAGCTAGTAAATATTTAATACAGCCCCAAACATTTTAATCTTCTTTCCATTAATATTTTACCTAACAGTTTTTCTCTCATATAATCAATTTAATATTTTTAATGCTTAATATTTTAATTGGTCTTCAATTTGGAGAGGTGGAATAGGAATTTAAGCTTAAGATATGAGATTGTATCTACAAGCTAAAGAAAAAGTTAAAAATATGTAAACCCCTTAGGAAATGGAAAATTACTCTATTCTAAAATGTATGCCATAAATTTTATATTAAATGAACACTGAATCATAAATGTTTCTTCTTTCAAGTCTTTAATATTCAACAATTATGTCTCTCCTTAATATCCTTTGGCATTAAATTTAATTGACCTTGGTTGTGTCAATTAGAAGCACTTGTATTATTTATGGATTTTTTATGAATTGTCTTTATCAGGTCTATAGAGCTTCAGGCCTCTTGCTTATTCATCATCTTCTTCATCAAATTCCCGTCTTAACATAGGGGTTTTTGAAATAGTTTCTAATCTAATAAAACATCCACTGAAACCCTATATTCTAATGTAGGTGGCAAATGTTTTCTGTAAAGGACCAGATAGTAAATATTTTAGATTTTGTAGGCCACATGTTGTCTCTGTCACCTCTTCTTCTTCTTTTTAACAATCTTTTAAAAATGTAAAAACTGTTCTTAGCTAAAGGGCTATACAGAAACAGACTGCATTTGGCCCATAGCCTTAGTTTGCCTACTCCTGTAATGCACCGTTTCATTTTATCAAATATGATACGTACAAAAGGCTGTAAGATATATTTGTAAGTTTAAATAATAATTTTGAAGTTATCTACCATAATAACCACCATTTAATTCAAGAAATGGAATGTCATAAGCAATGCCTCAATGTGCCA
Organism: Tapirus indicus; assembly: GCA_031878705.1. Taxonomy (NCBI): domain Eukaryota; kingdom Metazoa; phylum Chordata; class Mammalia; order Perissodactyla; family Tapiridae; genus Tapirus; species Tapirus indicus. The sequence continues at coordinate 101,417,810 of CM062917.1, forward strand.
CTTCCAGAATTAATAGCATCTTTGGACATTGTCCTTCATTCACTTATTTTTATCTTTTCAGGAAATTTTTTCTTTTAGCTGAATTTCTTTATAATTTAGTCGCTTGTCAAAGATGTTTATTAAGGCTATCTTGTGTTCCAAGCATTCTTCTAGACTCCCAAGGAGCTTATTTCCTAGTGATGAAGATAAATAATGCATACAAAGGAAAAACACAAATTTAATACTAGCTGAAGGTGGGAAGTGATGGTGACTTGAAGATGCTATGATAAGAGTTGAGATATATTTTTTAAATAGTGCAATGGGACTTACTAATGGATTAAATGTGAAGTGTATAAGAGAGAAATCAATGATGACTAAAATTTTGAAGTGAGCAACTGAGTAGATGGTGATGCCATTAATTATGATTAGGATGACTTCGAGAAGACCAGATTTTATAACGAAACTCAATAGTTATATTTAGGCCATGTTAAGTTTTATGCTTATTAAATACCTCAATGGAAATTTAAGTAGACACTTGGTTATTGAAGTCTGGAGCCAGAGAGATGGATGAAATCACCCAGGGAAAGAGTAGATAATGAAAGTAGATAATGAAGACATGAGGATTCAGGAGCAAGCCCTGGAGTACTGAAACAAGCTTACTAGAAGAGGAAGAGGGAGAGTCAAAGAGAGATAGGAAAAACATACCAAGTCATATCAGGTAAAACACTAGATGGGTGTGGGGGGATCTTGGAAACTTAGAGAAGAAAGGAAAGAGTGGTCAACTAAGATTTTAAAAAACAAAAACTCCAGAGGTTGAGCAAGCTGAACACATTGGCTTTGGCAAGATATTCCTTACAACCTTGATAATAGCCATTGTGGAAGAGTAGTAAGGATAACAACCAAAAACCTGGTTGGAATGAGCTGAACAGAATGGCAGATGTCCCTCTCAAAGGAGTTTGACGTGAAGGGAGCAAAGAAACAAGGTGATAGCTGAAGGAGATGTGATTTAAAGGGAACTTTTTTTTTCCAAAATCAGTAATAGTAAACAAGCTTATATATAATTATAAACAAAAAGATTCCAAGAAGTGTCTTAGTGATACCACCCTAACTCTGTACCAGTTATCTAATGCTGTGTAACAAATTACTCCAAAACTTACTGGCATAAAACAAGCATTTATGATGCTCAAAGATTTTATGGGTTGGCAATTTGGAGAGGGCACAGCCAGGAGAGTTTGTCTATACTCTACAACAGGGACTGGCAAACGTTTTCTGTAAAGGGCCAAATAACAAATATTCTAGGCTTTGCAAACCTAGTGGTCACTGTCACAACTACTCAGCTCTGCCATTATAGCATGAAAACAGCCACAGACAATACATAAAAGAAAGAGGGTGGCTGTGTTCCAATAAAACTTTGCTTACAAGAATAGGTGGTAGGCTGGTTTTGTCTTGCAGGTTCTAATTTGCAGGTTCCTGGCCCAGAATGTCTGGGGCCTCATCTGGAAGACTTGAAGACTTGGGACGGACTTGACAGCTGGGACTGGAATGCTGCAGCTCCTCAGGAGTCTCTTTCTATTTCCTTGTGATCTTTCCACGTGATCACTCAAGCGTGGCAGCTTCAGGTTAGTTACACTTTTAAAATGATGACTCGGGTCTTAAAAGTGAGTGTCCCAGGAAGAACTGGCAGAATCTACATGGCTTTTTCTCACCTAGGCTTGGAAGTCACACAGTGTCACTTCTGCCATATTCTGTCTTTGATGTAGTCACAAAGGTCCACCCAGGTTCAAGGAGAGGGAAAGGAAGGAAAGTTTGTCCCTTCCTGGGAGGAGTGCTAGAGAATTTATGGGCCATGTTTAAAACCACCATACTTTCTAAGAAATAAGCAAAAGGTCAAGAGACATTTTTTTCCAGAAAGAAATTTTGAAGTTTCATAATGACTCAGGTGATTCCAAAATTTTGGTTGAAGATGGAGAATTGTGGTCACACTGACATTTTTAAATTTTCTTTGGAATGGCCCTGAAGAAAAAATGGCTCTTTATGTAATTCAACTATGATGGTGCTTAATTGCATTCAGACTGCCTTTTTTACTAAAAAGAGGAAACACATTATTGACCTCCTTACCTTTTGAATGTGTAGATTTAAAATCATTTGATGTTTTGTGTTTTTGATTCATCTATTGAACATAAAAATGGATATCTGACTCTTAGAAACACAAATAAGTTTATTTGGGCATTTATGGTAGGCTGAATAATGGCCCCAAAGATGTCTGCATCCTGGAGTCAGTGAATGTTACTTTAAATGGCCAAAGGAACTTTGCAGATGTAATTAAGGATTTTGAGATGAAGAAGTTATCCTGGATTATCCAGATGGACCTTAAGCATAATCACAAGTGTCCTTAAGTGAGGGAGGCAGAGGGAGACTTGACTACAAGAGGAAGTAAGAGATGTGATGATGGAAGCAAGAGGCTGAAGGATTGCAAGGAAGAGGTCCCAAGCCAAGGACTGCAGGTAACCCCCAGAAGCTAGAAAAGCCAAGGAAAGGGATTTTCTCCTCAGAGCCTCCAGAAGGAAACTGCCCTGCCTACACCTTGACTTTAGCCTAGTAAAACTGACTTCGGACTTCTGGCCTCTAAAACTGTAAGAGAATAAATTAGCATTGTTTTAAGCCACTAAGTTGGGGGTAATATGTTACAGCAGCCATAGGAAACTAATGCAGCCTCCTATAGAAGTTCATGGCACATCTGACTGGCACAGTTGTTTGTTCATGATATAAGTTGTGGTGACTTGGGAGTTTTCCATAATTCTTTTAGGGTTAAGATGAAACTGTAAATGGAGTGCCTGCTCATAGTAGTTGCTCATTAACTATAAGTTAAACAAGATATACGTTAACTAAATGATTAGAAAGTAGAGGACAACAAACGCACGGTGAAACCAGAAGATGGAACTGGTCAAAGCCACAAGAAGGAAAAGACACAATGAAACAGGGTGGAAATTGAAAAGGCCTAAGAGAATTGAGAATGGATTCTCTCCAGGAAGACTGAAGAATGCATCTCAGGGTTGAATGGAGGCAGGAGGAAGCTGTCTTCCCTTAGCACTTGAGTCAAGCCCCCATTGTGGGGTGGGAGAATAAGGTGTGTCATTTACTCATTCAACCCTGAAGGCCTACCATGTCCCAAGCATGTGCCACTCACTCCTGGGGACACATTTTGATGGACCATCTCCAGGCCCCTGAGCACAGAGTAAGACAGGGTGGGCCCCAATAAATACACATGGAGGGCAGAGTCCTTCTGGGTACCCTCACTAATTAAAAATTGTTTCAATTTCTTTTTAAATAGGAATATGTTAAATATCAAACTCCAAACTTTAATGCTTTAAAGATATTTTTACATGATAGCTAATAAAAAAGCTAAAGATTAAAGGGGAAAACATTCAGGTTCATAATACTTAGGTATCTTACTGAGCCTTTGTTTACATCACATCTCATCAACTGTGTCCTAGAAGCAGTAAAGCAGAAGGCTCAGGAGCATGGATTCTCGAGCAGGAATGCCTGGATTTGAATCTTAGATTTGCCATTAATTAGATTTGTGACTTTGGACAGAAATGACTTACCCTCTGTGTGCCTCAACTCTCTCATCTGCAAAAGAGAGAAAATAATAGTATCTGCTTCACAGGTTCTCATAAGAATTGAAAGGGTTAATAGTTGTAAAGCACTAACAATATCAACCCACAGTAAGGGCTACATGTTTGTTGAGTAAAGGTATTAAAACTTCTTTTAAAAAGACCCTGGAGTTCCTAAGAAAGCACATTCATACTCTATAAATTGCTTAACTTCTTCAGAGGCCAACATTTTCCTGCTTGATATTTTCCATGCTTACTTTCCAAGAGTCTCAGTGACGAATTTCCACTTACCATTCACAGGACTCTGCCTGTGAAAGCCGAGTGAACCTGTATGTTGCAAATGAGGGTCACTAATGGGAACAGGAAGGGTTTCACCATCTGTGAGTGAGAAGAAAGCTCATGCATGCAATCGGAAATGAGGTACTCCTGTCACTTCTAAATCACTTCAAACCCTTTCAGACTAAAATAAATGCTGGGGATGTGAATCATAGATGTTGCCTCAGGGTGGAGAGGTGAAAAACACTGGCTTTGCCGGTTTGACAGAGCTGCATTCAAATCCTGACCCGATCTTTACTACCTACCTAAGACAAGTTAATCAAACTCTCTTCATCTAAAAGAGAAAACTTTGTCACTTTGGCTGAGTTCTAAAATACACATACACATACAACCCAATCATTTGGCAAATCATACCTATCCTTGGCTAAGCAGCAAACAGACTGTACATAGATCGGGTGTTCAGGGATGGGGTCCTGTAGGGATCAGATACACACATTTGTATTTTTCAGTGGGGAAAGGAGAGCAGTGCTACCTCAAGCCTGCCTTTTGTGAGCTTTTATTGGCCAAGCCTTCTGCTGTTTACATTGGGTTAGCTGTTTAGAAACTGAGAATATTTCGGGCATTTCCTTTGGCAAATATGGCACATACTAAAGAGAAAGGACTTAAATATTTTCCAACCTCCCCAGTGAAAGTGGATTTGTAACATAATAAAAGAACGGTGGCTAATCAGACAGCCCTTTCCAGTAAGAAGATTTCAGGTACCCATCTTAGAAGATTTCATTCCCCACTGCCCCCACCATCGACCCCAAAGGAGGAACTGACTCTGCAAACAGTGAAAATCATAGTCATTCTCTTCATTTCCTGTGTGACCCTCCCTCTCCACCCCAAAATAATCCCACAGCCACATCATTCAGTGTAGGGTCCCGGGCTTATTTCACTCCCAAGGAAAATGATGCCTGAAAGAAAGAGCTTTTTTTGTCTTTTAAATTTTGGGTGCTTCTTCCGAAAGGAGACAGCTTTTTAGAAAGTTTCACGGTATCAGATTAGTTAAACACTCTGTAACTTCAACCCTGGATGTACAGGAAGAGAGAAGAGGGCTGGATTAGGATGACTTACTATGGTACATCTTATTTTTTATTTAGTTTATATATTCATTGATATGAGCTATATGCAAACTGGTGGTACAAATCGGTGTAGGACAAGCATTATTATCTACATTTCATAGATAAGAAAATAGAGAGAAAAGGCACAGAGATGTTAAATGATTTGCCTGTGGTCACAGAGCTTATCAGGTAGCCAACCCAGAACAAGAACCTAGGACTTGTGACTGCAAATCCTAGGCTGTTTTTCTTTGCCGCCCACCCTAGGTAACCAACATAATCAAAATCTATTTGGAGGTAAGTGGGTACAACAAAATAAATTATTGTTCCTTTTGTTGGGTGAGTTTGATTTGACCAGGATATTAAATTTCCTCAAGTCCCACTATCTCATTTAGTTATGTTTATTCTGATTTTAATTGTTTTAACATTGCTTATGGATTTGAGACTGTTGATTTGTGTTAAGGAAGATAGCTTCAGTAGCTACCAAAGAGGAAGTTATCCAGGTGAATCTGGGACACCTGGAATTCAGAAAGAAGGCCAGATAAGCACTTCAAATATGCAAAGAATAAGGGAGCTGAAGGGAGACCAAGTGATTTGGTTTACTCTTGGTTTTCCCTAGAGGAAGAGGAATCCTTCCTGTTTTAGATCCAATATGAAGCCCAAGGTCAGAGATCCATCCTGCCTGCCTCTCTCAGTCTGCTTCTTTCCAACAGCATCCTCTCCACACCATAATTCACTCTCTTCTTCTGTATTTCATTTTGTCTTGTTCTGTAAACAACCGACATTTTCTTTGGTTTTGATCTAATATCCCAGGACCATTTCAGAGTGATATAAACTGGTGAGTGGGCCTGGGCCCAGAGGTCTGATGGCTCATTCCCTAAGACTAAAGTCAGAGGATAACACTGATGTGGCCATTAATCTCCTCTACTCTTCAGGTCAGAGGCTAATGATACCCCAGAATAGTAGGTAAATAGGAAATAGGAAAGCAAATAAGGAATCTTGGAGAATTCTGGATTCCCAAAGCCATGCCGCTGTATTCTTCCATGTCTTATTTCCTTGGGTCTCCAGGAAGAGTGTGTCCTTGTCAGCATTACAACAACACTTTCCATCCCGTGAAAGTAAGACTTGGGAGACAGAACACTGTGCTACACTATGTGGGGAGACTTTGCCTAGAAGTTGATTGTTTTTTGTTTTGAAGTCTGGAGTGGGTGGTAAGCGGGTGAATGAGTTAATGATAGTGTCATAAATTATGCTGTGATTGTAATTGATTATGATCAACCTTCTAAGGGAGTCTGAATTCCCCAGGGAACTTTGTTCAGGATTTCTCAACTGTTTTGACATACCGTCCAAAAACAGTGGCTTGGATAAGAGAACACAAGAGCTGCATGCAACTCTGCATGTTCTTCTGGATGCAGCTATATTCATATTCTGCTAAAACTGGTTGATATACAAAAATGCCCAGCCCCATGATGAGGGTTTTGAAATGTTTTTTCACTATTCATATCTCATGAATAATGAGCCAGAGCCTGACTAATGGAAACACACTCTAGAGCCTGATTGGTGGAGCCAGAGAGAGTTGTCATTTCCTAAGAAACAGACAATGAGAAAGATTTAGAAAGCAGTTGCAGAGTGAAGGGTAGAGAAGTGATGATGATGATTCAGGAAGAGGGACAGTGGGACTAGAGGCATAGAGGGAGATCTGGACAGTGATTATAGGCATCTAATAACAAGGAAAGGGGTTCCAGTGGCTGAGAAGGAAGGAGTGGTTTAGACTTGATCTGTTTGTGCCCGCAGACCAGTTAGGAAGGACCCAACTTTCCCAGAGACCAGATTTAACAGAGATATATAACTGGTTTGGAAGGAAAGAAATCTGACCTATTAGTTAAAGTATGTCCAGCTAAATTACGTAACTAAGCTTACTATTTGTAACTCATTTATTTGAGTATATGTTTTAAGAAAATGTATCAGAGTGTAATAAAAAAGATCTTGTACTACGAATTGTGGCTGTGATTTGAATGACCTACCTGAGAATGATGTGAAAAAGGATCCCATATCTCTTGATAGCAGCTCCCCAGTGAGCCTAAAAAGAAATAAAATGTCTTAAATCTTGGTTCATAGTAATGGAAGGGATTCAAGGTAAACACAGGGTCTTCTATCTGAGTGGAGTGTTGTTAATTTACTGTTAATTAGTATTAGTGCCTTCTCCTAAAGATGCTATAAATTGAGGACTCTCTAATGGATTTTTTTTTAACCAATGTGTGTTAAAGAGTAAGCTGGTACAAATCAAGCTCAATCCTGCCCTTTATAACATTGTGTTTATAAACTAATCTTTGCAGGCAGAGTGGAGTATAACTCACCATATTTTCTTCCTCACAAGTTGGATTAATTCTTTACAACGATGGCAAGAAAAATCACGAAAAGTAGCCCAATCAAATACTCATTTTTGGGGGTACTTAATGTCTCATTGCTTGGCAATTTTCTTTAGAGTCATTTTTCAGTGGAATAATATCTGAAATTCACCTACTGAAATTCAGTTGAACAGAGTAATTTAAAAAAAATCAATAGGCATGCTAATAATAAGGAAAAACTTCAAATGCAATACAGCATTTGTTTCTAATTACCACTTCATCAAGTCCCGGTTACAAATTAAGTCTCTTTTATTTCAATTAACACTTTAATGATGCTTTAGAGAGATAAAGAATGTTTTAAAAAGAAACCAGAACTCTGACAAAACACACCCAATTTTCTCCCAAAAGAAAACATAAAGGCTTCGAGCTGTGAGAAGAAGCCTGGGATAGATGATTTGTGGACTGTACTGTCCACCAAAGGTAAGAGATGCAGATCATATGTGTGTTTTTTTTAAGTGCTCCCCTTCCTGGGATTTCGTCTCCTGTTCTACTGCACACATTTCTTCTGATATCCTATCATCAGGGAAAGGCCAACTAGCCAGACATGCATCTAACCAACAAGTATTTACTGAGCACTACTTTGTGCCAGGCACTTAAGTGCTAGGTCATAGGGATTCAGTGATGAATAAGACCCAGTGCTTTCTCTCAGGAACATTATTGTTTAGTGGTAGAGACAGATATATAAGCTGATAGTTATAGTGTAATGTGTCTAAGACAATAACCAAATGAGAAGAGCTATAATGAAGATTGATTTATTTACGGTAATGTGTTATATCATTTCATTTGGAAGTTTTTAAAGGGACAGAAGAATATTTCTCACACACACACACACACACACACACACACACACTCCTATGGGTGAAATTCCAAGTATATATGATGACGGTAGTGAGATATCTGATACTCATACAGGTGAAGACAAACACTAGCTGTCCATAAGGCTGAGCTTGTTACAAATTTTAATTCCAACTCTGGGCTGAATAAAGCCATAGAATGTTAGGGCTTCCAGGAATTACTGAGCGTATCTAAATGACTCATTTTACGGATGAGGCGACTGAGACCTAGAAAAGCTAAGTCATTTGCTCAAGAAGACATACATGATCATTAGAAATCAACATTAGAGTTCAGTTCTCCTAATCCTTAGTCCAACATGTTGGAGAAGATATTTTGTGTTTACTCACAATGCAGGCGTTTGCCTGGACTTGTCGAACCTGACCTCCCTGCAGACTCAGGACCCATAACTCATTCTCTCCTGTGGTGCTGATGAGACCTTCCATGTCAGCAGCCACATCTGCTAAATGAAGTTAATACTCTGTGTTTTTTAAGTAAGAGAATTATAAGGAACAGAGAGACCCAAGATGGAAAGCCATTCTAAAATTTCTTGAGTAGTGTCTTGTAGCTTTTTTGAAGGGTGTTATCAACCTAAAATAAATGCCTACTGGGCACAGATCAGTAATACATATTTTGTCTGATTCATGGATGGTGGATTAGTTTCCTGGCGTTACTATAACAAACCACAAACTTGGTGGCTTAAAACAACAGGAATTTATTCTCTCACAGTTCTGGAGGCCAGAAATTTGAAATCAGTATTGCTGGGCTGAAATCAAGATGTTGGCAGCGCCCACTAGCGGCTCTAGGGGAGCCTCTGGTCCTTGCCTCTTCCAGCTTTTGATGTCTACTGTGGCCTTGGCTTATGGCCACATCATTCCAATCTCTTCATTTGTGGTGATGTCGCTTTCTCCTCTTCTCTAGTGTCTGCCTCCCTCTTATAAGAACACATGTGATTACATTTAGGGCCCACTCGGATAATACAGGATAATCTCCCCATTTCCTTAATCACATCTTCAAAGTCCTTTTTTGCCAATGAGATAACATTCACAAGTTCCAGATTTTAGGAGGTGGATATCTTTAGGGGGCCATTATTCAGTCCATCACAGGTGGATAACTGGTTATCTATTCTTCAGTCAGAGACCATGATGCAGAGTTTCTTCTTGATTTCACCCCATTCATTTAGTGAGTAATTACTGTGCTCAGATCTTTCAGAGACTTTTACAAGAATTTTTTTTTTTTTGCTACATCTCTCATAAACGTCTCATGATTTTTCTCACAGTCTGTCGTTTATGATTTTTTTTTTTGTAAGTTTTTGGCTATCTTTCTTGGTCAGTGCTCTGAAGTAATCAAAATTACTTTGGAACTGAATAAAAAATCAGGAGAAAGAATCAAAAGGTCTGTGTTTTACATGTTAGCAGAACTTTGTTCTTTATGTCTATTTTTAGAGTTGGAGGTAATCTGCCAACAATGACTGGGGTGTTCAAAACATCAAGTATTCTTATTCCCAACCATATGGTCAGACAAGATGGCTGGGTACTTTAATAATCACCATTGATTCATTGTCAGGTGGATCTGTGCTCTGTGACAACTTTTCAATATTGTAGACTTTACCAAGTAAAAAAGCATCCCCTTGCCTTGTGTACAGAAAAAAAATTGGTGAATGGAGACGATAGCCAGAAACCCTGTGGCAGGAAAATAAACATGAATGTGCCCTTTCACGTCTTCTGAGAACTCCTGTGCTAGAGATGGACTCTTCAGTGTGTCTTGTCTGGTTTTCCAATGCCAGTTGATATCTAGGCATACAAGGAAGCTTCGTGGTGGGGCCAGAGGGCACCACAAATTGTTACACATGAAGCATAGAGCTGAGCAAACAGGCCGTGCAGGAATAAGACTTACTGTTGGCCAAGGATGTGGACTGAGAACTACTGTGAGAGGAATGATGCAACCATTTCTGAGACCTGTTTCCCAAGCTGAGTGATTTGGTTCCACCCTCACAGGTGACCCCTGGCCCAGTTCAGAACAGAGGTAGCTCCAGACAGCAACTGCAAAGAGGAGCTGGTGGGAAGGACAGACAGCCATCCCTTTATTGACTGCATTAATCCCTACAGCTGTGTCCCCCAACTTCCTACTGACTTTTCTGCATAACAAGCAAGTTCCACTCGTCTCTAAGAGAGAACCTATAGTAAGTTCGTTTTCATCCACCACACAGCTCATGATGTAAAAACTTAGATACTGCTGTTTGAACTTCCTAATTCCTTGTCAAATGTGGCTGCAAGTTCATTGAGTATAGGAAAAGAACCACCAAGGACTTTAGTTAACATTTCTTCAGACAATGGAAAATAAACAAATTATTTTTGATATATCTACCATGTCCTCCAAACATGATTGTGGCTATCACTCCTATAGAAATTCCTTTCCTATATAAATGGTACTTAACCTTTTCTTGAAAGGTAAAGATATAATCATATGTTCTCTTTTCTCTAGCCTGAAGATAACCATATTTCACTCAGATTATAAGTAATTTACATTTAATATTCTTCCAAGAGAATTTCAAAAGTTACAAATAGTAAGGTACTGCTACTATTTTTATTTTGGAATGTGACAAGTCATCAAACCAAGGGAGAAGAAAAGTTGAATATGATCTCTGAAAAGAGAGCTTTAATATACAGCAAAAAGCATGTTAGAACGACTAGAAGCCTTGATCAACTGCATGACCACAAGACTTATCTGATCATCCATGTCCTAATAGGTTAGATGTAAAATAATATTGAACTTGCTGTGTTGTAAGGATAACACCTGTTTGTAAACTGGAAAATCCACGTTAGATGTTATTATCCACGTGGCTTAGTTATAATGGAGAAATGTTCTTCAACTGCATGATGATTCTCTTATAAATGAGTAGACTAGATCGACATTTACATTCAGGTTATACCTTGCCCATAATTTTCTTGGCTCCTTTTCCAGATCAAATGTGGGGGCAGATATGACTGAATTAGTCTAACTGCTCAGACACCTGTACTTCTGTTTGGTCACCCCGGTCTCTTTTCCAGAGCCAAACACTGTGATCATTTATTCTCATCAGCATTGGCTGCTGTTACTGAGTGCTCATACGGGGAGCATCCACACATCCCTCAGAGAGCAGCTCCAGGGTCGGCACCCTATCACAAACTTGCCAAGCCAGGAACACCTTCGAGGCCCTCTTCTCTTGGAGGCGGGAAGGAGAAAACAGGATGCTGAGGACTGGGAATGAGGGGCTTCAGCCCTTCACATTCTCAGCCCTTTGCTTTATCTCCCACAGAGACGAGGAATGCTGTTGCTGCTGCTCTGACCACTCCTCTCTTGTATTGGTCCCAGGGCAGATTGGACGCAGTATACATGGCCTTACTCTTTTTTAATACTGACATTTTTCTATAATGTTTGTAAATAGCTGCTGCCCAGAGTTCTGAGTAACACACACTGCCTAGGTGTCAACCCCAGACTTCCCAAGTCCCTCTCTCATTTCCAGCAATGAAGAGGTCAGCCTGGCACAGTAGAAGTTCTCCAGACCTTTCTGGTGCCTTTTCTGACCGTGAATGGTGATTTGAATGCCTCTCCTCGCTGCCTACCCGTTGGCTTTCAGGATAATGTAGAAAATTTTAGGATAACGTAGAGGCTATACTGTTTTACATTTGAAAATGTTTAATTTCCATCCAAGAATAAATATTGATCACGAGTTTACCATTATCAAGAGTCCTAGGCATTATTCCAAGTACTAGCGATTTTTCAGCTGTGCATATCACAGGAGAAGACTTTAGCTCAGTCTACCTTTAACTGAAGAAGAAAACTTCCACAGATATTTCTAGATCTGCTATTCTCTACTGATGATGATAACCTTCTGTCACCATGCCAAACTACATTCATTAACAAGTGAGGTCAGAGGACAACTTCTCTTGGACAGTTAACTCCTTTTTCCATTAAATTATACTTTATGTGAATTTATTTTTTGAAAAGTCTAGGTGGTTTAAAATTTACATATTAAATAGAATGGGAGGAGACGGGAACTTAAAAACTGTTTCCTGGGAAAATGTAGAATTTAGTAGATGTATTCCAAAGCAACTTGGGAGGAAAAAAAAGATAGCCATTATGCATTCACTGGTCAACACAGCATTAATTGCTTCCTTCAGGAAGCAGGTCAGATCCTTTGTTCAAACTCAGAAAGCTAGAAGTATGGTGATAAACAGATTTGATAAGTTTCCTGCTTGTTCTCGTATTTCCCTCTAATTTTCTTATAGTGTTAGATTTCTGCAAAATTAATACTCTATAACACTCTGTCACACGTGGGAGGACACTTTGTGAATTCTGAGATGCCACACAAATTCCAGGCATATTATGAGGTCTCCGAGTTACTTGATAAGATTTGTATACAGTTCACACCTAGTCAATATATGATTAAATGAATATCCAATAAAATACAAATTAAATTGGCTTTCTATCCACAAACAACATGGTTGCAAGTGTGACTTAATAAAACTCGCACACAGGAAAAAGCTTTGTCACAATGAATGTGTTTGTCAACCTCACAATGAGTCACAGATTTTCTTCTTGTTCTAAGATTGGAAACATCTCAGTAAAAGAAACAGTTTGGAAAGTTATAGAAAACAACTGAACTCTGTCTCAAGTCCTCAGAGATAACATCATTATCAAAATCGTTAGGTTGTTATAAAGGGGGGTGTGTGAGGAAGAGAGAGAGAGAATGGAGAGAGAAAAAGAAACAGCAACAGAAAGGGAGCATGCACGCTCAACAGTCTCCTTCAGAAGAGCCTGCCTTCCTGAGTGTCTGGAAGCACTAATCATGGATGACAAACATTATGTGATAACCATTGCACTTTAGTCAAGAAGTTACAAAATGGCTCTGAATATTCTCATTTCTATCTATTTGACCACTCAGCATGTGTCTCCATGACACAATTTTCACCCATGTTTATCCAATGTGTCTCCTTTTCTCACAAAGAACAGCATGCTCTACAGTTTACACAGTGCTCTCAGATCTGCTACTGCATACAATCCACATCTCACAGTTACCAGTAGGTCTGTTTGGGCTAGTGATAAAGCCACCAGGAGTCACACATGGCTTTTGGGCTCCAGATGTACTGTAACAGTTGAGCTCATCCTGGAGCTGAAGGCTAGAGCAGGACAAAGCCAGGCAACTAACTTTCTGGGCTTTTGTCAACCACAGCATCCTTGGCTGAATGGATTGGTATTAGGAACCTTCTGATTCAGATATATAACATCATTGTCCAAAGCCTCTCAGAATGAAATGTGGTATAAAGTTTTTGCATTAGAGCTAGAGCACGGCCAGTGTAACAGTGTTAAGGAATAGACACATTTATTATTTCAAAGTGCCATTCTAGTGGGACCCAGAAAAATTGAGAAAACTTGTGGCAAAACTGAGTTACGCTGTAGACCCTTCCAAATACTCTGTGCAGCCAAGGCTTAGTTACCTCAGTTATAACCAGTGTGACTGCTCTCCTCCCAGAGGGCTATGAAAATTAAAGAATCATCAAGAATTTACAAACACAGGCTCGTGGAAATGTCTGGCAGCTATGTCAAACATAAATGTTCTTTTTCTGGTAGAAGAATGGAAAAGAAGCATATTTTGTTGGATTCTTATGACTGCTGAGAGCCTGACCAGATTGTGATTGTTTGACTTCCATTCACCGAATCATGGGATCTTACAACTGGCAGTGCGTACCTTGAGAGCATCTGGTTCAAATAACTTACATTGCAGATGAGAAAACAGAGGTTCTGATGTATTCTGAAATTATTTGCCCAGGGTCATACAGCTTGTTTATGGCAGTGTCAGCACTAGATGCCCACATTTTATGACACCACAACTAGTTTCTTTCCCGAAAGTCCAGATGGACCTATAACTTGGAATTAGTATCTAGGAGAAGGATGGTGAAGATGTCGCCCTGAGACTTGATGGATTGGTAGGGAACCCTGATTGACTGGTAGGGAACCCTGGAGTATGTGCTAAGAAGGACTTTGGAGTCATATTCAGGCTTATCAGGAAAGGGTTCTCAAGGTCAAATACAACTTCTGTGATGGGGGAAAAAAAAGGAAGAGAGGCCAGTTGCCACGTGTTCCTGAAGGAGGAGCACCCAGTTTCCTTATAGGCTTTATCAGATGTGTTTCAACTATAGATGATGATTGTAGGGATTGATTTTATAAGATTTTAATGAGAGGACTGCAAAGAACAAGTATGGACTTACAGTGATAAAATATTGTCAAGTCAACAAGTGCCTGCACCATTTGCCTCAGCCTGTGCTGGGAACAAGGAGGGCTGCAGAGACAGTAGAAGACAAACCTTAATTTTCCAGTAGCCTATACTATCGTAGAGAGAAAATCATTTAGCCATCCTAATGTTATCATGGTTATTTTATAGGAACACAGTGCTTTACATTTTCAAAGCACTTTCAAAGCATTTTCTTATTTTATACACACAGGGCAAAGGAATACTTGGTTATGTGCAAATGTTTTAGGGAAAAAAGGCCCACTGAAAGGGAGGAAGGGAAGTTTGTTTAATAAAAAAACCCTCTAAAAATAAAGGCAATATATAGTACTTTTAATGATCTATTAATGAATATCTCATTCAGATATTCAAACAGAAGCTTCTCTGACAATAAAAAGTGACTAAACGGAATTGATAAATTTATTGTTCACATTTCATTTCTCAAAAAATTGCTTTGAAATTTTCTTCACATTTCATGGTTGGTTGCTCAGCAGTCCAAGTTGGAGTGGCACAATGCCTTTAGAATTCTCAGCATGCCTAAAGGAGAAGCCAGAGTTCAAATCAAGCTGTGCAAGCATTATCTGAATCATTCCAAATGTCCTCAACCAATTCTCCGTGCTGCTGCTGTCTGTCTTTCATTCAGTGAACAGAGAAAAAGAAAACTCAATTGGATCTACATCTTATTTATTTTTCAGTTGGATGAGAAAACTTTCCACTGCCTGAAAAGCATGCAAATACTAAAACACACCACAGAATGCATTTCACCAAGAGTTATTATCACTGTGGTCTTCTCAATGGCCAGAACACCACAAGGAATGGAAGTGCCGTTGGTCAGTATCTCAAGTGGGTCTGGTAGATTCGTGTTTCTCAAGGTGTTGTCCCCAAGCACCTCTAGCAGAATCACTTAGACTACTTTTCCTGCTGAAAAGTCCAAAATTTAATTCACTGAATCAGAGCCTCTGAAGGTGGTTCCTGGGAATTTAATGTAATCCTAGGTGATTCATATGTCCACCGAAGTCTGAGAACCATTATACTAATTTCTCTATAGATCAAAGTGATATAGTTTGAGAGATCCCAAAGATACCAGCCAGAGCTCTTATCTTCCCCACTGATACGCTAAATCAGAAAAATGACCAGTTTTCTGTGTTTCTAAGCCTATAGATGTGAGGATTGGCATCAGTTGACTGACAGAGAACCAGAGGTATCATATTTTGTTCCCTAAGATCATCTCTTCAGATGAGAAAAGGCATGCTTTTACCCTACAGCAAGGCATGACCAGCAAATCATAGTCTCTTGCAACATCTGCGATCACAGTTTTCTCTCTTTTCATTGAACTCTGGCCTCTAACCTTTCTTGATGTGATAGATAGATAGATAGATAGATAGATAGATAGATAGATAGATAGATAGATACCTCACAACCACCACCAATAACAAAACTTACTTGGCAACCCAAAAGTCACTCATTAGTTTTGTTTTGTGAGGGCTCATTCGAATTTCCCACTACTTTCAAAGGGAAGCTGTCACACTTGGAATACTCTGAATTGTAGGGCTGCTGCTTTTTTAACTTCTTTTTTTTCCAATTTTTTAAAAATTATTTTATTGACGTCATATTGGTTTATAACACTGTAAATTTCAGGTGTACATTATTATTTATCAGTTTCTGTATAGACTGCATCGTGCTCACCACCAATAGTCTAGTTTTTAATCCATCACCATACATATGTGCCCCTGTACCCTTTTTGCCCACCCCCACCCCCTTCCCCTCTGCCCCTTCCCCACTAATCTGTTGTCTTTATCCATGTGTTTGTTTATCTTCCACATAGGAGTGAAATCATACAGTGTTTGTCTTTCTCTCTCTGGTTTATTTTGCTTAACATAATACCCTCAAGGTCCATCCATGTTGTTGCAAATGGCACAATTTTGTCTTTTTTATGGCTGAGTAATATTCCATTGTATATACACACCATATTTTCTTTATCCATTCATCAGTTAACGGGCACTTGGGTTGCT
This sequence comes from Tapirus indicus, assembly GCA_031878705.1. Taxonomy (NCBI): domain Eukaryota; kingdom Metazoa; phylum Chordata; class Mammalia; order Perissodactyla; family Tapiridae; genus Tapirus; species Tapirus indicus. The sequence goes on from CM062917.1 coordinate 101,434,301, forward strand.
TCCTCATCTTGGCTATTGTGAATAATGCTACAATGAACATGGGGGTGCATAAATCTCTTTGTATTGTTGATTTCATGTTCTTTTGATGAATACCCAGTAGTGGGATAGCTGGATTGTATGGTATTTCTGTTTTTAATTTTTTGAGGACTCTCCATACTGTTTTCCATAGTAACTGCACCAGTTTGCATTCCCACCAGCAGTGTATGAGGGTCTTGTTTTCTCCACATCTTCTCCAACATTTATTTTTTGTCTTGTTAATTATAGCCATTCCAACAGGAGTAAGGTGATATCTCATTGTAGTTTTGATTTGCATTTTGCTAATAATTAGTCATGTTGAACATCTTTTCATGTGCCTGTTGGCCATCTGTGTATTTTCTTTGAAAAATGTCTGTTCTTATCCTCTGCCTATTTTTTGATTGAGTTGTTTATTTTTTTGTTGTTGAGTTGTATGAATTCTTTATGTTTTTTTGTTTTGTTCCTGGTTTCCTTTGCCTTGAAGAAGCTTTTTAGTCTGATGTAGTCCATTTGTTTATTTTTTTCTTTTGTTTCCCTTGCCTGAGTAGGCATGGTATTCGAAAAGATGCTGCTAATACCGATGTCAATGAGTGTACTGTCTGTATTTTCTTCTAGGAATTTTATGGCTTCAGGTCTTACCTTCAAGTCTTTAATCCATTTCTAGTTAATTTTTGTGTTTGGTGTAAGAAAATGGTCTACTTATATTCTTTTGCATGTGGCTGTCCAGTTTTCCCAGCACCATTTACTGAAGAGACTTTCTTTTCTCCTTTGTATGTTCTTGGCTCCTTTGTCAAAGATTAGCCATCCACAGATGTGTGGTTTTATTTCTGGGCTTTCAGTTCTATTCCATTGATCTGTGTGTCTGTTTTTGTGGCAGTACCATGCTCTTTTGATTACTATAGCTTTGTAGTATATTTTGAAGTCTGGGATTGTGATGCCTCCAGCTTTGTTCTTTTTTCTCAGGATTGCTTTGGCTATTTGGGGTCTTTTGCTGTTCCATATAAATTTTAGGATTCATTTTTTTTACTTCTTTCCTCATTTTTATGCTTCTTTTTGTTACTTTATTTTTCTTTCACTTTTTATAAAGTCATGTGTTCCTAGGTGTAATGGATCCCTCTAAAATCTTTTACTGATTGATCTGTTAGAACATATCTCCTTCCCCTCTCATAAAAAGTCAGTGGTCGAGAATCTTGCTGACAAAAAATAAGCAGATCCTTACTGTTCCTGATTCTATCAGCCACAGATTGTGACAATCTGGCCAGAGGTGGCTATTGTCAGACCCATCAAATCATAACGTCAAGTAGGCCCAGCAGAAAACAATGATAAGATAGAACTGGTACATCCTGAGTTAGGTAAAAGCCAGACCAGGAGAGACAAGTAAGCTTCCCAGGGAGGTAGCCCAGATCCCCGTGATCCACCACTGTCACACCCGCACTTTCCCTCTCAGCTCACATCTATAGCCACATAAAGGGTTCCTTATACCCAGTTGACAGAGGAGGAAAAATGTTGAGTTTTGTTCACAGATGAGTCTGCTCAATATGTGTGTGAAAGATTACAATGAACTGCTGTTACACTACAGCTTCCCTCAGAGATGACCCAGAAAACAGTGGTGAGAGGAAATCCTATCACTAGGCAAAACTTGAGTATGTGCACCTGGTCATCCATTTTGTGTGAAAAGAAAAATGGCCCAAGATAAGAATATATAGAGATAGAGGAGCAGTGGCAAATGGCTTGGCTTGTTGGTTAAGACCTAGGAGAGAGATTAGAAGATTGGAGACAAAGCAGTCTGGAGAATAAGTTTGTAGATGTATAGGAGTAGGTACAAAGTTAACATCTTTGTATCACATGATAATGCCTACTAGAGGGCATTCTGCATGGAAAAATACTAAAAAAATGTAGACTACCTTGGCTAGTTGAAATAGCCAGCCTCTGTCATTACCCACTCCAGTACTGACACAATGGACACGTGAATAGAGTAGCCATGTTGGCAGAGAAGGAATCTGTGCATGTCCAACAGCACGAGTTCATATTCACCAAGCTTATCTAGCTACTGCTGAATACCCAACCTGCCAACAACAGAGACCAACACTGAGTTCCCAATATAGCCCTAGGCTTTGGGGAGAACTACTAGCCATTGATAGCAAGTTGATTATATTGGACCCCTTCTGCCCAGGAAGGGTCAACAATTCATCTTACCTGGAATTGACTGATATTGGGGGATGAGATTTCCTTTCCTGCTTGTATGGCTTCAGGCGATACTACCATCATATAGAATTCTGAATAACATTGCAAGGAACCCACTTTGTATAGTCAGGGTTCTCCAGAGAAACACAAACTACATATATATATATATATATATATATATATATATATATATATATATGAAGACATTTATTTTAAAGAATTGGCTCACACAATTATGAAAGCTGGCAAGTCCAAAATCTGCAGAACCAATGTCCTAGTTTGAGTATTGTGGTCAGCAGGCTGCTGTAGAACCAGGAAGAGCTTGATGTCCCAATTTGAACAACTGTAGGCAAGAAGAACCAAGTTTCAGTTTGAAGACTGTTAGGCAGGAGAATTATCTCTTATTCGGGGGAAGGCCATCTTTTTGTTCTAGTCAGGCCTTCAACTGATTGGATGAGGTCCCCCCACATTAGGGAGGGCAATCTGCTTTACTCGGTCTACCAATTCAAATGTTAATTTCATCCAAAAACACCCTCCCTACAGAACAGAGAAATATCCAGAACAATGTTTGACCAACTATCTGGGTGCCCTGTGGCCCAGTTAAGTTCATGCATAAAATTAATCATCACAGAGAGTGTAGCAGTGGGTATATGGCCATAGGATCCACATACACACAGAAGCTGCCAACTGGATAGAGTGATAGATGACATTTTGACAGAATAGATGAGGCACCAGCTTGAAGATGGTACTCTGTGAAAATAGGGTACAACTTTAAATCAATTATCTCTATCTGGTGCTCTGTTCCCAATAGGTAGACTATCTGGGTACAGAGACAAGTAGTGTTCCAGGGACCCACTTCAAGAATCTGTTCTTTCTGCCTCTGAAACTCTGGGCATTTTTAGTTTAGAAGTCCTGGTTCCTATAGGAGTAATGTGTCCTCGAGCTATACTGAAAGACTCCTATTAAACTGTAAATCATGGCTGCCTTCTGGTCATTTCAGACTTCTTGTACCAAAAGACCAGCAAGCTAGTAGAGGTGTCACCTGAAAGAAGTAATTGACCCTGGCAATCAGGTGTAGGTAGGTCTCCTGCTGGGATGAGAAACCCTACATGGAGGCTACGAAGAATGCATTGACAACCTGGTAATCTACTGGAGCATCTCTTGGTGCTACCCTGTCCAATTTTTATGGTAAATGGGCAAGTGCAACAGTCACAATCTGAAAAGGCACAGTGACCAGGGGCTCAGACCCTTCATGGATGAGTGTTTGGTTGCCTTAATAATTAAGCCATCTAGACCAGCAAAGGTGGTAGCTGAGGGTGGTTGGTGGAGGAGGGGAGTGATGACTGTTAGTTAATTTCCTTAGGCAAACTGCCTAAGCAATTTTATTCCAGTAATCTTCTTCTTTCAAATTTTCCCAGTAAAAGAGACTAATTAGAATCCTGGAGGAGCTATTCCCTGATAGGGTGAAATTTTTTATGAGCATGTGGATCTGAGCAGCACAAGCGGTAGACTGTAGTGGATGCTGTGGTTTTCAAATGCTATATTCTCCCTTCAAGACTGGGACACTTATTTCCCCATATGTCAGATCTATTGCCTACTGTCAGCTCATAGCTAAGTTGCTTACCAGAAATTTCCCTTGGCCAAGAGTTCTCTATCCTTTTTACCCAAGAGCAGTCCTCATCCAATGACTGGTCAATCTGAAAGAAAGGGCGTACAAAGACCTGGCTCCCTTCCCTCAATTCCAGACAAATCTGAAAGGCCATGCCAGCTCCATAGCTGAGGCTTTTGTTATGACTATATCATAGTTCGATTTCTCCCCTCTGCTTAATCTTGCTTCCTTCACCCATCAAAGATATTGTTCCTGCGAGTACTCCCCAGTAAACTTCCTGCTCACAAATATCTGTCTCAGAATCTGTTTCCCAGGAACTTGACTTAAGACAATAGGACATATCAGTGACCCTCCAAAATGGCCTAATTTACTTTCACATAAAGTCATTTAAAAACAAAAAGAAATAGATCTACTTCCACTATGGCCAACTCATTGGAGTAAATCTATCTTAGATATATGTGGGGGCAATGTAAGGTGACGCAATAAATAAAATGACCCTGCTCATATCTGTAATTGACACAGTTCTTGATGCAAATGTCACACATTAAGCAAAATATGGAAATAGCCATCATCTAAGTAGATCTCATGTGATTCGTACAATACTCAGGGTTTTCCTCTAGGCCACTCTGAACTAAGGATTCTCTTAGTTTTGTCCAAAGGGTGGATTTTGGAGCTGTTGCCGGGTTCAATTTATGTGTGCAAAATAGAGCAAGCTCCCTTGCCAAAATCATTTAGAAATATGGATATGGTTTGCTCTTTCTTAGGGGCCAATTTATTGGCTGTTTATCAAAATATACAAGATTATTTTGTAGTCTGAAAACAGGAGATGGGTAAATCTCACTGTTTCGAAGTTTAACAGATATCTCAAACTATTTTTCAAATTGACTGCAAATGTAGAGTCACAAAACCTTAAGGCAAATGTAAGCTGAATCTTGCTGACTCTTTTTAAAATACAATACATCCAAATACTGCTCTTTTTTAAAAATGTCTGGGACAGCTGGTGATATTTCAAGAGGAAAATTGGAAAGATATGTTTTTATACCTTTAGGCGGGAGTGAATTATTTCAAACACTAAGTGGTTCAAAATCCCATTGAATTTAAGAGGCTGGGTTTCTTAGGATTTCTAGTGGGGACTGTATTTGGCATAATAAACTTCCTCTCCTGCTTCATTTTCTCCACCTCAAATAGCCACATGCCCTCTAACCAGCCCTTGGGACAGACCTCAGTGTTGAATGATGGATAATCGTCATTCTCACCAATTCACTTTAAGAACTATGTTTAGTTTCCAAATACTAAAGCAATGTGAACAGCTCTCTTAGGAAAACAGTAAAAACACAATCAAAACAGTTTAAATTTCAGAGGTCAAATTCATAATTCTACACGGCAGCCTAGTTTTCTCCCCAAAGGCAATGTGGTATTACATACGCTGTGAAGCACTGCATTCCCGCGTAAGGATTAGTCATAGGCTGTCAGAGCCGGCAAGGACCTTGGAGATTATCCATTTCTATGCCTTTCTTTTACAGATGAGACAAAAGGCTCCAAGGAACTGCTAGCAGAATGGAGAGGAAAAGAGACACAAAGTTGATACACAAAGTTCTTAAGTTTGTTCACAGACAAGTTGTGACCAGCCTACATATTGAGAGCATTCTCATATGGAGTGATTTCTCCCATTTCCTTCTCATAGACTCCACCTCTCAGCCCTCATTCCCACCCTACCCTGCCTGCCTGCCCTCAGCCTTGTCACCTCTCTCAGCAAGCTTACATCTTGTGAAGGCTTAAGGAGTTAAGTTAGAACACCTCTCAGGGTAACTACCACATTTATTATGGTCTTTTGCATCAACATCTTTTGCATAAAATGGATGAGAGCAAGGTCCTGCTGATGCTGGCTGGGCCCGTAATATAGAAGCAGGAAGCTGATTCTGTCTCCTCTTTGTTAATCATCTTGTGTGCAGACCCCAACAACCAACGCCCTCCTCCTCTCACACAGGACTGAAAAGGTCTAGTCTTTGTTTTCTTACCTAATTCCAGGCACTGTGATGCCTTGGTCTCTCTACTCTAACCTGTCCCATAACACATTCTCTCCTTTCGAAGTCTTCCTAAAGTTTCAACCTCTACCCCAAACCCTGTCACCTCTGTTCCTCTGTCTTTTCAACTGTACTATTTTCTCAGTGACAAAGGTCATGTTTCTTTTCTTAGTTTAAGGACGTTTTAGACAAAATTCTCTTGTAACCCTGGACAGAGATCTGGGGTCTAGGAGCGGGAGACTGGGATCTGTTCTACAATGGGGGATTGAGGGTTCCCTGGAAGACTGAGACCTCCACAAAAAGATCAAATCACAAGAGGTCTTTTATACATGTCTTTCTAATGCTGCGAATCTTAAGTGCTTTGAAGCTGTGATTTCACTACAAAAGAGTTTTCTATTAGGCATTTTGTATGGGGCCAATAGTGAGATGTAGCGAATAACTAAGCAAACAGATTAAGCATGTTCTCTTTATGATGTAGACTTTGTCACGTGCAAAGACAGACTATTTGGCATTGGTGTTTGCTGAATAAAGGAGCTGCCGCCCATGGTCAGTGCCATAGCAGATCCATTTAGTAGGCGTGGATGAAAAACCTGCGCTCTAAAGGCACCACCAACAGGAGGGAGTAGCATGGATGAAAAGCAGGGGCTTTGGAGGCAAAAAGTCCCAGGTACCAAACCCAATTCAGCTACGTCTTGCATAACCTTACACAAATCCCGTGACCTCACAGAACCTCGGTCTTCTTATCTGCAAAATGTTTTAACAAAACTTACTTAATGGGTTTGATGTGAGGATTCATAAGATGATAAGATGATGATATATGTACACACATATATATACATATACATATATATTACATATACATTAACATATCTATGATGCCTGATCTGATATGATAGTCAATAAGTGGTAGCAATTACTTTTAGTAATCAAAATAAATTCTTAGAGATTCGAGTTAGCATACAAAATGGCAATACTTTGACAATTTAAAAATTATACTACAACATAAACTTTTAAGACATGTTGCATTCTTTTTTCTATCTCTATTGGTGCCAAGTGAAAAAAAAAACTAGTTTTTTCTTTTATTTCCATGCCTTCTTCTATGGGCAAACAGTTAGTTTCGAAGACAAGAGCTGAAGTCCAGGAAACTCACACACTAGATAATTAGGCAGTGAATAACTGAAAGTCAACTGAAATGAGTATGAATTTTTTAAATAGCATCATAGGTTGAGATCACATCTACCAATCAGATCTTAATGTCATTCATTAGGGCATTTGGTTTCTATGAAAATTTGAGAAAAAGTCAGGCAGATGTTCTCATTCATCTTATAGATGAGAAATTTGAGGCTTGATGAGACTGTGTGATTTGTCCAAAGTAAAAGTGCTTGTTAATAACAAGGCAAGATAGGGCAGAAAATCAGATTTTTTTGAGCTAAAATTTATCTATAGGAATGTGTACAAACCTGAAGTATACAGTGCAATAGACTTTCATAAACTGAACACATTCATGTACCCACTACCCAGATCAAGAAGTAGGATGTTAGTAGCATCCAGTGCTACTTACGCTACTCCCAGTCACTACACCTCAAGGTAACCAATATCCTCACTTCTATCACCATTGATCAGCTTTACATGTGTTAAAAATTTATATAAATTGATGTAAACGTTCTCTTTTATGTCTTTTTTTCCTCATCATTGTGTTCTTGAGATTCATCCATCTTGCTGTGTGTACCAATAGTTTCTTCAAATTCACTGCTATATAATATTCCATTATATAAATACACTGTAATTTATCCATACTTCTATAGAAAACATTTGTGTTGTTTATAGTTCTTGGCTGCTATGAACATCATTGGACATCTACTTTGGTGTATATATGTACACCATTTCCCTTGAGTTATATAACTAGGAGTGCAATTGCTGGCTCATAAGCTATGTATACAAGAAGCCAGATCTTTTGACTCTGGGGTCAATCTCAACCTATAAATATCCTGAGCATGACTGGACTTTCTTCTGGTGCACACAGCAATGGAATTGCAAGATCAGGGGGTGAGGAGCCTAAGATGGACTGAAAGCCTTTTGGGTGCTCTTGGTTTTGAGCAGTATTGCACCATAAATGCCATAGAAGGAACATTTAACAGAAATCCTGGAAACCAGTTTCAAAGACTGGTCTATCACTTATTAGGTGCACCATCTTCAAAAACTCTCAGAGCCTTTGCAATTGCTACTCCCTCTGTCCAAATTGCTCATCCCCTTCCTTTTGTCTTGAGTAACTCCTACCCATCCTCAGGACTCAGTTAAATTCTGATTTCCTCAGCACAGCCTTTTCTGCTATCCCCAGTCCAGATCCAGTTTGCTGTTACTTGTCTCACAGAAGCCTGTGCTTTTCCTTTTTTAAAAATTATTTATCTTAATAATAGGTTTATAAGTGATCATTTTTATAAGTATCGGTTTATCATCTGCATCATTAGATGATAAGTTCTGTGAGGACAGAGATGGGTCTTTCTTGCTCATCACATGTGTTTGGGGTCCCCAAGACCATCCTCAGGTTCAATAATTTGTTAGGAGGACTCACAGGACTCCACAGATGTTTATACTCACAGTTACAACTTGTTAGAGTGAAATGATTCCCATCACAATCAGCAAAGGGAAAACTAGGTATAACCTTCCTCGTCCAGTGAATCACACAGTGCACCTAATTTCCCCAACAATGCATTGTCACAACACATGTGAAATGTTACCAAACAGAGAAACTCATTAGATAGTCAATGTCCAGAGTTTGTTTGTTTGTTTGTTTTTTGGTGAGGAAGATGAGCCCTGAGCTAACATCCATTGCCAATCCTCCTCTTTTTCTGTGGAAGATTGGCCCTGAGCTAACATCTGTGCCCATCTTCCTCTATTTTATATATGGGATGCCTGCCATAGCATGGTTTGATAAGCAGTGCATAGGTCCACGCCCGGGAGCTGAACCTGTGAACCAAAGTGGAGCACGTGAACTTAACCACTACACCACCGGGCCGGCCCCTCTATGTCCAAAGTTTTTATCTGAGGCTTGTAACATCGTACCCTCAGCCTAGCACATACTTAAATCCCAGATTCCCAGAAGGAAAGCACATTGTTGTATAAATAGTTTAAGCACAATGACCTACTCTTATCAGTTCTGGGATGGAGGGAACCCTCCCAAAATTCACGTTCCCAGACACCAGGACAGCAATTCCATGGATGGTTCTCAAAATAAGGATTTAGTTCAGGAAAATATCAAGAGATAATGGTTAACAAATTTAAATACTTCTTTGGTTTTTCTTTAATTCCAGGAATTTCAGAACCTTCAGCTGTATGAATCTCCAAAGTGGTGTGGGAAAATAGAGTATACAATGTTTTCCAAATTCTTTGGCCATGGAATACTTTTTTTTCTCCCTTAGTTTTTCTTTTGTTTTTTGTGGTGAGTAAGATTGGTCCTGAGCTAACATCTGTTGCCAATCTTCCTCTATTTAGTATGTGGGACACCACCACAGAGTGGCTTGATGAGCAGTGTGTAGGCCCATGCCTGGGATCCAAACCCGCGAACCCCAGGCTGCTGAAGCAGAGCATGCAAAGTTAACCACTATGCCACGAGGCTGGCCCCTCTCCCTTAGTTTTTAAGGAATTCATGTTCTGTGAAGAACACAACTGAAAAATGTTGTTCTAATTCCAGCCCCTTCTCTCAGGCCAGTCACCTTCCCATCTCAGCTTTCCCCTGACAAGGCTCAGAGTACAACAGTCCAAAGCACATTTTTCAGGTTTCACAGAGCATATTAGAGTTACAGCTGTTTAGCCTATTAATTCTCTTACTTCCTTCTAAGCCACTTGCCATCATGACCTTAACCCCACAACACGCAACAGTGATTCTGGATCACAGATAATGGAAAAGTAAAGAGGTTAAGCTACGTTCACTGATAACAAGACAATATTTATTCAACATCCCACCTTATATGACCCAATTTCTGTTTCTTGGCAGAATTTTGCAAAGGTAACTTAATTGAAATTCATTAGTGTGTTACTGACCATACAGCACAAATAGTGTAGAACAGAAGTAATTAACCACCGTTCCAGTTGAAAACCTACATTCAGTTCCTTTTCTATTTTCCTCACAGCTTCTAGGGTTGAGACTACTGAGGTGAAGGCCGTGTCAAAGAGGTCATAAATAAAGCCACTGCTTTGGATAATTAATATACAGTGTTATGATTTTTTTCAGGCCAAGACTATTAATTTTTGATAAAAAGTTATGTATAGTCATACAGGAACTCATTTAGAAAAATTGCTTTCATATAAACATTAAAGGAACACCTTATTTTTCTTCCCATGTTTAATTGGACAATTTTAATACAAAGCAAATTGAATAAAATGGAGTCCAGGCTTCTCTGCAAAGCAATAGTTCACTAAGTCTAGCTAGGTGTATGCTTAATGAAAAAACATAATTTTTTCATAGGTGAAGGAACTGAGACATGGCTGTTTGTCAAACAATTCAGACCTTATATTTAGACTCCTCAGCCACTTCTGAAAGTATCAATAAATTAGTTGGCATCAAGTCTCAACCATGAGCAAGGAATGCAAACAGTTATTGCCCCAAAGACTAATAAATTTTCTTCCAATCCTAAAGGTAGGGACCAAGGCTTTATATTTTTATAACGAGAATAAAAAAGAACTGTCTCAAAAATGATGTTTGGCTAGAGTCTCTTTTATGGGATCACTAATCCCATTCATGAGGACTCCAGTCTCATGACCTAATCATCTCCCAAACAGGGGACACAAACATTCAGTCTATAGCAGGAATGGTCCACACACTTGGTGCGTCAGAATTAACTGGTGGTATTTTTTTTAAGTGAAGATTATGGAGCCCCATCCCAGATCTGCTTAATTAGAATCTTTGGGAGGAAGGCCTGAGAATCTACATTTTTAATATGCTCTACATACGATTCCTATACACACAAAAATTTGAAAATAACCTTTTCAGATGACCACAGATGGACAAGATCACATCCTGTTCTCAGGGCCAGGTTAGGTGATTTTTAGCTGGGTTCTGAAGGATGGGTAGGACTTGAGAGTTAAGACTGAAAGGAAGGGGCATTCTAGTTAAAAACAATGGCATGGGTGGACACACAGAGGCAGAAAAACAAACTATATTTATCAACACAGGAGCTGCACTGTGACTAGTTGTCTCAATGGAAAGCATCCCCTTCCCATAACCAAGAAGATGCACAAGGTCCCCCGGGTATAGGAGACCGAGGCAAACAGAGCAAATTTTATAGGCTCAAAGATGGAGAAGATTCTATTTGCGGGGGAGGCGGAGAGAGGAGAGTTTTCTGTAGAGGAAACTGCACTGCTTTGTTTTGAATTGTCTATTTACTCATTAATATTCAGCTTTGATCCAAAAATTTAGAAACAAGCTCTGATGATCTAATTTTGCTCACAGAACTAATAAGTGAGCTTTGTTGATGTGTCTGCATTCTAACGTCCTCTGATAAAGCAGTGCTAATCGGCTGCTGTGGTGGATGAAGATAAGCACACAAAGACTGTGATGTAGTTGCCCTCCCTTTTTATAATTAACTTTTGAATTTGTGGTGCCTTTTAGGGTCTAAAATAAAATGGTAGGCAGAGAAAGTTTGATCGTCAATCCCATTTAATAGCACCAGTGGATAGTAGATCTTGCTATTCTATTTAACGTTTTATTATTTTATTTTTTAACTTAAATTTCTGATGCTATCAGACTCTAAATTTTCACGCTTTTTCACTCTTTTTTCCCCCAGTAACTTTACTGAGATCATAATGGTTTATAACGTTGTGTAATTTCGGGTGTACATTATTGTTTATCAATTTCTGAGTAGACTTCATCATGGTCACCCCAAGTAGTCTAATTATTGTCTGTCACCGTACGTATGTGTCCCTTCACCCCTTTCACCCACCCACACCCACTTTTTCACTCTTAAACTGCTTTAATTCCTGATTCAGGGATGTTTGCAGATCACTATTATTGAGTGCACAGGTTAAACTTTCAATCGACTGTCCTTGGTGGGAGGCCTATACACTGTGAGAATAATCTAGTGCTGGGCCACAGGCCCCCTGCGGCTGCCATGCTGGGAGGACCCTGCAGCCCTGCTTGGACAGCTTTTCCTTTTCAGGCACTTCTTGCCTCAAGCTGTGTCCTACAGCTGCAGTGCTCCTGTGCATCACTGTTCATGGCACATAAGCCCAAACCCATCTGAGACTGGTTGTTCTTATTCAGATGCCGGCATGAGCACAGGTTGTGGACTGAGTGTGGAAGAACAATCCAGGGTCATGTGGCGCAGAACACAGCTACCTATTTAAGCAATTGCCTGTGAGTTCCCGTCAACACCTTTGGAAGGGCATTGTGGTCATGACAGGTTACACTGCTGGTCTTTCCACTGCAGGATGTTAGATATTCAGCGCAGGAATCTTTAAACGCAGGCAACCCGGTATCTAAAAATGGCCTACTACATGCTTAAAAAGAGAGATAATTCGTCCATCCTCAAATAACGAGGGCTTGATTTTGGAAGCTTGACCATGCGTGACTGAACTCTAATCCATGGTACAGAAGTGGCTCCTATCTGATTTGTACCGTCAATAGTGGTATAGGAAATCATTTCAGGTTCAAATTTCACAGGATCAAATTCAAATTTGTCAACAAAATATATAACCCCTCCAGGATGATAAATCTGTGTGAAGCTCAACCAGTAGACCATAGACAGCACAAACTGAACATCCGAGCCTGAATGCAAGTGACTCCACGGCTCCAGCGCTTCATCCCCCAAGTAAAAACGTGGGATTAAGCAAGTCACCGTGGAGCTGGAGTGACCAGGTTCTTTTCATCACTTCCAGAGATTCTTAACCACTCTTCTTGCAATGCTGGGTTCCCGGGACCCAGTGCTGCTGGGAGTGGAGCTGGAGGCACACGCAGATGATAGGCCAGTGTCCCAACTTCTCTCATGCCTGAGCACTGGGGCCCATGGTCTGCACGTAACCCAGTAACTGCACAGTGTAGGCCCGGGCCAGAGCCCACATGATTATGTGCATTTCCTGCTCTTTCCCTGCAGTCTCACTTCAAATTTCAGAGCCTTTGCTGATGCTAGCGTTGTGACCGAAACGACTGACAAACAATTTGAAGACATGTCCAAAAAGCATGAAGGAGATTGTCATTCTGGTTCAACACCCAAATTGTTATTTGTAAAAACTAGTTCAACCTTCTAGTTCTCTCCATATTTTCTCTGCCCAGAAGCCAACTATCAACCACAGTAATCTCTCTGTGTCTCCCAATGTATTTACGTCATACCCCCCATCAGGCATGGCATAACTTCTTGTCCGTCCCCCTGTCTGAGGGAAGTGTGAGTTTTAAACAGAGCAGGCAGAAGCCTCCCCAAAACTGTGCTTTCTCCCTTGGCTCTGGTATATTTTCTTGGTCAGGATTGCTCCCGCCAGGCAGGTCATTTCTGTACCTCTTTCCTGTACTGGAGGAAACTTGAAGTGGCTTGAGGGAAAATCACGCTGTTTAAAGTCTGGTAAATGGGTATTAGTTGTGTGACTGTGGGCATTATCAAACTTGGCTGCATTTCTGTTTTCTCCTCTGTAAGCCTAGGACTGGGTATGAAAAGTGTCTAATGTAGTGTGTGGCAGGGAGCAAGTATTCCAGTAATGGCTGTCAACCTCCTCATTATTGTTATATTTGTATATTAGTGAGAGGGACTTTTTAGAGCAGCTGGACAGCACCTGGGAGTCACCAAACCCCATATCCTGCATCCATAGGTCTATAAAATAAGCCATCTCAGGCCAGCAGTGGGGTAGATGGAACCACTGAATTTGTTGTGGCCCCTGAAACTACCGCAGGGATCAAGGTTGGGCTGAAAGAGATACTGGTGGTTAGCAAACATTCTTCCCCTCTCTTGTAATTTTACTGGCTGTGGTCTGGCAAGTTAGAACCCAGATGGAAACTGAAATGCCTCCTAGCATATGAGGGATGTATTCTGCTTCTCCCTCCCTTGACATCAGTAGGTGTTTTAAATATATATACGCATTTAATGGCACTAATATGCTGAGTTTTTATCATTCCTTTGCCAAAATATCTGCCTCCAAGTGTCACAGAGTCTGAAAAATCATTGAAATGTGGGTATCTGGAGACCTGGGTTCTAACCATGGGATGCTGGTAAACCTGCTCTCTGGGGAAAAAAAAATGGCTTATAGTGTTTGCCAATTTCTGTGGTGTAAATACTCCCACTTGTGGCTGATTTCAAGCTTTCAACCTGACCTGTCTAAACACAAGATTGGAAAGAAATGAGTACAACTGGTTCTTATGGGCTGACACAAACCAGCTCTAACCCAGCAGTGGTTCTAGACCAATTCTGCAACTTTCAAGACGTGTTTTGTGAACCAAACCTTATTCTCTGGGTTTCTGTTTTCTCATCTGTACAATGAAGAAATTAAACCGGACTAGTGTTCCAGTCTGGATGATAATAAACAAAAAATATGTTCTTGGCTCAAAGAAACTTAGGAACTTTGGAATCAGTAAAATAGGTCCATTAAATAGGTTTCTTTATAACAGGAGTCCTTAGAGACTTTAACATGTAAGACTTTAATATCGTGATTCAGTTAGAGGAAACTATTGTATTGAGCTTTTCCCAAACATTTTTTTAAATGGCACGGCTATCAGCACTAACCAGAACTCTGTACTAGATGATATTCTTGCAGCTCTAAAATCCAAAGAGAGAAACGAGCATCAAAAAATTTCCACCCTCTCCCCTACTCCTACCTCCCAACTCCACTCCTCACTTTTTAAGTTAAGGGAGCTAACTTTTGTTGAATGCTTGCTCTGTGCTGAGTGTGAAACTCAGCTATACCAAGGTTTTCTAATTGAAAGCTAACACCTATCCTGAAAAACAGGAATTGTTTTCTTCTATCCAATTTCCAGATGAGAAATCTGGGTCTCACTCAAGGTCACAGTTTGTTTGAACTGAAGGAGGCAGCTAACACTGCCAGTCAATAAGTTCCTTTGCCGAAGACCCTACTTAAACACAAAATGAAAGCTAAATTGCCTATGCATAACCACAACTGATCCTGTAGGTGGAGATCTATTTTAGCAATAGTGACACCTTGTGGCTGTATCTGCCTCTGCTTAGTAGCCAGAAGGACTGAAAGGGATCCTTTCCAAGTCACCCCCTGAGAGCAGTGGGACCGTAGCAACAGGAAGGAAGCCTGAGAATTCTGTGGGCTCATCATTTTGTCATTTCAGAAATAACCTGAGATGAAAAGAGTCAGAGCTATCGTTTCTCTTCTTCCCTTTTCTTTTCTCTCCAGTTCTTTTCTTTGATTCCTATGATAAACTAAGAAGCAAATAAGTTTGCTTTTACGTTCAACCCCATCCACATCCAAAACAAAATAGTACATTTTTAAATGCAGGGCTGAGTCTTTGATGTTATGAAAAACACTAATGGGCTTTAATTTCAATGAGACTTTCAGATTCTGGGAGGCCCTCTGTGTAGCCCTTTCATGAGTTTTCAGAGAGATTTCAGATGCTTCTTAATAAGATGGAAAAACAGACACATTTTTTTAAAGCACCAAAGTGATTCTAGGTTCTTAGAAGATAACAGGGCTGTTGTCAGGTCATTTCAAGAAATGTTTGGAAGGAAATCTTACAAAGATACAAGGGAAGATAGGAAAGCCAAAAGTGGACAATGCAATGGAGAAGGTGGAAGTACAACAAAAAAGGACTTTTTATTATAAAACCAAGGCCATGCACTGGATCCTCAGACCTCACGGAGAGCCAAAACATTGTGAAAAGTTCTATGTGGGGGATCTGAAGAGTGGAGAGTTGAAATGCACATGAACCTGTTGCAGATTTTCAGAGGTTGAGGCAGTGGGGAAAGGAGAGGTTTAAATTCTGCAGAGGCACCATGACTCAGAAGGCAAAATAAAGAAGTGGAAAATGAACGTTTGTGACTCCCACTTGTGTCGTGCTGCAGCCATATCAACTCTCAGAGCTTCTGCTATGTCAGTCACAGAAAAGAGATGAATACTAGAGGGAGTCAGGAGAGCCATACGGAAGGCCAACTCTAAAGCACTCTGTTGTGTGGGAAAGCTCAGATGAGTTAGGTGACCCGATAACACACCTGTGCCATATCCCCTTAGTCTGCAGGGATAAGGCTGGGGTGGAGAGCTCAGAGTAAGGGAAACAAGACTCAGAGGAGAAATGGAACGGTTAGACATGAGAGAAGGGGAGTAAGGGAAGGAAGCAAGCAGATGAGGGTTTGCGAGCAACGTCAGAGTTAGGAGATCAACCAACCTATTTTCACCAGGTAAGTCTTGTTTTGAACTACCTGTGTGGAAATCCCTTCTCAAAATTCCTGGATGAAGTGGGAGTCAGTGACCACAGGAAGCTGGGCAGGGATTATATGTCTCTGAGCTGTTGCTCATATTCTTTTTTTTCAACTAGAATCTTCTTCCAAGCCTCATCTCTGTCTCTCTAGCAGCACTTCACATGACTAGCAAACTCTTTCAGATTCACACCACTGTGTATCCCTTCTAAATAATGGCTTAGCAAACACTGGCTGCCAGACCTGCAGGAAGCACTGGGATGCAGACAGCGTGAAGTCAGACCTCACCTTGTTAGGAGCTCACTGGGTTGGGGGCGGAGGTTGCAGTGGGGGAAATTCTCTGAATATCCTCCTTTCATAACACATTGCTGCCTCTCTCTTGCCGTGCTTACTATTGTTCTTGAAAACAATTGCTTTGTCCAAGATAAGTCCCAAACTACCCAAGGGCAGAGACTATGTTTTAATCTTTGTACTATCCCGGGGCCATGGAACACAGTAGATGCCTACTAAATGGTCATTTATTTGAGTTGAATATCTGACTGACTGAGGGTAGGACCTATAGCTGTTGCTTCCATTCCAAATGTGCCACACTCTAGCCACCAAGATAGAGGTAGCATTTTTCTGGCTGGCTCCTGGCTGGGGAAGGCCAAGGTTCAGCCAGAGAAGATATTTAGTAAGAGGGCCAGCCGGGAGAATGTCATGGGAAAACAGAGATTAGTGGGTAGGTAACATCAAGTCTGATTAGGAGGCAAAACAGAAAGAGAAGTGGACCCAACCAAGGGCCATGGCAGGAATCCTGCCTGCCTTTGAGCTTAATCTGATCATTACTTTACTCTTCTCACCAAGCCCATCCCTCACACACAACCCTTCTGGATTGCTCTCTTGGTGGAATTATTCCAGCTGCTATTCCAAGTATGAGAAGTTGTCTTCTAAAGAGTAATTTGCCTGTTTCAAATGTGTAGGACTAGAAACAAGACAATACATGATAACTTAATTAACACATTTTCAGATAAGACAGGCCTGTTTTAAAACAACAAAAAGAGAGAAAAAGGAAATCTTCATAATTCATCCCCGGAAAATGAAGCTCCTTATAACAAACAACCAAGCTGTCAGAAGCCACCACTGCCTTCCTCCTTAATCAGCAGGAATGGGTAGAAATGCCCCGTGGGGATAAAGAGCACACAGACCAGCTTGTCATTAGACTCCGAACGTCGCCTCAACGCCTCGGAGTGCAGTGTTTACCCATCGATGCTTCCCTGACCCCGACTCTAAATCTGGTCTCCAAGAGTCTCTTTTCTCTAATCAGGAAAAACACAAGCTGATAAGATATTTCATTATTATTTTTTAAAGGAATTTGTGGAACTGGTATGGAGAGATGGGGTACAGCAAAAGACCCTGACCTCTCTCCACGCCTCTGTTGTGCCTGCAAAGCTGTGAAGACCAAGCTCATCTAGTTCCTTTAGGGCACGTCATTCCCCTGAGGAGATTGATCCTGGATCGGAGGAGTCCAAAGCTGTGTGTTCAGTTATCTCCAGCTTCTTGAAGAACTCAGAGTCGGCTCTGTCCTGGCACTGACTTGTCCAGCAGTTTCCTCCGTGACTGAGTATGGATGGAATCATTTCCCTTCCCCATTCCAAGGCTCTCAGAGGCATTGCCTGTAGTGGACAGAACATTTTGTACCATTTTAATTGGTGTTTAATGATATTTTTAAACTATCATGATATAGTTTTCCCTTTCTTTTCAGATGTCTTGTAATGCTATTTCTATGCCTCTTATTCATTATTTTGTTTATAAATTTTTGTTATAAATTATAAATGTCCACTCTAGAAAAATGTGAACCTTAAAGAATAATTATATATAGTGGAAAATAAAGCTCACGCAAAATCATACTTCGAGGAGGCGTCCATTTTCTCTCTTTCTCTCTCTCTATGTCTCTATCTGTGAATGTGCGAGAACAAATACACCTATGCAGTCTCTATCTCTTGTAAGGATTTTCTAAAATGCACCTTATCAAGATAGAGGAGGACAGTACTGGGCATGAGGAAAGGTTTAGGACTCTTGACTCTTGAAGTCTCCACTATGAAGCAGGTTTGTGGAGAAGCCGCTCCACAACTCAAGTACCATTTGGGAATTTCTTACCCTATTTAATTCAACTTCGCACTGGCCTCTTGACACTGAACAAGTTATCAGGAAACAAAACTACTATGACTGAACAAAGTGACAGGTGCATAAAGTACCAGGATATCTCAAAGTTCATCAAAAATACTGCCTCGTATACAGAAAGTGCAATCCATTTTCCCTCCCAATGAATATGTGGTGAAAGGATTTCCTTCTCAAATATTCATTTTAAGATAAGGAGTAGTGAGACAGAGATCTGTAGGTGTTTGATTTGGATAGTTTCTTTGAAGGTTACTTTGGTGGAATTGCTCACTTTAACAATATGACAGCCCTTTATCAGAGCACAATGAATGTAAATGACAAGTAGTCATTGGCAGAGAAAAATTTGCTATCATAGGAAAAGGAAAAAATATGCAGAGATACACTGGGAGAGCAGACTGGGTAATAGTGGAGATTCTTCTCTTCTCGTTATCTGTAAAAGTGAGTGTGGTATACTTGGTACCTGAATTTGTTCAGCCCTTCTTATCAGAGTTTTTCATATTGTCAAGGAAGGAAAGTAATTGAATAAGTCCTCTGCTGGCAGCATTCCTATCCTTTGGTTTATTAGCATATAGATTTTTATTAGTAGCAGCGCAGAAAAAAGATTCTAGGGAGGGGATATAGGAATTATATTACGGAAATAGGTTTTTGTGATGTCAGCCTAGGTTGAATCCAGGTGCCCCATATATTTATTGAGTGACTTTACCAAGTTGACTGGTCTGATCTCATCCATATATTGGAGATAAAACTAGTTCTTATTTTATAGGATTGCCCTGAAGATAAAATGAGATGACCTAAGCAAATACCTTGTACTTAATTAGTGTGTAACAAATATTAGTTCTATAGTTCTATTCTAGAAGTACTTCTAAGAACTAAAGGCAGAAAGCTAGCTGATTCAAACTCTCCCCCAGCCTCTTCAGTCCAAGGTATTCACCATTGGTTTTTAGGCCAAGAATCCACATATATGTAGCATGTACACATTTTGGTCCACAGACTTGAGTGTGCAGAAACTATTTTCCTTACATCATTCTTCAGGGCGGTAGGGAATTTTATCCCAGGTATTACAGGTTCTCCTCCTTTGCTCCCTTCCTGGGTTGTGCCAGACTCTCAAAGGTTTGTGAGGTAACTGGAAATAGGCATGGTCTGCTAATGTCCATCATGTCCGGGTTGCTCCTGACTTCTCTTGGCTTTTGCCTGCTGTGGTCCCTTGAAGTTCCCTGACTTACTACATCCCTACTCCTGTAGGTAACAGTATCTTAGCTAATGCTGGAAACCCGTGCCAAAGTCCCCTTCCTGAGATGCCCACTGGCTTAGAGTAACAGCTCTGTCTCACAGCCCTTAGCTTAAAAGCTCCCTCTCTTCTCTCTCCCTCTAGAGCTCTAGCAAAATATCCTTTGATTAAAGCTTTTCAAATACAGACTGCTTCGTGCTGCTTCTGCCTTTTATCTTACTCAAATTCTGACTGCAAAGACCACAAGGAACCACAAAGCCTGGTAACTTGCTTCGGAACAGGGAGAGGGGCACAGCTTAGGGAGAGAAGGAGAAAGTAATATTTCAATTAATTATCCTGACACATGCACAGGATACCATCAGGTTTCTTGAACTTGAGAGTAGTCAAACGGGAAATTTCTTCCTGCTGCATCCAACCTTGAAAAAAATATATCTTCAAAGAAATGTAGCAAGAGAACTACTTGTGAATGTAATTATTCAGCCACCTCCTCTCCTTCCGCCTCGTGGGTCTGCTCTTCCACCCATGAACTCCCAGCACACAGAACTGTCCACTGCTTCCGCTCACTCCTCGCTCAGCCCCGACTGCATCTGCCTTCATCTTCTCCCCAGCACTGTCTCTTAGTTCTCAAGCACTGGAACAAATGCCATGTCCTCCATGAAGTCCTTTGTGATCTTCACACACTCCTCTTCAGTTCTAATGAATCACTTCCCCTTTCTCCCACAGCTCTGTGTTTATACAATTAAACATTTATTTCTTCTGCATCTTGGACTACTTAGTTTTGTTCTGTTTCTGCTTCCATAAGATCATCAACATCTGGAAAGCTGTCTTGACAATAAATTCAAATTTGAAATCTTTCAGGATTTCAAATTCCTGAAAAGAATTTGAATCAATTTCAATTGAACAAAGTCATGATGTTGGAGACAAAAGAGGTTGCTGCAAAAGGCCTGTAACTTTCTGTACATTTCAAAGGAGAGTTCACAAGGGGGTTTATTTGGTTGGTTTTGGTTTTGTCTTGGGTATAGGGCAATGATTCTTAATCCTGTTTGTGTGTTAGAACAACCTACATAATTTTCTGAAAGTAGCAGTCTCCAGGCCCCGCCCTCAAAATTCTGATGTAACTAGTCTGAAGTGGGGTGCAGACATTGGTATTTTGTGTGTGTGTGTGAGGAAGACTACCCCTGAGCTAACGTCTGTCGCTAATCCTCTTCTGGTGAGGAAGACTAGCCCTGGGCCAACATCCTTGTCCATCTTCCTCTACCTTACATGTGGGACACCCGCCACAGCGTGGCCAGACAAGCGGTGCGCAGGTCAGCCCTGGGGATCCGAACCAGCGAACCCCCTGCCAGCAAACTGGAGCACAGGAACCTAACCACTACACCACTGGGCCGGCCCCCAGACATTGGTATTTTTTTAAAACTTCCTGGTTGTTGTGAATGTACAGACAAGGTTGAGAAACGCTGGGTTAGATGCAAGAGCTAATGGTGAAATTCCTGAATCCCATTTTCCTGACATTTATTGAAGTTTCTTTATTAATATTTCTCATTTTCCTATCTCCTCAATTTCCAAATTTACTTATCATCCTTTTGTAGTGTGTGCATTTTTGTGAGTCAACTCAAATTCTTTTGGAAATATGCAGAATTTAAATCAAGTCACTAGAAGAATGAACCAGCAATCACCAATCCAAGTGTCCCAATATACTAAGGTATTTCCATGGAATCGTAAGGAAAACATAAAATTCTCAAAATAAATTCTATTTCAATATAAACTTGTACTTTTATTTCACTGTCTTGACTTGTTCATTGATTCCCCTCCCTGCCCCCAGCCATACCTCTAATGCTTCTTTTAGCAAAAGGAAACTGTAAAAAAAGAGAAAAGAAAGAAAGAAATAGGCATATATCAAAACTTCAAAAAGTTTGGATATCTTTAAAACTTGCTTAGGTTTACCAACTCTCTATTAATCTATAATTCTGAGTGCAGAGCTTATTAATTTGTTGGCTGAGCTCTTTATGAAGAGGGGAAAACCTACATCAGGATTGGATTACTGAAATAGCATAGACACAATTCTTTTAGGATCTGCAAGTGTGAGACTGAAATGAATAAAATTGAATCACATGGTTCAACCTATATCTTTGGTCAGAACTTCCTGTAATGTAGCCAAGTCTCTTGTTCATAATTAAATATTACAATAATCTACTATAACTTTATCTTAATGAAATGTGAGCAGTTATATTAAGCAATTAGGGTTCTATGAAATCTTTTCAAGATAAGTAGAAAAATTACATAAAATCTTCCATAATTGATCATATTTAATTCCATAGCACCAAAATTTACTACCATAATTGAATCAGGACACAGATGGCGTGACTGCATTTTAAGCATTTCAAAACATAGTAAATATAAAAGATCACAATCTCAACGTAGCAAAAGCAAAAACTGCTATACTTGAAACTTCAAAGTACAGAAATACTCTACTTATTCCAGTTTATGTATTTAAATTCAATCTCTTCCTTATTTAGGTTGCACAGAACTTTTAATACCTGATGTTTTGGTTTCCTTCCTGGCTATACTTAAGCATTATCCTAAAAATCTACCAGAAAATGAATTTTTTGAAAATTTAATAAACTATATTTTTCTGAACAAAACAAAATAAAGAGAAAAAAAAGGACCATTTTCCTACCAGATAGCTCACAGGGGTGTAAGAGCCCCAACTTGATCACGTTTCAGGCATGCTGGCAAATTATGAAGTTGCTGGAGATGTCACAATGTCATTGTGCTGTGGTCTCTCGATTTGTAAAATAGAAATGAGGGCATCTTCTACCTTCCTCTAGCTGATATGGAAGTTATGTTATATTGAACTCTGTTCCTTCTGGCAAAGAAAGAAGAGAAGGGGGAAAATTGTCTGTAGTCATTAATCCATACAATAGGAACTTCACAAATATCTAAATTATACATGTTAGGAATTGATAGAGATTTTTAAACCTCATTAAAAACTTTCTGCAGTAGGTGCCAATTTTTATGTATATAAAACATTATTTTTTTAAATTACAGCAGCAAATTCAAAGATGGATTCATTTTCCCTCATGTGTTCCTTCTCATAACCGCTGGGATACAGCACATTTCTGTTTCCCTGAATTGTTTTTTTTTTTTCTTAATTGGCCTCTCTGGATAATTCCACAAGATAAAGAGGAAAATAGTCTCTGGGATTACTAATACTGAACAGGTGCAAAATGTACCATCGAAAACCTAGTTAAACCTCAAAGGTGGAAGCTCCAAATATAAATTAAATGAGAGACAGACAGCCTCATCAGTGCCCATATGTTGGTCAACTGGGGATGCTCTTATCAGAACAATCTTTGTAAATGTAACAAGCCTGTTTCAATGCTACCCACAGCATGAAGCTGATTTCTATTTTGCATTGCAATAGATTATACAGCTTCAATTTTCAATGGACATGCCCTAACATATTGGGTCTCCCCGGAGACACAGCAGTGACATTGACAAGGAGGGGAAGGGCTCAGCAGTATCATGCAATATTTAAAATGTTTTTTCTTGACAACCAGCAAACTGTGATTACCAAATAGGATGATTCACCACTTCTAGCTGTCAAAAATAATAGCATATCCTAATAGAGCCCTGTTACAGAATGACCATCTAAATGTCCAATATCTGAAAGATGTGTTCACATATTGATAAGATAAAATATTTAACTTGTTATATATGAAAGAAAATATTGCCTTATAGCTTTGCTTTTTACAGTGAGAAATAAGGTAAGGGAGAATGTTGCATTAAGAAAACAAACTCAGCACTGCACTACAGATACTCATGATTATACCTGCCAATGTTATGCCACCTTTGCTAGAATGGTCTCCAAATGGTCACTGCACTAAGCTGGAAACTAGTTTGCCCACGACTGAGTGGTTTTCTGGAACTCCGAACTTTCACTGTAGGGTCAAGAAAGTCCCAGGCAAACAGGGACTAGTTGGTTCACCTACTGGAAACTTTCTACTTACCGTGACTACACACTTTGGTCTGAAATAATGTAAAACCATATATCAACTACCCAACAGCTGAGAACTCTGCTGGATCACTCTCATGGTGGAATTTAAAGGAAGACAAAGGAATAATAGAGCTTTCAATGTTCCAACCTAACCATTATATTTTGGCAAAAAAGTTAAAGAATTCCTCACCTTTTTCTAAATATTTGTACTGGAGTTTGGGCACCATGATCTCTGAGATGACTGGGAAGACTTGTCAGCATGATCTCACATCAGACAGAAGGGAAACTGAAAACGTGTTGGGCTGGGTTTGACTAATTTCAACCTAGATTAAATTGTTGATGTCACAATCTTAGAGTAATTTAAAACCACATATCACAGACTTGAAAACAGTACAGCTTTAGACTAGGATATTCCAATAGGATTTTCCTTCTGGAGGCCATGAGGCAAGGTCACCATTATGAGTACTGAGTACCGTAGAGGGAGTGGGACATTCCGTGGTCAATCACCCTGGAAAGTGGCAGGTCCAGGACAGAGAATGAAGTTGGAGAGGGGAAATGTGAAACCTAAATCACAGACATGTCCAGAACTCTCCTGGAGAGAAGGTAGTAACACTGATATAAAGAAAGCCGAGCAGGAACCAGGCAGAGAGGCACACTGTGAGGTGCCCTAAGGGAGCACGTACTCTTGAGTAGGACCAGATGTAGCACTTTTCCAGGATGTTCATCTTCTGTAACCCCTAAAATATTTAGTAAACTCTTGTAGACACCTGCAGGTTGGTCTCAGCTGGGCTATGAGAAGTTAAGGGAAAGGGCTGTTCCCCTACTTGGGATGAAAAGTTAGAGCAGTTTCTCAACTTTTTTTTTCATTATTGACCCCCTAAGGAGCCTTGTTAGGCATTTTTTTCCCTAATTGACTCCCTCCCCATGAAATTTTAATACACAGATAGACCATATATCTGTTTATGTACTATATGCATTTCTGTGCCTTATGCATTAAATGAGTAAGATGAGTATGATGTTTTCACCCCTAAGAACTAATTTTCACCCTGTGGATGCAATATCACCCCCACTGAGAATGCGTGGGTTACAGAGAAGGGAGAGATATTGCATTCTTAGAGTATCAAGAGGTGACCTACAGTGAAGCAAGTAGCAACTCATTGGGCAGAGTAGAGATCAGAAGGCTGATGAGACCCCAGAAGACAGCCTGGATTGTAGAGGACACAACATCCCCAGGTAAGAGACTGGATTCCCGGAAGTTGACTAGAATGCCAGTTCTCAGTCATCGTAATGTGGTTATTAAAGGAAATTTCATTTTGTAGTTATGGGCTGGTAAGGCCAGGGAACATTTGGTTTACAAATGTAAATAAAATATATTTTGACAAAAGTTGATGAACAAGATGGGGCTTAAAATTCTCAGTGAAGATGGAACATCATATGCACTCAGCTGTACCAAAAAAGAAGCATGTATGATGAAATACAGACAGAACGTAATAATTAGGGTGATTAGTGTTTCTGAAAACAAAAATAAAATTTGAAATTATTAACCAAAAGCAATGCTGTAGTGTGTCTCAATGGCTAAAGCTGGACTGGTGTTGTGGTAAAGGATAACCAGAGACGATGATATAAAAATCAAAATTCATATAACAACTTTTCTGTCAATAACGGACAGCATATATGACAGCGGTCCCATAAGATTAGTACCGTATAGCCTAGGTGTAGTAGGCTATACCATCTAGGTTTGTGTAAGTACTCTCTATGATGTTCACACAACAACAAAATTGCCAAAAAATGCATTTCTCAGAATGTATCCCTGTTGTTAAGCAACACAGGACTGTATTATAAACTCTATCCACCTTCAGTCTTTTGTACTGGAGACTATGTTGCCTGCTCTGCAGGAAATAGCATGTTGCATAGTGGGAAATGGATTTTGGTCAGAAGACCTGAGCTCTGTTTCCAGCTGTGCTACCCTAGCTACCTAGTTCTTCACTTGCTGGCCATCAGTCCTGTAATCTGTAAAGTGCAGGGGCTAAAGTAGAAGATCTCTAATATGCTATTTCACCTCTAACATTATTTGGAGATATAAAATTACATGCTTTGCTTTTCTATGCCCCAAAGCAGCTAATATTTGATGAGCAATCCAAGTCAGCCATTAAGTATTTACTAAGTATCTCCTGCTTTCTACATTGTACTGAATACTGAGACAGGGCTGGATAAACACAATTCATTCAATTGGATCTCCTTTTCCTACTCACAAACATCTAAACTTGATACATAATTAAAGGTAAGACTCCAAGTAATACAGGGAGAAGTAATGCAGTGACTTAAATTTATACCAAGATATAAATATCAGATCTGTTCCTGAGAGTAGGGTTTGGCAAAGAGAACGGGGAGAAAGACCAAGAGACTCAGACACCTTGCTCTGGAGGCAGGACATGTGAGTAAAGAAACAACTAGCCAGGAAGCTAAGGCTGTGGCTGCTGCCCCTTCCCTTGACCTAATGTTCTTGGATATATCCTGAGCACCCCAATAGGCTAGTGTGACAACACTTTTGGCTTGGGTTTCATTATATTAAATATACTTATCTAAAGATCGACTTTAGCCACCACTCTCATATGGGGAGAAAATGACAGCAGTTGGTGTCAATTGGTTAAAACATAGAGCACCAAGTCTATGACTGACATGACCTTCAATAAAATAGAATACTATATACAAATTGATGAATTTTATGATACAATATTCTTCCACATGTTTTATAATTTCAAGCTTTTTTTGTTCTTATATAACACTAGTGAAAATTGTGTAGATGAAGTAGGAGAGAGGAGTTTGCGTTTGAAACCAAAAGTATCAAATAACTAGAGAAATTATTTTTGACTTGGAGTATTTTTATTGATAAATACACCTCTGGCTAGACTTGAGTTAAAAAAAAAAAAAAACCCTGATTTATTTTGTTATAATAAAAAGCAGCAAAAAATGTACTAACCCAGCTTTTGTATAACTCCAGAGTGTAATTATGGGGAAAATACTTTTACTTCATTTTTTTCTGCGGACTGAAGTCTGCAGACCACCATTACAGCCCATCTTCTATAACATCCTCCCACATCCAGAACTGCTTGCTGGTCCCTCAGTCCATGGCCTGTGTTCACACACCACCATATGTGTCTTTTATCACTTCGTACTACCATTAGTCACATAACTATCCATTTCCCTGTGGACTGTGAGGTCCCCAAAGGCAGGGACCATGATTATTTGTCTTCCCTGGCACCTGGCACAACATCTGCTTAATATATATGCTCAATTAGTGTTAATTGAATGAAAGTAAACTACTTTTATTTTCAGTGGCCTTCTAATTATGTAAAGCAGTACAGCTATAATGAATACCAGAATCGTAAATGTAACATAGTATATCTCTGTTAGAAATGAAAATCTTTTAGAAATTAAAAAAAAGAAATGAATTTTAGTCAAATAAATATTCTCTGATTTATATAAACACGAGATGTCCTTAAATTACTCTGAGGTTTCCATGCTTTTTATGTAAATATGTGGGAAAATGGAGCCTCCTGTTACTTTTTATTTATTCTGTTTGGTTTTAATTAGCATTGTTAACATAGAACAAAACATACAAACTTTGGAAACAGCTAGATGATAATATTTTTCAGTTTTTATCCCCATATTTGAAGGCCTGTAGATACAGTCACTTGGTGTCTAAATATGTATTTACAAAATGTCAACAGACAGGAAAAAGTGTAAATAGAAATGCTAGTGATTTTAATGAGAACTAGCTTGGAAATCTAAGATTAACTAGGTCTCAAATACTGCAAATAAATACTTATTCTTCTGGACCGATACTTATCTGAATCCAACATCAAACACCAAGCTATGACAAACTTTCTTATGACATTTTCCTGAGACGTGGATAAAAAACAAATATAATGAAGGACAAATATTAACTCTGGTTCTGTTCATCTCCCCTCACTTTCCTAGTTCTATATAATTTATCTGCTGTGGTGTCCATGGATAGATTTCACATGCTATCATGCACTAAAGAACTATGATACATTTTTGAAGAATTGTTGATAATCCTAGCTACATTGTTGGACAAGAAAACAACAACCTTAGGGTGGCAGGTCATTTCACAGATCTTGAGAAGGTCGTATTGAAGCGAAGGATCTGTTAAATTGTTTTGGAATCTGTTCATAATTATATAAAGACTCAATCAGTTTCTGAATATTAATGTTTTAATGGATTTTTAATAAAGTAACCTGTTTTGTTTCAAATATGTTTGTAATTTACAACTCCACTTCCATGAATACTTGAAGTGGTTCATAAATAAAATACTTCCATGAGACCGTTAACTATAAAGTCAGTGAGAAGCGATAACCAGTCCAGTAGTGCAGTGGGCAATTTGGGGAGTGATTTTACCCTTCGGGGGACATTTGACAGTGTCTGAAAACATTTTTGATTGTCACAATTGGGGTGGGGGGAGCTGGGCAGGTGGATTGCCACTGGAATGTGGTGGGTAGAGGCCACAGATGCTGCTAAATGTCCTGCAATGCACAGGACAGATACTCCCCCTCCCCGACAAAGAATTATCGGGCCCAAAACACCAATAATGCCAAGATGGAAAAACCGTGATGTAGGAAAAGGAACAATAATTCAGTCAGAAACCAGGTATAATTAATATAAATAATCATTAAAATTATCTTTCAGCTTCTTGCCTCTCAAGTTTGGCTAATGATAGTTTTGCAAAGAATGAAGTGTTCTCCATACACCTGTTTTTTGTTTTATTTTTTATTGTTTTTCTATCCTCCACAAAACCAAAAGCTGAAGATTAGTTTGTCAGTTATGAAAGTACTACAGAGCCAAACTAGGATATTTTAAGGGTAGAACTTAGTAAGTACATAGTGATGGTTCTCAAACTTTAGTGTACACAAGATTCACCCAGGGAGCTTATTTAAGATACAATTCTAGGACTTTTTGTTGAGAGATTATTATTTAGTGGGCGTCAGCTCCATAGACCATATTTTAAGAAATTTTAATTTAGTGGAATGAATTGTTAATGTAAACCTTGGATGAGCACGTCCCCAATCTGGACCATCAGAATTGTCTGGGGAATGTTTCCAAATATAAAATAGAAAACATATATATATATTGGTCTTATTCCCAGAAATTCTCACTCAATAGATCTTGGAATAGGACTCACACAACTATATATATTTTAAAGCCCCCAAGTTAATTCTATTGATCAACCAGGGATTAGATTTGCCACCATAGTCTATTATTGTAATATATCATTTCGCCTAAATTCATTTTTGTCAGAAGTTAGATGAAAGTCTGTTCAAAACTGAATTTCTGAACAGTGCCTGGGCTGGGTGTAGGACAGGAGTTTGATTTATATTTAAACCTCAATTGCCCAGCTCACTAGCTATGTGATCCTGAATACTTTAAAGTCTTTGAGTTTCCTGTTTGGTAAAATGGGAATTATGATGCTCACTTTGCAATGAGATTTTGTGGATCAGTTAGTAAAGTGCCTGGCACAGAGTAAGTATCCAATAAACAACTGTAAGATTTAAAGCAAAATAGATATCTAGACATAGATATCTAGACATATATAGATATAGTTAATCTATATAGATATCTATATATGTATTAGAAACCAGTTATTCTGGCATCAGTACTGATACTACTCATAAAAAATTAAACAGATTAGAATTACATCCTTGCCTAGAGAGTTATACTCCTCCAACAAATAGATTGGCTGTCAGAATTGCTCCATACAAAATACTCCAACATATTTACAAGTCACTTTGCCTGCTTCAACTTCAGCACACACTGGGGAGAAATGATGCAGTGGTTAGCTTCTAAAAGTGTCCCTAATGTTCCCTGCCTCCTAGTATTCATAGTCTTTTCTTATCCCTTCCCTTTGAGTGTGAGCTGGACTTTTTGACTCACTTCTAATGAACAGAATATAGCACAAGTGATGGGATGTCACTTATGAGATTAGGTTATAAAAAGATTGTGGCTTCTATCTTGAGTGCCCTCTCTTGCTCCCTCTCTCACTTGCTCCAATGGAGGACAGCTGCCATGTTGTGAGCCACCCTGTGGAGAGGCCCATGTGGCAAGAAACTGATGTCTCTGGCCAAAAGGAAGTGAGAATCTGAGGCCTGCCAACAGCCACATGAGTGAGCTTGAAAGTAGATCATCCCTCAGTCAAGCCTTGAGATGACAGCAGCCCAGGGTGACCCCTTGACTGCAGCCTTTTGGGAGACCTTGAGCCCGAGGCATCCAACCAAGCTCTGCCCGAATCCCTTAACAAAAGAAACTGTGAGATAATAAATGTTTGGTGTTTTAAGCTGCTAAGTGTTGGAGAAATTTGTCACACAGCAATACATAACCAATACAAATAACTTGGATGTTCTGCTTACGAATTCAAGGATGTGAGTTTAGCTTTTGAAAGAAGAGAGGTCACTACGAAAAATGATGTATTCCAAAATATTCTTGGATGAAACCAAAGAACCATCATAGTAATTCATATCATTTGGCATGATATGAACTTTATTATTCACAAATGTGAAACATAAGAGCTGTATCATAATTATCCAGTCCAGGCTTAGCTGTAGATACAGCAAACATGGAAGTTTCTGCAGTAGTGCTCAGAAGTGGTCACAACACAAGAAAATAGTTAGTTCCAAAAATGGTATATGAATGGTAAAGATTACAGTGATTTCTCAGGAAGTCGATAGCCAAATTGTTTGACATTAACATGGATATTTTGAGATCTTAGTGATCACAGAAATCCTAAGTTCATTTAGTGTCAACAAAAATCCTAAGGTAATCACAGAGGAATTTTCAGTTTAAATAAGGAACTACTTCACAACATTCAGAAATGGCTGATATGAAATATTTCGCTAGGAATTCTTTCCAGTGTCCTTGAATTGGTTTTGTTGAGAACATAAATGAATGTGTCACTTACCAGGCCACTTAGGGCACTCTTTCAAGTTGTACCGTCTCCTGTGGGAAATCACAAATTCCACAGTGATCATCTGAACCATATGAGCTGCCATTCCAGAAAGTAAATCTGCACTTACTTATGGGGATTTTAACTAAGCTATCCTTGAGAATGCCTTATTATCTTTGCACAAATAGTCAACTGAAAGGATGATGGAGATTGACCAACGAAATCTGGCTGATTTCCTCCTGTAACTTCATGTTCAACCAGAGGAGCCAGTGTCAGTACTTCAACTACCACTTCAAATTAGATAAGGTCTTAAAAGACAACAGGCATATACTCTGGATACAGCATGGGTACACCCATAATTTTTCTCAGTTTTAACATAAGGTGTCATCTTGTTTGGAATGTATGACATGGAACTACAGGCGGTTTCTTCCAGTCATTAGAAGTAGAGGTTTTGAAACCAGACTGGTCAAACTACCTTTCTGTGTTTCCCAACTCAAATATTTAATCTCTATGTGAGTTTTGACATTACCTCACTTCTCTAAGTTGTGGTTTTTTCATCTGTAAAGTGGGGTAACTAATGGAACCTACCTCATATGATCATAAGGAATAAAGTCCAAATAATGTATTTATTATAATGTCTCCAACAAAGTAACTGCTCTGTAAATGCAAGTTGTCATAATAAAAGCAATAATTATTCTGTCATCTCAGATCAGGTGTATATGTGAATTAGTACACTTTCCTTTTTGACCAAGTGTGAGTTGTTTTCAGAATGCTGATGGAAGATCACTTGGAACCTAGAACTTCATGCAAGCTAAAGGATCATTCAAGTGAGAGAGTAATGAAATTCACAGAATTTATTAGACATACAAAGACACTCAAATTTAAAATTGAAAATCTCTTTCTGAAAGATGTACTAGAGAATGCACTCCAGTAAAATAAAAACGAATCCAGGAGAAGTAGATGCAATAAGCAATGGTACACAAAGACTAGGAAAACTTAGTTTTAATTCTAAATAAGTTTTTAATCAGTGTATTTAACAATATATTTAACAAGCACATTCTCTGCCTCCTCCAATGTAATTTGGTTCTTTCACACAGGAAGAGAAAATATATGAGCCAATGTAGTTTATGAAAAACAATTGAATATAAATGTTTTTCTTGTTTTTTTAATGATGTAAAATTTAAAAAGGAAAGTTAACCAGCATGCTTGCCAGTTCTTGAGATGACTACCTTTAATATTTGTGACCATTTTTTCATGTTCCACGTGTAATTTTAAATAACTGGAATTTATATCATACATGCTATGTAAAAATAAATTTCACTAACCATTTGGGAAAAAATTCCATAGAATATCAGTATGAAATGTGGGAGGGAGAGATGAGGGAAAGGGGAAGGAAATAAAAGCATATCAAGTCTCCTTTTCAGAAAGACAATGTAGGTGCTGGTGAAATGTTGATATTGATTATAAAGTCCAGATTAAATTATGTGTTTTTAAAAGTTAGGAATAACTACTAGAAGAATAGTAATATTCTAGGCTATAACTACATACATGAAGTTTAAAAGGTAAAGGTCATATATGCAATATTATACCAATAAATATGAAGTGAAATGCACAATTTGTTAAGAAAATTTAAATTATAAAAACTGGTGCAACATAAGTAGAATAACTGATTAGACCATCATCCATTGAATATATTGAAATCAAAATTTAAAATATATGCCCTGACCTGCAAAAGATACTAAGTCTGAATTCCCTTCCAGGTGATGTCTACCAAACCTTCAAGGAACATGGAATTCCCTATTTATAAAAACTGTTCCAGAGCATAGGGAAAGATGGAAAGCTACTAAATTTATTTTCTGAATCACAAAAAAACACTGGAATCAAATATGACTAGTCATAGCAAATTACAGCAAACTATAGACATTCTGATTTATGTACAAAAATTGATACTTGTCTAGACACTTGTATAACCCATTATAAAGAATAAGAAAAAAGATGTCATTTCTCATAGGCACAACAATAACAAAATAGCTAGAAATATAATCAGTTAATTTTTTAAAATCCATAGAAAAATATAGAATGTTGCTGAAGGACCTAAAAAATGCTTTAATATATGGAAAGATACATTTATAGATGCACAAACTCAATATTTTATGACTATCAATTCTCACCATATTAATTTAACAATTCAATTAATCCCGAATAAAATCCCAATACAATTTTTCACAGCAGTTGAAAATTTAATTCTAAAATTCATGTACAAGAGTAAATGTAAAATGGCAGACAAGACAATATTTAAAAATAAAAGATGGATTTTCCCTGTGTAATGTTAAAACAGATTATAAAGTATAGTAATTAAAACTGTGTGGAATTGGCTAAGGAACAAACAAATACATCAGTGAAGTTAAATATATAATGCAGAGAGTGGCCCATGAATAGCTGGGAAATTAGGCCATAAGAGATGCAGTATTTCGTATCAATGGAGAAAAGACAGATTTTTCAATAAGTGCTTTCCAGGCAATTGTCTAACCATTTTGAAAAAATAATTATATTCTTCCTTATGGCAATTATAATACTAAATTCTAGATGAATTAAATACCTAAGTGTAAGAGACAACACAACGAAAATAACAGAAGAAAGTATACATGATTAAGTTCATGTCCTTGAAACAGGGAAGGTAGTGTGACAAGACATCAAAACTGGTAAGATTGGCTATATCAGATGTTGGGACTTCTCCTTGATGAAATACATCACTCACAAAATAAAAAGATGAGGACATTCAGGGAGAAAATATTTGCAATGTAACGATAAACGGTTTTCATCAAGAATATACAAAGAATTTCTACAAATCAGTAAGGACGTGCAGTGCGATAAATATTAGCAAAAGGAAGGAACAGTCAATTCAGAGAAGAAAAATTACAAATGGTCAATGCAGGTATAAAAATTTATTCAATCTCATTAATATTCAGGGAAATAAAAATTCAAACAATGTATTATCAGATTGTCAAATATTAAAATGTTTAATGATAAGTGTTTATGAGGGCGTGAGGAATATGATACTCTCATATAGTTTAAAATTTAAAATGCTCATCACACATGTTGCAGGAATAATTGGGCACCTGCCCTAAAAAGGCACTATGCCTGGCAGTAAGGTGGCATGCATAAAAATGTTTGCTACAGAAAGGTAGAAACAGCCTAAGTATCTCCTAGAATTATCAATATTATCAGTATTAAGAAGCAGTTAAAAAGGAGGATTTGGACTAACATGGTTAAATTTCTAAAAATCTTTCATTGATTTACAAAAGCATGTTGTAGAATGCTATATATAAATCGATATCATTTATAAATTTTAAAATCTCAAGGCAACAATACATATATGTCTATAATAGTATTTTAGATGGTCTGGAGCAAAGGGTCAAGAAACTATGACCTTCCTGGCCTTATAAAGTCTGTGAACTAAGAATGGTTTTTACAATTTTAAATGGTTGAAAAAAATCTGAGGAAGAAAAATAGTTTGAAACACATTAAAATTATGTGAACTTCAAATATTATTATGCATAAATTTTTATTAGAATACAGTCACAATCATTTGATTAAATTTTGTCAATGGCAAAATTTAATGACGCTTTTCATTTAACGTAGCCTGATGCTTTCAGACTACGATGGCAGAGTTGAGTAGTTGGTACAGAGACAGTAAGTATAAGCCTAAAAAATTTCATTAATTAATTAATTAATAGTAAATGTATATAAGCCAAAAATATTTACTATCTGGCCCTTTTGCAGAAAAAGTTTGCCAACCCCAAGGGATAAACACAAACTAATTACAGTAGACAAAGAGTCTTTTACCCTTAGCATTATTGCTCTGGTTTTAAAATAGAATGTTTTCTCCTTGTGTTGGTTAGATTTGTGAAACAAATCACAGTCTTTAAAAAACAGGGGAGTTGCTAGCTCAATAAGTTGAAAATGTCTAGGTTCAAGGCAGCTTCATTTGTGGCTTGACTCAGTTTACATCGTCATCAGGATCCATCTCTTGGCTCAACTTCCCCTGGGCCATTTCCCTCGGGCCCAAATTTTTCACAAGAGGATTGCCGCCAATTCC
The DNA here is from genome assembly GCA_031878705.1 of Tapirus indicus. Taxonomy (NCBI): domain Eukaryota; kingdom Metazoa; phylum Chordata; class Mammalia; order Perissodactyla; family Tapiridae; genus Tapirus; species Tapirus indicus. The sequence continues at coordinate 101,468,927 of CM062917.1, forward strand.
TGGGGTCTTGGTTTCCCTATTTGAATACAGAGAAAGAAGCCAGTTTCTTCATCCCAGTAATCTCACCAGCAAGTTCCAATTTAGGGAAAGAGATAGGCAGTGGGAGCATACAGATTGATAGAGAGAAATATTTCCTCATTAACATTGTTTAGAATTGCCAACCATGGTGACAATAAAAAAACAACTGACTCGTACTTAGTTTTCTTATTGCTTTTAAATTCTCCATAGACAACGCAGGCCTTTGTTGCCTGCACATGGGGCAGACCTCAGCTAGCCCCTTTATTGAGCCAATGGTCCTAGAAGGAACCTGAGAATCACTCTAATTAGATTAGCAGGTAGTCAGATGCCCAAGTGTGAACCAGAAGAAAGGGATTACAGGGGCCGGGAGAAAGCAATACACTGATCAGCTTAGACCTCGGCACCTGTTCAGCAGCAATGTCATGAAAACAAAGAGTGCTAGAGTGCAGCCACAAATAAAGCTTGAGCCTGTTACCAGAAGAGGGGGAATATGCCAGGGAAACAAATAATAAGGAATTCCACTGCCGATTTCTACCTATGGAATTAAACATTCATATTACAAAAGAAAGAAGCAGCGTGTTTGGGCTCTAGATTCAAATCTTGTCACTTACTAGTGATGTTTTCTTGAACAAGTTCTCATTTTCTTCCTGTATAATAAATTGTACATTATAGGGTCATTTTAAAAGTAAAATAAGATAGGTAGTCAGTCAAGTACTTGGTATATAACAGGTGCTTAATAACAGTTACCCAGTATTAACTTGCTATGGTGCTAGGAATATGGCATAAAGCCAACAACATCCAAAGCCACTGTGATTATGACATCAGTTGTGAGGAGAGGGGAATGAATGGCAGGTTGTTCCACGATTCAATGTTAACTTTTATTATCTTGTCTCTTTTTTTTTTCTAGCTTCTACCATTTTATGGGGCAATGGCTTTGATGTTGCTAGCCTATAATAATTTGTCTGCAATAAAGTCTTATTTCCCTGAAGGCTGCTTATCTCTTGTGAAAAAGGCTGATTGCACTGATGGCCCAAATAATGGTCTCCCTATAGCCATACTCTTTACCAGGTGACTTGGAAACGCCTCTCATCAAGAGGTGGAGCCTATTTCCCCTCCCTTGACCATGGGATGACTTTTTGACTTGTTTAGACAATAGAGTGTGGGGAAGCAACAGTGTACCAGTTCCAAACCTAGGTTCTCAAGAGATCTCCCATACTCTCACTTTCCCAAAACCTGGACTCCATGATTAAGAACAAGCCTGGGCTAGCCCACTGGACAATAAAGAACCAAGTGGAGGAGAGCTGAGGCACCCCAGTTTCCAGCGAGTTGGTGCCCGATTTTGTGAGAGAGCCCCGCCTAGATCAGCAGAGCATCTTACCCAACCTGCAGCTGACCAGAGATGCGGGGGTGAGTCCAGCTGAGGCTAGAAGAATCGCCTAGCAGCCACAGATGCTTGAGCAATAATAAACAGCTATGCAGTGACAGCAGACCAACTCACCTTGTCTATAATATGCACTGGACTTTCACACATTTGCTTTTTCTTGAAATAATGTGTTGTTTCCCCGTTTCTCTCTTGTGAGTCCTTAGTTAACAACAAACATCTGATTTGTGACTAGAAAAATTCCAACAAAGTAGGAGATTAAGTGATATTCTCTAAATTTTGATAAAACTGTTCATCACTTTGGACCAACTTTCGGTTGGCGTTTTTGAGTAATAAGAACAGGTTTGTGCCTTTTCTTGTGTGTTTTTGTCATTACGGTTACTGTTCAAGGAGAGTAGAAATATACAAATAGCCAGACAAAACACGCGTGATTTTTTTAACTCGTGAACTTTAAAAAAAAAAAAACAAGAAGAAAGAAAATAAATAATACGTTTACTTACTCTCTTTCCTTTAGGAATTGTTTTGTTTTCCACCTGGGCTGTTCTCCACAATTTCAGCTGGAAGTGGTTTTAGTTCTATTCCCACAACATTTAACTCTTAGACCAGTATGTGACTGAGCATCTTCCACTTTAATTGATCTAATTTGCACACATAATTCTGATGGAATTATTCATTGTAAAGTGCACCTTTGGGCCTTTCAGAATTCTGCCTTTTTTCTGTGAATCCATTGCATTAATTTACCTGCAAATTCCTCCTTTCTCTAGAGGCTTCTCTGGTTATGTAAATACTTTTGTACAGATTTCCCATTACAAACTGTTCTGAAACACTGTGTTCTCTCATTTTTTTCCTGCTTATATTTTGATATAGGTCTTAGAAGCTTTTCAGTTGCAGTTTTTAGTGATTTTTTTTCTGAAAAATCAGAGATTATTGTCATATATCTAATTCATTAATTGCATGATTGTTGTAATAAACACTAAAATGTTGATGCAGCATTCTAGCCCTCAAAGATCCTAATTTCACTTCCAACACAATTAAATCTTTAATTTCAAAGGTGCATTAGTAATGAAGATACATGTTTTTCAAGATAATTCTACCCTGGTTTATTCTACCACAGACTAGTAAGAGTAAAAATTGAAGATTGTGAATATAGGAAAGAGTCGTGAAGGCAACAAAACTTCATTATTTTAATTCTGTGTGGCATCAGTATTTTGTCACTAGTAGCTGTTTCTAAAGATGCTTAAATTGTGATCTTATAACAGCCTTGTAAATAGGCTAAAATATGTGGAGACGAGCAGATACATTCAACCTATCAGTCAATATAGCTGACTTTACTATTGCATCATCCTTTAATTATTTGTTTCCATGTTTCTGTCTCTCATAGACTGTATGCTTGCAGAGGACAGGAATTTGCCTGAAATATGACAGATATTCAATTAATATTTGAGGAGAGAGGGAAGGAAGAGAGGCAGGGAGAGGGGGAGGAATTTAGCACATGTGCACATATATAACTGTGAATATAAGACTTAGAAAACAAAGAATAATCATATTGCAGATATTGCCCTTGGACTTAAGTTCATAAGTTTATATATATATGAGCAGAGAGGACCAATCTTTGGTATAGTACATCAAAGCTGCCCCTCTGAGTCTTGTGCTGTGAGTCTTATAGCCTGAGCACATTTTCTCAGACAAGCAGAAAGTAGGGAGGGAAGTAACTTGTCACTTTTAACCGGTATCATCTGGGTAGTATGAGTCCTAACCACTCCTCAGGCTACATTTTGACCCTTGATGTTTATTTTAACTCCACTTCTTCTGGCTGGTGAGGAAAAAAGGGGCAGGAGAGCTCAACTCCCTCCTTCCTGCCTTCTTGCCTGCCTGCCTTCCTTCTTCTCTTCTTTCCTTTCTCTCTTCCTGCCTGCCTGCCTTCCTCTCTTCCTTCCCTACCTTCCTGCCTTCTGCCTTCTTTCCCCTCCCTCCTCTTTTTCCTTCTTTCCTTGCTTCTTTTTTCTATAAAAGTAAAAAGTCTTGAAAGGATATATAATTTCACCTTATATGTTAACTATATTAACTACATGGTCAAAAAACTGGTAATTTGGTTCATATTACAGAATTACCATATTTTATATATATAGCTAATCAGACTTGAATACTTATGATAGATGATTTCGGCAATTTCTGACCCATGAAGAAAACATCATGAAGCATCAGTCATGCTTAGTAGAAAGGACCTGTACTGAATAAATAGGAAACTGTGTAAATTGGTGAATTGTCCTCATGGTGCCTTCTGATCTATATTGGATTATATCTTGAAATATTAACATTCTGGCTGACAATGTGGTGTGACTCATATAGGCTGAATTGAATATGGATGAGTTTTATTAAGGAGCTGAATGATTTGCAGCAAATAAACAGCGTCATAAATGGCGGTGCTTATTCCTGACACAGATGTAATCATCGGGAGGAGATAAAGCCAACGTGTGTATTAGGAAGGAGGTAGTTTGAGGTATCGCTTGGTAGTGGCTATATTTAATTTACTTGATGATATGACATCATACTCTAAAATCAGGACAAATATCTAAAAGAAAATTCTCAGCACCCTAACCTTTACTGGTTTGAGCACAACCTGAATGTTAAAATGCATTATCTTACTGTCTGTCATAAAGAAAACTCAGCATAATCCTTCCCATATGATGCTGTGCATTTGATTCTCTTTAACAGAGCCACCTGAGTGTGTGTCAAATCAGTGATGGAAATGGAAGCGATTTCCTTTGATGGCCTTACTCTTGAATCATTTATCACTGCCAATACTTCACAAAACTGCAGGGACCAGATCCTGTTGATAAGTTATTACATTCTGAACCTGCTACGTTATTTCTAGCATGCAATCAAAATGAACTCAGTATCTGTAACTTTCATATTAGTTTTCTTCTCTGTTGGTAAATGGTTATCTTTAACGTTGACTGTGTAGAATGATGATTGTAATAAGCCAGAGGCACTCATCTTCTGCTTCAACCTTCTTATCATCCACACACCATTGCTGCCCTTCAGCCCCACCCCTCCACCTGGGGACCTCAAATGCCAGAAGGGTGCTCTTACATTCTCAGTTGTTAGTTTACTTCCAACTTCACCCCACACCTCTGACTGCCTCTATCATCCCTGCTGGAAGTCTAACCAGAGTCTAGGTCCACCTTGACCACCTTTATCTATAAGGTAACTACGACCACGGAGAACTGATGGGAATAAGAGGGCCAGCAGTCCTAGTCCAATAGTTTAACATTGGAATGAATGATTTAGACAGTGTTGCCTCAGATTACAGTGCTAATCCTAACCAAACATGTCACGAGAACTTCATTTTGTCAGACTGTTTTCTCTCTGCTCTGCTGTCTTCTCCTCTCTTCTATTTTTGACGTATAAAACTTAGAAATTTCCCATGGAAAAAAAAAAGAGTAATTTTTAAGATCTCCTCTCCCTCTAGCATCAAGTTGTTTCCTCAAATTTAACATTCATAATTCTTTTAGCTCTAAATTCCCCCTGCAAACCTGCCAACAGTAAAAGAGCAGGTAATTGAGAAGGGTCAAAATTTAAGTTGCAGAAAATACGCCCAAAGCATTCTATTTCTGATAACTAGAAACTGGTGGGGTAGTTATGTTGCCTATAATTTGGTAATATAAGATGTCTATTTAAGTCATTAGTTCCAACACAATATCCTCAATTTGATGGAATGTTTTCTTTTTGTTGAAGGTTAAAAGTGCTACCCAGTGGCATGCCAGTGCCTGTGAGCTGTATATTGGATATAAGCTATAATTTATTCCTGTAGGAGCTGAGAAAAATTTAAAGATAGGATTCTTCTGCATCTCTTGCACATTTTAAACACATACTAATTGAACCCAGCGGTTACTAAGTGTCACAGAAGTATTTGCTGTCTACCTGCTTGTGGGATTGCCGGGGGCAGCGAGCTGAGGATAAATCCTTAAGTCTGAGAGACAGAGAAGTAATCATCTGTTTGCCTCAAAAGTATATGGAATAAATATATGTAGAGTTATTATACTGCCTCTAAGTAATTTTGTTTTCTGATTGATGGGTGTATGATGAAGAAAGAATTAAAATCCAAAGGGGAACAGAAGAAAATTATGTAGAAAATGCTATTTCCCCAGGCTCACTACATTGTGTTGTAAGGGAAAATGAGTCTGACTGCCAGTAACAGTCTCAAAACACAAAATAGACAAGTGAGACTGAGGAAGTGGCCTTCTTACATAGGCTTGAGACCATTAGGTAATATGGGATGGTTTAGCTAATGATGATTGTGATGATGCCAGCAGTTACTTATTAAATGCTTATTCCATGCCAGGCACTACTAACTCGTGTCATCTTGAAAATAACTCTATTGGTAAGTTAGTACTCACTATGATTCTTTATCATCTCTGTTTACCAATGAAAAAATTGAGAAATATAGAATTGATCCAGGCACTTGGAGCTAGTATTTGAAATAGGCGTTCTGACTTGCAAGCCCATATTCTTCAATACTTTGATATACTGCTTCTACAGAAGGAAATTGAGAGTAACAAAAATAAAAACCAACAAGCAAAAAACTTTTCACTATATGAGCAAATCGGTCTCAGTGTTTTTCTAATTGAAAATGGTATTTTTGAGCTTGATCAACTATTTCATTTTGAGTAATTTTCAGATGCTCCTAAAATCCAGATCCAATTCACCACCATTAAGTGTAATCTGAAAGAAGTCCTGTAACCAGTAGAGGAAATTCCAAAGGAGCAGCTCCAAAGGTGTTTTAAACATTTGTAGACATGAGAGGGCCCCCACCAAGATGACAATTTTGGAGACAAATGTGCTGGGTTGATTGCTTTCAACTAATATATTGGTTTAAAAAATCAATCATAGAGCCAGCCCTGATGGCTTGGTGGTTAAAGTTTGGTGCACTCCGCTTTAGTGGCCCAAGTTCAGTTCCCGGGCACGGAACCACATCACTCATGTGTCAGTAGCCACGCTGTGGTGGTGGCTCACATAGAAGAACTAGAAGGACTTACAACTAGAATATACAACTATGTACTGGGCCTTTGGGGAGGAAAAGGAAATTTAAAAACAGAAAAGATCTACTCTCTTTAAAAAAATCAGTCATATTGTCTTATTGACCTGACTTTTAGAGAAATTACATATATATACACCAAGGAAAAGCTACATGACATACTTGAAAGTAAACTCTAAAAGCACTAAAAATTTAAGCTGTGGAAAGTAAAAACTAAAGAAGAAAATATAGGTAAAAGCTAACAGAATAAAATCTTTGAGGTCTTGGTTTAGAGAATCATTGCTTTTAAAAAGATTAAATTAGGGGCCACCCGGTGGCGTAGCCGTTCCGTCCGCGCTTGGCAGCCCGGGGTTCGCCGGTTCGGATCCCGGGCGCCCACCGACGCACTGCTCATCAGCCATGCTGTGGCGGCGTCCCATATAAAGTAGAGGAAGATGGGCATGGATGTTAGCCCAGGGCCAGTCTTCCTCAGCAAAAAGAGGAGGATTAGCAACGGATGTTAGCTCAGGGCTGGTCTTCCTCACACACACACAAAAAAAGATTAAATTAAAAAAAACACGAGCATATGGAGGTTTACATTAATTGGATTACATTAATATTAATGGAATGTTGGATTACATTAATATTAATTAAATATTCCATGGTCACCCTAGATAAGTTAACAACAGGTGACAGACTCGCAGAAGATATTTTCAATGTCTAAAACATACAAGGATTTCATACCCAGAATATGTGAGGAATTTCTGCAAATCTAGTAATAAAGGACAATCAATCCAATACAAATAAACAAAGGAGATAAACAGGCACTTGAAAGAAGGGGAAATTCAAATGGTTAATACATACATGAAGAAATTTCCAAATGCTTAACAGAAATTCAAAATGTAATGATCTAGCATTCCACAACTAACACATTAAGAGAAACTTAGAAATTGGATAATATGAGCTATATTTTAGACAAGGATATGAGGAAGTAAGGACGCTTATCCAGCCCTATTGGAAGAATAAACTGGCTTGGCCATTCTGGAAAGCAATCCAGATGTGCTTTTCTCCATCAATCAGGCATTGCTGCATTGTAATCCACTGTAAAACCTCAGGGACAACAACAAACATTTATTCCTTATGTGATGGAGTGTCTACTGGAACAGCTCTGCTGATCTCCACTGGGCTCTTCATCAATCTGCCACTGTGAGTCAACTCATCAAGGCCAGAATGGGCTAGGGGTCTGTTTGAAGCTGCAGGTTTGTCTAGTCTGGGCTCTCACTGTGGGTTGAGCTGACGTCTCCAATTTCTCTCAGCCTTCTTGGACCATCAGACTAGCTGGGGCATGTTCTCATCATGGCAACGGCAGAGACACAAGAAGGCAGGCGAAAACGTAGAAGGAGTCTCCATGCCTAACTTGGAACTGGCACGCTATTGCTTCTGCCCACACTCTCTCAGGCAAACCAAGTCATGTTGTAGGAAGTATTCTCCACTTAGTGAGAGGAACTGTCAAGTTATAAGAAGAAGAGTGTGGACACAAGCAGGAGCAAACGATGGGGGCAGTTAACTCCATTTACCACAGTGCCTTATGACCTAACCACCCTATTTCTTGACATATATTTCAGAGTGACTCCCCCACGAGTCTACAAGGAAATAAGTATAAAAAAATTTATTGAGGCACTGTTTGTGATAGTAAAGGTGAGCAGCTTAGGAAACCCTTACAAGAGGGTTAGGTATGTACCTAAAATATGGTACATACCACCAATGGAATACAATGTAGCGGTCAGAAGTAATGAATTAGATTTAAATATAGCAGCATGAACAGATCTCAATAACTTAATGCTGATTTTAAAAAGCAATAAACAGTATGAAATTCATTGTACAATGTCAGTTATGTAAACCCCATCCACATAATGACACTGTACATTTTTAAAGGTACACATATATCTGTCAAAGGACATTCCTTAAATACGAGCGGGTGCCAATGAGGAATCAAGGAATAGGATTGAATATAGGGAATTAGGGAGAAGAAAAAAAATAATAAAACAAGAAGTGAGGGCTTTAGAATAGACTGAGAATTTAATTAAATAAATTTTGTGTCCCTGTGATTTTTAAACATAAATATTTTCACAACAAAAGACACTAAAGAAGGGAGTAAAATGAGTACATTCGGAAGACTTTGTAAAGAAACAAGGTTTGAAGCAGAGTTTTGGAGTACAGAGGTTCTGGTTTAAGAAAGGACGTTTCTGGATGGAACACGTCATGGTCACGGCAGGAACAGGAGACGAATGTGTGAAAATCATATGGAGCATCTTCTGGCAGAAATTTAAAGAAGGTTTGACAGGGTGTGACAATAGATGAAAGCATAAGGCAGAGTTCCCTGTAATCTGTCATTGGGGCATTTAGTTTGGTCTTTCCCTAGTTTCGCAGGTCTGTGGGAGCACCTGGAGACAGAGCCTGATAAAAATGAGCCCCCGGAAGAGGAGTTCTTGAACACTTGTGTGCCGTCCCACTGTCCTTCAGAAATCATGCCTATCAGAGGTTCTGTGACACTATTGGTCTGACACTGATAATAAGAAAAGTCTTCCAGGAGAACTAGGAATTATTTTCCCCCTGGAATATAAAACAAACAAACAGAACAAAACAAAACCTTTTGTTGTTGTTGCAGGGAACAGTATCAGCTGTTCAACCCACATCAGGAGAAATTATTGAGGGGGTGAGAATTGGAAATAGACCCACGTGGTTCTGTATTTTATTATCTCAGCGTCACCTAGTACAGCCCCTGAAATTATTAACACCTTTTCTTTCAATTAAAACCTCCCTCCACTGGAAAAATATTCTGGTTTAAAAAAATAATGTGTTTTAGTCACCGTTGAAGAAAGTGTAAATTGGAAGGGAAAATCATGAAGGGCAATTTGACAATGTATATTGTTTCAAAATGTCACTATTTTTTAATTCAATAATTTAACCCTCAGGAATTTTATAATTCTAATTTCTAAAGAAATAATTAAATATGCACAAAAATATATGTGTTTATAATAGCAAAAATGAAAAACAGCTAAATGAACAAGAACAAAGAACTAAAGAAATTAGGCACTTTGATGGAATGCTATTCAGTTATGAAAAAAACCTTTAAAAATATTTAATAATATGGAAGAAACACTCCAAATATATTGGTATGTGAAAAAGCAGGTTATAAATATATACCAAAATTGAGAGAAAACATACTTAAATATTAACAATGTTTATCTCTGAGTGTATGACTGCACGCAAAATGATTTCTTGCTTCTTTCTTTTCCAAACTCTCTTAAGTGATCATTTGATGCTTTTATAAAACAAAATAAATAATACATGTTATTTAAAACTATTAAACTCTATTGAATATATGTTAAATATTGTTGAAACTGGTAATTTAAATAATTCATGATCATTCTTTTTATTTGTTAAAATATATGCTTGAATTCCTCCAGGCAATTTTTAAGAATGGAAAATTCAAATATATATTCAGCCATATTTGGAAGTTATCCAGGAATATTCGAGGTACATATACTACTCGGATACAGAGGATTTGATTAAAAGGAAATGACCAAATTAAAAGTGAATTTTACCCTCTCAAAGAATTAAAGAAAATTGAAAAGGCAACAAAAGCTATATTTTTGCAAAGCATAGTCAAGTGCCTTTTTCAAAAGGGTATTTATTCTAGTTCATACAAGCCTCAGGATGGATTCACATTCCAATTCACTGCTCACGGTATCCAGGGCACTTCTCAAGCACCAAGCGTGCGTTGTGGTGTTTTTAATAATCGATAGTGAAATGAAGAAGCAGCTCGCTCCGGAAATTAAGGGAATTTAAAGAAATAAATAAAGCCTGTGAAGGCGATGACCATAACCTATTAAATGCTGGTCACCTCCTGGTTTTGCTTCTTATCTCTCCCCTTGGGATTTTTTTAGCAAAGTATCCCCAACAGCAGGTAATATTACATTCAGCCGTGTAACAACCTGCAGAATTTCTGATTAGCGGGGATCGGAGTATATTTTCATTTGCAGGAACCAATCCTTTAATCCTCAAAATAGAAAAAAGAGCCACAAAGTATGACAGACCCAAAACACAAACAAGGTTGACTTTTCTTGTTTCTATGATTAATAGCAGCCATCATCTAGCTTGATTTCAAAGAGATAGTACTGTGAGGCTCAAAACTGCAGTTGAATCATTGAGGTGCTAGCAAAGGAATGAACTTCAATCCTGCATGTTCTTCCCCTTGCATTCAGAGTGTTTCTGAGGCCAAATGTGTGTATTCCTGGATTCCTCAGAGTATAAGAAACTGAAAGAGAACTTATTCCTGTGGTGTGCTCCATCAACACCGCATGCCTGCCGGCCGCCTCCAAGACTGTGAATGCGCCGTGTGCCCCTTCTTAGGAAGTTTCCTCCGGAAGTGATCTAACATCAAGGTACCAACAGATCAGACAAATGTTCCCGGACCCCAGACAAAAGGAAGACTCTGTCTCTTCACTCTTACTGGGAAATTACCGGCCAGAAATCATGTCAGAGTGGTTGGATTGCTTCATGATCTGTTGGAAGAAACTAAAAAGGAAATCATTCCGTATGAATGGAATATTTGAGTTGCGTTTTCACACAACTTTCCCAAATTGCAAGAGTTCTGCTGCCACAGAAGAAATACCTACTAATTCACCAAGGACTCAGAGGCCTGGAATGCATGATGACCTGTTCAAACTGAAAATGGACATTTACGTTGATGTTTCAAGTAAGTACCAACTCAGACTAGAAGGCATAAAGAAAGTCTTACATCATAGAGACGGTAAAAAAAATCATATGGAAACTGTAAATATAAGATGGGTTAGGACTGACTCTGAGGTCTAAAAGCTACGTGAGAGTCAGCTATGACCTCCTGAAAGTTGTTTTTCTTTTTTAGTAAATGGGATAGAATCACCACACTTGGGTGGGTACAATATATATCCTCTGAAATGCCATCTTCATTTTTTTTTCAACATTGCTGCAGCATACTTTTAGCTTTTACTTCTGTAGTTAAGTTTGAAGATCTTCCAGTGTAGAGAAGCTGAAATGGATTAAGTTTTGACAAATAGGGAGCTGGAGGAGGAAGAGAAGTACTGCTCTGAAAAGAAAAATAATCAAAGACACAGAGGATGGAGCAAGGTCTGTTTTCTATCTCCAGTGGAAACAGATAAGAGAAAAGAAAAGAATTTAACTGGCAAATGGAAGATTTAGTTTAGACATCTTGAAGATCTTATTGGTTTGCCAGCTGCTAAGAATCGTCACTTTTTAATAAGAGCTAAATGCTTTAGGTGCATCATAGGTATGAATTTCAACATCACAAGTTTGAGTGTGCAGAAAATGTGATTTTTTTTAATTGCTGTAAGTGTCAGATCTCTGATCTGAGTTCCCAGCCTGCCCCATGTAGACACCTTAATAGTGTCATTTCTGATTTTTTTTCTCTTTTCAATATAGTGATTTTTTGGTCCATTCATACCTAACGGGCCAGAAACTCCACAGTTCAATCTTCTTTCCCAGTTTTCTCTCCCTCTTGTCACTCAAAAGCCTACAGGGACAAGACCAGGTGAAAACTGGCATGCTCTGCACCCTTCCTGTGGTCCAAACAAGTCCTCCCCCTTCCTCCACGGGCTGGCTTGGTTTTCAGCCTCCTAGGATTTCTCCCAGTCCTTGACTGAGCCCTACCCCACAGCCAATATGCAATGTCTCCTGATTCTGAAAACTAAGCTGAAACATTCAGCTGGCCCTGGAACATTCCCCAAACTCTTCTGAATTCATTCCTTTTTCATTTCAGCAGTTTCCTATATCTAATTTTTATTCAAATCCCACCCATTCTTCAAAGCCCCAAATATTTCTCCTTGATCCCCTTAACCAAAGGGAATTTTCTTTTCTGAATTCACAGTCTGTCCCTCTCCTACGACCTTTATCACCTTCTGCTGGTGCAGACCTTCAGGGGCACACACTTGTACAGGTGCAACCTTGTTGACTGCTGGCACCTGTATGATTGGGGCGACGTCTATTCTGATGGACTCTGTTGTTTTGCATTTTTAATACCACCTCTGCCTTCTGCCCTAGATTATGTTAAATTATATCCATGACTTCTCCTCCTGCTGTACACTCCTTGAAGAAAGATAAATGTTTCAATTTGGTAGTTTATTCAATGCCTTGCACACAGTAGGCAATCAAAAATATTTATTAATGAATCCTCAGGTAAAAGTAGACTAGGCCACAACATTTTCCATGGGATAAGAATGAAAAAGCAGACAGTATCATTCATCATTGGCATTTAAATACAATTTACTTGTCAGCATTACTCTCTTCTATCTACTCCCTAAAGCCTACTCAAAGTCTCATAATTTTTAATTTGAGAAAAGAAACAGTGGGGTACATTGGTTTTAATTTATGGAGAAAAAAGAAAATAAAATTATTCAAACTTTGCTCTTCTACCACTGACAATTAATAATATCACTGTCATCATACAGAGCGTATTTAAAAGGCATCTGAGAAATTCATCTTTTCCCTGATTGAACATTATATTTTAATTCCAATTCCCTCTCTGGAGGTTAAAAGTCAGCAGCCACTTTGTAACTTCTGTGCTCCTCTATTACCCTGATATAAAAACAGAAAAAGTAAATATGATGTAAGAGTACTTACAGGGACTAGATTCTGAGACCTTCATGAAATCCTAGATTATTAGACAGCAGCATTGCACAAAGAATTGGCTTTCGTTTCAAAACCATTAAGTGAAAACAAGATAAAATAAAAACGAGCCACTCCCACCCTATTGTAGATACTGAAAAACAAAAAAAAGATTTGTAATTTTAGAAGACAGTTTGTGAGAATAGAGAACAGCCAAAAAAAAAAAAGCTGTTGAGATGTAGACGTTGGTTGGAGGGTTTTGCTCACCGTCTAGCTAAGAGACTGGTGTCCACACAAACTTTCCAGAACACAGATTCAATTTCCTGTTTTCACAAACTTACAAATAAATATTTGAAGTACCCATGAAATCATCTGCAAACTGTTGAAAACTGTGAATGTTAAATCCACAAATGCCAAAGGCTTGCAGTTCAGGCAGTCACCAACATGACACTAACTTGGCAGTACATGTTGAAATGGTTATTGCTCACACTACCACTTCCATCCCTACACGACCCCCCAGAATCCTGAAGGAGCTGCCAACTTCATGTCATCCTCAGTCTCTTGTAGCACAGTGTTCAAAGGAGCTCAGAACTTGGAGTTTAGGATTTGATAAGGTTCAAATCCTAAAATAAGAGATAAGATAGAGAAGAGAAGAGAAAAGAGCTAAGATAAGAGAGCTCAGTGTCTGGAAGGGGCTGGGGTCTGGATTCAAGTTTATGGTCATGATTCTTAGAGAGAGGGTCACAGTCAAATGCAGATTCTTGTTCCTAACACCTGATCTACTGAACTAGACTCTCTAGGTCAGCCTGGGAATAAGCATTTTCAACTCACTCCTTGTATGATTTTTTTTTAATTTAAAAGAAAAGCCATGTTAGAGATACCATGTAAATTTCAGATTGTCTACAGTCCCAGAAAAATAAGCTCCCAACGTAAAGAGCTTTACTGACCATTTCAGTCAAGAGGCCAAAGTTACCTTCCCAAGTAATGCCTCAACCTGAGCTCATGATGTTTTTATACTTGAACGTAGAACAAAATTAAATTTCTAATACTCTCGATCCAATTCATCAACATGTTTAAGGAATATTTAAATGATTCCTTTGTTTCCCCAAATCCCAAGCAAAGAAGCCCATTCAGCTCTTGCTAAACTAGAAACCCCACCATCAGGATGACACAGGTGACTCTGCAGTCGTGATGGGGCCTAAAAAGCGGATGGCTCGGCCCTGCTCTGTCAGACCAAAATCGTTCAGGTAACTTCTACATAAATAGCATAGCTGTAGCGAACATTTCAGCTGTATTTACTGTCAGCAGCCTTGAATGATAATTGCAATAAAAACATCCTCCCATTCAAAACCAAATAGAATAGGCTGCTGTTTTTCACTTTGAGCTGAAAGAGTCTATTTTAGAGAGGAATTGAAATATTTTGTTTTTCAAATAGCACATTGTAAATGTCACTTAGAACATTTCCTTATTCAGTTTTGTGCAACTGTTTCTTCAAGTTAGTTAGGTGATTGCTAGCAATTAATTAGTAAGGTTAACATTGTTTTTATTGATCCGGTTGGCAGCAGTGATTGACAACATTAATATAATTGCTTTATTTCTCAGAAAACTGTGGCATAAGAACTTAATAGTACTGGGAAGCAGTTGGAGATAAAGAAAAATAGATTATATGTTTTAGATTGGGCCAATTACCTTAACATGCTGCCAGGGCTTTGATAACTGAATTAAGGGCTAAGCCTTCCTTCCCTTAGGCAGGTAAGAGCTTATTTTTCTGTCCTTCCCTGATACCCAGCATGACAATGAATCTCCACAAGGACAGAGGGGAGGTGGGTCTGTGATGTGAGGTACGACCCCTATGTTACTGTTTCAATTATAATCACCATAAGGAAATAATTTTTAACCAGAATTTGAAAATTCGAAGTTCTATGGCTATGTTTAACATCTTTTCTGATGAAATCAGAGACCAAAAAGGAAAGAAGGACAAGTTTGCTCTGCTTTCCACCTCTCTAAAGTTCCAACAAAGTTGTATATATTCTCTCCTAGTTGTCATTCAGATATGGAATTAATATTGGTGATGATGTCCCAGAATGATTTGGGACCTGGCTACAAGATTACTCCCTTAAATCATCCTTGTTCAAGGGTTACTAGGGAAAGAAGGTAAACCCTGAGGATTGGGTCCATCTGTGACTGATCCAGAGATCCAATAGTTTCTTTGGGAATTCAGCAGAAACCTTCAGTCTTTCATTGTACTCAGCCTACTCCTGCAAAAAGACGAGTTCCATATTGTATCCAACCTATCCTTCAGACTAAGTTAAACCTTTGTAACTATCAAAGCTGTTGAAAACTTTAAAAATAGCTTTTCTGTTAGTTAAAATGATTGGGAAAATAAGTGCAGGCTTTGTTTGGCTATTTGCTCAGGGTGTTATAACTATTCTAAAAGATGTTCAAATAAATGTTTCAAGCTACTTATAACAAATATAAAAGTTCAGATCCCTTTTATTAGAATTACCACTTACTGAGAACATTCTGGGTTCTAGATACCTTTCAAGGTAAACTGAATATGTACATTGTCTTTGATTGTTACAACAATCTGGCAGATTGTAGCCTGATTTGACAGATGAGGAAACTAATAGAATAAATGACTAGTACAAGGTCAGGCAGGTGATAAGGGGCAACAACCAAGATTTGTCTGGTTCCAAAGCCTGTGCCCTTTCTGCTAGAGCAGAATTCCTCTTGGTGGAAACCCTTAGGTTCCATTTAACCTTCCTGTGTTCAAAAGTGTAGTTGTTCCCTTTATTATGCCTTAAGTGATAGAGATTTGGGGTCACTGCTGGTGGTGGTGCTATCAAAAAGAAAAGGAGTATGGCGGTTAAGATTTTAGGTACATGCCAGCCTCGCTGGGTCTGAATCTTGGTTCTGACCCTTCCTAGCTGTGTGTCCTTATGTGTGAAATTCAACTTCTCAGTGCCTCTCTTTCCTCCTCTTTAAAATTGAGGTAATGACCGCTCCACCTCACAGGGCTATTGCAAGAATTAAATAAATTAATTCAGTGCTTCTCAAGCTTCAATATACATATGAGTCACAGAGTCTGATAAATCTATGGATCCTGATTCCAAGGGCTAGGGTGGAGCCTGAGATTCTGCATGCAGAATACATAAAACAATGGCTGACATGGAGGGAGTTTTCAATAAATGTCAGCTATGATCATTTAATGATCAGATCAGGAAGATTGCTTGGAGAAAATGCTACTTTTGAATGAATCTTTGAGAGAATGATTTTGAAGAGAATGAAGATTGAAGATAATCCTACCTTGTGCAGGTCAGCCCATCATGCCAGAACTTCTAAAAGGTCCCATCACTGAAGGGTCGGGCCCAGGCACCCTTTTACCGGAAACGGTATAATTTTGAAAATGCAGTTAGAAGGAATGTGACTGTGATGTAGCCTACTAGTGAGCAATTCATTTATTGAACAAATGTTTATTAAGCATCTTATGCTTTAGCTGTTAGAGATTTGTGGTCAATTAAGAATCTAGTATATGTCAGGCATCGAACTAGGCACTGGGAATACCTGACCAGGCCATTATTTTAAAAGTTTTTCCCTCCTAGAAAATGTAGCGTATACCCCCCAAACACTAGTTGCAAGGTAAATGGTTTTGTTTTCTGCTCCTTTTTACTCCAGATTATCATTTCCTGCTTATTTCCTTTAGTTCCTCCATTTCAATCTGTTTATTGTAAGTCTGTCACTCTTCTGGACAATTCCTGAGTATATTTGCTTTCTCATCCACCCCACACATTTTTATTGAGTACCAATTCATGTGTAATATATAGCTCTTAGCATTATGTGTGTTGGAAAAATAATTAACAGGTAATTAACCATAATTTACATGGTCTATTTTGTTTTTAAAAATTTCCTGTTTGCCACAAAATAAAATCTTTCTTGTTTGTGTGCCTAGCATGTCTGCAAGCAAATGAAAGAGGATTCTAGCCACAATAATCCAAGATCCACCTTAAAATAAATACTGAATTTTATATCCATGGTTAACTCAATGATATGAAGGTGTTAGAAACTCAGCTGAAAGCAAACTTCCCAGGCTCTCTGGCTTGATAGATGCCGTTTTCATAAAACATATTTGTATTAACATATTTTGCCAACTTTCACTTGTCTATCCCATGTCAACTTAATCTTATCGACATCATTCCTGTATTACTCCTCAGGAGGCAATAATAATGGTTTCACATGTTGGAAATACCAACTTGCTAACCTCATCCCTAGGATTTTCTCATTTGCTATGGAAGCTTTGACTATTCCAGCAGATTTTTGGCACATATTCTGCTAACTACTCAAAAGAATGGAACAGAAGGCAGTTTTTTTTTTTGCCAGCTTTATTGAGGTATATTTGACAAACAAAAATTAATGTATTTAAGGTGTACAACATGATGCTTTATATACATATACATTATGAAATGATTACCACAATCAAGCTAATTAATATATCTATCACCTCATATAGTTATGATTTTTGTGTGTGTGGTAAAAACACTTAAGATCAACGCTCGTAGAAAATCTCAAGTATACAATACAATATTATTAGATATAGTCACGATTAGATCTTCAGAACTTATTCATCCTGCATAACAACCTTTATTCCCTTTGACCAACATCTTCTCATTTCCCCCACCTCCCAACCCTTGGGAACTTCCATTCTACTCTCTGCTTTTATGAGTTTGACTTTTTCTTGATTCCACCTATAAGCGAGATCACGGAGTATTTGTCTGTCTGTATCTGGCTTATTTCACTTAGCACAATGTCCTCACAATTCGTCCATGTTGTCACATATGGAAAGATTTCCTTTTTTTTTAAGGCTAAATAATCTTCCATTGTATGTATGTTTATATACATATATAGCACTTTTTTTTTCATTCAGACACTTAGATTGTTTCCATATCTTGGCTGTTGTGAATAATGCTGCAATGAACATGCAAGTGCAGATATCTCTTCAAGATCCTGATTTCATTTCCTTTGGCGATATACCCAGAAGCAGGATTGTCAGATCATATGGTAGTTTTTAATTTTTTTGAGGAACCTCCATATTGTTTTCCATAAGGATGTACTAATTTGCATTCCCATCGACAACGTACAAAGACTTCCTTTTCTCCAAATCCTTGCCAACACTTATTATCTTTTGTCTTTTTGATAATAGCCATTCTAACAGGTGTGACGTGATATGTCATTGTGGTTTTTATTTGCATATCCCTGATGATTAGTGATGTTGAGCGCCTTTTCATATACCTGTTGGCCATTTGTATGTCTTCATTTGAGAAATGCCTATTCTATTCCTCAGCCCATTTTTTAATCTGGTTAATTTTTGTTTGTTTGCTATTGAGATGTTTGAGTTTCTTATATATTTTGGATATTAACCTGTTATCATATATACGGTTTGCCAACATTTTATCCCTTTCCATAAGTTGCCTTTTCACTCCGTTGATTGTTTCCTTTGCTGTGCTGAAGCTTTTTAGTTTGATGCAATCCCACTTGTCTATTTTTGTTTTTGTTGCCTGTACTTTTGGTGTCATAACCAAAAAATCATTGCCAAGACCAATGCCGAAAAGCTTTTTCCCTATATTTTCTTCTAGTAGCTTAATGGTTTCAGGGCTTACATTTAAGTCTTTAATCCATTTTGAGTTGATTTTTATATATGGTGTGAGATAAAGGTCCAGTTTCATTCTTCTGCATGTGGATATCCAGTTTTCCAACACCATTTATTAAAGAGACTATCCTTTCCCTATTGTGTGTTCTTGATATCCTTATCAAGGATCAGTTGACCATAGATGCCTAGATTTATTTCTGGCCTCTATTCTTTTCCATTTGTCTATATGTCTATTTCTATGCTGGTATCAGACTGTTTTGATTACTATAACTTTGTAATATATTTTGAAATCAGGACATGTGATGCCTTCAGCTTTGTTTTTCTTGCTCAATATTGCTGTGGCTATTCAGGTTCTTTTATGGTTGCATATGAATTTTAGGATTGTTTTTTCCATTTCTGTAAAGAATACCACGGGGATTTTTGATAGGGATTGTATTTAATCTATAGATCACATAGTTGTTCTTAAACATTTTTGAGTCACAGATCCCTTTGAGTATCTGATGACTTTGTGGATCCTTAGCCCAAAAAAATAAGCATATGCAGATACTTGGAGATTCTACACACACACATATAATTTTAGTAGTTTTGTAGACTCCCCAAAGTACATTCATCTCATGACTTTAGGTTGAGAATCTCTGCTGTAAGAGTTCTCCAGCCAGTCTATAAACATCAGTGTAAGTTACAGCAATATCCAATGCTCTGAGCAATTTACATAGGGAAGCTGGGAAGCAGTAAGGCACCCAAGTAGCTCTGAATGAAGATGGGGTGGCATTTCGCATGTGAAACCCAGAACCAAAAACTACAATCAGCACAAGAACTCGGCTTAGATGATCTGAGAGTGTGGCTCTGTTAAAGGTGGAGCCGTGAGACATCTCTCAGGTAAAAGAAAAGTGACAGCAAATAGTTGGTGCTTACCAGGCTTCTTCAAAGAAAGGCTGGCCATCTGGGCCTTTATTTATACATGCACACGTGCCTATGGAGGTGCACGCTGCCGTAATGCCAGTAGCACTTTCCTCTTTGGAAATAAGGATGTAGGTACAGCTGTGATGGTAGACGATAGACACAACATCTGTTATTACAGAGAGAATTCTGACTCAGAGACAGGAAAGCCAGAATTCTAACCCTGATTGCTATTAAATCCATAATCTTGTCATTTTATTTCCCTTGGCCTAAGTTTATTAATCTGTTCAACTTGTGCAATGGCATGTGACTTTCATATCTTAAGGACTGTTCTGAGTGTAAAAACATCTGATAAAACATATTTTGGAAAAAGTACATATAAATTTGTGCAAAAGCACCATACATTGTGATCATTTTCAAAAACACCACCTAAGTTGTTGGGAGACTTTTCAGTTCTTATCATTGACTCATTTTACCGTTACTACTCTTACACTTACTACCACCCATGATATATCAGCAGACATTTGCTTTACCTGCTTTGTTGTTCAAGTTTCTCTTTTTGGAACTAAGGGTACTAGATGGAATTTCTCTTACGTATATATTGAGCAGTGAAGTCATTGGAGGAAGACTCTATGTTTTTAGTCTCAAGAATTTGCTGAATCATTGAAGTCGTAAAAGGCTCTTAAGTAGGTTAAATGAATTTAGAAAGAGTCTGAAGATAATGTTGAATGTATAATTCATTGTGATTAATAAAGAAACTTTAACCATAGGAAAGTTCCTCTCGATGGCTACAAGAGGTTCAAACTTCAAATGCAAGTTTCTCATTCTTTGTTAGAAAAGGAAATATAGCAGAAACATATTTATGCTTCAAATTGCTTTTACACTAATGGACAAATAAGTTTTACATTGTTCTATCTTCATGATTTTTTATTGGGCTTTAGTGGATGTAGAAAACTCTAATTGTGTTACCTTAATCTAATAAGATACTTTTAAAAGGTAATGACTGTCACAGAGACTGTTTCTAATTCAGAGTCTTCCCTGATAATTCATCTAGTTTGGATTCTCTGTAATCATATGGCATTTATATTCTCTTCTCAGAGTACTCGTATTACTTTCATGTCAATTGCCAGAATTCTTCAGGGCAGAATAAGTTGGTCCTTTATTTCCCTCTGCTGCTTCCCTGGTAATTGTTTGAAGAGTACTGTGAAGACTCTTTTTCAATTCCTCTCACTTTGAGGTAAGCCTTTATAAAGGTGGTCATAATGCAGAAAGCAGAGACTTGTGCTGAGGATGACATTGTTTCATAAAAATGTCAGTGATTATTAATTCATAGAAGATTTGTGAGGCAAGTGGAAAGACCTGATAAGCCTCATTTCCTTGACCATATTCATTTTTTACTCTGGAATATAAATGTTGCTAATCACTATTTAAAATTGCATTTGCCTTTTACCCAGCCACAACCATGTTCATTTTAATTAGTTCAAGTTTGTGGGATGTAAAAACGTTTTCCTATTCATCAAGATGTTACTATAATAATACCTTTCAGAGTCCTAGACATTCCTGAGAAAACAGGGCTCTTCATTACAGATTAAAGAGCACTTCTGAGGGCACTTTCCCAAGTACATGTACCTAAAGAGTCCAAAAATATGTAATCCCAAGGAAAATAACTTATCTTAAAATCTCTTATCACTGAAAATTCAGTAATTCTAAGGAATAATTACATTAACCTACATTGCACTCTAAATTTGCTCAACTAAACCTCCAAGAACACAGAGTGTTGTTTTAAAACAGTACCGCACTAACCCTAAAGACTATTAAACAGCAAGTAATGTTTCTTTCCAGTACCAAACCCTCACAACTTGCTTTCAAATGCTGAGAATATCCTCTGAGGCTCCTCTGTGCATCCAAAGGTCAAGGAACTGACATTTCAATATCAGCAACATAACTTCTTCAGAAGCTAGCAGAAAGATAAACACAGTGAGTCACTTGTCCAATGTTGACAAGTAATGTGACTCATGCAGTGTGAGGCATCCAAGTGAAAACAACAGATGTTAGTATGTGCTTTGGGTAAGAGATCCCGGCAGGTCATAGCCAGAATCAGAATGAACATCTTGAACTCCCTTGAAAAAAAGTAAGAGCTATCAGGCTATGAGGATGGAAACCCAGAAATTATACCTGCTCTCAGAATTCACAGCACAGACTGAGAATGGACAGACTTAAATGCCAGTCTTTGGAGACATTTTTCTGAATCACTGATATTTTTGTACCAATTAGTGCTGCAATTGAGTTTTAAGTGGATTTGAACCAGGAGTGCAGAAGAAGAATTTTGAATGAAGGCTTTAAGAGGGTTTACATTTAACTTAATAATAAAACTTTCTCCCAAACCCTGCTGAAGTGGTCATTTAAACATATATCCATTCAAATACCTCTTTCTAAAACAAGACTTCCTCAACAGGTTCTGATGTATTCTAAGCTTTCCTAGAGCAAAGGGTTTGACTCATTCATCTTTCTCTCCCTCACAGCACCAGGCAAAATGACTTGCCCAAAGTGGTGCTCAATTCCTACTTGTTGAATAAAGAATGCTTTTAATATATGGTTTTCCTACTGAAAAACCCATAAGAGACCTCAACCCCAGGCCTATCCTATTCAAGTGGAAACTCTCCTTCAGCCTTGTTTTCCACCACTCTCCCCTACTGTTCTGGGAATTTCCTTACAGAGTTCTTGCTCCTGAGAATGTGCTCCCTCTTTCCCTTTGTCTTCTCAGTCCTAGCCACCCTCAAGTCTTGATTCAAGACCTACTTTGTCCATAAATTCTCCCACTGCGTAGCCCATGAAGCTCTCTGTGTAATTGTTTCACCTTTCCAGTCCAGTGATTCTCACTTGGCTCTTCTCTAATTGCCAGTTGCGTGTTAGGCTTGTGAAACATTCAGAGTGTAAGTGCCTTGAGGTTAAGGACCAGGTCTTCTTAGCTCTCTTTCCCTCAGGTTCCAGCCTAGAGTGAAGAATGAGTATGAATATTCATATGAATGAATGTAAATAAGGATACGATGGTATCCTGAAGCACTGGATTAAGAGATTCTCTTGGACCCAGAACAGCCCAGTTAACCTGAGGATTCAGTTCACTTCCACTAATTAATAGATCAGGTTGAGATTTAGCCTCAGATCATGAGAGCTACTCCAGACCCTCCCTAAGTGGGACAGATGTGTGATTTTCTTATAGAATTATTGCTAACTTTCAATAATATGTGATCACAGACACATAGAATTCAGTCTTTTGGGTTTATAAAAGTTCTACTTTGATACCATGCTCTCTCTCTTTCTCTTTTCTTAATAATCAGATGTGCCAATCTTTGTATAGCAAGAGTGAGTTGAGATTGATGTGTAAAAATATCTTTACAGTTATTGGGGAATGTATGCAATTTCTCTTGGAATATGAGTTTTGCATTGTTGAGATGTCCACATTCTATTTCAAACTGGTGTACCTGTGACTCAAAGATCATAGCAGGAAGAAAGAATTGCATTATACCCAGTTTTCTTTTCCCACTGACTCACTAAACTAAAATTTCCACATAGTAGGAAAGCGAGCCAGTTTCCCTCAGACCCAGAGTTTTTGACATTAACATCTTCTAAAGGGAGTCAACTCAACAAAATGGATCACCATCCCTACCAGAAGATAAGGGCTGATAATTTATACACACTGGACTGACGAGAAATGAAAAGGAAAACCAGAAAGAAAGAGTGAGGGAGAAAAAGAAAGAGATAAAAGACAAGAATAACATATGATGTGAACTAGAAACTAGCTCTAAGTTGACACTAATACACAACTCTAAGTGGAAGCTTTGCATCTCTTCAGCTAATGTAGACTAGGATCCAGTCCTCACTACAAACCCACTGTAAAGCTCAAATTTTCTCAAATTGTTTCCAATACTTGATCATTTTTTTGAACCACTAACATGTATCTGACAACATTCTAAATGCTGATATACCCATGAATGAAACAAAGTCTCTATCCTCGTTGTATTTATATTCTAGTAAATGACTAGAATCTAAATATTGGGTAATATAGTAATATGCATTAATTGAGCAACTACTAAGTGCTAGGTGCCTTGTGTGTCATTTCTGATTTAATTCTCAAAATACCTTAAGAGGTAGAAATAGCACTGTCCCTATTTTATAGATGAAAAAAACCGAGGTTAAGAGAGAATAAATAACTTCCTCTGTGTCACACACTTAATAAGAAGTGGAGCTGGGCTTTGAACCCACATTCCCCTGACTTCTGAGCAGGACCACTCAAACAGGCTTTAAATACCTGAGTGCTAACTTAAGGAGTCAAGAATATATTTCACTTCATACATGTTATGTGTTTTAGTGAAAAGTTCAAACTGGGAAAGATTTGAGTCTTGACATATTAAGTTAATTTTATATCATCAGTTTTATTTTGCATAGAACTATTGGGATAGAAAATAGCAGGGTATTTGTTTTCATGTTAAACTGTTAAACTAGAGCACCTTATGGAGCCTCCTGCGATGTCCCCAATCTTCTATAAGGACATTTTGCTTGCTTATAAAGTATAATTTTACAACATTTCTAAAAATCTTCAAATGCTAAGTATTCCAGTGATTGAAAAAGCCTGTTCAGTACTTTCTTCCCTGTGACTTCTCTTTGGCTTCCCCTTGGGTTGGTTCTCACCTCTCAACTCTCAGAGGCATCTGAGCCTTGGTCTGGGGAACCCACGGGCTGTGGCAAGTGGAGCTCTCGGCAGTGCTGGGGCTCACCACCAAGGAGGAGGCTGGCAGCTGTGGTCACAGTCATTTCAGAAGTTTCCAGAAATGAGTGCTGTTCTCCAGAATGCTGGGATTCTTTTACATGAACTTAGCTGTCTGAGAAGTGTTAATGAGAATTTTGCAAGGGGGTGGGGAAGGCCAAACCTCAGAGTGTTTATAACTCTCAGCCCTTGGGACCCACTTATAGTTGCTAGAAGCCCTGTGGGAAAATGAAAGACAGCGCAAGCCAGACAATAAGACCTGCTGCGGACCTGCAGCGTACAGAACATTGTACTACAGCATAAGGAAAGTAATGCATTGTCTCTGCCCCTGAGGATTTATATTCTAAAGGAGGAAGGGAAAATATTTTGAAATACCCAATTCAGTCAACAAGCCATACACCTCATTAGAGCTGTGTAACCACTGGAGAAATGTACAATAACCATAGCATCCTCCCTCCCTGAAGGACAGTTTCTCTCCAGAAGCCATGTAATATCGTGGTTGAAAGTATGGCCTCTGGAACCAGACAGCCCAGGTTAGAATCCTGACCCTGCAACTTTCTAGTCGTATGACCTCAGCAGGGTCGTATAACCTCCTGTGCCATAGTTTCCTTATGTGTAAGGTGGGAATAATAATAGTATTTCCCTTCTAGCATTGTTGTGAGTATTAAACGAGTTAATATATAGAAAGTACTCGCATTAACTGAGTTCGTATATAAAAAGTGCTTGTATTAACTGAGTTCATATATAGAAAGTGCTTGTACTAACTGAGCTCATGTATAGAAAGTGCTTGCAACAGTATTTAACTGGTAGTAAGAGCTGTGGTAAGTGCTGCTTCTAGCTATTGTCACATTCTGTTTGTTTTTAACACAGATCTGAAGATTGAGTGAATCATTTTTCTATTCTAGTAATAATAATAATAATTCTTCACTTGTACTGAATGCTTAATGTGAAAATGGGGCGTGTCCTATCTCACTTCATTCTCATAACAATCTCAGGAAGTAGATACAATTTTAAACTTCATTTGAATATGAAGAAAACAAGGTTTAGAGAGGTTTAAATAACTTTTCAAATTTCAAACTTTTCAAATTTCAAACCCAGGTTTGTCTGACTCTTCTGGAACCCATTTTCTATTAAGACCTCTTGCTTCCTCCCCTCAACCATGAAAGAATGAATGTCAGGGAGAATATTCTGGCATTTGAGATGGGATGTGATACTAAAAGGAAATCGGTAAGTGGGTAGAGGAAGGAACTGAACAGCTCTCTAAATCTTATCATTAAAAGCAACTGAAGAGCAGATATAGCAGCAGAGTTTTGCTGTCCCTAAAGTTTCTTTAAGAATCTGAACCAAACATTGGAAGTCCGCTCAGATTATGTTTCCTATTTCTAAATTTCCTTTTACTAATATTTATGATAAGGGAAGGAAAGATGAATTTAAAAGGCAGCATTTCTGAGACCAGAGTTACCGAAATCTTACTCAGGTTTTGATCTGAAAAAATATAAAAGCTGACGGAGCTATCAGAAATCTTTTGAGGCAGATAAGAGGGAGAAAAAGGATCTGTGTCCTGGGGACAGACACTCTGGGCTGCATTAGAGCAGTAGGCAGCTCTTTCAGCTGGTGACTGCATCCTCTATGGTCAGCCCAATCTAGTTTTAAAAGATCTAGATTGAGAAAAGAGCTAGCGATGCTCCAAGAGGCATCAAGATAATGCTGAAGTTTTAGTCAGTCCTTTGGGGCAAACTGAAAAAATGATAGATTTATTAAAATTGCCTGTGTATTATGCTAAGAAAACTTCTACACGGATGCACAGGTGGGCTTCAACTCTGTTGCTGCATATTGAAGGCCTTTGATTTTAACATCCAATAATGAATAAAACTACTGGTGGGTGTCCTCCTGAGTCATAATGTAAGCAGAGGAGAATGGCTGAGTCTGGCTCTCATTTCTCTTCACTATTGAATATTTGCTTTCAACCAGATGTACCTATGCTGAGAACACGACAGCAAATCATTGTATATGTAGTGGAGGAAACCAAGGGGATTTTGTCAGAAGGGAAGCAAGAACTGATTAAAGTCAAATAAAAATGTAGCTTTGAAATTATTGGGTTTTCTAGAAGAAATCAACTTGAAGTATCCATGGTCCTCCATAAGCCAAAACTTTTCTGCAGTAAAACATAGTTTATTGAGAACTGCCACCTCCACTCTCTACGAATAGGCCCAGCCTCATGCTCGTCGTAGATAATTCTAAAAGTAGAACTTAGCACTAGGATTTAGCACTACCTACCTTCTCAGGTGCCTCAATGCTGGCTACTTATCACCTAGGCTGATGATTCCTGAGTTAAGGCTTCTCTTTATGATCCCAAAGACACTATTGCCTGAATGGTGGGTAAGGTGTCTATGTGTTTTGCATCCTGTGTCTTTCTCAGTTGGCAAACTGCGTTATTTTAGTTGAACTGGTTTGAAGCCAAATTCCACTTCCCTTCCTGTCCCCAAATAAAACCATTGTGTGGCCTCAATTCTTCACCCTTTCTTCTGTGCACATTCTTTTCAATGTGATTTTGCAGTTCCTCCCTTCAAGTGGTGGTCTATTTCTTCACCCTTTGACTTGACTTGACTGCCCTTTGACCTGTTTTTGCCAAAAGAATGTGGAAGAAGTAAATGCGTAGAATGTCAGCTCTAAGCCTAGTCCCAAGAGGCCACCGACACTCTGGCTTTCTTCATTGTTCCTCTGCCTTCATCAGGAGAACAAGAACAGGCTAACCTTCTGGAAGATGAGAGACTACTTAGAGCAGAGCCAAGTGAGCTCAGTTGTCCCCTCCAAGGTCCCAGAAAGGATCTACCCCAAATCAGCAAAGCCACCCAGCTGACCTGAAGTTGACATGACGGAGTGTCACTGACTAGCAGAACCATCCAGCCATCCTGCTGACTCTCGGGGAGGGAGGGAATGATAGTTGCTTCAAGCCACCAAGTTTTGGGGTGATTTGTTACATGGCAATATCTAACATACACCACCATGGCTTCTCTATCCCCAGTTCTGAGCGCAGACATGCACCCTGAGATAGCCCCTGCTTAAATGTGAGCTGGTATCTTCAGCTCCTAGCACAGCATCTGACACTCAGTACTTCTTATAACATAATTACTAAATAAATGATATCATTGAACTCCTATCAGTGAACATTTGGATTACCAATTTGCAATCAGGTCTAAGTTTATTTTTCTTATTAATCAGAATCCTCCTTTTTGGACCATGTCCCTTGTATTCTTAATTTGATGTCCACTCTGTTTCTGTTTCACTTTCACTTAGACAGAAATAAATAATAAATTTGAGAGACTAATAAACTTTCTCAATTCCTTTGGTAGAGAAATGTAGAAAGTAGAAGGAACCACATGAAGAGAAGAGCAAATAACCCAAAAGCAAATGAGAATGGAAGGTTTGCCCTGATCTTTTGAATTCAATGATGAAATTCTGATGATGAATTCGATGATGAAATTCTGACGATGAATTTGATGATGAAATTTTGAGTCACAAAAGAATTGTTAGGGGCATTATTGCATAACAACAAATCCTTACAGTTTTATTTATGTGGTTTCAAATAGTTGCTACTATTCTACATTTTATACATTATAATATCTTTTAATTTTTCTTGAACATTCACCCAGAAGCCCAGGCATTAAAGGTAACTATAAATCTTTTTTGTTTCGTGACTGGATCCTTATGCTTAGTAGAATTCAGGTTACAGCTATATTTTCTCCCATTTTCTAATACTCTGAGATCTTCAGCCAAGGAACCACGTTTTTTAATGATTGTCAACAGTATTCATGTACAAAATGTGCATAGACATTGCTTTCTTGGGTATGAAGTCTTCAAAAGAGAACACTCTGTCAATGTGAGGAATTTAGGACTGGACATAAATGGCAATTTTTTTTTTTGCATTATTTCTCCTTTGGAATAAGATGCACCAAATTCCAATATTAGCTTTACGTGGCAAAGCAGTGAGCATTTTTGGATTCTTTGCCTCTTCTCTGCATCTAAAGCAGTATGCAATGTTGGCATTAGAAAGCTGTTGCCCTCTATGGAGATGTTGAGGATGTCATTCTCTTGGCATGGCTGAGGACTGGCTGCTTATTTCCCTCGTCTACAGAGACAAGAGAAATCACAATCAGAATGGGCAATTCGAAAGGGAAGAATAAAAAAGAAGTAGCCTATGTTTTTCTCTAAATTATCACATTAGACTGCAGCCATTTAATAAGGTTTGGCACTTGATTGCGTTCCTTGTCTCCCAAGGTGTAGGCGGATTTCCCATCATGGCCTGGCTGTTGATGCAAAGATGCTGTGAAAGCCTTGTTCTTGTTTCATTCTTTCTCTCCCTCACTAACTTGTTCGTTTTAATGATTACATCTTCATAAAGTCTAACATTTCAATATCAAATTTCTGTTCTTAAAAAAATAGAGAAGGGAGGGCTGATCATCGTACAATCTGTCCTCATCTATTTCAACACTTACAGTGATTCCACTTCATTATTTTGGGGGCTGTGCAGGGGTTCGTGTACGCCTGTGTCCTCACCATCTATTAATACAGCTCCATTTTTATTCATCCCTGTATTCAAGACACATTTATTGAGCTCTTTCAATGTTCAAGACCCTGGAGAGAGTCTCTGAGGGAAAGAAAGAGAAGTTTTGATCCCTCCTTAAATGAGCATATATCTGCTTCCCTAGAAAAAGCCAACTCTGAGGAAATCCTGATGAAGAAAGGTAGCAGTCACTAACGTAAAGGAAGAAAGACTTGACTAAAGGCCCGGAAGACTAGGAGTAGACACAGAAAGGAAAAGTATATTAGGGAGATTCACCAGGGCTTGTCTTCAATAACTTGTTAAGTTCTATATTTATATTTATGTACTTTTCTCTAGATTTATTATGTTTACATTTAAAAAGGTCAGTAAAATGAAAGTATAATGGTAATGGTTCAAAAGGAGAGACATGGAGGATAGTTACCAAAAAAATTATTGAATGCTCTTAGGAAGCTAAGGACAGTTAATTTTTAGGAAGACAATTAAATTGGTACCTCATTTCAGTATAAATTAGACCCTTAGTGAGATTAGAAGATATTCAAGTACAATTTTATTATTCTCCCCTAAGAATAAAAATATGGCCTTTGTATAAGTGTCATCAAATAGCTTTCTCTTACTCTAAATGCAATCTGTCAACATTAACTGTATTTTAATAGATTTTTACATTTTCTAAAAGGTTGCTGTGTTGAGAATATATTGATGAGGTGCAGGAGTAGAAGTAATCATATCTGCTGACTATTGCAGCAGTCCAGGCAAAAGTTGATATTGGTTTGGACCAGGTGGTAGCAGTGGAAGTGGTGAGTAGTAGTCAGATTCTGAATATATTTTGAAGGTTGCATAATATAACTTGCTGACTGATTGGATATGAGATATGAGAGAAAGAAAATTCTGATATGACTTCATGGTTTGGGGCCTGAGCAACCGGAAGGATGGAGCAGCTGTTTATTGAGGATGGGGAAGACTACACAAAGCAGGCTTGAGGGTGGGAACCAGGAGTTGGATAATGGATGTGTTATATGTGAGATGTCTAACAAACATACAAGTGGAGATATTAAGTAGACAGTTAAATAATTGAGTCTGGAGTTTAGGGGGAGAAGTTCTGGATGGAAATAGAAA
Source organism: Tapirus indicus (assembly GCA_031878705.1). Classification (NCBI taxonomy): domain Eukaryota; kingdom Metazoa; phylum Chordata; class Mammalia; order Perissodactyla; family Tapiridae; genus Tapirus; species Tapirus indicus. Next base: position 101,498,995 of record CM062917.1, read on the forward strand.
TTCGAGTCATCAGCATATAGATGGCTTTTAAATGCAAGAAATGAGATGGAAGCATGTAGGGAATTAACGTAGATAGAAAAGAGATGATATCCCAGGACAAAGCTCTGGAGAACACAAATGCTGACAGATCCAAGAGCTGAAGAAGAATCAGCAAAAGAGACTAAAAAGATATAGCCAGTGTAGTTGGAGGATTTGAGATATGCTCTCTTGTATTTGAGCAGGGTGGCGCATTGTATAAGTATTTTTAATGAAATATTTCATTACATTTATTTAAAATGTAGAGAATATACAGTGAAAATTCATCTAACCCTTGTGCTTTATTGAATCTTTACTTGTTTTGATGCACTACATTACACCTAAGGCAGGCACCTCCGTCTACCCTTCTGCTTCCATTCCATTCTCTCTCCCCCAAAGGTCACCGCCACTCTTTTGATGTTGATATCTATTATTCTCATGATGCTTTTTATATTTAAATATATATAAATACTCAATTTTTGTACTATATATGTGTGTATATGTAATATATATATATCTCTATAAACAAAATATAACATTTTCCAGGTTTTTAAACTTTTTGCACAACCTATACATTGCCTTCCACACCTCTTGATTTGTGTTTACTTAGTAGTAATTTTTAATATATTGTTACATGTAGTTTTAGATCATTTTTACAAATGCTGTACCACATTTCATTATAAGAATATGCTGCAGCATATTTTCCCAAACATTTTATGCAGGGCATTTAGGCTGTTTCCAGTTTTTGCTGTTGCCAACAGCAAAATGCTGCAAATATTCACATACTGTCTTTAATGTACCAATGTGTCTGGTTTTCTCTAGCATATAAATCCAGGAATTCTCTTCAAAGTGATTGTGCCAATTTACCCTGTTACTAGCCATGAATGAGAATTCCCTTTCCTGGACTCCTTGGCAATCCTTAAATCTGATGGGACCAAATGACATCCCATTGTTGTTTTAGTGTTCCTTTTTTGGATTACCCATGAAGATGAATTCACCTTCTCAAAATTTTATTGTCCTTCTGGGTTTCCTCTTCTGTGCATGGCCTGATCATATGTTTGCCCATTTTGTGACTTTGTTTGTTAATGCTTTACAAATGGGAAAATTGACATTAAATTCTGGTTTTTGCTTTTCTTGAAAAACAAGATTGCCAACTTTTTCACAAGGCAACAATTGACCAGGAACTCTTGGGCCGGAGCATACACTTTTCAGTTTGCCAGAGTTTGACATACTCCTTATCGCATTACAACTAATCTGCCTCACTCATCTATTTTATCTACCCGACCCCTAGAGACATCTGAATTGGGGATCCTGCCCTAGAACCACCTGAACCAGCTTTAGAATCCAGGATTCATCTGGGTTTCTCTTGAAAATATTGCTTACCAAGGTTAAACATTTGTTTAAATGACACACATAGGAATACTATTCTTAAAAAACAAACAAAAAACTCTTAGTTTATTTTACAGATATATCCCTGCTTTAGGTAATTTCAAAGCATGAAAATTCAGATTTTTAAAAGCACAGGGTGATTATTCTCCCTTTTCTAAATACTTCTGCAGCTGGCTTTTAAAATTTACCAAAACTCATCATGGGATTTCTTTTACAAAGCAACCTCCCCTACCACACTTAAAATATTATTATTCAGCCAACACATACTTAACCACCTACCACTACAGCCCACTTTCTAAAAACATCTACTATATAGAGGAAGTTACATGTACACTGTTTGTGACAACATTTTCAGCTGATTAAAAAAATAATACATTCATTAGCACCAGCCATACTTAAAGGTTAGAGTGAGGGCAACCCTGGAAAAAAATAATAGAAAACCTGGAAACGAGAGTGAGGAGAAAAGTGTGAGGGGTTTTGAGTGGCAATCAACAAATGAGATATTCTGGGGCATTTCTTCACTGATGAGGGTCTGGGATGCAAGGCTGATCCGAAGGGAGTGAATTATTTCCCTGGGGCACTATGTCTGCCCTTCTGGTAGCTGCTACCACATAAATATTAATGTCTGTTTCGGGTAGCATAGCCTTACTGACTCTGCTCACTTCGGGCATGGGTGATGCAGAAACACAAGGATATAACACATTACGTATCAACTTCCCAATGTTCTTTGTACAAAATAAACTTTAAAAATGAATCTACCTAAAGTGATTAATTTCTACTTTGATGTTATATTGTTATAATTATATATTTTTATACTATCCTTAGAGCAAAGTATGAAAAGCAATCAACCTCCTAAATTCAAATTGAATACTCATCACTTATTTTTCATTCCTTCAACAGATTTATTGAGTACCGACTATGTCCCAGGAAGTAGAAAGAAAACCGTCAAAAATCTCTGCATGGTAGAGCTCATAGTGTGCTCGTCCAGCCCATGTTGTACATAGCTAGCTCTATCCGTGCTGGTGTCCTTGGATATATCTTCAGCTATTGCTTACCCAGCACATCTCTGCTCCTCTTGGAGGCTTAATGTTCTGTCTGTCTCCTGTGCTATTACTTTTTTGTCATCACTCTGCCAGTCCCAAGCAGTAGCAGAATTAGAGGCCTGAGGGGAAGGTGTGGAAAGAATTCTCTAAAAGTGCTGCCATTTCAAAAAGATACGGAAACAAAGGTTATATAAGCCCATTTCCTGTCATACTCCAAATATTTGTACTTTATCTTCCCCCAGGTAGGCTTCGGAAAAACACATGCTATGTTTACATTTTTTGCCCTGAGGGCAAAATAAATACATTTCTCTTCTGCTGAGCCAAGGCTGTTTTAGGGCAATAGCTTGATCTTCATTTGCTGATTCCACCAATTATATTTGGAGTCGATAGAAGACACAGGAAAAGAAAATCCAATGGAAAGATAGTGGAAGGATGTAGAGGTAAGTGAACAAATAGCCAACAATGTAGACAGTTGTAGAGATTACAAAGACTAGCATGTGGGGTATTGAATTGGTATTGAATTGAGATGTTGGCAGAAGCAAGTTGCCTGTGGTCCTGCAACTGACAAGGACACACACCAGCTCATTAGTGAAGAAGAGTTTGAAGGATGTTAAGAGTTTAAAGGAATATTTAAGGATATTAAAGAAGAGCTTGAAAATATCTGAGTTTTCTGCTTCCTCCAACACATTTGATTTGGTATCTGAATAAACATTCCCTGTATACCTGAAATACTTGATAAAATGTAAACATCATCTTTTTAAAAGCATGGCTGAGCTTTTGGGAAAGTTGAGGAAATCACCAGAGACCAGAGTTGTAAGGAATCATGAATCTGGAAAGATAAAGAAGTGCTGGAGCAGTTGTTTATTATGAGGATATCTGAAAATCCCTTGTGGTTGAGAAGCTAGGTTTTGAAGTTCCACGCATGCAGGAGACAGGAGCCTAACTTCTGGGCTAGATTGGAGACCAAAACAATCAAAAAGTGGCACTCTCACTGGAAATCAGTGAGCAAAAAACTGGTAAAGCTGAGGAAAAAACTGAGCATACTTAACTTCAGTTTTGGCTCCAGGTGAAGCAGATAGATAGCTAGATGATAGCTAGCTAGCTAGCTAGCTAAAATCTCTCCATGGACAATGCCTAACCATATGACTATAGACATTTCCCATACAAATTTGGAGCTGGAATTCATAGTAATTATATGACCCAAAAGCCCAAGGTAAATATGAATTTTAAATGGTCCCAAATTACCTGCAAGAATAACAGTTAAACTGACATTATATCAATAATGACAGAAACTAGGAAAATATTGAAAGAAATCTTTAAAGTCCTGAGAAAAAATAATTGTCATCCTAGAATTGAATACCCAGAAAAATGGCTGTTTTTATTTGAAATGAGGGCAAAATAAAGATGCTTTCAAACATTAGTAAGAACAACAAAAATTGAGTTTACCAATAACAAACCTTCACTAAAGCAACTTCTAAAATTATACTTCAGGAAGAAGGAAAATGATCCCTGAAGCAAAGTCTGAAATTCAAGAGACAATGGTGAGCAAAAAACTGGTAAAGCTGAGGGAAAAACTAAACAACATTGACTGTTTAAAATAATAATAACAATGACATCTCAGTAAGAAGTTAAAAATATGGGGGAAAAAAACTGCCTCTCAAGAAGGATGGGACTTGTGCTATGAGGCAGCAATACTTATGAAGCCCTAATAATTTAGACAGTGCCAAACTGGCACATGAATAGGTAAATGAAACAATGAAATGGGAAAGAGAGACCAGAAACAGGCCAATATGTATGTAGAAACTTGATATTTGCTTTGGCAGATCTTTGAGGGGAAGATGGACTCTTTTTTACAGATGGAAAAAATGAACTAGGACCATGGTTCACACATAGGCAAAATTCAGTTCCAGATGGACCTACACGTGGAAAGCAAAACTCCAAAATGCTCATAAGACAATAGAGGAGAATATCCTTATGCCCTCAATTCACAAAAAGATTTCATTAAGTCCTTTAAAAAAAAAACACAGAATATAAAGGAAAAGAATGAAAAATATGTCAAAATTTACATCTGGGATTTATTATCATCAAAGACACCATAAGGAGAATAAAAACACAAGCCTCCAAGTTATTTGCAAAATACACAACTGTCAAAGGCTAGAATCCAGAACATAGCAAAGACTTCTGTAAATCAACCATTAAAAGTGAAACCAAGAGAAAAGATAAAAGGCAGTTCATGGAAGAGGAAACATGAATGGTTCGTAAGCAAATTAAAAGATGCTCGACTGTACTAGTTATCAAGGAAAAGCAAAATAAAAGCACGGGAAGATGTCGTTTCACCTGCAACAAACCAGGCAAACTGATAATCGCCAGCGCTGGAGACTGTGTGAGGCAACAAAAACAGCCTTAGAGGACTGGTGAGAGTGGAAATCAGCATAGCCTCTTTGGAAACGATTTTCCATTCGTTAGTCGGGTTTAGCAACTCTTTGAGGCAGCAATAACTCTCTTAGGAGTATATTCTACTAGTGAGAAAACATATCCAGTTTGACACCATACTTATACTATAAAATAAAAGTAAAACAAGAAAACACATTTTTTAAGCTAGGTGGGGGGAACATGGGGTGTTTTATTATTTTTCTGTAAACTGTACCTACATGTTATATGTAGTCTTTGGAAAAAAAAAAAAAGAGGTAAATATTAGAAACCATATGTTGTAAATCAACTGGTAAAATGTAATTCTCATTTCATAGCGTCTTCATAGCATGGATATAATGATACTAAATCTGCTATCTTTATACAATCCTGTGTCAAAGACTGCTTCTTCCCCATATAGACATAGATCTTGGAATTGGAAAGATGCCTCCTCCCACTCCACTTCTGCCCCACCTCATTACCCAACTGAAAAGTAAATTCATATTTCCATGCCCACCATAAACAGATGAGGCATGCAGTTTTCCTGGGAGCTAGAGTCCATATTGAGGATTTGCTGCACCTTGTTGATCTTACACATACTCAGCCCCTCCCCCAGAATGCACATGTGGCCAGTGTGCCAAGGTGTGACCTATTCAAATACCAATAACCTCTCAGAACCTGAAATGACCTTCACTTTAGAACTTCAGATACTGCTTCTGGGTCTGAGTCTGTGTACAGACTTCTTCTCTTAGGGTGGATTCTTCTACAGATAGGCTCTCCCCTTCCTACCACCATCACCACTTTCCTTTACCAGAAGATCCCTCAGCTTCCAAGTAGTTCAGTCAATGGGCATAGCTCCTGGAGAGGGAGGTTCACTGGTTTCCCACACCCAGTCTTGACTTGGGCCCTGCAGGAATACTCCACAACAAGGATATCACCTTTATTGGTATAGTTAAATGAGTCAAGGTCTCGATTTTGATTGTTTGTATCAGATTAGAGATTTTTCAACATCTTCAACTTTATTTCAGTTCTGAAATTGTATTATTTATTAATTCTTATAATTATTTTATTTTTCTACTTTGATACATATCATTTTATAATTCTTATAGGGCTGTGATAGCCACATCAAGTAGAATTAATCATTACTTAATGGCAGATGGTTTCAGAGAATATTGAAAGGGCAGAAGCTATAAAAAAAATCTCCAAACCTCTTGCCCCTCAAAAAGCATTAGTTATATGCAAGTTAAAAACGTTCATTTGAATATGATGATTCACTGCCTCTGTGCCTCTATTATCCCCTTCACCCTCAAGATTTTCTGTGATCTGACACCAACATCACTTTGGCCTGCAACAATGAGTTAGTCTTGTTGCTTTTTCAATTTATATAATGACATGTTACCTTGTGAATTGATCACCCTGGATAGTGGTTTCCAGACCTTTTAGTTTACAACTTTATATTTGGTTTGATGTAGAGACTCATAGCTTTTCAAAAAGTGTTGAATACCACATAAATATTTAAAGAAGAGAAAAAAGAGTTTTGAGAATTTGAGGTTGAGTTGTTGTACAGCTAAAAAACATGGTTGAAAGTCACAGACAAAATGTATAGAAAAGCACAAGAGAAGAAGGCAGACATGACCCAATTAAGATGTCACTGTTTTCGTGTAGGATCTCCCAAAATGCGTGTCACTGTGCCCAATAGTTTCTCCAGTTTGGAATTACAAAGCCTAAAGCCCTGCACGGACATCTTCTGTTCCATGAGGGCTAGTCATTCTTTTTTTCGTATGTTATTCATCAATACCATGGTCAATCTGACTCATATTTTAGTAATGAAAGAGAAATTTAGCTATGATTCTCAAAAAAAGTCTCTGCCTTCAATTATGTTTTCTATGTTCTTCATGAAATTTGATATTTTTCACAGTAAAGAAAAATATCAATTGTAGCAGCCCTCATTAGGGAGATGCATTTGTTTACACTAGCTTTCTTCAACAAATATAGGAAGTGTATTAAAAATGCAAAATATGATCTCTGTATTTGCCTCTCATCGAAATTGCTAAATGTTAGTATCCATAATGTACAAGAGTTGGTAACTTATTGTATATTTACATTTTCTCATTGCTTTCTCAAACTCATAAAATTAAGTTGGCAAACTGAAATTTATCAAAAGCTTCAGGAGGTAGTTTCTTGGTCTTTGAGTCATTGGCTTAATCAGCATCAAATTAACTGTAGAAGAGGGGAAGGGCTTGCTGAACATGTTTAATATAAACAATCGTATATGTAAGTCCAAATCTCTCCCTTTTCCTCAAATAACTTTTACCAAGACTCAGACAATTACCGCATTTTCCATTCCACTTAGCTTCATGAATTGGCTTGTGTTTGATTTGAATTCCTGTTGTTTTCTTTTTAATTATAAAATAATTCTTGTCATTTTTGAACATTTGAAAAACACAAGAAACTAAAGAAAAATATTAACTTCTCCTGAATATCCCACCTTCTAGAGACAATAAAAAGCTTCTGCACAACAAAGGGAACAATCAACAGAATGAAAAGGCAACTTATGGAATGGGAGAAAATATTTGCAAACCGTATAGCTAGTAAGGGGTAAATATCCAAAATATAAAAGGAACTCCTTTAACTCAATAGCATAAAAACAAAGAACTTGATTTAAAAATGGGCAAAGGACTCGAACAGACATTTCTCCAAAGAAGACATAAATGGCCAACAGGTATATGAAAAAATGCCCACCATCACTAATCATAGGGAAATATAAGTCAAAAGTACAATGCGATATCACCTCACACCTGTTTACTTGTTAGGATGGCTATTATAAAAAAACATCTGTTGATGAGCACGTGAGAGAAAGTGGAACCCCATGTTCACTATTAGCGGGAATGTGAACTGGTGCAGCCACTATGGAAAATAGTATGGAGGTTCCTCAAAAAACTAAAAATAGAAATACCATATGATCCAACAATCCCACTTCTGGGTATTCAGGAGAATTGAAATCAGGATCTCAAAGAGGTATTTGCACTCCCATGTCCATTGCAGCATAATTCACAATAGCCAAGATGTGGAAACAACCTAAGTGTTGACAGAGGAATGGATAAAGTAAATGTGGTGTATACATACGATGAAATATTATTTAGCCTAAAAAAATGAAGGAAATCCTGCCATTTGCGACAACATGGATGAACCTGGAGGACATTATGCTAAGTGAAACAAGCCCAATCACAGAAGGACAAATACTGCAAGATTCCACTTATATGAGGCATCCGAAGTAGTCAAACACAGAAGCAGAGAGTAGAATGGTGGTTGCCAGAAGCTGGGGCATGGGGGAAGAGGGGAGTTGCTGTTCAACAGACATGAAGTTCCAGTTATGCAAGATGATTAAGTCCTAGAGATCTGCTGTGCAACATTGTGCTTATAGTGCTTCACAATACCGTATGCTACACTTAAAATGTTGTTGAGAAGGCAGATCTCATGTCAAATGTTCTTACCACAGTAAAAAAGAGAGAGAAATAGATTTGTTTTTTAAACTCTTTCTCTCCGTCTCCCTCTCTCTCTCGATTTTGTTTTGCTTTGTTTTATTTTCAAAACAAAACTTGAGCTCTTTAATACTGCATAACCACTGAATTACCTCCAAATGTAAAGTTAATATTTTTTGTGAGCTGGCACATTGTTCTTCCTCTCGAATTTTAAAATTTGACTTTGCTGTGGGGAATTTCATTTTCTCTCATCTGAAATTACAAACAGATATCTTCTGTGCCTGAGTTAAGTATGAAATGAAGGTAATTAACGATGAGTAAAGCTAAAAGTTCCCTGAGCAAAATCAAAGTAAAAAAAATTAGACTGTCGTGACCAAAGTAGCATTACTCATAGATCTTCCGGGGGTTGTGCTTTTGTTTTTGTTTTAATTTTTCCCTGTTTTCTTATTCAGTGTAGGATTAGATTAAAACCTGAGACCAACAGACTGGTCAGAAAGGATTGCAGGAGGGTGGATGATTGCTGTGGTCTTCTCTTCATTCCTATAAACGCTTGCTTTATTTGTCTAGCAAATGTGCTGTGTTCTGTGGTACTAAAATGCCAATGCATCATGTCTAGGCAGGCTGTTGCCAATTTATGAATTCCTAACCTACTGTCAATGGCCTCAGCCAAAGACCACCAGGAACCCCTCGTAGTTGAACAAGCTGGATTTACTACTCTTTGCACTGGGGGAGAACATAAAACATGGGGAGCCAGGGGGCGTCTCAGTAAGAGGGAGTTAGATAGAACCTCTTATAGGATTTGGGTTTAGATTGGGTGATTTGGGAGAGGGTCTAAGGAGGCAGAGTTTGCTCTAGATTGGATGCTGTTAGAAAAAAGAGGGCTTTTCTATGTTTGGGTGTTTTGTGGGTAGCACAATAATCATGATTTTTGTCTGTGCTCAGACAAAATTATGAAGTGACCTTGCTCTGTTTCATTTTATCATTGTTTCAGGGTGACCTTGTCTGAGGTTAGAGATTGTTTATGTCCAACAGGAGAATAAAATGACCTGGCTCTGAATGTCAGACCAGCTTGTAATAACATCGAGCTCTACCTGTGAAAATCAGATCAGTTCCAGATGTCAGGGGCTGCTTTCTTCTTCCTTTTTTTTCTGTGCTGGCCTGGCTGGGGACTTTCCTCCCTCCTCTGTTCCTTTACCCTGCTCTGCTTAGGGTGGCTCATTTTCTACCTCATTTTCTGCTGTGGCCACTGGCCAGGTGTGGCCTTTTTTGCTCTGTGGGCTGCGCATAAACAGGAACAGAATCAAGCCCGTTTCACACTGTCTGGATGAGGGAAAAAGACAGGTATACTTATTGGAACATAGAGGGTCCTGCGTATCCTCAGCTTCTTTCTCCCTCACCCCCTACAGTTCATCAATTTCCGATCATCGTTCATTTTACAGACTTGCTACCATCCATGTCTATCCATCTCCATTGCCAGTACTTAGTCCAGGCTCCTGTGTACTTTCACTGGCAGTATTAACCAACTGGTCTCCCTGCTGTCATCCTTGAACCTTACAACCCCTCTCCTACACTGCTTCCAGAATAATCTTCCACAAATGCAAATCTGAGAGTATTACTCCCCACCTTTAACTCTCCATGGCATTTAAGACAAAGACCAATCTGATTATAAAGCTTGCCATGGTGTGACCTTTACATATCTCCCCAACCTGTAGCTTTCTTTCACTTTATTCTCAGTATTCTAGCCACGCAACAGTTCCTTTTGCTACTCAGATGAGCTCTATACGGATATTTCCTCCCGTATCTTGGCCTTTACACATGATCTTCCCTCTACTTGGAACCTATCCTTCCTCCTTCTTCCCTCCAAGCTCCAGTTTGCATCTAACTCACCCTTAAAATCTCAGCCTAACCTTGACTTATATAAGAAGCCCCAGCCCAAGAAAGCTCCGTTGTTGAGCACCATCACAGCACATGGCAGTGCCCCCTTCCTTTATTATGATCCCCACTCAATGTCTGCTTTGCCCAAAGACTCTGTGTTCCTTGAGAAGGAGCTTATCTGGGTTGTTCATAGCTATACCCCAGTGCCTGCCACGTAGTGGATGCTCATCAAAATATTTGTTCAATATATGAACACATTACTCAATTAATTAAATTTGACATACAAACAAAAATGCTATAAGTGCTACTACATTATATATCATTGTTAGGACTGACGCTTAGTTAAATTTAATAAAGAGGGTTGTATAGGCTATTTAGGGAAATTGATTAATATGTCAGATATTATTCTGTGGGAAGATGTACTGAATTCTGGACAAAAAAACTCATCAATAACTTTCTGTAACACATTCCAATTATAATAGGTGAGATGTCCATGATTTCTCATGTATTTTTGTAATAAATACTATTTTATGTTGTACCATTTAATTTTTATATTTTTTATCTCCTATCTCTTCAAATAGATCATAGGGGCCTTTAGGACAGGGAACATATCTCTCATTTATTTGTATTTTCCACAAATCCAAGCAGTTTCTGACACATACTAGGATTAGGGTAAATGTTGGTCTATTAGATTTAATTTCTACCCTTAACAAATTGGGCATATTTAATAAGATAATCAGTTTCCATGAAAGGAATAAAGGACATCTGCCCCCTCTTTGGCTTTTTGAATTATTGCTCATTCATTATTCATTTGATCACTCAGTGTTCATAGGACCTTTGTATACTTGGCTCTGTGTTAAGAATTTGTTGTACAGTGTGAATGAAAACCAACTGTCTTCCTCTGAGGAGTTTGTAAGTAAATAGACAATAGTAATGTGAGATGAATGCTAATAACAGAAGCACAGAGGAAGCATGAGTTCTGACGAAGGATGTGTATGGGGTCTTGAAGGGTGGGAAGACAGTGTGCCCAGGTTATTGTTTTTAACAGTATAGAGGCATATGAGAGCAGGGGAGTTGAATGGCATCCAGGATATAGGTAGGATAATAGTAGAGAATAAATCTGGAAAAGTAGGTTGAATGTGGCCTGGGATTGTGAGCTACATTAATGAGTTATAATTTCATCCTCTTGGGTGGTGTGTAGATGCCATCAAATGCATTCCATATCCCCCTTCGAGAATAAAAGACTTAACTTCCCCAGCTGCTGGGAGTGCTGCCAGCAAAAGCCCTTAGCCCTCCATTGTTGGTCCTGTCTGGGCATTGCTTCAGCTGGAGAAAGCCAAGGTCATGCCTCCTTCCAACCATGGCCCACATTCAATGATTGATTGACATGGGTAAATAAAGCCTGGTTTCTTGACCCCAACTCAAGACAACTCAGAAGGGTTAAGTTAACCTCAGAACTCCTCAGCTGAGGCCCCACTGAGACAGCTTCCCATTTTCACTTCTCCCTCTGCTTAATTCTGCTATTTTTTTCTTCCTTCCATCAGTGTTGATCCTACAACTGTTCCGTAATAAAACTCCTGCACAGTATCATAGTTTCCAAGTCAGCTCACTGAGGAAACCAACTTGCAACAGGTGGTGGTGGGGATTCATCAAGGGTCTTAAGCAAGAAAGTGACATAATCAAACATATTTCTTCAACACGAGCTTTCCCGCACATACGAAGACTAATTAGGCTTTAAACAAAAATGCACGTCAATTAAGTTATTTCATCAGGGATTATTCCTGTAGGGCTCAAAAAGCTGGTATGGCAGCTGCAAAAACATGTAGTGTTGATATTTTTCAATAATGGATCATTTTTCTTCATTATTGACATCATATTCATCTTTTTTAGGATTTTTTTAAACATCAGAATTCATTAAACTTTGTCTCAGAGCAAAGGAGCTACAAAGTAAAATCTTTTTATTCAAAACTTGATAACCAGGAAATTATCCTGATTAAGAAGTAAAATATATTCCTGATTTTTAGAACACCATCCTAGGTAAAAAAATGGGAAAATTAGAAATTTTCCACAACATTTACGCTCGTTTTTAAAATTCTTTGACTTTACTATGGCAAAATTAATGTTTAAATTCTACAAAATGGGATGGTTTTGTTCCACTATCAGATGTTTGAAAAACGAATACTTTTAATTCTATCTCTCAAATGGTCAAATCCTAAAGTCAGATTAAGTAAACCAATGGAGAATCATGTCGAATAAGGGTTGCAGTTGACCTTTTATATTCCCAGTCTTTCCTTCCACCTCTGTTGAATATTATCAGATTACCTTTACATCATTCATTCAATCTACAGCTCTTGAGAATCTATTATAAGGAAGGCACAGAGGGTGGTCACAAATAAAACACATCCAAACCTAATAATGAAAGACCCAGCACTTGACTTTTACTCCCCGTGTGTTATTGAGAGTGTCTCATGTGAGTTCCCATGAATCCAAGCACCATGGATTCAGCTGTCATGTTGAGCACCTGTTTTTCCCTCTTCTGCTCTGGCTCGCTAATGCTGAGCACCACCACTATCATTCCTATGGGAGTTTTCCACACCCTGCAGGCACCCCTGGGGTTCCCTAAGGCCTGGAAGAGTGAAAATTCTCTCATGCCAGTCTCTGCAGATTGTCTTCAGCCCCAAGCTGAGGCCCTGGAGGCCTGCAGTTTACCAAAACTCTACCTTTAGTTCAAAGAGAAAAGACTCTTCTCCTGTTCTGTGTTACACTCTATTATGGATGTTTCCATTTTACTCCCTCAGACATTAGCCCTCACGTCACTACAGGATATGAGCTGAGACGTGAACACCATGCTGAATGCAGACCTGCCCTTCCCTTCAGTGACTAAGGCTTTGTCACGACTCCTTCTTCTCTTGGAATGATTTTCCTTCCAGGAGTCCTCCTGGTTCCTTATACACATAGACTCATATGGATCTATTCCATAGTCCACTCAATATTTCTGAACCCCACGGTGGTCAGAGTCTGGATTGGGAATACTACAAAACAATAAATGACTATGCAATATCTGCCTTAAGAGATTCTAGAATTTCTCTAATTGCTAACACACCTCAAAATGAGTCAAAGCCATCAAATATTTGTAAATAGCAAAGAGAAGAGAACAAATTGCTGCTATTTCCAAATAGTCTACTCTTTTTTTCCTCTCTCAGAGTATCATAAATTTTAGATTTTTATTAATATATTTTTTAAAAGAACAACTGATTCAGTACTGTTCCAAATTTTGAGAATTGTCTTATTATCCCATGTGAACAAGACCTAAACATTTGTGTGGATGAGGGAGATTTATTTAAAAGGTTACTGAGAAGTTTAATACTTTAGAGTTTTATTGACAAAAGGTGATGGTAAAATATTAAAATGGCTGTCATCTTAAAAATGGAAAGAGGATTTGTGTCACTTAAAGCCAGGTAAAAATCTTTAAAAATTGTACTATAGGAAAAAGTTATAATTTTTCAACAGAAAAAAATTAATCCCTATTCATCCTTTAATATATCATTATTTAATATGAAAGCAGAATGCACTTATTAAATGCTGAATAAATTTGCATTTTAGGGTAATTTAATTTTCACTAACGTAATTTGGATGACTCAAATGAAACATAAAGGAGGTAATCGAGCAGATTATTTCAGGTATGTTAGTCCCCCCTTACCTGAGGTTTCGCTTTCCGCAGTTTCAGTTACCCACGGCGAGCCAGGGTATGTTTCTGCAGATAACTGAAACCGCGGAAAGCGAAACTTCGGATAAGGGGGGACTACCGTATAAATTTTACAGACAAAATATATTGCCAGGTACAACACACTTTTTTATTCCTAAGATTAATTTTGAACACTTTAAATGATAATCATGTTGCAAAAATCATAAAGTTCCAATATATTTGGATGATTTAATTTCAATAAGACTTTTTTCCTTCCTTTGTAATCATGAATTTAATGTCTACCTCCAGCACTTGCATTGTTCATAAAACCATTCTATTTCATTCAGAATAGTTTCTTCATACACTGATGGTTTATCGCAGAGAGTTACACAAGATATTAAGATTTGTTAGAAGAAAAAAAATTGTCAAAATTCTATTTGAATAGACAGCAACACCAATATTAGCCGGAATTTCCAATTCCAAACATTTAGGACCTCTTGATTTTTAAAGACACATAAGGAAGAAGTCTACAATTTCCCTTTATCACCACTTAGAGCAACTAACAATCCATATTGCAGGAAATTTGACACAAATGCTTGTTGTGATACATAACGTACACCGTGTTTTTCTTTAAAAATTCTGATGTTATCACCTTGCCTTTTCTTGAAGGACTGGGAGTTAAAGGCTTAGGAGAGAGAAGTCAAAGGGTTAGTGACATCTAACAGAAGTCAAGATCTTTACAGAAAAGCAGAGGACATTAAGAGACATTTATCTGGCTTGAATTTGGAAGAGGTCTTAAAAGAGGTTAGAATGCCTGAGATAGAATGATCTTTTATTTTTTTAAACTTGGAACTGTACAACCCTCTTTGGTACAAATGGACTTACAGTAATGCTATAAGCCACTGGGCTTACAGCAAGTGGAGTTTGTCAAATCCATGCTACTTGTAGACTTCTATGCATGTCTATGCTACACCATACCACTTGAATAGGTGGTCAAAAGACAGCTTGTTCTTAATTTTAGCACATAAAGAAACAGTTATAAATTCTAGACCAAAGTGACAAAATGTTTAAATTATACATCTAAGGTTTGTGTCTTCCAGAGACAACTTAGCTTAAAATGTGTATGAGTATTAAGGTTTTTATTCGAGGGGACAGGGTGGGTATATACAACATATGCATACATTTGCAACATATGTGTCTTTTGGCTTCCAGATTTTGAGAATAATTTTAGCGATGTGAACTGTATTTTTTTGTTTTGGGTTTTCCTGATTTCAATGTGTAAAAATTAACTGTGATAACATTTCTAGGTCTCCATGTATTTTAATTCAACAACAATATCTGAATTTATGGGTATTTCGAGGTAAATGAGACTCCCTCTTTTCTCTTTAGGTGTCTCAGACACTCTATCAAAGCCAACAATTTAGTGAATTCATTTTGCTATGGTAACACAACCAAAGTAAAAAAAAAAATCTCTGCCCCCATGTTGTACATGGACTTTTCCATCTTATAAAGCTCCCCACCAAAGAATAAATAAAAGAAAACAATAAAGTTAACTCAACATTTGTTAGCATAATTGAAATATATTTGAAAAATATTTCTATTTCATTGGCTACATGTTCTATAAATACTAAAAATTTAAAGTTAGCTGAACACTTGCTAACATAGTTGATATGTTATAAATATTAAAAATAACTATTTTATTAAGTAATTTTTTAAGTGTTTAAGAACCTTTTCATGAACTAGCCAAAAGTTTTCAGAATGCAATAAAACGGCTTATGATCATTTTCCTTTGATTTACAAAATATAGAAAATGCAAAAATTGAGTAAGTGAGCTGTAACAAAGTTATTATAAAATATTAATCTAACAATAATGTTCCAATATTTCTGACTTCTAAAGCTACCCTATGTATACTGTAATGATACCATTTGACAAAACACCTTTATCTTCATATCAAGTCCTGTACATTTTTCAGATATAGACATGCACCATCTCTATTTCAGTCATGGTGAACATGTAGCATTATGAAAAATTTTAAAAACATTTATGTTTTAAAATATAGCATTAGCAACAGTGTGGATGAATAGTAAATGATAAAAAGAAAATCTTTTCAAAGTTTTATGATTCCATTGATAAAACTATCATTATTTGAGATGCCTGTATTTTTTTCAACTGAAAATACTTTTGTAAGAAAATAATTCTTCCTTCATATTTTCATGCATTTAATTTATTGATTTAATAAATTATTATTTATTATTAATTTAATAAATTAATATATGATTTGCACATAATTCTCACAAGTCATTTTTTAGAGTAGAGAGACAATTATAACATAATCTATGTTGATTTCCAGAAATCCAGGAAGTTTAAGCAGATTTAAACATTTACTTCATAACAATTCACAGTAAGCCTCATGCTGTGGCCTACCACATTTAAATCATAACGAGTCTCATGTCAATAAGTTGTTATGTTATTTGAATGTTTTATGTTTTGTATATCAGCTTGATTTTTGGTTTTGAACATGATAAACCATTATTTCAATCATTTTCTCCAGTTGTTATGCTTTCAATTCAGTAAGGAGCTCTCATTCTTTAACTGTTAATTCTACGCCAAGCAACTTAATTGTGCATCTCTAAAATAAACGGGATGAAGTTGAAAATATTGTTTGAAGAAAAATGTACTAATATTTAATAGTAAATTTACTAATAATTACTGGTATACTACTATTAATGAACTGTTACAGATCTCATGCGAAAGATACAATTCATACATTATGTCTTCTTTCAATAAAAATATATTTCTGACTACTACAGAGCATATGCTTTTGAGTGTGACAAACTGTTAATACACTCTGCCAAATGATGGCTCATTTCTCCTACCAAAATCCCAGCTTTACCACTGGATGTCCTTGATATGTTACTTAACTTCTCTGTTCCTTATCTATAAAATAGGGATAATAGTAGTACCAATTTGCAAGTTGCTATAAACATTGCTATTAGTTTTTTATTGCTGCCAAACAAATTATCACAAATTTGGCTTCTTAAAACAACACCCATGCTCACAGTTCTCTAGGTCAGAAGTCTGGGTAGAGCAAGGCTCAATTGTGTCCTCTGCCTAGAGTCTCAGGAGGGCAAAATCAGCAAGATTGTGTTCCTTTCTGGAGGTTCTGGGGATGAATCCACATCTGAGCTCTGAACTGAACTGTTGTCCAAGTTCAGCCCTTTGCAGTTATAGCTCTGAGGGCCTCAATTCCTGTTGACTGTCAGCCGGGGGCCAGCCTTTGATTATACAGGCTGTCCTCATTTCTTCTCACACTTTCCATGTGGTTCTCTCCAGCAATGGGGGGTTGAGTCTCTCTCATACTTTAAATCTCTCTTACTTCTGCAGCATCTCTCTGATCTCCAGCCAGAGAGATTTTAAGGGCTTTTAAGGGCTCATGTGATAAAATTGGGCTCATCCCGGTAATCCAAGATAATCTCCCTATTTAAGGTCCATAATCTTAATTACATCTGCAAAGTCCCTTTTGCCATATACGTAACATATTCACATGTTCTGGGAATTAGGATGTGGACATCTTTCAAGGGCTATTATTCTGCTTATACCACAAGATTAAATTAATTAATTAATGGAAATTGCTTAAAACAATGTTTGATACAATTGGTTCTTATTTTCTTATATTGTAATAACTGTGAAACTTCATATATACAGTGCACCACGACATCATCTGTATCCAACATTTTGTGCAAACTCATCACTAGCGTTTATTAGTATGATTGACTATGGCTGTATTATTAGCCCACAACATTAAAAAAAAAACCATTGCTCTGCCACATTATTTTTGTGGTGTCAAATTAAAGTGATATTTCAAAATATATTTAAAAGCTAAAGTCCAATTTGGATATATCTTTCAATCATTAATTATCACTTTAGAAGAGAAATTTTGTGTTTATGACTAAGAAAATAATTCAATCTGAGTACTCACCAGACTTTGGGCTATTGCTATCGCTCTGCCATTAGGAAGTTAACAGCAATCAGACAAGCTTATCAACGCATTAAGAAGAAAAAACCTATCACTTTAGGGTACCAGCTTGATCAAAAACCCCAACACAGACATATTTTAAGTCTACAGCAGTTCTTGGTTATAGGAAGTTCATCCCAATGTTCTCGAATGGACTCTATTAATATTTCCAAGTGATTTTAAAGTTAAAACATAACATTTAAAATATCTCATAGGGAGGGGGCCGGCCCAGTGGCACAGAAGTTAAGTTCGCACTTTGGCAGCCCGGCATGCGGGGGTTCAGATCCTGGGCACGGGCCAACACACTGCCTGTCAGCCATGCTGTGGCAGCACCCCATATAAAGTAGAGGAAGATGGGCACAGATGTTAGCCCAGGGCCAGTCTTCCTCAGCAAAAAAAGAGGAGGATTGACAACAGATGTTAGCTCAGGGCTAGTCTTCCTCACAAGATAAATAAATAAATAAAATAAAATATCTCTTAGGGAAATAGAAGATCCTTGATAACACATGGAGTCCAGTTGAAGAAATATTTAGACCTGAACAAAGTTTTTTGTAGAACTAAAATATAGTACAGTTGTTCACGTGAATCCTTTCCTCTGGCTTAAGCTCTTTAAAGAAAGAAACGGTGCTTCTTTTATACATTTTGGAATCCTTCAGTCTACATAGAAACTTTCTGTATAAAGTTGGTTAAGTGAAATTTAACGTGTTGTTTAATAAACATAGGAAAGTAAAAGGAAAATTAGCCAGGCTTCAATATCCATATAAATGTTGGGATTTCCATTTTGGCTTGTAAGCCAAATGAACAAAACATATGTATATGAAGTATGATTAGTTCTTCAATTTCACAGAATAAAAATCAAAACGAAATAAACAGGGAATATTTCTAAGGTACTATTTCACTTCCAGTCTCATCAAAAGATTAAAATCTGTATATCTCAAGTGTTATATATTTTCCAGATGCTTTTCAAGCATTTAATTTTCTGTTTATTGCTACAAGAGTCTGTCATTACTTTGATGTGGCAGATGAAGAGACCAAAAAACTACTTAGCATGCTAAAAGCTAGTAGCAGAGCAAGCAGACAAAATAAAACAAAAAAATATATACACACAAGAAGCCCTCTTGATCAGTATCGTCCTCACAGACTTAGATTGACATCTCTCAAATCCTTTAAGTAACAAGATGGTTGATAAATATATACATGCCTTGTTAAATACAAGGGCAAATTGATTTGTTTTGAGAATAACCTCTAGGGCTGAGAGCAACTAAGACTCCCCTGGTTCTGACTCTGAAATCTATACTAAATGGAAAAGTTCAAATAGAAAAACAAAACTTCAGTAAAGGAAGGTTGAGAGAGAACTAAAAAGGAAACGTTAAAAAAGAGAAACAAACAAATGAAAAACAAAACTGTTCAGAACATGCCCCTGGAGCCATTTATAATTCCTTGGTATAACTCAGTATTCAAATTATTGTCTTTTAATTATCTGGGCTGCAACTTATCACGTCCTCACATGTTTTAGGCAGAACACGAGCTAGACCGGAACAAAATAGTGATCAATGGGAATTAGTTCCATGATGTATTATTGATTGCAAATGAAACAAGGAGGATTTAAGGTTGATCCCATTGTTGACAAGTGTTTGTTTTCTTCCACAGATGCGGCCATTAGTTAGGAGCATAACATATGGCTGCAAGGTAATTAAGAAGTTGGTACCTAGCAAAATACAAATAAATAAACTGGAAGGTGTAACCAAGTCACATCCCTCTGCCCTACTGGTCTTTGTAACAGAACTTTGGCCCATGAATAGTGGCTCTTACTTGATGACATGCGGGACTCCAAGGAAAAAGCAAGCATAGGGAAGAAAGGAGTGGAAATCCAGAATACAGTTTGCACATGCTAATTTTAAGGTGTCTGGTAGACATTCATTTGTAGGGATCAAACAGACAGATATTCAAATCAAACACAAGAAAAAGGTTAGGGCTGGAGGTATAAGTTTGGGAGTTAAGCATATAAGTGATATCTCAAGCCACTGGGAAAGAATGAGAATCACCCTGGGAATAAATATAGAAAATAAAAGATAATTGAGGACTGAGCCCTGTGGTTCTCTAGCATTAGATGTCAGGAAGAGGAGAAAAACCAAAAAAGGAGACTGATAAGAAGCAGCAAGTAAGCACAAAGAAAAAAGAGTGATGCTCTGCAACACCAGTAGAGGTGTTCCAAGAAGGGAGTGATCAATAATGCCGGTGAGGGGCCAAGTTAAATGAAGACTGAGAATGGACCACAATGTTTGGTAACATGGAAGTCATCAATGACTTGAAAAGAGCAGTTTTAGTGGAGTGATGGGGACTGGGATGAGATGAGAAAGTGTTAGACAGGGAAATGGACATCATTGCTCTTTATAGATGTTTTGCCATAAAGAGGAGCAGAGAAATGTGGTAGCAGCTGAAGAGGATCTGTCAAGGGGTACAATTGTAATTTTTCTTTTTTGATTGGAGATTTTATGGCATTTTTTATATGCTGCATTGGGAGGGAAAAGTTGACATTACAAAAGAGAGGGACAGTCATTGTTAGAGCAGAGTTCCAGAGCAGGTGAAAATGGTACTCGTGGAGGAATTAGCCCTAAATAAAAGCCAGAGAGTTCATTGTCTATTATAGGAGAGCAGTTATTGATAATGATAAGGACAAGAAGGCAAGAAGGTCTTGATCACTAGGGCGGGTGACTAAGGTCAGGTGGATGACAAGATCATCGGAAATATGAATGTTAAGGAATTGGGAGGGGGGTAAGCTAATGGATGAATGACCTTAGTGCAATCCACTCTCCACAGGCAATAATTATTAGAAGTTTCCAAGAAGTGTTTTACACAAAACAATGAATGAGAACAGAGTGTCTCTTGTCTCTGATCATAGGTAGCTACTCTGAACTCTTTCTCTTGGCCACAGATGCTCCCCAGACTTAGAGTGATAGCACAGTTCTGCAGTCTGCCTCAAGACACGAAAGGGAAAGGCTGGCCTTCTGCTGTGTTACACTGTTTGAATGTTGGTCCTGAAGGCACTGCTCTCACAGCACATCTTCTTGCCGGGGGCTGTTACACCAGGGGAGGATCATTACATTTTCCCTCCAACTTTCAGACCTTGCCACAGAATTCTGCTCATTGCATCAGACTGTTTTTTTCGTATTATAAATTTTCTCTTTGGGCCCCAGTTATTGAAATTATTTATGTTTTTCCTACCAAAACAGTACCCCCCCATGTAAATTAGTCATTCCAAATACATAATGGGTGATACCTGCAAGCTATGTCTCAATATCAATTACAGCCCTGCTTGGAAAACCAAGGTGCCCATCATATGAGACAATACAAATAGGAGAAAACATGCAGGTCTTAGGGTACAATAGTAGAGTCCAACGGTCAACATTGGAACGTCCTCTCACACAGTTTCACATAGCACTGCCTGGTGTGGAGATTTCAGTTTGCACAGCTTTGGTTTTAAAAGTATCCTCTTGCATATAGGAATATTCCCCTGTTTGATCAAGAGCCCAGTTATGATGGAAGTACATCGAACGGTGAGAAAAACGAGGACATACCCTGGCCAGATAGACACCCTTCTGAATAATGAGTGACAGATGCTGCAACTCGACCACTCTCCCAAGCAGGAGGCTGAATCCATACACTAAGCTCTGGGGGACAGCCAACATGGGAAGAAAAGCAGGAGTTACCAAGTGGAAGGCAGTTGGTTCAGACCTCCTAAGGATTTCTTGTCCCCGTCAGGACTGTATTGCAGGAACAGAGGCTGATAATACATGACCTTGACTCATTGTTAGTATTGCTGATAAGTCTCATAAAGCAACTGATTAGAGATGTCAAGAAGGAGAAGAGAAACATATTAGCAACTGATCTGAAGTTAGAAATAACACAATTTATGAATATTGCAATGTGTAATTGATATTGGAATAATTTTCAATATAATCCTCCATAATGAAATTGGAAATCATATAAAATTGAAGTCACAGCTAAAAAGGTCAGAATTAACTAATTATTTTTTCCTTTTTGAGGCAATAATCTTAGGCCTTTATAGTTCATGGAGACACCAGAATCTAGGTGTATGTTTCAATGAACTTCAATTTATGACACATCTTGCCTAAAGGGAAAAAAAATGTGCCTGTTGGAAGTCTTTTTTCTTTTCCTTTCAACAGGAGAAGTTCAGCAAGCTTGAGAAAGAGAAGATTTGGAAGTCTACACTGCTTCCATAACTCACACCATGACATTTAACTGTCAGCTATTATTTCTAAACTATTAACTTTTATGAAAGCTATTTAGACAATGATGTCAATGGCTAATAATATTGGCTTCAAAAATATCAGTGGATAAAGGACACAGTCCTCACAGTAGCAGTTTCTTAAATTCTAAATCCTTTTCTTTTTTTTGGAGGAAAAAATTTGCAGCAATAGTTTGGCATCATCACATTGTCTTTCACTTGGAAGCATTCTTTCCTTTTTTTAATATTAAACACCTTCAAGGATTGATGCTGCCCTAAGAGCATC
Organism: Tapirus indicus; assembly: GCA_031878705.1. Taxonomy (NCBI): domain Eukaryota; kingdom Metazoa; phylum Chordata; class Mammalia; order Perissodactyla; family Tapiridae; genus Tapirus; species Tapirus indicus. The sequence goes on from CM062917.1 coordinate 101,521,444, forward strand.
GTAAGAAGATTTTCAAACTTCAGGTTAGCATGGTCCCTGCAGGTGACTTCAGTACCATGTGCCTGGTACACAGTAGGTGCTCAAGAACCAGCTGCTGAAAGGGTGACAGGAGCTGGAGTCAGTGCTTCATCCCAGATGAAAGTTGATAGCAGTGCAGGCATTAGGAAGGAAAAGCCAAAGGCACAATCAACACAAAAGATTCCTCTTATTGCATTAATTTTTTGGCTCTACAGTTCCTTTCACTGTTTCTGCTTATAATACTGTGAACAGTTCCAAAATTCCTAAGCCACATTGGTTATTATTTCCTTGAGAAAATTCAATTTTAGTTTATAAAAAAAACAAAAATTTCTCTAAATCTTGTTAGTTAAGTTATTTGTTTCACCAAACGAATCTAACAATATAAACTCAGGGATTTTTAAGGGTATTAACTAGGGAGACTTTTAAGGATACTTGGGGATTTTATGAACCATAAAAAGAAGTTGTTACACTCTAACGTTTTTAATTCATTTTTAAAATATTAGTCCGTTAAGACATTTCATTTCTCTGATCTGATTTTTCCCTGAGGCAAAAAAAAGATATATTTGTTTATGTAAAGGATCAATAGAAAAGTGATTCTCAGAAGGAAAATCATTAAGTTCTCTCCCCAGAGGTAGATAGAGCTCTACTCAATAAGGCATGAAGTAGTTTTATTTCTTATTAATAAATCCAGACAAATGATTCTTATTTTTGAATGTGCCTGTGTCTCCAGATTTAAGTTAAAATGCTCACATTCCTGTTGGAGAGTGTCTCTCAAATCACAAAATGGAGCCTGCGTTCTGTGCACCTTCACAGGGAAGCCTTAGGGTATTCACTCAGGAGAGATGATTCCTCTGCCCATGATGGCAAAACGAACCAAGACTTCCAAGAGGGGTCAAGTCTAGGGGTAGTGAAAAGACAAGACCATCCCTAACACTTTCAGTGCAGCACAGAGGAAATTTCAAGGCATTGCCAAGCAGCATTTAGAAGACAGCTGGAAGGAACCAATCCTCATAAAAACAAGATCCGCCAGAGGCTGAGTGAGTGGTCTCTGTTTAACCAGGACATCATTTTTGTTCCTTTTATGAATTCCTTTTATGAATGTTACTTTATTAACAGTAACTCAAAAATTTGCAGAAATGTCATCTAGAACTCATACAGCAACTTTAAATTTTCAAAAATATTTTTGACACTGTCCCAATGTGATCCTCAGATCAGATATCAGTAAGAGATATTTTGTAAATAGAATCATTGGTATATAGAACGGTGAAGTGACTTTTCTAAAATAACATGGAAATTGAGTGTCTAGTGCCATTCAGATTTCATGATTCTGAACATCAGAGTCTGTGTTTAGTTCAGTGCTGCCCTATTCCGAGGAAAAAATTTAGAATTCTCATCTCTGCCCTCATGGCAGAGACATTTGGAAAACACAGACTCACTAATTATCTACATCCTAGAGCAAAATTTGAGTTAATTGTCACCATTTATTTTCATGGATGAATTTAGTCAAGTAATTATGAAAATTATTTCAAAGAATAAAATCTGTTAGCAATGAAAGACTCTAATGAGCAAATATTAAGCTGCTACATTAGTTCTCCAAAATTAGTGCCTTTTCTATTTCTTCCTTAAATGTAATAATTTCTGCGAGTAGAATTAGACATTATTAGTCCTTGACATCAAAAGCCATGGGGAATTAATTACATAAAGTTGAATGGATATCTTAACTTTGTTACGTGGCAGGCCATGGCCAGGCATGTTCATGAAAAGCCTCTAAGTAGACATAAGAGGAAAACACCTGGACCCTAAAGACACAGAGAAGGAAGTGTATAATTGTGGCTGAAGATGGCCAGCTGTCCACAGAACCCACTTTCTTTTCCTTCTGTGCTATTCACTAAGGCTGCAGGTAGCCACGTGACTTAATTCTAGCCAATAGAGTCTAGAAACAGAAGTGTTGGGTACCAATTTCAGGCTTGGCCTATAAAACTTCTCCAGGCCATTTCCCCATTTGCCATGTTGATGAGACAAGCACAATGGCCTTGGAAGCCATGTGCTAAAGATGACAAAGCCACAAAATGGGGCAAGTCCGGAGCCCTGAATCACCACGTGGACAAGAGTTATCTACCAATCAGGAACACCAAATTGGAAGTTATGTAAGAACTAAACTTCTATCATGTTTGAGCTATTACACATGCTGGAGTTTGTGACACCAGGTAAAATTACTTCAGTTAATGTGTGTAACCCCTAGCCTACCCACAGAAAAGAGGAAGCACTAGAATGGTTCAGCAAGATTTCAGGACTTGGAATGCGGTCAGCTTGAGTGCCATGATTTTACCGAATAACAGAATTATTGTCTTATATGGAACTATAATCACATGGATATTAGTGTGGCCCTTTCAGGAGGAGTAAAGTTTAAAGTCTGGTGTAGCCCTCTGTTCTGGTCCCCTTAGACTAGAAATATTCTTCTCACCAAGGAGGGCGTAAGCCATCGCTGCCGCTCTGGGTGCATCCTCATGAGGAATGAAAGGAGGATTTGGGGAGACCATGATCACTCACATATATTCATTGTTGATGCTCTTCTCATATCCTTTTGGTATTTAATAAGCTTGTGAGTAGGACCACTTGTTGGTGGTGATTTCTGCCATCAATAGACTGAGTCTCAGTCTTCTCTGATCATTTATATGTGCAACCACTACAGAGAGAAAGCAGAATTTATTGTATGGTAATCAAGAAGCAACTTTATTTTTATTCTCATTGCACCTTGAAAAGTGTACTGTGGGGTCTCCTTTGTCCCTTGCCCCTGGATGAAATTTAGGGAATGTCCCATCATTTTTCTGAGTACTGTCATAAAATATAGGCTCAATTAAGTAATTGCCATGGCTAAGCCACTGTTGTGTTTAAAACTTTACAATTTTTTTAAAGATTCCTGCTTGGTCCACCTCCTTCTTCTGCAGGAGAGCCACCTGCAGTGGCGGAGTAGAGCATCTCTCTTTCCCTTCCTTGTATTTAAAACTAGTTATGAGTCTTTAGACTTAGAGGAATAAAAGGTCTATGGATATTATTATGTGGAAATATAAAATCTGTTATCTAATAATCCAAAGGTATGAAATTAATATACAAAAGTGAAAATATCTACAACTAGAGAAAAATTAAATTAAAATTTTTCTCTGTTAATGGTTATAAGCATATCTTTACTACTCATTAGAAACTATTGAACACCAACCAAACAATAGTTTTAAATTCTAGGCCTTAAATCCTAATTCCATCCAGAAGACTGTGTTTGTTTTTAGGGAAAAATAATATACTTTCTCACTGAATTATAATTCAGTGCGAGAATGTGTTACCTCAGGCAACCATATGAGATACTATTAAAAATGCAATTTATTCTACTACATAAAAAATAACTAAAAATGCTCCAAATCACAGAAGTGATGTAAGCAGTGAACTGAAACATATTTCAAATCCATTAAATTTCAAAGTATGTTCATTCCTCTTCTACACACAAACTGGCACTCAAGAAAGTCAATGCTGTTTATTGAAATCTAAATTTCATTATAAGAAGAAAACGTTTTGAGAAAGAATTGTTGAAGCTGGGTGAGAAGTACATGGAGATTCATTATATATTCTCTCAGTTTTTATTTATGTTTGAAAATTTATATTATAACATTTTTTGTTGTGATAATTGTGAGAACTTTATTATTTGAATAAAAATATATTTATACTTGAGCCAATTTATTTAACTGCTGGGAGGAAATCAGAGTGGCTCTTTCTCTGGAAGTCAATTTCCAAAAGGAAATAAGATAAATAAAGAGGGTAAAAAATATGGAATGGAAATAGTTGCCAATCAAAGGGGCAGACCATTTCTAGGAAGTTTAGAAGATTGGCTATGATCCCAACACCATGTTCAGGTGTAGCATAAGAACCAGAAAATTCTGAAGTTAACACATTAAGTGTGCATTTCATCAAGGTGAATTACCTCAAAGTTACCAACTGATCCCCTGGTCAATCTGAATTTAAATGGCCATTTGTGTTTCAACCCCTTTGCAATGTAAAACCCCCTATATAACCATTTATTTTTGTTCCAATTCTTTGGTATGAATATACCACCAATTTATTATTGTTGATTGCTCATCACCAATTTACTTTTGATGAACTTCAGGATGTGTGAATTTTCTAGTAATTACAAACAATGCCGCCTTATTAATTTTATGGGTATGAGTTAATCTAGGATAAATGTAAGAGTGGAAATTGCTGGGTTAGTGGGTACAGGTTCAAGTTTTTTAGGTAATTTCAAACTGGTTTCCAAAATTTTTGCACCAATATATATCAACAATGTAGAAAGTTCCCATGGCTTTACAGTCCTACTAATACTTTCATTTTTGCTATTCAGGCATATTTTCACTTTTAAATGAAGCAATGCCTACGATGATAAGCACCAGGAAAAGTGAAAAATGATGCAACCTAAACCCAAGTTTATTACTAGCCTCAAGAGTTTCACATATTTTTCAGACTTTTGCCAATAATAATTTAAAAAAATAAAGGGTACCCTTTTGGAGTTGCAATACAACTGCTTCTAAAGTGAGTCAGAAATAACTGCTTGGAAAAGCTAAAATTAAGGGGGGTAGACTTTTTAAATGAATAAAAATTAATGTGGACATTTAGGATTTATTACTTATGTCGGATATCTTCCATTTGCCCATTTAGACCAACTTTCACCCTTCCCCATCCTGCTCTCTGTTCTGGCAGGCCAAACTATGTGGGCAAGACATCAGTGGGACCCATTGCCTTCTGGCTTCTGGTCAGACTCGGGCAATGGAGCGCTCCAACAGAAAACAAGAAGGAGAAGGCTTCCTCTTGTGGGGCAACCATGACTCGCTTGGCCTGTAACCCAGAAGTTTCAGCTCCTCTCAAGGTATCATCTGCACAAGACCCTCTCGTTTTGGGCTCACCCCCTACTCCCCTCATCCTTTCAGGCGTAGGGATGGTAACAGCTTTGCCATTACAAGCTCCAGGGTACTCCACTATTCTTTGTGATTTCCTCTCACCCTTGCCAATCTTTATAAGTAATTCCTTTATTAAACCTTTCTTGAGTTATCCTAAATTGAACATGGCATCTATTTCCTGCTGGGACTCTGATTGATAAGCTACTCCAGTGGCTCTCAAACTTTAGTGTATATTAAAGTCAGCTGGCAGACTTGTTAAAACACAGATTACTAGATACCACGTCTGGAGTTTCTGATTCAGTAGATCTGGGTTGGGACCTGTGAATTTAGGTCTCTAACAGTTTCCCTGGTGATGCCCAAGGACCAAACTTTGAGAACCACTGTAATACTCTGTGTTTCAAGTTCAGTAGGGCTTAGCCACCATATGTCTAGAAGAAGTACCAGGTCCCTATTACAAACACAAGTTCCTTTGAGGAAGGAATGTTGCCTGAGTAGGATAATATTCAAGAAGCCCTAGAATCTTAAGATTAGGGAAAGAGGCTATAAAATATCTTAGGTGTTAACAGAAGTATTCTCTGTCTCTCTGTCTCAGTCTCTCTTTCTTTCTCAGTCTCTCTCTCTCTCCCATTCTTTCTCTGATTTCAATGAGTGAAAGGAAAAAGGCTATTTCTTTAATTTAGCTTTTTCCTTCCCTGAAATAAATGAACTCTATTTTAGTTGGGAAAGATTCTTCCTTAGCAGCATAAAAAGTATCATGTTAAATTATGTAGCTTAATTTTCTTCTCCAAATGGCAAGTGGAATAGAGAGAGTATAAAGAGAAAAATACCCATGTGAAAAATATACTGTCTATATAAAGCTCTTTAGCCTATTGGAAAATGGTAGGAAGAAGCTAATGCTTATTGAGCACCTACTATTTGCCAGTCTTTTATAAACATTAACTCGTTTTATCTGCCCCCCAAAATCTGTGTAGTAGATATTATCACCTGCTATGAGAAGTGAAATAGCTTGTAGAAGACCACACAGCAGGTGATAAAGTTAGTATTGGAACCCAGGTCTGTCTACTTCCAATGAGTACGATTTTCCCACCAAGCCACACAGGTCCCAAATAGAATATAAAGATTGTCATGGATGCTATGCAGCCCTCAGGACTGAAGAACTTTGCCCTTAGTGGCCGGGAATGTTGCCAACTGACAGCTCTCAGCCCTCACTTATCTCGGAGGATTGCCCTCAGCCAGGGAGAACTGCTTTGCCCACCATCACACTCCTTCCTGAGGAAGCCTGCTTCTAATCACTGAGGGAGTCATTGAGGTAGTATAAAGTTCTGCATCCCTTGGCCTTTTTGTGACTGGACCACAGTCCAACTACTCCATCTACCCCATCCTGCTTCCTTCTCTTCCCTCTCATAATGACTGACCCTGACATCATTCCCTAATAAATTGTCAGCATGCTAATCTCCACCTCAGCAACTATTTCCCGGAGAACCTAACCTATGATGAGCTAGACCCCTCTGCTTTTTTAGATTGCCGAGACAATAAAGAATGGCTCATAAAAATCATCAACTTCCTTATATTGTTAGATGGTTTATAATTTCTGTGCTTAAACCTCCATTAAAAATGTTGACAATGATTTCACTGAAAAGATCAATAGCTCCTGTGCCCAGTCTTGAATAAATAGATGGATTTCTAACAGAACAAACAAAAACAGAAAAATTTAGGACCAAGTAAGATCCTTAAGAAAATGAATGTGCATTTTCTTGCCCTATCTCTTTCTTTCTCTTTTTCTGATATTCTCTTGTTCTTGTGTTTTATCTCTCCCTCTTTTTCTCTCTCTCTCTCTCTCATGTTCTGTCTCTGTCTCTCTTTCTGATCCTTTCTCTCGCTTTTATGTAAGCATGTGTCTTGTGTTTCAGAGAAGATTTATTTTTGTTTCTTCTTTTCCAGCTTTTAAAGGGAGACTCAGCATTTATCACAGTCATTTTGATTGAAGTTATTTTCATGCCCCTGTTTATTAAATTCTGAAAATAATCATTCTCTGCACTGTGGTGGCAGCAATTTTATTAGCTTTCTATCCCCTGAGATTCCTAATCTCTTTCCCCAAGGTCGACCTTAGTTGACCTTACAAATCCCAGGAAGAAGTTTTGTAAATGCCCAGGTTGCTTATTTACAGAACGTTGATTTGAACCTAGATGGGGTAGATACTCATTTATCTAACATGATTGGAACCAGTAGTTGTTCAGTTAATCAAAAACGAGTTTGAAATGAGTAGGCATGCAAGTAATACATACACCTTAAACATTTTAACTTAAAAAATACAAATATATGTTCATTTGCCAATCTTTGCATGTGGAGCTAAGGTCTTTTCATTAAGTATGGATCAGATGATCAGAGTTCCATATCATCATTCTTGACCAAACCAATAATGTATCATCCTCAGTTTTAGTTTCACTTTCTTTAATCTGGAGCAAAAAACTTAAAGACAATTGTGAAGCAACCTTAATGAGGAAACTCCCCCGACACACCCCATCTTTTCCGTGTTCTTATCCACACCTAATATGGCCAGAACTATGTAAACAATTCACTTTTATTGAGTATTTCCAAAGCATGCAACTTAGCTTGCACAGAAACCAGAACTCTTCAAACTTATATTTCATTGGTTTGTTTTCATCTAAGTACCATAATTTCAATGTCATTTGGTACTAACAGGTTTGGTAACAACCACAACTTACTCTTAGTAAGTGTGCAACTCATTTGGAAGCAGCAAAAGTATGTGGGCTCACCAAAGAGTAGCCTAGTGGCCACGAGCACCTCATATGCCATGGACATCAGTTGGTATGATTTACAGAAGGAATGGAGAGTGGCAGTTAAGCTGGCGGCATGGTCAATTCAAAGTTGGTTAAGAAAGCTTCTCCTGTATTTCCAAACCCAAAGAGTTAACTGAATTATTCTCAAGTTATTTGTATTCTCTGAAAATTAATTCATTCACTTTTCTAAAATGTTATTTAATTTTCATAATTTTCACCCAGTGCCCCTTCCCAACATACCTGACAGTAATACCTACTGTTTCTAAAATATTGTGGAAGAATTCTGTTCTATGTGGTCACCACCATTATATATTTTCATAGAATAAATACTTAGAGAATTAGCCAACGTGTGTGTGTGTGTGTGTGTGTGTGTGTGTGTGTGTGTGTGTGTGTTGGGGGGGTGGGGTATGTTATATTGGTGGAGCCAAATTCAGGAGATATTTCAATCATAATATATATATATTTTTACAATCTCTGAATCCTTTCAAGAAATATCAGTGTTTGCTGTGATTGAGTTTTGACTTTCCTCTCTGTCTTTACTTCTCAGGGATTAGGGATGAATTCACAAACTAATTGTAACCAATTTGGGGTTATTTTATCACTAAATATAATTTTACACACTGTGGTCAAGTACTATCATTTTAGGAGAAGAAACTATTGTTTTTTCTCAAGAAATCAGGATGGATAATAGTTTAGACAAGATAAATACTAATCAAATTCTTTGACTTGGAATTAAGAATGAAAAATTTTTTAATAAATTTTTGTGGTATAAATATTAATTTTTCTCTGAAAGTAGAGCTATACAGTAGGAGAAAGGAATGGTAGAGAGAGGTAAACACCACCTTGATGTTCAGCATATCTCCCTTTCTTTAGACAAAGTGTTCCCAAAATATAGATAAAGTTAGGTCAGAGCTTTCTACGAATCCCAAGATGAGAGAGAGGAGTAGCAATCCCTCTAATGCATGACTCTCAAACAGATCAGACTGCAACCCCTGGTAAAAATAATCTCCCTCCCCACAGTGCAATCCACAAAAAAGCCCTAGATAACATGCATGTATCATCTGAAATGATGCATTGTTAAAAGTGATAAGTAAACTTGACGAAAGTACAGCAGCTCTGGAGAGTTCCTCTGTGTCTGTTGGCTACCTTAGTAGTTCCTGCTCCCACACCAGCAGAGTGAGCATTTTAGTGAGCCCAAGGGGAAGACTCAAAAGGCCTCTCTTTGACCTTGGATAGCACTTCTTCCCCTAAAGGCTAAAGAATGACCTGATATTGGGTAGACTGTCCTCATAGTGAGGGGGCACTCATCTGCCTCTACCACAGGTGAAAGAAGGAGGTTAGTGAGACTGTCTCATGACTGTCAAGTTCTGCCACAATTGTTCCCAGCATTGACAAAGCACCCAGGGGAGACGGCACCAGTACATTTACGAAATCTATAAGTCGTAATAATTTATGCAAGATACCTCTGAAGAAATAATTGATGTTAAACTTTTCGTATGCCTTTAGTATATTTTGAAATTATCTAAAAATTCTAACAGAGCATTTGAGCCCCTAACCAGGACTCTGTTACTCCATCCCAAGAAAAGGGAGCCAGTACTGTGAGAAATACACATGTCCTCCTTTTATTTATTTTTTTAATGAGCTGTGAGTTTATGAATGAATTTTTTTTTTGAGGAAGATTGGCCCTACACTAACACCTGTTGCCAATCTTCCTCTCTTTTCCTTTTTCTCCCCAAAGCCCCAGTACACAGTTGTGTATCACAGTTGTAGAGTTGTAGCCCTTCTATATGGGATGCTGCCTCAGCATGGCTTGATGAGCGGTGAGTAGGTCTGTGCCCAGGATTGGAACTAGGGAACCCCGGGCTGCCGAAGCGGAGTGCATGAACTTAACCTCTACACCACCGGTCAGGACCCATTTCCTCCTTTTAATACTCACTCAAACTGAAAAGAAAAAAAAAAAAGAAAGAAAAAGTGTTAAATTTTTTAAAATGCTTAGAAGAGGAAAATAGATCCAATGGCAGGAGGTAAACAATACAATAGTCTTTCAACACTTGCGGTATTTATATGAAAAACAAATTTAGCAAATCCCAAAACATCTGATGACCAAATTTACCAAGCCCCAAATCAGGAGATGTGTTGTGATAGACATGAGCATATTTACACTAATGTGAGGATAATAAACTGACTATATGAAATTGGGAATATGCCTGAACAAACAGATTCACAGAGAACAAAATTATATAATCAAAAATTAGGACAATTTTCAAGACATTTTCTAGAAAATGTATGTTTGCAAATTTCACATTGATTTCCAAAATTTTTCATGATCAGCCTTCAATAAACCTATATTTTGGGATGCAATTTTAGTTCTCTCTGTAATTGCTAGGAGCCCAGCTCAAATAATAGCAAGAGCTCTAGAATGACAGGCCTGATTCCAGATCTATGGATTACTAACTAGCTCTTTTCATCTTGAGCAATCCTCTTAAATACTCTGCTGCAGTTCCTTCCATTTGTGAAATGAACAAGAATAGTTTCTATCTATAAAGTTAGAATGGAATCAAACAAAATCTACAAAAACCATTTGAAAATTAATTATAGCTGCAGATATATAAAGTATTATTATTGCACAGAAACCACCTGTTAAGGTGAAGATTAAATGTCAGTTAAAGCAGTCTGATCTCACGGTGTGGCACAGCCAGGGGCCTGACTACATAAATATATCACCCATCACTATTTCCTTTTCTCCCTGTCTCTCGTAATAAAACAGATTTCACTTTTCCGGCTTCTTCCATAGCTTCTTTGGTAATCATTACATTCTAAACCCTTTTATTGACACATTGACATATCCTTCTGCTAAAATGCTTCTTGGAGACATCCTCATTGATCCCTTTAAGTGTTCTTCCACTTGATACAATCATGCCTGCCTGGTCTCTGACAGTGATCACTTCATATTGATAAGTATGAAGACAAGAATAGCTTCCATGAATTAAAAAAAAAAAAAAGAAAACAGTGGGGGCTCTTTTAACTGATTTCACACTGAGAAAAGTTATCTGATGTTTTTAAAATTGCTTAGTTCTATCTCAAAATTAAAAACCAGCACAATTTTACCTAAGCATAATAGGACATCCGGATCTGTAAGCATATTTATTTTTGAACAGAGTAAAGGGCTTGTTAACAGTGCAGGCAGGGTTCCTCTCTAAAATCTTAACCAATAAATCATCCGTGATGATTTATGATAAGAACCTTTACTAGGGCAGTGACTGCTAGGGAAGAAAGGGAGGCTATGACAGGATCAAAGGTCCTATGGAAAACAAAATCAATAAGACTGATTGTGATAGTGTCTATTGGGGAGGGGAAAGCCAGATATTTTCTAGGCAAATAATTCAATAAATAGTGGCACTATCAACCCAGTACAGAATGCCCATCCCTAAGCATCCAAACTAGCAAACCATAGGCTTTCCTGGGTATGCCACTCTTCCTACAAATCTCTGTACATGTGCACAAACTGGGCCCTTTGCACTAAATGTCTCTCTCTTCCCTTGTCTGCCTAGAAATCTCCTTCAAAGTTATATCAAAAGTTTTCGTCTCTTGTGGGACACTTTCTTTGAGCCATCAGGCAGCTACAGGCTCCTCTTGCTTGCTTCTTGGTCTACTTCTCGTACTTTTAGTATATTACCTACATTTTATACTATAATTATTTACAAGTCCATCTCCTGGTCCTCAAGGACAGGGCTGTGTTTTACTCATCTGAATGTCCCCAGGGCAGAAAACAATTCCTGGAATGTGCTATAGATTCTACAGATATTTCCTGAAAACGTGAATGGAAGATAATGAGTTACGTTTGATTTCTTGAGTATGAATGTAGAGATATTAATTACACAGTTGAAAATATGGATCAGAGACACAGAGATGGCACACAGATATGGATGAGGGATTGATTTAGATCACTGAGAAAGAATGTGTACCAGAAGTGGGGGAAAAAAGAATGGACAAAAGTTAAGGGGGCAGGAAAGGAGACAGAGCAAAAAGCAGCCCCCAAGCCAGGTGGAGAATCAGGAAAGAGTAGTTTCATAGGAACTAAAAGAGGAAGAGAGTCCAAGTGGAGGAAGTTGTTTACGGTGTCAGGCAAAGCTGCTTCCTTCTCTATAAAATGTGGACTATAACACCTAATACACAGGATTATGTTGAAGACTAAGTGGAATATGTGACAATGCTTAAAACAATACCAGGGACAAAATGGTGACTGAATAATTATTTCACAATCAAATACAATGAAAATTGAGATGAGAAAACCAGATCTGGCAATGAGGAAGTAGATGGAGATGACCATTGTGAGAATAGCTTCATTACAAAGGAAAGGACAGAAGCTAAATTTCTGTGGGGTAAGCAATAAAAGTGGAATGAGAACATAGAAAGCAAAAAGAGACTTTCCTTTTAAGAACTGTGTTAATGAAGGAGAGAGGGCAGAGGTTGTTGGCTGCAGGAGGAGGCAGACTTCTGTGGGAAATGTCTGGTTGAAGGACATGAGAATTTTGAGTATGTACATAGCCACGGAGAAGGAGCCAATAGAGAAGAAGAAATATTAGACCAAGGGAGGACAGAAAAGAGAAGTTGAGATAGGTGTACGTTTAATGGAAAATTAAGGGAAATTACAAGAGTTCTCTCTTTTCCAAGGGATGAGAGGTTAGGTTTCCTGATAACAGTGAGGTTGGTTTTGGGATTTTAAGAGAAGTCATAAATATGTGAAGTGGCCATCATGAGAATGGGAAAGGAAGCTGTTGAGGGGTAAGCAAAAAAAAAAATGTATTAAATTGCATTAGTGTCTGTCAGTTCCTGTCTTCTGCTCTGATCTTGCTCATCTGACCCCAAGTATTGCCTGACACTTCACAGGGTTACTCCCTCATCATTGAAAGTCCCTTTGTCCCGCTGGAGAGGGGGGAAGAATCCAGAGATGAACTTTTGTTGACCAGGACCTCTCCCTCTAGGGCCAAAATCACAGTGGGGCAGAGCCCTGGGCACTGAGAGCTGACCCATGCTGCCCACAGGTCTGAATCAAGCAGATGAATTCCAGAAGTTCAAGCCAAACTAAGGCTAACATTACCTGGATTCAAAGCATGAAATAATTTTTTAAAAGGTCGTTTTCATTTAAATGGTATAATCTGATCCTAGTGTTTTGAATATGAAGCTCCCAGTCTCCCAAAGAAGACACAAGGAAGCAGACTTAAGGCTTCACAAAATAATTTCTAACCTTAATTACAGGAAAGTAATTTTCATGTGCTTTGCTGCCTCCCGGTCTTTTCAGTTTTCAACAAAAGCTCTGCCATGGGTGTCCAGACCCTCAGCTCTTCTGTATTTTTTCTATAATAACTTCTTTATGGTCCACTACCCACCCCTCCCAATCAACTTCAATCAGGAAACACTTAAGGAAGAGGCTTCACCTAATCCTTTTATTTTTTCACTTGTTTTTGAAGGTTCCCAATGTCAATAGTACCCAACTGATTAGTTGTTCAAGAAATTCTTATGGACAGATGAAATAGGATAGGTCCATAAGGAGAATATGACCTGCAAGGAGTAACTTCTCCATTCAGATATCCAAAGTGTCCAAGGCTCTTTCTCAGGTGCATCCAGACTTTGGTTCACTGCCACAAGCCCAGAAACAGCCAGCTTTCCTCTCCTTCAGCAGAGGCCAGCAACCACTCTGTCCCTTGGGTTTCTGAGCCCTCCTCCAATAGCTGGATACAGAATCCGTTACATTCTTCTCAGCTCTTCCCACCTCCATCCCTTCTACCCACCCTCCTCATCCTTTCTTTGCTTCCACTATAGACAAGCACCCTGGTATTCCTACATTTAAATGTGGAACTGCTTAACATTAAGGAAAGAGACCAGAGGTGATCAATATAACAAATGGGTAAATTACAAAGTTTACGGTGTCTCACAAAGTTCCTGCAGTAATTATCCCTGACTCCATGGGTGAGGTGGTAACTGGAAGCCTTTGGATTTCAGCTCTCTGCTTTGACTCTCCCAAGGCTACACGGATACCTAATGTCACCCAGCCAGTGGGCAGAGCAAGGCCTTAATCTCAGTCTATCATGTTCCAAAGCCCATGTCCACGAGGCTTATGCTACTCTGGTTCAAAGAGAGCTTGAAAACCTGCCACATTATATTGCCTTTATTTTCCTGACAGGTATTACCTATATTTACTTGATGAGTATCACTCTTGAGGATGGAAAAATTATCATAACTTTCACATCTTTTTCTTCTCCAGTATTACCTATAAACACAGTTGATAGGAATCCAACTATACGCTGGTATGGATCTCCTCAGCACCCTCACATAGAGGTGCCTTCTGGCCTTACAAGCTGAGTAGATCTTCCATTGTCAGAGCAGCTAGGCATTTTACTAGAAAACCGCAGAATATTGCCATGGGCCCTCACCCACCTATAAGAAAATACACAAGTGGGTAGGGTTGGGAGAGGTTGACAGATGTTCTCCCTTCCTCCTGTACCCAGAAGAACACAAGGGTGGCTCTACATATTAGTTTTCTATTTGCTGCTGTAACAAATTACACAAACGTGGTGGCTTAAAACAATCCAAATTTATTACTTTATAGTTCTTTAGATTAGAAGTCCAACACAGCAGGGCAGAGTTTCTTTCTGGTGGCTCTGGCAAGATTCTGTTTCCTTGCCTTTTCCAGCTTCTGGAGGCTGCCCCCGTTCCTTGGTTCACGGCCCCTTCTTCCAGCTTTAAAGCCAGCAGGGCAGCTTCTTTAAATCTCTCTCTGACTCTGACTGTTCAGCCTCCCTCCTCCCCTTTTAAGAAACTTTGTGATTACATTGGACCTACCTGAATAATCCAGGATAATCTCCCTATTTTAAGGCCAGCTGATTAGCAACCTTAATTCCATCTGCAACCTTAATTCCCCTTTCCCATGTGAGCCGAAACATTTACAGGTTCTGGGAACTAAGACAGAAATATCTCTGGAGGCCATTGTTCTGCCTACCACACTTTTTAGGAATCTTACTTGAGGAATAAGGCCCACCATTCCTGGGAGGCCAAAGACAAATTCAGATGGTACATAAGAGAGCATTCTTGCAGCAGAAGCTTGAATCCAGAACATCTCTCCTCTATTTTCCTGTCTCTTCTGCTCCCCTTCCCTCTTCTCCACTCCTCTACCATATGTGATACTATAAGGCAATATTCCAGCCGAGACTATTCTCACAGCAGGCAGAAATCCAGAGAGAAGAAAAGAGGTCATTCAGTTGGAGGTGTGCAGAGTTGCAAGTTGCCTACTTGAAACCAGGGTAGAGAATTTGGAAGGTTCGTCTTTCTCATCTGTCAACTGGAGTTGTTGCTTGCCTCTCAGGTCTGCGTGAGGATCCAGTGAGATAACGGATGCAATGCGCTCAGCACACTGCCCTCACCTTCTGGACCACTTCATGAGTGCAAGGATGTTACTGGTTTCAGATCTGTCCAAGGACAAAAAAAATGTTTTGTTTCTCCACAATTTTTTAGAATTTTAGCTCTGAAAAGGAGACAGCAGGATTTAAATCTCTGGTTCATAAGCAATGAATTATAAACGTTGGTAATTGGTGACATTGGCCTGGTTTATTGATTAAGATGTCTTTGTTGTAATCAAGAGAATATGAAAAACAAATTTTTCTATACACTTAAGAAAAGTTCCCTGGCAAAGAAAATTTGCATAATCTTTAGGAAAGGCTGCACACAGTGAAAATAGGTATTTGTCATAATTCTTACTGGCAAGCATCTAACATTAAATCATGCGTAGTTAGTAATAATGTTAAAACCCATAATATTCTTCAATTATTATAATAATATCTTACCTTCAGCAAATGTACTACAAGTTTCAAAGCACTTCAATTTACACTAGTTCACTTTTAATGCACACATAGTTCCTGCCCTAACCTAAATTCCAGTTGGCCCATACATTGATTTATTTATGCTGCTTAGCCCTTGGGATTAATCAACTCTTCCAACTCTTTTGAACTTACCTAAATAAATAGAGCTTTCCTGATACAATTAGTCCAACTATTATGAAGTAATATGGAATTTAACATAAAAAATGCATATTTTCCTAGGAAATAGACTTTTCATAGTATAGTCTAATCAATTTTAGCCTCCCCCCCCCGGCCCATTTAGCATTTACAGTATATGCATAATAGAAAACTATGCTACAACTCCTAATCAGATAAAAGTTCTACACAACATCTGTGCTCACAGATTTAGGATTTTTGAAGATAGCATAAGAACTTGCGACGATATTGCAAAATCCACATGCTAGAATAAAATCCTCTAACATTGACTTCCCGTACAGTGATCCATAAGCGATAGTTCTGCTGAACCAGCTTACTACTGACTATGGCGGCCTCTCCCAGTGTGTAGCTAAAGGAATGGACTCTCTGTGAGTCACAGATCATCTGAACTGGACTTCTGACTAACCTCTAACACATGCTCAGCTTTTGTTTCCTAACCTAAGAATGGTCAGTGTAATGACATAACTCCCTTGCTCTCTATCACGAATGTTCTATGTGTATTCACAGACTAGATACATGAAACCTTTGGCATAAGCGTTTTTCCTGTGGGATCAACACCCTAGGCTGGAGGTGAAGAGGGGAGTTAGGATGGGGATCTAGGGTCAAGGCTGCCTACTTCCTATTGGATCAGAATTCTTTGAGCTGTACCAGTGAGAGAGGTTTTTTAAAGTCATTTTATCAGAAATTATTCAGTTTATATTTAGGATCAAAACTGAAAATGGATTCTCTCCACTGCATGTAAAATGGATGTAATGCCATTAGACATTTCCATGGAAGGAGTATCTTGGAATGCTTCTGTCTGGTAGCTTCACACCCAGTCTTACAGGGTTGAAGGCTAGAAAATGGTAAGCATTACAATGTAAAGCATTTAAATAATCACTTAAAATAAATTTTTGCAGGTGAGCAATATGAATGTTAACTTTATTAGCAAACTATACTCCTATTTTAAAAATTATCTTTTTAAAAATTCTGAATAGCCTGTTATCCAAAGACAGTTAGACTACTTGATAATGTTGACAATTTCACCTCTTGCCTTGTTGCAGTAACTGAATTCTTGAAAATACTGTGTGTCTAAGTTATGAACACACATACACACTCATGGATACACACAGGCGCCTGTGCACACACAGTTTCTTGTGACAGCATTTCCCTCAGCCATAAGTTCGTCATATGGAGAAAAATATCCAATTTTACATAAAAGTGGGATGTGTGGGTAATTATTTTGAGATTTTCTTAGCAGACCTTGGCATAATTTTTTCAAACAATCTAAAAGATTGCACCTAAAATGCATTTATTTTTAATATAACTATACGCCTCTAGGCAGTTCAGACTGAATCATTAACAATTTGTTTCCCCATTCTTTCCTATTTAAACCTACTTGATAATGGAATGTCATATTGTTGTCTTGTTTTTAAAAAATTTTAATAACAACACAAGAAGGTGAGAATCCTATCGTGGAGAGTTTCAGAAAAACACCTCAGGTCAATAAGCTGATACTTTTCCCAGGACCTAATTTGAAAACTTGTAACAAACAGGGAAAATAGTGAGAGACACAAATGAATCACCAGCATCACCCAGCAATCCCTGACACGACCAAGAACGCACCTCCCTCCTCTGTTGTCCAGTCCTAACCCCCACTCAGTGCTCCCCCTCTGCCCTTTTGTTTCTGATGGAGTGTAAGCAGCTTCCTGCCCAACCACATGTGGTTACAGTTCCCTGATCTCTATGGGAACGACGAAAACAAAAAGAAAGCAAGTTGACTCCACTACAAGTTAACCAGGAAGTTAGAAATTCTTCTGGGCTGATTAATCATCTTTCTGCTATTGAACCTTCCTGTCCTTAATTTAAGAAATCCTGTTTGCATCACACCACAAGGGAGATTCCAGACAGCAGTGTCTTTCTTAATGAAACAAAAAAATTAGGTGGAACACAAGGCATTCATGTGAAAGTTTACTATTTATCAGTGTAAATTTGGAGTGGTGAGATATGGTCAAATTCCCTACCATATAAATAGGCAATTTGGGAAAAGCATTTGTCTCATCAAAATACTATTACACACAGGATCTTTTTACAATAGACTTTAAAGAATTGTCTAAGTTTGTTGAAAAAAATATTGTTTGAAGTTGACAACATTTCAGCTGGAGACTGATCATCATTTTGTTACATGGAGACTTTTTTGGTAGCAACTTTATTGAAATATAATTCACATACCATACAATCCACCCATTTAAAATGTACAATTCATGGGTTTTAGTATATTAAGAGTTGTGCAACCATCACCACAATCAATTTTAGAACATTTTTATCACCCAAAAGTAAACCCCTGTACCTTTTAGCTATCACCCCCACAATTTCCTCACATCCCACCCCTCAGCCCCCAGCCCTAGACAACCAGTAATCTACTTTCTGTTTCTGTAAATTTGTCTCTTCTGGACATTTTATATAAATGGAATAATATAATCTTTGGTCTTTGGTGACTATCTTCTTTCATCAGCATAATATTTTCAAGGTTTATTCATGTTGTAGCATGTATCAGTACTTCATTCCTTTTTATGGCCAAATAATATTCCATTGTATGGATATTGTTTATCCATTCATCAGTTTATGGACATTTGGGTTGTTTCCACCTTTTGGCTATTATAAATAATGACTGCTATGACCATTCTTGTACAAGTTTTTGTATGGACATGTTTTTATTTCTCTTGGGTATATAACTAGGAGTGGAATTGCTGAGTCAAATGATAACTCTTATTTAACTTTCTAGGAATTGCCAGAATATTTTTCAAAGTGGCTGTAGCATTTCACATTACATAAGATTTAATTTATCAGAATTTGACCCTATCATTAGTTGCTGCTTTTGTGTCTGAATTGGTACTTAGTCTAACATATCTTAAGGCTATTTTTCTGGTCACCTCAATTATCAAAATTTCAATGGAAATCGGAAGAGAAGTGGTGGGGGAAAAGCCCTAAGGGGCCAAAACCAATACCAAATGATCTACTCACTAAAATTCACATCTATGCCTAGAAAAATCCCATAAGCTCTCATTCATAGTCTTTGGGCTAGTTATAATAACTCCTTTTCCTGATTTCCTGAAGCCTTGAAGATTACAAGAAGAAAATTAGAAAATTGGTGAGAGCTTCTGGAGACCAGATTGTTGATGGCAGCAAGAAAAGACAGCTGAATATCTCATAGTGAGAAAAGAAACTGAACACAAAACCATAAAAAAAGACCTAAGGCCTCTAAACACTGGGAACTGCTCAGTTTCAGGGGGCAAGTGCCTATAGACAGACCTCTGAGAGGTCACTGTATTTTATCATAGTGAAATTATTGACACCTAGATTTATCACAGTCTTCAGTAATTTTAAAAAGATACAATTATACTACTAAGAAAAGTGTGGAAGTTTTCAATAATGGTTTGAAAGGTTACATCCAAAATGATGCAATTTTTGAGAGCTCATCTGTTTAAATTATAGACTCCCAGTGCTGGATGAGACTTTAATGATCTTCTCCTACTTAATGTGATGTCATAGAAAAATCTAATAGGGGATTATAGAGGACTGGTTGAAGGTCTGTTGGATTGCGAACTTGAGCACAGAAGGGTAACTTCGGGTCTTACTTTCATCATACGTGACGTGCAGCATCTGAAATGGATAATATACAAAGCTTTTTTTAGATTTTTTTATTCTCTTCTACCTCTTCCTCACAAGGAAGGCTCTATGAGGGGTTAGGCATATTTTAATTTCCCAAAAGAAAATAAAAGAACAAGATACTTTGAGAATCTTTTTGACTTCATTAAGAAACTGTCATTCAGGAAGCATTAAATACCTACTAAGTGTCAAGCTTTCTGATAGGCTCTTGAGATAGGAAAATGAATGAATGAAGCCTCGTTCTTTCCCTCAAGGATATGCAAATCATTTATCACGTATGTATCCTTACGAATGACAGAAATTTACAGGAGTAATAACACTAACAGTAGATCTCATTTATTGATCATTTACTATGTACCAGGAATTGTGTGAAGTGCTTTACACACTTTCGTAATTTAATTCCCCTAACTCTGTGAGATAAACACTACTATTATTATTCTCAGGCACAGAGATGTCAAGTAAGTTGCCAAAGATCAAAGTGGTGAGGGTCTGGTCCTAATTCCAGAGGGAACACAATAGGAAGAGAACAGTTATATTGGGGGCGACCTGCCTTCAGTACATTTAGTCCTTTCCTTTCCTAAGCCCTTCTAGCAGGGCTGCACTGGAAGCACATGATAAGGATGTATTCTACTATTGAATAAAAGTTCAGATGAGGTAATAGAAAATACTTTAGCTGTTTTAAGCAGAAAATAATTTAATACAGGAAATTAGAAAATAATTTAATACAGGGAATAAGGTATTTACAAAATTGTTACAAGAGCTGTAGGAGCTGGCTCTGGGCAGGGCCTCCAGGAATGACTCCCAGTAGAACTGGCCTGCCAAGAGTATTACGATTTCTGGGAGGGAATTCAGGAGCCAACTCTTGACTTCAGAATCACCCTTGCCTTAGCTATGATCTGGGACCAAGAGCCCGCCACTGCCACTGTTGGTCCCAATCATGTGAATCCTGCTAAATCTGCACCCACAAAATGAGTGTCTCACACGGCTAACTCAGTTCTGAATGCAAGTGTCCTTTGAGAGCCTCTAACTGGCAGGACCTGAATCACATCTGGAATCCTCATTTCAAACACATCTGAGATTTTCTTTTTTTCTTTTCAGCCTCTGCTTATTCGAAGGAGGTTGAAATGGATGTTTCAAAGAGCCGATCCAGCATATTCACTATAACCAAGAAAGAATTCCTGGACAAACTCCACAGCCCCATCAGTATTCATTCCAATATTTTAAAAATCCTTGTGGTTTCCTCCACCATTCTTGGTGGATCTTCACACATTTCAAAACACTTTTCTTTTTAAATATGTGGTCTTATTACAACTCCAATTTTGTTTTGTTTTATTTTTTCTTATGTATAAATGAACAAGTAAGACACATTTTAAATAAAAGTATCTATTTGATGGTTGGTCCTTCAAATTTAATTTGAAAATTACAGTTTGGGTTTTTCTTTTGTTTTTTTTTTTTTTTTTTTTTTGGAAAGAGTAAGCATTTTCTAATGTTCTTTTTTGGAATCTCACATGCTGTTATTTTGTCCATGGAGTTGTTATTTGCGTTTAAATCTAGCAAGCTGCCTGAATTTTTATGATGTTCTAGGTTTGGGGAGAAACAAATGGGAGTAAGTTTCAGGTTTCTTAGGCTCGTTTTCTGTGCAGAAGAACATTCTCAAAGTGCTGAGATTCACTTTCCTAATCCATCCTCAGGACCCGCATTGCAATGCCCAGTGCTTACTAGGGTTACAAATTCCATCATCAGTGTCCCCCACTCCCTTAGAGATCACTGGGTACCATTAAGATCCTTCACTACTCAGCCCATATTCTTGTCCTTTTGCAATTTCACTTCTTTGGCCTAAACCCCAACATACATCTCTGCTAAGTAGAAAAATGTACTAACCTACAAAAGGCAGACATAACGCCTAGAGAAGCCCATCTTTGTGGAGTCCCTGAATTGATATCTCAGTAGCACGTGCAAAGGAAGACTAGGGTCTCCCAAATCAAATTAAATCTTGATGATCTACTACAATTTATTTTGGACTTCCGAATTTTTAATGGGGCATCTTCAAAAACTATGAAAAGCAAAATATGTTCTATAGAAAATGTTAATGATAGAAGGCTTATGCACAGTCCTTAAAATTTGGAAAGAATATCACATTATTAAAAATCAGAAAACTTGAAAATGGTGATAGACAATACACTTTTCAGCAATGTCCTCTTTTTCCTAAGCTGTTAATTTTTTTCCTGATATTTTAAAATCGTGTCATTTAAAGAGAATATCCTGGCATGCCCCTCACACCCCATTTCTGCTGTCATGTGGGAAGGTAATGAGGCAGCAAATACTCTATTTTCTCATAGCCTATTTCTTGTTTTCTAGCTGTATAGGGCAATTTTAAGTACTTGTGCTTGCAGCCAGAGCCATTATATGCTTCTGATCTTTTCTAAATGCCGGCTACCAAATAAATAAATAAATAAAAGAATCCATGTGCCATTTTCATCAGCCTTAAAAAACACATCACTATCGTGAGTCCCAGGCTCTGGGTGCTGCTGAGAAAATTTGGTGCCCCAAGAAACAGACCAAGATCACGTGCTAACCATGTGTTCCTATGACTGAACATATTGTCAGGTACTATGGACCTGGTTCTCTCCCCATTGTGAATGGAATTAAGCTGCATAAATAAAATTACGTATATATGTATGTGTGAATCTGTGTGTGTATGTGTGTGTGTGTATTTTTTACTTGGCCAATCTCATCCAGTAACAAAACAGATTTGGAATCCTTTATAACAGCAAGGAAACTAACTGTTAGACATGATGGGTTGCAGCCCTGGTCACAGATAACCTGGCTTGTGTGATCATCGGAAAGCTTCTTGAGTCTGCAGGAGCCGCACTTTTTCATGTGTAACAAGAGTTAAGGTAAATGCTAAGATTCTGTGTGCCTATAACTGAATATGACAGAACACCTTTAACTCAAAAACAGAGTATCTGAAGGGATTCAGAGGAATCTACCTGAGATGCAAGTGTATCGATAATATGGTCCCTAATTGCTTGACTTGGTGTTGTATATAAGTTCAGTCTTTCCATAAATTCAATAGACTACAAATATTATCCAAAATTCTTATAGTTTAAAGTCCATGAAAGAAAACATAATTTGGGGACTAATGAGAAATATGCAATTCTTACTAAATTCCAGCTCTTAGTTGCATTTTCTGAAATATCTAAAATAGCCATTAATAATCAGAGGGTCTCCTCTCCTCATTACACTTATTTGGCTTTTTGAGAAACAAAGTAACACACTAGTTACTTCAGTCATCATTTCCCTACATATGATTTCAGTTTTCTAACAGCTGGTTTTCAGTCTTTCATAAACTGTATTCCTTGAAAAACTTAGAAAATGTGTTCTATTATCATCCTCTTCCAAGTTATGCCATCTCGATACATTCAAGCAAAGTGTTCCTGGCATTAGTTGAACCATATCAGCTATTTCCTATTTATAATTCTCCTAGAATTTACTCCTTTATTTAGGATGATTCAATGACTTTGTTCTTTCACATAATCATGGTTTTAGCAGCAAACAACATACATTGTATACCAAACAGCATCATTTATTTTTAAGGAACATTTACATAATGGTTGCCATATGGATATTGAAAACAAGATGGGTAATGTAAGCCTATTAGGTTGCTTAAAATATATTATGAGCATAACCAAAGTAAATGTTGAGCCGATTTGTCACAGTTGTTTATTCTAAAGTAAAGGGGAAAAAAGCTTTTGTTTTATAATAAACGGCTGCCCATATCAGCATTGGAATTTAAATTACTTTGCTATTCATTTTTCAGATAGTCTAGTTTATTTGTTGTAACTTCATGAATTAGGTATGTTTCCAAAGAGAAATTTTAATTCATAAATTCACTGAATTACTGTTAAGATGTTCACAATCATGGATGTAGACATAATGCGATGACTTCCTATAACACATTGCTTATTCCAGAGTTGAGCAGATTCTTTCTCACAAGGGCTACATCTCTTTTGTATTTATGGCCCACTTGAACCACTAAGACATTCTTGACACTTATTTATTCAAAACTTATTTGCTGAGCATCTACTATGTGACAGACGTTTTTTGAGGTGCTAGACAGTCCATAAATAAAAAGGCTGAAAATCCTTGCTTTCATGGAGGTATAATTCCAATGGGGAACAAACAAACTACAAAATAAGTAAGTAAAATATATTGTATTTTAGAAAGTGATAAGTGCTTAGGAAACAAAGATGAGGAACGTGAAATATCAGTGACAGTAGCTATTATGGAATGAATGCTTGTGTCCCCCCAAAATTCATATGTTGAAACCCTAACCCCCAATGTGATGGCATTTGGAGGCAGGGCCTTTGGGCAGTAATTAGGTTTAGATGAGGTCATGAGGGTGGGGCCTTCATGATGGGATTGGCACCCTTATAAGAAAAGGAAGAGGCAGGAGAGCTCTCTCTCCCTCTCCAGGGACACATACAAAGGAAGGGTCACATGAGTACTCAGTGAGAAGGGAGCTTTCTACAAGCCAGGAAGAGGGGCTCACCAGACACCAACACTGCTGGCACCTTGATTTTGGACTTCCAGTCTCCATAACTGTGAGAAATAAATTCCTGTTGTTTAAGCCACCCAGTCTGCAATATTTTGTTACAGCAGCCAAAGCTAAGATGGTGGCCAAGTTTGAAGTTTTAAATAGGGTAGCCAGGGAAGTAAAGATGCGAAGGAAGTGAGCTATGCAGATACTGGAGGAAGAGCATTCCAGGCAGAAGGTACAGCAAGTGCAAAGGCCCTGAGGGAAAAAGAGGATGAAGTGGAGAAAATAATGGAGAAGGGAGTAGGATATGAGGACAGAAAAGTAATCAGGAATGACCTTATAGCTCATAGTAGCTATTTTGGTTTTTATTTTGAGTGAGATGTGAAACCATTGGAGGGTGCTAATCAGAGAAAGGAGAGATATAATCTGGTTTATGTTCTAACTGTATACATCTTGCTGCTATGTTGAGAATAGATTGCAGTAAATCAAGGTCAGAAGCAGGGAGACCAGTTTGGATTCTATTACCATCATAGAGGTGTGAAATAATAGTGGCATAAGCCAAGCTAATGGTATTTGGGATGGTAAGAAGTGGAGGGATTCTGAGTATGTTTTGAAGGTAGAGATGACAAGATTTACTGTCAGGGTTATGCAAAAGAGAAATTAAGGTTGGCACCAAGGTTTTTGGCTTGAAAGACTGAAAGAGTAAAATTATCATTGAAAAGAGCTGGTTTTGTGGAGAAAAT
The DNA here is from genome assembly GCA_031878705.1 of Tapirus indicus. Lineage (NCBI taxonomy): Eukaryota > Metazoa > Chordata > Mammalia > Perissodactyla > Tapiridae > Tapirus > Tapirus indicus. The sequence continues at coordinate 101,546,182 of CM062917.1, forward strand.
ATTGGAAACTCAACCTGGGTCATATGTTTCAAAGAAGAAAGAGTAATCAAATACCTCTGTTTTATCCATTAAGATGAAAACTCAGAAATGACCATTGGCCCTGAGAACATTGAGGTCATTGATAATTGTGATAAGAGCAATTTGAGAGCAGTCGTAAAGCTAAAGCTAGATTGGAATGTGTTCAAGAAAGTACAGAAGGAGAGAAGTTAGAAGTAGTGAGCATAGGTTCCTCTTCCAAGGAGTTTTGCTGTAAAGGAGAGCACAATATGGGATAGTGTATGGAGAGAGAGTATAATTTAAGAGAACTTTTTAGAGGGGAAAGCAATAGCATATTTTTTAACTGGCAGAAATAATCCAATAAAGAGTAAGAAATTGATGATGCCCCAGAAAGGCCATGATGAACGGATAGGTGAAAGAGGATAGACTCTCATGTACATATAGAGAGGCTGGCCTTAGCTACGGACAGGGACAATTCCCTCCATAGTATGTGAAGTGTAGAGTTTATAGGCATAGATGCTGATGAATAGGTGAATGTGGTGGTGGGAACTTTTAGAAATTCTCTTCCAGTTGCTTCAAATTTGAGGGGGAGGTAAGGTAAAAAGCAAGAATATCCATTGATATGAGGATGAAGAAGGAGATTTGAATTTAAGGTGAAAGAAAAAAGTATAAAATAGCTCTCTGGAAGAATGGGAGAGAGAACAGGCTAGTTATGATTAACTGGACTTTAAGATCTATCATTTTTGCATACAACTATTAATAATAATACAACTATTTGCATAATTAAAAGCTTATTTAAGAAAGAAATACCTCAAATCAATTTAGGGTAACTACTTGCCCAGATTTTTCCCACTGTGGTCCTATCTTTAGATTAGAATATACATTGTTAACTATGCCAGCGGTGAAGGTCTATTTTTGTGTGTGGTCTATTTTCCATATCTTTATTTGTATATTCCAAGAAATATACAATGTTTAATATCACAAAGTATAGAATGCTAGCATTATGAGGTAATCTGGGCCATTTCTGTCATTTTTTTCAGATGAGGAAATTAATCACAGAAGGATTAAGTGACTCTTCTTATATTACATAAGAATATAAGAACATAAGAAGAGTCACTTTATATAAGAATATATTAGAATATATAATATATATAAGAATATATACATAAGAATATAAGAAGTCACTTAATATATATATTAAATGAAATTAAATATATATATACATTAAATCTTATATTCAGTTGCTTGTTCAGGCAAAACCAGGACGCAGTTCTTCCAAATCCTAGTTCATTGCTCTTCTCCAAGCATTTATATGCTGGTTTATGTATAAAAAGTGAGAAGATATATCTACACACATATTCTCTATATTTTCAAAAGAAACCAATTGAAAGAACAAACCAAAACCTAACAAAAATAATTACCTATAAGTGTATGGAAGAAATAGGGTAAAGAAGACAGGATGGAAGCTAGATTTTTTTAATGTACCTGGTTTTATAGTTTGGCTTTCAAACCATGTAAATATTTTATGTTAAAAAATTAAAATTTTAGGGGCCAGCCCAGTGGCGCGGCAGTTTAGTTCAAGCTTGGCAGCCCGGGGTTCGTGGGTTCGGATCCCGGGCGCCCGCTGACACACTGCTTGTCAGCCATGCCGTGGCGGCATCCCATATAAAGTAGAGGAAGATGGGCACGGATGTTAGCCCAGGGCCAGTCTTCCTCAGCAAAAAGAGGAGGATTGGCAACGGATGTTAGCTCAGGGCTGGTCTTCCTCACACACAAAAAAAATTAAAATTTTAAAAATCAGAAAAAACTTAAACAAATAGATCTAACTCTATACTAAGTTGTTTGCATAACCATATAGAGAATTACTTCAAGTGACTCCAAAACATAGTATTTTGACTGTAAATCCTTAATTGGACATAGCCTAAGGACAAAAGGAATTGCAAAGTAATCTTAAACTACATTCAGTTACTTATAATAATATTTTTGGTATTTGCAAGCTATTATAGGAATATTATAGGACCAAGCAAATAAGGATTATGTTAATATCATTAGGAACCATGATTTTCAGTGAAAAAGAAATACAAGTCTAAAATCAAGGAAGTTAAGGAAAGTCCCATAAGCTTAACTCAAATTGAAAATATCAATATTTTCTTTATCCTTTCTAAAAATGCCTAGTTCCTAGCTGTGTCCATGGAAATGCCCTAGCAGCAATGATAATTCAAGAGGATTGAGCATCCTCAGTGACCAGATTCTGATCTTTAAATACTATTTCCCATCCTAAGCTCCTCCCCAAGAAAAAAATACCAAAGCTCCTTGGAAAAATGGGTGAATCTAGGTCAAGGGTTAGAAATGTATCAAGTGAGCCTAGGACCTTTAGATGTACCAAAAAGCAAGAAACTTCTCAAAAAATGACTGGAGTTATGTCAAAAGGATGATAGAGGCAATCTGAAGGGGCTTTCACTGGGCTGATATAGATGATTTGTGCATCAAAAGAATAATGGCTGCAAAAGATTGAAACACATTAGGAATATGAAAATCCACAAGTTCGTAATGATGTAAGCACCACACACGCACTCAATGGTCATCATTACAGGCTTCTTGGAAACCAACTCATTATTCTAAAAGATAACAAATAAAGGCAAAGAATCAAGCCAGTCTTTGCTGTACAAAATCTATTTCAGTGTAATCAATTAGTTGGTAAGGGAAAATTCTTTAAAGAATTCCAGCTGATATATACAAAGGGAATGACAGAATTAGAAACTCACTGTTTTGCAATCCCTAATGAAATAATGGATCTATGCAACTATCAACGTGGATATAAAACAATTAGAAGCTGTTGGGGAACTTGGATGCATCACGCTGACATCATCTGGACCCATCTGGATCTTAATATCACTTAAACAAAACAATCGGGCATTTTGCAACAGGAAGTACATAGCATCCCTTAGGCAACATTCTTGTCAAAACTTCTTAATCAAGTCTATGTATCTACCATTTTACAGTAAATATAAGGAAATGAAGAGCAAGTTAAATGGCATATTGAAAAGCAATCAGCTGAATTCAGTTTGTGGGAAATTCTAGATATAAATGACTTTCTTCAATAAATATACGGTGTTAAAAAAGGGAGAGGAGGAATGGTTACAGATTAAACAAAAGAAGAAACTAAAAGACATAATGAACCAAATGTAATATATGAAACTTAAGATCCTAATTCAAACAAACCAAATCTAAACAGACATTTTTGAGAAAATTGAAGAAATTTAAACATGGGCTGCGTATTAGATAATTTTAAAAAACTTACTCTAATTATGTTTTATCACTAAGTTTTATTTGTTAAGTATACTTATTGTTTTGGGCTCATTTTAATATACTCGGTCTCCACACCCAAATAAAAGTACAGGAGAAGACAGATGAAACAAAATAAGCAAAATGTTGGTAACTGTTGAAACTATGTGATTTAGTTAATAGTTCATTGTACCATTCTCTCTCTATTCTTATGTTTAAAAATTTTCCATAAAGAAGCTTATTTTTTAAAAAAAGAAGAAATACAACAGGAGTGAAGATCATTGTTCATAAATCCTTGTGCTCATATATTTATCCACTTGGAATAATTGCTTAGAAGTGTAATTGCACATTTCAAGTTTTGACATATGTTTCTAATTTGTGTTCTGGAAAAAACTGTCAGTTTATACACTCCCTCCAACAATACATGAGCAAGTCAATTTCCGTTCTCTCGCCAATCTGAGTTTGATAAGTCCTTTTAAATTTGTTAGTCAGAAAGGTGGCAGTATCTCATTATTGTGTTTGCTTGTGTTCATTAGATTACTAATAAGGCTGAAAAATATATATAATTCACTGACCATTTATAATTCTCCTCTGGTGCATTGCCTGTTTATATCTTTTTGCCTATGTTTCTTTTCAGGAATCATCTATATCCTTTTCAGTTTTAAGAGTGCTTTGTATATTATAAATGCTAACTTTTTTTTTCTATCACATAATTGCAGATGTTTCATTTTCATCAGCCTTGTTTGTGGTGTTTTTGCAGTGTAAAAGTTTTCAGGTTTTATGTATTCGACATTTTAAATCTGTAGTTATATATCTTTCGGGCTTTTATTTCATGCTAAGAAAAGTCTTTACCATTTCAAGTTTATAAAAGTGTCCCTTTATATCTTCTTCTGGCTCTTTAATAATTTTATTTTTACATTTTATCTTTGATCAATCTGGAATTTATCTTTGTAAGGACTGTAGTAATGTTCTAGCTTTATTTTTTTTCAAATGGCTGGTTAATTGTTCCAAAACTGTTTATTAGAGAATCCATCTTTTTTCCTGCAAATTTTAACGCCACTTTTACCATATGCTTATTTCCCATATACACCTGGTTGTATTTCTGGAAGCTTGTCTACTTTATTGATTTATCCATTAATTTATGCATCAAATTTATATGGTTTTAATTACTTCAGCTTTATAACATTGTAAAATGTAGTAGGTAAAAGTCGTTTCTCATAACTTTCTCTTTTAATTTCTGATTCTTCTCATATTTTGTCTATATAAACATTGGAATAAACTTATGGTTCAAAAACAAAATAAAGTTTCATTGGGATTGGGATTGTTATTGCATTAAAATCATAGATTGATTTAAAGAAATGGACAATTTTATAATAATGAGTCTTTATCTAATAATAAAGATACAAGATGAGTCCGTTCTTAGTTGAATCTTCTTTTTATATCCCCAGTAGAGTCTTAAAGTTTCTTCATAATTGTCCTTGATATTTCTTGCTAAGTTTAAACCGAGGTAATTTATACTCCATGTTGCTATTGTAAACGGCGTCTTTTCTTTTATACTTTTTTATACAACAAAATGTACTTATTTAAAGTGTACAGTCTGGTAAGTTTTGACGTACATACACAGCTATGAATCCAACGCCACAATCAATGCAGAAAACATACCCTTCACCCCCAAAAGTTTTCCTGTGCTCTTTGTACTGCTACCCTCCTTACCCCATGCCCCACACCCCACCCCCAGGCAACCACTAATCTTAATTTTCCGTCACTATACATGAGTGCATGTTCTCAAATTTTATATAAATGGAATAATACAGTATATACTTTTTGCCTAGCTTCTTTCAGTCAGCATCATTATTTTGAGATTTACCCATTTTGTTGAGTGCATCAATATTTGATTCCTTTTCTTGTGGGGTAGTTTTCTATCATATGAATGTACCACAGTTTATTTATCCATTCATCTGTTGATGGACGTTTGAGTTGTTTCCTCTTTTGTCTATTACAAATAAAGTGCTATAAACATTCTTATACAAGTCTTTGTATGGGCGTATGCTTTCATTTCTCTTGGGTAAATACCAAGGAGTGGAATGACTGGATCATATAGTAGGTATATGAGTAACTTTTTAAGTAACTGCCAAACTGTTTTCCAATGTAATGTCATTTTATATTCCTACCAGCAGTGAATGAGAGTTCTAGTTCTTTCATATCCACACTGATACTTGCTATGGTCACTCTTTATTTTAATAATTATGTAATAGTATGTCATGTTTTAAATTGCATTCCCCTGTTGACTAATGCTATTGAATGTCTTTTTGTGTACTTATATGCCATCTGTTTATCTTCTTTAGTGAAGTATCTGTTCAAATCTTTTTCACATTTTTCTTGGGTTGTTTGTTCATTATGGAATTTTGAGAGTTCTTTATATATATTCTGGATACAAGTCTTTTTTCAGATATATGATTTACAAATATTCTTTCCCAGTCTGTGGCTTTTCTTTTCACTCTCTTTACAGTGTCTTTTGAGGAGCAGAAGGCTTTAAATTTTGTCCATGTATGACATATCAAATTATTCTTTTATGCATCATGCTTTTGGTTTTTATATCTAAGAAATTTTTCCTAACCTAGTGATTTTTGACCAGAGCTATTTTGCTCCTCAGGGGATATTTGGCCAAGTCTGAAGACATTTTGGGTTGTCACAACTGGGAAGGTATTACTAGCTCCTAGTGGGTAGAGGCCAGGGATGCTGATAAACTTCCTACAGTGCACACGACAGCCTCCCACACAAACAATTATCAGACCCCAAATGTCAGTAGTGCTGCAGTTAAGAAACCCTGGTCTAACCCAAAGTCAAAAAGATTTTCTCCTTTGTTTCTTCTAGAACATCTGTAATTTTAGATTTTACATCTAGGTCTATAACCTATTTTTGAGTTGCTTTTTATATATGATGTGAAGTATGGATCAAATGTAATTTTTTTCTTGCATATGGATGTTAAATTGTTGCAGCATAATTTGTTGAAAAGACTATTCTTCTTCCACTGAATTGCCTTTGCATCTTTGTCAAAAATCAGTTGTCCGTATACATCTGGTTCTACTTCTGAATGCTCTGTACTGTTTCATTGATCGGTCTATTTTTACTCCAATATCATACTGTCTTGATTGCTATAGGCATAAAAATCAGTCTTGAAATTAGGTGGTTTTAGTCCTCTGAATATGTTGTTATTTTTCAAAGATGCTTTGACTATTCTAGGTCCTTTGCATTTCCATGTAAATTTTAGAATCAGTTTGTCAATTTCTACCAAAAAAAGTCTGCTGGGATTTTGATTGGAATTGCATTTAATCTACAGAAAATTGGGAGAATGACAACTTAACAAAATTGAGTCTTCTGACCCAGAGTCATTTATTTTGGTTTTCTTTAATCTTCTCAGGAATGTTTCATAGATTGCAGGGTGCAGGTTTTCCATATCTTCTGTCAAATTTATCCCCAAGTATTTAATATTTTTGATGCTACTGAAAATGATATTGATATTTAATTTCAATTTATGATTGTTTATTGCTGGCATAGAAATACAACTGATTTTTTGAATATTGCTCTTGTATCCTATAATCTTGCTAAACTCACTTACTATTTCTAATAGTTTTGTTTTGTAGATTCTATCAAGTTTTCCACATACATGATTGTGTAATCTATGAATAAATTCTGTTTTACTTCTTTTCTAATTTAGATGTCTTTTATTTCTTTTACATGCTTTATGGAACTGGCTAGAATTTCCAGTACAATGTTGGATAGAAGTGGTAAGAAGGGAAATCTTTTCCTTTTTCCTGATCTTAGAGTGAAACCATGTTGTCTTTCACCATTAAGTATGCAGTTTGCTATAGGGTGTTTTTTTCTTTTTTTTTTTTTTTTTGTTTGGTGAGAAAGATTGGCCCTGAGCTAACATTTGTTGCTAAACTTCCTCTTTTTGCTTGAGGAGGACTGTTGCTGAGCCAACATCTGTGCCAATCCTACTCCATTTTGTATGCGGGCTGCCACCACAGCATGGCTCGATGAGCAGTGTGCAGGTCCATGCCCGGGATCCGAACTCACAAACCCTGGGCCATTGAAGTAGAGCACGCAAACAACCACTACACAACTAGGCTGGCCCCTTGCTATAGGTTTTTATGTGTGTCCTTTATCAAGTTGAGGAAGTTCCATTCTTTTCCTAGTTTGCTGAGAATTTTTAACAGAAATGGATATTGCATTTTGCCAAATGCTTTTCCTGTGTCTATTGAGATGATAATGTTTTTTCTTTTATTTTTGATGGACAGTTTGTGATTTCCGTATTTATTGGTCTTTTATATATATCAGTCTTTTATTTTGTCTATTTCTACTTTAGTTGATTTTTACATTATTATATACCTAAGAAATTATTTATCTTTTCCATGTCTTCAGATTTGTTATCATAAAATAATAAAATTTGTTTTTATTTCTTTTTTTTTTACGATTTCTTCCTTCTTGATGCTAATGTTATATATCGTTCTTTTTGTAAAGTTAGGTGTATTCATTTGCTAGAGCTATCACAACAAAGTACCACAGACTGGGTGGCTCAAACAACAGAAATATATTTTCTCACAATGCTGGAGGCTAGAAATCCAAGATCAAAGTGTCAGCAGAGTTGGTTATCTTTTTTTTTTTTTTTGAGGAAGATTGGCACTGAGCTAACATCTGTTGCCAGTCTTCCTTTTTTTCTTTTTTCTCCTCAAAGCCCCAGTACATAGTTGTATATCCTAGTTGTAGGTCCTTCTAGTTCTTCTACGTGGGACATCACCTCAGCATGGCTTGAGGAACGGTGAGTAGGTCCGTGCCCAGGATCTAAACCGAACCAGCCAATCCCGGGCCACCAAAGCAGAATGCATGAACTTAAACCACTACGCCACCAGGCCGGCCACCCAGAGTTGTTTTTTTTCTGAGACCTGTCTGTTAGGCTTGCAGATGACCTTCTTCTCTCGGTGTCTTCATATGGTCTTTCATCTGTAGAGGTCTATATCCTAATCTCCTTATAAAGACACCAGTCATATTGGATTATGGTCCACCCTAATAAACTCCATTTAATTTAACTATTTAAAGACCCTATATCTAAATACAGCCACATTCTGAGGTACCGGGGGTTAGAACTTCAACATTTGAATTTGGGGGGAACACAATTCAGCCCATAACATTAGATTAGCTAGAGGATTATATGTTTTATTATTTTGGAGCTTCTACCTAATTAACAAACTCTTGGCTTTCCCTAACTATTTCTTGTTTGGGTTTGGTTTTAGGTTTTTTTTTCTGCTTTACTATCATATTAATACCTTTAAGATGCCTAGAATTCTTCATTACAATAAAGTAATGCTTTTAGACACATTTCATTTTTCTTAAACCTCAAATTCAATGTTTTGATATACTGTTAGCATTCATACTTTCTTTCTTGCAGATCACATTTTCCTGCTATATATTTTTCTCATTGTTTACTTTTAGATTTTTAAAGTCGCTTTGTTTTAGGTGGGTGTCTTTTGGACCACATAGTTTTTTTTTTAAATTATTCTAAACTCAGTCTCTCTCTTTTAATTAATGAGTTTACCCTATTTTTGTTTGTTGTTATGACAAATATATTTAGCTTTACTTTTGTCATCTCATAAATTTTCAGGGTTTTATTATTTTCTTATCTCCTATCAGATAGTGTGCTGTGTCACTGCTGCTGTCGTTGTTTTCCATCCCCACCTGAGCAATTTTGGAAGGTATTCAAGCAGTTTTAAGATCCACTTGTAGTTACCTTTTGTTGAGCTAAAAACCATCTCTAAACTTTCTATACTGGAAAGATGCCCCTTCACAGTCATTATTTTTCATAGAAATCTGTTTTTCTTGTTATCTGACACCACTGTTTCTGTCTTGTATTCGCCATAATCAAGGACCTGTAGTATTTGCTTATTCTATTGTTATTACTATAGCTTTTGGACTATGCATTGGAACTTTTCCTTCAACATCTGGATATGATGACAAAGGAGCACACTCAAGGGCATTTTACACATTTTCTGTAATGAGATACTTTTTGCCTTATTTTACTTCCAGATCTTAAAATACAGACAGCAGTTTTTTCCTCACAAAAGAGTTTTAAGAATATTATTACTCCAAGGTAATTGTGCCTTGTCCTGAAATGAATAATAACCATCATGGTCTATCTTTAGCCAGATATGAAGGTTACATTAACAAGGAATAAATTCTATACAGTTCCTACCCTGACAAATATTTTTATCAAGCATCTGCACTATGATGAATATGGTTCCTAATATTATTTATCTTAAGAAACTTCTTTCAGCAGATCAACTTATTGTTTACTTAGTGAACAAAAATGATGGTCTGGCTGAATGCTCATACAGCATTTGATTTCCATACAAATGTCCCACTTTCTAAGCAGACTACTAATTTCCTGGCTTAATTCTCAGTCAGACTCTAACTTTCAGAGAACCTGTGCTGTTGGTGAACAGTAGGGCTGTAATCCCTTTAGGCAGCTTCAGTAGCTGTCCTCAAAGCCCCCCAAAGGCTGAAGAACAGAATATAGCAAAATTTATGGTTTAAAAGTCAGCTTTTCAGTCAAGAATAAGTTGAATAAATAAGCAAAGAAGTCTTTAGGAAAGTCTTCATTTGACGAAGTAGGAGTATTCCATCTTCTCTCTGATTTATACCATGACTTAGAAAATACATTTATATTACCAGTCATTCCTCAGACAGTGCATCCAGATAAATAGATATCAGAGCTAGCTCACTTTTGCTGGACCAAGCTTTATTTCCCGCAGGCACGTCAACAAATGTGAACTAAATGGTATTATTCCACAATTCACCTCTTAGTGCTTAAGCCAGGTGGTGACAATCCTGAGTTTAGCCACCTTAAATAACAGATTGGAAAAAAATACATAAAGAGGAGTTGGGAGCTGATAAACAGACTCAATTCTTCCATTTCTTAGATGGATGAACTGAAAAACAAATTAGGTTAATCTGAGACTTCATTTGGGAGCTACATTAGTTCTGGGTTAAAGCCGCCACTGAATAATGCCTTGCCTAAAAATAAATTCTTGCAGTCAATCCTTTAGGGTATGTCTCATTCAAAGGTTCTCCCTCCATGATTGTTGTGCTCGGTTGTCACCGTGATTGAACTGTGAACTTGTTCTCTTTGTCCTCCAGAAACTTTGAGAATTGTCTAAAAGATTTTTCAAGGTCAAGATGATATTGAGAGACATTATTCTATGTAGATAACTCCCGTGGAAAGAAGGACAAAGTAATGAGTTGTCAAGATATAAGATAAGAGCAAGATTATAGAAAAAAAATTAAATGTAGTAAATGTAAAAAGAAAGTCAGTGAATGAGAATTCTCTTCAGAAAGAAAAGGTTGCACTCTGAGGGAAAATAAAGGTAAAAGGACTGGAGAGCTTCCCCAAACAAGGAACTATTATAAACTCCTTTACACCGTAAATGGAAACATATTTAAATCCTTGACAGATGTTTGAAAATTCTTAATTCAGGAGTGTAAAATTATTTTTTTTCTGAGAAATTGCCCCAGGGAATTGAAATTGCTCAATACATTTGTACATCTATTCTTAAAGCTATGAGTTCAGAAGTTAACAGCTAGTCAATATATTGTGAAACTTCTAGGCAAGGAAAGGTTTAAGTCTTTAATACTAATTACTTTCCTCTAATGTTAGTACAACATTAATCTGGTGTCTGGAATTCCCTTAAAATGTCATCGGAAATCCCCCGCGTATTTTTTTGCCCTGTGAAAAAGTCAGGAAATTATTATGGGATTATTAAAGTGTTATAGTTGCTAATATTCCTCATCTCAAAGCTGTTACCAAACCCAAATTCCTTCCAAAATATCTGTATGGAAACAGAGCTTTCAAGAATGGGATTCCACTGGTAGAACATATATAAGAAAGGAGCTATGGTGAATGGAGTGGGAAAAAGAAATGCTCAAATATGATCTGATGATGTAATGGACTTCATGCCAGAGAAGATTTTAATACTAGAAAAGTCAGAAGATTTGGGATTGAGTTTAGCTCTGTGGTTTCTGTGCAATGGAAACGGGAAATTTACTGGACCTCTCCAAACCTCAGTTTCTCCTTTCATAAAATGAGTTTAACATTACTTATCTTGCTGTGTTATTATTAAGATTAGGCAAAATAATGCAGTTGAAAATACTTTATAAGCTGTAAAGCAACTGCTGTTGTTGTTGTTGCCATTGTGTTGTTCTTGTTGTTTGTTCACACTTTATCATAGTTCTCAAACAGGGCTGTGCATAAACATCCACAGTGGAACATCTTCAGATGCACATGCCTGGACTTCATTTAGGTGTTGACAGTGGGGTCAAACATACCGATTTTGAAAAGGACACCCAAGCAATTCTGGTGTACAGCGCTTGTTAAGAAACATGAGGTTTATACTCTACTCTCAAGTCTCAAACTTCCTGGTCCCTGATGTTGTATTACGACCACGAACTAGAAGGCCACAAGGAGGCATCCTCTCTTCTTCAGTCCCAGAATTCCATCAATGGGTATTTTATCCCATAAGTTTCCAGTGAACTGCTGAAATAGGGAATTTGCTACAATAGTGAAGATTTTTAGTTTGAGAAGTAGATAATTCAACAGCTTAAAGAATGACAGTATTTTGGGGTGCCGGCCTGGTGGCATAGTGGTTAAGTTCACGTGCTCTACTGTGGCAGCCCGGGATTTGCAGGTTTGGATCCTGGATGCAGACCTACACACTGCTTATCAAGTCATGCTGTGGTGGCATCCCGTATATAAAGTAGAGGAAGATGGGCACAGACTTTAGCTCAGGGCCAGTCTTCCTCAGCAAAAAAAAAGGAATGCCAGTATTTTGTTCTTCTTCCAAAACCAGCTAAACATCCATTTCAATTCTATGTAATCTACCTATCACAGAGCCCACTCCCAGAGTTTGTTTGTTTGACTGACAGTGGTCTACTGCTGAAGATTAGCCATCCTTTTCTCCATGTTGCTGTTAGAGGTATGGAGGTGTCAGGGTACAGGCCTCCATTTTGCTGCTTACCACAAGTTTCCACATCTCTCAGTGGAAGACAAAGGAGTTGAAAACTGCCCTCTAAACACACACACACACACACAGAATCGCCAACACTTACTCATTTCACTATATCCATATAGTCCACACATTATATGACAGGCCCTGAATTCCATGTAGGGAATACAAATAAGTCAGTTTTGCTATTGAGGAATTCCTGTTGAGTGTGCTCACCAGATAGCAAATATGAATGCTAGCAATTATAATTTCATGTAGATGTGCAATAAAAGGAAGATAAACAGTGTCTTCATGTTAATTTAAACCAAAGGCAGGGCTTGGAATAGTGTACCAACCATCAAGAAAAATCTCCCACCCAAAGCTGTGGTGATTAATACTGGTGGTATTCACTGAGCATTCGAACCCCTTCCAAGGCTTATCTCTGTTTATCATAACACCATTTATTATTCTTTACTGAATGTAAGCTTCCCAACTGGTATGATTCTTTCCCACCAACCCCATGTGTGCCATTCAGTCATATGGGAATCTTTTGCCTGGCTAATTCACATCCATCCTTCAAGTTCACTTCAAGAGTCCCTTCTCCTCTAAGTCTTCTCTGATCCCTGTCCTGTTCCCTAAACTTAGGTAGGTGCTCCTCTCCTTTGCTCCTCCTTGCTGCACCCATAGCATGCTATTGAAAACAGTCCTCTAGATAAAGATTTCAAGGTGCCTACTTAATAATTCATGAGTATGGAAAAGATCTTATTTACTTTACATGTAAATAAAGACATGCATGAATTGACATGTCTTTCAGTCTCAAACAATGTTTTGCTCCATACTCTCAGAGAAGAACATAACTTAAAGATAAGGAAACTGTGCGTGTGTCAGCTATACAAGCAAGATAAAAAATTTGTCACTTTTTCAAAATTATGACGCCAAATCACAGAATCTAAATCAGTGATTCCAATCTCAAATATGGGCCTATCATCCTAAAAGATGACATAAAAGCAATATAATAAGATTAATTTATTTTAAGATAGATATGCGTATAAATATATAGCATTTTATAAATATTATATACTATTATTTGGTTGATGCCAAAGACAAAAACATCAAAGCAGAAAGTTAAATCCACATCTTCACACCTTATAATAACCACTATACACAGTTTGGCGTACATTTCCAGATTCTTTCTTCTATGCCTATAACACACATACATACACACAATTTTACATAAATGGGATCACACATCAATTTGATAATCCACTCTTTTCACTTGACTATATATTGTGGATACATTTATATGCCATATCTAATATATATTTATGTATATAATATAACAGCGGCATAATATACTATTGAATATGTTCAAAACTTTTAGAAGAAATAACAACGATATAATACACTAAAAGAAGAGGGCATCAAAACTGCAGGGTCATCCCAGACCTTTCCCAGGCAGGAAATGAGTGCATTGAGCCATCTGGGAAGGCTCTACATCGTGAGCCAAGCCAATATCTCGTCAGCATATAGTTGTTCACGCCTCAGCTGTGCAAGACCCCAAGAAAAGGAAAACAGATGCATGATTACCCTGCCTAACTCCAAACTCCCTTTGATCCATCTGGCCTCTTCATCATTCCTGGTTTGACTTAATCGCCCATCCTCAGCTTTCAATTCTAATTTTCATTGATACCACATGGTCTTTAAATTAGCTTCAGTTTTGATTTCACCCACATGCCAGATATTCATAAATCCAGCTCAAATGAGTGGGTAACATATGTATTTTCAAGGCTCCACCAGGGGTAGAGCTAATGAAAACCAGACCAATCAACCTAATCATTCTAAATATTCAGTAAAGACAACAGTGGAGTCAGAGGACACACACACACACACACACACACACACACACACTCACACACATGAGAATAAGCCGGAATAAAGATTAGACCAATGTCAATAAAAATCAAGTTTTTTAAAACCATCACATATAAAGACTCACCACACTAAATAGGAAGTAATTTCTCAAACGGAATGCTAGAGGAATCGTGGATCCTGTGCTGTGTCAGGAGTCTGAAGTTCTGAGTCAGTCATCAGGAAACAAAACCATGTAGAATATATAGTTTCTGGTCCCCCCATGCCCTCCAATGTGAAAAAAGCAACCGCCTTGGCCACTGGACACAGTACTTACCCTCATTTTGGGTTTTCTTGAGACTAAAACCTTTTAAATAAATTCCGATCATGTAAGACCTCATGCTCAATCCTCCACCACATCATAATCTTCATGATACTCTGTACTTCCTTGCCCCCACCCAGCCTCTCTCTCTCATTCCATCTTTCACACCCTTTCAGTAGGCCCTATCAAATTATTATGGCAGAATTTGCTGATTCCTCTGTATCTTTGGCCTCTTCTCTGAATTTCCCATCCACCTTCTGCTGTATCTGCAACCCAACTCTTATCTTGGAAGGCTCTCAAGCTATCTCAAGGGAAACATCACATTATTTTTCTCACATCCCATATACCCTCAATCTAGGAAGTAGGGTTGATGTTCTCTTGCTCTCCCTTGCTACTTTAAGATCATTACTTCCTCATTCTCTTGAAAAGGAAAACAAAAAGACTCCTTTGAGGTTCACATCAGTCAGTCACATCAAAGTCTCCATCTCTTAAATGCTGCCGTCTTCTGAACTCAGGATCACTGTCTGTAGATCACTAGAAAATTTGATTCCTGGCTTGTGATTGTCCCCAGCATTCCCAAGACATCATCCTTGTCATCCAAGTCCCCTTGGATCACTTGGCTCAATGCTTTGGCCTCTCGGTTCTTCAGTCTTTGCATCTCCAGTGAGCATGATCTTGCCTTGGACTTCTCTATGTCTAAAGCAATAATTCAAATACATTCATAGTCTTTGACCACTATCTCTTCTCCTCTCAGCTTGGTTTTTTAAATTACTTCTGTTGTAATTCTTTGACTTGATCATGGTCTCCAGTCTAATGCTCCCTCTACTTCCTTCCAATTTATCTCCCTCTTTCTTCTTTGTTTCCCTTCTGAGACCATTTGGAATACGTGCTCCATTGTTTCAGTGATACTCAACAATGTTATAAATTTCATTGCCTTTCTGCATGATTCATCACTCCTCTCTAAGGAAACCCCAAAACTGAATGTGTGTGACTATCTGCTTTCTTGATGCCTGCCTTTCAGCAGCTAAGTGCAGTGAGAGAAAATCACACAATAGTCCAGACTGACTCCATTGTAAACCCGCAATCACCAGCCTCAAATGGTTCCTTCTGCTCCACCTAATAAACTCATCACCCGTCTCTGGCTCAGCTGGTTCACTATTGTGCTCACTTCAACAATTATGTCATAAATTTTCCATTCCCCTCAAACTACTCTCCTCATCTCTCAAAGTCAGCAAATCACCTTTCATAAAGATGTAGGTACTTTACAGAGAACATAGAAACCATCAGGAGAGAAATACCTCATTTCGTTGATATCAGACAAACATCCATCTACATTTTCAATTATTTAGCTTTCTTTTTTCCCGAGAAAATGAAAGAGGTGTCTCTTTTCCTCACTAAATCTAAATTCTCTACCACCTGTGCTATGGACTCCATGCTTCCCTGAATAAGAAACTTTTGCTACCGATTATCTTTCCTCTCTCCTGTATATTCAACATCTCTCCTCCTCGATTGAACTTTTCCATTGGGTTTTACACAGTCTAAGTTTCTGCAATGAAAAATGAAAAATCCTCATTGATTCTTCATTCCTGTCCAACTACTACCCCAATCTCTCTTTTCCTTCATAGTCAGACTTCTCAAGTTGTCTGAAATTTTGTCTATGTTTCATTTCTTCACTCCACAGCCTAATCCAATCTAACATCTGGTTGAATGATTTCCCCAAAATGGCTCTCAAGAAAGTAACAGATGTCCATAATAATGAGTAACTCAACTAACATTTTCATCTTATTTGATTCTTCAACAAAAATGTCATGATTAACCACTCTTTCCTTCATGAAATACTGTGATCTCTTAATAGATGAGAAGAGGAGAAGGCCTAGGAATTAAACTCAAGAAGTCTCATTGTCTATTGACATGGGAGAGAAAGATGACCTTTTGAACATAGCAGATTAGGCCTATGCCTTGTTGTCTTTTCACCCACTTAAAGTTTCATTCTGGTAACTTCATCAGCATCCACAGCGTCAATATCCAATACCCACAGGACTCGAAAACTTGTACCTCCAGCCCATATGTTTCCTCTGAGCTCAGAGGACCATATTCAACTATCTATGCATCTCTTCCAGGATATTTGAAAGTCACCTCAACAGATGTCCAAAACCAAATACAAAATATTCCCTCAAACCTGGTCATTTTCCATGATTTTTAAACTCAGGACATGACACCACCACCCAAGCAATTGCTCAAACCAGAAACCTACACGTTGTTGTTGAACTTCACTTTCCCTCCACCCTACATTCCAAATTCTCATCAATTTCTGTTAGTATTATGTCCTAAATAACTCTCAACATTGTCCATTTTCTCCATCTGCACTACTAGCACTCTGGTCCAGGCTATCAAGAACTGCCTCCTGGATTAACACAATGGTCTTCTAACTAGCTGGTCTCCATTCACCCTAACTCTTTCTAATCTATTCTCTATAATAAAACTAGAGTGACCTTTTCAAATTAAAACATTGATAAGATTACTCCCTTGTTTGAATTCTTCAATGTCTCCCAGTGACTCTTAAAATCAAAATAAAAATATATAACATGTCCTAGGAGGCAGGATGTGGCCTGGCTCCTATTTACTTCTCTAGTTGTATATCATATTATATACCCATTACTCTCTCTTTTCCAGCTACACTGACCGTGCCACCCTTCAGACTGAGCAGAGCCTTGGAACACAGTTTCTCCATCTTTAATCCTCATCTACCCTATTCTTCCCTACTTACTACCTATATATCTCTCAGTTCTCAACTCAAGTGTCACTTTCTGAAGGCAGCCTTTCCTGACCTTCAGCAAGGTTAATTCCCCTTATTATCTCTCTATCTTGGCCCTCTTCACTGTTGCATTTATACATTTGTTCATGAAATTATGTGATTAATGTTTCTATCCCCATGTTAAATGGCAAGTGATGTCAGGCAAGGACAGATCTGTTTTCTGTCCATTGTTTTATCCCTGGACTTAGAACGGTGTTTACGTAAATAGCAAGCAGTCAATAAATATTGGTTGAATCAGTGAATTTTCTGAAGAGGATTGAAACTCTCCTAACTCTGGTGCAGCCCTGTTTTATCCCAGAGAATGACATTATGAAACAAATAGCTCCCAGAGTCAGTTCTCAATTCTGTGATTCTATCCCTCCTCTCAGAAGCAGGTACTTCCCTTCTCTACTTGCCCATCTGAGAAACATCATCAGCAGAGAAGATAAGTAAGGAAAGAAAGGAAAATACCAACAGGATACATGCCCCTTACTCTTCTGTTAAAAACATAAAAGTTGGGGCCAGCCCGGTGGCGCAGCGGTTAAGTTCGCGCTTGGCAGCCCGGAGTTCGCCGGTTCGGATCCCGGTCGCCAGCCGACGCACTGCTTGTCAGCCATGCCGTGGCGGCGTCCCATATAAAGTAGAGGAAGATGGGCACAGATGTTAGCCCAGGGCCAGTCTTCCTCAGCAAAAAAAAAGAGGAGGATTGGCAACGGATGCTAGCTCAGGGCTGGTCTTCCTCACCAAAAAAAAAAAAAAAAAAAAAAAAACATAAAAGTTAATTTTACTGGGTACCTGATTCAATGTCATCTACTCAGACTGTACTCGGGTGCCTATCAAGGGTCACCAGAAGTGATGGCCTAAGTTGTTCCTCCATCCTAGGGGACAATTTAATGAAAATCCATGCATGTCACAGCTTCATCTATTATTCTAGGAAACTATACGCTTGAAACAACTCGGCACTATTTGTTCTTATGATATGGTGTGGGACTCTTGGCTTTAATTGTTTATCTAACTTATTTGCAAGCTCACACTGCATGAATTTAAACTTTGCCAATTGTCACTCCTACTTCACTCTATTATTGATAGGTATGGTCTGCTTTAGTCTATTTATCACATTATATTGGATGACATTCCAAAAGAGTAAATGTGCATTTTCTCTAAGCACACACAATAGATTATAGTCCCGATAGCGTTTTAGGCACAAATGTTGACTCTGGTAATTTAACCATGACCCTATCTCTGAATTTGATTATCCAGCCCTTGTGCACTTTGGTAAAGCAATAACCTCGAGCAGCCAAAAACACACAAAATGCTAAAACTATAGCACTCCAGGCTTGTAACCAGCCATTTTTAGCAGAAATCTCATAGAGAAGATCTTTAATTTAAAAAGAAAACAAAGTAAAGCTTAGGTAACAAGGGGTATGAGATGGTGAACCAGCATAACCCCAGGTGCTGCTAAGGGAGGTGGTGTGTGAGAGGGATGCATGTAGCAACCCAGGCTCCATAACTTCTATGCTGGGGTGGATCCTTTTTCACTTGAAATTCTAGCTACCAGCTAATCTTTACAGGAAAGAAAAGCTTCCAACCAGTGTAAATTGGTAAAGTCTTTCTGGGAAGAAGTTTAGCAGTATGCATCCAGAGACTTTAAAATATTCTTACGCTTTAACTCAGAAATTCCATTTCTGGAATTTACCCTAAGGAAATGTTGTAGGAGGACTACAGAAGTAAAACTCCAGAGATTCTAGTTAAAGCTTTGTTTATAACAGCAAAGAAAACAATTGGAATAAGTAGAAAATGGTTAAAATAATTATGAAAATGTATATGATAAGATAAATATAAAATGCCAAAGCCAGTTATTTAAAAATCACTGACTTGAAGAGCATTTAACAAGCTAGGAAAAAATGTATAATAAATTTAAAAATCAAGTGTTATAATTATGATATTAGCTTAATTAAAGATATATTATAATATATAAGCATGTAAGATATCAGAAAGGAAAATCCTCCAAATGTCAAGTATTTATTTGTCAGCAATGGAATCATGATATTTATTTTCTTCAATATATTTTGGTATTTTCAGAACTTCCTTCAATGAACAGGATTATTGTCAAATAGTATTACTTCTTAAATAAGCAGGAGAAATTAACTTTTAAACATCTTTCCACCACCCCAGTAAGTCTCAGACTCAGCCAAGAAATATGCCAGTAGGCGGAGAGGAACTCAAGGCTGTAGCAGCGAGGATTCACCACCAGAAAAACAACAGGGCCCTGAGTCAAGGAAGAGACTCTGCTTGCTCATTCAGATTTGCCTGGTGAAAACTTAAAAAGTGCCGGGTACTGTGCTAGCTGCTGTGGGTGCAATAGCAAGGAAAACAGACAGGTGCATATCCGTGGAAGGACAATTCCATTGCCTGATAGAGCACGGTGAGGCACGTGAGTAGGGAGAGAACCAGTACAGAAATTAGAGAGAAGAGGAAACGAGGACAATATGTCCCCTAGTCTTATCTGGCTGTGATTTCATGAATTTTTATTGAGAAATGACTGGAAGTTACTGTCAGAGCTCCACTGTTTATTATTTGTCGTTATGTTGCACATTAAATGTGTACAGCTTGTATAGACTTCGTTGTTCGGTGCTAGTTCAGCCAGTCTCATTTAGCTATCTTCAAGTTCATAATAGAAGAACAGTTGGATCTTATTATAGATGGAATTCAAGCACTTGATTTCGATCATCATGTGGTTATGGTTCCAGTGCCTAAAATGAGCAAACCACATAAACTGCCCTTCTTTGTTACTGAATGGCAATTTCCCTCTGAGTATGCCAAATATAGAAGCAATCACATGCTATCACAAAAAGATTTTAAAATCTAGCTACTGCTTTTTTTTTTAATCTGTTTACTATTTAAATGCTGGATGAAGTTATGGCAGTGTTCCCTAGAGGAAATTGAGTTTGACAACATTTTAAAAATCCCTAGAATAGGCCATTTCTAACTGAACTTTGAAAACTGAAACTATATTTATCTTTCAAAACAAGGAACATTAAAGTAAACAACCACATTTGTTTCCTAGAAAAATTAACTGTTTCCTAAAGACCATCAAAGGTTAGTATTAATGAAAATTTCCATCACCTGTTATGTCCTCTCTCCTAACAAAGTCTAAATACTTATATAACTAGCGGGCTAATTGCTTAATAAACGCAACACAGCACTGCTGTCAGCTACCAAGGAAAGTCATGTCGCTGCCTACATCCTAGTCCTAACAGGAGAGAGGGACTCATTTACCCTATCAAGTGAAATTTGTGCAACGAGTGCAGCCCATGGGTTCTAGTATTTTGGACAAAGAGGAGATGCAGGAGAGATTTCAGGGAATTGAGGGAAATTCTGAGACATGATTCAGAAACAGACATTCTAAGTTCTTTATATTCTACAGTCCTCTCTTCCACTTCCAGTACTATCTGCATGGAGTTATTAGTCTGCTCTTTAGAAAGCACAGCACAAAACAGTGTGACTGTGCTCCAAAGCTTCAAGGCTGAATTGCCTCCTAACTGGATGTATGTTTGATGATCAGCAGATCATTTAGTCTGCTAATTCTCTCTACGTGCAATTGAGTATGATTACCTGTTTGTGTAATGGGAATGTTTTCCCTTTTTTTTTAAATGAAAATGCTACCGGTATATAACAGGGATACATTAACTTCAATGCATAGTCAAGCTAACTTTTAAAAATTGAAGAAATATTTGTGCAAAAAAAAGGTATATTCTGCATGCTAGGGAGGTGGGGAGGGGAGGTGATTATCATGAAGTGCTTATGAGGAAAGGAGTTAGGGCTTTCCCAACTACCAATTGTTCAAGATGACAAAGCTTGACTAGATCTTAACCCCCCTCCCCCCATCTTTTGAGGGGGGAGTGGTGGATGCAATGTATTTTGCCTACACCTTCTGACTGCTTCAAAGGGGTGGGGTGCTAACCCAATTTTATAACCTTTGGTAGGTCAGAAATGAATCACTCTGTTAACCTCAAAACTCTATTATCTTTTATGGAATGGATGCAATAGTCAGGTCCCTCTTTTCTCTAATAACAATATTAAACAGCAAGCTGCAACTTGAGAGAGAAACTTCTCACTGGAAAATCTTAAGAATTAAATGGTTCATTTGCTACAAGATGTAAAATATAACTTCTGGGAAATACGCGCAATAATCTTAACGTGACGAATTCTAGAGCCATAAATGAAATTACCATTTGTTAATTCCATTTCTTCCAGGGAGAGAAAAAAATCATTATTGGGATGGCAAGTGTTAGAAACTTTAGCCCTACAAACGAGCATTTTACTAAAGCTTTCCTGCAAACCTCTGGTTTAGATGGTATTCAGCTGGTTGGTACACTAGGAAGTAGAGTGGGGTCAGCAATAGCTTATGTGATAGGATGTAAAGAAGACTAAAAAGAGCTTTTCTCACCAGGACAATATAGTGCCTAAAATTCCCATCACTAATCGTTCCAATGAGTGAAATGTTTTATATCTTACATTACATATTTTTTAATTACTTGTTCCCCACTGCATGTTTTCATCTTCATTATAATCCTAATAATTTTGGATTATAATTAATGGGCCATCAGAAGATTCAAGTTATAATTTCATTACTAATGACACAGGTAGTAAGACCTATGTGGACTTTTTTTAGCATAGGACTGATTAAAAGCATATATTTTGCAGCCTGTCAGGCTGGGTTTGAATCATAGCTTCACCCCTAACTGGATGATCCTGGACCTCACATTCCTCATCTGTAAATAATAACTTTAAAAAAAACTTACATAGAAGGTTGTTCAAAGATTAAATAAAATAATCCAGATAATATAACATGTACAAAATAAGCATTCAATATTATCACATAGAAAAATACAATTTTATAAAAACATCAATGTATTTCAGCTTCTCTACACTTTGCAGAAACATAAAAAAGTGCTTATAGCTTGAATTTCATACATATTCAAGATAAAGAACAAAAAACACCTACAAATAATTGGGTATCTCTCCTTTAGCCAACAAGCCATGTCACCTCTCAACCCCTCAGTTTTCTCATCTGTTAAATGAGATGTATGGATTAAGGGTGCCGTTTTTCAAAATTTTTTATTGTTTTAGTTGATGAGATACTGTTCATTCAAATGAAAATTTCCTAGAAGCTCAATTATTAAAAATAGATAAAATTTGACTGCTCTGTTTCAAAGTTGGGGTTGGGTTGGGAACAGAACTTCACCCACCCCACTAGACCAGAATAAAATGTAAGTTAGCTTCTGTTAATATCCTGTGATCCTATACACAAACTCAATGGTTTTCAAAACAAGACAGGCAAAGATTGAAGGCAGCTGCTGATAAATGAAGTGATAAATCAAGAAGGAAATTTTAATAGTATTATTTGCTTACTGGCTTCATTCCACTGGTTATTTTATTTTTATTTTTTATTGTTTTTGTGTGTGTGTGAGGAAGACCAGCCCTGAGCTAACATCCGTTGCTAATCCTCCTCTTTTTTGCCGAGGAAGACTGGCCCTGGGCTAACATCCGTGCCCATCTTCCTCTACTTTATATGGGACGCCACCACGGCGTGGCTGACGAGCAGTGCGTCGGCAGGCGCCCCGGATCCGGGCCCGCGAACCCCGGGCTGCCAAGTGTGAACTAAACCGCTGCACCACTGGGCCGGCCGGACACTGGTTATTTTAAAACTAGGTTTAAACAAAATAGGCCTGAATTTCCTACTGTAAAAGACTTCTACAAAGCTATATTTCACCAGCAAATGAAGAGTATGGCATTGTGGAATAAGATTAAGCATTTTTAAACACTACAATTATAGAGAAATAATAATAATAGATAATAAATACTGAGGACCTAGATATGTACCAAACAGATCGTTCTAAGCTCTTTATATAGCCCATTTAATTCCCATGACAATACATACTATGGGATCAAATGCCTTTTATGATATTATAGGGGAGCAGAATTTGCCACCTCAAAATGTGTCTTTTTGGCTTGAGGATTATTGGGCTGATTATTTTTAAGAATAAAAGACTCAGGAAGAAACTGACTTTCCTCCTAACTGCCTAAAAGAATTTAAGATAGAAGGCCTGTTGCAGGAAGGAACTATCACCATAGTATAGTATGAAGTAGGTGTGTAGATAGGGAGGAACCCAGTAAGGCCCATTTGATCAAAGTCCTCTCCTTGTCCCATCGTCTATAGATGGCCCAACAAACATTTGTTTACCAAACATTAATTCTCTTCCTGTAAATTGCCTCCTTCCCCTTTGAAGGCACAGACCCTTGCTCCCTTCTCCTTAGTCCAGAATGACATATATACCTCACTTTGTCTGTCTTTGGAATTCTTCATGTGAATTCTCCATGAGCATGTATTAAACTTAGATTTTCTCCTGTTAACCTGCCTTATATTATTCTGATTATTTGACCAGCTGTAAGAATCAAGAGGGGAAGGGAAGGATTTTCCCCCTCCCCCACAATATCCTACTGTACTAATGAGAAAACCTCAAATATGTTAAGTAAGTTGATCAAGGTCATATAGTTTAATAAGTAGAGCCACTGGGATTTGAACCTAGAAAGTCTGAAACTCTACTAATATGGCCTTAAAAATATTTTAAAGATCTTATGCAATTTTGATAAATAAAAGAGAAGATGGGGCTGGCCCGGTGGTATAATGGTTAAGTTTGCATACTCCACTTCCGTGGCCCTTTTGGATCCCCGGCAAAGACCTACACACCACTATCAAGCCCTGCTGTGGCTGGCATCCCACATATAGTAGAGGAAGATGGGCAGCACAGATGTTAGCTCAGGGCTAATCTTCCTCACCAAAAAAAAAGAGAGAGAGAAGAACCCCACAGAGGCATACTTGAAGTAATAATGTAAAATGATGTACATATAAATAAAATACACTGAACTTCATAGAGGCCAAAAAATTTACTAGTTGGTGATTAGGAAGTTAAAAAAAATTAGTTGTACTTTCATAATGTCTAATATTTATTTCTACTTCATTTTCACCAATCGGTTTATTAAAGCAATCTTTAACAAGAAAAACAAAATATTTAACTGTAAATTTTTTAACACAGCAGATTATTGCAAATTATAAAAAATATTTTGACCTTTTCAAAGAAAAACGGGACAAAGTTTTAGATTTCATATTAATAATGCTTTATTTCCTACAGTAAGTCTATAAATAAGCTCAAGAGCATCTGCTGTGTGATCTCTTCTTCCTTCCCAGAAAAGGATCCGACACTTATTTGTTGTTGCGAACTAAGGACGTGTCAATTTTCCCTTGAAGAGGGCTACTCTACTTTCCTTTGAGAATATCCCCATCTTGTGGAATCTCCGACGCCCTTAGGGCCTGTCAAGTGGAAATCCCCGTCTGCTTTTCAGACAGGTGGCTGGAGATTCCTCAGATAAATACAATCCCTGATGATCTGGGCAACAATCCCAAATTCCAAAGGGGCGTCTACACATTTTGAGTGTGTGTGCCCCAAAGCGTCTCAACCAGAGAGATCTTGAGTTGTTCGAATGGCAAACTGTCTTTTGGAAGTCTTATCTCCCGTGTGTTCTGACTACTTTGGCTTACCAGCAGGAAGACTGTTTTGCTAAATTAATGCACAGGAGATGCGAGGAAGATGAATGTCCTCCCTGTTGCGAGGCGGCAGGAGGGCCGGCTGCTGTGGCAGATGCTGCCTGTTTAAACACCCGCACTCCCAGCTCAGTGCCCGAACGAACGATGAGGAAGACGCGGGAATCAAGGTGGTCAAACCCAGCACCTTCACCGCCCTGACGGCTTTCCTCCCTCTCCGCTCGACGCTGTTGTGTGCTCTGCCGTGCCTGTTCTTTACAACGGCGTTCAATTCACAACGCTGGAGGCGTAAGAGTTAGGGCCCCGCTAGGAAAGAGGTGAGGTTATCCACGGGATAATTAGTCCCTGTCTGAAAATAAGAAGAAATAAATCAAAACCCTTGGAGCGGTGAGGAGGAATGTTTTCATTTCCAGTACGTCCAATTCAAGTTGTTTTGTAACCTGAAGACAATCCATCCATTAAGCATCAACCACTTTAATGCTTAGGAGTAAGGACAGCTGATATCCTTGTTCCGGACTCCCAGTGCACGTGGGTGAGGGTTGTTTTAGGGCAGCTTTGTAAAAAGTAGCTTATGACTTATTAGTGAACCATAAAATCAATTTTGTGAGGGGAAAAAAATCATCTCTTCTAAAGATGAAAAAGGAGAGAGAAGAATTAAAACACCCTCAACCCATTTTTAAATGTATTATTTACTATAACATACTAAATGTATGTAACATACATGTAAGTTATGAAGCAAATAAAATCATGACACACACACACACCCCCAACCGTTTACTTGAATATTACCTCATCTTGTATAGCATTCAAGCACAGGTGCGGTCCTTTCATATCCCATCTCTTCCTCCCCATCGCCACCCAGAAGTAACTACTATCTTGAATTATGTGTTTTTCTTCTTCTTAATGTTAACGCTCAGGAACATAATCCCTCATTGGAAAACTTTAGAACCAGATGTGTTTCAGATTCGGATTTTTTTTTTTTTTTGGAAAGATTGTATAGGTCATATCCTGTGTATTGTGAACATTCCCAACAGAGTCTGGAGAGATTCTCTGGCCAAACTCATTAAAACATCCGAGGCAAAATGGGTAAATTGTCACATCTGTTATAAAGAAATACCACAAATAGCCTCATGTCTGTTTTTGCCACCAAATGAGGTTGGATATGAAAATAAACTTTCACATTTCATGGCGTTATGGATTTTGCAATTGCAGTTAAAGGAGCTTATGACTACAGTTAAATTTATCAAACTTTTCTTATCTAGTTAATCCTTCTTGTATTTTAAGAAAGCTGTTTTACCTTAATCATAAAGATATTCTTTTAAAAAGTTTCTTATTGTTAATTTTACCTTTCCTAATATATTTAATTTATCCAGAAGTAATTTTTGTGTGTATTATGAGACAGGATTCTAATTTCTTCTTTTTTTCTCTCTATGGATAAATAATTATCTCTGTTATATTTATAAGACACCATCTCGATTATATATCTTATTTCCATATTGAGGAGGTCTGTTTCTGGGCTTGCTATTCCACTGATCAATTTTTACCCTTGCACAAATACCACACTCTCTTAATTAGCTTAGCTTAATAGATCCAGTGGCTGGTAGAGCAATTCTCTTAACCTTATTCTCATTCATCAGGAGTATCCTGCCTCTTCTTGACCTCTTGATCTTCTATTCAAATATTACCATAAGCTAGTCAGGTTCCTCAAAAACCCCTTTTGGGAGTTGGATTGGATTTGCCCTGAAACTCTCATTTAATTTAGAGAAAATTGACACTTAGCAATATTGATTCTTCCTAACCCTGAGTATGGGGATCTCTGCATTTATTTATTTTTTAATGTCTTTCAATAATGTTTTATAATTTTCTCCATACTGGCGTTTCACTTATCCTGTTGCACTTATTCCTGAGTACTTTATAATTTTTGTTTACATTGAAAATTGTGTCTTTTTTTAAGTTGCTTTCTCTATTTGTTGCTAGTGTTTAGAAATGCAGATGATTTGTGTATTTGATCTCATATCTAGTCGCTTTCCTAATTTTTCTTATTAATCCTAATAAACTATTTCTATTTTTGTTTAGATTTTCTATACAACTATTCATAGATAATAGTTTTGTTTCTTTCTTTCCAAAAGTTATATTTATTTCTTTTTCTTACATTTGATTGGCCAGAAACTCCAGTGCAATGTTGGAAAAAAGAGTGATAATAGGAACCCTTACCTTGTTACTAGTTTTAAAAGGAATATTTCCAAAATTCATCATTCAGAATGTTTGCTGTAAGGTTTTGATAAACACTTATATTGCTAGGTTGGAAAGGGTGATAATCATGAAACGATGTTCAATTATACTGAATGATTTTCTGCTTCAAGTGAAATGATCAAATGGTATTCCTCCCTTCATCTGCAAATGTGGTGAGACGTATTAATTGATTTTGCAATGTTAAAATACCTTTACATTCCTGGGATAAGCTCAGTTTGATCATAATGTATTGTCATTTTTATTCACTGCTGGATTTGGTTTGATAATGTTGTGTTTTTCATTTTGGCATTAACATTCATGAGTAAGATTGGTCTGTAATTTTCCTTTCACATACAGTCCTTACCTGTGTTTTGGTAGAAAGGTTATACTTGAAAATAATTTGTGGAGGGTTTCCTCTTTGTCTATTATCCAGAAGAATTTGCATATGGTTAGAATTAACTGTTTCCCTTAAAAATTTAAAGAATTCATTGATAAAATTAGGCTTGCTATTTTCAGTGTGGGGAGATTTTGACTACTGGTCTGGATTTTCATTTCTTTTTGATTCAATTTCAATAAGTTGTAGTTTTCTACAAATCTATTCATTCCATCTATGTTTTCAAGTTTTTGATAAAAAATTATTAGTTTTACTTATGCCTTGTCTCTTTGACTTGATAAATTCTGCCACAGGTTCATCTATTATTACTAGTCCTTTAAAAAAGCTTTTTTCTTTGTTCATCCTCTTCATTATATCTGCTATTTCATTAATTTCTCTTCTTTATTATTTGTTTTCTCTGGATTTATTTTGTTGATTTTTTCCCTAAAATCTTAAGCTTAATAAGCAGCAAATTAATTTCCAGCTTTTCTATTATAAGCATTAAAGACTATATATATACATTACCTTTAAAATATTCTGTATTCTTTGTTTTATTACATGGTAATTTTATTATTATTCTGCTCTTGGTATTTGTTATTTTCCAAATGGATAGTGGTTGTAAACTTTATCCTTTAACGTATGATTTCTATCTTTAATTGAGATCAATACGATACAATTCTTTGAAATGCATAAAGTCCTAGTAGACAAGCTTCATATGTAATGGGGAAGAATGTGTATTCTCCAATTGTTAGGAATATGATTCTATGCATGCCCATTAAATCAAACTTGCTCATACATTGTTCAAATCCTCCACGTTATATTTTTTCTTCTGCTTATAGTAAAAATAACCAAAGATAAGGAGAATTTGTGAGTTTCTCTTACAGTGCTATCATGCTTTGCTTTATACATGTTGGTGCTGTTTAACTAGATCCATACAAGTTTAGAATTGTTATATTTTTCCGGTGAATTGAACTTCTCACTGTTACATAGGGATCACTTTATCCTTACTAATTCTCTGTGTTTTAAATTTTATTTTGTTCAGTTTTAATACAGCTGCCACAGCTTGCTTGCTTGCTTGCTTTTTCATTTCTTTCTTTTTCTATTTTTACATTCATCAAATTGACCAATAGAATATTCCCAGTTCCCCAGGAGCCCCTTGGTGTCCCCGACCAATCACTATCCCCTTTGTGCTCCAGAAAGTAACCACTCACAACTTGTTTTATTTTGTGTACTGTGTTCCTGGTTATTTTTTTTTCCATTCTTTTATCACCAATCTCTCCAGGTTCTATGTGTCTCTTAAATTCAGTCTGACAGTCTCTATCTTCTAACCATAGTAGTTAAATTGCTGTAACTGGAGAAATCATTACATTTCTATTTATTTATAACATAAATAATTTGTGAATTTAGTATAATTCCATTTATTGCTCTTTGCATCAGATTGTTGTTTATTAATATTTATCCCTTTTCTTCACATCATGGAAAGAGAATATCTGCCCCTTTCATCAATATTGAGATCAGCCATAGGACTTGCTTCGGCGAATAAGATATTAGCAGACAAAATGCAGCATAGGACTGAATTATGCTTGTAAGTTTCTCTGCTGTAGCCATGAGGAAAACATCCCTAGGTCAGCCAGCTGGTCCTAGGAGAAGGATGAGAGACACTCAGAGCAGATCCAAACTATTTTAGCTCAGCTAAGCTTTGATCACCAATCCTCAATCCATCTAAAGACTCATAATAAGCGTGGATGTTGATGTGTTAATCCACTGAGTTGTAAAATTATTTGCTACTATTTTGTGGCAATAGCTAAATGATACATTCTTATTGATATACTTTGTTTGCTTCCACTATTTTGACTTTGTGCTTCTTATTTGACCCACTACTTTTTCCTTTTCTTTTATGGAAGGTAACATAATTAAGGTCTCTGTTGGTTTGTTTATTTGCCTTTTCTCATTGTAATTCCTCCCTCTATTTGTTTGGAGGTTGTATGTTCTGTATCTATTTTTTTGATAAATACTCTTGAAATTTTATTATGCATATTAAGCAAAGTCTAAAGTCAATATCTTATCTTTTCTCCTAAAAAAAAGTAGGAATTTCAGAATAATTTGATTTCAATCACTCCTTCCCAACATACATGCTATTGTTTTCTAGTAGGTAAGTTATATCTTTTTTTAACTCCCAAATTAGGTGTTATTAAAATTAGTATTTTAAACAGGTTATTTTTGTCTAGATTTTTTTGTCATTTTTTTAGATTCCTTTAAATAGATCCTCTTTCTTTCCTCACTATTCTTTCTGGCAACTCAGTCTTTTCATCTTGTTTTTTCTAAAATATAGCCTTTATAAGTGAAGGCTTATATTTATTAATGGTATATTCTGCAAGTTTTTATTTATTTTGAATATTTTTGTTTTACTTTTATTTTTAAAACCTAGTTTTGATAAGTACATAGTTTTTCCCAGCATACTGAAGATATTCTTCTACTGTCTTTTGGCATATATTATTGCTAATCAAAAATTCTGCTGCTAGTCTGATTGTTACTTCTTTATGCATAGTATGAATTCTCTCTCTGGCTATTATCAAGATCTTTTCTTTGTCACTAATATTCTACAACTTTGCTAAAACATTACGTCATATAGATTTAATTTTATTTATCCTGCTTGGAATATAATCAGATTCCCATGTTGGTGGATTTCTGTATTTTATCGTCTGAAATTTTTTTTTAGCTATTATATTTTTAACTATTTCCTCAAATTAGATGCATGTTAGTTCTTTTCAGTCTAGCTTCCATAATAATGAAACTTTCATATTTCTCATCTCCTCCTTTCTCTGTGTTGCTTTTTGGGGAAGTTGTTTAGATTTATATTTTAGTTCACACATTCCCTTCAGTGGGATTAACTCTGTGGTTAAAATATCCATTGAGTTTTCAATTTCAACATTTACATCTTTTGTATTTAGAGGTTCTATTTGGATGATTTTCAAAAATGCCTGGCTACATTCATATATTCTTTTTCTTGTTCAGTTTCTTATTCCATATTTTACCTTTTAAAAACATTTGGTTATATATTCCATATCTGCAAATTCTAATATTTGAAGTCCTTGGGGGCAGATTTGTGTTGTTTGCTGTCCTTCCAACTCTCACTCATAGTGGTTGGTTTCCTTAGACATTTTACTATGAACTTATTTTGTTAAACTTATTCTGTGAGAATCCTAAGTTTTGAATATGAGCATACCTATATCCAGAGAAGATTTGTACTTACTTCTGTGAGTCAGAAGTTTCTACTAAGCTAGGACTTTATCCAACTTTGCAGGTCCTAAACTAATATGAGACTCTCAAGTTCATCTCTTCTACCTTGCTGCTCATCCAATGCTTATTCTCCACTCACAAAACTGATGTAGACTCTTGCCTGGACAACCTTTAATTTCACCTCTGGGGTTTGTTCCCTGTTTTATATTTAGCTCACTGCTCTTTTTGGTTTTTTCATTTTTAATTATCATTTTGTTTTGTTGCTTTGCCTTAGAGATTTCCCTTACTCCTTAAAAGAAATAATCCATTAAAAATTCCGTTTGTGTAATTATTGCAGGACCCAAATGTATTTTAATGGGTAAGACTTCAAATACCTAATGACCCACATTGTCCCCAAATATTTTCATGCCATAATCTTGTTAAGGCTTTAAACAATTTTGTTGAGAACGGTACTACATTTTGACCAATATCAGGTAAGAAAGTGGAGTCTCAAGTGAGTTATTATTCTAAGGAAACACAATGCCAAGAGTAAACGTTTGTCAAGGCTGGTGCTTAGGAGATAGAATAGAATCTGTGCATTGTAGGACTCTGACCCTAAGGATCTTTCAATGTAATGTGACATTCTGGTCAAATCAATATTTTGTTCAAATGAAATTTTGTTCCAATTAATAATAATATCCTTTTGCTTTTTTTCATTTTTATATCTAGAATCTTTAAAAATTGTTTAAAAGTTTCCTAACTTACCATTTAAAAGGTCCTCAAAAGTTGCATCAACAGGATTAGGATTTAGTGATAGTTTAATTTTAAAAACTATTTTTGGCTATAACTTCACGGAGACTGAGATAACAAAAAGCTGACTTTTTTTTTTTTTTTTTTCCAAATAAGCCAGTGCTCCAGAGTAAATGATTTTGAAGCCAAAGAGGGATTTCAATTTCTGTATGGAGCCTTAACCATAACTTCTCTGGGGAATTTTCCAAGTCTACAGAATAATACTTTAAAATAAATACTTGCAAATCCATAGCACTATTCATGTGAGCCTGAGCATCATTAAGCCTTAGATGACATATTCCATCTTGCAGACAGTGATATAGAAACACAGAAGCATTAAGTGACTCTGGCAATGCCACAGAAGGCCAACCAAAGCTGAGTCACTAGCAATATTTTTCAGAAGTATCTAAAAGGAGAATCAGTTCCAGGGGATTCTCAGGCTTAAGAAACTCTGAAATATCTTAGGATAGTGGTTCTCAACAACAACATCATCTGGGAACTTTGAAAGAAATGCAAATTCTCAGGCCCCACCTCAGACCTACTAAATGAGAAACTCGGGGTGAAACCGAGTCATTTGTGTTATAACAAGCCCTTCAGGTCATTCTAGTACACCCTAAAGTTTAAGAGCTACTACTGTAGACAAAAGTATAGACAAAAGGCATGATCTTCCTCTTCCCACCTCCCTGGACCAGTGGCAAGCTGTAATAACTTTGAGGAAGGGTGAGAAGCAGGGATAACAGATTGCAAGGTCCATAGATGCCACCACTATGATTCTCTATGAAGATTCCTTGTAGGACTGGTCCTCAACCTTAATGTCAAGCTAGACTAGACTGCCATTATTTGTGAAGTAATTTGTTATTAATAATAAAATAATGAATTTTATAAACTATTAACTTTCTGTAAATAGTACTGAGTTTAAGGATATCCTTCCAGTAATGTCCCACTCAATCATGTATATTCTGATATATTTCCCTAAATTCAAGAGAAGTATATGGAGTCACACCTAGGGTGCTACACTTGTCCACATCCTCAGGTTGTCTTATCTATGCTATAGCCAATAGTGAGAAACCATTAATAAAGCATGTGTTAATAATTTTGGAGATTCAAGATTGCTAGAGTACCACACTTCTGGAAAATTCTTTATACATCCACAGAATCATTTTATGTAAAAACAATTACATATGCTAGGCTAACAAACCCACAGACTTCTAATTTGAAGTAATTTGAGTGATCGGTACAAAGCAACAAGGGGTATGGAAGGAAAAAAGCAAGTCATGACCTGGAAGAAGCCAGGTAACATTCTATTTAGCACAAGGGACAGAGAGCAGAGATAGAGGGAAAGAAGATCATGTCTTGTACTTTTGCCTACACCAGTAGCTTTCAAACTTTAGGGTGTTCTAGAATGACCTGAAGGGTTTGTTTTCCTTTTCTCTATCCCAGCCATTTAGACTGCTTCAGAAAGAGCATGCGACGTAACACATGCTTACCTGCATTTTAGAAATTGGACGGTGTCTTATTAGGGGGTCCAACCTTACAGGCAAATGTGGCCAAGGAAGAGAGTTGACATTGACAAAGACTGTGGGAGAGTAAGTCAGGGATCAGGAGTGCAGGAGACCACACATGAACATAGAATCACCCCCCGAGGCAATATTATTGAGGGTTGAAGGATGGTTCAAGCTTAACTGTGCAAGAAACTTTGGGGTAAACTGGTCAGAGATAAAATGCCAAAACAGTAAAAATCTAAGATGTCAATGTAAGAAGCAGAAAATTAGTCCAAACCATGATATGAGAAATAAGATCCTAATGTAGGTATTATAGAAGAGCAAAGAGATCAGCAGAGGACCCAAGTCAACAGAATATGATAAAGACAGAATTTTCTGTAGAGGAAAGGAAAAAAAGATCGTGACCTCAAGCGAAAGGAATTAAATTTTTGCTATACTCTCTCACATCTGATACTCTACTTCTCCACATTCCCAACTACAGAGATGGTTCCTGTAGCCCTCAACTTTTCCCACATTGTGCATTTGCTGTAGACTACACAGTCAAAAGCTAAGGTCCAGCTCCTCACTCCCAAACTTTGCATGGTAAAATAATAACATCCAAATATAACAGAGAGAGATCTGCTTTGGGCCATGACGGAGCAGTTGGTTTTGGTCTTACCCTCCCACCACAAACAACTAAAAAACTTGTCACTCTTATCAGATATCAGTCAGTGCATGAGATGAGTCTCATGTTAGCTTGGGCTTTCTGTCTTGGGGCAATTTCCTGGCCTCAGCACAGAATACTGAAGCTCAACTGGAGACCAGTGGTCTCACTGAGCTAAGGAGGAAGAAATAGTAGTTCAGGGCTGCTGAGTTAGTCGAATTTCCAGGACAGGAATATTAGAGAGGAGGAAGCTTCACAGAGGGCAAAAATAGCAGAAGTTTGCAGAGGGTTTCTGGTTAAGTTGATGGCTGAGGACTGAGATGTCATGCACAGTGAGAAATACCAAGAGACCAACCAGAAAATGGCTGCAATCAACTGAAAGCTGAGCAGAGATATTGGGGGTTGTGCAGTTCTAGGAGATGTTGGCATTCTGGCCCAGCAAGAGTAAACAAATCTCACTGAGCACCTCAGGCATCCACTTAGGACCTCAGAAAGGTCATGTCCTAAAGAAAGGGTCATATCCTAGGACACCAAAGACAGAACAGAAATAGATTCATCCTAACAAAGCATTGAAAAACCAAGCATGAAAGTATTAAGAAGATATACCAGTAATTTGACTATCTGCCACAACAAAATTCAACAATCTCTAAAGTAAGACAACATAATCCAGACTCCCTACAGTATGAAATCTACAGTGTTCAAGGCCCATACTTATGTAGCCAAATGAGAGTCAAAAGACTGCGTGCATGAAACTGCCTTTTGTAACAATTTTGATTTTTTAAAATACTTCTTTAAAATATCACTTACTTTGATTATTGAGTTTTGGCATCCACTTAGATTTTGCACTTGAAGAGAGCACCTCACTCACTTCACCCTAATCTACCCCTGGAGATTATTGGTTTAGAGATCAAAGCCTACATCCCTGCCTAACAACCCAGTGCAGCCCAGGATTCCAATGTCAGATGGAATAATGGCCCCCTAAAGATGTCTACACCCTAATCCCCAGAACCTGTGAATATGTTACTTTATGTGACAAAAAGGACTTTCTGATATGGTTAAGGCCAAGCATCTCAAGATGGGGAGATTATCCTGGATTATCCATGTGGCCCAATCTAATCATTAGTTCTTTAAAGCAGAGAGCTCCTTCTAGCCGCAGAGAACCAGAGACATGGCAGCCCGAGAAGGACTCAGTTCGTCATTGCAGGCTTTGGAGACGAAGGGACCACCAGCCAAGGGACGTAGGAGGCCTTGAGAAGCTGTAAAAGGCAAATAAATCTCCACAAAAGAGTATACCCTACACCTTAATTTTAGCCCAGTAAGACCCACTTAGTTCTGCCCTACAAAACTGTAAGATAATGAATTTGTGTTGTTTTTAAACCACTAAGTTTGTGGTGATATGTTAACAGCGGCAATAGAAAAGTAGTGCAATCCTTCCTCTTTCTGCTAATTGCACATCTCTGCCGCTGGGAGTGCGGACCACCTGGCTTCACTCCCTAACAGATTTTCATTACTAAAAATTTCCAACCTCTGAAAGAAGAAATCGGCATCTTGGTACCTTTTAAATTCCAGAAATGTTTCTCTTACAAATTTTCCAAGCCCCTCCTCCAGAAACT
The DNA here is from genome assembly GCA_031878705.1 of Tapirus indicus. NCBI lineage: Eukaryota > Metazoa > Chordata > Mammalia > Perissodactyla > Tapiridae > Tapirus > Tapirus indicus. Next base: position 101,581,440 of record CM062917.1, read on the forward strand.
TTCAAATTCCTCAAATCACTAGCTTCTCTCTGAGGAAAATAATACAAAAATATTCAAGTTCTAGAGATCCTGCTATATAGTGTTTTCCCTGTTTGAGAAATTCTCAGCATTTCTTGCAATGGAGTAATATGTCCCCCCAATTACATTCCTTTAAATTAATTACCTACACCATTTTATAAAATATTAATGAACTGTGGTGCTCTAGAAGTCATAGAGTGGGCAAAGAATGAGGGGCAGTGGGCACAGGATTCAGGTGTGACTCTGCCCAAGTCACATTAATTCCCTAGGATAAGGTTTATTTTCATGACTGAACCCCCATATGAACTCCTTGGTCTTTTCCTTTGAAATTAAAATATAACCTTTCTTACAGACGCAGTTCAAACCCTGACACTTCATCTTTCAAGCAAGATCAACTGAGAGACTGGCTTAGAAACGCATCTGAAGTGGTCAGGCTTCAGTGGACTCGATATAAAATAGAGAAGGGAAAGGAGACAAGGGAATAAGAGGGGCTGACTTAGCAGGAGAGGGATGGGGGCAGGAGGCAGGAGGTATCCTTAACCACTTAGCATATCACTTGTACGGTTCAGCCTTTCACAGGGCCTAAAGTGTCTAGATAAAAAGTGGGCCCAGTAAACGTCTGGCTGCTCACATAAACCGTGTTTTAACTTAAGGAAAAAGAAAACTTTTAAAAACCCCAAAGTGATAAATTGCAACCTCTGATATTAAGCTTATTCATGAATAGTTCGATTCACTCGGTTTTTACTAAGCTTTAAAACATGAAATGCATCCACAAAATCAATTTCCCATCTGCATTTCTAGGTAGGAAATGGAAAAAACAGAAATAGTTTTAACTGGAGGTCATTTGTTTTAAAAAAAGGTTTAATAAACTTGGCCAGAAAACGGTATCTGCAAATTGTAAGGGACTATTTTACATAATAACAGAAAATTGTATAATCTTGGCCTGTTGCAAGAGATTAGCAGATTGGTCCAAATTTGCCATCTGCACTTCCTAGTTTTAGAATTGATTCTCAAATGTATACTTTCACATCCATATGCAAATAAATGTTAAGTGTTATCAACAGCTTTTTTGTAATTTAAATTATTCTTTCTTCAGCTTAAGAACAGGGTCTAAAGATTTAAGAAAATCCTGAAAATTAACTAACCGATACTGTCCCTTCACTCAGGTGACAAACTTTTCATTTCAATTCAATACCTAGAAGCCAAAATAATAATACTTACAGAAAACCCAGGAGCCTTGTATCCAAAAAAACCAAAAAGCAAAAAAACAGGCTGTCAGGTTAAAAGCAAATTAGTTGGTTGTACTTTTTGTGGAGTTGGATTCTTTGCATTCCCAGGAAAGGGAGAACCAAGACAGGGATCATTTTGGAGTTTTTAGGGAACAGTTTCCTGCTACTGCCGGCTATATAGAACTCTGATTCCCAAGGCAGTTCAGCACTGCCAAGAAAAATCTCTGTCCCCCACAAACCAATAAGCCCTCATTCCCAGCTCAGTAGAAACGTGTACCTTTGTCTTTACTGGGAGAAAACAAGGATGGCCCAGGTAGAATTGGCTATCAGAAAAGAAATGCTGTAAATCTTCATGTCCTTATTTAAATTATCTAACAATTGAGCTTCCTTTCCCACATACTGAGTAGAAAAACTACATTGATAAGATATATGATGAAAATTTTAAAAACTTGACACAATCTTACAAAAGACAATCTTACATGCATACTCCTGTTAACAGACATTTTCCACACTTGCTGTAATAATATTCCCCCAAATTTATTTGAAGAAACTATGGGGCAAAGAAGAATTAGGTTTTCTTCTCTTAGTGAATCAATAAAATTAATATAAACCTTCAGTTATATTTTATGTGCATCTGTTGCATAATAAATGTTCATGTATATTTTATGGATTTTTTTCTTTTTTTAATTTCATTTTACTTCTGATTAATGCTTTCTACTAATAAGACATCTGGATCTGGAATTCCATTAATTGGGCAGTGGCTGTGCACCAAAACACATATGAGGCAAATTTCCCTACCTTCAAAATCACAGCAATGTGTAACTCTGGAAGAAAATGCGTTTTCTGACTTAGGAACACTTTCCCAGAGCTTAAAAGAGAGAGTGTCATTTTTTCTTCTATAGAAAAGTGTTTTCTTAAATGCCTTCAGAATTTTTGGAAACTTATCATCATTCCCATGTAATGAAGTCCAATAGTTTATGGAGACTCCATTAAACCTTTCTTTGGTTTAACAGAGATTCCCGTTCAGAAGAATTTAGTACTAAGAGAGCTGGTCACCAACTTCAAAAGCTTTACACTTTAGAGATACAGACACAATAATATATATACACACATACATTATTTTTTTCTGGAATGTATTGGTTGTACATCTATACAGCCAGTTATATCTCCATGGTGTTAAGTAATATCAAGCAAATATTGCGCTAGACGAAGTTAGACAAGGAAGACTTTATTCAAGTTACTGCGATGGGGGGAGAGACTGAACTCAATTTTGCAGAAAGAAAAGATGGGAGGGTTTTTAAGAGCTGGTGTGAGCTAGTGGAAAATTACTAAAGGACCTTAGCAGAAGGTTGATCCCTGTGCTGTGTGGAGCAGACTGTGTTACTCCTGAGTTTGCAAATGTTTTTCTCTGTGATTAGGCCATCAGGGTTTGCTAGTTGGTGCCCATCAAAGTTAGGCTCCTACCCTCCCACAGAGACTGGGAGATAGGGGTGCTATCTCCTTTGATGTTTACATTTCAAAGACATGGTTCTCTGGTCCTTAAGAAAGACATTCCCTGGGTTGTAAAACTGGCAAGAGGCTGGGAGATTTACATCATTTCGAAGGAGCAGAGAAAGAATTTATAATTACAAATTTTCTAAAGTAAATGCTCTAAGAAAAGGGAGGTCAGGGGCCTAGAGTCAGGAAGATTCTAAAGCTTATGCAAGCTGAGGGGAACTGTAAGGCCATCTTGGTCAGTAACAAGAGAAGGGAAAATCTGACACTGAAAAAGTCACTTTTTGAACAGCATTTTAAAGGAAGAAAGGCACATAGCCTCATCGAAAGGAAGGGGCAGAGGTCTGAGGCTGAGGTGGGCTCTGCCAAGAGCAAGCTGACAAGTTTCACCCAAGGACTGGTAAACAGTCTGGGGGCCAGAACGGGAAGTCTGAGCTGGGGTGCGGATGGCCATTAGTTACAGGAAACTGGAGAGTGAAGGGCCTTGACACCTGTGATTAAGAGTGTTAATTTGGCTTGAGAGGTGATTGGGCATTGGCACAGGACTCTGAGAGGGGAAGTAATGCAATCAAAGAGAGGCCCCCCGAGACAGATGACTGTGACAGCTGTGAGGGATTGGAGGGTGCAGAGGCTGAGACGGAAGACCCATGAGGAGATCATTATCGCGCTGCCTGGACCTTCGGAGTGCTCCATCTCCCCACTCACTCCCACTCTGCCCCTTTTCCTTCTGTGAAGCAATTTTCCTGTCTCTCTCCTTAATTATCTTTTCACACTCCGGTCCCGATGACCACCTTTTTAAATAATCCAAATGCCCTTCTTGTTTCTTTGAAATTTCTCCACAAGTCACACTTCAGCCATGAGATTTAAGATGTAATTAAATCATCAGATCCTTAAGGCAGAAGATGCAAAGCAGTAATAAGATAGTTTCCTAAGTTTGCCTGATGATGAGACCCCACCTGAGATGGCTTTTTAATACAATATGTTTAATACGTGTGGGGGCTCCTAAAATATAAATTCTTCGGCCCTACTCCAAACCCAATGAAACAGTGCTGTCCAGTGGGCAGGCTTGGCAATGTGCTTTTCAAAAAGAGTGCTCCCAAATGACGTTTATGATCTGACAATTTGGGAAATGTGTTCAGGGATAGCCTGTAGCTGGCAATGTCATGAAAGAGGCTTCATGGAAGAAGTGAATTTTTAATGAGTTGGTTTTTAAACTATTTTTCTCTCTGATTTAGTTTCTAATGGCAACAGTATATTAGGCTATTGGTGGATGCCTAATGAGTGATGATACCTGGAAAACAGGTAAAACCCAGTGGAAGTATGTGCCTGCCACCCATTAGCTTGAGGGAATGAATGTAATCAGAGAAGTGTGAGAAAGACTCTACAGGCAAAGCCACCACATCGGGGGTGGGCCAGAGGCTGACCAAGAGAATGAGGCCCTGGACACACAGCCACTAAGGTCCTTTTCTAAAGCTGAACTTCTGTGTCTCTTCAGCCCCATCCTGGTACAGAAGGACTGTAGTAGATAAACATCTGGATGAGGACATGAATATTATACCACACTGAAGCTGCCAGGTTTAAACAGCTGTGCACCAAGCGAATCAACGCTGAAAATGCTCCTTTAAAACTGTGAACAAATGTGAAACAAAGTATCTTGAAAGACTAAGACTTCACCTACAGGATTATTCTAATCAGCCCAATTTTCCCCATTAGGGAGAGCCATTAGAAATATCAACGGCTTTGTGAAAGCAAGTCAAAGGGATCTGAAGGAAGCACTTGGAGTCACACATAAAACAAGGGATAGTCTAGTGTCATTTGAACTTTTCCACTACAGAGCTTACCACCCAGCTTCCCCTGGCCTAAGGTGCACCACGAGGAGCTGAGCAGAGAGCTGGTTAGAAAAGAGATCTATTTTGATTTGGGACCTGAAGTTTGGACCAGAGTAGAACAAGATGATAAAAACTCTCACCAACATCCATCACTTTCCGGCAATCTCTGGGGGGACCCAGTGCTCATCCACTATGTCAAGACTATTTGACTGTTTGTCAAGACTACTATTCTCCCTTTCAGACTGATCCAGATGTTGTGCTGCTGAAACTGAGTGGTTTTTTGTCAAAGTGTTGTCTTCTTTTGGTCAGGACCCTTACGTAATTTTCAAACGGAAACAAAATAATGAGCAGTCTCTGCAGAGCTTTCCATGTCAAAAGTTCTTCTTCTCTAAGTGTGTGGGGGAATTATGTATGCAAGGTTCATGTACAGAGTGACATGCACTATGCTAATAGGAGCCCCATCCTGTCCCACAATGGAGAGCGCTTGGGATATTTAATTTGCTTTTCAAATGCAGTGGAAAATTGAAGGTTTTCTTCCCCTTGTATTTTCTGCTTTCAGTGAAAGTATTGTTCTGAAAAGAAGAAAAAGAAAACCCATAGGTAGAGAACACAAACAATACAGAAGAAATGAAGTGACAGAGAAGCCAGAGTATTGACATTCCACTACTACAATCTAATATAGATAGAGTGTAGAAAATATTTTTTTCCAGCTTTATTGAAATATAATTGACATACAACACTGTGTAAGTTTAAGGTGTATGTATTAATTTGATACACATATATTGCAAAACGATTAGTTAGTTAACACTTCCATCACCTCACATAATTATAATTTCTTTTGTGTGGTGAGAACACTTAAGATTTACTCTCTTAGCAACTTTCAAGTGTATAATACAGTATTGTTAACTTTAATCACCATGCTGTACATTAGATCCCCAGAACTTATTTAGTTTCAGCTTTATTGAGGTATAATTGACATATAAAATTGTAAGATATTTGAAGTGTACGTTGTGGTGATTTGATAAACGCATTCATTGTGACAGGATTCCCCCATCTAGTTAATTAACACATCCATCACCTCACTTATTCATCTTATTTTTGTGTGTGAGAACATTTCAGTTCTACTCTCTTAGCAAATTTCAATTATACAACACAGTATTATCAATTATAGTCACAGTTTACATTAGATCTTCAGATCTTAGTCATCCTATAACTGAAAGTTTGCACCCTTTTACCAACCTCTCCCTATTTCTCCAAGCCCCTAGCCACTGGTAACCACCATTCTAGCCCTATTTCTATAAGTTTGACGTTTTTTTTTTTTTAAGATTCCACATATAAGTGCTAACCATGCAGGATTTGTCTTATATTTACAAATGACAAACTTGGAAGAATATTTACAAAAATTAAAATGTATATATTCTTAATGTAGAAAGAGCCAATACAAATCACTAAGAAATATTATTAACATGCTAACTGAAATATAGGCATAAGCAGATAATACTCGGGAGAAAACTACCTATGAATAGATTCAATGGCTGTTCAATTTTATAATAATTTGCAAATTTAAAAATGAAATACAATTATTTAATGAGAAAATTCAAGACTTGCAAAGGTGCAATGATATAAGCAATCTATTTCACATCTAGTAAAAGCATAAATAGGTATAACTTGGGGCCAGGCTGGTGGCATAGTGGTTAAGTTTGCACACTCCACTTCAGCGGCCTGGGGCTCATGGGGTTCGGATCCCAGGCGTGGACCTAACCACTGCTTATCAAGCCATGCTGTGGAAGTGTCCCACATATAAAGTAGAGGAAGATGGGCACGGATGTTAGCCCAGGGCCAATCTTCCTCAGCAAAAAGAGGAAGATTGGCAACAGATGTTAACTCAGAGCTAATCTTCCTCACCAAAAAAAATTAAAATTAAAAAAAAATGGGTATAATTTTTGTGAAAAACTATTTGGTAATATGCCCTGTAGTTTAGAGCTATCAACTCAGTAGTCAAATAACTAGAATGCTATCATAGGCAATACGTGATATGAAATGACACATGCTCAAGGGTAATTCTCACAAAACTATTTGTAATAATGAAAAACAGAAACACTCTAATTTTCATAAGGAAAATTGTTAAAATGAGCTTGTAGAAAATTTCACAGAATAGGGAATACAATATGATATTGTTTAAATACATAAATAAAATTTGAAATATATGCATATACATAGATATGATCCTAACTGTATATTGTAAAATATATTTATCCACAAGATCTGTTACTTGAGGAATATATACTTTGGAAATCTCCAAATTTTTTAATATTACAATGGCATATGATTTCCCCCCAAAGTCAGTTTTTACAGTCCCTAGAACTCATTACTCTGGTGTCTGCATAATATGGGTTTTTTTTAGACCCATTTCTAACACAGAATCAAGTCACTGCCAGATTCCCAGTCCATTTTTAATTGGTCTAAATTTTTGATTTTCTGATGAACAACCATCATTTTCTCGTACTTTCCACTCTCCCTTCATGTCCCTGGCACTAGATGCTGGTTTTCTTTTCAGGATGATTTTTACAAAACAAACTGAGGTTTTTCTTACTTTGTAAGAGTAAGAGATTTGAAAAGAAAAAAGAATTCCTTCATAAGAAGCAAACTTTAAGTTGAATTTTAAGTCTCAAATGCAGAGGATCTACTAAATAAGAACATTCATCCAAAGGGGCTGGGAGGAGCAAATTATTCTGTGGTTATCCAGGTCTAAGGAGTACTGAAGATTTCATTAATCATTTATTTATACATCCTTTTTTTTCTTTAGATGTTCCATTTTTATTTATTTATTCATTTATTTATTTGTGGGGAAGACCAGCCCTGAGCTAACATCTGTTGCCAATCCTCCCGTTTTTGCTGAGGAAGAGTGGCCCTGGGCTAACATCCGTGCCCATCTTCCTCCACTTTATATGGAACGCCGCCACGGCATGGCTGACAGGCAGTGCGTCGGCAGGCGCCTGGGATCCGAACTCGCGAACCCTGGGCTGCCAAGCGCGGACTAAACCGCTGCGCCACCGGGCGGCCCCTATACGTCCTTTTTTTATTTCCTGCAATTAACATGTTTTGTTTATAATTATTATATATTACATATTATAATTATATTTATATACTTATGTGTTGTGTATAACTTACATATAACATTTATGTACAATTTATATGCTATAATTATGTCAACTTTATTTCTGACCCTAAAAGACAATGTAGCTAAGTGGGTAAAAGCACTAATTCTGGAGCCCGGCTGCCTGGTTCATATCCTGGCTCTGTTATGGCTATCTGGGTAATCTGAAGTAAATTATCTATTCTCTCTGTGTTTCAATTTCCTCATCTGTAAAGTGGGGATAATCGTAGTACCTACATCATCAGGTTGTTGCGATGATTGAATGAATAAAGTATGTGAAGTGCTCACTATAATTTTTTGTTCTAAATAAATGTATTCTAGAATGTTCTGGAAACAATGATCTAAAATTTAAAAATTACGACCAATTTTGGAAAACAGAGGTTCTCAAGGCCTTGTTAAAAAGCATAATTATACCACTGCTAAAATTAGTTATCATTTACTTGGCTTTTACCTTGTGCTAGAGACTATCCTAATCACTTTACAAATGTTTATTCATGTAATTTTCACAAAAAATGTTATGAGTTACATATTATTATCCATTTTCTAGACAAGGAAACTGGAAAAACACAGATTTAGAAATTGACCTAAGGTCACACAAGAAGGAAGTAAAACACCCGAATTCAAACCCAAGTCTTCCTGACTCTGAGATTAATGTTTTTAATCATTATGGGCAATGGATTTTTCTGGTAAGTGTAGTAAATTAGTCCTAACTATAACTAAAGTTTGTAATATTCTTTAAAATTTTGTCTAAATATTAGTAACTAGAGATCAGTTGATAGTAACACTTGCTATTTCAGTAAAAAGGTCATCTATTAAAAACAATCAAATGTTAGCCACACCTATTAAAAGTCTAGTTGGCAAATACAGCATAACCTTATCACCATTATTTCTGTGGTGACTTTTACCAAAAGGCAGTGCCAGGAGAAAATAAACAGCCTCTGATGGATTATTCTCGCAAGCTCAAACCTATACAATCATGAGAAGATATAAAAATTCCAAAGATATGGTTACTGGCGTGAGTGCACCAATTTGCTTTGTTATTGCTGTTCCTTAGATACTGATGTACTATTTTTAAAAACAATAAGCCTGGCACAGTACCTTGAACATTCAGGTAGTCTGACCCCAGTGGAGTGAATGTCTATTGAGTGACCCACTTAGAAATGTTCATGATGAGGAATATTTGAGGCACCGCTTCTCATTCTGGGAGTGGGTATCAAGCTGCATTCCCCATTCCCAAATATGCGTGGACTGATGGGACTTCAAAATGAAGGGCTAGAGAAGGGAAAGTCCTGTGTACTGCTTTCACCGGTTAATGAGCAGTCAAGGAAGAGACGCTCACCTTGGGAACGTCAGCAGCACCTCTCAAGGATGTGCTGTGTATTCTAATGAAGACATTCTTGGAATACTCTTCATTACTAACAAAAGAACTAGCAAAGGATTGATAAAGCCTTGAAATTATCTTGTCCCTAATATAAATTGTAAGCTCTTCATTAAACGTATCAGAATATGTTCTAATGAGGAGTTTTCAGCTTAGAGTGGCTGTTCTGCCACTCTCCATGTTAAGACCGTTCCAGGGAGAGTAGATTCTGTGATGAAGGTGATTAAGGTAATCAGCCAGGCTGATTCAGACACTCAATCCAGCTGCTGCCAGTGGACCTGCTGGTAATCACCAGAAGAGTGCACTAGGGGAGAATTTCTCTCTACAAGTACTCTTCTGTTTGTTCAAGTTGAAACTAAGTTGGAGAAAGAACTGTGCTTGAAAGTTTTCTAGCTGTACAAAGTACAACTTCCATTAAAGTGTGACTCTGACCAGTAGGCCCTGACCACATGCCAGGGATCATGCTTCTGGGGTCTGGATCTCTTTCTAATAAACTGCTTTGCAACACAGTGAGCCCTGAATACATTGTTGTGATAAGGTGACTAAAAACACTCCAGTTTCAATTAACCAGGGTCACTTAAATCTTATGTTTCTATCATGAAGGCTACCATCTTGGTGATGTGACTCCAGGGTTGATAAAAGCTACCACTCCTTGAGAAATTTTCTTTGTACCAAGTTCTGTGCTATTTGCTAGGCATGTTGACCAAGTCCCTCCTGCCCAAAAGTTTGAGTCCCAATACCCTTTCCTTCTGTCTACCCAGATGTTCCTACTTGTGAAGATCCTATCGCATCAATTTTTCAAATTTTAGAGCTGAGAGATAATTTAGTCCAACCACCTCACAATATAGACCTGCATTTTCCAATATAGTAGCCACATGTGGCTATTTAAATTTAAGTTTAAATTGATTAAGTTAAATCTAAAATTCAGTTCCTCAGTTGCACCAGCCATGTTTCAAGTGTTCAACACCAATATGCTGCCAGTGGCTACCGTATTGAACAGTCCAGATATGGGCTAGTGAGGGTCCTGCTGGTATTACATAAGGTGATTACAGGTGGTATACAACAGATCTTTTTTAATAGGTATTTATTGTTTTAATGTGTATTAGAAATTATATGACTGACAGGTCAAAGCCATTGTTCCACAAGTATTATCACTGAGGATAAAAGCTAAAATATGCATTTAAGTTTAAAATGAGAATTGGTTCAAAGAAAAATACACTACAAGGGTTACCAAGATTTGACAAAACTGTGAAGGTAGTAGGTGAGTGAGGGAGGCTTGGGAAAATGGGGGTTAGATTTTTAAAATAAAAATGAAAATGAATGGGTAGAGCTTCCAGAGGGCCACTAGTGTTATCCTGGAGTAGCTTATCTCCTCCTAACAAAGATTATCAGATAAAGTGGCTAACAGGTAGCCTAGGAAGTAAGTAAAGGAGGGAGGGAGGGAGGGAGGGCGTTGTAAAGCAAGGATTGATAGCAGGGCAGAGGAAAGTACATAGAGAGAGTAGCCTAAATAAGCTGAGACGGCAACGGGAGGGGCAGCATGAGGGTAAGGAGCCAGAAAGACCGTGTCTGGGCACATCAGGCACTTGTTGGGGAAGGCACAAACAAGGAGAGAGAGCACAACTTCCCAGTTTGGGCAAAGTCAACAGCCTCATGAAATCACCCCTCACAGTTTTTACAGAGTTTTGAATTTTGATGTGTCTAATGAATTTCTGACATGAACAAATTTCTAAAACTCCCAAAACTATAATCTTCTTGCTACTTTCACTGGCTGGAGTAGAAATTTCATTAGAGAAGATTTGAGAGGAAAGGTAAATCAGTCACAATAAGAGATTATTTAATCTCCTAAGTAAATTTTCAACTTTACTGATCCTTGAGCTAATCCGATAAAACCTTCCAATCTTGCCAAGTCACATTTTGGGGAGCTACAGGTGCTGGTGGTGCTACTCCAGTGATCTATCAAACAACCCCAAGTGTTCATTACATGGTCAGCATAGCGATCAGAGAGGCTGTAACTCACACACTTGATTTCACTTTCTAAATCTAACGACCCCTGGAGAGTATTTAGTACTTTTAGCCAGACTCAAAAAGTCCAAAGGACCTAAGGGTCAGACCGACAGTGTCTATGTGGAGGGTAGAAGCAGCCTTTTCACAGCAAGCGTGAGCAAAAGCAGCAGGGGGAGAGGTGTCTTCCTTGAGAAGCTGACAGACAAATGCCATCAACAAGGTGTCCTTGCAGCAGAGGCTGGCACAGCTGTCATGAGCACCTAAGAGGTCACCCTGGGAATTCTAGAAATACTTGGGCAGATTTTTGAAGGGGAGAAAGCAAGGTGTGAGGTACCGTGGTTTTCAAGATGGAAGTAACTGGCCAGCAAAATCTGGTTATAAAAGCTAACTCAGCCTGACTTGTCACCACAGAACTGCACATTCATGAGTTGCTTGAGTTGCACTTGGCAAACCTGTTCGCCCTTAATCTCACACGAACCTGTGAGAGTGTTATCCCTGGTGAGGTGTCGTTGCCGTTTCACATTGGAGGGTCCTGAGATTCAGAGGAAGTATGTTACTCAGCTTGGTCCATCCCATGAAACCAAGGGAATCTGAAGCCCACACCCTATCCACTGGACTTCGCTGCTACTTTAAGAAGATGAGCTAGAGGCTTCAGTTTCAGGGAGCAGAGGGCAGGTCAGTTAGTAGGCACAGTAGATAAAGACCTTGGGTGGTTGGGGCTGGGAGGCATTCAGATTACATTTTACCTAGGACTGGGTCTGCTTCCTGTGTGCAAGCACACAAAGGGCCCACCAGGTTGAAGGACTGGTATGAAAAAGCAGAAAGCAAAAGAATTATAAAAGCCTAATGCCTGCCTCACCCCTTCCAGGAAATCTTTATCACTACAAATGGGCACATACTTTCTGGTAGAAAAGTACCTATTCTAAAGGGACATCATCAGACAAAAAGAGTCAGGTGGTGTGATCAAAGAGCTTCCCAAAGCTCCAACTTATATCTGCCTAGAAATATCTCTATAGTTGGTGATTTCAGGGTCTAATATTCACACCACAAAGAAATCATTCCCCTTGAATTTACTTTCTCTTTTTCAAAAGAAAAAAATTAGAAGATTTTTTTTTTCTTTTTGGCATTCATTTCCCCTCTCTAACATTCCCAGATCTCGGATTTCTTTTGAGGAATTAAGTTCACCCCTCCCTTGTGAGCAGACTTTGCAGAACAGTAAACCTAAGTGCCTGCCCTCCTGCTATGGAAACCAAAGAGACTCCTCCTGCCAAAACTTCCTCTCATCACCACACCACCATCCCATCACATACAGCCAAGGAGTGGGCATGTGACCCAAGCTTGGCCAGTTGAACTTTCTCTCCTAGGATCTTGAATCTTGAGTTGAGTTGTTTGAGGATGGAAGAAACAGAGTCCACTCTTCCGAGCTGCAGTGCCTGGGATACACTCTTGAGCAGTCCCAATCACTGAGACCTTTCAAAACTGACTTATACCTTTTGAGTGAATTCCATTTTTCACTTAAGTAAAAGTTTCTGTTATTTGTAACTGTTATGAGTTGAATTACATCCCTCCAAAATTCGTGTGTTGAAATCCTAATCCCCAGGATCTCAGAATGTGCCCCTATGTGGAAATAAGGTCATTGTAGATGTCATTAGTTAAGATGAGGTCAGACTGGAGTAGAGTGAGCCCCTAATCTGATATAACTGGTGTCCTTATAAAGAGGGAAATTTGGACACAGACACACACAAGGAGAACACCGTGTGAGGATGAAGGCAGAGATCAGGGTGGTGCTTCAACAGGCCAAAGAGCATCCAAGACTGCCCACAAACCACCAGAGGTTAGGCAAGAAGCAGATTCTTCCTCACAGCTCTCAGAAGGAACCAAATCTGCTGACACCTTGGTCTTAGACTTCCAGCCTCCAGAACTGGGAGACAATACGCTTCTGTTGTTTAAGCCACCCAGTTTGTGGTCCTTTGTTACAGCAGCCCTAGCAAACTAATACAGTAACCAAAACACCCAACCTGACTTATTTTTTTTAAGATGAATGTTCTTGGGGAGTTTAAGGGAATAAATTCACATGAAGTTATTGGTTAGGAAAGACCTGAACAGCCTGAGGAGATGCTCAACTGGGGAACTCTGTGAGGAAATAGGCTGGCCCCTAAATGGAAATATGAATGCTTCACAAACTGCCTAAGTTTTCCCTGGATTCACAGAAAAAAAAATTCGATGAGACCAAGCAGATGATTTTACAGTTAGCAGATAAAGAAAAGGCCGGGGATAAACAATAACCCAATTTGAGCAGTCTGAGAAAAGGTATATGCTGCACGATTGTCAGGATAAGTTTCTCTGTTATAAGAACTAAGTTTGTTGCTTCTGCTTGTGTCTGAAAAATGATGGATTATGTTCACTATTCTCTAGTTGATACCTTGATATAATGTGAGCATCTGCTCTGAGTCAGAAGTTAATAAGGTTTGGGCAGAAGGCCCAGTTTTGATCTGATTAACGTAACTAACTTTATCTTTTTAGTGCCCAAGGATTAAATGGTCCCTAATTAACTCTTATTCTTACAGCAAATATCTATTGAGTATACACCCTGGGGCAGGATAAGGTGGTGAATAAGACAGGCAGGTTTTCACCCTCACGTTGGAGGGAGCAGCAAATGATACAGAAATTAATGGTCAAGTGTACTGTGAGGAAGTAACATTTCATCTGCTAAATAAAGGTCAAGTGAGAATTAGCAGGTCCAAAGCAGGGTACACTGTCCAAGGGAAGAGTGTCCCTGGTGGAGTAGAAGATACTATGAAAATCCAGAAGTGAAAGAGAGTACTTTGGCAAGGTAGAGACACTGAAAGAAGCTCACCATGGCCAAGAGATGAGGCTGGAGAGACCAGGAAAGCTAAATTAAGGAGTCTGAATTATTCTAACAATAACATGGGAAACCATCAAGGAATTTTAATCTGGAAAGTGACACGATTAGATTTGCCTTCCTTAAGATCATTCTAGTAGCTGTTTGGAGGATGGCACATGGGACAGCTAGTCTAGATGCACAGAAACCAATTAGAAATCTGTTGGCATGGTGAGAGAGACAGAGATAGATTGAACTAGGATAGTGGCCATGGAAAGGAGAGAGTATCACATCTGGAAGAGGGCAATGCCATGTCACCTGATGGCAGAGGTTGCATTTCATACAAGTTTGGCAAAGTCTAGCATTCTTGCTTGTTGCCTGTGGGTTCATGAGGATGTGTGGTAGCTCCCACATGCCCCACTGCTGATCAGTGAGCCTTCTGATAGATTTCCTCTAGCAGTGACCATTTCCCACGAGATTTGGATGGGGACTCTGACTTATGGCACATGCCCAACTGATTATTAGTGATCCAGGGCCTCTAGTCCCTTGTGGTATAGCAGGTCTGGCAAGCCTCTCATCTACTTTTTTCAGACAACTCTTGGAACCAGGAAATATTGGGTTGGGGACAACTAGAGTGTGTGTCTCAGCCCCAGCCCTCTCTTTACCTAGAAGTTCTGTCACCTCTCACTTGAATTGCCTTTTCCTTCTTTTCAACAGTACAGGTGCAGGCAGCAAGTCTACTGGCAAAGCAGATATCCAACTGGGAAATGAAATGTAAGCAGGGTGCAGCCATCTTCAGGAACACTGAGTTTCCCAAAGGGAAATCCTTCTTTCTCCCCAGAAGTCCTCTTCCGTTGATTGGGGGTGGGGGGGTGGGGGGGGATTGTATTTATGAGGTTTATTTTCTGCAGAAAGTTGTTTGGTCCCAGCAACTGTTGGTTCTCTGTATTCAGAATTCTAGGTACCTAGAAACTTTTCCACACAGAATTGGGACTTGCTACAACTCAGAGCAAAAATTTAAATCCTGTTCAACCTCTTGTCATAGTTACTCAAACATTTTATTCTAAAATTCTTTGGGGCACTTGAATATGGGAATATAAAATTTTAGCAAGACACTTTTTCAATGGCAGGATAGGTTAGCTCTCTACGTTCTGAAAGCATTTGATTGCGCTATGTAGTCTTAAGTATTGAAATGCTTATATTTTCAGGTAAATACCGACTCACTTGGTAGGGAGTGGCTACTGTTAGTATTTTATTTACACATATATATATAGCTTCCTTGGTGGAATTGACAAAGAAGCATAGCTAATTGAAAGAATGGCATTTAGGGTATGATCAGGCAGAAAAAAATGATTTGGGTGGCTGCCTCAGCCCCAAGTCACCGATCTCAATTTTTTTTCATTAAGAGTTGATTAATAGACCAGGTCAGCCTGTCAAAAAACAAACTTTAAAGCAATCTTTGGATCCACTGAACTTTAAGTTCTAAAATTTTCCACCAGTCAGAGGTGGTATTTTTCTGACGTGGACACTGAGTTCTTAGTACAATTAAGGCTGATGCGTCTGGCTGTCTTTCTGAGGTCACCATCCTTACGTGGCTGATTAGATTCCACTCCTGAGAACGGATACTAAACACATTTCCAATGACAGCAATTGCTTTAAATGCCTTAAAGCCTTCAAAATAGAGAATGTTTAATTTAGAGCTCTTAGTTAAAATAATTAGCAATTAAGACTCCGGGAAATTACATTTAAATCACTCCTGTAGAATCCTTGAAAAGTTCCCCACCAATTCAGAAGTTCCTGTATGATAGAAGAATAGATTGCTCGTTGTTAAAGGTTTTGAACCATCTTTTCCTCTACCTCTTTAATTTAAATCTGATGTAACCCTAATGTAACTCAAACAGAACACGAGGCTAGGGGTGCGTAATTCTAGGATCACTGAACTGGTGAAGGGGCACACTTGCTGGGGCATTTCCTTTGGCATTTTAACTAACAGCTCCCCTTAAACTTCACCCTAAGATTGGAATACCACCCCTATCACAGATCCAAAGAATTCAAAACATCCTTCCTAATTACATGAAAAATGTCTAAACTCCTTCTGCCTCCAAGAAGCAATTCTTCATTAGCTGGAATTTAGAGATTTAAGAGATGATCCTGGGAGCTGCCCTCATGAACTGCGGCAATTCTTGTCTTTGCTTCTGCTCCATCCTCCTCTCTCCACCCATTCCCAAGCACACAGCACCCCAGACATCCTTTGAAATGGCAAGGATCCCCTCTAAGGCAGTGCTTTCCACACTCTAGCCCTTTCCTAGCTCACCTTTTGATCAAAACTACCTGCCCTATATCCCAGAATCTTTCAGGGAGCCACCAATTTGACATGTTTATTTTGAAATCCATTTCTACTAAGGCATCCATGAATAACATTGGCTTATCTTTCTCAGATAATCTTTGCTTTCAAATTTCAGCCTTTAATACCCTAATCTGAAACAGTGACACTCTGACAAAGACAGAGGAAGAGATGTTGTGAGACAGAGGAGCCCTTGGCTCTTCCTCGATTCATATATTCCGGTCACCACTTCGTTTTATGACTGACTTCACTCATATATTGCACAAAATTACAAAACCTGAGAGCCAGAAAGGATTTAGAGATAAGTCAACACTTCCACTTTCAAGATAAAGAAACTGCAGCACAGAGAAGTTAAGAAAACAGTCCCACGGTTACTGAACAGAGAGAGAAGCCAGGACTCCTGGCTCCAATGGCAGCACTTGTCCTCTTCTCTCTCACACCCTCTGCTAATGAGCTTTGCAGGAAAATAAATGTGCATGACTAATTCTTTTTATCAGTGATTCCCAATTGAGTGAGGTGAGATGGGGTTGGAAAGAGCATATATGAGCATCTCCAAAAGGCATATTCAGATTTAAAAAGCATAATTAATATTAGAATATACTTCAAATTGGGAAAATGAAAACTATTATTTTGATAACAAAAAGTTATAAGTAGTAAATTGTAACAAAATACTGGCAGGTAACAATTCCATCGTATGCATATCAATAATTCTCAAACACTAATGATGGTGGAGACTGGAGGGATATCAAAACCTCCACAGGAAGAGGGAGGCACTTAGCTTTATCTGAAAAATATAAAATATTTTGACTATCTTTTTAAAATTTTGGTTCCAATTTTGAAATATTTCAAACAAATAGAAAAATACAGAAAAAGTATAACCATCACATATCCACCCACCATATTCAAAACATTAATTTTTTATCATATTTGCTAAATATGCCTCTTTATTGTTTAAAATTTAAGAAATAAAACAGACAGGCACAGATAAAGCTCCACCAGCAATGTGCCTTCCTGCCCTTCTCTTTGAGTGACAAGCACCTTGATCAAGTGTGTGTATATCTTTGCCTTTGATTTATTCTATTTTACTACATATGCATGTAGGCATAAATAATGCATGTTATTGTTTGATGTGTTTTTAAAGTTTATGTAAATGATACTACTATTGCATGTATCTTTTTACAAATTGTTTTTTTCATTAAACATACTACTCGTGAGATTTTTTCATACTGATATATGTAGATCTAATTAACTGATTTTAACTGCTGTACCATATTCATTGTATAAATAAACCTAGCTTATCTCTCCAGTCTCCTACTAAGGGGCAGTTATATTGTCTTCATTTTTGTAAGTAGTGCTACAATGAAATCTTGGCGTAAGATTCCTTGCACGTCTAAGAAGTATAACTAGAAACCAAATTTTAGAATTTTAGTATACAGGGATTTCCACATATACTAATAATGAAATATTATTTTCCAAAGTGGTGGTGCCAACTTATCCTCCTGCTAGCATCACCTGAGTCCTGACTCCCTACATCTTTACCAACATTTGGTGATATCAGACTTGTCTGTCTTATCTCTTGGGGACAAAATGATATCTCATATTATTTTAATTTGTATTACCTATGTGTCAGTGAAGTTGAGCATATTTTCATATTTGTGTGAAATGCTCCAGTTTCCCTTTGTGTGAACTGCTTTTTCATATCCTTTTCCCATTTTCTAGTGGATTGTTTTCTTTTCCTTATCAATTTATAGAAGTCTTTATGTATTCTGAATACTATTCCTTTGTCACTTATATAGACAGAAAATATCTTTTTTCATTGTGGGTTGTTTTTTGACTGTTTATAGTATATTTTGTCATACACAGGTTTTTAATTTAACAAAGTCAAATTTATCATTATTTGATTTTGCGATTTTTATTTAAGAAATGTCTCTTACCTGATGTCATAAAATATTATTCTATATTCTTTCTTGAAAATTTTAAAGGTTTGCCTTTTACATTTAGTGTTTAATCCATCTGCATTTATCTTGTGTGTGGTATGAAGTAGGAGTATAACATCCTTTTCTCTACGGATAGCCAGTTATTAGCACTGTTAACTGACCCGCCCAACTTTCCCTCATGGATTTGTAAGGCCACTCTACTCTACACAAAGTTCCCAGATGGAGATGGGTCTATTTCTAGGTATTCGATTCTCTTCCATTGATCTATTTATCTCTCCCCATGTCAATAACACTGCTTCATTTAATATGATCATGTAGTAAACTTCACTCCTAGTGGAGTCTCCTCTCTTTCTTCTCCTGCTGCATCTCATTCTCCATCTCTTTCTATAAAATTACTTTAGGCCATTCGTAGTGCTTTTTACTTTTACTTTATGACATTTAGGATCATTTTATAAAGTCCTATGAAACTAAATTTACTTTATAATTAATTATAGAATTGCCATTCCTTTTTTTGTGGGAAAGACTAGCCCTGAGCTAACATCAGTTGCCAATCCTCCTCTTTTTGCTTAGAAAGACTGGCCCTGGGCTAACATCCGTGCCCATCTTCCTCTACTTTATATGGGATGCCACCACAGCTTGACAAGCAGTGCGACGGATCCAAACTTGCGAATCCCTGGGCCGCCAGAAGCGCAGAGCGCAAACTTAACTGCTATGCCACAGGGCCAGCCCCGGGAATTGCCATTCTTAGTTGTGTTAAATCTCCCAATAATTGCACATGTTTCTCTCCACGTATGTAACTCTTTTTTAGGTCCTTCAGAAGGAGTTTGTAGTTTTCTTCATAAAGATACTATACTTCTTTTGTTAGATCTACCTTTAGGCACATTTACTACATTTTATGGAGGGTATAAAGGTGCACTCCTGATTTTGTGCATTGGTCTTGCATCCAGGAATCCAGCTGAACTGTTATTGTACTAATAGTTTATAGATTTTCTTATATTTTTCCATGTAGACAATCATATCATCAGGAATAAGGATTATTTTGCTTTTTGTTCCTAACTTTTTCACAGTTAAAAATTTTTTAATTAATTTGTCTTACTGAATTGGCTAAAATCTCCAGTACTATGTTAAAATGAAGTGGTGATAGCAGGCATTATTTTTAAGGGATTTAAATAGAGCTTCTGTTTCCCCATTAAGTAGATATTTGCTGTAAGTTTTTTGGTTGATACTCTGTGTCAGATTAAGGAAGTTTCCTCCTCTTCAAATTTTAGTATGAATGTATGAATTGCTTTGTTTTTTGCCCTGAATGGGTACTAAATTTTATCAAATAATTTTTCTGAATATGTTAAGGTGATTATGTTTTTCATCTTCAATTTGTTCATGTGGTAAATGAAATTAGTGGAGTTGTCTAATGTTAAACCATCTTGGTATTTCTAAAATGAACGCCACTTGGTCATGCTATATATTTTAAAACATTGTTGGATTTTTTTTTAGTATTTTAGTTATGATTTTGCACCATTTTCATAAATGAACTTAGCCAGCAGTGTTCCTCAGTGGTACTACAGTTCTGACAAGTTTGGGTTTCAAATGTTTACTGTCCTCGTGGAACAAGTGGTACAGCATTTTTTTTCCTACTCTCTGGGAGAGTTTGCTTTAAAAAAGTAATTCTATTTTTCTTAAATGTGTAGAATTTTCACATAAAAGTTCTATAACCTTTAAAACCCCTGTGTCTGATTAATTCTATCTGGCTTTCTTCTTAACTACTGATTCAATTTCTTTAACAGTTATAAAACTATTCACCTTTTGTGTAATCATTTTGCCAAATTTTGTAATTTTTCTAAAATTTTATTCTTTTGATTAACGTTTTCAAATTTATCACCATATAGTTTCTGAATACACACACACACACACACACACACACACACACATTCCATATGCAATTGTCTTTTTTATTCCTAATATGATTTATCTAAGCCTGTGCTCTCTGTTTCTCTATTATTCTTGCTCAAAATCTTCCTATCTTGTCTCAATGTTTGGTTGTGTTGACACTCATTATTGTTTCCTTTTTTTTTTCTATTTCAATATTTCACTAATTTTTACTCCTTTTCTTTGGACAAATTGTATACAAATATCTAGGCTTGGGTTTCCCAAACAAAGTAAGAATTATAAAGTCAAATCCAAACTCCAGTGAGGCAAAGGCCAGGGCTTGTAGTTTCCAGGGAGGCGTCTTCATTCTTGCTCAGCTTCTACATTTCCTTGTTATCTCCCCATGCTGCCCAGGTGAGTTTTTTTTAAGGCCACCTTTTCATTTAGACTGAAAACACTCCAAGGGGCTTGACTCTCAGCAGCAGTCTCAGTTTTACCTTCCTTTCCCTGCCTGGGCCCAAGGCCCCCCTCCTGACCCCACCTAAGTGTTAAAACCTAAGCGTCTGGATGCCTAGGGACCCAATGCCCCTCCCCAAGGCAGGGTTAGCCTCCCTCAGTTGCCATTCAGATTTCCAGTCCTTTCCTCAGTTATCCCACATGGGAAGAGTTCCCTTTTTCCTTGGGGCTCAGATATCCAATAATTTTGTTGTTATTTTTGTTGTTGTTGTTATTGTTATATGTTGTCCTATTTTCTAGGCGTCTGTAGCAAGAAGGTGTCTCTGTTATCCCAGCTGACCATCTCGTTAGAACAGGACGTTTTCAATTTAGATTTTAAGACACATAGATTCAACATTTAGATAATTCATGCTTCTATTTCCTGGTTAGGTTGTTTATATTAATAATTGCTACCCTTTATAGAACGTGCTACATAGGTGCAAGGTGCTTTATATATATTGTCGTATTCAGTTTTTACAACTGTTTTATAGATGAAAAAGCTGAAGATTGGAGTTGTTTGATAATTTCTCCCAAGATGACACAGTGATTCAGAATCAGAGCCTAGCTGATTCCCAAGCCCCTGTTTTTTTGGTTTTTCTGTTGTTCAACATCATCCCTTGGTTTTGCAAATCGACTAGTTCCAGGGATTTCAGTAACAATCTGAAGGGCAGGAAAACTCTCTGTAGGCCTTCACCTTAAAGTGCCTCTAGACCTCTATTTACCTACTGAAAATTAGTAACTATGTTTTGAATAATGATTTATAATTATAAATATTACAATTTAAGGAGAGAATTAAGGAAGGAGAAACATGAATTTCAGCAACGTCAGTTGGATCAATTTTGAAGGTGAATTCCAAGCATGCAAATTTATTTCAAACCTTCCCTGAGGATTGAACACAAAGCAGCTGGCTGGTACTTTTAAGCCTCTCACAGTTCGGCACAGTGGCTCCTAATGCTGGCAGAGCTCCTGTGTCACCAGGATCTGCAGAGCGTGGCAAGCCAAATGAAAGAGGAAGTTTGCAATTAATTAAAAATAAATGAAAACAAAAATCATCCCCCAGTGGCTTGCTTCTCATCTTGGTTGTAATCCACAGTCAACATGTGGAGGCCACGTGGGGCGTTTACCAAATGGAAAAGCTATAGGACTGTGTCGAAGAGACCGCAGACCGCCGCTCTGGACCACACTAATAATTCTTTTAAATCCTCTCATTCCACCTCGTCAGGAGACACAGCAGCATTTTAAATCTGACTGACCCATATAAATTACCTTTCTACTCATCCGGCTGTGAAATTAACAGTTGAGGAAGACAGGTCCTGTCAGGCTTGGCTGTGCTGAGCTGCTGAAGGGTTCAGAATAAATGGGGGTGGGGACAAGAGACATGGTGCTTGTGAGGAAACAAGGAGCCTGAGCTGTGATCAGCACAGCAGGCTCTGACACAGGCGTCGGCTGTGATGGAGCCTGGTACTGGCATGGGAAGGGGTTTACCAAGAAGGCACACGTTGCATGGCACCATCTGTTGCACTGAAACCCAAAGTTCTGTGAGCCTGCGGGCCCGTAGCAAAGGTGGCTGGGACAGACATTACACCCCTCAAACAGGTTAAGCCATTGGAATTTGAAAAGTAAACCCAGAGGTACTTTCCATTCTTAGTGTTACCTAAACTCACTAGTGTCCTGGAATAGGATGTTGAAACTTTTGGTCTTAGTTTCCTAAATTTTTAAGTAATACTATTACTAGATGTCAATAAAAAAATAAGAAAAGAAAAAGAAGCTAACTCATAATGAAGTTACATCAGTAAATTACTAAATCATCATATAATTTTGTGTTGTTTGATTATATGGTTTAGAAGAGAAAGAACCAACCTCTTACTCCTAAATCCCCATAATTTCTTCCACAGCCTCACCAGTCTCCACAAAGACAGTGTCAATAATGTCTTTTCCCTATCTTTGCATTATATGTGGACAGCTAGCCTGACTTTAAGAAGAATTTGGGTTTATCTTCTGTTCTACAGCAGAAGAAGGCCAGTCTTCCCATCAAATTCTTATATACTAGGAGATGAAAGACAACAGAGTGGGAAAATCACTTTGCCAGCTTTCCATTATGGGTTTGTGCCTGTGCACATGTGCACACACACACAGATGCAAACAGAAATCTAGGCTGATGTAAATGTAGCAGCACCTATGCACCCTTTTGGCTGCACTCTGCGTGAGTTGGCCCAACGGCAGCATGGGAGTGCATAGGCAAGAATAGCTTTGATTGCATCGCATGCCGGTATACCAGAGAAGCATTAGCAAGACTATGAGTTAGCAACTGCTGTTACCCATTATATTGATATGATTGGTATGAAGGATTATGCTGGTGGCCTTACACTTATTGTCTCATGTTTCCCTCAGAAAGATTTGGGACAGGTTTTATTATCCCTCTTTTATAGATGAGACACTTTGGCTCTGAGGTGTCATGTAATATCAAAGATCACAACTTATAAGACAGAATTGGAATCTGAACCAAAGTTTGATTCTAATATGTCACAAAGTCTTTCAACTCCACAGTCCACTGAAACTCAGAAAGAAAAGACTAACATTGAAACAGTAATAATCATAATAATCAGGCAGTACAGTTCCTCCCCTCTTCTTTTTCCCATGGCCCCTACTTCTAAAAGAGAAAACAAAAACAGGAACATTCTAGAATGTCTTATTCTGCTCAGACTATTAAAATTGAAAAACCTTAGAGATCATTGTCCATATTCCTCTTTTACGTGGGAGAAACCTGACACTCAAAGAGTTACATGCAAATGGTAGACTTTAATAGCAGAGCCAGGACTAGACATAGACAATGTAAATCCCCAGACCAGTGCTCTTAATTTTATATCCAAAAAAGAAAGCATTTTCAAGATCAGGAAATTGCTTTCCTCATCTTTCACCTGTTTCAATGGTCCTCAGTCCAGAAAACCCTAGAGAAATTTGGAGAATGGCAAAGTTTTCTTTCTTTGCATACCCAACAAATGACTTTACAGCTAGTGCTTTCATCCACCACGAAGGAAAAAATCAAAGCTATTACATACAAACATGTTCTGTCACTTTCCTTCAAAGACAGACGGCTGTATTTTGACGTCAATATATTTTTCTCTTCATCCTTAGCACTCTGAAAAGGAAAGTTTTGAATGAGGTCAATGGTGTTAATTTGACTTCAATTTTAACTTCTCGAGCGAGTTAGTCTGTATTGTTTCCAGTTTGGTAATTTGAGTTTTAGTCATTAAATTGTACTCTGATATTCTGTAGTCAATGAAGTTAGATGCTAGAGGGAATACATGTGAGACATGAAGAAATCTCCGAAGAAGAAATTCATAATCTTCAGGCTAGAGAAAATTTGATTTGCAGGTAAGTTAAACAACAACCAAGAAAACCAAGTAAAATAGATAGGAACAACTGTAGCAACGCTTCCTGTGTGGCTTCATATGAATAAATAGGCAAACATTCATATTAGGAATTTCATCCTTCTTTGAAAATGTAATTGAAATTGATCCACCTTTATTTGAGTTTCCAACTAAAGTTAAGAAAAATGAGTTTTTAAAAGTAATTTTATGGGCCGTTTTCTCTCAGTTCCAAATCCATCCTTCTTTACTCTGTTTTGAGAAACTAGGGCTGCAAGTCTGCAAAATGTACTTCTCCTTTGCCAGTTGGCTTCCTGTTAGATTCTGCAGATAGGAGGCACTGGAGGGAGACTGAAATAGGGAAGGGGAGAAGGGTATTTCCTCTTCCTGTTGGGTCCAGCCTCTGGCTTCCTTAGGCACTCTCAGAACCAGGGTTATTACCCCCTCTCCAAGGATCAGACCACAAGGCAGGCAGCTCCCCAAATTCAAGGACAGAGCCACAGCTTAACAGAGGCCTTCCTCCAAGCTGCCACAGGGCCAGCACAGTGGACCCATCCTCTTCCCAGTTGTCTGATTGCCAGCATCACGGGGGTCCCTCTTGAGCTACTGAGGTGCGAGCCTAGCACCTCTCCTCAGAAGTCTGAGGGCCAGCTCCACAAAGCTCCTCTTCAGGCTCTTGAGAAACTGGAAGCAGTCCAAACAGCACCCACTCCTCAATCCCAGCTCTGTAGACCCCTCCCCCAGACACTAGATTTCCCTGGCCTAGAGTAATAGACCCCAGCCCTAGAGTAATAGCTGCATCCTACAGTCAGTACCTCTGTGTCTTTGCTTTTTGCTTTTTTTCAGTCCTCCAACTGCTATTTAACCAATTCCCTGTATTAGATTATCTTGTGAAATACCCTACTGTGTTTTTGGTTTTCCTGATGTAGAAGTAAAAATGAAAGAATGTGTGGAGAAATACGTGGAGTCGATGGCCTAAAGAAGTTGGAATGCAGAACACTAAAGCAGAAAGCTCATGACTGTTATTTTGAATCTGATGAGAAAATGAGGGACGGAATCTATCATTTACTTTAAACGCAACTGTCTTTGGTTTTTGAAGGGCTGTCATATGGTGGAAAACTTATAATAGTACAAGGTACCCAGAGAATAGAACAAAGCAGCCCAGAACATGACAGCATGGCAAGAAAGAACTCTATTTTCCATGAGAAAGAACTTTCTAACAGTCAGCCAAATCCTTGGCTAGGATGGTCAATGGATAGGGATACTGTAGAGAAGATTCAATTTAAGATTCTTGAAACCTTAAGATTCAATGCTTCTAGCAACAGTTGGAAATAAAGAGAAAGGTAAAGGAGGGCTGTGTATTGGGGCATCCTGTATGCTAGGTTACAGACCAGAAGCAACCAGAAACCAATCTGATTGCCTGTAGGATCAAACTGATTACCCAGAAATTGATCTCTAAAGTGCCTGGAAAAAAGATGCAAAGTGACAATTGATTAAGGTAGTGGTCTCCTATCAGATATACCAAAGGCAATGTGGAAAGTAAGGTGTTATTTTTAAGAATTAAATAATTCAGGGTTGAGGCACCAACTCTTTTCTCCTCAGTCACTCCATCATAGTTGAGTTCCATCAGGGGGTGAGCTAATGTGTGATAGAAAAGACTCTGGAAACTGAAAGCACACTCAAAAAAAATTCTTCTAATATTCCAATCTAACAATAATCTAATCTAATCTAACCTTGCTCAGTATTGCATTGATGTAAACATCCAGTTGGGAATGTCCAAGGATAGCCAAGGGAGACTCAATCTCTGATCAAGTTTGTAACAGGACAGAAAAGTAAAAATGAAAACAGAGACCTTAGAATCAGCAGGGGTTTCCGTGTACTACCCCTTTTCTTTCCTCTCATTCCAATATACGTTTTCTCCCCAAATCCATGCATTTACTCTATATTCCAGTGTTCTGAATCTGAATTTTTAAGTTCTATCGTACAAGTTTGGTTGGCCTTTTCCTCTTAGAAGATTCTCATAGTATTCAAGCCATAAGAAATTCCCAAATGACAATAACCCTCTGTAGCAAAAATAATGAGTTTTAAAAGACCCAATAACATGTATGTTCAGTGTTTTAAAGCCTATCTGAATTTCGAATATACTTCTCTCGGTAAGCTTTCTGAATGTAGGGAATCGACACACATATAAAGGAGAGAAAAAAGTACATCTCACCTTTTCATTCCCTCTTTCTCTCAAACCTGTACAGTCCTCTCTAAGTGCTGTCATTCCCTAAAAGCAGTCAAAATATATGCCCTAGATGGGACTTGCATTCAATTTTGAGAAATATTTCTGCTCCCTAAAAACCTTTTGGGAGGTTTCATTTTCCCAATCAGAAACCAACGGAAAAAAAGAAAACCAAACACGATGCAAAAGAGCTAAAGTTTAACTCAAACCCCAGAGCCTAAGGATAAAGTTCTGTGATATTTTATCCATATTCTCCATCCAATAAATATTTGAAAATGCAAATATGACAAGACCCATCCCAAGAACCAGCATTATAATGTCATCTCTGAACAGCTGTTTCTTAACATACTATGTGTTACAGAGAGGTTTCACAGCTTGTTTGCATCCTTCAGAAAACAGATTCTTCTATATCTCTGTAATTACAATCACATGTGATGGCTCTTTGGCGTTTAGTTTCGTTTTGGCTTAATGGGCATTAACACAATGGGTTTCAGGTCTGACTTTCCCTTGAGCTTGCTCAGAGAGCACTGGATTATGGTTTTGGAGACCTGAAGTCAAGAAGCCAGGTCTGCATACCTAAATTGGATCACAGCTAAACGCAAAATGAAGGAATTTAATCAGCACCTCCACAAATTTGTTAAGAATATAGGTTGATAGTTACACGTCTTCGTTTAAGCAAAAATGAAATCTTATGTGATTAGCCTATGAATTCAAAGTCAACCTGAAATTAACCTTCTGAAGGTCAATTCTTGCTTTCCCCAAAAGTTCTCGCCAACACATTAGGCCACCATAGCCATTTCTGGAGACTCAGATGTCCATGGACCTAAAGCTGATATCACACAAAGATGCAGGCCAAAAGCAATCACTGGAGTTCTTAATTTGATAGAGATGTAGCAAAAACAATTATGTGGATAAGCTTTTCATTGCTAATGAAATTACAATCAGCAATATTATTCTATCCTCACAATAACCAGAACCGAGGCTCAGGATTAAGTGATCTTCCAAATATTCCACACCTAGCAAGTGGCAAGGCTGAGATGTGGACTCAAATCTGACTTCCAGTGTTAGGTTCTTTCTCTGATTCCACCACATACAAAGATAGCGGCACAGCTGAAGATAAAACATTGTTAGTTTTATCTTCACCTTTGTGAATTGTCCTCATTCTTTAAGACTCTGCTCAAGTCCTGCCCACCAATAAATCTTCTTACTTATACTCACTCAGTGTTCTCTCCATCCTCTGAAGTCTATAATATATATTCCTTGCTTGGGTTGGCAATTATCTTGTCACCGGATATTGTCACCTCCCCAACCAGGTATTACATTTCTTTATAGCCTCTAAAATGCCTAGCACAGTGATAAAGACATAGTAAAAACTCAAAAACTGCGTACTGATTGGATAATCAATTGGTTGAAGGTTTTATCCAAAATCATTTTAAATACTCCCTCCAACCTTCAGTCCTTTGTTTTAAGGGGGAGAATCTGGAATTTTTATTTTACCACGTTGACATTCCAATTTACCAGTTAGTTGTACAAGATTCTACCCTGGTTAGCACATGTCAACGTAGCCCAGGGATGATATTCAAAATATTTAAATTCATTATTTTGGGGTACTGACCAATCCCAACGGAGCAGAGTACTGGAGGTCACCTACTGTGTCAGGCATTAACCCTTTAGTTGATGAATTGCAGGCAAGTCCCAGGGATGTCAGGGGATGGCCAGAATGACAGGAAGACACGAGCAGGCTTAGGACAAGTTCTCTCTACCAATAGGAATGGAAGTATTTCAGTAGTTTTCAATAGTTTAACAACTGGTATGGCCGGAATGGTGCAAACTAATAATTACCAGCCTTGGCCTGGCCCCCAAATCTTCAAAAGCAGTAATTGCCAACACGGAAAATAAGCAGCCATCAGGCAAGGTTTATAGCAAATTGACACCTTGCTCTTTTATGCGGAGGTTTTTAAAAAACAAATAGAAGGATTGCCCACCCTTTCTCCCAGCCTTGTGTAGCCAGGATTCACATGTACTTCAGAATTAATTGAACAAGAAAATATCAGGACTTTATGTTTCTAAACTACAGCTTGGGGTAATTTATTTTAGGATTACCTAATGGCCCTTAGTTTTTGAATATTAATTGTTGTCATTTCCTATGCTTTTACTGACCCTGCTAACATTATTATGAATAATTATTATCTACTTGTACTCCACTTTGTTCCAAGAAAATTCAAAAAAGATACAATGCCACAAGATAAAATATATTTGTTTTAAGTGTGATGAACAGGATAAAGTAAACATGAAAGGAAGAAAAGATAGAATTAGGAGTGATGTTTGTATTCAAAGTACTTGCTATAAAAGTTTGATACATTTGCAAAAAGTGAGCTATGAATTTGGGCTCCAATCTTTCTAGGAGATAAAATGCAGAAGGAAACATCAGTTATAAAAGACACAGGATCCATTCAGATAAAAACAAACCAATTGCTCAGAGAAACGCACTGACTCATTCTTCTAAAACTGATGTCAGTAAGGAAGGTGTTTGCTTCAAATCGAGTTCTTTTACACAGCTGTTTTCTTTCCTCAAAAACTTGACGTAAAAAGCTAATAAACAAGAAGCCTTACTTCTGCAAGTTTTCTACTTAAACTGAACTTAGTTTATTCAAGCCTGTCTTCTCCCAACAAAGTTCCAAGAATGATCCAAACTGTTATCCGTAGATAAACCAGTCTTACCATTTTGAATATTGGACTAAGTAGTCTGAGCAAAATGATTATTTCAGAAGTGTTCGTTCCCCCTGAACTGTCAGATCCTGAATGAAATAGACATGGATGTAAATAACACGTTTTTGGCCCTCAGATCTCCTAAAAGAAAACAGTAGTCAAAATGTCAAGGACAAGCTCAGACCTTGTAAACATGCCACAGCATCACCAACCTCAGACCTGGAATTCCATTTTGAGCAATAGGCCTGTTTCATTTGAAATTCAATTTATGTAGCTCTTAATTCTAAGCAACTCCACTATGAGAGAGAGGCTTTTATAGTATACATTTGGGATATGTCCGTTTGTGTTTCTGGAGAAGAGACATGTTTTAGAACTTTTTATGATAGACTGATGTAATTGGCTTTAGTGATTCAGAAGCAGCATTCATTTCTGAGGCATTTACGGAAAATACATATTAATAAGCAAAGAGTCACTCTTTCCTTCCATTTCCCAAGAGGCTTCTCAGAAGAAACTGGAAGGTGTGATTTCTTTCAGCCATTCCATCATGCTCTTTTCTCATCCAATGTACTAAATCAGGTAACCAGGAAGAGCAATCATGGGGGCAGGGTTGGAAAGACATGAACTCACGCGTCACAGTGATCACAACCTCCGAGAGCTCAGTACCCAGGAACCAAAGGTCCAGTGACCGGCACTGCAACGCCTGGGAGGCACACGATGAATGTGATGCAACAATGGTGAGAGTGAGGGAGCAAAAGTGTGTCATTTTGATCATTTTGCTATTGACCTGATATCATAAAACCCTCTGGCTCAGTCAATTTTTTTTTGGTGACTTTATATTTTCAACTTTTTCTAAAATTCGAAATGTATAATTAGTATTACTTTGCTTATTTTAATTGTTCTGAAACTGTAGAGGACTTGAGAAACTATACAAAATTATTTGGTTTAATGAACTCAGTTTTCAACTTATCTAGTCACTAATCTTATTTCCTTTAATAAGGGCATAAACAAAACTCCCCTGGCTCATTAATCCTGAAATCAGAAGTCGACTCCAAAGGGAAAAGTACTTAACATACTTAAAACGTTGAACACTTTCACAGCACTTTCTCACACAAAATCTTATTTAAACCTACCTTATGAGAAAGTTTTTTTTAATAGACCCTTAATAAGTAAGTATTGGAAAGAAGGAAGGAAGGAAGAAAAAGAGAAAGGTTCATTTAATGTATGAGAAAATTCAGAGGAGTTAGTGATTTGTCAAGGTATATTGGGCTGGTGGAATTCAAACCCCACGTCTTTAAATCCATCATTCTTTATTACTCAAAACTGCTTTTGTTCTGCCTAGAAAATAAAAGATAGTGCATTTTCTAGAAAATCACAATATCAATATCAATATCAAATATCAATATGAATATCAATATCAAATGATCAATATCATTTGTGATCTCCAAATAGTAATTCACTGCTAACATTTGATTTCAATTCTTCACCAGTCTCTTATTCTGATTATTTTTATTATTTCACTCACTGTAATAAAATCTTAACTTTAGCTGCAAACATATCCCAAAATGAGACCAATGTTGTCAAATGTTACTAGCAGCTTTAAGGCATGACTTCAGTATTTAAAATTCCTTACGCTGATTCTTAATTTGGTTCCAAGGCTTTGGGCAGAAATTTCTCATTTGCAACTTATACCAGAGGGGCAGGATTCCTTACTTTTTTATTGTTGCCAGTTTCTCCCTGTCATTGCTTTTAGCTCCTTAGTAAATAGTAAGTCTTTCATTCAAACTTCTCAGAGACACCATAGTAAAATAAAAATGCATAAAGGTACAAGATATAAACATGGAAGATAAAGTAGTTTCCTCAGGTTTAAACAGAGTAATAACTGTGTGATCATACTATTCATCTCATACTGTTGTTGGTTGCACCATTTCACTGCTGTGGACTAAACTGTATCCCCTCAAAATTCACATAGTGAAGCCCTAAATCCCGGTGTAGTGGTATTTGGAGATGGGGCTGTTGAGAAGCAATTAGGGTTAGATGAGGTCATGAGGGTGGGGCCCTTATGATGGAATTAGTGGCTTTATAAGAAGAGGAAGAGAGAGAGATCACTCTCCCCACCACGTGAAGACAGAGACAGAAGGCTGCCATTGGCAAGCCAGGAAGAGAGCCCTCACCAGCAACCAAACTGGCCAGCACTTTGATCTTGGACTTTCCAGCCTCCAGAACTGTGAGAAAACAAATTTCTGTTGTTTAATGCCACTGCTGTGGCATTTTGTTATAGCAGTCCAAGGAGAATAATACATGCACCATCAATTTTACTCTAAAATCTGAGTTGTATTTAGTCTGTAAGTAATGTAATGATTAAGACTATATATTAGGGCTTCTAATATTTAGCAAATGTTTCCTGGTCATTTTCATTATTAATCCTCATCAACATCACAAGTGACATGTCAATATTCTCACTTCCTTTCCATGAAGAAACTTGATGAAGGCTATTTAAAAAGCATGATAGTTTTCCAGCTTAGCCTTTAGCCAACCACAGAGACCAGACTTCAACTTGGGGGTCAAAGCTTGTTTCTTTAGGTCCTCTCAAACTCGTTTTTTCTGAGTCATAGATTTCTGGAAAGGGCATTCAATGTTAAGAAATCAGTGATACAAATTAAATTGCCCCCATCCTTGATCTTGTACCTTCTTCTATCAAAGTTCCTATAACATAATATTGCATTTTTAAATATCAAATTCTCTCTCATAGGCCCAGGACTATTTCTCATTTGCTGTTGTTTTTCTTCCTGGCACCTGGCATGGAGCCTGGCACAAAATGAACCTTCACAACTGTTCGGTGAGTGAATAAAGAATTGAATGAAAAGACCAAACTAACATATGAATGCAACATGATAAACTGGTGAAGAACGTGGGCTTTGGAGTCAGGCAACGTAGATTCAAACCCTAGTTACATCATGTCCTAGATAGGTGACCGCAACCTCACTAAAATTTCTTATCGTCATCTGTAAAACAGGGCTAGTAACAGTATGTCACTCAAGTGAGGCTGAAACAAGGTAATGCACATGAAGGACTTAGTGTAGTGTCCAGGATAAAACACGTTACCGTCACTAGTTGCCCCCCCTCTCTAACTATCTATGTTACCTCAGCATATTTTTTTTCTTCTCTCTTGGCCCCAGTTCCTAGTGAGGGAAAAAAAGGATCATGAGGCCTATCTTAGAGTGTTGTTAGGAAAATTCATTTAGAGAAGATAGTGAGTTTGAAAATACAATACAAACACTAGGAATGATTATTATTATTTCAGTAACCAAAAAAAGTAGTCTCTTTGGAAAGCAGTTGTGATAAAATAGAATGAGCATCAAACTAGGATTTGAGAACCAGGTTCTAACCCTGATTCTACCCTCATAATCCTAGACAAGGCACTTAAATTCCTTGGGCTTTGGTCATCTTTTCTATAAAATAAGGTAGTAGTCTAGATAATTTCTCAAATCTATTCTACTTCTAAAACTGTATAAACCTAAATCACCATCATTTATAGATCTGAATTTCTATGGCTTGCCTGATAATATGGCTATAAAACATCACCACATCTCTTGGAGGAAAATGAGCAATCAACAGATATTTTAAAGATGGCAAACTGAAATGTCCCCAGTCGAGCCACAGTCAGCAGTAGAAGATGCAGATTCAGAAAAAGAGATGCTTATGCCCAGTTCAGAAAAATGCTTTTCCACTGAGTTTCAACTGATTCTATATTTTAAATTCTCCTAGTTAAACAATTTATGGTACCTGTATAGGAATACAATAGACTCATTAAAATGATGTAGTAGAAAATTTTTAATGAGGCAAAAAGATACTGATGAAAAACTTTTACAAAAAAAAAAAACATATTATATATCCAGTAAGTACACACACACACACACACACACACATACTCTAGTCGTTAGTACTATTGACAGTCTCTGGGAATGAAAGACATGAAGACTTATAGGGGTGGGGCATATAGTAAGGAATTGAAACTGCATTAAAAACTCTGAGGATCAGGCTGAAGGATTGAGTTGTGTCTTTCTACACGTGCACAACTCCTCAATACTTCAGATTTTGTGCCTTGTTTGGAATCTACAAATTTGGATGCTATTGAGTCTCACCAATTATTTGAGAAAAGTAAATGAGAAAACATATCTTAAAACCTCTAGCCCAGTTCCTGTCCACACAAGATATTGGAGAAATGTTAGTTCCCTTCCAACTCCCCATGTGAGGCTCTACTTAGTAAGGGCAAAAACAATGTAACCCTTTATTCTTCTCCATAATTTAATCCCGTTTCTCAAGATGGCCTCCTGAAGAATCCATTCTAAATAAGTCCATCTCTCTCTCCTGATTTTACAGTGAGTGTCCCCTGCTTTTACAGGTTGGGAAACAATAGTTCATCATTTCATTGCTATCTTCCTTCGTTTTGGGTTAACTCTACACATTTATCATATGGACATATTTTGGGAGAAAGCTTGTATTAGTGTGAAAGCAAAGCACTACTTTTTAGCTGTGCCTACAATAGAGTTGCATAATATATTGATTTTATAACCTGCTATTTCATCACTATCTCTGTATGTCATTAAATGTTTTTCTGAGTCCACTGATAATCACTTCTTATTGCTGAACTTTCTTCATTTGTGACACTTACCTCCCTGCCCATACACACACTGATTCCTCTTTCCTTCTGTACATTTTTCTTTCCTTTTTTAAATGTTCACATATTAATAAAAAATGAAGGGGAAATTTCAGGGATAGAGTAAATTTTAGAGATGGATAAACTAAAATTAACTTAATGAGTTACAATACAGCATTATACATAAAAATATAAGTCCTTTGTTAATTTCATTGTCTTAATTATTTTATTTAACTAGAGTATTATGTCCCTATTTCTTTTCCAGGAAACTACTATTCCTTCTGCCAAGGTAAAGCCAATCATTTCTGTTGACCTCATGACCACATCATCCATTTCATAGCTTATGTGGGTATTATAATAATTGGATGCTTGTAACAGCTAAATCAGAGGCAACTGCAATTTGTGTATTACCTAAAATATTAAGATTTGGGCTTCTGTAACATCCAGGCCTCTTCAAAACTACGTGTCAAACCATAACCAACAAATTAGCTTAAAGGAGATAATTATCCATACTATCTTAGATCAGGGAAGTACAGAGGAGTGTGGGGAAGAGGAACGAGAATTTAAAAGATTTGTTTACTACTATAAAAACCTGCCAGTTCCCTACAATACCTGCAGGTCTAGAATATTGTGCTAAGCCTTACTATCAGTTAAAGGAATACAAATTAAGATAATTATAAGGCAGTAGTTCTGAAGCTTTAGAGTGCTTAAGAATTGCCTTGAAAGCTTATTCAACATGGGGATTTCCAGATCCTATCTCAAGAGACACTTTGAGAGATCTACAAGAAAGCTAGGTTTCTGAAACTTTTAACAAGCATCCCAAGTGATTCTGATGCAAAGCAAGTCCCACGCTTTGAGAAAAATTGATTGACAGTCCAAAAACGTGCCTGAGAAGTTAGCAAAATAAGTAAAAATGATAAAATCCAAAATTGGTGGGACTGTGAACAGGGACATTACTTATCACACTATGGATTTGCTGTAGGTTAGAGAGCAATGCACAGCAGAAGCTACTGAAACAACCAGAGTCTTGCCTGGTATTTCTTTTTGGGGAATCACATCCCAGGGGAAAATCCTAGAATATTTATTTTAATGTTAACATTTCAAGATAGTCAGTGAAGTACTATTTATAATATAAAAATATTAAACAAAAATTATCAACAATAAGGCAGTTTATCTATTTAATAAGTGTTTATTTAGCACTTATTCTGAGAGATAAATAAGCCCTTTACAAATATTACCATTTAATCCTCATTTTAAGAAAAGCTTATTATGGTTAAACAAAAAAGATTTATTAACATGAACATATACTATGTAGATTTTAAAATCACACGTGTGAGTCATAATGATTCATAGAAATATATAAACTAACATAATGTGAAAATAGCAGCACACAAAATAGTAATAGCCTAATTAAAACTTTTAAATAGAGACGTGGGGATTATCAAAGGGATTAGTGATGTGAAAGAATAGCAGTTTGTGAGTATTAGTATTTTTCCTATTAAATTATTTGCTTTATATTTTTTTAAAAACACAATCCTGGATATTTACAAGCTAAGACAATGAGTGAAATAATTTCTGTATGTCAACAATATGAAGATTAAAGGATGGAAATTATAAAATCAACCAATACATTCAAATGAATGGTGGTATTACATATAAAGAGAAAAGAGAATAAATTTTATGTGTTCTAGATTAAGATCTGAAGTTCTGAGTTAATTCTAAAGAATATTTTGAAACTGGAAATATTTTTCAAATGTCTAGGTAAATTTTAGATGTTAAATAAGTGCTAGATTTCATCATTTTCCCCTAGTTTCCTTCATCAGCTTTGGCTAGCAAATGCTGCTCAAGTTTCCCCTGCCATCAGCAAGACCACCTGAATCCCGTCTCCTCGACTCCCTCCTTTCAGTAATGAATCGTCACTTCAGTTATTCCCATACATACTGTCAAAGAAACACTACAAGGACAGCTGTAAAGATAACCCCTATGATGGCTCAGATCCAAAACTACATTTTATGTGCAGATCAATCTTTCACTGAGATTTTTTTTAAGTCCCTTTGAATTGGCACTTTGCCAGAAAGAGGTTGATATTCTTGATCATTTGTTTTAGCCTAATGTGTATATATATATACACACACACACACATATGAATTTGCACTAATATCAAAATAAGGAAGACAAGTTATTTCAAGTTTATTGACATTTATCCACTTGGAGGAAAACTGTCAGATTCTTTCCAAAATAATTAATTTTTGCTGAAAACACTCAGAGGTCTAGTTTTCCCAAAGCAGCCCCGTGAGCCATGCGCTGCGCTGGTAAAGACACACTTCACTGGACGCCATCATTGCTTTCCCATCTGGCAACAGGTGGCCATTAATATGAAATGTTAAACTAACACTGGAATGAAATCCGTGCATAATCAGTGATTTTGGAGAGTGCAGAAGAGTTTGAAAGTCTGAAAACTGCTCATTCTTCTGAACAAGCAAGCTTTCATTCCAAACTCTTCAGAAAGAGAAAATGAGCCACTGGTATCTGCTATAAAGAAGTGGTTTCTGAACTTTCTGCATTTGTAGACATTAAATCACCTGGAAAAGTGATATGTAGACTAAGAATCGTTCTTGTTGAAAGCAGAGGAAGCACTGTGATAGCCCGCCACAACCATGTGGTCCCAGTGGGTGCTCTATAGGCACACTTTATCAATCGCTGTTCGGAAGAAACCTTTTGGGCCCATCAGGCTTCTAAATGTGGCGGCAAGGGAAGTTAGACAGAGAGCAGCTCATCCCCTCAACTCACCATGAAGGAGAACCTTTGAGGAGCAGTGGCTGCAGTACTTACACACATCAGTCTGTGTATCTGGCACACTCAGCCATCCATGATCCAAACTCAAAATGGGTTGGGACACAAGTCAAAACCATGGGTTATCCTGAAGAACCTACATCAATGCATTTGTTGAATTCTGGTTTAACATAATACCCTTGCTTTTATCAAGGACTGTTATCCAAAATATACAAAGAACTTTTTTTCTGTGTGTTTTTGTTGTTGTTGTTGTTTTTGGTGAGGAAGATTGTCCCTGAGCTAACATTCATGCCAATCTTCCTCTGTTTTGTATGTGGGACACCACCACAGCATGGCTTGATGAGCAGTGTGTAGGTCTGCGCCTGGGATCTGAACCCACGAACCCAAGGCCGCCGAAGTGGAGTGCACGAACTTAACCACTGTGCCACCAGGCCAACCCCCTACAAATAACTCTTAAAACTCAACAATAAGAAAACAAACAACTGATTAAAAAGTGGGCCAAAGACCGTAAAAGACACCTCACCAAATAAGATATATGGATGGCAAATAAGCATATAAAAAGATGTTCCACATTATATGTCATTAGGAAAGTATAAATTAAAACAACAATGAGATACCACTAAAAACCTCTTAGAATGGCCAAAGTCTGGAACACTGACAACACCAAATGCTGGAGAAGACGTGGAGCAAGGGGAACTCTCATTTATTGCTGGTGGGAATGCAAAATGGTACAGACACTTTGGGAGAGAGTTTGGCAGCTTCTTACAAAACTAAACATACTCTTATCATAAGGTCCAGCAATCTCACTCCTTGACATTTATCCAATGGAGTTGAAAACTTATTCCACACAAAAACCTACACACAGATGTTTATAGCAGCTTTATTCATAATTGCCCAAACTTGGAAGCAATCGAGGTGCACTTTAATAGGTGGATGGATAAATAAACTGCTACATCCAGACAGTGCAATATTATTTAGCACTAAAAAGGAATGAGTTATCAAACTATGAAAAAACAGAAAGAGACCTTAACTGCATATCACTATGCTAAAGAAGCCAATCTGAAAGGCTACATACTATATGATGCCAACTATGTGACATTCTGAAAAATGCAAAACTATGGAGACAATAAAAATATTGGTGGTTGCTGGGGTTTGGAGAATGGGGATGGATGAATAGGCTGAGGGCAGAGGATCTTTAGAGGAGTGAAAATACTTTGTATTATGATGGATACATACCATTATACATTTGTCCAAACCTATAGAATGTATAGCACCAGAGTGATCCATAATGTAAACTATGGCTTTTGGGTGATTATAATGTGTCAGTGTAGGTTCATCAATTGTAATGAATGTACCACTCTGGGGGTGGGGAGGTGTTGATAATGGAGGAGGTTGTGTGTATGTGGGGGCAAGGAGTACATGGGAAATCTCTTAACCTTCCCCTCAATTTTGCTGTGAATCTAAAACTGCTTTAAAAAGTGTCTTAATAAAAAAATATTTCAATGATAACTCATTCCTTTTTAGTGCTAAAATATTCCAAGCAAAGTAGAGTCATTGGATTAAGTGTCCATCCTCTCAAGTTGACTGCTTTAAAATATGTCTTGTTCATTTGGATATCTAATCCAAATGTGTTTATTTAAGAAGTCTCAAGGCTTTAGAGGTGCTTTGTATATGGAACATAAGGTCAGAAACAAGGTGCCTAAATTTTTGACATTCCTAAATGGCGGGTCACGTATGCGTGCATATGGATGGTTACTATGCATTTGCATCCCATGCTCTCACCAGTACAGCAGACCATGTATGTATTTGATTTGCATGTCCGGTAAAACACAAATGAAAACATGAGAGAAACTTGTGAGAAGCCTGTATCACTCCAGGCTGGTTGGAACTATGAAAAAAAATTTGGATGTTCTCCGAGTCTTTGAATCAGTATATTCAGTGAACCCTAACATGAAAAATATTCTGCACTGACCCTTATAGAATGTCTTGTGAAGAGCGAGGTTTGTTACAATCATGTCCTTTGGGTTCAACGTGTCCTTTTATGCAAATGAGCCTGTCATCTCTTCTCACCAGGATGCCTCCTGCTTATTTCTATTATGTTTGTCTCAAGTTTGAGAATTTCGCCAAGATCATAAGCTGCTGGAACAAACCTTTCTCTTTTTAATTTCCTTCCTTCCCAACTAAAGCCTCAATTGTCAGAAATATTAAAATAGAGATAATCTCTCACTGGAGCATTTGTGAAAATTACAGTGTCCTCAGTGACTTCCGATGTGACTGGGACCGGTTGCTGATAGTAACTCAGATAATAACGCGTTTCAAACAGCTAATCTAGTGAGGCTTTCTAAAAATATTAATAATAAAATCCAAGTGATTTAATTTTTCTAGATGAGTATAACGCAAGCTCACTGACTCCGTGCGTCATCGGGCTCTGGTTGCTAGGAAATCCATGAATAGAACTTAATATGCATTCAGCAACAGGCTGCAGGCGCAATTTATCTCCATGGATGCTCCCTCAATTGCCTTTGAAATGACATTAAGATAATTTTGAAGCATTCGAGACAAGCCAGAGTCGGTGAACACAAAGGAAACAGGCCTTTTTTGGACAACCGTCTGGACTTCCTGCATAGCCCTTTGAAGTTCACACTTCTTGTGCTGTGCATATCTTAATGTATATTCTATTTGGTAGGGATGATGGGACTATGGCCATACTGTGAGTAGCAGACGAGGGACAAAGAACGATGCAAAAGTGTGGTCTTTGGAGGTAGATGCATCTCGGATCAAATTCCAGGTTGGTAACTGACTAGCTTGGGTACATAAACTTTTCTGAGCTTCAGTTTCCTCTTCTATAAAGTGAGAGTAACAATACTCACCTTACAGAATGATTGTAAGCACTAGGCATGTGTAGCTAAAGCCTCTGACACACACACCAGCTCAAGTAATGATATAACAAAACTAGGAGTGGAAGTAGCAGTAGTGGGATAGTGGAATCCCAGCAGCAGCAATGGAAGAGCAGTTATTGCATCCGTAATACCACTGCTACGATAGCTACTACTACTGGAAATCACGGCGTAAGAAGAGAAGACTCCTTTAGCTTTAAAGCTTTGCGCTATCACTGTGACTTCAAAACAAACTAAAAGAGATGTACTTCTGGCAGAATAGTTTATAAAGAGGCCCAAAGCAACCAATTTCACTAAATTTAGAAATATTATCAATATTGCCTTGGGGAACAAAGGATGTGAATGATGGCACTAACCACTGGTAGGACAATTTGTTGGTGGTAGAACTTAGATTTTTGTTTTGCTTGGACTATGAAGCCCAAGGCCCCTAATTCACATCATGAAGAATTCCTTGTTTTTATATCTAAGCAGTCCTCATGACAGAGACAACAAAGATTTTAAAAGTATATACTCCTTCCATCTGCACTGGGAGGTATCTCTGTCTTCCTTCATCAATTGGTCCAGAAAACATTTTAAAGGACTTGATTGTTAATCTATTCAAAGGGACCATGCAAGGTCGATCAGGGTAAGCTTCCATACAGTGGGGAACTTCTACACAGCCAGCCAACAGGAAGAGAAGTTAAACAATCCTTATGATTTAGAAGAATAAACTTCTCCAAGATTTTCTCAGTGTGACTTGAAACTCCATGCATCCATTTCTTTGCTTATTCCTAGGAAAGTTCTAGTTGTGACTTCTTTCTAGTTTCTGAACCAACGTAAGCTTCCCAAAACCCTAAATAAAGACTCATTTGATTTTAAATCATGGAAACAAACACTTCTTTCCTTAAAGGACCCCAGCAAATGATGATGCATCAAAATTGTCTTATATACATGATTGGAAGGATTTTTCCCCAATTCTCTGCTTCTCTGCCTGGAAATTCTCTCACAGCTGTACTCGGCAAAGCAACAACGTTAAAAATGTCTAGGGTGTGGAGTGCTCCACATAAGAGAGATATTTCTTAAGGAAAGATAGGTTATGAAGGTCACAGGGATGACTCTAGGAAAACTTGTGAAGCATCTAAAGCTTGTCTCCTTTCTTTCCTTCCTGCACTGCTCTACTCATATTAAGTGCCACACCCTGTCCCCCAACTCTATGCACATACCTGGGGCACAGAGTATTCATCCATTCGAGTGTCTTGCTGGTCATGCCCTTCTTGGCAATGCCCTGTCAAAAACTCCTGTTCCCATCTCCTGTCTTGTACCATTTTTGGACCAGGCTAGATAATTTAATAAACTATGTTATACTAAGGTGTTAAAGATTGATAATTATTTCATTGATTTAAAAATAGTTACTGTCTGGAGGTCAAGGGTGTAGTGGAAGGAGTGTTGGATCAAATTAAAGAAAGCTACAATTCTAATCACTTCTTGAAGACTTGGAGAGTGGAGGTGTGGCAAGGAACACAGACCTTTTCCACACTGAGGAAAGCCAAAGAATTCTAGGCAACGAAAATGGAAGAAAGCAGAATGCGTGTTAAATGCATATGACACAGTTGGGGCTTCATTTTGTGGTCACAAGAGT
Organism: Tapirus indicus; assembly: GCA_031878705.1. Classification (NCBI taxonomy): domain Eukaryota; kingdom Metazoa; phylum Chordata; class Mammalia; order Perissodactyla; family Tapiridae; genus Tapirus; species Tapirus indicus. The sequence continues at coordinate 101,622,302 of CM062917.1, forward strand.
GTCTCTGAAGGTTTGGTTGAGAAGAGTTCCATCACCAGAGTTGTGATCTAGGAAAGGTAGTCAGGAGTGTTGGATTTGCCTCTGCTCTCTCCATCCAGCTCAAAGACAGCATGGAGGATGAGCAGATCAGCCGTTGTGGAAGATAGGAGAAAAGAATGCAACATCGGCATCTCTCTGGCTCTGCACACTCAGGATGTTTGGCTGTTGCTTCTGCTCTCTCTGTTCTCCCACACAAATCTTTACCTCATCCACCCTCAGAAACAGTTATAAGAACCTCAGGAGCAAGCCCTGATGGTCTAGTGGTTAAAGTCCAGCACGCTCCACTTCGGTGGCCCAGGTTTGGGTCCCAGGCATGGAACCACATCACTCATCTGTCAGTAGCCATGCTGTGGCAGCAGGTCACACAGAAGAACTAGAAGGACTTACAACTAAAATATCCAACCATGCACCTGGGCTTGGGGGAGAAAAAAAAAAGAGAGAGAGGAAGATTGGCAAAAGATGTTAGCTCAGGGCATATCTTTCCCAGCAAAAAACAAAAACAAACAAACAAAAAACCAAGATGTATTAAAAAGAAAAGAAAAGACCTCAGAAGGACCTGTAAGCAGACCCAGGAGCAATGTGGGAAGCGTGAGGATACCAGCTCCGACAGAGAAGCCACGGTTTTACTATTTGCTATTTTCTACTAACAGCGACATAATTGGATTATAACAAATGAAAAGGATAAGATGGAAACTGACAGACCTAAGCAACCATTTCAACCAATACCCTCAAAGTACAGAGGAGGAAACTGAGTCACAGAGGTGTTGAAAGGCCTGTCCAAAGTCACACCCTGAAAATAAGACTGAGCTCCGGTCTCCCGGCTTCCCCTTCAACGCCATTTCTAGGCTATGACCGAGAGCTCCCTGCCAGCAAGCTGTGCTTTGCCAGTGACAAAGTGTCCAAGGTCACTCTAGGACAGAGATTTCCACCTGGAGATATGGAAAGGAAGAACTAGAAGGTATGAAGGGGCAGTCCATCAGTGTCTCAGTTACAATGATAATTTTTCTGATAATCATGAAATTTCTGCAATTCCTCATTATCCTACACTAAAATCATTTAATAGTCATTTCAATACTGAAAGCCACAAAACTTTCTGCTATATCTCTCAAAACTTTCCCTATGTGGATTGAGGTGTAATCGAGAGTGATCAAGTGTGATCCAAACCCACACAGGTTAGTTTCTAATTCCACCACTGAACATGAGGATTTTGGAAAAATATCCCTTCTCTTTTTAGCAAATGTGAAAAGTTAGGGAGTTTTGTTTGCCTGTTGTTTGTATTTTCGACCCTCTGTAGAGAGAGGAGCATGAAGCATATCAAAGAAGTATGAAGGATATCAAAGAAGATTTGACTTATTCAAACAACGTTTGCTAGTTCAAGGGTGGCCACTTCTGCTTAAATGCATTTAGAAGTATTCACACGTTATATTGATCCATGAAATAAAAAAATCACAACTGACATCTAGACAGCGGATTTTTAAAAAGTGGTTTGGCTTGAAAAATTTCAATTTGAACAGGAAATTATAGAGCAGTGGAGTGAAATAGCACTGAGAGGGGCGTGGGTTGGGTCCCAGGTCTGGCCTCCACTGTCAGGGGGGCCGTCTGGTGGGCTTGTAGCCTTGCTAAGCTTCGATTCCTCATCTGAGAAATGAGAAAATTAAACCTGCCCTCACAACCTTCTGAGATAGCTGATGTATGCTATGGACAAGGAAACTAACTCTCAGAAAGTTCCAAGAACTACCAAGTTCACAAAGCTGGTAAAAGAAGAGCCAAAATTCAAAACTCAGGTCGGCTCACTCCAAGGATGACACTCTACCAACTGTACTCATGGTTTTCTACCTGTGCTCTATGGTTACCTGCAAAGTATTGGGGTGGGGAGGGAAGTAAGTGGCAAATTAGCAGGGATCCAGAAACTTCCACTCCAACTTCAGCAAGAGCAGCTCTACAATGATCATTTGTATATATTGAGTTTCCATACACAATTTTATTCAAGAAATTCTTCCCTAGCAAAAAAATACTTTGAAAACCTCTCCTGTACCAAGCTGCCTTCCAACACATACCTTTCGTTTCTTGAGCAGTGTTACTCCAATCGAATTTTCAGTGATGATGGAAATATTCCATATCTGCATCGTTCAGTTCAGTAGCCAGTAGCCATTTGTGGCTATTGAGCACTTGCAATGTGGGTAGTGTTTTAAGCAAATGAATTTTTAATTGTATTAAATTTTAATTAGTTTAAATTTAAATAGCCACATGTGGCTACTGGCTACCATATCAGAGACTTCAGTAATCTACAGCAATAGATGAGGAGAGAAGGTCCTAGGGTGAACCAAAATCGAGCTATGATAAGGACAAAACCTTCATTTTAAGGTTAAACACCACTTGGCAGGAGTAACGAGAAGTTAAAGTGCCTTCACTTCAAAAAATGAAATAAGCAGATAGTGTGGCTTCTGTTACTGTTTGTTGTTGTTGTTTCCCAGAGCTGATTAAATGGCTGTTCTCATCTCCATAATATGCAGCTGAGAGAGCTAGAGTTGAGGATATCTGTGCTCTCTGTATGGAGGTTTGCCTCCACCGAAACGGAAGCTCTGTTTGTCTCCCTAAGTTATTTTATATTCATCTTGCTATTTACAAACAGGTGATTTGCGAATGTAGCACTATTTTTTCCGTCAATAGGATCATTGAAAGACTAATCTCAATTTGCTCGCTCGTGCATTCTTTTAAAGCAGAGCCCCCTCTCCTCCTGGGCTGTGTTCTGCTTCCTGCTCCCCTGGTGAAAACCCAGCCACCTGGGTTTTATTCTCTCCTGGTCAACTGACCCCACCCCAAAGGGAGAAGGGTCTGAGGCAAGGGGGCAGGCCAGGGAGAAGGCCCCACTTCAAGTCACAGCTCAAAGAAGTGAGAAAGTGTTCGTGTAAAATGCCTGTCTCTAACGGATTATTGTTACAGCTGTTTTCTTCCTCAGCAACTAAATAAACACAAAATCAGATTTCACTTTTTTACCTAATTCCAGAGAAACCATTGCATTCATAGTTCAATTCTCTCCCCATGGGCGTACCTTCCCCACCCTCCTCCACATCTCAGTGAATCAAGAATCAGGCCACCCGACGGCAGAGCCTGAAGCAATCATTTCTCACATTGTCACCTAAAGAATGCCTGAACAATGCTTCGTTTAAACAAAATCTGAGACTCGCAGTTTCAAAATGCTTTTCTCCAAGCAGTTCCACGGTGGGCCTGCATTAATTCATTCAGACACACTACAGTTAGACATTAAAATAAAAATAGTCTGAACTAGATTATTCCTCTCCATTGGAATAAAAAGAGGTCAATGGATCAAACCTGGAAGATATAATGTAACACCCAGACAGAAATAAGACTTGTTAAGGTAGAATTCTTTAAGGATTCTGCTTACCTAGTTTCACACACCAGAATCTTGACTGCAATCATTTGCAGGGTCCACCAAACTCAGGGTATCTGTATTGATTCTCTCATGTAACCAATATTTATAGTTAATGTGTGATTAGTCCTCTGTGGCGGGCATCCTGACAAATCATCAGAGCCTACTAATGGACAAGTCCCTGCTCTCACGGAGCAGAGATTTAATAGACAATTAAATAAGATAATTCAAGATTTTGTGAACATTAAGAGCTATGAAAGAAACAAACAGAGTGATGTTGAGAGAGGGTACAGCTACTTTCAGTTGCGTGGTCCAGGAAGGTCTTTCTGAGAAGGTGATGTTGACATTGAGACCTGAAACAAGAGCAGGAGCAAGCCTTGGGTGTGCTGGGCGATAAGGGTCCAAATAGAGCATCAGAAAGCAAAAGCCTGAGCAGAGGAGACTGCCATGATGGAGGAAGTGAGCTCAGGAGGCGGCAGGAACCAGATTCTCCAGATTTTCCAGGACTCTGAGGGTCATGGAAGGAATGAGATTCACTCCCAAGTGCCCAGAAGCAGGCTGTACAATGGTTATGAGCAGGAGGGCAGTGAGAACTGTAGGGCTTCGTGAAAATGACAAGAGGACTTTTTGAGAGGGACAGAGCCAGAACTCTCTGGGAGATCAGGTTCTCACCAGGAGATGAGAGGAAACCCTTAATCCACGCAGCTGAGGAGAGAGTTCTGGGCCCATTTGTCTTTTGCTTCATGTGAGTCCCACATTTCAGGCTTCCCACCCAGCTGCGCGCCCAGCCACACCAGCCTCCTGCAGACCCTCCCGCTTTGCACCCGCTCATTGTACAGTCCTGAAGCTCCGAGCCTCATTCAGTCACTTGCTTTTCCCTCCACCCGAAGTGAGCTTCTCCATGTACCCACATGCTCCACACTTCCTTGCTTTCTTCAGGTCTCTGCTCAAATTTCAGATTCTCAGAGGGGATTTCTCTGTCCACCCAATCCAAAACAGAACCCCTTGTCCTTCTCTCTCTCAATCCCCCTTACTCTGCTTTATGCATCTTTATTTTTCTTCACATCAATAATCCCTACATGACATGCTGTATTTTTATCTGTTTATCTGCTTATCGTCTGTCTCCTGCAAATGGAATATAAACTCCTAGAAAGTGTCGTTCATTCATTCATCCTCCACGTCTATATTAGTGTCTGGTACATAGTAGGTGACTGATAAATATGTGCTAAATGAAGTGCAGCAGTTGTCCCTTGTCCTTTTATACCTGCGAGCCCATATCTGGTGCAGGCGAACCAGTCATCCATCAACATCTTCTGCAGTGGGAGGAGGAAAGGAAGCCCATTCCAGAAGGAAAATCATCTGCTCAGACACTAAACTCAAAACAGATGTCCCCAGTGCACACCCCACAGATGCCCCCTGCAACCTCTCAACTTTTCCCACTGAGTAGCGGCTCAGGAGATTTACTGGACAAATACTTCATGCCAGTATCCTCTATGGGTCTACCATGAAAGATATTTTTCCTTGATGAGAGGAAAAGATTAATATATGGATCAGCAAGAAGTGAAAACACTCTATTGTAGCTTTATTAAAAGCCAAAAGGGAAACATAAGAACCAGCCTCTGTCCATTACACTAGGATTTTCTCAATGGCAGATGCCATAATTGTTCACCAGGTCATCCACAGCCCCAAGGAAACTAGTGGGTTCTCACTACATGTTTGTTGAATAACAGACACTTTAGTTGAGGGGACATGATTTACATACATACAAAATCAACTGGAGAGCAAGCCCAGCACAATAGGAGTTGAAAGCCAAAGAGTCCCCACTTTATCTAAGCCCTCCAAGCAAAAGCCATACTCAGAGATATGAGTTCTCCAATGTACAAGGCTGGCCTCCTCCAGGAAGCCTTCTCTAACTGATCCAGGCCAAACTAGATTTCTATTGCTTTCATAATTGCTGTCATATCTTATACCACTTAGCAGTTTTCCAGTGCTTTAAAACAAGACCACTTCTCCACAAGACTAATATCTTTGAGAGTCAGAACCGTATCAAACGTTCTTCTACATGCCAGACCAGTGCCTAAAACCATGTGGGGAAAGTTAAGTAGTAGAGATAATATTTCCTAGGTATGCTCTGGTTAATTAACAAGCAATCTTTTTCCATTTCCATTTCTCTAAACCATAAGCAACTTAACTATGTTTTTCCACTCTTATTTGCATATCTACTTACAATGTCATCGTGTTTTACATATATATGTTCATTTTGCTTACATGAAATGAAGCTATTTTTCTGCAATCACCAAAATACTGTCAACATCCAGAGCCTAGAGTTTCCCATCTAGTTGCAAATTCTACAACAAAGAGCCTTTCTGGAAGCTTGGTTAATGCTCTAAAGAGATGTTTTTCACAATTCAACTTTTATCTGATGTCAACAGAAACATATTTTTGCAAAATGTGGCTCAGATGCAAATATGCTGAATTCCTAGTTTAAAATACAAAAAGATGGAAGGGGTTGTGGGTAAATTTAAAAAGGGAGAGTAGTCTAATTAGTCAAGGCCTCTGAAATGGCCTTGTACCATGCCCTCCTTGGCCCAGGCTATAAAGAGAAGAGCTTCCAGTCTTAATGTGGCCAACATTTGTCAAGCCCCTTCTCTGGGGAAGACCCCCTATGGAAGGTTGGTGAGAGGAGTTCAACTAGAAAAGATAGACGAAAACCAATAGAAAAATACCAGCAAGATGAATTCTTTCTTCTTTCCTAGATCACTATTTAACTCTTTCTGCTCTTTCCTCAAACCTCCAAGCCTCCTCCCTACCTCTCACTCTCAGCTGAACTGGCTTCTCATTTCACTCAGGAAAGAAAAAAGCAGTGAGAATCCAATTTCCACACACACCGCCACAACCACCGTTCTTACTACCACACCTACCAAGATATCCGCATTTAGGCCCGTCGACTCTGACTTCCCTCCATTACAATGGATCAATGATCAGTGCTCCCATCTAAGGCCAACCCCTGTCTCACCTACTGAAGGACACTGCTGCTGCAGTTGTCATCTCGCTCACGTGTCATCAAGTTTTCTGTCTCTACTGGATCAGTCCATCATCACCCAAACAAGTGTAGGATCTCCCACTCACCTCTCCTCTAGCCGCTTCCTGAGTTCTCTGCCTCCTTTTACACTATAACACTAGAAACACTTGTCTATATTTGCTGCCTCCACTTCCTGTCCTCTCATTCAGCTCCCTCCTGTCAGGCTTTTGACCCCATGAATTCACCGACGGTGGATTCCCCAATGCTGATCCGAAGGCAGATTCTTAGTCAGCAACAGTGACACAATTGGGAACTACCTTTCCTTCTGAAATGTCTTCCTCACTTAGCACTGTCTCTTGGGTCTCTTTCCATCTCACTGGTTGCTCCCCTCAACCTCCTGTAACAGCTTTTCCTCATCTTCCCAGCATTCAAGTGTCCCCAGGGTTCAGTTCTCAGACCTCTTCTCCTTTCCATTCTCATTCAATCTAAGGACTTTACAGTGCCTTCTAGACATTGGCAATTCCCAAATATATACATGTTCCCCTGTATATTAGACTCACATAGCCATTTACCTACATCATGCCTCCACGTGTGTATACGATATCAATTCACACTCAACAAGTCCAAAACTGAACTCCTGATTTTACCCTCAAATCTATTCCTGTCACCATCTTTGTCAAGTAAATGGAAAATCTATTATCCTAGTTACTCGGACTAAAATATGACTATAAGCTCTTTGGGGCCAGGGTCTTTGTCTGGGTAGTTCACCTTCCACATCTATAATAGTGGCTGGCACATAGTAGGTAACTGACAAATACATGTTAAACAAGGCACTGCCACAGGAGGTGGAGTTTAAGTAAAGGGCATTGGAAAGAGTCACTAATCCTAAATTTAAGGCAAGAAGAAGAGGAGCAATTGGGAAATGCTTCATGAAAAAAATCGTATTTTGGTCTTGAAGGATTAACAAGAATTTGACGGGAAAATAAGAGGGAAACTGCTGGCAGAGGGAACAAAATGCGCACATATAAAAAAAAGTGAAAATGTGTGTTACGTTTACAGGACCGGAGCCATGTCGCTGAGGAAAGGGGTAAATGACAAAGCATACTGGGAGATAATTCTGGCAGAGTAGCTTAAGGCCAGATCTTGGAAAGTCTTGTTAAGAAACTTGGAATTTATTTTATAGGCAAAAGAAAGCCGTGAAGATTTTTAGGCAGAGGAATAACACCTCATAGCACTGTATTGGGGATATAATAGATGATTAATAAATGTGTCCAGGGAAACAAAAGCAGGAGCAGTATGGGTGATAGATTGAGGATGTCATGAGAAGCGTATGAAAGTATGGGAATGTAGGCAATAGTAGTTCCAGAAAGAAATGGAAGAGCGTGCACTAAACTGTGATACTAAGAATGGCCAGTAGAGGGCAGCTGTAGGAGAGGCTGTGGGAACAGAATTGCAATGGCATTCTAAGGGTGGAGAAAGATCAATAGAGGCACAAAAGGTTACTAACCTCTAGACTTCTTCCCTGACATCCCGAAATCTTTTAGAACAACTGGAGGAAGTGCAGCCCAAACTCCTGGCACTCTCAGGTGCTGAGAGCCAGATGAGGAAGAGATCAGCCATCGGTAAGACAGGCTCTGGACATGTGGGTGGAAGCCTGTTCCCAATATTTGCATTCATTTCCTCTGAGCAGTGATCCCACATGGAGGTCAAATAGTCATTTTTCCACCTTCCTAGCATTACTTTAAATGGGATTCCACACTAGAGGATTTAGCTGAAGGTAGTATAAGTGGCATGCCAAAGATTGGAGGTGAGAGAAAATTTCACTGTTACTAAATTTTGCCTATGATCAGCCTGGCTTCCAGGAAAGAAAAGAGAATTCTTCCTCTGTCTCCCCCCCTGGACTGCATGGCTCTACTCTGCCCTGAACCCCCAATTCATGCTTGTCCTATTGTTTTTGTATTAAGCTGTATTATAGTTTAAAGAGATTTGGAGGCAGAAGCTAGCTGGAAAACTCAACATGATTCATAAAACTATTAGTATTGAGAAGAATATATTGAGTTTTAAACTATACATTTATGAGTAAACTTTTGGTTCTTGGTTCATTAACACAGGAAATAGGATTTCTTATTCTGTTCTTTGTAATTCGTATTTCCACTTCTCTGTCAATTATTCATTATTAGGCAGCTTCTAAGAGGGCGTGAAGTTAACAGTAACAATTATATTAATGATAGAGTGAGTTATTAAAATTTAGTTTAATAGCCACTATATTTGTGATGATAATTATAGTTATGAGTAACTGTGATTATAGCAGCCATTGTAATCATAATAAGCTCAAGGATGGTCTAATGCTAATTGCTGCATCATAAAGAAGTTAGAATATAGAACTGTAAGTGGATATAGCTATGACTGTAATGCAAAAGAATATATGTGGATATTAGTTACTAGATATTAGCCTTCTCCATGAAACTAGAGCAAAGAAAGATTTTGGTAAATCCAGACTTGGTTTAGATCTGCTTTAGACCTCCTGGGAAAAAATGGGTATGATTCTTGAAACTAAATGCCTTACATTGAAACTAATTTGAGATGTAAGGCATGTACTGATAAGATATTGGGACCTTTAATTCCAAGTGGGCTAGAAATTGAAAGTAGCCCCATGGACCATAGTCCTTGAAGCATCTAATGAAAGAAACTGCTCAGCCATCTAGATCATGTGAAAATACCTAGGAATGGAACTTCCTGAGGGCATTTCTATCAAAAAGACTCCTGGAGCTCTCTCCTCTTTTCATGTCCCTTCATACAGCATAAGATCACACTGGGGAACATGTCAGTCTTAGGACAACAATGGACTATGTGTGCCTGACAATTATAGATAGATGTGTGAGATTTTGCAGTTTATAAATCTTATAAAAATCAGTATACTTGCCCACTGATTGTTTGTCCTTACCTCTATCTCACCTTACTTTCCCTTCTGTCCCAGAAAGATGCCTGTTTGTAAAAATTCCATGAATAGGATGAGAAAGCCAGTAATTTGGGGTAAATGAGTTCTTTAGGCATCCAAGGTAGAAGAAGGCAAACAGAGCCAACGTGATCTTTATTAGATAGAAGAAAATGTCAAGCACCACGTTTTTAAAATAAACACAAGATATACTCATTTCCACACATATTTGCTACAGATGGAAATTTCACTTAATGATGGCTGGTTGTGGACCCTGGCCAAGGGCTTGTAAATACCAAGAAGACATCATTATATGAGATGGCCACACAGACATCCCTACACCACCATCAGAGCTGGTGAAATCTAATGAAATATTTGACAATAATGATGACATCAAGTCGCTCCATTTGAACCAACATACATTGTTATGGAACCATAACAAAAACATTGCCTAATGAGAATTTCCAAGGGAGTTAGAAATAAGAGTAATTGTTAACAGTTAGGAAAGTGCTGACAGAGAAGGGAAAGGAAGAAGGAAAGATTTATTGCTGATTTTCAGTGGTATGAAGTTAAATAAATTTCAGTTATATCAAGGGTGATGAGCATAAGAAATCTTGAATTGATTCCCAATCTATAGTGAATATGCCAGCCAAGAATTTTCCCAAGCCTGTTGGCTGTCCATGCTCAAGCTTTTCAAGCCTCAGAGTCCCTCTCACCAGTAGAGGATGCTGTTCTTCCATGCATAGCAAGGCCCCCCAACCCATCCCAATTCCACCCGGAAAACAGTCCAAACGGGGAAAGGATTCCTATCCGGCCATTTTGTGAGTGTGGTTTTGCACTTCAAACAAGGAGAAGAGAATTTTTCATTCAGCTAAAGTTAATTTAATATTTTAGTGGTGATTTCTAAATCTATCATTTTTAAGGAAGTGAAAATATTGGAGTGAAGTGGGAATGAACTAAATGCTGCTGCTAAAATAGAAACATCAGACACTGTTTCCTCTTCCGTGAATTTCTAGCTCCCAATAGTGAATCTGAAAGCAATGCATTTCAATGAAGAGAGGGTGCTTCTTGAACTGATCAGAGTTTTCCCTCCTGTGAGTAATGAGGCCAAAATAAAGGCTGTGGACTGTAGAACAAATGAAAACAAGACAGTCATTCAAATTAATAATAATAATAATAATAAAGCTGAAGGGGGAAAATTTATCTCCAAGGGAAAATGAAAAAAAAAAGAGATGGGATTTGCCAGGAGGGAAGCAGAGATAGAACATAAAGCCCGAGAAAAGGAGTATAATAAAAAGGAAAATAAGAAAAGAACTCATTCCTCTGAAAAGAAGAGCTTGTAAAAATACAAGCAAGATAAAATTAGACGGGGACCCTTTCTCTTCCAGTAAGCAGGCTTTCATGCATTTGACAAGCATTTCCTGAGTGCCCTGCACTTGCAGAGAACACTAGACATATAGGTGCAGAGCTGAAGGGCACCCAGGTCATATTCCCGGGGATCAAAGAGCAGAGATAAACCATACAGAAATTATAGTTTAGAGAAGAAAGTAATAAATGTTGTGAGAGAAATAGTTATAAAGTGTTATACATGGCAAGAAGAGGGAGTCGCCCCTGTGTTGATGGATGAGTCAAGGAAGACTTCATAAGAGGAACAGGTTTGCAGTTGGACCAACTAAAGGATTTCAATAAGAGGATTTGGGCATTCCTTATAGAGAGAAGAAATGACATGATTAAAGGTTCAGAGTTGGAAAAGTAATTTGTTTTTTAAGTGCGAGTGTTTGAGAAGAGCAGGAGTGGGATGAAAGACTGGTGAGAGACTCTTAGCAACTAAACCATGAAGGCCTTGGAAAGTCAGGGTAAGAAGGGTGGACTTGATTCTTCAGGCCAAGGATTCTCAGTCGGGGTTTGTGCATAATTTTCAAGGGGCCCATGAAACTCCTGTATTTTTGTGATTGTGCATTTTTCTCTGGGAAGAGAGCCATGTTTTCATCAGATTCTCAAGTGAGTCCATAACTCAAAAAAAAATTAGAATATAGAAAAGACACCTCTGATAGGGTATCTGCCCAGGTCACAAAGCCTCCTCTTTTGTTTGGATACTGACCTTGACACACAAGGACATGGCCTCTAGCAGCTGTAAAGTCTGACCTTGCTGCAGCAGTCACAGTTGAATGAAACTGGGGAAACAACTGACCCAAGCAGCCCAATCAGATCGGATCAGATGTGAACGGAGATACCCGGAGACTCAGGATTTTCAGGTGTCTGTCACTACTTTGATTTCTGTACTTCTTGGTGCTAGATTGTTCAAATCTTTCTTAAATTCTGTAAGATAACTCCAGTATCCTTCCAGTATCTTTTTTTTTCTTCGACTGGCTAGCCAGAGTTGATTTCTTTCACTTATAACAAAAGGAACTTTGATTGATATAGAAACTGTATTTCAAACACTGAAATGAAGCAGTGAGAAAGTATTGAAATGTTTGCACAGAGGCATGACATTATCTAAAAATTATTTCAGAAACATCAGAGTTATCTTTGAATTTTTTCCCTATCCCCAATCCTCAAATCCAATCAACACTGTCTTTTATCCATTCTATCTGCACGAGATGGTTAGTTTCCATTCTCGCTGCAGCTATCCTAGTTCAGGTCCTAATCATTTTTCTCCCAGACAATTGAAATGAGCTTCACACAAATGAGCTTTTGAATGGCCACACTAACTCCAGGCTCCAATCCATTCCCCACACTGCTGACAAGTGTCTTTTGAAACTCCTATCAGAGCATATGCATCAGCCCAAAAATCTTAGCCCACACATTTCTAGTGAAAAAGTCTAAACTCTCCAGTCCAGTATTGAAAGCTCATCAGAGTCTGGCCACAATCTACCTTTCCAACATTATCAACCACAGATATTACTCTCAAAGTCACCAGACTCCAGGTCTCTACACATATTGTGCCCTATGTTTGAAATGACATTTCTCTTCTTCTTACCATGGTCATTCAACATAGATGTCACCTGTATTGTCCTTCCCTGCTCAATCCAGGCAAAGTCATTCTCTTCATCCTCTGTATTCTTGTAGCAGGAGATTTTATTACAGTTTGACATACTACAGCTATTTACTTACCTCTGCCTTCCCCACTATCCTATAAGCTGCTCTTATTTATCTTTATATTTAAGACCTAAAGCAATGCCTTCCAAAAGAGAGTACTTAATAAATATTCCATGGATATGCGGAAGGAATCAGTGGATGTAAGAATTAAAGAAAGCAATCAAGAAGACATACATGGGGAGGTATAGAGAGGACTTGGTATGTAGTATGGCCAATCTCAAAACAGTTCAAAAGGAGGGATTGATCAAGGGTGTCCTAGTCTCGAGAAAAGTCAAGGAAAGGACAGAGGGTGCGGAAAGCTCAGTGATTTCAATGATGGGGAGGCAGTTGTTGTGATAGGTTCATAATGTGGAGAAGAGTGGCTGGAGAAATTAGAATGCTGGTATGTCAGGAAGTGGGAAGGAGGCAGAAGAAAGAGAAACATTTGACTTCTTTGGGAAGTAGGGAACTAAAAAGAGGTAAAACCAGAGGGACAGACAGTCCAGTCCAGTGAGGCAAGGAGGGAAATCAGCACTGTCCTAGAGAAGAAGGCAGAAGTTGGAGGAGTTAACACTGTCAAGAGAGAGAGGAGCCTCCTCTTTGAAATAGAAAATAGGTTACAATGAATATTTCAGAAGAAAAATGAGATATCCTAGATCCAAGAAAGGAATAAATAGCAAGAACTGGAGTCCCCTATGTTATCAGTTTTCACTCTGCCGTACGTAGAGTACTTCCGCTGCCTCCATCAACAACACTCCCCCAAGCAAAGTGCGTCCAATATAGAGTCAAGACGAAGGTAGAATAACTATAATTTTGTAAAGGGAAGACGTTAAGGATGTAAAGACAGCAAAGACCACTTGAATTGTATCCGTTTCACGTCAAGGGCACCCTTATAATCACATTTAGTTACACATGGATGGGCTGTGGAAACAGCTGGATGGACCTTAATTTAATTTAACTAATTGATTTATTGGTTTCATTAATTGCTGTCAAAGGATACAAATACTGTTCCCAAGGGCCACAGTTTAGTTGGTCATCACTACAGCTTCTAGAAAAGTAATTGGATTTCTTAGTTTAGCCCTCGAGGTGAGCTATCGAAGAGCTAGCAGAATGTAACAATACAGTGCTGTGGAAAATGAAGACAGAGAACTACCTGCTAATATAAACAGTGCCTTCTTCCTTCTCGTGTTCTCAGTGACACGGTCTTTTCCATTCGTCGTTTTAAATTCCTTTTTATCAGAGTAAATTACTTTCATTTCTTCTTCAAGCACTCTACTATCCTTTTCTTTGATTTCATCTTTCATTGCTCACCTTGGCTTTTCTCCAATTGTCTTAGATGCCATCAAATCTTCTTTATACACAAGTGGAATATGAGTCAATAAATAATTGATAAAATTGTTAACTCAGAATCTTAAACTGACTGCAGTCTTTGAACATAATGTTAAAGCCCAGAATCTTGAGTTATAAATGTTTCTCTTTTTTTAAAAATAAAATTGATACTTTCATTTTAAAAATTGGGTAGGTATTAAGTATTGAGAAGAAAATAAAAATAATTCAGAATCTCAGATTTATTACCTTTTGATCTCTTTCCTATGTATATGGATACATCCAAATCTCAAGGAAAACGAGCTGTGAGTAAAACCTTCAAAGGCTGCTTTACTCTGTAACACACTAAGGCATGAGCAGCACTTTTAACCATGAAACAAAATCAGAGAGAAAAACATTCTCTTCCCTCCTTCCATTTTGCCTCCCTCTTCTTCTCACTCCCTCCCTCCCTTCCCTACCCAGATCTGGCATTTCTAGGACTCTAAAGAACCTGTGTCAGTGCCCAGTAAAAATTAGCAGTGCCAGACACGGTAGCTAATGTACATGCATAAGCTAATACATAAGCATCACTAGATGGGAACTATAAGGCTGGGCAAAGCAGAGAGAGACTGCGGTGTGCAGAAGTGTCACAGCAGTTCAAGGGAAGTTGCTCATCCCTACACACATAGGAGACATCCCTTGGAGACATTTTTCAAAATATTTGCTAGAAGGATGGGCATTTTGAAGCTGCTTAAGTCCAACATCAGTCATATAAATAAAAGGAACCAATGAAATTTGAGCCGTGACCATTGCTATGACTTCATCATCTGCAAAAGCTAGTAGAGCCCAGGGAAATTCAGGTTTTACGATATTCTTAGACTTCAAGGGCATGATAAATTTGTTGCCCCATTTCATACCGTGTGTTCTCCATTCTCCATATGCCTATAATTAATGGATATGCCCACTACAAAATGTAGATTTCCTTTTAAATGTTTAAATTTTGATCCCCAAATTAATTGAGGACTTCATTTCTCCGAGAGCATGTATAAAAACCATCTTACACTGGCAGGATGAATGCAACAATGCATATTGTGATGAAAGCAGGAATACAAAGACCCAAGATACAGGGACAATCTCAACATGCCAATGTCAACTCACAGTCTAGAAAAAGGTTTGACAAGAGAAACTGTCTGATGTCCGCAGGACTGCTGGAATAAGCATGGCTAGTTTAAATCTATAGTTCTCAACTCGCCTATTTAGTTTATTTAGTTTGTGCTTCAACACTGCCTCCCATGGCATTTTACACTTGAGTAATTTTATTATGTGTGTATTCTGGTGCCTTTGCTGTGAAACCATATTGTTGTTATAATATTAGGGAGCTATTGAAATATTAGAACTCAGTTTTTACAAAATAATAATATTACTTTAACTGCCTGTAAAATATAGTTTGCTTACTGCAGTGACATTCACACTGAATTACAACAATTTTGCATTCTACAGTTTCTTAAGACCCTCAATATGCTTTTAGCTTTTCACACTATGATTTGGTTTTAACTGTACACGTAAAATGTAAATACAGTAGCTGCAGATGATATGTTTTACATAATGAACCAGATGATCTCAACGTGCTAAGCTATAGCCCAAGAGAGTCAGAAACCTTTGAAACCTCCCTCAATGTTTTCCAGCCAGTGAACTTCCTTATCAACATCGCTGTTAGTATCATCTTGCCAGCTGGAGGCCTTTTAACAGAAGAACTTGTTAGGCAATGTCTGGTGGAAATATCATTGTCATAGGGTGTCGAGTGGCTGTGTAGTTACCTAGACCCTCTCTGGGGCAATCAGCCCTTTTGATAATAATTCTGAAAATTGATTCATGGGGTCTTACAACTGGAAAGGCTCTTCGAGATCGTCTGATGTAGTTCAACTCCCTCAGTCAGGACCTGCTTCTGGCGACACACAGATCTGTTCTTCTCTCATTAGTTCACTGAGTTTTGCATGTGCAGTTCCTCCTCCGTCTCAGAATCCAGACCTATAGCAGGGGTCTGAATACCTATCCCCGCGAGGCTTCCAAATTTCATTTCATGTTCTTTAAACTCAAAGCTGGCGTTTCTACATGTAGCTCTTTTTATTTAATGTGAAGAATGGGAACCACCAGAAGAAAACCTGGACTAACCCAGAGGCACTTTGCATGAGAAACTAAGGCTGCACAGCTCCCAGGACTAGCTGCCCACCACTCTGTAGCTGTCCCTGGAAATGGCTAGTGAATTGGGGATTAGTCAAAGATGAGAAACTACAAATTGTTTCCGACATGAGGACTCTAAATCCTGCTCTTTCTCCAAAATCCAGTTCAAATATCTCATCCCCCTTACTAATATTAATAATTAATGTCATTTCTCCTGAGCCCAGAACGCTTTGTATACATCTCGACTATAGTTGTTTAAGTCTGTCTCCCAGAGAGACGATGCCGTTTATTGAGGAACGTGACTCTATCTTATCATTTTAGTATCTTCAGTGCCTGGAATAGAATAGCTGTTTAACAAATGTCTGAATATAGAAGAAAATGTCAAAGAAACACATCAAGACGATAGCATACTCTTCTTATTGACCATCAGGGAGCATCAGAAAAAGAATGTAAATATGTATGAAATCTCTTCTCCTCTTTATAAGACCAGAAAAAGCCTATGAATATAAGACCAGAAATAGCCTATGAATATAAGACCATCCTAACCAGTGTAGTACATTCATTTCTGAAAATGAGGCAAGTTTACATTGCCTCTGAACTTCTGATAACTCTGGCCAGTGTTATTTAAATTGTTTCTTATTTGTTCAGATAATTCTCAAAGCCACACATCCTCCAGTAATGTTAACCAATTGCACACTTGCAATACGTAGACGGATTGAAGAAAAGTGCCACTTCCTTTTGTAAATATGCTACACAGCACACAAAATTGCCATTGTAAGTCACTTTATTAATGTCATTCGAAAAACAGATTGACTTCAGGAGCTATTGTCTGTGGTATTTTGCTGCTGTTTTCCCCCCATTCTGCATTCTGTACTGTAGTCTTCACAAAAGAACACTAGAGGGATCAGCTTCATATTTTTCAGAGGCCTTTGTGTTAACCGAGCCAAGTCCAATTATGGCTCTTCCCAGAAGAAGGAAAGAATAATGTTGGCACTAGGGTGTTACCACCCAGAACCACAAAAAAGAGCTGCAAATATAACCAAAATGGCTTTCTCGGCCTTTATAAACCCGGAAACATACGTGGCATTTTCTATGGCTAGAGGCAGCACTTCGGGAAATTACCTTTAGAAAACTGGTTAGAGGTCTCTCGGAGCTTTGAAAAGAATCTGCAACCTGGGGAGGGACTGAAGGAATAAAGAAGCAGACTTGTTGTTTAATAAGGCTGCCAATTTTTTTCACTTCCAAGGGACAAAATCAAGTAAATGTCAAATTTTTCCCAGCTGGTAAGCACATTCAGATTTCAGGCTAAAACCCTCCAAAAGGAGTAGGGCTGATAATGAGAAAGTAAGAACAACATGAATTCCTTCTTTTCAAAATAGAATCAGGAAATAATTCAGTCATCCTTAATCTAGAAATTTTTCTCTTCACTTTGCCTAAACCGTGGCCACAAATAAAGACATAAAGGGATGAAACAGTATAATTTTTGTGTCTATAGACACATGAGAGGAGAACTAATCAAGCTGATGATCTAAGTCTGTCAGAACTAACAAGGTAACTGAATCAGATAAAATTAAAGGAAAAAAACCTCTTGTCTATAGTGTCACACTGTAGCTTTAATTTGTCGATTTCAGAAAGACCTGTCCGCTCCTAAACTGATTTGGTTAATGAATTACCTCGCTTGTTGATCCTCTCATCCCCCTTGTCCCTGTGGTTTGTCTCGATTAAAATAAAAAACACACTGCACTAATAATCTGATCGTACCATTTCTCTTCTCAAAACTTTGCAGTAGCTTTTAATTGCACTAAAACCTGGAACCCAATTTAAAATCGATATTGGGGCTTCAAGTCCATCCATGTCTCAAATGTTCTCATGTCTCTGACCCAACTGCTGGCCTTCCTGCCCTAACAGCCAGGGATGTCACTCCAGGCAGTCAATCTGCTTGACTCCAATAACATCCTGACATGATTCCTCTTTTTCTTGATTGTACCTTTCTCTTCTCCAATAAATAAACACTCAGCCAGCGCACAGCTGCAACAGCCTATTTTTGTTGGCCATGCTGGGTTGTCGTTTATAGGATTTGACCTGCAATATGTCTTGTCTTGTTTCTTCTAAAATCATAGGCTCCATGCCTTTTGACTCCTCGATAAGTCCACAGCACTAACAGCACCAGGGGCTCCGTAAAAGGGGTCGACTGTTTCACTGGAGGAGATCGAAAGGAAGCTCAAATCTTTGTCTTTATAAGCCAAGAGTGATAATGTAGATTCGAAAATTTCTGGAAAGGCAATGTGATTTCCTTCAGCCATCCCCCTTTCTTCCTCACTCCTGATTTGGTCCCTCCCTGCTCTGTAAAAAAAAATAGAAAAAGAACCCTGGCTTTCCTATATGGTGGAACTTTCCAGTAATGTTCTTCCATAAAAGGGATGGGTTTTGCTTCAGAGCCAAGGGGTCTGCCTCCAACAGTTTGGGCTGGGTGGTGGTTTGTTTTTTTTTTTTTTATACTTTTAGACAACGTGGAAGTGTCTGGAACCGTGCCTTCAGTCCCAGCCATCCTAGGAATTACTCAGTGTTTCAAGGCCCCGAGCCAGTAACCACCTCCCAACCACTGCCCAACCACCTCTGCCACGTTAGCTCTACAGGGAGGTGGGTGAGCTGTGGGTTCAGGAAGGCCAGAGTGATGGGGTCTCCCATGCTGAGAAACCCTCCACAGGATCTACGGTAATTCTCACAGGCAAAAAGCCTCTGGTTTCTACCCCTACCTCCTATAGAACTGTAGCGAGAGAGTGAGCTGTTCAGATCTCACTCCCATCTGGGCTCAAAGTTTAAGGCACCAAGACCCTTAGAAGCGGGGCTGTGGCCCACCCATCCAAGCACCCTGGGCCAGAGCTGCCCCCATCCCGGCAGGGCCCCCTTTTCCAATTTGTCAGCCAAAAGGGGAGACTTTTGGAGGGATGCCTTTTACAAATTTCCTCCAGTGGTGGATAACTTATTCTAAAAACTCTACCTAGAAGAACTACGTTTTGCTAATTCCCTCCAAGGTGCCATATAAAGTGGTACAGCTGATCTGGCCTTTCAGAGTGAAGTGGATCTTCATACAGAAGAATAATTAACTTTTTTTTTTTTTTTACTTTTGGGAGGTGGCACACTGGCTCCCAGCTCTGGCGTTTCAGCCGTCTCCTCTGAGCTACCAGGCTGGTAGATGCTCCCTAACATCACAGGCTCCCCAGTCTAGAGCTGGAGAACTGGAACCAGGCGGTCATCAGTGAGTCTGAATTTCTATTGAAGTCAAGAATGAAGACAAAGGTGAGACTTCGTTGGGCTTTGTGGGTTCTGCCAGAGAAATGGGCCTCTGTGGTTGCAGGCAATCTGACATAGGCCTCTTGCTCCAACCAGCTTTACTGACTTGTGTAAAGAGCTGCTCCCTAACCAGGAGGTTGTAATGTCCTTCTTACACACACGCACACACTGTCCAGTATGAAGGGGAATTGGAGTGGGTTTGAATCTTCTCTAACACGTATGACTTGGACCTGTTATTATCCATGAATCTTAGTAAATTCATCTATAAAATGGATAAGAACTGATATCAAGCCCACTCCCTCCTCTTAGGGTCTATCCCTACTTTTCTAATATTTTACTATGGGTGTTCCACAGTCTCCCTTAATAATCTGGTCTCATGTTAAATCATTGTTCTGGTCATGATGTCAACTCCCTGCGGGCAGGGACCTTATCTGTTGTATTGTTACTGTGTATCTTCAACACCTAAAAAACAGCTTGGTACCACAAACGCTGGTTGAATTAATAAACGTCAGGAAAACCTACTTCATCTCCAGTCTCACCTCTGCCACAAACAAGCTGTAAGTAACCTCAAGCAAGTCATCTGAGCTGTCTTGGCTCCAGTTTCTTCGTCTGTGAAACAAAGCATTTGCAGTTCAAAGAGTTTGGTTCTCTAAGACACTCTTTCTCAGCTGGGAGATTATTGCAACCTCCAGTTCTTTTCTCTGCTGAACATGTATCATCTCAAGCATATCCCACATCATAAAGGCACCCCCTGGTGACTCAGAATGCAAGCTTCCAAGCAGGACTGCTTGGGTTGGTATCCCAGCCCTCACACTAACTAGCTCCGGGATTTGGGGCAACCTCTACAACCTTAGTGAGCCTGCTTCCTTATCCCTAAAATGGAAATATAATAATAATATCTCAAGAAGCTGTTCGGATGAGTAAGTGACTAAATTCATGTAAAGAATCAGAAAGTGTGTGATAAATAGTAGGCATTCAATCAAAGTTTACTATAATTATATGACTGTCTTTCATTCTCACATTTTAAATTTAAATAAGTAGTAGTGGCTGGCATTTGGGACTTTTGAACAGCATTCCAATTTTTATTTCAAATTTTTCTCTTTTTGATCAGTGGTAGTCTAAATTCTACATAGAGTGATCTAAGTGGGTATCAAGTACAAGGATAATGAAAAAAAGTTCTGGATGCAACATCCATCTTATTTATCAAGAATATGACTAATAGCATCTTCTATAAATCACAATGTAGTATATGTCCTTTGCTGATCCTAAACCACAAGTTGAAGGACTTCAACCAATGTCAGCCCATCTTGACCTCCACATCTTTATTCTCATGAGGAAGATTTTTATCTCCCTACATTTAAGATCAGTTCTATTATTTTCTTCATTAAAGGTATTAGGAGTGAAAAAACATTGACAAAATTACATTGCTTGTTCTTAAAGTTTTTATTGTTACTGTTATTAATCTTGCTCCAGCCACAGTACCAGAACATAATTTTCCCTTTGGTGGAACATGGTCATTTTGCTATTCTGAGCAGAATTTGTGAAGATTGAAATTGAAAGAGCCGTGAACTACGGATAACCCATATATCCCTAAATGGTTGTTACATTATTATTTTTCTCACAATTATCCAAAAAGAAAAAAAACAGATTTATTTGGAAAGTCTCAGAACAATGAAATAAATACAGTACTGATTTCAAATGCAAATGTCATGTCATTTCTAAATGAGTCAACCTTCAAAAGACAAAGATAAATCAGTCGGATAATTTCTGCATGTCAAAGAGTTTTAAAGGTGATAGCTAGTAAATTGAAGTACACATCAAAGTTGCTCAAATAAAAATGTTAACTATAAGTTACTTCTTCATACATATCTAAAACCTGTCAAGTACAGAGGAAAATAATCTGTCCCACCCCCACCCACTAACTGAACAGATCACAGAAGTAACTGGCTTCTTTCCACCTCCAGCAGTGGCCCAGGGTCGAGGAACAGCCTCGACCTCATGGTTCTAGCTAGAACCTCGTGGTTCTAGCTGTGTGAGAGTCTCTGAGTTCTCGCCCGCCAGCACCAGTCCTGGCAGGGCTGCAGCAGGTCCAAATCCAGGTGGCAAAGCCCAGGACACAGGCAGAATGCCAGATTCAAAAGGCACTTCTGGATCCATCGAGGCTCTAGGCTGTTGGGTTCTAGCTGACTGGTCATCTCAGCCAGAAAGGACAAGGAGTGACTTAATATATGTGCACACCGTGTGGAAATGCACTTGGAGTAGGATTCTCTAAAACACTGAACTTTCCGCAGTCAAGCAAGCAGGGTCTTGGAATTTAAGGTGTGGGTGTTCAACTTAATGACAACACCTGTTTTCACCAGCTCAGGAAGCCTGAGCCCCCCCAGGTTACACGTGTCTTCCATATTTTGAAGAGAGATTGATGCTACCTGTTGTTAATTTATGAAGTGAGTGGGCTGAGAACTAAGGAGGCGGAAAAGTCATGATGTGCAAAAGATTTTTTCTCCCCCTATGGATCAGAACCTTAATCATATCATAAATATTCTTATTCTCCGTGTGGATGACGCAGGTGATCTCGGTATCACAAGGGCAGGTAAATACCAACATGCATTTCTCCATTCCCAGGTGAAGGGGATTTTTGAGTAAACTACTGCCTTTCCACTGAGGTTTATGTCTATCAATAATGGCCATGTAAACATCGCAGCTGGAAGTTTTAGAGGAGCAGCCCAGTTACTTGTTAGCACCCTTCCCCTCTCAAGACAGAATCCGTGTGCTGTGCCTTTAAGGCAGGGGGGCTCACTCCCAACTCCAGTCTGAACTCTGCCCTTCCCGGGCGGTGAGTCAGACTCCACAGGCTCAGAGAAACGGAATCTCCCCCTCTGAGGGCCTACAGCCCTCCTTGGAGTGCCTGAGGGAAATATTTCCCCCAACCGACCGACCTCCCTTCTCAGAAGCCACGGTATTCTTTACTGATAGGGCCAGAATGTCCTAAAAGCCTATGAAAATTAAAAAGTGTAGTTCATGATGCAAGCAAAACTTTTCCATCCCCTCATCATGCAGGACCACCTGGGAAACATATAGACATGGGCTAATGCCAGATTCAGGGCTGGGGAGGGGACCACAGCCAACTCCCTTTTCAGTCTTTCCACAGTACTATACCACACACACACACATCCATACAAGAAATCATTGTCTCGGGTTTGGTGGAAACAATGTTTCAAGACAGGGTGAGAAGAGAAATTGTGAGAGGGACTACAGCCCTCCCCCTGTGTGTGTGTGCGTGTGTGTGAGACAGACAGAGAGAGAGAGAGAGAGAGAGAGAGAGAGAGACAGTTACATAGAAAAGCTGTAACTTTTAACAACTTCTTAGATTTTTTTTGTAGCAGTGTAACCTTCTTTAGTTAATCTTGTTAACCTAGCAACAAATTTATCCACCGATCAAATATAATAGATAATATGAAAAGAAAGGGAGAGAGAGAGAGAGAGAAGAAGGAGGAGGAGAAGGATGAGGCAGGGGAGGGGGAGGGAGAAGGGAGGAGACAAGGAGGGAGAAAGGAAGAGAGAAGAGGCACAAGGGAGGGACGTGGGAGACAGGGAGGGGAAGAGAGAGCAAGATGATAAACTGAAAGAACAATCAAAACAAAGTTCTTTCTGCTTTCCTCCCACACTTCCAGATTTTTTGGCAGCTTCCAATCTCGCTAACATTCCCAAGGGCAAGTTTTAAAGAAATGCTCAAGAGGCCCACAGAACTCGGTCCATGGACACGTTGGAAACTTTCTGAGATAAGGGTCCTGGATTGGCAGCTCTAAAATTGGGCCGTGGAGGAGGAGTCTCCAGTGACCACGAATGCTAAGCTCTTGAAAAGAACCCTGCAGCACTGGGAGCTGTTCCCTCACCCTCCCAAGTCCCCGGGAGAGGTGTGTTAGTCCCCCCAAGGCCAGGAGCTCCAGCGGTTCAGTGGAATCCCTCTCCCCACAATACACTGGCTGGGGAAGCCATCCAGGACTTTTGCTTCTAAATGTTTCTGTCTCGTTTGTTCAAATGTGCATAATAGTATCAGAAAGAAACCAAAAAGGAATCGTTCCTTAAGTATAAAGAAACAGCTGAGGTCAACACGGACTAAGTGAAATAGGACTTTATTTTACATTTCAAATTGAGGAAATGGGATAGTTTATATAACTGAAAAGTTTTCCTGAAAGCAGAAATTAAAGTTTACTTAAGCTTTGCTTCCTAACAGTTTAGTGCAGTACTAACTTGTAAACTGGGGTGCATGTTTACTTGTTTCGTATTCTGTAATGGTATTTTGACTTCAGTTTGAAACACTAAGATGTCAGTTAAAGATCTGCTAATAATTTATTCTTAATTAAAAGATGCAATCCAAGAAGTCGTAACTTTTAACAACTTCTCAGGTTATTTTCTGTAAAGCATAACCTTTGTTAGTTAATCTTGTTAAGCTAGCAACAAATTTATCCACTGATCAAATACATTAAATAATAATATGAAAAGATTTAGAAACCATTGCAATGTACTATTGATTTTATTTCCCTCCTGAAGGGATTTCCATGGGTTTCCTTTCTCCAACCAGTTCTTTAGCCTGGAATGTAAAGCCTTTAATGATCTAATTACAACCTTCTTTCTTTCTTTTTTTCTCCTACTAATGTCCTTATGAACTTGGAGTCAGCTGAATCCATATATTTATCTCCCCAAAGCTTCGCTCATGCTATTTCCTTTCTCTGGAATGACTCCCCAGCCCCCCACCCTCTGCCCATCTCATTCCTACTCATCCTCCAAAGTCTAATACTGCCATCTGTTTAAATTCTTCATATATAGGTGGTCCATGTATGACCTCCATTGTGACTGCTTATTTCTTATGCTCCTCAGTAGATGACATTTCCTGTGTCCTATTCATTGTCGTATCCCCCCCCTACACCTAGCATAACCCCTATGTTTAAAAAAAGAAAAAAACACCATAATTCCCCAACCCCCACCCCAAAGGAGCAAAACGGAAAGCACCAGAGCAACAATTTAAAATTTTTTTCTCAACCATCTGCTAACCGTCTGCAGACGACACTTCCCTTAGTGTATACAGATCATCGCAATACAAAGGAAGCAAAACTTTAGGTCTGGACTGCACAGAGCTGTCAAGTCAAATGGTCGACTTGAATTATCACGTCAAGCCTGATTCCCAGAAATCCTCCTCACCCTGGGTCTCCAGATCACCACCACACCATGTGCCTGTGAGGATGTGCCTTGGAAAATTGAATTGACCAAATGTGTCCATTTGTCTGATTTGGTTTGCCTAATCAATACAAAACAGGTTTACTACAAGGACCAAAAATGTTCTTGTCCATTCCTCTAAAACTCCTAGATCTTAATCTGTTTTCATAGGATCAGGTCCTTGAAGTCTTCTTGATTTTCCAGAGTCTTCCATTTGGCTTATGAAGCACGCCATTAAGTTGCCTAAAGGTGGATATTAGTTTACTGACAGGAACTGAACTGTTTTTCCCTTAATTAAACAGTGCCTTCTCAACTCCATTATATGCTCTTCAAAAGAAAAAGACAAAAAACTATATTTGCTGAAAGGGTTGAGGACTTTTATGAAGCATTTCAACTGATTTGTCGGAAAGCAATATGCAGCACAGCTGTTCTCTCCCCCTAAGCTGGCCTCTCAGATTTCTTCCAGTGCCTTTCTTCCAACCTCTCTCCCCGCCTTCAGGCATACTTTCCGTCTCTGTTATTGCTCTTTCTTGCTTTCTCTCTGCCCGCACCCTTTCACTCCCAGCTCCTCACTACTGTGCCCCAGAGGGAGGACACACAGTCTCCCGTGAGCAGAGAGCACGGTCCCACTGGCACACACACATATCCTTATGAGCATAAGAAGAATTCACTAATAATGACTCAGATACAACCACAGAATTAAACAGAAGAGACATATAATTACTTTTTCCAAACAACTCAAAATGACACACAAATTATCCTGCCCTTATGAGGTTAAAAAAGAAAAAAAGACGCTGCTTGGGGAAAATAATATATACCTCAGAAACTCCTACGAGATATAAATCAATGTGCTTCAGAAGTCTAGATTTTCCTGCATAAAATTCAGAATGTGGCGTTCAATTTCCATATTTCTAACCAAAACAACAACCAAGTCCAAGAGAAATGTGTTTAAAATCAGAACATTTCATGGGTTAAGATAGTCTTCTTCATCAGCATTAGCTGTTTTATGTTCTTTCTCTGGAGTAAATTAAGAAAATAAATCAAACACAATCCTTTCAAAAATGCAAACTAAAATGCTTGATCTAGAAGTATAAGTGAGTGCACTTGGGTCCGGGTAGAAAGGTGGGGGTCGGAATGAAGTGACGGTGGCCTCCCGAGAGGTTATAGGTTTTCCCCGTCCTCACAAGTGTCAAGGGTATCGCAGAGCTGTATCCAAAGCTCGAGAAGAGATCCCGACAACAGGTGTGGTGTCTTCCTCATAAAATATCGTCTATTTCTCTTTCTATCCGCCGTGCTTTACATATTCTCTCAACTCAATAGTTATTCAATGCTTATAACAGTCTAGGCACTGTTGGGGTTCCAGAGACACGGCAAAGAACAAAACAAAGTCCCTGCACTCCTGAGCCTTACCTTTAAGTCAAGGAATACAGACAAGGGAGAAATAAACAGATAAATGGTATGGCAGACGGTGGTAAGTGCTGAGAGGGTGAGAGCAGTTGCTGCTTTACGTAGGTTAGTTTAAAAAGCCCTCACAGAGAAGATGATATTTGAGCAGAGACCTGAAGGGAGTGAATGAGTGAGTCATGTGGATATATGTGGGAAGACTATCTCAGGCAAAGGGAACAGCAAATGCAAAGGCCCTGAGGTAGGGGTGCATCTAGTATGCTTAGGAGCAGCAAGGGGACCAGTGAGGCTGGAGCAGAGTGAGCGACGGGAAGAGAAGTATGAGGTAAGAAAGGTCAAAGAGGAGACAGTGCACATCCTGTAGAGGCCTATCAGTGAATAAATGGATTCTGGACTTTACTCTGGATGAGATGGGACAGTTTTGGACAGCTTTGAGCCAAGAAAGGACATGACCTTAAATATTTTAAAAGGATCATCTGGCTGTTTTGTGTAAAATAGACTAAAATAGCAATGGTAAAAGTAGTAATAAGCAATGACGTACCTTGAAGATAGAGCTGCCAGGATTCAATAGATGGATTGGTGCAGAGGATGGAAGAGAGTGGGAGCAGTAAGAGAAAGAAAGAAAGAAAAGATGATTCAAAGGTTCTTGCCCTGAGCAACTGGAAAGATGGAGTTGCCATTTACTATGATGTAGGATCCTTTCTTTCCTTTTTTTTAAATGAGAGAAATTACACCACAGTTGTATTCTGATGGAAATGATTCAATAGAGGAAGAAAAGAAAATGATGATGCTAGAGAATGAGGAAACAATGCTGGAGATGCCCTTGAGTAGGGAGAGGGGTTGGGACTGGCCTTGGTTAAAAAGCATGGTGAGCTCATCCATCCTAACAGGAGTGAAGATAAAGCTGCAGGTGAGTTAGTAGAGGTAGTGGTGAATTTTCTTCCATTTGGTTCTGTTTTCTTGGGTCTTCAGTGGAAAATTAGGGTAGGGGATGTTTCCCATTATCCTTCCCAATTTGCGCCTGACCCAGTTGCCACCTCTGCACCTCCATCCAAACCCTCCACTGTGTCCTCTGGAGTAGGTTATCCATAACCAGCAAGCCCTCCCCTGGGTGGTTATTCAACGTTTTCTTTCAGCCCACACCTACCCTTCTACACTTGGATGTACACTGCAGGGTCTGGGAGATTGCAAACATATTTTTGCAGGCCCCCTGCCAGCTGGCTTCCTTCTGCTAATGGAAGACAGTGGAGAACAGAAGGTGGGAGGGAGGGAGCAGTTTCTTGCTTCTGGCTCTGATGGTGTGGTAGTTGTTGGCAATTGTGGTAGTGGGAGTAGGAATCAGGGAATTCTGGACTCTGGCAGCCCAGCCAGGGAGCACATTCTTAGTGGTTCAAGCCCTGGCTCAGATGGATCCAGAACAGACTGTGACACTTTCTCCAGTAGCACAGTGGCAAGGCCTGCCTTATGGGCATTAGCAGCTTCGGATTTCTGAGAATGTGCTTATCCCTTTGTACTCTTTCAGCCACCTCATCCTTTTTTTGCCTCAGGTCCTGCCAAAAGCTTTGTAACCAGCTCCTTGAATTAAATCCCCACGTATGAAAGACATGGAATAGTTTCTATTTTCTTGACCACCAGTCTCTGTCTGATACACAACCAATAACCTCAACCCCCTTTTCAAGTGTTTCCTCCATCTTTTTGCCTTAGTTAAAATGTATCTCTTCCTCGGTGATGCTTCTCTGCGACACACACATAAGCCACTGTTTATCATCTCATGGCCCAACTATTCTAGGGCCAGGAGCTAGTGTTAATACCCTCATCTCTCCCTATCACTGCATTCAGACCATTATCCTCCCAACCTGTCTTCTCAGATCCTGCTCATTTAGACCAATTCCATTTGACCTTACTAATCTTTAACCATCCCATCTTTACCCAAGCCACCATCTTGTTATTCCCTTTCTTTAATCAATGGTTTCGGCATTCAGCCCCAGACTTGGTTTATATCCAAGCCCTGTTGAAAGCCTGAATGATCTGTGTCTACATGGATGACCTGTTGACCCATCCAATATCCTGAGCTTTCAGCTTCTTGGCCTCCTCCACATTCTCTATTCCATTCAGTCCCTCATTCATGTCATCACCTCTATTTTACTTGTTTCATAACAAAATCACTAATTTCCATACCACCTTCTTAGTCACAAACTCTCCTATGTTTAGCTTGCTTGGTTGGATACCCCTTGGCCTGTATTCAACCTCACCAGTGCTTCCAGTTTATTGATCCCTCTATTTTCTCCTATTTAAATAACGCTCCTTTCCTTTCTCCATTTCCCTCCTGAGATAATCTCATTTCATGACCCATTGTTTCACCGTGGCCAATATTTTGACTCTCTTGCTATACCATCTTTCATCATATAAGTCTAGCAAAACCCCAGTCCTGAGTTATCCAACGCTTTCTCCATGCCTATACCTGAGTAGGTAAACATAGCTAGGGAAAAGAATCATATAACCTGGCAGATTGGTTAGTTCCTTTATAATTTCAGAAGCCCAATCTCAAACAGGCTGTGAACGTAATCAGCTCTAGCTATCTTAATATTTATCTCTGGCCTGCACTCTCTCACTCTCTCCAACTTTTTCATAAAAAATTTTAAATTCTCTTTAAATCTTTAACCCATCCTTCAGCCCGTTTGTTCTCAGCATATGGTGATCTCAGATGTTAATTCATAGAGAAAATAGATGCCATAATAGGGGCTGTCCTCAACTTCTTTATAGCAAATGTGCAAACACATCTATACCTGACCATCATTCTTACTTCCTTCCTGTTACAATAAAGGAGCCACCCACAAACTTATTTTAGGTGAATCTCTCCACTTTTGCTTTAATTCTCTCTCTTCACAAATTCTCAGAAACCTACCACTCGATGAATGCTTCTCTCTGCTTTTCATCTGGAGTCTTCCCAGTGATTTCTCTTTTCCTTTTTTTTTTTTTAAACATTGAGGTGAAACTCAAGTAACATAAAATTAACTATTTTAAAGTGTACAATTGAGTGACATTTAATACATTCACAATGTTGGGCAACCATCACATCTATCTAGTTCCAGATATTTCATCACCTCAAAAGGAAACCCCATATCCATTAAGCAATCACTCCCCATTTCCCCTTTCCCACAGCCCCTGGCAATCACTAATCTGCTTTCTATCTCTATGCACTCACCTATTCTGGTATGTCACATAAATGGAATCATACAGAATGTGACCTTTTGTGTCTGGCTTCTTTCACTTAGCATAGTATTTTTGAAGTCCACTCATATTATAGTATATATTAATACCTCGTTCCTTTTTGTGACTGAATAATATTCATTGCAGGGATATACCACATTTTGTTTATCCGTTCATCAGTTGAACATTTGGGTTGTTTTCACCTTTTGGCTACTGCGAACAGTACTGCTATGAACATTTGTGTATTTTTTTTTGAACACTTGTTGTCAGTTCCTTTGACTGTGTAACTAGGAGTGGAATTGCTGGGTCATATGGTAATTCTATGTTTAACTTTTTGAGGAACTGATAAACCATTTTCCACGGTGGCTTTCCCATCAACTTTTAAACATGTTCATGCCTCTCCGATTGAAAAAGAAAATCTGAAACCCATGACCTTCTTCAGCTACTGATCTTTCTCTCACCTCCTCTCAGAGCAACTTCTTGGAAAAAGTTGTTTATAGGTCATTCTTCTGCCACCAGCCATTAAATGTTGGCACTCCTCCAGACCCAGTCCTATGCCTCTTTCTTTTCTTTTCTCTATGTTGTTTCCCCCATCGATTCTGGCATCCCTCCAATCTGTTCTCCAAACTGCAGCCAGTATGACCTTTTCAAAATGCAAATCTGATCATGCCACCCTTGTTTCAAACAATCAAAAGATTTCTATTGCTCTTGGGTAAGACAAAAATCCCTAACCTACCTGACCCTGCATGGTCTCACTGCACTTCCTCTCTGGCCATTCCTCTCACCAGGAGCTCTGTCACCTGAGGAACACAGCCACATGCCCTCCTTTGCACCATAGGCCTTTGTTCTCACCATTTCCTCCTCCTAGACTATATCTTTCTCTGCCCCCATAGCTTTGCTTGTTAATTTCTATTCTTCATATTGCTGTTCATTCAACACTTCTGTGAAGCCATCCTTGACTGCCATGATTTGGTGAAATCCTACCAGCTCTTATACCACTATTCTCTTAGTTCAACCTGCTATAACAAAAATACCACAGACTGATGCCTTAAACAACAAACATCATTTCTCACAGTTCTGGAGGCTGGGAAGTCCAAGATCAAGGCACTGGCAGATCTGATGTCTGCTGAAATCCTGCTTCCTGGCTTATACACAGCCACCTTCTCACTGTTTTCTTCACCTGGCTGAGAGCAGAGAGAGAGGAAACAAGCTTTCTTGTGTCTCCTCTTCTAAGGACACTAACCCCATTCATGAGGGCTCCACCCCCATGACCAAATTATCTCCCAAAAGCCCCACCTCCAAATACCATCACACTGGGTATTAGGCTTCAATGTGTGAATGTTGAGGGGACATAAACATTCAGTGCATAGCAACTATAATTGGTGACCCTCCAAAATTCATATGTTGAAGTCCTAACCCCCAGTAACATGGAATGTGACTGTATTTGAAGACAAGGCCTTTAAAGAGGAAATTAAGGTAAAGTGAGATCATATGGGTGGGCCTTAATTCAATATGACTGGTGTCCTTATAAGAAGAGGAGATTAGGACACAGACACACACAGACTGAGGGGCAACCATGTGAGTATACAATGAGAAGCCTGCCATCTCCAAGCCAAGGAGAGAGGCCTCAGAAGAAACCAACCCTGCTGGTAGCTTGACCTTGGACTTCTACCCTCCAGAACTATGAGAAACTAAATTTCTGTTGTTTAAGCCACTCATCTGTAGTATTTTGTTATGGCAGCCCTAGCAAACTAATACAATCACCCAGGTTATTTCTATTTTGATCTTCGAAGTCACCTTATAGTCCAAAATGGCGGCTGGAAAAAAGAAGAAAGGCAAAAAGATGAAAAGGATTCTATTCCCAAATAACTCATTTTCCTTTAAGCAGCTCCCCTAGAAGTCACACACAACTCTTCCTCTTCACTGACCAGATGTTGGTCTCATGGCCACTCCTAGATGCAAAACAAGTTGGGAAATGTAACTTATCTGGCCTACTGCTGTCCGGAATGAAACCAAGATCCTGTTACTAAGGAAGAATGAGAGACTAGAAACTGTATGCCAGGTAGCAATCTCTGCCACAATGGGTAAGTGTCATATAACCCTAGGGAATTTAGAAATACATATATAAATGATGAAGTAAACTAAATCCATAGTATTAATTTGGGGGTTATGTATAGACACAATCTGTGTATACTTGGTATTTTTATATTTTTAATGCATAAGAGAGTTTGGCACACTGGAGAATCTGATGAATTAGTTCTGTGAATCCCATTTAAATTGTATAATTAGATAATTTATTAAACTTTTAATTTCAAAGGCGCAAGAGAATTTTACTAAGTTTATAAGTAGTACCAAGATATTTAAAAAGAACTTAAATTTCATGATATTTGAAATTTTAATTAATTGGATTTCTTAAGATTTACTTAAGTACTTAGAAGATTTTACTTGTTAATTAGATAGCTTAGGATATTTAAAAAGCCAAGTATTTTAAATTTATAAAATCAGTTTAAAATGTTTAAACAATTTTAATTAATTAGGTTTAAAGATCCCCTTGAAAGTGGTTGCTGAAATATGCTACATTTTGAATAAAATAATAAGATTTCTAAGCTGAATGTAAAAGACTGAGGAAAAATTAAGTTGGTTCTGTAACATGTCAAATATTAATTTGAAAATCCAAAAGAATCACAAATAGTCTCTTCTGTGCATAGAAGCTGCTCTGAAGGACACTAGAAAACTTCATATTGAGAGGTGCATGTTTATGAAAGACTTAAATTATTTGAGTCTTTTTCTTTAGATAATGTGAGCTCATTGGAATCTTTGGAGCAAAAGAATGTCATGATCACATTTGTGTTTCACAAGATAATTCAGACGGCAGTGAAAGGTCCTTTCCTGCTTTTCTGCCAGGTGAACTCCTACTCAGTTCTTCAAGCATCAACTGCAAGGTCACTGGCTCCATTGGCCTTGACTCATCCTGTATTATGACCATTTCATTTTATTGAGGTTATTTGTGTCTGTCTCTTCTAGCAAATCATGAGGCAACACCACCTTACTCATTTTTAGGGGTTTTTTTTTTTTGTGCCTAACATGGAGCCAGATACATCATAGTCATACAACATACATTTCAGTTGAATAGAACACAATTGAAATGTAAAGCTTGGGACTTGATTCTGAATTCAGTTTAATCCCACCAAATTATAGACATCATAAGACACCCTACCTAAGGAAGAGGTGATCTCTCCTTTCCTGCCACTTTAAAATTTTTATTGCAAATATAATTAAATAAATAGCAAGTCATAATTATTAATTATTTGTGTCCAAGATACATCTAGCGCCACAGAAAAGAACTGGCTCTTCCAGCATTTCCTATCAACAGGTTTTCGGCTGTGTACTCACTTGCAAATAATTACACATTTGCAAGAAAGAAATGTGTTTGGGTTGGAAAAAGTCCCAGCAGGCCCGTTGGGTGGGCATTTGATTCCTTGATAAAAAGCCAAGTCCTGCTGTCTGGAAAGGAGGAAATTAGAAAAGGGGCAAAGGACCATTTGCTTCAGGGCCTGAAATAACACCAATTTCAGCAAGAACTATGAGCAGCAAGATAGCTGAATTAAACAGTGGAGAAAAATTGCTAAGACTTCTTTAGCTATAAAATAGCTTAGAAAATAACTTCAAAATAATTTCTCAGCATACAGCAATATTTTGACTAAGAATATATTGAAAGGCAATTTAGCAAGATATTTTAGAGGACTTTAACATAGTAAAAGATATAATCTTTTTAGATCCGGGAGAGAGAAATAAATATCAATCCAACAACAAAAAACCTCTAATGTACCTTTTAATCCTGAGATTATATTTTGTGTGTGTGAGTTATTTTCTTTGTGTGGGTGTGTATATGTCTCTTCCCATGCCATCTCTCTCTCTCTTTCTTTTAATTATACTGTAAAAATCAAGCCAGCAGGAACTACTTCTTAACATTTAATCATTATCCACCCTGGCTGTTGTAAATTTCTTTCTTTTCTTATTATGGAGACATTTTTCTTTCTATTGCCCATACCTCTCTCCAGCACATTAATTATCTTTCCCGTGACAAGCCCCTAATCCATTTTCCTTGTGTGAAATCTGTAGCACTTAATGAAGATGATTCTCACTTTGTAAAGACTTTAGAAGGGACTTCTCAGATCCTGTCTGAATGAGGGCCTCTTGAGTCATATGATGAGCTGAGAGTGGAGCCCTGGTCTCTCAGATTTGATTAGCAGGTCCAGATGACTTGCTACTACTCTACTCAGCCCTGTGATTTTAGCAAGAAAAAAGGA
The DNA here is from genome assembly GCA_031878705.1 of Tapirus indicus. Taxonomy (NCBI): domain Eukaryota; kingdom Metazoa; phylum Chordata; class Mammalia; order Perissodactyla; family Tapiridae; genus Tapirus; species Tapirus indicus. The sequence continues at coordinate 101,655,685 of CM062917.1, forward strand.
AAAAGAAAAACAAGAGTAGCTATCTGGGTAATAGCAGGAACAGGTCTGAGAGGGGAACACTCACCTGCCATATATGCACTATAGCTGAACACAGTCATTAGCTACAGATGCCTGGTAATTTGAAGTGGGGGCCTTTCTGCTTCTTATCCTAGGTAGTCTCAGAATTGAAACTAGTGTGTATAAATAAGAACCTATTCATCTTCCACTGGGGCTTAGAATTAGTGATTCTAGCATGTGGTTTTCCCTTCCTGTATCTTCATGACCTTTCTGTCTTTCAAACAATCAGTACTCTATGATTATGATATGCTTAGGTCTGCTTTCACTATTCTCCCTCAAGAAGAAAAAATATATACTGCATTAAATCCCAGTTCTGAGAAAACAGTGTCCAGGTCTAAAAAGTAGATGTCATTGTGACTATCACCAAGGAGCTTTGGTGACATGCCTCCCATCTTCTCACACACTTGGGAGGAAAGCCATGTTCCAGCCTTACGCTATCAGAAACATACACCCTTACCAGATGCTAAGTAGATTTGGAGTTTCCAATATTCAAATATTCCCCCAAATTAGTGACAAACACACACCTAGGGGTTTTAAATCAGAGCTATACATCTGGCCACTTATGGACCGCCTGTGGCTGCGGTGGCAAAATCAAAGTCTGGGAACAAGATGGTATGATTCTGAAATAAATCTAAAGAATAGAGAATAAGTGATGGCTTTTTTCAGTAACAATAATTAAACTGGCTTTTTCTACCTCTTGGAATCAGATGAGATAGAAATAATAACAACAATTATCATTTATTGAGTGTAGTAAGGTGTTCCTTTCACTGATGCTTTGAATCATCATAACAAACCTATAAGAAAGATATTTTTTATTACAGTTTCCATGTTAAACGTATGTAGGAAATAAATTGTAAATTTGTGTTAACTTGCCCAAAGTCATAGATTTTGGAAATAGAAAAATCGAGTTTTGTAGGCTAGGATTTTGTAATGTCAGTTCTTGTACTCTTAGCCACCACCTCTGCTCCATTAGGGCACAATCATCCTGGAGCCCTCACCCCACCCAAGCCCCAGGCAGAGCTTTGCTCATATCCCTTCTTCCAGGCCCAGACCTCTGGTGGAACCCCACCAGCCAACAAGCATGAAAAGGAGCATAAATAGATTGCAAAATTTTTGTGATGTAGATGAAGCATGACCCAGAAAACAAACAAACATAGGAATACCATCTCCCATAAAAAGTCCAGCTTGGGGGCTGGTCCAGTGGCCTAGTGGTTAAGTTCGGCGCATTCTTAAGCATTCTGCTTCGGAGGCCCAGGTTCAGTTCCCGGATGCAGGCCTACAACACTTGTCGGTGGCCATGCTGTGGTGGTGACCCACATACAAAATAGAGGAAGACCGGCACAGATGTTAGGTCAGGGTGAATCTTCCTCAAGCAAAAAGAGGAAGATTGGCAGTGGATGTTAGCTTAGGGTGAATCTTTCTCAGCAAAAATAAATAAATAAATAATTAAAAGTCCATCCTTGATTGCTCAAGGCAATCAAGATGCTGGAATGTAGCCTGAAACCGTTTACCCTCCGACTTTCACAAATGCTGTTCCTCTGCCTAGAAAATTCTCTTTTTTTCCCCTTTCCCTGCCTCATCCCAAACTTGACTTCACTTGGAAACTTGTATTTTTGCTTCAGACTCAGCTTGAAACTTACTTTCTCCAACAAGCCTTCCCCAATCCCCTAGTCCAGGGGAGAAATCCCCATTGTGGGCTCCTGTGACCTCCTATACTTTGCTTATTATAATATTTATCATCACTTATCATATTTTGTTTTATTGCCTTTCTTCCTTACTAGGTTATAAATTCCCTGAAAGTTGTAGAATCACATTTGCCTTATGGCCTATTACACAGTAGGCTCTGTACACATAATTGTTGAATTAATGAGTAAGTGAATGAATGATGAAGCAACACATCTCTTGACATTACAGAGTATTAAATTCTGAAATGCCTTTTATAGATAAAAGATAGAAATGTCCTTTTTCTGAAAATCCTAAAAAGTAGGATCAACGGTTATCTATCTTAGATTAGCTAACTGTCCTTTCTAGTCCTATCATTCCTTTTATTTTCTTTTTTAACAAAACTGCCAACACAATCTTTAGATTAATGATAGCCGTGTCGTCATTATCTCACCACTTCAGCAGATGAGCGCCTGAGATGGAGGCAAATAGCAGGACCGGCCTCTGCCTAATCAAGCGCTGAACAGCACTTGTCTCGAGGCGTGATGGCAACCATTCCACTTCTCAGTGTTATTGCTATTAGAGGTTAAAAGAGGCAATAAAGGGATTTTTGTTAAGTAGAAGTCTTTAGTCTGTGTAATTTTACCCTCACCGCTGATTGCTGATTAATCTACCAAACTTACCTCCTTTGCTCCAAGGTTTTAAAAAAAGAGGTGAAGTCCCATGTTACCTATGTGAATTTCTGCACAAATATTTTACTATGTTTATCTGACAAAGGTAACTAATTCAAGACATGCCATTCTTAACGCTTACCTCTACCAATACTACTAATTAATCTACAATTCCTTGCAGAGTCGGAATAACTGGACTGACCAATTTGTTGGATACTTTTTAACACAAGTGTCCCACAGAACTTTCTAGATTAATTAGGGGCCATGGTGTATGGAAATTTATATTATTAGTTTCCTGCATGACCCAAATATAGGACTTGACAGCTTACTGCTGAGTTTGTAAACTGGAACATTCAACAAAAACTAAAAATAAAGAAAAGAGCATCAGTCATTAACATAAAATACTCCCTCTAAATTTTCATATTCTCTGAAGGAGCCACCTGAACCCATTTAATCTATGTTAGATGAGAGAACTGAGGCACTGAGAAATCAAAGTCATAATATATTTTAATAATCAAATAAATGAATGAATAAATAGTGATCATATGCCCGTTTCCCTTGGATTGATGTTTAAAATCTCTAACAGGGTTCACAAGGCCCCTCAGGATCTGCCCTTCACTTACCCTGCCAGCATCCTCTCTCAACCTCCCTCCCTTGCTGACTACCCTCTAGAGAGACAGAACTTCTTATATTTTTTCAAATATGTTTTACATTCTTTTGCCTTGGAAACTTCAAATGTGCTGTTCTCTCTGCCTGTAGCTCTCCCCTCACCCTTTGCCCAACACTGGGAGATGCTTCAGTTTCAATTTAAGTGACACTTTTTCTGAGACATCTTCCCTGGCACGGTCAGCTTCCTTTCTGTGCATTTCCAGCACCTGTATCTCCCGGTTCCACCACATACCCCACCTCCTTGGCACTGCCGCCCTAACTCTGAATCTCCCCTGGTAGACTCCATGTTCCTGGAGGGCAGAGTCTGTGTCTGTTTAGTATTACACAGGTATCTTTTTGTTGCAAATGACAGAAAGACTACTGAAACTCACCTAAGCTAAAAAGAGACTTATTAGCTATAATTCAGGCATTCCAGAGCCTCACCTGAAGCTGTCAAATCTCTCTTTCTCCTTCTCCATCTCTGGCTCCTGCCTATGCGTCTCTGTATATGCTAGTCTTCTTCCGTCTCTGCCTCCCTTCATCTTCTATGTTCTCTCTATCTCGATCATCCCTTCATCTCTAGCTATCTAACTTTCACCTGTGCTTCCCTCTATATGTTAGTCTTCTTTCTCTCTGCAGATAACTTCCTCCATGTGTTGGGAGAGAAGGTGGAGGGTGGGGGTCGTGGTTTGGCTATAAACAGCTCCGGATTACATCATCCCAATTTAATGATCACAAAGGACAAAGAGCCTCTCTCTCCTGGCATTCAAGTATAAAATCTGAGGATGGGACACTGGATTGGGACCAGTGCTCTGGGATTGGACTAATGCTTGGACCAATCACTGTAGCCCAGAGAAAGAACAGCTATGATGAATCAGTCCTGGGGCATATTCCCAGCCTTATGTCCAGGGCCAGTGGGGTCATATGGCAGGTAGCCCTACCAGAACTGGAATTGGGGAGAGTCAATTTCCTCAAATGAAAAGGGGTACTGTCACTAGGAGAGAGGAGAAAGTGATGCTGTGTGAACAAAACTATACAATTCCACCCACACTTTATTAACATTGTATTCCCAGGCCCATCATTAAATCTGTCATATAGTTGTTGATGAATAAATATTTAGTGAACTAATGAATAAATTAACTTAGGAAATGGATTTGGAGGACAATGTATTTGACATATTAATATTTGAAGTAGTGGAACTCATCAGTGAGGATGAAAAGAAATACACAAGATATTTCTTACTACAGTAAGAAAAAGAAAGCAACATGTTGCAATGGATAAACAGCTAATACTATGCTTGGTATAGGATTTGCAAAAGGAGTATACTTAAAGTCACATCACAAGAATATCTACTGGAATTTTAATATATTTTGACGATTACATAACGTCCTGCCTGGCTCCCTATTTCTAGACCCAGGCAAGCCTGACTAGCAGCTGTGCCTACAAAACTCTTGCCTTTAAGCACAGGTCTACCTTTTAACTAGAGCCAATCTATATTCTAAGCAGGGTGGATAGATACATCTCTATTTTTATGGTCCTCTATTTCAGAATTGAGACATTCTTGTGACTTCAGTCCCTTGGGGCTAGCTACCTGCCTTTTCTCATCTGAGCCTCTGTACACCTGTATCCTGACCCCAATCATCCTAGCCCTGCCTGTGTTCCTCTTTGGTTTCCTACAAATTCCTTTGATCATTGGACTTTGGATAAGTTCATGTTTACTGGACTTCCTGTCATTATCTGTTCTATTCCTGGCTGGATTGAAATGGTACGTCTGGACATCTGGACCAGCTCACCTCACTGTACTCAATTCAGTGGGGTGTTTTCCCCTGAAGTGATTTTCTCACCCTGGATCCTCTTTACATGCTCACTGCTCTCAGGTGAATAGCTCCTGGACACGAACCTTGTTTTGACCCATAAGTTTGCCTGGCCCATTCCATTAGGGTCTATTTTCTGGTTACTCACTCCAACTGAGATAAATAATAATTTTCCATAAAATTTTATTTCATTTTGAACTTCTAGAATTAGTAAATAGAGATACCGTAAATAATTACTTCCATCACATAATCTAACAGTAGAGATTTACCACACAGAGAGAGTGAAATATTTAGCATCATTTTATCACACCTATTAGTTTCCCCAGTAGGATGGCACATTGTGCCATTTGACTCTGAAATGCCCTCATAAAAAATTGTAGCCGGGTCAAATACTTCCTTGCCCAGCAAAGAAAAAACCTATATGATTTACTACACATTGTTTTATCAAACACTAATTTCTTTAGTCTCTTGAGGATACAGCACTAACTTTCAATTATATCCTTAATATAATCCCCAGAATATGCTCATTTCAAGATATACTTAAATACGTCTGGCTGTTTGTGTTTATACCATCCCTAGATGCATCTTTCTAAAATCACAGAAACTAAATAGCTGCAAAACCTGAATGTTGATCAAGTTTTATATTTCTCTAGTCTACACACATATGACAGAAAAACCAAAAATAGCCACTAACCTAATCACCTGGAATGGAGGACTGCTTATCCCTTATGTGTCAAAATAATGATCATTTCAGTCACATGTCAATTTGAATTTCCAAGAGAAAAAACTAGCCACCTCATTTTTCTTACTATTTTTCAACATGGACATCTGAGATCTAGTGGGCAAACTGTGTCTCATACATTCACTTGACTTTATATTCACTATCATGCCTATTGGCATTACAAACAATGGATGCCTAATATATATCAGGACAATGTTAGACACCACTTATCATATTCAAACAGTAGATCTTGAAAAGTCAATTCTCCATCTCGCCACTAACAAAGAAATGCCAACAGAAATGTTCTTCTCCCATCATTTGGTGGTAGATCTACAATTGCTTACCTTTAGGATGGCTCTTCTAAGGAACTCAATACATGTTATTATTGTCATGACTCAGATTCACACCACAAGTCTCACACACAAGAAAATCTGAGACACACAGATTTTAAAAATTAATCCATTAAAAAATTAGGCATGAGAGAATACAAATAAAAGTTCAGATCAATTTGTCAGCTTTCTCAATATTGACTATTCCTAACTTCTTAACAAGGTATTTTAGATTTGATTGAAGAACTCTCAATTACTTTTATGTAAAATGCTCACGGATGATTAAGGAATAGGATAGAGGAATGAACTTCATTTTGCCTCCTTGGAACTACTGACATGAAATGCAGTCACTTGAGACGTTATTCTCCTCTGATATAGCCAATAAGAGGAGCCCTAGAGGTAGACACAGAGCATTCCCAGGGATTTTTCTGGATTCACCAGGGGGGGTTTTCACACAGGACCTAACTTCTTTTGCTTTCTCTCCCCTTGGTCCAATTGCAGCACATCTGTTAAATTTGGGGTTTGGTTCAGGTAAAAGGCTTAGTAGGGAGGGGCTGAAAGTAAGGACTAAAAAAAGGATTAAAATTATCTATGAACATAAGTTTTGTTTTTGTCGTGACCACAAATAATAAAGAGTGTATTTTAAAGGTTAATAATTAAAGGCAACTCCACCCCCTTTCCCTTTGGTAAACAGGCAGCGAGATGGTGCAGTCTGCAATACTGTGGTTCTGAAGGAATGAGTGCTAACGTGGCCTCCTCCCTCTTGGAACTAAACCTATATCATTTGGAAAACCTTTATTCATTATGCAGAAGCTGAGAGACACACAATATTCCAGCTGGTTTCAAAGACTAATGTTACCAACAGCCACGTCACCTTCACTCCTTTTCTCTTGCCCTTGTTCTTCCTTACTTCTTTTTCTCTTTCTTCCCTTCCTTCCTTCCTTCCTCCCTTCCTTCCAAATGAGTGAGTTTCCAATTTCCCTGTTATTCTTTGTTTCCATAGCCTGTGCTTGGAAAACTTTTTTTGTTTGTTTGTTGTGAGTAATGGCAACTAAACCTTATTAGAGACCTTCAAGGATTGGGCTTTTTTTCTCCCCTATCAACCTGCCTTGGTGCAGTTAAAATGGAGATTACTAAATCCTCTCAGAGGGGCTGTTGCCACTATTCCAGAAAGTTTGTCCTTTGCAGCAAGAACCAGGAGACAGATGGTAGAGAGGCAGCATGCGGCCCCAGGGTAAAAGGGACTACCAAGAAAAAGGCAGCTTGCTCTGGCCACCAGGATCAAATATCTCCAGTTTCTGGGTAGGACCCCTTCCTCAACTGGAGGAAGGGAATGAGAATATGACATGGAATGACTGATCAGAAATGAAAAGAAACTCCATAATTTCAAGACTATGTGTTTGTATGTATTGATGGGAAATGACTTTTATAAGAAGAAAGGAATTTTAAAAGAAACAAATTTAAATTCCGGCCATAAGGGAAAGAATACAAAATCCCAAGAATTTATAACTGAATGTGTCTCTCAGACTCTACAACTACTCATGAGCTTTCAGTCTTCTTAAAAACCTCCCTAGTAATAAAGAAAGAAACATTCTAAGTGTTGAGTTTCTGTAGTGCCGCTGATGCTGGTCGGCCTGCCTGGAAACACTGAGAGTAGTGACATATGACTTCAATTAGGTTCACAATTCCACAAAATATCCTCTCTCCAAAATGGAAAAAGAGCTAGAACAGATACCAATGTTAACTAAAGACCCCTTGGTTTATCCTTGGGCATTTTAGTGCATTGTTCCTGATAGATTTCCAGTAACAAGGCAATCACATTCCCAAAGCCTCAAGAAGGCCTAACTTGGAACAGTACAGGAAGGAAGCAAGGAAGGGAGGGAGGAAGGAAGGAGGGAAGGAAGGAAGGAATGACATTAGTCACATAACCCAATAAGAAATCAGATGTTGAATGGTTGAGTTCTGGAGAATCTTTGCTTCCATTTTCTAGGCTCTGCCCTGTGGAGAATGGTCATCTCAATCTTATTTGCTTTTTATTCTCAAAGGAACTTTGTGAGAATTTGTTGGATAACACCGCAAAAACATTTTGAAAACCATACAAGTGTAAATTTCAAAACACTATGCCCCCAAGTATGAAAATTGCATCAGCTGTTGCTTTTATACCCTTCAGCTACCATTCTTCTCTTCTTTGTCTCTAGTTCCAGGAAGAAAAAATGAAAGCAGAAAATGTCCTTTTTATACAATCTTTCTGTTTAGTCACATAATCACATACCTAGAAGTTACTGCTTACAAAAATCATTTGCCTCAATTCCATACAGCAAGTCTTTATTAAGGTCATAGTTTTGTAATTATGTTTAAATAGAGTTCACAAAGAAAAAAAGACTCATTAACTTGATAATTTAAGTTGATTATTAGTCACTAGTATCCTTTGTGAAGGAAAACACAAAACTGATCTTTCTTAGGGTTGAAAGTATTGAGCACGTTAGACTGGAAAAGAAACTTCCCTCCAAAAACCTTTTGAGTATTTACATTAAAATATTTAGATATCTACCATCTTCTGAGCATTACAGTCAGGCATAACAAAACTCTCAATTCTAACAAGAAATTTTCAGACCCTTAGGGACAAAGCAACTGCTGTATTATGCATCCTCCTTTGTCTTTTTGCATAATTATCTAACACTGGAAATGAATGTAGAGGTATGAGTCCTAGAGTCACACTCTCTCTCATCTAAACTTTGCGGCCTCTTCAGGATGGCTCCGCATGTGAACAGAATTATAATAAGAAATACCTACAATTACTCTCAGTGGGAATGGTGCCATGCTACAAGATGCCAAAGGAGTTTATATCTCTAGTCACCAACTTGCATATGAATATTTTATACAACTAGATGAAGAGTCGTGACTGTGAGGAAAAGTGTATGATTTCCTCCTGTAGGGGGAGAATTCTAAATCTAGAAGAGAACTTGGAGATCACCGAGCACAATACTCTCATTTTACGGATGAGGAAACCAAGGTCCAGAGAATTCAATTTCCTTTTTCAAGGCCTCCCAACTATTTTGTGAGCCAAAGCAAACTGGGACCAGCAAGAACAAACAGGTTTTTAAATAAGACTTATTTCAGAAATGTAATAGTTGCCTTAGCAAGCATCCCATGTTAGGTTTTAAGATTTCCTATAAGATCTGGGATTCCAGGAAAAAGGGGCCTGTCTCCTTCATTAATAATAGACTTTCAAGCCCAAGTCTAACTAGTTTATCAGGGTCAAATTGGTCTCACAGAATTTTTAAATTTTTAGAGCCCAAAGGGCTTTATGGAATATTTTGCCTAAATCCCTAAATTTATATTGGGAAAACTGAGACCTAGAGAGAATAAACACGTTGTTCAGAACATGAAGAGAGCCCGTGGATGCAGAAGCACATACACTCTTTCTACTCTAGAGGCACAGATGGTAATTTTCAAAGGGCATCAGGGAAGGCCTTGTGAAGAACAGGACATTTGAGGAAAGACTTAAAATAGGAGAGTGAGCCATGTGGTAGCAGGGAAAGAATTTTCCAGGCAGAGGCATTTTCCAGGAACAGCAAAGAAACCAGCATGGCCGATGCTGTGTGAACCAGGTACAGAGTAGCTGGAGATGAGTTCAGAGGGGTAATGAGAGGCCAGATCATGAGGAGCTTTGGCAACCATTCTAAGACCTTTGCATTTACTCTGATTGAGATGAAGAGCTACTTGAGGCTTTTGAGCAGAGGAGTGGCATATCTTTCTTTTTAAGGGATCGATCTGGCTGCCATGTTCAGAATAGACTACAGGGGGGCAAAGATTGAAGCAGAGAGACCACTCAGAGCTTCTTCTAGTAAATCCAGGCAAGAAATGTTAGAGGCTCAGACCTGAGTGGTAGACCGAGGTGGTAAGAAATGATCAGATTCTGTGTTCATTCTGAAACCTGATGGATTGAGTGTGAGGGAAAGGGAAAAGTCAAGGGTAACTCCAAAGTTTCTGGCCTGAGCAACTAGGATGAACTTACCATTAATTGAGGTGAGGAAGGCTGTGAGGGGTCTAGGGGTGGGGGTGGGGAAGATCAGGATTGCCCTCTGAGACACGCGAAGTTGGAGATGGCTATTATACGTAAAGTAGATATGTCAAGTGAGCAGGTGGACATCCGAGTCTAGAGTACAGGAGAAAGTCCAGACCAGACCTGAAAATTTAGGAATTGTCAGTATATATTTGGCACAGGTGGCATTTTTAAAGAAACCTTTTCTTAAGCTAAACAAATACAAAACAACATGTAATACATGAATTGCTTTTAACTATAGTTCAAGGTCCACTTAAGAAAAAAACTAACAAAAATGGAATGAAAGAATGAATCAAGCTTATTAAATTAAATCACTTTGTGATTGTGTTTCTTTGTGATCTTAAATGTCAGGAAACATTGATTTTCTGGATGAAAATACAATCAGTCAACAAGATACCATAGGGTTGCCTTCTTATGATTTAACTAATTTCCTTGCACATACACATTAGATTGGTTTTTATTGTTATAGTTACCGTACCAGAGATGACCTCATCCTCACTTTCTGCATAAAATGATGTTTTAATTTGACATCTAATTTCAGTTTTGTTCATTTTTTATTATCTGAGAAAATCAAGACACCTAATCTGGGACAGTCAGATTCGAGACCCTGGCTGCCTTACCAACAGTTGACAAGGTTTGATTTATTTTAAGTAACATATTGCCTTTACCCTATGAGAGCAATTCAGAAAATACACAAAAGATGAGTTTCATGAGTATGTAATACTCACTAGCAAACAATATAAGGATCAATTAATTAGTCATTAAATTTTCCCTATTAAGTATTTTGGCTTATATCTCTATGGTAAAGTCACTAACGAAAGTCACATATGCTGAAGTTTCATTTCCCTTGAGAGAGTACATATTAAATTGCTTAAATTAGCCCTCGTTAAATATATTTAAATCTCTCACATCTAAAATACTTTAAATAAAACTTCTCAGCTAGATTTAGGGATCCCCTCTTTTTAAAAAAAGTGAGATGAGTCTAATTAATATCTATTCCTGGAAGGAAAATCTCCCTACTGATTTTATTTTAAACTGAGAAAATAGTGAATAATTAGAATAGTGTTGAAGAAGATACTTAACATGCAAAGAATCTTTGAGAAAGAATGGAGGTAAGTTAGTTCCACTGCTAGACTTTTAAGAGTAAATTTTTGTGCTAAGACAAGATTGACTGACTTGTCTGCTTTCTCTGCAGAGTCCTGCCTCCCCCGCAAAAAGCGTACTTAGGATATATTTAAAGGCGATGGGAGATCGTAAAACGATGCTAAAGGAAACTCAAGTGGAGGCAGCTGTTGGATTTATTTTGTTTTGGCAGTGTAGAAAGGTAACTAAAAACAGAATGGCATATGGAAAGAAAAGAACAAAATTTACAAAAGGCATAAGCCATCCAAATATCCAAAATACACACTAAAAAATCAAAACACTTTCTGCACAGACTATCCTCAGTGAATAAACAATCTGTACATGACATGTGTTCTCCTTTTCTCTAATTGTGAGAGTCTCAACTGTCATGCATTAGTCATTCAGTCAACAAATGTTTATAAGCACCTCCTCTGTCACTGCCCTGGGCTAGGCACCGAGGATACAGTAGGAAATGATCCCATGGAGTTTTCATTCTAGCAGGAAAGGTACATATGAGAGCAAGCAATTAAGTAGGGTGAGTACTTTAAAGGGGAACCTCAGTCTCCCCTTCTCTCCACCACTTTCTTACTACCATCGCCTGCTACAAGTGTATCTCTTACTAGTGTCTGCCATTCCTCCTCTGCCTGGTAATCTCCACCTGATCATCTAAGGGAGTTCAGAATCCTCCTGCTTGGGCAGGTGAAGGCAAGGTCTTCATCTCCCAGATTGTATTTGGCATAGACTGCTCATACAAATATTTCAGTTCATCTCATATATACCTATCCCTTTCTATGTACAAGTCACTGGAAGACCCAGAATAAATAAAACATGTTCTCTGTTCTTATGAAGCTGACCCTCCTGAGAAGGGACAGATATGAACATGAATAATTCTAACACAAGGCACCATATGTTAAAGCATCAAAAGTCATGTATAAATGACATTGTTTGGTGGGACCAAGGTTAGGGAGGGAAACACTCCATGAGAATCAAGAAATACTACCCAACTAAAGAATGATATCTAAGATGGATCATAAACAATGCTTAGAATTTCCATAGTCAGAGAAGATAAAGGACAATCCAATCTAAAGGAAAAAAGATAGCAAAATCACAGAAGAATAGGGTGAGATGAAGGGATGGCAAGTGGTCTGCAAGAACTGGGACGTGGAAGGAACACTTCACTTAGTCTGTGTTTGTGTTCACTTATGTGTTTGGGGGGGGAGTGTTTGTTGTGTATTTCTTGCATATTGACACTCCCATCACTTTCTCAAAAGTATTTAAGTGACCAAGTACTGGCCTTGGACTCAGGAAACCTAGGACCCAATTCCAGTGACTGTGTGACTGTGGGTAAGTCATGTTTTCTTTCTGATGTCAGGTTTCCTCTGCTGTGAAATGAAGAAAATAATCCTATCTTACAGAAAACCCAGGGGTGCAATAAGATAATATCTTTGAAAACATCTTGCCCTGTAAAGGCTGTGAAAATGCTTAAGATCTTTCCTGGGACTTAATAGGTTCTCATAAAGGGTTTTGTTGTTTCATAAGTCAGTACAACTACAGCCACAAGTCTTTATTTAATTTCAAGTTATCAGTTTTACTTGCCAGTTTCACCAGAGATCACTCTGTCATAGCAAAATTGAACCCATCATTACACTTCTAAAAGTATTTAGCCTTCACAAAATAATGACACAGATATCAACATCATCTGTAATACTTAACTGTATTTTAATTTTCGGTTTGAAATTTCTGTTATGGAGAGATGGTATATCACTTTTATTAAAAAAAAACAACACAACATCTAACATGGCTGTTATCGCTTTCTTCGGGAATATTACAGTTTATGAAAGTTCAGGATAACACTATAAATTCTTAAAATTAAGTAGGAGAAAAAGAAAGTGCAGAGGGAATAAAATAATAGTTAAGAGGTGATGCTATTTCATTTCCTCTCCATGTCTGGAAGACATCTCCTGGAAAATACACATGAAGTTCAAGAATTGAGATAAGAAACTTATTGTTTTAAACCTATATGTAAATGAAAACTTAAAATCTAGATTTAATTAAGGCTCTATTTCTCAGATCTCCAATTTAAAAATTTGGGTTTTTTTCTCCTAGCATGGCATTTTGGTATATAAAACTTATCACAAACTCACAACTGCTTAAGAAAGTGTTACATATTAGATTGTCTCTGTGAACTTCTATCATTACTAAATGCAAACCAGTTTTCTTTTGAAATTCATATTCATGTATTATTTCAATTTCATATAATTCTAATGCTCCCTTGTTTCCACAATGGCAAGCAGATATTACTGAAATGTATTCCATTTTCTTTTTTGAGTATTCCATTGAAAGAGGAGGACTAAATCTCAATGAAATAAAGGGTAGTTAGTATGTATCATACTTTCAAAAAGCTATACTAATATTATTTTGATGAGCCAAATAAAAGAATCACCTCCAAAACTGACTCGGCAACTCATATATGATGTAAGGACAACACTTTCATTGGCCTTCCAGTGACGTCTAATGTGGTAGATAAAAAATCCACGTGGAGTCTACCATGTTTGCACATGAGGTAGAAGCAGTGCGATGTCATGGAAAGAGCAGTGGTTTGGAAGCTGGAAAATGTGAACAAGTCATTGAATTTCTCAGGACCTTGTTCTCCTCATTGACAAAATGAGAGGCTAGCCCTGGACAGATTTTTTTTAAAACAAAACAAAAAACATATGATTCTAATCATCATTTACTTTCCAATTACCATCAGTAAAGATGCACAGGAGTGCCACAGCAAATTGCCCTAGAAAATTACCAGAAACAAAATCAGAAAAAAGTCATACGGTAAGAACTACGAGTCCTGCTTCCCTCATCTTTTCTCTCCTTTGCTCCCAACCATGCGGGGGAGGAGGAGTGAAATGGAAGAGAATTGTTGGAGCAAAACTTTGAGAGAGTCCTGAAATATCTTAGAAAAGAAATAAAGCTATTTAGTTTGGTTCATGTTTTGCTCCAAATGGATCTTTGGTCGTCATCCTTTAATGTGTCTCACTTGGCAGCAGCTGAGTCACATCGGAACCTGTCTCTCTCTTAGATCAGATACAATTCCTAAATTGTCTCCACAGTGAGTTCTCCCACCTCCATAACTCTCAGAGCACTTAACATTATACTGACATGTTATTGCAGGATATTTTTAAAGTATAAACGTTTCTTCTCAGATAGATTGCAAATCCATATTGAGGAACAGAGCACAGTGCATACTTCTTTGAGTTTTGGGCCCTTCTGAAACCAAGTTCAGAGAGCAAGACTTTTCATACAATGGTCTTTAATAAATATTTGCTTCTGAATTAACAAATTAGTGTGGTAGGGAGATTCTGTAACAGGTCCCAATGATTCCTACCTCCTGATATTCACGTCCTTGTGTATCCTCTCCCCTTGATTGTAGGCTGGACTTAGTGACTCAGTTCTAATGAATCAAGTATAGGAAAGGTGATGGATATCACTCCCAAGATTAGACTACAAAAAGAATGTGACTTCCATCTTGTTGGCCACCTCTCACTCTTTTTCAGAGTCCTTGATCTAGGGGAAGCAAGTAGCCATGTTGTGAATGGCCCTATAGAGAAGCTCAACTGACAGGAACTGATGTCTCCGGCCAATAGCCATCATGACCATGCCAACAACCATGTGAGTGAGCATGGAAGTGGATCCTCCCCAAGTCGAGCCTTGAAATGACTTAGAGCCCTCGCTGGCACTTGGATTACAGTATTGTGAGAAACTCTGAGCCAGAGGGCCCAGGTAAGCTACACCCAGATTTGTGAATCACAGAAACTGTGCAATTATAAACGTTTGTTGTTTTAAGCATCTAAATTTGGGGGCAAGTTGTTACACAGCAATAGATAACTAATACAGTTAGCAAAGCAATAAGAATCTCCAAAGAAAACATTCAGGGATGTAACATTCAGGTGTGTACAAGCTTCTTGTATTGCTTTGCTTTGAAGATATATTGGGGAAAAAAAAATCCCATCTCCAATATTCCCCACCACCACCCCACACACATACACACACACATAAACCTTCAATTAAAATGAACTGTGAAACCGTTTCTGCACTTGTCATAATTTTTTGTTGGTCCGTAACCATTGGCGTGCCATCAGATTGATCTTAAAAGTAAGAATCAAATAGAGAATGGAGAAGTTCGTGTATAATCTTGACTAATGAAATAATTAAAAATATGGTTCACCCACAAGCACACTCCATTGTAACCCAGATGAAGAGGCTAAAGGGCTGCAGCTTCCTCTGTCCTCACAACTGAGTACTTCTGCCCGGAGCTCTCTCCTCGGTGCTGGGTGGAGTAGACAGATGGGGATCATGTGAAAGTATCCCACTCCAATTCAAAAATTCAGTCTCAACATGTAGAAATATGAAGCTTTACACTAATTCCTCTACTTTGAGTAAAGCCAGCATATCCAGAGAGAGGAAAATGTTAGGGTTGGTAGCAGTCAGTCCATGGAAAAGGAAGAGCATATTTGGAAGGCACCAGGAAGACTCAAAATCTTTAAATACATTCTGGGAAAAGGAAAAAAAAAGAGCATCTGGGTTTCTCATTAAGGCCAACATACTCAGAAGACTGGCCATTCTCTGCCGAGTTCTGCTGCCGTATGCCGAAGGGTTTTATTTTGTTTTGTTTTTTTAAAGCTTTTTCAGCTCACTGCCTTATACTTCACTCATGTGGGGGCACTTTCTGGTGCGTATGTGCAATTCTGTGGAACCACTAAGTCCAGGTTTCACTACTTTGAGAAAAGAACAGCAATACCCCAAAGCATAGCAACTATGACTTCCTGCTCATTTAGGAGAGGTGACAAGGTGCCACTAACCTTGGTATGGATAAAAATCCTAAAAGTAAAAGTTGGTTGCCCTTAGTGCTGGCTCCTGGAGATCCACCCTGGAAGCTGTTTGTGTCAGAAGCAGTGCAGCTCAAGATCAGCACGTCAGGATTGGGCCCTTATGCAGAGATCCACAGGTCATGGCTCAAAGGGCAGAGAAGACATTCTATCTTGGATTCTCAGTTAAAAATGAAGAGTAAGGTCATTCAGGAGGTACCCCCAAAGGGCACAGTCCTACAGAGGTACCCCTCTTGCTCTCACCTCCAAATCTGGATTCTTATCTTTTCCTCACACCCCTTATCTAATCCAATCCTCACTTTCAGAGTTTATCCTAAATCCAGTCACCTCTCACCATCTCCACAGCTACCACCTTAGTCCATGGGAGTGGCTCTCTTTTCTTACTTGGTCTAATGGAAGCTTCCTTCCCCTGCTCCATCAGTGACAGAGCCAGTGATTGTCATAAACATAAATCTCAAACCTGCATGGTTTCCATCCCTGCACGACCTTCAAGATCCGTCACCTGTCTCCGCTACAGCATTATCTCCCACTACTTTCCCCCTTGTTCTCTCTGCTCTCATCACATTTTTCAATAGGCCAACCTTGTTCTCTCCTCAGGTTCTGTGCTGCTTCCTCTGTGAGGTGCACTCTTACCCACACAGCCACGTGCTTCACGCTCTCACTTCATTTTGTTCTCTGCTCAACGTCCTTCCCTCGGAAAGGCATTCCCTGAACACCTTGTCTCAAACAAGCCCTGCATCCTCACACTCTTCAACACACCCTAATTCCTTACCTCTACCTGAAATGATATCGTGTATGTATTTATTTCTAGAAAATAAGCTCCGTGTTGACAAACATTTTCCCTGCCTTTTTACTTTTATATCCTAAACTCTTAGAGAAGTACCCGGCATAAGGTAGATCCTCAGTAAATATTCTTGACTAAATGAAGGATTGAACAACTATCCAGGTGAGCTGAATGACCTGGTGGTCCCACAGAGATACATTTCTGATTGAGGCATTTGCCCCTGCTGAACCCGGTGTCTCCATTGTTACCACTACTACCAACCTGGAAGATCATTGATAAAAACTGGGAAAGCCACAGCTGGGCCACCCACTCCTGTACCTAAACCCTGTAAATTGATCACTGCCCTCACCAGAGGGGCAGGGCTCTGCCCATTAGGCCCAGGCATGACATGTCCCTAAGTGTGAAGGTGGTAGCATCTCCCTTTGATTTTACAGTCAGTCGAGAGCACTTCATGCCAAGACTGGTTTGGATGCTTGTGATACAGCTCTTCAAATTCACTCACATGAGGCGAGGATGGATTCTGGTGTCAACTACTGGGAGAAACCAGAAGCAGGGCTTCAACCCTTGACCCTCAGTAGAGAAGACTCTTAACATGCACCCTTCTCCCCCAAACTTTGTTCATTCAAACCTCATGAAAAACTCAATCCTCAAAGCAAAGGGTTTGGAACCCTGATCACACACCTCCTGTAAGTCACGCCTGATTTTCATATCAATTGGTGGAATAAAACAGACATAACTCTGCTGAGCAGTTTCCTAACTCCATATACCAATGGATATGTTAAAGTAAGGTGATACACACCTACAAAACCCAATCTCAGCAGTTGAATGAACCAAAATGTTATATTACCCCTGGGAAAAATAGGATATTTTTCCAAGGTGTGACATTAGCAAATGTTCCAGATTGAGCATTCACTTTATAAAGACTCTTTGCTAACCACAGGGGGATATAAGAATAAATAAATATCATTTCTGCTCCAGGAGCTAACCTTCCAGTAAGAGAGACAGGTACAGAGAGATGAGTGATAAACCGAAGTATGTGTTAAATAAAACCTGTATCACTGGGCAAGGTCAGGAAACGCTTTATAGAGGAGATGATGGTTAAGCTGAGTCTAAGACTGAGGAGGAGGCTGCCCAGCCATTTAAGCAAAGGGAGCAGCCTGAGCAATTGCCTAAAAGCGCCTGATTGTTAAAGAAGTTTATCTCTCCAGCCCCATCTTCCAACACAGCTCCCTCAGCCAGTTTTGTTCCAGCCGCAATGAACAACTTTCTGTTCCCTGAATATGAATAGCATGCACTTTCTCATCTTTACAAATGATGTTCCTCTGCCTGAAGCAGTTACTCCTTGCTCTCAACTCCTAAACCTTGGATCTAAATAGCACCTTTGCAACCTTCTGGCCTTAACTTGGATATACTGATGTCTTTGATCTCCCCAAGTCTGACTTAGGCGTCACTTCCATGCACCCCAATTGCACGCCGTAACTTCCCTACTGTAGAGCTTAACACAGTCTAGTGTAACCTCTCATGGACTTATCTATATTCCCTGTGGATTGCACATTCCAGGAGGACAAGACCATCTTTACCTTGATCACCATTGTATCCCCAGCATTTAGCAGGTGTCTGCCACATAACTGGCAATGCATGCAGAATGAATCAATTGTTCAAAATTTCCAAGCATTGGATGGGGCTGGAGAAAGGGTAGGTGATAAGACTGAATTTATACATAGGAATTAAAGCCTGAAAGGCTGTGTGTGTGCCCTGCTGTGTATATATTGTCATCCTCTGTTCAAGGGGACATCATGGAAGGGTTATAAGCAAGAGGGGAGCCGAAGGGCAATAATAAGAGGCCCTGATGTAGTGGCGGGGGGCTGGGGACAAGAAGATCAATTGCAAGAGATACTGTATTTAAGAAGTTCTATCTCTAGAACTTGATGATTTATTACCTGTTTAGGTAAGGGAGTAAGAGAGTAAGGATGACTCACAAAATTGGTAAAATAGAAGATCTATGGGGAATGTCTTTATTTTTCTCTCACATGAGAGAGATGAGTAATGTAAACAATAGGATGGCCCTTGGGTATTCAAGACTAAAAACATGTCTATTGCTCATTACTCTGTGTCTTCATATTGGCAGCTCAATAAGCTATGGAGAATTTGCCCTCCCACAGGTGGAGAATTCAGAGTTTCAAAGGACTACTTCATAATTAAAATAGAAGAGAAATAGGTAGTATATCTTTCTAAAGTAACACAAAATAAATCATCTTTAAATTCTTTAAGAAATGGAGAGTAAGTGGAGGTCTAATCACTAAATCTCGACTTAGGAAAATGACAAATTATCAGCCTATTTTTCTTATTATTCTTTGCCTTCAGATTACCAACAGCTTTACCAAAGATGAAAAAGTCAAGCAAACAATGTCTTTCAGGGGATGTTTACCCAAGTGGAAACACTGAGAAAACATTATAATAGAGACAGGGAAAGATACGCTTGATAAGTGAGAGAAAATCTCCATGTCAAGAAAGGAGATGGTTTTCAGAAAACATTTTGAAGAGAGGAGAGAGGACAAGGCAATAACAAAATGCTTTCATGGGGGTGGGGGCTGGAGTTTGGGAAGAAGCCAGAAGTTCAAGAGTGCTGAGTACAGAGAGAGAATAACTTTTAAGAAAGATGAGAAAAATAGGAGGGGAAAATAGAAGCAAACATGTGGTTAGAGAAAACAATTACAAAGCAGCCCCCAAAGCTCACCGTGAGCTGGAAAGGACAGAGAGGTTACAACAGGGTTAGAACACCTTCAGAATTCCTTGATTTAGTAATCTGAGCCTCAGTTTCTTCATCTATAAAAAGGGGATACAATTAAGGTTGGTATTAATCAGATCAGGCTGCCATAGCAAATACCATAGACTGGGTGGCTTAACCAACAGAAATTTATTTTTTCATAGTTCCAGAGGCTAGAAGTTCAAGATAAAGGTCCATCAAGGTCAGTTTCTGGTGAGGACTCCTTCCTGGTTTGCAGACCACGCCTCCTCCCTGTGTCCTCACATGGCGGACAGAGAGCTCTCTGAAGTCTCGTCTTATTAAAGGCACTAATCCCATCAGACCAGGGTTCTACCCTTATGATCTCATTTAACCTTAATTACTTCTGTAAAGCCCGTATCTTCAAATACAGTCACATTGGGGGCTAGGGCTTCAACATAGGAGCTTTAGGTGGACACAGTTTGGTCCATAGTAAGGTTGTTATAAGAAATGTGTGAAATTATGCAAAGCACATTGTGCCTGGCACTTTCTAAGTGCTAAATTAGCTGTAATGGTAGCTATGAAATCATCATCATCATAGGCATCATCTCTGAAGTAACTTATACCTTTCCTTTTATATTTTTAAAGGAATGCTACAGATGGAAAAGGCACCTGTTTCCTACCGCCCCTGAAAACTGCACAGCTGCCTAACACACTAAGATGTCTCCAGGCCTGTTTTATAGATATCAGCCAACGCAGTAGATACAAAAGGAGTAGAGTTATGGTGAGACAGTGCAGAAGGAGGAGAACGTGGGGAGGGAGGAGAACAGAGGAGGAAAATATGAGGAAGGACTGAGATCCTGCAGATTCTGCCTTCTTCCCACACACCCACAAGTGTGAAGCTAACTTATTGGATGAAAGAAGAAACATTGGAACTATCAACTCCAGGGGTGTCCACTGCAAATTTATTTTGAGAAGGAGACAAAAATGCCATTAATTATGACATGCC
This sequence comes from Tapirus indicus, assembly GCA_031878705.1. Classification (NCBI taxonomy): domain Eukaryota; kingdom Metazoa; phylum Chordata; class Mammalia; order Perissodactyla; family Tapiridae; genus Tapirus; species Tapirus indicus. The sequence goes on from CM062917.1 coordinate 101,676,173, forward strand.
AGCTCTAGTCTCATGCTATTCCATTCAGAGAGACCATGGTAAACAAATCAGACTAACATCTCTGGTAGTCACAAACTTAATAGAAGCGTTGTTTTGACCTATAAAAATCTTTAAGTTTGGAAAACACGCTGCTGCTTTAACTCAAAAGGAACTATATATATTAGGATCAAAGTATAAGACCAACTATGGACTTAGAGGGTCCATGAAAGTATAAGAAACACTGTGGAAAGGGTTATGAATTATCCATCCCATGTCCTAGATTTTTAAATAAAAATACAGATAGAAAACCATTGTATTGAAAATCCAGGAAAATGTAGCCTGAGTTACTTAAATTATCCCAAACCTACCATGACGTATTTTAAAACTATCTAACTTCTGAAAGGAAAAAGATATTCTAAGTTGAAAAAATGCCCCACTTAGCACTGCTATAAATACAATGGCTGTCATTTGTTTAGTGCCCAGACTGCACTTTATAATATTTTACAAATACTGGCACTTTACAAATACTGTCCAATTCATTTATTCCTAAAAACCCTGTTGGGGTTGCTATTATTTTTACCATTTATTAATAAGTAAACCAAAGAGCTTGCCCAAGGTTGTACAACTAGTAAATGAAGGTTAGAACTCAAGCCATATCTAACTGCAAATACATCTTCGCTCCTTTATACCAGACTCATCATCATCCTTAGGGCATTAATGTGAGCATGACCGGGGAAAATGGGCCAGGATGGTAAAAAAAATGTTGGCATTGATCTTAAATCAATGTATTTATTTTTCAGTTTCATTCTTATGAGTATTCACTGACTCGAATTTTTTAAATCACCTGAAAAATGCCTCAATGCTGAAAAATTGCTCTACCATTCTAATCACTTGATCATATAATGGGCTTTTTAGTTTAGATTCTAGACCAGAAGATATGGGTTGCAATTCAGTGTTGCTACTTCTAAAGTATGTGATTTTGGGCAAATTGCTTATCTCCTCTTAGCATCCATTCTCCAGGGAGCATTATCACCTATGTCACAGGGAAATTTTAAGAATTACAAAAAATGAAGTCTGCAAAAGCACAGTCAACTGCCACATTAGCACTCAGTGTTTATATTTAAAAAGTTAATGAAAACATTGCCAACCTCTCTATTTCTGAATAAAGGTAAACAAGAGAGACTGTAAGGATTTTTACAAAGAACCCTAATGCCTGAGAATTAGGACTCATTACTGTGTAAACTCCAGACATAATCAAAGTTATTTTCAAGCTTCATTCTTCCAATCTAGTTTCTCTCTTTTCTCCCCCAGTTATTTTGATGGGTTTTCACAAACTATGCAGACTTCAATAACTCACTGTCTAATAATATACTCAGGATAATTGTCAGCTTTGTGAAATGCAATTGCCTATACTTTAAGTTATAATTAAAGGCATTACTTAAACCCTCAAGTGGCCTTTGGAAATCTGAAAATGGAAGCTGAATTCATAAATGCTAGGGAAGAATAGGAAGTCCCAGAACCCTGAATCAGCAGACGCATATTCATGTGAACTCAACTGAAGGGGAGGCCACCTCTTGCTTTGGTTATAACCACTAGATTTATACCAACACTAACACCAGTGCTACAATTACCAAATGAGAAAACTAGGCTCACTCAAATCGAGTCTTTAAAGTTCAGTACATTTACTAATGGAAAAACCTTTGTGATTCAACTAAACAAAGGAAATGCAGTTTTAAAAACAAACCTGATGTGGGGCCGGCCTGGTGACATAGTGGTTAAGTTCGTGCTCTCTGCTTCAGCAGCCCAGGGTTTGCAGGTCTGGATCCCAGGCACCGACCTACGAACCGCTTATCAAGCCATTCTGTGACAGGCGTCCCACATACAAAGTAGAGGAAGATGGGCACAGATATTAGCCCAGGGTCAATCTTCCTCAGCAAAAAGAGGAGGATTGGCAACAGATGTTAGCTCAGGGCTAATCTTCGTCACCAAAAAAAAAAAACACCTGTTGAGGAAGGGACAATTCTAATCATGAAGAAAGCCCAAATGTGCCTCAGTGGCATCTGACTGAATGAGAATGGTGAGTATGCAAATTAGGTAGCTAAGATTTGGTTAATTTGGGACCATTTGCCTCCTTTCTCATGATATTATTGGCTGTTGTCAGAGAATGACTTGATTAACCATGTAGAAAGACCCATAAGTTATTGCTATTATAGACAGCTTGAGTATTCTATTTTTTTTTTAAATAAATCAATAATTTGTTTACATTTCAATGACCTTGTCAGAAGAATTCTATTGCACTCGCCATTCCAAAATGAAGTCAAGATCATCTCACCCCAAATTCCTGGTCCAAGTTCTACCTTCTTTTTCATCACTGCTTAAGGCTTAATTCTCTAAATAAATAAATATATATTTATCACATATAACCTAAATTCTACCCATCCTACCTACACAGATCATTAAAATGTAAATATAAATCTATAAATAAAGACCTAAACTATGCTCTCTCGAACAAATAGTGCTGATTCTTCTTTTAAGTAAGTTCTATTTAATATACATTATTTTTGTTTTTTTGTTTTTATGGCTCAAGTGCTAAATTTAGGGCCATACACACTAAGATAAATAAGCCATGTACCCTACCCTTGAAATTGTCACAAAAAAGTAAAACTTACACAACACCTCTATTTTATAAAATGTAGATGGCCTATCAGTTCACACTGTCCCCATCTTTCTTTCAAGACCTATATTCTCACTTTTCTCTTAGGTTATTTCTGGCTGCATCACTCCACAGGACATTTTGTCTGGCTACTTTCTTGGTTTTTTAAAATTAAAATCAGATTAATAGAGCAGAAAGTGGCCTGAGATCATTGAATCCAACCTCCCATTTTACAGACAAAGAAAATGAGGTCTTTCTGATTCTGATAACACAGGGGATCGAGGAGACATAAACTCATCCCTGTTAAACTGTGTAGAAATATATGATAAAATGGAACAAAACTAAAAGCTTTTCAATAGATAGTCTGCCTCAAAAGAAAGAGAGAGGAATCCCAGAGCCAATAGGAGAAAGGAAATCCATTCTAGCAAGAACAGTAAGCTCCAAGTAGCACTGCCATAGCTCTTAGAGGTTCTGGTCAGATCTCTGGCTGCCTCAGTTCTTACTCAGCTACTGTGGACTGAGGCAATTAATGTCTGTAGTAGCCATTGAGATGCATTGCTGAAATGTCCTTCAAGAGATTATTCAGGCAACTTAGTTGACTGACAGCCCCAGCTGTGCCTCTTGGGATTCATACTTTCCCCCCTGCTGCCCCCAGCCCACACCTGAGCAAAGCATGGGATACTAGAGCCAGCCCATTCCTACCTGACACTGACTCCTCCAACCAGAAATCTTTGTTTGAGGAGGTTCCATCAGCCTGGAAGACGTTTTCTCAGAACTGTGCTGTGTTCTGAGACTTCCAATTCAACCGTCCTTTTGCTCTCTTCCTTCACAGGTGTCAAACCAGAGTTGACATCTAAAGGCTCTCTCTGCCCTGTGCTACTCATTCCCCCTTTATCCTTCACAAGTATTTTCCAAAATAAATCTCTTGCACATCTAATCCCATCTAGGCAGCTGCTTCTCCAAGGCCCTGAACTGACAGAATCTGAGCACATCTTTAATGTGGTACATTAAATGGTACATCAGTTGGGAACTTGGGAAGTTCTGCTCTAGAGAAACTTTCAGACATGCGCACAAGGAGACATCATGCAATGATGTTCACTACAGCATGGTTTGAAACAGTAGAAAATTGGAAACAACCTAAATGTTCAAACATAGAGAAAGGGAATTTGAGTATATTTATTCAATGGTACAGCAGATAAAGAAAATAAACAGAGCTACAGATATCAACATGGATGAATCTTACCAACATAATGTTAAGTGAACAAACGGAATTGCAAAAACATCCACACAGCATTGTTTAAATCTAAAATACACAAATAGGACCCTATACAGTTTTTGAAAATTATAATAATTTGGGTAGCAAGAACACACATCAACTTCAGGAGAGTGGTAATCTCTGGGATAAAAAGGTAAGAAAATAGGATAGGATGGATTTCAACTCTTTCTGTAATATTTTATTTCTTTTTTTGAGGATAACAACTGTTAAATTTTATTGGTAGATTCATGAATATTTTCTGTATTATTATAATATTTTATTATAATATTATAATATTTTCTGTACTTTTCTATGTGTTTGAAATAGTTCCAGATTTTTCAAGTGAAATAAAATAAATATTTGTTGAAAGTAAAGAAACTGAGGCCCAAAGAAATTGTGATATGATCAAGTTCACATATTTAGTTAGTGGCAGAACAGGCACTGGCCCCCAGTCCTCTTGGCTCCTGGACCAGCTCTCTGGCCACCACATTATGCTGCCTCTACTGTCATGTGTCTATCTGATGGGGAAGACTATGGTCAATATGTCTTTTTTATTCTTCACAGTGCTTGCTAGCATCCTGGGAGCAAGAAGACACTCAAAATCTACTAAATCAAGTTGAACAATTAGCATTAAACTTCTACTGCGCAATTACTTTATCACTGGAATTACAGTCATGTGTCGCTTAACGACGGGGATACCTTCTGAGAAATGCATTATTGGGTGATTTCATTGTTGTGCAAACATCATAGTGTGTACTTACATAAACCTAGACAGTGTAGCCTACTACACACCTAGGCTATATGGTGTAGCCTATTGCTCCCAGGCTACAAACCTGTACAGCATGCTACTCTACTGAATGCTGTGGGCAATTGTAACACAATGGTAAGTATTTGTGAATCTAAACATAGAAAGGGTACAGTAAAATTACGATATAAAAGATAAAAAATGGTTCACCTGTATAGGGCACTTCCCATGAATGGAGCTTGCAGGACTGGAAGTTGCTCTGAGTAAGTCAGTGAGTGAGTGGTGAGTGACGGTGAAGGCCTAGGACATTACCATAAATTATTGTAGACTTTATAAATACTGGACACTCAGGCTACATGAAACTTATAAAAAATATTTTACTTTCTTCAATAATAAATTAACCTTAGCTTATTATAACCTTTTTGCTTTATAAACTTTTTAATATTGTTTTGACTTTTTGACTCTTTTGTAATAACACTTAAACTTTAAAACACACATCGTACAGCTGTATAAAAATATTTTCTCTCTTTATATCCTTATTCTATAAATTTTTTCTATTTTTTAAATTTTTTATTTTTACTTTTTAACCTTTTTTTCTTAAAAACTAACACACCCATTAGCCTGGGCCTACACAGGATCATGATCATCAATATCACTGTCTTCCACCTCCACATCTTGTCCTACTGGAAGGTCTTCAGGGGCAATCACATGCATGGAGCTTTCATCTCCTATGATAACAATGCCTTCTTCTGGAATACCTCCTGAAGGACCTGCCTGAGACTCTCCTTGAAGAGGTGACACTCTTTTCAGAAGTATGTCCATGGTGGTTTTCTTGGTTTTTTTCTTTTTTTTATCACAGATTTACTTGTAAGCAGATAATACTCCATGAACAGTCCTCTTTATTAATTAAAATCTTTTGGTGATGAGGTCCATGTTATCCAACTTTTTAAGAAGCTTATTGAGGTTAGGAAAAGCTGCTCCTCAACCCTTCACTGTGAATTTTCTTGGGGGTTCTTCTTTTTCTTCTCTTGCCTCTTCCTTAGCTATGAGTTTCTGTTCCGGTTCCAATAACTCCTTATTAGTCAACTCCTCAGGAACCACCTGTAGGAGCTCCTCAATATCATCCTCATCCACATGCAGGTCAAAGTTGTTTGCCATCTCAACCACAGCCTTGTTGATTTTTGCAACCTTGGCAAATCCTTTGAAGTCATGGATGAACCTCTTGAATGTCTTCTTCCAGATGCCATTTATAAACTTCTTAGTGACATCACCCCAAGCCCAAGCAAGGTTCTTGATGCAGTCATAGATGTTGTAATCCTTTCAGAATTGCATCAGTGTCTTCTCAATGTCTTCCTCAGTTGCAGCAATAGCCTGGGCAAAGGTCCTCCTCAGGTAGTAGGCTTAAAAACTGCTATAACTCCATTGGTTGGATCAAAGAGGTGGTGTTTGGAAGGAGAAACACTGCTTTGATATTGAGATAAAGATCACCAGTAAGAGGAAGATGTCCATGGAGCATTATCAACAATAAACAAAATCTTGAAAGGTATGCTATTCTCCAAACGGTACTTCTCCATTTCTCTGGTGTAGCAATGAAGGAGAGCATCTTGGAAGAGGAGCTGGGTAATCCATGACTTTTTATTGCTCAAGTAATACACTGGCAGTGTGAGCTTATTGATATGCTTGAAGGCCCTGGGGTTCTCCCTGTGACAAATCACAAAGGGTTTCAATTTGTATCCTGCAACATTGCCCCCAAGCATGACTGTTATCCTGTCCTTAAAAGCCTTGAAAGCTGGCATTGACTTGGTCTTCTTTTGCCTGAAGTCCTTTCAGGCATCCACTTCCAGAATGGGGAGGTTTCATCCATGTGGAATATTTTCTTTGGCAAGTAATTTTATCCACAATCAATCAGCTTATCTAGAGTTTCCAAAAATTCTTCAGCTGTCTTCACATCAGCACTCGCAGACTCACCACTCACTTTCATATTATGTAATGAATGGGGATTCTTCAATGTTTAAACCACCCAGAATTAACAGTAAATTCAATATCAAAGTCTGGTTCAGCCTTTTCTTTCAACATCACAAACAAATTTTTGCTTTTGCTATGATTGTCACAGTGCTGAGAGGGCTACACTTCTGTGTCTGGTCTTCAATCAGGTCATTAGAAGTTTCTCCAAGTCTGATATAGGCCCTTCTTGAATTTTTGTTAGTCTTGTTGCATTCAGTGGACCAGATCCTTTAACAGCTTCCATCACTTTGTTCTTATTCTTCTAAGATTGTAGCTATGGCAAAATGGGACATGCCTGACTGCTGAGCAATAATCATCACTGATTTTCCATCTTTCTAGTCCTTAATCACTTTTAATTTTGTCTCCAGGTCAATCACTCAACATGGCCTCATACTGGCAACATTAGCCAGTATGGATTTTGTATGCTTACTTACCCACAATGAACAAAACAACACAAGATTAAATCAAGCACAAGAGAAAATGATGCAATCAAGAGACTGTAAACATGAATAAACAAATGGGACTGCATCAGACTAAAAATCTTCTGCATGGCAAAGGAAACCATCAACAAAACAAAAAGACAACCCACCCAATGGGAGGAAATATTTGCAAATCATATGTTTAGCAACAAGTTAATTTCCAAAATGTATAAAGAACTCATACACTCAACAACAAAATGAACAACCCAATCAAAAAATGGGCAGAAGATATGAACAGACATTTTTCCAAAGAAGGTATACAGATAGCCAACAGGCACATGAAAAGATGTTCAACATCACTAATTATTAGGGAAATGCAAATCAAAACTACAATGAGATATCACCTCACATCCATCAGAATGGCTAAAATTAACAAGACAAGAAATAACAAGTGTTGGAGAGAATGTGGAGAAAAGGAACCCTCATATACTGCTAGTGGGAATGCAAACTGGTGCAGCCACTATGGAAACAGTATGGAGATTCCTCAAAAAACTGAAAATAGAAATACCATATGATCCAGCTATTCCACTACTGGGTATTTATCCAAAGAACATGAAATCGATAATCCAAAAAGATTTATGCACCCTTATATTCATCACAGCATTATTCACAATAGCCAAGACTTGGAAGCAACCCAAGTGCCCATTGACTGATGAATGGATAAAAAAGATGTGGTATATATATGCAATGGAATACTACTCAGCCATAAAAAAAGACAAAATTGTGCCATTTGCGACAACATGGATGGATCTTGACAGTATTATGCTAAGTGAAATAAGTCAGACAGAGAAAGACAAATACCATATGATTTCACTCATATGTGGAAGATAAACAAACACATAGATAAGGAGAAGAGGTTGGTGGTTACTGGATGAGGAGGGGGTGCAGGGAGGACAAAAGGGCACATATGCATGGTGATGAATAAAAACTAACTATTAGTGGTGAACGTGATGCAGTCTATACAGAAACTGAAATATAATAATGTATACCTGAAATTTACACAATGTTATAAGCCAATATGACATCAATAAAATAATTTTTTTAAAAAAGAGACACTAAACACGAGATATATGAGGCTGCTGCTGGCATAACACAACATACTGTTTTACAGTAAACATTTTTATAAGTAGAAAGAGTACACGCTAAAATAATAATAAAAAGTATAGCATAGTAAATACATAAACCAGTAACAGTCATTTATTATCATTATCAAGTATTATGTACTGTATAATTGTATGTGCTATACGTTTGTACAACAGGAAGTGGAGTAGGTTTGTTTACACCAGCATCACCACAAACATGTGAATAATACATTATGCTATGATGTTACAACACTATGTTGTCACTAAGCAATACGATCTTTTCAGCTCCATTATAATTTTATGGGACCACTGTCATGTATGTTGGCCATTGTTGACCAAAACATCATTAGGCAGCACATAACTGTACACTCCAAGAGAAGAAATCTCGTGCTACAGTTATGACTGCTAAGAGGTCAGAAATGTGTGGCTCATGCATTCAGTAGATCCAGTGGGCCTAACTGCTAGCCCAGATCTTGTCCAGAAGCACCGAAAAGTGGGGAGGCAGTTATTTGTCTAGTCAGACATTAAGCTGACCAATCTGAAGCCAGTTGAAGGATATCCATAACATGCAGGTGATTTGGGGGCTCTCACAGTCTTCCTCTGAAGATTCATTTACAAGAACCCCACTACCAGCTATACTCTGAAATTCCTTTGTTCAGAATCTGGGAAATTCAACTGGCTCCACTCTGTATGTTCCAATGGTGAGGGAGGCTCCTTATTCTCCTGAACAGAAAGTGAGGGATTTACTGACCCTGGATCCTGTGGTCCTACAGAATCCAAATGAAGATAAATAGTGTCCGTTCTAGAGAGATCTTCAATCTACAACAGATGTAAGGCCAACAGTGGCCAAAACAAAACACACTTAGATATCTTAAACTTAGAAAGTAAATGGGCTAATAACCCAAACAGAAAAAGAACAATAGCAAACAAAAAAGAACAATTAGGATGTACATTTATTAGGGTTCTTTTTACGTATTTCTATTGTGAAAGGCAATTAATTTTCTACCTTTAGTAAAACCTAATGTCTTTATACTAATTTTGATTACATGAAAATTTGAGATGAATATATCTTTGAGGGTAAGCTTTGTCTTTTTCATCAGTATATTTTTAAAAGATGGCAAAGTGCTTGGCACATTATTAATATTTGTTGATTGAAGGAATAAACGAATATAAGAGAAATTAAGACATATTTCTTGCTGACAGACACTAATGACTAAAAAAGGGTTCCAACAAATGAGCAGAGTTGACAATTAAAGTGTAAACAGGAATCTAATGAGTGTTCTAATTGATCTTTCCTGCTTTAAAATGTAGCCAGAATTTTTTAACCTTGAGATATGATGCTCAGCAAATTAGTAGATTGTCCTTGTGCAAAAATCTCTTTAATCAACCTACTAGTTTGTCTACCCAACTATAGACTTTAAGACCTCTGCCAAATTAGTGTTTTGTTTTGTTAGTTGTAACATGAGTTACCTCTTAAGAATAGATTCGTATAGAGAAGTTTAGTTTAGCACTTTGGACTTCTGTGAAAACAGAGAGCATGTGTTAAATTAAAAAGAAAATAACCAACTCTTCAAAGTTAAAAAACCTAGGAGGGAAAAGAAAACTCTCCTTCTTTCTTAATGATTCTACCACTAAGAAAACAATACGCCTTTAATGTCTGAATTAGGTTTTAAACAAGATTTTTGTGTGTGTGTGTGAGGAAGACCAGCCCTGAGCTAACATCCGTTGCTAATCATCCTCTTTTTGCTGAGGAAGACTGGCCCTGGGCTAACATCCGTGCCCATCTTCCTCTACTTTATATGGGACGCCGCCACGGCATGGCTGACAAGCAGTGTGTCGGCAGGTGCCAGGGATCCGAACCCGCGAACCCCAGGCTGCCAAGTGAGAACTAAACTGCTGCGCCACCGGGCGGCCCCTAAACAAGATGTTTTTTTAAAATTGATTCTTCCTCTTTAGTTTTGCAGAGACCTCTAGACAATGGGTGCTAAACATTCCTTCAACCCTTTGAGAAGTTTGATACCATCTATAAAAGCCTTTCTAAGAGGTGATAAAACAATTTTTTTAACCTGATCAGACCACCTACCTCCACCCTATAAAGGAGGATAGAAGCAGAAAGGGGAATTGGAATTTAAAAACAGGATTTTGTGAGACAGAGAACTGTTGGTGAATGTTGAGTCCCACTTACTCCCCATGGCAGGTAGAGTTAGGAATGCTTTGCCTCATCTTGAGCCCAGGAAATGTGGTTTCAATGGAACCACTCAGAGAGCTCAAGGTGTGCCCTGGGGGCTGACAGAGGACAACAGAATATAGAAAAACTAGCTGACTAGCAATTCGGCTCTGATGGAAGACAAAGAAAGATTGCTATAAAGAAAGATCGCAACAATTTTTTGGTGTAAAGGATGTGTGAAAGTTTATGTGAATGCAAGAGAAAAGAGCCACCCCTGAGGTCCTCTAAAGACTTCCCAAAACGACTGCCTCAAGGTTGACAGTAACCCTAACAAAGGAGTGTGCCACTCAATTCCCAGGGACCAAGGAAGAATATCATGTAAGCACACATCTGCAGTGATGAATTTCCTGGGACATCAAGAGACCTGCAGGTTAGATACCCCAGCAATTTGGGGGTAGAGAGTGTGCAGTTTTCAAATAATTCACTAAAGTTTGCCAGGAGAAAGTGTCAGCTTTAAAAAAGAACCTTGCCAAGCCCAGAGAACAGAGACAGCAGCCAATTTCAGCACTGATCAAATAATACCTTTCCTTTCCTCTGACCTCCTCCTTCTCCCTCAGCCTCCTCCTATGCTGAAGGGGTCAGAAACTACAGTGAGCAGGCTGGAGGAGGAGGAGGCACAGAAGCAGGAAGTGGAGAATCTGAGACAGAGTTCACCAGGTCTGCCCTCCCCACTTCAGGCTGTCACCTCTTACAGACCTCAGCTAAGAGGGACAAGAAGCCTCAACTTCGAATAATATTAATGTTATTACACGAAAGTCAACATTTGAATAATCAAAATAAAACCTCTTGGGTGACCAGAAGAGCACACAGTGTTTATATCCGAGAATGACAAAGAGCCACCATGTCCTTCCTGGAATCAATTCAGAGACAGAAAAGAATTTGTTCCACTGAGTTGGAGCCAGAAGCGAGGGAAAGATTAACGTCTTGTGACTCCACTCTCTGAGCCCTGCTCAGTCACCATAGCAAGGTTATTTTGCCACATCAGAATTCCAATAAGTTCTGTTTTCTGGTCTTCATAATAGGTATTCCAAGAAAGACTGAAGAAAGGAGCACACTTAATCATTTGATAGCGACATGGTTAAGTGGGAGGAAGAGCGAGGGACAGGTCATGAAAGATTCCGCCCAGTCTCTCCAGCCAAGTCCTGCTGAGAAGCCCGCTCTCTCACCAACTCGGATACAGGCAGGCAAATAATAGTCTGAATTCATTTTGCTGTAGTGGAGTTCACTACCAGCTACGGCTAAATTTGGTCTCTCCCTCCCTCACCCCCACCCCATGATTTCTCCAAACTAGTTAGTCCCATACTAACTGACCAGTTTGTTTTCTGACTGTGTAATGGTAATCTGCTTTCCCAGAGAGACTTGGACCCTCTGTCCCACATGCCCTGCTGTGAGCCAGGGTCACTATCCCAATAGGCTAATCTCCTAGACTCTCTCCGCCTGACAATTTCAATCCACCATCTGTGCTTCCTCTGCCCTGCCCCACTGACCAGATTCAACCTCTTTATAGCAACATCCACCCACACCCCGTCACACCCACAGGGAAGAGCCTGCAACCACACAGCCTTTCCCAGTTCTGACTTCAGCCTCTACCCTCCAGCCTTTACTACTACGGTCCCAGCATGCCTTGCAGCTGAACCCATAGAAAGTTGGAATCAAAAAAGAACTTGGAATGACTCATTTGCAACTATTTCTTGTCATTAAAAGTGGCACAATCATTAAGGAAGAAAGAGGTAAAAATTGGAGCCTTTAAAAGTAGCCTTCTGTTATCATATAAGACTAGAAAAGTAGCCACAAAGTGTTCTTAATGTTCCTCAGTGGTTATCATTTCAAATCAGACTCAGACCAGGAAGATGCAATGATAATCATGAAATATGAGGCACATGGCTGCCGAGCACCAGTTAGATCCAAATGTGTTCATTTATTCATTTGCTGTAACAGCCTCGGAAATCAGTGGAGTGGTCTCTAGGAAGTAAAGGAGTAAAATAATTTTCCAACTATCATAGTCAGAGGGCTAATTCAAGTTTCAAAAGCAACACTAACTTGCTTAAAGTAGCATAAAAAGAGACAGAGCGAGTGGAAATTCCATCCTGCTTTAATCACTGTCCACTGCAAGTTTCCTTAATGATTTCCAGCTGCCTCCATTTAAGTTGTTGCTTTGACAGAACTTTCATGCAAACCTGGAACATTTTAATGTACCAAAAAAAATTCTTACTTTGCCCTCAACTGCATTCTAACCAAAAGCAGATTTCTCTTGGATTATATAAGAACATGATGAGCTGGAAGGGGATGGGGGAGGGGCGAGGAGTAAGGCACCGGCCTCTGCTTTTTTGCAGTCTCCACAAACCCTTCCACAAGAGGCACAAAGGAAAAAGTGAAAACCCAGGGAGAAGCCCACACCCTTGTGGAAAGCAAAAATATGCTTTTACCTCAACACATCACTGCATTCTGAAGTGAAGAAAGACTATTCAGAATTACGCTACCATGAAATAATTACCTTCAAATTCTAATAGTTGGAATTTTAAGTGTGTGTGTGTGTGTGTGTGTGTGTGTGTGTGTGTGTGTGTGTGTAGTGAGTTAGTGGAAGTATTTGCAGCCAAAATTGTGCTGACCAAATAGCCTCTAACCCAAAGTCATCCATTTCTTGGCATGGGGGCGGGAGCAGAGAACAATGGAAATATGGATATACAATATAATAAAAGGTTAGATATTAGCAATTGAATAAGGTATTTTGTTATAAATCATGAGCTTGAGGTTTCAAGTCCTTTTAGGGTCATAGTTTTCCTTCCAAAAGGTTGTATGCTCTTTAAAAGCAAAGAGCAACTTTCTTTGTAATCTTTGTCTTCCCCACAGCCCCCAACACTAGCATCCATATATTGTAGGTCTTCAATGAAGACATGTTAAAGTGAATAAGAGAAAGCTTTCAGAGACTGATGTTAGCTAAGCAATAGGATATGTGGAAGAAGAAAATACAAATGGCTTGAGAATAGATGAAATAATAGACTATTTCATGCTCATGATTCTGTGAATCTACAATTTTTCCACATATCATGAAGTTTTCCATGCAGATATAGTCCTATATTGTTAGATGTAGGGCAGAAAGGAACTTTTATAGGTCCTCAAATTATTCTCTAAAACCTGTCCCAGGCTACTGAAAATCTACTCTCCTTTTGAAAAAGAGTTCTATAAATTAACCTGCCTCTTGTCCACCATGTCAGTAAGGAAATACTCTATATATCTACCACAAATCCTTTATTTTGCACATTGAATCCCTTGATGATGGGGGGAGGGAGTCTTAACAATATTAACAAATTCATAATAACTTTCTATTTAAAATCCAAAAGAGGTACAAAGGAGTTACGGAAAATAATAGCTAAGTCAGTCTTCGAGCCAATTCTTATCCTCATTTTCATTCATTTTGACAAATGTTTTTGAGTACACAGAGTGAAGCAGATGTTGAAAAGCCCATAGATGTTCCTCATAAATCTTATTTCCATCATTTAGGACATTTGGAGGTTCCAGAATTTCTACCTAAAAGGGCCTTGGGAGTAATAATCTGGCAAGTGTGCCAACTTTTGTCATGAAGCTGCCGGTGAATATTAAGCACACTGTTTTATTTGTATTGCATCTTTATTTGGGGAGCTTGGAGGGTTTAATTCCCCCAAGCCACTTGGTACTGTCCCTGTTGAGGACCTTGTTTTAATAAATTTTTGAACTTTTATTCTGAATCTTTCCAAGGTCTCTATATTATTCTCAAATTCTAGTGCCAAAAATTGTACAGAGGACTCTAACGTGGGTGAGCACAGAGATGAAGACAAACAAATCCATCACTTTATAATTGCTGGGTTTTGCTTATTTGTAAATCTCAGTCATTATGCTCGCTTTTTGAACAAATTCACTATTCCTTTGGTTCCTTATGACTAGATAATTTTAGCTGAATATCACTGCAAACAATCATTTATTTTCAAAAAAGTGTTCTGCAAAGGAAGCAGTCAGTAATATAGAATGTGAGTGTGTTATATCCGAACTGATCCTTTTGTCCAATCTGTATACACTCCTACTCCTCTGTTTCTGCCCTTACTTTTCTATTAAATATGTTAATATATAAAATACTATTAATAAATATTCTTGTGCCACATTATCTTTTTTCTTTCATTGTCTATTTGTGTGTTTTTTCTTCTTTACTAGATTATAAGATTCTTAATTATAAAGACATTGCCCAGTTCACCTTCCAGCATCTGGCACATAGGAATTATTAAGAATGGTTTGTTGAGTGGATGAATGAATGAACTGAACCCTGGAAGAAAGATATAAAATGAATCTTTGAAACTTTAATAAATGGATTCTAAAGCTGTTTCAGATAAACTATTAGCAAGTCTTCAAGTCTAACGCTTCTAGAAGGCCCACTAGGGAGGGTCACCATAACCCCATAAGGGTGTAAACACACCTGTTGTGCTCTTCAGGATATGATTAGTTTTAATTTATTGCACACATCCACCTGCAAGGCTTCTCAGAGCACACAGAGTCATAATCTCCAAAGTCACCGAGTGACAAGCGGGTCCCTCAGCTCCATTGCTCACCTGGATCAGCAGGTCTCATTTATCTATCAGGCAGCTCAGAACTCCTTCTAGCCTTAATGCCCACAAACTTAGACCTTGTCAAATCAAATGGGTAATAATTTACAATATAAGTATCTTTTATAGAATAGTGAGTTATTTCTCTTCTTCTTAATCTTTCTTCCTCACAAAATAAAACCCTGGAATTATAGACCACAAATAGATTTATAGTTAGTGCTTTTCTTTATAAGAAGATGTGTGCATTATCCTGTCATTGGTCACAAGGAAGATGAGGCAGGGAGTTGAAAGGATCCAAGTAAACATATCAACATTTCGCCCAAAAGGGCTCAAAGTGCATGAATTAGTTGCATATGGCAAGCTACAGAAGATTCCAGAAGAAAAGAGGGAATTCAGGTAAAACTCAATTTTGAAACTGAAGAAGAAACGTAAAACAGGAAGGAAAGACGGAACGTCCACGAGGGAAGCCATGCTCCCTAAGAGTTAAAATCCTAAATCCTGAGATGCTAAATTCTAATCAGGCTTTAAATCAGATCAGATTGCCTCATGTACCTATAACTTGCCTCCTCTGTGAAGTTTGTTCTTATTTCCAACTAAAATAGTACATGGACAATAAAGAAAGACTTGCCCATGTGCAGGGAATACCATAAATGAAGAGCAGACCAAACTTTGTGATTTCCCAATGGAAAGAGGAAGTTATCCTTGTAGTTATCCCACATTATGGACACCACTTAACATAGGATCCCAGCATAAAGTATGCCTTACAACTAATACTCTCATCCATAAAGAAAGGGTGTCCCCTTTCATCCTTTCTTAGCAGTCTCTGCAAAGAGAAGGGAACATTTCAAAAATTTCTTTACCCACTGATACAAAATATGCACCCCCCCCACTTCACCCCACAGAAGGCAGAAGCAACTACTAGTTTGGGGGTTTCACATGATAATGTGAAACTAACTACCTAATTAATTCTATGTATTTGGAAGCAAACTTTATTTGGTGAAGAATGCTGAACTAGGAATTAAAATTCATGTTCAAATCCTAGCTCAATCTCTTAGTACATGTGTGATTTTTAGTATATTCCTTAAGATCTCTTGAATTTTTTTCAAGAATAAAATAGAAGGTTAATGACACTTGCTCTAATAACCTCTCTTATGGTTGAGATAATCAAATGAGACATTATATTTAAATGTGCTTTGTGAACTCTAAAGGGCTATGCAAATATAAAACACTAATTGAACACATTTGATAACATAACCGTCCTTCATAGAACTTTTTCTATCATCCCACAAGACAGAAAACTGCTTTGACTTTTTCCTATAATAAGAAAACATATGGATAAATAGCCATAATGACACATAAATAGCATTTCCATATCTACAAACTACCTGTACCTACTAAAAACAGCTACTAAAATTATAGAGGTAAGCAAACTCTTTCAGGTAATTCCTTTCTCTTGCTCCATTGAGCTTTGGGGAAATATTTTTTAAGTTCTAGTCTATTTCTCCTAACTGGTTTCTGATGTACATATGAAGGGTAACTCTCTAGATGCTCACTCTTTCCAGAAAGTATTTACTTAGAGAAAATTAGAATTTAATTTACACTGGATGATCAATACAGACCTTTATGCATGCGATACATCTAATACACCACAGCCAGATTAATTTCCCTAGTCAGTGATTAATTGCCTACTCTGTCCCAGGCACTAGAGAAGTTGCCTGGAATGCAACAGAGAGCGTGATGGCAGGGTCTCTGCCCTTCTAAATGTCAAATCCATAGTTTCGTTTCAGAGCTCATCTTTCTCAACCTCTATGACATTTGATTGTGTTGCCAATTCACCTTCTTGAAACTTTCTTCTCTCTCAATTTTGAAGACATTATTCTTGCTTAATGTAGCAGATATCATTGGCCAAGTGCCCCACTCTTAATTTCCAACCCCTTCTCCTCCACCACCTTCCAGCTAGGGGTAGTGATGGGATCTAGTTCTGACTAATTAGATGTAGATGAAGTCTATGCTAATGGTCCTGCAATATATAGGCAGCACTCCTTCCTCTTCCTAATTCCTTCTGCTGAAATGTGGATGTGCTGACTAGAGCGGTAGTTCCTAACCTGCAACCGTGGGGACAAGTCAAGAGAACAGCTTCCTGGCAGTTACAGTCTAGGAGGAAACTACACCCAGCTATCTCTAATTCATCCTCAGTCACAGCTTAAATCTCCTTGGAAAGACCTCTCCCAAGCTTCCAATCTAAACTAGCACCTCCTACTAGATATTTTCACAGCGCTCTGTGATTTTCCTTCTTATAACTTACATATTTTTAGTTTTATATTTCACTGCCTTAGTATTTATTTTACATCTTTCTCTTCCACTAGGAAGCAAAGGGATAATTAAGTCTTTTTATAGCTGTTCTATATTCAGTGTCTTACAGATTATCTAGCACATATCATGTGCTTAACAAATACATGCTGAAATTTGATGACTTCTCTAGACTTTGTTTCACATTACCCTCTGGGTATGTCTACTTGAACACTCTGCAGGGCCTTCAAAACCAAAGACCCAAAGTAGTTTATATTTGTACTGAATTTCTATTCCCAATTAATGGCATCACCAGAGACCAAAGCCAGATACACCCACAGCATCTTTACTTTTGACTCCTCCGCTCCCCCTCACAACCAGCTGGCATCCAAGACTTCCTGATTCCATCAGCTTAAAATTTCTTCACCTCCTCTTCATCACCTTGGTCCTGTTCATCCTTCCTTACTTCAAGCCCTCATTATACCTGTATTACTACACAGTATTACTATTGCAGTAGAGTGCTCATTCATCTTCCTGTGTATTTGAATCTCTTCCTTATTAATGATTTTCAACTAACCAAGTATTATACCCTTTTTATAGATCAGAAAAACTAAGGATCCAAGAGTTTAAGAAACTTACCTCAGGTCACCTAACTAATAAGTAGCGGAGCTGGAATTTACAGTGGTCTATACTCCTAAATAAGGGGACCTAGGAGAGATCTTCTAGACCTCCACATGACCAAAGGCCCAATCTAGCCATCCTGAATTATAAGGGCATGCTTATATATGGATCACCCCCAGAAGTCTGTGTATTTCTTGAGAAAAAAAAAATCTTCTTCATTTCATCCTTTTCCATCCCCCATCACCCACGCTTTCCCAAGCATACTACATAGTATCTGCTCCGTTGTAGAGTATCAAAGGATTTTTGAGAGAAAAAGGAGAAGAGAAATAAGGAAGGACTCATCCAAGGGAGAGAAAGGGAGGAGGATCCAAGGCAGTAACACTTGAGGGAGAAAGAGATAGGAACAGAAAATATAACTCACTTTGTTTAGACTCTTGTTCAGAAGTTATGCCTTTGCAAAAAAAGGTTGGCTTGAATTTTGGCTGATGTTTTACTTAGTTCAGCTCAGGGAAAATTCCTACTTGGCCTTTTCCCTCAGGAACATTTATGAAGAGTTAAGAGTTATATGATGAATTCACATACATCCTTCCTCAAGTAAAAGTTAGCAGCTAAGTGCCACCAAGTAAATCACCTCTCCTCTAAAAGCTCTGCCCTCTCCCCTTCAAAACAATTACAGTCTTAAAAGCCAGATTGATTTGTCACTTTTTTTTTTGTCATTTTTGTGCTTTAAGAGTAATTTGGGACTGTATTTAGGGCTGCAATTTCCACTCTAAAGCAACTAAAAGCCTTAAACCTTTCAGTCTGATAATTAACCTACCGTGCCATTTCACCCAAATAATCTTCTGGAAGTTTAACAACATACCCCCAAATCTTCTGTAGGCTGGTTTTGCCTCAGCCACTAAATCAGTCAGTATCATGTTTCTCATAGGCGGCGGCTGAAATAAAATATGCATACTATGTAATTGGAAAAAGATTCCGTCTCATTTGCCTCAGCTGTTCTTCCTTGTTGGAAGTGCAGAGGGAAAGAAGGCAGCAAGAATACCTTCCTGCTGACAATTTAGAAGAAAAACCATCCTCCCAGAGCCACATCAGCAGGGGTGGATCTGAGTTCTCTGCAGGCTTCTAACAAGGCCCTTAGACGTTGAGACAGTCATCACGGTCCCTTGACATTAAATGAGAAGAGTTTCAGTAAAGCAATACGGTGTGCAATTACAAAATGCATCTTAAGTGCCCCCTACTCATTGGCTCTGTTCCAATTCCAAAACGCTCTTGTTCAGCTTTTCCAAAAAAATTTTTACCTCTAGCCAAAGTGCCACATGTGCAGAGAAAGAACACATTCTGTTTTTTTTTTTATGTGTTTCCATAATCCTGGTAATAAAACATATTAAAATGAGAATCTTTCTCATTAGGCTGGGGTTTGCATAGGAGACTTTAAAATTTCATAAATTTACTATCACTTATATTTTCAGTTCTCTATTATTTAATTGTTCAATTCATGAAATAATTATAGCCAGCACTAATTGCACTTTCCATGTGCTAGACAATGTTCTAAGTTCCTCATGTATATTAACTTTGTCCTCAAAAGAATCCTTTGAGGTAAGGGCTATTACTGTCACTCTTATCTTTACAGATAGGACAACCAAAGCACAGAGAGGTTAAATAACTTCCCCACATCACCAGCTAGTAAGTGGTGTCCATTCCATAGTGTCTCTTACTGATACAAGTCCACTACTTCTCTTTTCCTTCCTTCTATGTTTCCTTTAGGGCCATTTCAGCCCTATATTCTTTTAAAGAATGCTTACCTTTAGAGAATGTCATCAGTATACAAGGGAGATACAATGAGGCACACCCCCAAAGTCATGGTAGTAAGGGGAAAAAGTGGGCTCAGAGAATCCTTCAGAACATGTGGCAGAAGAAGTCAGTGCTCCCTGAATATTCATGGGTCCCTTACTTTTCCAACTTTCCTCGAAGTTGAAGGGAGCCATGTGACTAGTTCTGGCCAATGGTCTTTGAGAAGAAGTAAAGCCAAGTGAAAAAGTGTACTAGGAGGACGGTGTGTCAAATGCCACTGATAGGTCAAATACAGTGGGAATTGGGAATTGATTATAGGATTTAGCATTATGGAGACCATTATAGAGCATGATAAGAACAGTTTCTCTGTAGAAATTCATTAGCAGCCTCATTATAGAGTATAAGAAACTACTTTGCCAGTGGCTGCAGAATTTGGGTATATAGAAGTTAAACAATGATTGGCATAGAGTTATGGAGTCTAGGTCCTTCTCCACAAACCTATGCTGTTCTCTTACCTAACCCACTCAGAAGTCTGTTTTGCTTTCCTGTTCCATTACACAGCCACATACTCATACATATGTGTCAAGTTGTCATAAATTGAACTATTGGTCCCAAGTCTTTCAGTCTCCTATTGAAGTGCTATACATCTGTACTTCTGCCATGGTCTTATGGCAAACCCCATATGACTTGGTCATATGATTTGCTTTGGCCAATGGGACATTAGCAGAGACAACCTGAGCATAGAAATTGAAATTTTCTTGAGCAGTCGGACTTGCCCTCTTATACATCTACACAGTCTTGAGACAGTTCACATACCCCAGAGAGTCCACTGGTCCCATACAGACACCCAAAACTAACCTGCAACCTGGATCCCAGGCCTGCCAACATCAGCCAAACTTCAGCTGACCTGTGGAGCCATGAGTGAGAAATAAGTGACTTTTTGGCTAAGAGCCACTGAGCTTTTGCAGGGTTGGCATACAGCACTATGGTGACTAGAGCAACCTGAGACAAAATTTGAGTTATAAATTTCTGAAATGTCTTTAAAAAATAAGGCACAAAGTTTTGCCTGGACTCTTCTCTAATTATAAGCCCCAGATTGACCCCAAAATGCCATGAAGTCCCTCCACCTAATACCCACACCACACAGTAAAATTGGTTCATTCTCCTCTTTAAAAAAAAATCAAAGACTTTAAGAACTGGAAGGGACCTGAGTAGTCATGTCCAACCACCTCTTTTTTTATCTGAGAATACCCAGGAGGTGACATGACATGTCAAATATCATACTACTAATCACACAGAACAGCTATTAGAATCCAGATTCCAGACTATTATTTCGGGACTATTTCCACCATGTCACACTGCCTGTCCTAATTCCAAACTAAGAATTCTCAGGTTCCAGCTATATTCAGAAACCAGAAATCTAGGACTCAACGTCGTAAACATTAATTCTCTTTTCTCCCACAGCATCCGCTTTCCCTTTTAATAAACTTTCTTTCCAGTGTCTGAACCTCTCCAACACACACACACACACACACACACACACACACACCCACATGGTTGAATTCAGTCTTTAGTTTTTCTTTTGACTGTGATTCTATATCCTCCAAAAATCTCTGTTCCATCAACAATTAACATACATGCTTAAAATTTTTCATTGGAGGATGTTATAAAAAGTGGTGTGCCTAATAGAATTACAGTTATTGAACTAAAAACTTCATTTTATGGGTAAGGAAATTGAGTCCTAAAAAAGATGACTTGCCCAAGGTCATACAGCTGGAGAGCAGAAGAGACTATATCCCAGGATTCCTGACTCCTCTCTAGCATCTACCTCCAAACCCATACTGTTTATCACTAACAATAAACATATATTTGTGCCTTTGTCGTTATTAACCCCATCACTTTGGAGAAACTAATTACGGATTTTTTTTTCACTATATTATTTCTAAACATCTTTTTTTTCGAGAATGAAGATTGAGGTTTTTGTATTAGAATGTAATTCAAATATTCTTGAGGGATTTCAAAAGTCAATGTGACTTTTACTCTTTCAAAAAGACCATCTCTCAAGAGAATAGTAACTTGTCTTTGCACTGCTGTGCTTTGAAACAAAAAGATAATTTGTATATTTAAAAGTCATCTTTCATCTTCTCTTCTGTAGAGCTCAATGCTTATGAAAACAACTCATTAATTGTTTCTTCACCTTTTGCCTCCTTAGAAAAGAGGAAAAACTCAAACGCTCAAAATCTAAGTCGTTTGCCCACGGTTGGATAGGAAGTCACTTATTTAGCCCATTTCCTCTAAAAAAGTCTGAGAACTTTTGTATATTGGTACTACTGCTAATGACTTCCACAAAACTAGCATTCGTTGAAGTTATACTGTGTTCTAGGCACCATGGTATGACTCTTCTATGCATTAACTTATTTATTCCATGATGATGGTAATCTTAGTATGTATTATTATCACTGTCACTTTACAGATGAGGAAGATGAATCTTAGAGGTGTTAAATAACTTTTCCAAGGTGACACAGCAGAATGAACATACCCAATTTCTGGCAAAGATGTCACGTCCTTCTTACAAAATATTACCAGTTCAGGATAGGGAAAGGATCTTGACCTGAGCACTGAAATAGTGAACAAAATGGTTTCTGAGGTTTTCATGGTGAATTGTTGTCCATACATATACCTACTTGTTTGAGGTACTGTGAATCTATGGGGGAAAAAAAGGATTTGAGCTGCTCCATACAGGTAAATTAAAAATTAGCCTTTGATGTTAGAAGTCAGCATTGTGGTTTCCTTTGAAGAGGAAGGAGTGTTTATGACTGGGAGGGAAGCCCAAGGAGTCTTCTGCAGTGCGGGCAATATTCTATATTTTGTGGGAGGTTGTTATATAGGTGTGTTTACTTTGTGAAAATGTATTGCTCAGGATGCTGATGATTTATGCAGTTTTCTGTGTGTGTGTTATATATCATTAAAGTTCACATTAAAATTAACCTTTGAAAATGTCTAAAAAGGTATTCAGAATAGAACCACTGTCTACCTCTAAGGGAACTTTACATTTACCAGTTGTGAAATAGGTGAGGCAGGGTAACAGAGGTTACATTTATAGACTTTGAAGATGACAAGCCTTGTTCAGTTCCATCCCAATTAAGGATTTCTAAGCTTCAACACTCTTGCCTATGAAAATAAAGGGACTGAGCTCAATGAGACCTATTATAGTATTAGCTATATTCTTTGTTACTTCCTCTTCCAATGAAGATTTCTGCTTGCCTTGTGTGTTAGTCCAAAAAACAGACACTAAGATGGAATTAAATGTGCAATAGATTTATTGGGGAAAATGTCAGAGGAGGCTGAGAGAGATGTCAGATTGCAATGCAAGTCCAAACTTTGTGAAGGTGATAGGTAGGGGTCATGGAAATAGATAATGCTTGAAAGGAACCTAGTTTGGGGAGAGGGAGAAATAATGAATTCAGTTTTGACATATTGAGCTCGAGGTGTTTTTAGACATCAGTTCTGAGATGTCAAAGGGAAGCATGGGTCTGGAGTGTGCTGCAGTTGCACATTCATGTCATCTGCATATAGGAGGTAATGAAGCCAGAGGCATAATGAGAGAGCCTAGGGACAGGTATCGAGTCAAAAGAGAAAAGGGCCTCAAGCATTGAAGAACTGTGATACTTAAAGTCAGGAGAGAGAAGGATGAGCCTGCAAAGATAACAAGTCCACCAAGAGGTAGGAAGAAAGCAGAAAAAGATTGTGTCCACATTGTCAAGGGAAGTAAAAAATGATCAACAGTGACAAATGCCACAGGGAGGTCAAGTAAGAAGCAGCCTGAAAATGTCCATTGGATGTAGAGACACGGAGGCCATTGTTGATCTTAACAAGAACTATCATAGTTCAGTGATGGGGACAGGCCAACCTCCCTATATAGTGTGTGTGTATTGGGGGTTGGGGGGAGCAGGAAGGGAGACAGGTGGAGACAGTGTACACATCTAAAGGGCAAGTGAGCAGACTGAGTTTTGAGAGGATGCAAACAGCTTCCCTATTAAACAGGAGAAAAGGAGAACGGATTAGACACAGATGGAGGTGGAGATATGTTTGGAAATGGGAAGATGAGAGATCACAATCTTATCTAACAGTTTCCATTTTCTTTGGGAAAATATCATCTTCTGAGAGCAATGGAAAGGATAGAGAAGTGTGAGGATTATGGAGAACAGAAAGTCTGAAAATCTTTTCAGAACGTGGGAGTGGGAATTGACCAAAAACATACAGCCAGTTAAAAGACCCATTTGCAGCTGTTGATTATACATTTATAGCAGATCCCACGAGCCTTGCTGTGTGACCCTCTACAACCAGGTTGGGCTGTTAGATGCAAGCACAGGAAGGGCAGATCTCTGGGTTAACCTGGGGCTGACTTTATGCCTGATGGGTTCAATGAAAACCTAAAGTTGAATGCATTTAGTGGTATTAACCATAGTGTTATTGAAATAATAACAGTATATAAATAATAATAACCCTCTTTGTGGTTGAAGAGGGAAGTAAATAAAGGAAAAGAGTAATGGATTGAGACAATGCAAGGAGTCATGTAGAGAACCCCAGGACATTTTTGTCCTCTAAACAACTCATAAAACCAATCAGTCTGGTTCCCCTGGAAAAATCATGTTATAAATCTTACATTTGAAAAATCAACTTCATTTATGTTAGCAAACACAACCAAAAAAATTTCCTTGGCTTCATGAAGTTTGTGTTCTAGGGAAGTCAGGCAAACAATATTTATTCTAGAGCAGTACTATCCAACAGGAATATGAGGGGAGCCATATACATAATTTTAAATTTTCTAGTAATCATATTAAAAGAAGTAAAGAAAATAGGTAGACTTGCCAGATAAAAAACAGGAATATATTTATACTAAAAAATTATTCCTTGTTTATCTAACTTTCAAATTTAAGTGGGCATCTTGTTCTTTTATTAGATAAATCTGTCCGTCTAAACAGGTGAAATAAATCATAAGATTCTGTTTCATTTTTTTATCATTTCAGCATGTCATCAATGTTTTAAAAATCAAGATATTTTAAATTTTAATTAGTTAAAATTTAATAATTTTTATTTTATTTAATATCATTTATTGTTTATTTAATAATTTAACTTAATTAAAATAAAATTTTAAATTCAGTTTCTCATTCACAGTAGCCACACTTCAAGTGTTCAGTAGCCACATGTGACTACTGGCTACTGTATTGGACAGCACAGTTCTAGATTATAAACTCCTGAAGTCATGGATGATGTTCACCTTTATAATCTCCCCCGTTGACTAGTATAATAGCAAGCCTTTGTAATTACCACCAATAGAAAGAGATACATTTGAATAGAAAACGTATACAAAAGATATACAATAATGTGCAGAGAAATAGTATATGTATTGAACAAAAGAGACTTCTAGAAACCCAAGAAATTATACCCTTTGGACAGAAACTTATATGAAAAAGATGGTCCTTAGAGAAACAATTTCACAACCAACTGGAATCTAATTTTAAAAGAAATATATATATTGTGTACTTCAGCAATATATACAGAGAGAAGGAAAAGGTGTCTTTTAAGAAAGTTTCAATCCCAACATGCACCAGACGTTTCTTTCTCTGCATTTTACATGGAGCTTAATTCCTAACATGAATATATGTTCCACAGAAACAGCATAAGAAACTCCATCCTGTAAAGACGACAAGGACAAACTCTTCCTAAGAGTTCCATAGAGCAAAGAGTCATGAAGTTGGGTATCTCTGATGAGCATGGCTATTTTCTCTAAATCCTCTCAGGGTGTTTTCTGTTTTCCAAAATGAAAGCAACCTGGAAATTATTTACTTCACGGTGGAGACCCAGAAGAGTAATGGCAAGATGAAAGCTCACAAAAGAGAAGGCTGAAGCTGTCCTTTTCCTCAGGGAAAAATAATCTGAGTCTGATGCAATGCAGTCATTTTTCCCTGCCATTCTCTTTATCTGCCAAAGTGGTGCTCTCCTCGGGCGGTCATCAGGCAGCTCTTTCTTGGTTAGCAGAGAGAACTTTGTATGAATTCTAACCCTGCAATGAGATCCATCTTGGAGAGAGGAAAATATAATGAAGGGGGGTGGGGGATAATTCTTGTACCGATATTTACAGTTTCCAGAACATATAAAACTATCACTTAAAATTAATTGCTCACCAGACCAGGAACCACTGAGAAAATGTTGTTTTGTTCAGAGAGGAGACTGACCTGGAGCCCCTTTGAATTGGAAACACTGTTTTAATTATTCTCCCCTCTTCACTCCTCAAATGAGCTCCCTTTAATGTTTCGGTTTGTGAAAAGTTCCGCTCGTTTGTATTTTTAGTCTGCTGAAGTTTAGAACTCATTATAAAATTTTTAAATAGTTAAAAGGTTAATTTTATAAACTTCTGAACTGATAAAACAATAATTGCTTTCCAGTCTATAAATGGATTTTTTTCAGTGACAATTACAGGACCAATTTCTGAAGTTAGAATCTATCATAGTCGTAAGGTTAATGTCCCAGCTTGTGGGGGAGGATGGTATAAAAATTTTAATGACCTTACAATAGTTGGGTAATGTTCGAATATGGGAAAGATGACATCCAAGTATACTCCCTACTAATAGTTCATTGAAGCATGAACTCAGGAGCAACCCGAAAAGAAAGGTCACCATTTGGTGGAGAACCATTTACGTCTACTACTTAGCATTTACTAAGAACTGACAAGTTACGAGTCCTTGAGGACATTCAGCGCACAGCAACAACGCTTCTCATCTATTTCTTCTCCTTAATCTCCCAAACTTTTGTAACAACGCTGCCGAAAGATACCATGGCCTAGGATGGAATTAGGGTCCTGGCTGGAAATAATTCAGCTCTCCTTCATCCTAAAAATAATGCATTACGAGCTCTGCTGTACATGTATGAAATTGTTGCGAGACAATTCTCTGTGGGTCTCACATTTCTGCACATTTTGCAAGAGATTGCTGATTACTCCTTTATACTGGACTATATTTTCAAGGACGTTTGTACAGCAAACAGCCTTGGGAGAAAAAATAGTGTCTCCTTCTGGAACAAATGAGAGGTGCTTTGCATGTTTGTCATTCAATAAAATAGAGATAATGCCTCACTGAGAGCAAACACAGGAATGCTCACTGCCCACTGTAAAATAGTTGGGTTCCCCTAAATTCAGGGTTCCTCTCCTGTAATGCAACCCACTGCATGTGCAAGTGTCACTTGGCTCTTTTTCGTTTTCATTATCCTGTGGAGCTCAGGGAACTGGCAAAACAAATGCTTATATTCTGACCATTGCTATTACTGTGAGTAATAAACAGTCTTTTGTCTTGTACCCAAGACTCTTGTGTCTTCTACCAGTATCCATGAAACTGTGGCAGTCTTACTTGTTAGTATGCCAGCAGGGTAAAATCTCAAACTCTTCACAGTTCTTCACAAGAATTGGTTAAGAAAAGATGCACAGTGATACAGGCTTTTACCACTCCAATGGCTGCTCTTGATGTATTCCTTCAAGCTGAGGCTGGAGAGGGCCCCAAAGTGAAGGCTTTCTGGAGCACAGGTTCTCAGCTAACTGCGGTACACTGGGATACTGCAGACCCTTCATCACTTTTCAGTTTGGGCTCAATAGATAAAATATTTTTTTAGTGTAACTGAGGACACATACCCTTTTGGTGATGTCCATCAGATAGAATGCTGAGCTGACCTGACCATGTATTATAATACGGAATAGAGAATACCTTCCTGAGAGCAAGAGACGAGAGGTTAAACTCAATCTAGCAGGAAAGGGAAACTGAGCATTTATTGAAACATGTGAGGATCTTGCTTCATGAATATAAAAGTATTGTCAGAGCTTTCAAAAACCTGATTCAAATAGAGACCAGAGCTGAAGGCCCTAAGGATTGGTTGTAGTTGAAGAGTATGGTGGCTTCAGTAAGTTTTTTCAGTTTTCCAAAACTTTCCCTTTTTCAAAAAAGCTAGTATTCACCTCTTCATCTTTTCAAGTGTGTTTCCTGCCAATCTAGAATTCAAATGAGTGCCACAAAGACATAAATGATGTGAACCACAGATCTGGAATCTCCACACCTATGCAACGGGTTGGTGTTGCCAACCCCAGTATCCCTGAGAACTGCTCCCCCCTTCCCCACTCCCCCTGTGAGGTTGATTCTCACAGGAATTTACAAGTGACACCAGGGTCTAAATACAGAGCTGAGCAAATAGATGCTATTTACCCTCTCTCTGTGCACCTTTTAGAAGCAGTGGGACAATGCCCTTTCCTCAACCCTCTAATGCTCAAAAGTAGCTCAGCATACATGCTGTTTAAACAGATTTAGAGATTTAATCCTCTGGGGGTAAGCCCCAGATCTCGTATATAAACCTTTACCAGTCATACCTAAGGGATAAGATAAGAGACATGCAGTTCACAAATCCTTGCCAGAGAGAGGCCTCCAGAAGTTCATGGGCCTCTGGAGAGAAATCCCAAGATAAGAGAGGGATTCCACATACCACAGACACTAAGTGACATGATGCAGGGAAGAGCAAAGACAAATCAGCGTCACTGAGCCCATCCCTGCTCTGCCCTGTGAAGCATGTGGCAAACACTACGTGGGAGAGCTCCCTCCATGCCAGTCAAAGCAAACATTTTGGTTTCCTCCCTAATGATAAGGTGCCTATGAAGTCCTGGAGGTTGAGTGACTTCCTCTAACATTACCTGGAGAACAGAGAAAAGTGATTTCTCTTAGGAATAACATCACTCTTTACCTTTGATTAAAAGTGAAAAAAAAAAAGGAGATAAATATTTTAGGTTAATGTGCTGAACACCTGCTGTGTTTACAGTCTTACTCTAAAGGAAAACCTCACTGTCTTTCTACTAAAGACGCCTTAAATAACAAAGCCCTTTTCAGGAAAGACAAATTTGAGGAGGGCTATATGTTTTAATGAAGACTTTTGACCTCTGGGAACTATAAGAAGGGACATCCAGATATAGAAATAGTAGATTTTCTGTCTTTTAATCCTGATGGGAAAGTTTATTTTGAAGTATTTCAATTCTCAATGAAGATACACAACAGATGACAGAAGTGATTAACTGCTAAGAACTCAATTCTTCCCCAGCAATCTAGTCAGTTTTGATTCCCTATTAAAACTCAATACTTAGGTCCACCAGAGAAGGAAGGAAAATAATGTCTCTTGCTTCAAACTCATAATGGCCTCCAGCTCTGCTTTGCCCACTTTAAGTAGATTGCTTGGTTTGGCCACTCACACTGTTTTTTCTGGAAACCACTCATACTTTTTCTGGGTTGCACTCCTAAACCACTGGAAGTTGTCTGGCTGAGAAGGAATTAGAGTCCAAGTACTTTTTTATGACTTTATTTTACTTTCTCCTTTTGAGCATCCTGCACTTTAACAAACACAGAAAACAAATTTATTGACAACTTTTTACAGTGATGTCCTACAGGAAGATTTTGTTGTTACCCACTCCTTCGTTCCAATTTTTCCTGCAAAAGAAGTAGCCCTGCCGAATCCAGCTAGTGACTCCCATGGAAAAGTTTACCACAGAAACATTTGCAATCAGTTAAGACTTTGGTCCCATAATGCTTAGCAAAGGAAGCTGAAGACAATTGGGAATGGAAATAGAATTCTATATGCCAATTCTTAGAGCTAAGCTTTAAAGAGTCACTCACGGCAGATGTGTATTTTTCTCATTGTTTGGTGCCTGGTGAATGGAGATGACTGTGTCTTTAAGATTTTTATTCACTATATTTGTGTCTGCATCTGTATAGAACATTATCTTCCACTTGGCAGGTCACCGAGACTTGCCCACATCTGTTTCTGCTTTCATTTCTATTACCCTATTCATTCTGGCCAGCGCTCAAAAAGAACTGCAAGTTTCTAAGTGCCACGGAGGCATATGGTTGAAGGGAATATTTTCCCTTTTACTAAGCCCCTGTTTCTGTTTTGACTTTTTTTCCCCTATTTTTCACTTAATTAGGAGTAATCACAATTGAGTAGAGGCTTTTATTAATATTCTGGAAAATGACATTTTAAAGAAGTATTTTAGAGTGTTCTAAATGTTTAGAAACTTTATTTTTACTACTGAACTACAGACCATATTGAGACCAGCTCTTTATTGAAAGACCATGGGCCTCCGAGTTAGGAAGAATTAATTTTGACCCTCGTTCTGTCACTTAATAACTGTCTGACCTAAATCCTGGGTTTTCTCAACTGTATTTACATGATAAAAAAAAAACTAACATCTTTAAGTTGTTGTGAAGATTAACTATAAAGGCATGCTAAGTCCCTGGTAAAAGTGAAGCATTGTTAATAAAGAATATCTCAAAAATATTTTGCAGCAGTAAAATGCAACATTCTGATCACACTTAGCAATTAAAAAGAATTTGCTGGTTATCATCTCTATGAAATCTAATTATTATGTAGTGGTTTTCCATTAGGCCCAATAGAATGTCATTGCTAATAATAAAGGATGCAAAGGCTTACTGAGGCATAGAAGTTTTATTTGCATAATGTGAGAGAATGGGACCAAGGACAATACACTTATGGCGTGGGAAAGAGAAACAAATTGCTATAAAAGCATGTTGAACATGTCAGAGAAAAATACAACACTGATAAACATGAAAATAAGTCCTGGTACCACGAACGAGGTAAAACAGTGATTATCTACTGAAAATCCAGAGAGTAAACCTACATAAAACAGACAAGATTAGCCGAAGGAAACCATTCTCCATCTCTCTCCTCTATTCTCTTGATTATAATCAGCTTTAGCTCTTACCTGAAGGAAAAGGAAGGCTCTGGCTAAGTAAGGCCAACACCAATCTTAGTGAACCATTTGAGGTGACTAAATGGAGTTGGCTCAGAATGTCAGTTTTAGTTTTGCCCGTAAGCAGCAAAATCATACACGGAGACTTATGTACACTCATCTAGCACAATCATAAACGTAAAAGAGATTGAAGTTTAAAATAAAGAATTTGAACAAGGTTTTAAAAGACAACGACATTTTAAGTGTTTATCTCACTCTGGAGTCAAGCAAAGTTGAGCAAGATATATTGTACTACATATTTTGATAGGATTGACGTAACCAGGTGGGTTTAAAATTGCTTCTTCCGTGTGGGTGACGGTCTGTGCTGTATCAGGGAGATATTTATGATTCTTATCTTCAAAGCAATGATTATTTCCTATACTTTCTAACAATTTCTCAGGCACTCCAAAGACAGCCACACTCACCTATCTATAGTCTAAAAATATATTTTGTTTCTTTTCTCTCTGTCAGGTGAGGTTGACGTTCATAAAGAAAGAGGGATTCTGGTAAACATTGCAGTTTTTCTTTAATCAGTTTTCTTGTCTCCTATTGGGTATCGCTTACTTCCCTCTGGGTCATTTCAATGAAATTAGAATTCACCATGCCATACTAAATAAAGGAAAAGAGGAGTATGAATTAATGAAGTTTGGGTAATATAATTCTTTTAATGAAATTCAGGTTTATTGCTTTAAAGAATCTATGCTAATTAAAACTAGACTGAGAACTGCTTCGTTGAGATTCAAATTTAATAAATAACGAAGCAAGATTTGCAATTAGATTATCATATCCAGGCACCAGCCCAAGTATTGCCAACGTCTGCTTATATTGTAAGTACACTACACTATTCATTTATTCATTCATTCTTTCAACACAAACTTACTGAGTACGTATTATTTGCCAGGCACTATGCTAGATGCTAGGGAGAGAATGGTTAACAAACGCTTACTTCTTCACCTGCTTGCTTCTTGTATAATTGGAAAAACTTTTCCTCTAATTAATCTTTCCCCCTATGATCTTATTTATATTATCCCATGTATTCATATAATCACAAACTCACAATTAAGTCTTAATTAATGAGGCTTTATCCTACTTTTTTTAGGGGCAGAAACTGATCAGCCACTCTCTTTTTCTACAGCTGTGTGTCTTACAAGATAAAAAGCTGTCCGAATCTATTTCCTTTTTCTCTGACAATTTGCACAAAATGGATGACTTTTGACTGAAAATGACTTGTCGTTTCCACTATCCAGGTTAGCCTTTTCTTTATTCCTGCTATACCAATTATAATGAGAGTTCTAACAAACAAGTTAAGAGAAATATTATGAAATCAAACAAATATTGTACAGTAAAACTATGGGGGAAATACATTTTGATTGAAAGAAGATGGAACCTCCAAAAGTTTACTATAATACAGTTGTCTCAGGCGGCATGATGACTTTGCAGAGTTAAGCACACGAGTGTTATGTAGTGTAGAGTGTTCAGAAGCACATCTAACCCCTCAGCAGGATGCACTAGCCATAAAGGGCACAGAGTCCTGGAAGGAGAACTGAGTCTGGTGGTCCCAGCTCTGCCGTGACCTTGGGCCGGTCACCTCGCCTCTGAGGGATGCATATTCAGAAGCCCAGGAGTTGAAATCAGAAGCCTGATCTGATTTGTGACTGTAGACAAAGGTCTTTTTAACAGTGGGCTCTTTTGTCAAAATGAGGAGGTCAGACCAGAAGTTCTCTAAAAGAACCTCCAGTGTTAACATTCTTCATTTCTAGAATTAGAGTTAATGCCCGAGTTGCTTCCTAGATGGAAAATCAAAAAAAATTGTTCTGAATGGCACCTGTCCCCCTCACCACTCTCCTTCACACTACTCCTTTTGGGATCACTGAACCAGACCATCCAAGGGCAGAGAAAAAGGTGGTAACCCCATCTTATGGGTTGAACTGTGTCTCCTCCAAATTCCTATATTGAATCCTAACCCCCAGTACCTCAGAATGTGACCTATCTGAAGAGAGTTTTTAAAGAGGTAATCAAGTTAAATTGAGGTCATTAGGATGGGCTCTAATCCAATATGACTGGTGTCTGTATAAAAGGGGGAGATTTGGACACAGAGATACACACATAGGGAAGGTAATGTGAAGGCACAGGGAGAAGAAGACAGTCATCAACCAGCCAGAGAGAGAGGTGTGGAACAGATCCTTCCCTCACAGCCCTCAGAAGGAATCAGTCCTGCCAATTTGAAGTCCGAGTTTCAGCCTCCTGAACTGAGAGACAGAAATTTCTGTTGTTTAAGCCACCCAGTTTGTGATACTTTGTTACTGAAGCCCTAGCAAACTAATACAGCCCATGAGCCAGTTCCAAGAAATAAAAAGGATTCCTAGACTTCTTGCCCCTTCTAAGACACACCTGCGGTTTGCATGTGTCCCCTTCAAGGCCTTTCCTTCTCCAGTATCTTCCACTCCCCAAAACTGCCTAGAGGCCCATTTTAACCGGATGTAAATATGCTGAGTTGAATGCTGAGGACTTATTTGACTTGCCCAGGCTTCCCCACCCTACTTCCCTGCCCCAGAATAGTCTCCTTTGTAAAACTAGTTGGTCAGATTTGATAGTGAGGACCCCTTTTAGATACAATATCTATACAGACGTATGTGGTAGGTAATAGGATCCCCTGAGAAATCTTGAAAGAAGGACTGATACAATTAAAATGGTGCTTTAGGAAGATAATTAGTGACACTGCAAAGGAAGGATTAGAAGGAGAGAGAAGTAGAGGCTGAGAGACAACAATTGCTGTAATTATTCAAACAGGTGATGTGACCAAGCAGTCAACAGGATTAGACTACATCAGCGTTTCTCAAACTTGAGTGTGCACCAGAATGGCCTGGAGGGCCTGTGAACACACAGATTGCTGGGCCTGCACCCGAGAGAGTCTATTGCAGTAGGTCTGGGGAAGGGGACCAGAGTCTGTTCCTAACAGGTTTCCCAAGCGATTCTTATTTTATCAGTTTAGGGACCACACTTTAGGAATCACTGGGCTGGACGGTCACAGCCACAACCCACTAGAGAATTTGAGCCACAAGTCCCACTTCTTAAAAATCTTTTCTTTTTTTTCTTAGTTTGGCTTTTGGCAAAAACAGGGTTTATTTTTGCTTTTGATTTTGTTTTGGCCTGAATTATCCAAGCTGTTAAATACACGAGTGCCAACCCAATGACAATTGATCATGCAAAATTCTGTCTTATTTGAGGCCATATCAATCAGGAATTAGCAGCCCCAGAACCTGAAACTAAGGGGAAAGATTATGAACTGGTGTCCTCAAGCCTGGCTACCATCTTCTTTAAGTTAAAAACCTAGGTGACTACCAACCTGTTCCTCAAACTTTCCCACCCCAGCTGAGAATCATTGATTTATAATTTGCAAAGACTGTCTATTTGATCTTCAAGAGCAAATGGTGAATTCACAAATAATGGTTTTCAAAAACCATTATGTAGGCTGAGAAAATATTACCCCCAATTTACAGACAAAAGAAATGAGGCTCAAAGAGGATCTTATCCCTGTCTCATTTTTGTTCTTGTCAAGATTTTAATAATTTGCCAAAAAAGAGTCATGTTCCAGCTCCAGAAGTTTCCCTTAACAAATATGATAGGAATACTATTAGACTGATCATTAAATTCCATAATCAATTGAAAACAAATCACCACAGAATTAGCGTGCATTAAAAACAGCCAATCAGCCCTAACAGACTTCTCCACTGGTAAATTATGGATTCTGTTTGAATATTCATTCTATAGAGTTGATCAAATTTCTGCTTCTTTTCTCTGTATTCTTAGAATTAATTTTATATAAAGCAGCTTCAAGCCACAGATTCAGCAAATAGTTCCCCACTAAATGACGAGACAATAAGCTTCATGTTTCTGATTTCCTTCAAGTTCACTAAGAGAAAAATCTCAAGAACTGTACTTTCTATTAAATCGAGAAGAGAGATGTGTAATGAGGAAAGAATTTTGTTCAACAATAGCAGCAGTGCCACATAGCTGACCAGCTGGAGCCGAGCCTAGCTGTGGCCCCGCAGCCCTCCCTTCCCAGGGAGAAGCCAGCGTGGCTCAACCAAGGCACTCTGCCCGAGGGCGTTTGCCCTCAGCCTCCAGCTGAGAAACCAGCCATCCCTTTCTGTAGCAGAATTTCTGCATTTATAAAACTTTTGCCATCTCCCTCTCCCTCCCATTCTCTCTGCCTCGTTGTCTCTCTCTCTCATTTCCCAACTCCTATCTTTTAAATCAGTTTTGTGGCTTTCACATGAGCAGTTTACTGTATTAGGTCCACCAGGCTATCCCTGTATTTAAATGAAAAATGAGTTGCTTTTATTTCCTTGGGGACTTAATTTTACTCAAAAGATGAGGGTTACACACTCACACTTTATCTTCATGAGAGAGAGACACAGAGAGAGAGAGACAGAGACAGAGGGAGAGAGGCTGTTCTGAGAACAACATTTCGATCTTTCCTTCCTGATTGCTATTTAAAGCACTTATCCTGACTTGGAGAAAATGTAATATATAGTTCCTTAATGTGTTTAGTTAAGGACCTCATGAATCATGTGGATTTCTCCACAACCTAAGTGGTTATTATGCTGACCCAAGGGTGTGCCATTTTGTGAACACTTCATCTTTGTGTCCCTGTTTATTTGTAGCAAGCAAGCTCAGTTCTGTAAGACACTGATTAGAGGGACAATGGAAGTTGTTATCTACTGTCAGTTGCGTACAGCAAAAAGCTGCCAAGTAGTGTTCACATAATTGAAGATGCCAAGCCTTCAGATTTGATTGTGATTTTGGTTTGGGGCTTCCAATTCTAGCTCAGGCTGTCAATAAGGCCAAGACTGCTCCTTATTCTGAGTTACGCCTTTTCAAGAACAACACTCTAACCGTGAATCCTGGAGATCGCGTAGCAGTTGTTGCATTTAAAACCTTTTTTTTGACTACAACAATCTCATCCTTAATCCTCTCAAAACTAATGAACCAAAGCTGCTTCCTTTGCTTCCCACTGGATTTCAACTTTGCAAGGAGTTTTACTAAGTGGAGAGAGGTGGTGGGGGTTGGTAATGGCGGTGAGTTACTTAGCTCCAATGCTGTGCTTTCTTACCAGCTGTTATCCATCAAGGAGAGACAGGCTTCTGTAACCCTTTCCTGGCAAGCTAGTTCAAAACAAAAGCAAGACGTTCGTTTTGATAGAGATTTTTCTTTGAAAATGTACACACAACACACACTATGAATTAATTCATATCTAAATATGATTAATAAAACGTGACACTGTGTCTGTGTTTTGGATTGTCACAAGAAAGTGTGAAAGCACAGAGGCATTAAACAGTGTTGGTATCATTGACATCTGCAAACGGCACCACTATTTGCTTCTTTCTCAAGAAAAGCCACTCTTTTCCACTGAGGTGGAGGTTAGGAAAACACCAATCTGCGAAATATAAAAAAAAAGGCTAGGGTTGGACCGGCTCTTGGTCAACTCCCAGAAGTGTTTTCAAATGTGCTTCCCTTAAGGGTTAAGTACAGGGCGCCTCCCAGGAAATGACAAATGGTTCCACAGTCAACGTTTTGCTCACTCCCCTGCCCCCAATATCCAGACCTCCAGACTTCAAATAGTTAGAAAAAGTGTTTGGTTTGAAATAATTCCTGAGGTTTAGCTTGCCTCACAAACCACATTCTTTTTACTCTCCTCCCCCAGCCCAGGAAAAAAAAAAAGAAGAGGAAAATGGCTTGGAATTCTGATGATACACTTTCGTAAAATTGTCCACGTTGCTTGTTGCGGCAAAAAAAAAATCTACCTAAAGTATATGACTTCTTCTGTAGTTGCTAAAATGTTTTGTCTTCAGTTAGAGATATTTAATTGTCTTCTATGTTTAATTCTTTACATCTTGCATTCTTACTGTAGTTTTTCATTTTGCAATTTTCCATTTTAACAACTTAATTCCATTTTAGACCTACCCCCATGAAGACATCAACTATTTTGTGAAGCCCAAGGTCCCTGGATATACCAAAACTCTTAAGTTAGTGTCTGTGAGCTTTTTTTAACTTGCAGATGTCCAGGGCCCACTCCTAAAAATTCTCATTCAGTGAGTCTGGTCTGAGGCCTTAGAAAATGTAATTGGTCCTCCAGTGATTTTAATGCAGAGCTTGGCTTGGAAAACACTGCTACATACTGTACACACACATACACACACACAAACACACACATATTACTCTCACTTAATGACTACCATCAGAGAAGAACAGTCATCGTTGACTTCTATTTGCAATTCTATTGCAGAGGATATCCTATTTTTTCTTTATTGCTAAACTTCTTGAAAAAGTGGCCAGTCTGCCCTCACTACTACGTCCTAACCCCACTGCCCACTGACACTGGGTACAATCTAACTTTTCTCCTAATGATTCCTAGATCAGCGGTCAATGACCTCTTAATCATAAAGTTCAATGGTCTTCTTTAGTCCCCTGTTTCTTAATCATATTTTCAGCCTTAATACTTGATCATCTTTGCCTGCTTGAAACCCCTTCCTCCTTTGGATTAAGGAGCTCTGTACTCCCTCAAATCTCTTCCTATCTCTCTCCTTGCTCTTTTTCTGGATCCTCATATTCTTCCTGCTGCAAAAACTCCCCCCAAATCTGCCCTTGGCTCTTTGTTTTCAATCTCCACAAATTTTCCTCTGACAAGCTTATTCAACCCCACAGCTTCAACTAGCACCTCCTCAGCAGGAAGTTCCCAGGTCTCTCTCTCTAATCCTGACTTCTCTCTCAATCTCCATTCTTCTCCCTTCATTCTTTGCAAGACTCCTTCATTTGGCTCTTCCACTATACCTCCAAAGTAACATGCTCAAAAGGGAATTAATCTTTTCTCAAGCCCACTGCTCATCTGGTGTTTCGTGACTCTGTAAATTGTATCTCAGTCCTCTCATCTAGCGAGGCTTGAAGCTACAACATCATCTCTGACTGATTTCTATCACTAGCGCACAACATTCAAACAGGTATTTAGCTCTGTTGATTCTTCCACCCAAATATCTCCAACCCAGTCTTCTCTTTTTTGGTCCTACTGCCAGACTATAAATGCCATTGTATTTTAAATATGAGTAAGATGTTTTGAGAACAAGAGAATTCAGAGAAAGATTCAAAATGCTCAAGATGAGACTTGAATGATCCTTGAAAGACAGATGGGATTTAGTTAAGTCAAAGGAGTTGTGGAATGGAATCTGATGGGAAGATCCACACGGGTAAAGGTCCAGAAGCAAGAATAAGCATGGCATTTGCACGTATAGTGAGAATTCGTTTGACGAAAGCCAAGTGTGTTTATCAGTCTCCAAAGATTGCTCCCTAATAAACCATGCTTCTACATAATCATACGTTTGTGTATTCCCATCCTCTTGAATCTCAGTTGGCACTGAGTCTCTCTTTGTGATTATAGAATGTAGTGGAAGTGACACTGCGTAACTTCCGTGGCTAAGACAGAAGCAGTCTTGCAGCTTCTGCTGTAGTCTCTTAGAACACTCTGTGGGAGCCAAATAAAAAAGCCGACTGCTGTGCTCGAGATGCCATATGTAGGCATTTCTGTCAACAGTAACAGCTGAACCCAGCCTTTCAGTCATCTCTGTCAACGTAACAGATATATGGACAAAGCTATCTTGGACACTTTGGACCAGACCAGCTGCCAGCTGAACCCAGAGTGACCTCAGTCAATACAAAGTAGAACAGAATAATCACCCAGCTAAGCCCTACTTGAATTCCTGATCCATAAATCAAGAATTTGTTATTTTAAGCCACTAAGTTTTAGGCTAGTTTGTTAGGCAGCAATAGATAACCAAAGCACAAAGGCAAATTTCATTGAGTAGTAGAAAATAAAATTAAATATGATGGTTCCAAATTATGGAAAGCCTTGAAAACATCGAGCAGAGAGGTTCTTCTTGCTGATGTAGGATTCTAGGGAGCTATTGAAAGTTTTTGAGTAATAGAATGATAATCACAGCATTGTATGAAAGATAGTTTGGCAGAAGTACATAAAATGCATAGATGAATGGCAAGCATTTGCAATTTGATGTAGAAGATCTAGGGTCTAAACTTGGCTTTGTTGATATTGAGAAAGTTATTAACTTGAGCATGCTACCACCTCAAGGGATAGTTGTGATGGCTAAATGGGTCATATACATGAGAGTACTTTGAAAGCTGATTCTAAATACCATATAAAATAAACTCTTGTTAGTCAGATGAAGGAGAGACTAAAGACACCAAAAGCAGCTAGAAAGCTGGGACAGCAATCTGGGTGTAGTGTCATGTATTCCTTATTTAGGATGATTGATTTTGTCCCTCTCTAGCCTTATTTCCAGCCACTTTCTGCTACATAATTTGTACTCTAGCCATACTAATTATGGAGGACGGCTTCAACATGATATACATTTTCTAAGCTTCAACTCTCTTGTTCATGCTGTGCCCCCTAACTATGTCATTCTCTTCTTATCTACCCTGCCATCCCTACTCATCTTTCAAGATTTAGCCAGAGTTTTGCTTCTCTTGTA
This sequence comes from Tapirus indicus, assembly GCA_031878705.1. Classification (NCBI taxonomy): domain Eukaryota; kingdom Metazoa; phylum Chordata; class Mammalia; order Perissodactyla; family Tapiridae; genus Tapirus; species Tapirus indicus. The sequence goes on from CM062917.1 coordinate 101,715,240, forward strand.
GACTTTTCCCTGGTTTTCATAGTTTGAATTAATTGCTCCCTTATTGTGGCCTTCACTATACATTGTACTCTACAATGATTCCACATCATATTAAATGGCATTTGTTGGTTTGTTTGTTTGTGTCTCCAACGGTACTACACTCTGAGCACCTTCGATTATCTGACACACAGTAGGGTCTTAACAAATGTTTTTCTTTTCTTTTTATCAACTAGAATATTAGGGATAGCAATATAAGAAGAACTGACACAAGTGTCATCTTAAAGGAAAAAAATAGGACTTTATGATTGACTGAATTTAGAGAATGAAGACTATGGAAGAATCAGAAATGATCCTGAGGTTTCAGATGTGTACAACTAGGAGAACATTATTGCATGAAGAGACTCGGGAAAAATAATAAGGATTCTGGACATAATGGAAGAATTTTGGCCAACTTAGATGTGAGTATGTTGAACTGAGCAAATGGCAAAACATTCAAATAGAAATATCCAGAATTAATTGTTTATATAAGGCTAACATTGAGTTCACAGAATAAGAGTCAACCTTTAGTGGAAGTGCTTACATTAGAGTGAGGATAGTTATCTCCTTGATAAAAGGTCTTCTCAGAGGAATAGTGTAAAGAGAGAAGAGGAGGCCCATCTTTATGGACCAAGAGAAAGAAAGGAGTTATAGAGGGAAACTGCAATACGTCAATGTTAATAATAATACCAGTGGTGATATCACAGAAGCCAGTAGCATTTGAGTGTTAGTCAGCAGCAGATGGATGTCCTGCGCCATCTCAAACATACCATGTGCAAATTTAAGTTCAAATTCACAAGTCTGCCTTTCCCCTTACTTTCTCCATCTCTCTTAATGACACCATCATCCACTCAGTGTTCCAAACAACATTTAGGAATCATTCACAATTCTTCCCTTAATCCCTATACTCTCAACAAATTCTATGAACCTGTCCTTGAAATACAATTCTCCTCCTCCTGTCCTGTCCAACCCACCACCACCATGTTATGTGATACAATTGCTTTGTACCTGCCTGCCTCCAATCTCAACTCCCTATGATCCATCCTTCCCACTGCCAGAATAATTATTCTAAAACACAAATCAAGCCACAGAAGTGCTCTACTAAGAATCTCTCCATTCCTGACAAGATTTACCCTTGTCCTCCATGACATGGATGCTGCCTACTTCTCCACTTCTCTTCTGATTCATTACCATAAGCAGCCCCCTTGTTCCAGCTGTGGGAAATTATATGCAGGTATTTAAAACACAACATGCGTGAAAGGGAATTCATCATTTTCTGAAGCTCAAATCCACTCTTCTGCCAGGATTCTCTCCCTCAGAAATGTTACCACAACAAGGCAGAAACCTGGTAATCATATTTGATTTATCCCTTTTCCTGATTTTCACATTCCAAATCCACCTAATTCTCTTCATCCCCAGTGTTATCACCCCAGACTCCACTACAAATTATCTCTCATCTGGGAGAGTCTCTTAAAGGGTCGCGTTCCACTCACCCCCTCTCCAATCCATTCTCTAGACCGCAGAGTTATCTTTCTAAACAAAATCTGAATAGGGTTAGTGTTACAAAGAGGATTAGGGTTAATGTTTGGCTTAGGGTTAAACACTCTTCAGTGGATTCTCACTGCTAGGATAAATTCCTTAAGATGACTTTCAAGGCCCTCCCTGATTGTCCTCTGCCTAACCTAGGATATACCTCTATAGACTCAATCCCTACCTCACCCATCACCCTTCCCTTGGCTAAATGGCACCCATTTGTTATGGACTGAATGTTTGTGCCCCCCTCCATTCAAACATCGAAGCCCTAACCCCCATGTGATGGTATTTGGAGGTGGGGCTTTGGGGAGGTAATTAGATTTAGATGAAATAATGAGGATGATGCCCCCATGAAGGGATAAGTATCCTTTTAAGAAGAGGAGGAGAAAGCAGACCTCTCTCTCTCTTCAATGGAAGGGCACCTCATTGTTCTCATGGCAGCCACCTGCAAGCCAAGAAGAGGGTTCTTGGAACCAAATCTGCGGGCACCTTGATCTTGGACTTCCCAGCCTCTGGAACTGTGAGAAACAAATATCTGTTGTTTAGGCCACCCAGTCCATGGTATTTTGTTATGGCAGCCAAAGCTGACTAAGACATCATTCTAGTTCAAAGCTTGTCATTTTCTCAGAGTTCTTCGCTGTGTCCCATGGCTAGGTCAGGGCCCCTGCCATGTACTCCCATAGCACCCCACATATTTCCTGTCAGATGATTCATCACAGTTTATGTGCAGACATATTTAATGCCTGTCTTTTCTGCTAGACTGTAAGATCATGAGAGCAGAAACCCTCTCGTCTTAGATTATCAACACCTGTCACAGTGCCTGAGCCATAGTAGGCATAAAATAAATATGCAAATAAGTAAATGATATACATAAATATTTAATAAGTAAATGAATGAATAACTTGGTTGCACTGTGCTGCTATGCTTTTGAAAATTCCTGTTTATTTCCTGCAGTGCCAACCTAACAAACCCTCACCCATCAGACTCATCGTCTCCTCATGGGGATCCACCTTAGTATTCTCAGGCAAAGTTAGATTCCTCATTTCTGTTTTCCCACAGCAAGACCTCTATCACATTGTTTTGTTTCTCTGTCACACAACCCCACTAAATAATGAGCAACTTGAAGGCAATTATCTTAAGCATCCTTCTCTCCTCAGTGTCTATGATTCAATACTTTTGCTGAATGAGTGGATAAATGATTCATTGGAGAAGGAGGTAGGTCAAGTAATATTTCCTCCAATATTGAGGGACAGAGCTATCCTAAGTATCCAGTGATTCCAGTTTTTCATTACCATATTTGAAAGGTATTATAAACACACAAGAAACAATATTGTATTTTTAAAAAGAGGTATAGAAAATAAAGGTGTAACTATAGTCATTTTTACATTAGGAAAATACCTTCAGTTACTTTTGAGACCACTTTGCCAATTCCTTACTGTTTGCTACAGTACATCTTTTAGCCCATTCTTTATTTTTAAAAATAACTGAAGTAATGGAGACTTCTTAATGTTCTTTGGGAAATCCATCTAAAACATTAAAAGCCATACAATTTTAAGTTGTGTCATGAGTTTCCACTATTCTCCCTTAAACAATGATTTTTCTATTTGTAATTCTTTAAATTATCACTGTCATTCTCTGACTTTACTTTTTACAAATATTTTGGAGATGAAATCTAGAAGAAAAGATTAAAGTTCCAAGAATTGGTGAACTATACTATTTCAGACCTTTGCCATTGACTGATCACAAGACATTGATGGAACCACTTCATGTCTCTGGAATAACTCCATTATGTCTCACATGAAGTGTGGCAATCAGGACTACAAAAATGGAGCAAATGGTCTCTTAAATCCCTTCTTGCTCTCCGCTCCTGCCATGGGCTTTGATAGCTGCCGAGGCTTTATCTGGACAGTTTTTTCGGCTTGAAGAACATTTTGTATTATTTGAGACAATTATAGATGGCTCACATTGATTTGCCACATTCTTTACTAGTCTTTCTTTCTCATGAGACTATGAGCTTCCTTTTTCAAAGAAAATATATTGGCATGAAATTTGCATAACATAAAATTAACCATCTTAAAGTGTAAAATTCAGTGGCATTTAGTACATCCACGGTGTTGTGCAACCAAAACTACGATATAGTTCCAGAACATTTTCATCATCATCAAAGGAAACCCCACACCCATTAAGCAGTCATTCTCTATTGCCCCTTCCCCCCAGCCCTCTGGCCACCACGAATATGTTTTTCTGCTTGTGTGGATTTACCTATTCTGGATATTTCAAATAAATGCAATCATACATTACCTGGCCTTTTGTGTCTAGCTTCCTTCACTTAGCATAATACTTTTGAAGTTCATCCGTGTTGAAGCATGTATCAGTACTTCATTCCTTTCTATGGCTGAATAAAATTCTATTGTATGGATATACCACATTTCATTTATCCATTCACCCACTGATGGACATTTGGGTTGTTTTCACCTTTTGGCTATTGTGAAGGATGCTGCTATGAACATGTCAGCTTCTTAAGGACTGGAATTATTTATCTTGATATCCTCAGTGCCAGGACAATTGGTCAATCAAAAGTCTGTTGAGTATAATGATATAAGTTAATGTTTTAATGAATATACAGACAAGCTCATACACACGCACTAGTAAATCCTGCTTCTCCTCCTATCTTCCTCATCTCAAGTAATGATACCAACATCCACTTAGTAGCCCAAGGCAGAAAATTCTCTTGCATTTTCCATATTGAGTTGATCACCAAGTCCAATCAATTCTAAGTCTTAAATATCTCTCTGCCTCTTCTCTCCATCTTCACAGCTTCAGCCTTAGGTGAGGCCCTCACCATCCTGGCACTATTAGAATGCCTGTCTAAGTGGCTGCCCAGCCTCTAGGCTCTTTCCACTGCTGCTTGGTTATCCTACTAAAACACAAATCAGGTGATATGTCTCTCCTGCTTAAAATCCTCCGATGGTTCTCCATGGACCATATATTAAAGGAAGACCTCTTAATATGGCACAAGATGCCCTTCATAGTTTCTCTTTATCTTACTGATAGCCTTATTTTCCCACCTGTCTTTAATTATATCCTAACTCCTAACTCTGAATATGTACTTCCCCTCCCCAAATATTTCCCCTTTGCTTTCATGCCTCCATTCACTCAACAAATGTTAAATGATACCAACTCTGTCTCAAACCATGCCAGGTCCTGTTGACACAGGGGTGATTAGGACAGGCTAGGTCCCAGCCCTCATGGGACTTACCTTACAGAGCAGTGGTAATATTGACATATGAGGTGGATAATTATATGCTATGGAATCTGCCTTGTGTATTGTAGGATATTTAGCAGCATCCCTGGCCTCTATCCACTAGACACCAGTAGCATACCACCCCCTCCAGTCATGACAATCAAAAATGTCTCCAGATATTGCCAAATATCTCCTGGGGGAAAAAATAATCCTGGGTTGAGAACCACTATTCTAGAAGGAAATTGTTATAACATTAATTAATTTTAAGTACAAATTATGATAAATGTCACCAGCCTGTACACATGTTGTACCATCTCCCTAGAAAGGATTTCCTTTCCTTTCTGCCTGGTGAATTCCTCCAAGATACAGTTTCAATGCTCCCTTCCCCTTCTCCAAGCAGAATCAGTTCTTGCTCTTTGATCCTCCTTATGGACTCCCTTAGAGCTGGTTAATACATCATTCACTGAATAAACGCAAAATATCTTTGTTTTCATGTGCTAATGTATCATTTTCTCCAATTAGGTAAAGTAATCTCTCTTCATTAGTGACTTGCCCCTACTTCAAATTTTAGTAAACAAGGGAGGCAGATTTCATTTTGTATACTTTTTCCCAACCACAAGAATTTTAGTTCCAGTATATAAGAATTATGAGTCACTCCTGTTGGGGATAATTAGAAAAAGAAATTGGGTGTTGGGAATAAAAAAGTAAAGTAAAGCAGATGGCATGGCAGTAACAGAGGTTTTTGCCCTGAGGCTTTAGGAAATAAGGGAATCAGAGGAGACATAAAGCAGGACCTTAAAATGGCACTCCCTCAGCTGCAAGGAAGGAGGGAGGTGATGTTTGTGTAAGAGGGACCTGATGGCGTGCGCTTTGGGGAATTATCTCTGGGACTGAGGATGCAGGACTTAACAATTCCAAATCATGAAATTAGAAGGGCATTGCGCATTTGGATGGAAAACCAGATACAGGGGGAAAAAATCCTTTCATATGCATATTATCTTCAGCAAAGCAAAGCAAATTTATGGGCATTTCATTGAAATGGCAGAGAAGAAAGACCCTGAGAAATTTCTACTGAGCAAAAGATGATAAATGGAAAGCAATTGTACCATAACCATTATTAGTGATTTAAGATGTGAAAAATGTCACTGATCCTCTCTTTATTTAGCATGCTGTCTTGATGGGTCTACTTTAGAGATGATTCAAAGATTTATAAGGGTTTGCACTTAGTTCTTCTATAACCTTATTTTCCCCCTAAAATCTTAAGTACCTCAAACTGAAATATCTCCTTACTCTCACAACTGAGGAGGATCTGCTGTATAGACATCTCCTGAGATTGGAATCTATATCTTATCCCTCTAGCTATCCTTGCATCTGCACCTGGTGCATAATTGGAACTCCATCACTGTTTGTTGAACATACAATACAAAACAAGATGTGGCTAGAGGAACTGGCAAAACCCATTCTCTTCTCTCAGATGGAGATTCTGAGAGAAAAGTGGAGACTGGAAGAAATTAACTCAGCTGCAGGCAATAGCTGGAAGTCAGAAGCAGGGAAAGCACAGAGATGACTAATATGTGCTTGGCCAAGCCAAGACTGCCATCAATGAGGTCCTGTAAGAAGGAATGCAGGTGTTGCAACAGGTGCTGGAATATGGAGCCCTGGGGAAGCACTATTGCAGATCCAGGCAGGCAGGTCTGCAACAGTAACAGACATGAACACAGAGACATGGTGCTGAAGTTTAGGGGCAGGGCTCCAGCCTCCAGGGTGTCAGAAAATGGAGGTAAAGGGAGGGTTGCCAAGATCATGTCTCAGGCCCAGTTTCCAACATTGTATCTTGCATAGACAGTAGTAGATCTGTTGAGTGAATGAAAAAATGAATGAGTGAGTAAAGCCAATCATAGAGGAAACAGGCATATTATCCAAAGGGGAACTTAGATGAAAGAAGACAAGATAGAAGATATGTTATAAGAATGGGAATAAAATTTAGACTGGGTTTCAGATATATGAAGCCCAGACAAAAGAACAGTGCCACAGAGTCAAATACGATGAATGGCAATTAGAAAATGCTGGATATGGAGCTTCTTAAATTCATCTTATACAAGGACAGGGCCTGTTTCCAGAGTCTGGGCAGGACTGGATCTGCAAGTATGCATATGTGGCCACAGTTATAAAATAAGGACCCTGTCAGAAAACCCAGCAGGGACTCACAGTCAGAAACAATGACTTCTGTGATTGTTTTAGTCCAGCATATTGCACATTCTGAAGTTCTAAATAGGATGATCTATTCTCTTGCTTACTCTCTTGGGTACTTCAGAAGGAAAGTCCATTTTTTAAGGCTCTGGAGTACCATTTTTATTCAAGTATTGAAATGTGACATGGGAACTACAGGGAATAGAATCATATGTCTGTGATGTCAATATATAAATAAAATGTTTCAAAACATCATCTGGACCTTTGGGGGCAGTTTTCAGAATGACTAATGGATTTGCAGTAAACCATGAATCCTTCCTGCCTCACCTGAACCGTTTAATTACCCAGGGAATTACACCCCGGGTCCACAGAGTGGTGAATTGCAAGGTCCTGTTAACAGGGAGAAGTTAATTGGGCCATAGACGAACTTAGACTACAACCCAGACTTCATTAGCACCAAATTCTAACCATTAGGCCAATCACACTCAACTTTCTTGAAGAGTTAATGTGTAGCCTTCCACACACATTTTTCCAGTGTAAATGTTACCCAGATAATCTTAAACAGAGTTTGGATCAAAAAAGGATTAAAACGATCTTCCTTTCTTTATTGTAAATAAAGAACAATTAATAGATTTTCAGAATGTTCAGCTACCCAAACACTTGAATCAAGGAGAATCAAGAAAAGAAGCAATAAGTCTACAGATATAGTAGAGAGATAGCAAAAATCGATGTGAAGGGGGCTTTTTGGAGCGAAGGATAGAGCCAAGGAGCTAACACTTTAACTGGACTCTCCCAGTTTTCCATCTTGTCATGCTCACGTCTATTCTCCATAATGCTCGAGTTAGAGCTATTTAATTCAAGTCTAACCATAACCGTCACATTCCTCAATACTAAATCTCCTAGAGAGCTGTTAAAACACAGATTCCTGCTAACCCACATCCAGAGTTTCTGATTTAGTAGTTCCAAGATGGGGCATGTGATTTGTATTTCTAACAAGTTCTAAGGTGATGCTAATATTACTGGTCCAGGGACCACACTTGGAGAACAACTGATCTGGAGGAAACCCTTAACTTTGTTGAGTCTCCAATTTCTCCTCTGTAAAATAATAACTAATCTTCAGAATGTTCTAAAGGTTAAATATTGCAAAATTTTCCAGATAAATGCTAGATATTATTTTAACTTAAAGGAAAGGGCAAGAAACTGGAAATGAGGAGACCCCCTGGTTACAGGTCTGCTATAAGCTCACTAAGCACAAAACCTCTCTAGGCAAGTTTTCTCATTTATAAAGTGTATTAATTCATGCAACTAAAACTTATTTAATATCTATTGTATATATGGTAGAAAAACAAATCCTGGTTCTACACATATATAGTTATGATTATGATTTGGATGATATCTAAATTGTCTTCCAACACCAAAATTTTGTGACTTTATAATTAATAAAATTAACTTTTTCCTATTCTTCAATCACTTCATTCCTTATTAATTTGGCTTAATAAAATTAAATGTTTATGAGATATCAAGGAATAATTAGGTGCTGCTATTGGATGAGTTGGCTAAAATACATTCATGTACGCAAGTAAATTCAACTCAATTTGTAATTTTCAAGTAAATTTCATGTGTTAGTTGCCATTCTTACCTATCAATAAAAAGAAATTTTAAAATGTATGGGTTAAATGGTAAACTATCGATGAAGAAAATAACCAGAATTTATGTCTAAGTTCCATATTCTTCAGTTATGTCATGCCAAATCAGTCTTCATTTACTGAGTAAGTAATTGTTGAGCATCTGTCATTCAGCAGGCACTATGCTAGGATCTAGGGTTGGAAGCATGAATAAAATAGGCCTTGTCTCTGCTATTAAAGACCTCACATTCAAGTGAAGACAGTCAATGAAGAATTAATTCCTTTAATTGATTAATCAATTATCATTTTGATAGACACTAGATATTAGAAGTACAAGGCATTTTGAAAATGTACAACAGGGGCACTTGACCCATTCAAGGAAATCTTGGAAGCCTTAGACAAATCACTTCACCTCTCTAAGCCTCAGTGTTTTCACTTGTAAAATTGGGAATAATAAAACATACCCTACCAGGATTTAAATAATGACTGTTAGAGGTTTGAGATGACTTATATAAAATTCCTAGCACAGTACTTAGCACACTATGTAATAGGTAGTTATGATGTCACATTAACTAACTGGAAGATTATCCATGCAAGTAGAGAATTCCAAAGGTCAAAATCAAATTTTAAACTCTGAGTTCCTCAGTAATACCACTAACTTCATTCACTAGTTATTTTTAAAAGAAGAAATACAAATTATATAAATTCTAAATGTGGTATCATATATGATTAAGTGTTTATAACTCTTTTCTATATGTAAGGTAGGAACCAAAGAGAATGTATCTCAGTTCAACTTAATGAGTGAATCAATCAATTACCAACACCCAGAATCTTTCTTGCAACTGAAGTAAAAGTCTCCTTATTTCTTCCAGACACTTGAAAAGAATTGAAAAATATGAGTCTGGAAATCAAGCCAACCAAGGTTCTATTAAGCCAGAGTGGACTTTTGAAATGCATCAGCATTCTGGTCTCTTCAATTTAAAGACGGATTTGGAACTAGCTGAAGAAATGTAATCAGTATCTTCTCAAAGAAAAAGGTGGATTTAATTGAAAGCTGAAATTTGTGTGCCTTAATACATCCCTCTGATTAATGGGGCTTGGAACAGTCAATAATAAGATACCACAAAACAACTATATCCATACAATCTGTACACAAGAATACTCAGAGTCATATGTAAGTAAAGAAGTGATTGTCTAGTTCATATTTCTAAACTTGAAAAATGAGGCACTGAATCTCAGACTAATCCCCCAGATTAAACTGGGATTCATAAACTAGGAGCTAAATTTATTCTGTTTATAGATTTTAAAGGGATCTCCTGAAAAAAAGAATTGGTCATTCACTACCAATTTAAAAAAAAATCTGCAAGCACTTAAGTGCTTCTTGCTTCAATACTAAAAAACAAATGAGGAGGGGTATAATGTAGGAAACTAAAGGAGAAGAACATTTCAAAGGAAGATTTCAAAATGGGATTTGTGTCAAGACTAAACATCTGCTTCAGATGGTCTCATTCTGACATGCATAATTCTCTTCCGTGTTAATCCTGACATCATCCTTAAACTATATCCCAGCTCTCTCTTGATTCTATACTCCTGATATCACTTAAATTCTACTCTAGGTGTGTTTATTACCTCACTCTTCCACATTCTCTCAGCTAGATTCCATTCCATTGAAACCACCCTCACCAAAGTCACCAGTGACCTCCAATTTGCTAATTTAGGTAAACTTCTTAGCCTTTACTTGATCTCTCATAAACATATGAAACTTTTCAGCACCCAAAAAACTATGCTTTCCTCCCCCAAACAACGTGTCCCTTTCTGTGATGGAGATACTGTGGTTTTCCTCCATCCCATGTGGCTGCTCCTTCCCAGTCACCTTTATGGATTTTCCTCTTCTTCTATCCATTGCTTACATGCTGGAGCTCTTCAGAGTTTTGTCCTAGGTTTCACTATTATCTACTTCCAGACACACATACAACCTGGGGGATTTCATCCAGTCCCATGACATCAATAATTTGATGACTCCTTTATCCATAAATGTAGGCCAAGAGTAAGTTTTGGACATCAGGCATAAATATCTAATCATCTACAAGACCCATCTACTTGGTAGGTCCACAATCACCCAAAACTGAACACACCCAGATTGACCTCTTTATCCTCCCCTCCTTCATCCCTAGCCTTTCCCTCCTCAAATGTTTCCCAACTCAATGGCTGATACCTTCAGGCAGCCAGTTGCTAAGGCCAGAAACCTGGCAATGCTCCTCGAGTCCTCCCTCTCCCTTACTCCCCACAGCTAAACATCAGAGTCTTTTTCTTTACTTCCAAAATATTTCTAGAGCCCACAGACTTCTCTCCAACTCCACAAGCACTACCCTAGTTCGGGCCACCATCATTTTCCTTCAGAATTACTGCCGCAGCCTCCTAACTGGTTTCTCTGTATTCAGTATTCCCCTTCTAAGCATTTCTCTACACTGCAGCCAAAGTCATCTTTTAAACAGCATTCTCTCATTACATAATGTCACTACTTAAAATCATCCAAACACTCCCAATAGCACAGTTCAGAAAACACAAACACCAGAACAGAGCTTAAAAGGTGCTGTTTGATCTGGTCCCTGCTAAATCCACCAATCTCACCTCTAGCTCCTTCCTCTATTCTCCCCTCTTCCCTCCACAATACCACCATGCTGAACTGCTTTCATTCTTCCCAATGGCCAAATTTTCCAGTGCCTCTGTGCCTGCATCTCTCCTCCATCTCTACTAAATCCTCTTCATAGTTAAGACTTACACTTGTTGCATCCTCTAGAAAGCCCTCCTTGACTCCACCTACCTAAACTTAGATGAGATGCCCATCTTAAATCCTCAATACACAGGCACCCTGTACCTCCCACCACAATACCCCCCAAACTCTTCTCCACCCTCCAATAGAATATAAGCCTCCTGAGGGCAATGACCAGGTCATTCTGTTTCACAATTATATACCCACGAACTAGTACAGTGCCTGGCACAACACTAAACATTACATGAGTGAATATACATCTGGTCTTATTTAAATAATCAGCAAGAACTGAATAACTCAACTGATATGATGTCGAGCAGGAATCTCCATGCCTTCCAAACTAATATCACAGAGACAAGTCAGCCGTCAGACCTTTTCAGCTGCCACCTAATTATCAGCTAACACCTTCTTAGCAATTGTTTGACAACCAACTCAACTAGAACTAGAACTAGAATGTGATGGTGTAGTATTGGCGCTTTCCACAGAGTGGATCCTCAATAAATGTTTAAAAGGAGTCATCAGTCAGATGCTCACTTTGATCAAAGAAAAGAAAGGAACAAAAGCATAAGAGAACATAGCCTTATCAGGCTGTTCTGCATTCCTTTATCAGTCAGACTCTCAGCCATTCGCTTGCCATACTTAAGTTATGGCCCAGCTTGTCATCTGTGGGTTGTAGGGAGCTGAAGAGATCATCTTTTTTCAACAGAGGAGCTAGGAATAGGAACCCAGGTGTTAACTGTCTAGCAGCAAAATATAGAAATCTTTGATCTCTGCCTCCCTTTTTCCACCCCTCCACTCCTCCACTCTCACCCTCTACCCTAATCTACTCCATTCCTCCTTTCTCCTCCTACTCAGTCTCCAATCTCCCCACCCCCAGTACGGAGCTTCCCCTAGACTCACACACACCATCACAGCCATCACCAGGACACTCAGCACAGGCTTTGAGTCAGCTCTTTTCCCAGCCCCATCCCAGTCCACACTAGAAACTTCTCACTGTTTGGAGGCACAAAATATTTAACAGTGATCTAAATGTAAGCATTAAAGAATTCCTCCTAAAACACAAACATTTCATTAACTATCTTCCCCAGTGAGCAATGAGTAAGAGAAAGAGAGGGTCAACATAATATGTAAACACCGCTAGAACTGGAATCTGTCTCCCAGTTAAAAAAGAAAAATTCTCCTTCAGTTTCTCCATTTTCATTGTTCCATCTAGATCCAGGGCCTCCCACCAAACACTGACGACTGCCTAGTGCAAACCCTGCCACATCAGCAGGGAGGGAGGCCGCCCCGCAGCATTTGGTATTTGCATCAGTTTCCAGGAATGCTTTTCAAGTTATCAGCTTACTCTGCAGAGATGTTTTTCCTTTAAGTTTATAAATGTGTGCTTGAATTTATATTTGTCTAATTCTCAAAGACTAGCTGAGTATTTTTTTATTCTAAAAGGGAAATTATAATCGCACTTCCAAAAAGTTTAAACTATCAGATTTGACTGCGGATTCCTTCCTGTAAACATCCTTTGAGAACTGACCAGACACCCTTTCAAATTCCTTCATTCCAAGTTATTTCGAAAAGTCTTCCAAAGTTATATCCCAAGTCAGTGCCCTTAATTAGAATAAAAGAAGAGTTTATCACAGTTTTTGGTTGTTCTCTTTTATTTTCATTAACCTTTTTGTTTGTTTTTAAGGTTAGAAGCAGCAACCAGTTTAGGAACATTCAATCCCTTTGGTTTATAGCAGCTGCTGATGGAGTTAACTTAGGCAGAAATTCCTCCTGAAAGGATAGGGGGAAAAAAAAGAGAGAGAGATGGACAAAAGAAAGGAAAACAGTTAACAAGCAACTGCAGCCCACTCATTTCTGTTTGGTGAAGTCGGAATTGACCTAAAGATGCCCCTTTTGCGTCGACTTCTGGGAGAAGATGGCACCCAGAGTAGTCCATGGTTGCTTCAATGGGGTGCTGGGCAAGCAGAGGTGCAGCCCCAGACCCATGGCCTTTTCTCCGGGCCTGGAATGACATCTCAAGCGGGTTGGGAAAAGGGCCATCCACTGAAGTTGCCTCCACTCGGTATTTCACAATTCGCAGGAGCCTCTCACTCCCAATGCCTCAGCGTCAAGGTCCCCACTCCTCTCCCTGGTGGGGAGCAGAGAGCGGGATGGGGCCGAAAGAGGAGAAGGAGGTTGGGTGTTGGGGAGAGAGTTAATATCCACGTTGGTGGGGGCGCTGCTTGGGGTGTTACCAGAGAAGACTGCCGCCCGTTACCCAAAACTCGAGTTGGAAGCCCCTCCAGATGGGCTAGGCGTTTTCCCCAAGGTGTAGAGAGGAGCTGGGACGCAGGCAGGAAGGTTTGGGCGTTACCTGCAGGAGTGGGGTCAGTGATTGGGCAGAGAGGTCAAGAGAGATTGGGGGGCTCATCGGAGGGTCATCTAAGTCCAGGCTCAGGATACAGCTGGTAAATCCAGACAAGGAGTCTGTGGAGAAGAGGAGGGGGGAGACTGGAAACCTGAAGGGGAGGGGATGAATTCTCCATCGCAAACTCAGACAGGAGAGACCGCGTAAAACAGGTGTCCAGGTCGGTCAACTGTACTCATTTCGCAGGGCTAGATAATCCCCAAAGCCTCAGGTCAGAATCAGACTCAGCAGAGGGAAGCGAGGAGGTCGAAGGACTTCCCCGATCGCTTGGTCCAGCCTACTGTGCGCAAACCATATCCTCCCTGATGCTGGGTGCCACGCCGCCCCTAGCCTGCTCCCCACCCCACCCCCAACAGTGGGCGTCCTCGGACTCCAACCCAACCCTCCACAGACAGAACCCCCCTCTCACCCTCTCCTGGAGCCAGAAGAAAGAGAGAGCGTTACTGCTGAAAAAGTGGGCTCACACACGCCCCAAAGCTGGAGAAAAGCTGGGCGGAGGCGGGGGGCGGGGAGCTGGGTGGATGGGGCAGGGGAGGGCGGCCTCGGGCTGCGCCACGCTGTCGAGTCCTCGCCCCTCCTCCCCTGCCCCCTCTGCGCCCGCCGGGCCCCCTCCACCCTGCAGGTGGCCCGCAGGGCACAAGGTGAGTCAGGGCTGGACAGCTCCTGCTTTGATCTCCGGGCTCTCGTTCCCCTCTACTGCTGCCCCGCTGCCCCGAGATGTGCAAATTTTGCCCACGTCGGTATCTGCAGAGCTTTCCGACGTGTCCAAAAGTGTTTCCAAACTTGGAAAGGGCGGGGGAGGGCGGGGGGATGGGGAGGGCGGAGGTATGCAGACAGCGAGTCAGAGTTTCCCCCTTGAAAGCCTCAAAAGTGTCCACGTCCTCAAAAAGACTGGAACCAATTTAAGAAGCCAGCCCCGTGGCCACGTCCCTCCCCCCCTTCGCTCCCTCCTCTGCGCCCCCGCAGTCTCCTCCCAGCTGTGGCTGCCCGGGCCCCCAGCCCCAGCCCTCCCATTGGTGGAGGAGCTTTTGGGGGCACCCTCGGGCCAGGGAAACTTCGGCCGTATAAATAGGGCAGATCCGGGCTTTATTATTTTAGCACCAAGGCGGCAGGAGGTTTCGGCTAAGTTGGAGGTACCGGCCACGACTGCATGCCTGCGCCTGCCAGGTGATACCTCCGCCGGTGACCCAGGGGCTCTGCGACACAAGGAGTCTGCATGTCTAAGTGGTAGACATGCTCAGCTTTGTGGATACGCGGACTTTGTTGCTGCTTGCAGTCACTGCGTGCCTAGCAACATGCCAATGTAAGTGCCTTCGGCTTCTTTGGGGCAGACGGGGGAGAGAGGTTAGATGGATGGGCACCCAGGTCTGAAAAAGGAAAGCCTAAATGAAGTCCTAGGTACGGCTTGGAGGGAAGGCTCTTTGGCATGCGGAGAAAGGCCTGCATTGATGAGAAATACGGAAATTACTTTAGAAATGGAAGCATAAAAGGCTCGACTCCTGCCAAAAGTTAGGGAACTTTTAATTCTTCTGAACTCGGAGTTACTGTTAACTTGATCTGGCTCCTCCGGTTAGTGAAGCTCAAGGGGAGCAGAAAGTCTTTTCCCTAAGGATGTTAACAACCGACGTGATGAAGGAACTCAAGGGCCTCCGTCTAACAGGCTCAATAACTACACTGATGCCCACCTTGTAAAACTTGAGGCCTGCTTTAGAAAGTCCATTAATTTAGTAATGTAAAATTCACCCCCGAAGGGCTTTTCCCCACGGGACGTATTAAGACTCGCCCGATGATGATGACGACTATGAGGCGCCCTCTGGAGGGAGGACGATGAAAGCACAGGGGACCAGGCCTTAGGCTAATTGAATCCCCATTAAAGACTACACGTCTTTACAGAGAGGTGATCTGCATTTCCGATTGAAGCCATTCCCAATAACTAGTCAGTGTATCCTGGGAAGGAAAATGGACGCTACGTGGAATGGATACATTCTGAAAAGTAAAATCAGCCTCTCAATCCATTACCTGGTCATGGAAATGGTAACATTATTTAAAATCTGCTCTGCCTTTTGTTGAGCCTGAGTTACCTCTTCAACGTGTTCTCAACGACAAGCAGATATTCAAACACAGCAAGTTGGGAAATAGCAACACTGATCTGACTCTCAAGAGACCCGAGTTTTTCCCATGACTTTGCCACTAATTTACCATGTGATCGTGGGCAAGTCAAACAGCTTTTTCTAAATGCAAGATAGAGAATAGATGGATTGCAAGGCCACTTTCCAGCTGTAGGTTTTATGACCAGACTTCCGTGTCAAGACAGAATAAAGTCCGTCCGTTTTTGTCTTGAAAATGGCTGCCTAATTACAAGACAAAGATATTGACTTGATGGGGTATGAGGGGTGTCTGGCCACACCCAACACTCCAAAGTTTGCTCCACCCACATGCCACGGTGTCTAATGGCATCATTACTGATGCATTTCTGCGTGTGTGTTCTCTCCCTTCATCCGCTTTAGTATACACACTACCGTGGATACTAAGGAGTAATTGCAGTGAACAAATTCACCTTACCAAGTTCTTTTTTGTGAGAACTTTTCTACTGAGAGTGGGGGGAAAGCGTTGATTCCTAGAGAAAAGATGAAAACAGACCTAGAGAAGTTGGAAGGTACAAAGGCAGCTCATCTTCTGATCCACGGCCAACCACCATCTAGAAAAAAAGTTACCAAACACACATTCTTCAAAATGGCTCAGTCTGAGTAATTAAAAGGCAAATTTCCAAAATCAGAAGCACTTCCATTAATCAAGTCCGGGCATAATTATTCTTCCTACTGATGGACACAATGAAGTAAACATACCATTTTCCTAATTTAAAAGTAATTCTCATAAATTGCCCTTAAATGTCAGTGCTGGATGTGGTCCACCCTCCTGAATTGTGACTGTGGCAACAGATGTTCTCACTCCCAATGACACACTTCTTGGCCACCTAATTAAAGCAATTTTTAGGGGTGATTCAACCTGTTGCCAGCTTGGCCACACTTATATCCTGTGTTAACCTATAATTTTTATACCGTAGGACAGGAATTCAGTCTTTAAGGACTTACAGCAATTATGGCAAAGGGGGTTATATTACTTTAGTATATTTTTTCCCATTATTTTTCAAGATCTTTAATCCACAGTTTTTCCATTTATACAGAGCAATTTCTTCTCAGGAACAAAAGTGATAACATATTGGTCAAATGACCTTACCTAATTTAAGTGAACCAATTTAAAGTCAAATTTCAGATGTCCTAATGAATCTATTATCATAGTGAATAATTTGCAAATTAGACCTTTTGGAAAAGGACATTAAGAATGGTACAAACTCAGTGAAATACTAAATAACTTTAATGTTTTATGAAAAACAAAGTCTACTTTAGGTAACATACTTCCCTAAATTTTCCCTTTTTTAAGATTTTTAGTGTCAAAATTATCTAAACCATAATTATTTCCACATCAATCTACTGGTCTTGCTCAAATCAGAGATCTACCTGTGCAATTTACCAGCTTAATTACTAAGCATTAGAAATATCCTTCAGACACATTATTTCACAGCATTTATAAAATAGTAAATAATTAACAATTTAATTCAAAATATATTTACATATTAATGTTGCAAAGGAATCACCGCTGATCCCTGCCATGCTTTTGACCTGTATAATTTCCAAGTCATTAGAATATTCTTAATAAAAAATACAACTGGTCCTTCAATTAAGTAAGTCAATTTTATAGACATATATCTGTTTGTTAATCACTGCTATTGATCAATAAAATGATACTAATACTTATTTCCTACTTTCCCTTTCTTCTACAGCTTTACAAGAGGTAAGTAAAATTTTTAGAATTTGTTTTTTTATACTTAGATTGCCTTGGCCACAGTAATATCTTCTCTGGGGAAGGAAGGAGAGGCTACACTAGTGTGGACCAACCTGGATTTCCAAGAAAATCGTCAAGAATTATGGTCGTCAAACCTTTCTGGCTGCCTTAGAAAGTACCCACCCCAATTTCCAAAATGGGTGGGGCTACTGTATAAGACTACCCTCATAAGAACACTCATAAGAAACAGAGAGTAAATAATCCAGGGGAAGTTTGGGTTTAGCATCAGCCACTACGAAGCAGAAGACTTCAGAGCGCTAGAGAATCTTGTCGCTCCCTTGGAATCATTTGCAAGAGTATTATGAACAAATTGTTAGCTCGTGAATTGAATTGGAGGCATAATTACAGATAAGTATATATTTCAGTTCTGTACATATTTTATTTAATTTATTGGTAAAATTTAAAAATCTCTTTTGAAATATTAAGATAATAGTAATGCACAATATATATACTCTGTAGATATATTTGTATACTATGCAGAAATGGGAGCCATTTTAAAATACACATAAACCATTTTCCTCGTAATAATCTTTAACTTATTCTTTTCTAGGCAACTGCAGGAAAGGTAAGAGTCTAATACTTCTCCACAATATCTAAAACAATCAGAGATAACATAATTTAACTAAATTTATAGTATACTGTAGAAGGAAAATACTTTGTCAAGATTTTGCCCACATGAATATGCATTAGCTGAAACATAAAATAAAGTAGCTTTGATATTTAAGATACCAAAGCTTTATTATCTTCCAGAATCATCTCTAATTACACTTATATTATGCAAACTGGTGATTTACATACTAAAGAAAAAAAGACTTGTTTTTATTCTGGAGATAGAATGAGTATTATGTTTATTATAGGTAGAAAATGAAAGTTTATTTTAAAGGGCTTTGACTATATAAATATGCTGTTAACGATGTAACAAAATGGTAATTTTATCTACAGAAATCTTTCTAAAAATAGCAGTTATAATATTGGCCTGATGACGGGAGTCTATAGCCTCCAATCTCTCAGTTTTAAAAAATTACATGTAGTAATAATAAAAACAATATACTTTTATCTATTATATTGTGCCATTTTTATAGCTACTATCTACTAACATTGTTAGATCAGTCTTACCGACTAATTATTATCAAGAATGCATTGTTCGTTCACTGGAAATTGCTTAAACATTTATTATTGTGCTGTTTGCATCTTCCCTGTAGGGCCCAACCGGAGATAGAGGACCACGTGGAGAAAGGGTGTGTGATTTTTGAACTATTAAAGAGCTCTGGCCTATATTTGAATAACTACATATTAGAAACTACAAGAAACTGACAATTTGTAAGAATATTATGCATCCAGATAATTGCACCACCTTTTAAGCAGATAATGCGCTACAGAAGAGGCGAATGAGCATTATTATATACAATCAATATTCTTTTTAGGTCAAGATTATCCTTTAAAAAAGCAAAACTATTGCAGACAGCCATATTCCTTGCATGGTCTATCTTTCTTGGTTTTTAGTTGATTTGTCCAACACATACATAATAGAAATGTATCTACCTACCACCACACAGTTCTTCTCTTTTTAGCATGTTTTGTTTGCTTTTCAAGTGAAATCTCTTATGTAGCCTGGGAATAGTAGTGAAACAGCAGTCAACAACATCTTTCTGTCTAAATTCCTAAATGTACAAGTTAGGCTTACGTTTTATTCATGTAGATCTCCTTGCTATGCTTGTATGGCATGTATAACTACACGGTTTTGCATTATATTACACTTTTGCCAAAATATAAATACCTATATCTTTTATCTATTGGGAAGTGCAGACTTAAATGTATTCCACTCACACAATTTATTAGAGGTAGCGTGATGTCAATAAATTACTTTAACAGCATAAATAGTGTTAATGGTAGGAAATCTGCAGGATTTTATCACAGGATTACCCTGTGGTAAAATGACTATATTAATTATCATTTCAGTTAATCTGCTATTCATACATAACATACCAGAACAATTGAATAACTTCATCACAGTCAGATACTGACAATCAATATACATAGTACATCACTGTGCACTGCTAACCATATGGAGTTTGTAGAATAATAAACTTTAGGTATCATTTCTGTCTTTATTTGAATACTGGAGCTCCATTATGAATTAATATTCAGTGGCTGAGATATTCCTCTTCCTAGAGGAACTACGCAGTCTTGAGTCTTCATACAGCACTTACTAAACCTCCTTCTAAAATAGACCCATGTCATAAGTGAATTTCAGTTAGTGATGAGTATGGCATATTAAATTTCTACACCACTTGCACATTGAAAGGCCTGAACAACTGAACTTACCACATGTATTCTTTGATCTCCTCTTTTCACGTATAGGTTTCTACAGGGTCTGTCTAACCCTTAACTAATTCGCTTTTTACACAACAGGGTCCACCAGGCCCACCAGGCAGAGATGGTGAAGATGGTATCCCAGGCCCTCCTGGTCCCCCTGGTCCTCCTGGCCCCCCTGGTCTTGGTGGGGTAAGGTGTTTTAAGTACTGTGAACTTTTAGCTAACTTCAATTTCTTATACCTCTATTGGAAGAAGGCTCATTGTGAATTTATTTTTAGCAGTTAAGGGAGAGTCTGCTATTTGGATATTAGTATATTTTATTTCATTACTTTGGTTTCTTCATTCAAGATTCTGCTTTGCCCGTTCTCTTTGTGAATACTTGTCAATTACAGGACTGACCTTTGTGTTCACTGAAGGTAGCTGCAGCCCTCACAACCATTATTTAATTTGGGGATTTAATATCTTTTATCGGTGGGGCACAAATAAGAGGTGTTGCATTATTAAAGAGTTTGATTAGACTGAATTATAAGTGAGATCCCCAATCTTAAGCAATTTCACAAACATCCTACTCTTTCTATTCTCCTTGGCTTGAAGTCTGCTGAACCGATATTCAAAGCAGCTTTAAGTTTAATTTGCTTGAAACTAACTTGAGAAAAGTACATTTCCCTTTTTCATTAATATCTTCTTTTAGCTTTATGTCTTTAACAAAGGTATGAGTGCCAGATGGCCTCACTGCAGGAAGGAAAACATGTTTGCTTAATTGGTTAGCACTATGAATCAGAAGCCTGATTCTAATACCCCACTGTATGCCAGTAAAATAAGACCTTTCTCCCCCAAAGATCTTATTATGATTGCTTATCTACTGAATGTGTTAAAATGCACCTTCTTTAATAGATCTACCACTATAAGAGAGATCTTTAACAGTAAAATTATTACTGTGAACTATTTTTTAAAAGTTTAATCTTCCAAGGGGCATTTTAATTTAATTTTCCTCTAAACTTGAAAATTCGTTATATCCTTTTTGAAACTCCATCAAGAAAAAGGTCTCGTAGCCATTTTGTGTAGTTCTGGAGGAGCAGGGCAACAGGTGGAAATGCAAAGTTGTCCTCTCAGTCTTTGCTTAATTTATAAGGGGCCCTCAGTGACAGTTTTTTTTGTGAGGAAGATTAACCCTGAGCTTACATTCGTTGCCAATCATCCTCTTTTTGCAGAGGAAGATTGTCCCTGGGCTAACATCCAAGCCCATCTTCCTCCACTTTATATGGGATGCCTGCTACAGCATGGCTTGACAAGTGGTGCTTTGGTCCGTGCCCGGGATCCAGGCCTGTGAACCCCTGGCTGCCGGAAGCAGAGTGCCTGAACTTAACCACTACACCCCCGGGGCTGGCCCCTGCCTCAGTGCCTTTTAAAGTTTAGAAATCTTGCCTTCCTCAGTGTAGAGGTAGCAGGCGAGGAGAGGAGAGAAAGGGTTAACAGGGCAGGGAAGGGTTTGAAAATAAGGGAGCGAAGCTCCCCACCTTACACTAGGTGTGGACGAAATTTTAAACTGGTATTTCTCCTGACTTTTTAGGAATTTAGCTGAATATGGAATTCTAAACTAATAATTATATCAAAGATATTGCTCCCTTTTAAACAAGAGAAAAGTCTTTAGGAGTAGAATGAGAAAAGAACTACATGGACTGTAATTATAATATATATATATATATATATATATATATATATATATATATATATATCTATATGGGTTTTTTTCCCTTCTAGAACTTTGCTGCTCAGTTTGATGGAAAAGGAGTTGGACTTGGCCCTGGACCAATGGTATGCTTATCTTTTTTTATCTTAGCCAAAAAAATACCAAATAGAGAATTTATCTTTTGTTAAATTTCACATTGCCATTTATTTAGCTACCTAGGTTTACACTCAGTACTTAGATCAGATAAAAGCAGCAACTCTTTGTATTCAAATCTATGAAAATCTAAACCCAGGTTGGGGGTTCAATTTCTTCTACAAAGATGCCTCCTTAGGATGGATCAGAAATTTATATCCAAGAAATAATCTCTGGATATAGCAACCATAACTTAGGTAAATCAATTTAAATCAAAAGAGTGATCACTCTGATAACTTTTTTACACTCTTTAACACTGCTTAGAATTTTAAGCAACCCTTAGAGACACAGAACTATTAAGTTCTTTGAACTTGCTGGAAGGGATCAACCAGTTCTAGTCCAGTCCATTCATTTTATAGCTAGATTTTTAAGCCCTTCCCCAAGGTCATGCAGGTAGTTAATGATGGGACTAGAACTAACTGCCAAGCAAGATGTCTGATATTCAATGACATCATGGCTCATGTGTCTAGTATCTGAATGAAACATTCATTTATTCAATAAATATTTATCATGTGCCTTCAATGAGCCCCAAACTGTATTATGCATTGGGGAGACAGTAGCAAATATGACAGATTCTCACCCTCTCTCAAGGAGTTAACAATATAGGAAATGTTGAATATGCCTTTTGTAGTCTATTAATTATAAATCAATATAGGAGAGAATATAAGTAAAACTAAGCACTTATATCACTCAGCACAAATATTCAGCAGTATATCCTATAATTTGAATAACATCTAGAAAATTTCATATATGATCATGATCATGATGGTCTATCTTTAACAAGTGGACCTTCTAACCAGCGTTAGTGAGATGAGTTAGGAAAAAAAACTGATATGAGCATGCAAAGTATATACTAGTGGTATAAAATAGAGGGAAACGTTTGCTAGAAATAAAAATAAGTTAATTAAACACTACAGTTTAATACATGCATGCACACAATTTAGTGATTTTAATTAATTGCTTCCAAACAAAGGTATTGATCTGCCCAAAGTTAACATGGTCTTCAAAATATAAATTTTACCTGGACAATGCATTCAGCGCTCTATCTTCAAAAGAAGATCTTCTGCTGGAGCTAATGGTCCACAATAAGTGAATACACTATAAGGGCAAGATAATATTTTCTGTAAATTAAAACTCTCACTTGAGAAGTAATATGCCTTTAATTGATGATTTCCAATTTCCTGATTTTTCTTGGTAATTTAAAACATTCATATGAAATGAAGAAGTAGTGATTTTCTTTTGGCTTTGTTTATATTGGATATTTGAAATTAGCCATTTCAGCTAATGCTGGATATTAGTCAGTTTTAAAGCAGTACGTATATCTCAAGAAGAAGTTCAAGGGAAGAAAAAAGTAAAGCACTAATAAAAAAGCCTACATTAGCCCGGAAAATTAATATGGATTTCAGATTCCCCTGACTTTGGAACATCTCTCTGGGGGGCCTGCAGCACAGTGTTTTACTTTTAAAGATCGGTGAAATATAATTTAAGCTTGCACATCCACATGCATTCACAGACATATGTAATCAACAGATATGTGTTTCACAGATAGGAAATATAGGCAGCAATAAAGTATTAAAATAATTTTCCGTGTTGGAAAATCAATAACTATAAAACCCCACAGGGTTCTTCTCTGAATTAATGAGTAATCATCGTCCATCTCACAGCCTCCACAAAATAAACTACCTTTTATGTAAATGAAATTGTTGCAAATACATGGAAAAATGAATAAATATAATTAAAAATTCATGGTGCCAAAGAAAATTATTTTAATGTATGCCTAAAAAAATTATTTTGATTGAAAAGTGACAGTTTCTTTTAATGTTGAAGCAATTTCTAAAACTAAATAAATAATTCTTGTAATCAGGATGATGTGCTTTTTAATAAAATCCTTATTATTTCACTCTAGCCATTAATACTGTGGGGCAGGCTTGACTGCAGAGTCCCCATGGTTGATGTGTCATGAACAAATTTCTCAAGACTTGTCTGTGCAATATTTTCAGCATTAGAGGAACAGGCCCTTACAGAAGAGCTTGCACAGGCGTTGATTACTGCCAAAGGGGTGTCAAGAATGTGTATTTAGCTCGCAAACTAGTAACACTGTTTTACTCTACTTGTGTGCTACAGAATGAAGAACAAAAGCAGGAAGAATCTGCTGACATTTGGGCCATATTTTCAATAATAATATCATGTAATAGACTCTTCCAGTAGGACATTTCAATAATATTTTATTTTTCCTTCACCCCTCATTACATTCACTTTTGTTTGACATTTTCATCAGTCACCACAGCCCTTAAAAGAGCTGTAAGTTTATAACAAGCCTCCCTCCAATCATTAAGAAGGACTTTTGATCCTTTTCAATTTATGCCCTGTGGCAATAAAAATATCAATTTCTTCGCTAAGGATGACATGGGGAGATGACATATGATCAAGGGAATCCAAATGGAAGTGCACTGTCAGCTTCATAGAAGGCAATTGTATATTCTGTGCAAATTGAATATACTATGCAAAGACTGATTCACTTCATTGCATTAGAACTGTCTCCATATGTCCGCTGTGCACAACTTTAAGGAACCTGTGGCCACCCCATCCACTTCTCATTGAGTTCTGAGGATTTGGGTTAGAAGAAAAGGAAAAGCAAAGCCAGAGAATAGTGAAGGAAACTTGGGTCCTTAAATGTTTCCTTGGGAGGGTCAAAAACTATGAAATAAAACCAGAACAATTCTGTCCATCACAAAATGTATATGGCACCACTAAGCTAGTCCTTTCTAACTCTAACCAAGGCCATGACAACTTATCAGTGCTAACTAGATCCGTCCTCTTTACAGGGCTTGATGGGACCTAGAGGTCCTCCTGGAGCATCTGGAGCCCCTGTAAGTACTGAAAGCTGGTTCTCTCTCTTGTGTAAAAAGACAGAATTAAATAAAGGCTTGGAGTATGACCTGTTGTTTTCTTTTAGGGCCCTCAAGGTTTCCAAGGACCTGCTGGTGAGCCTGGTGAACCTGGTCAAACTGTGAGTATAAGTCCCCCTTTGTGATAATTTTTTCCCCAAGAAATTTATTAATACAGCCTTAACAAATCGATGGGTCTCCCTTTTTCTTAGGGTCCTGCAGGTGCTCGTGGTCCACCTGGCCCTCCTGGCAAGGCTGGTGAGGATGTAAGTATTTACTCTTAAGTGTTTCCAAAAGGCCATTTAAATACTCCTGCCTCAAGGAGAAATTCAAATTAAGTATTCTGCCAAGAGCTGAACATGCCTGACATAACTGTCCCCATATGGAAAATATTATTTTAATGAAATGTTAATTAGCTGGATTGTATTTAAGGAAATATAATTGTTAATTAAATATATATTTGGATCCACATTTGTATGTGATGGCTTTTTCCCCTATTGTAAAAACCAAGATGCCCCCACTTTCATCTGTTTACCAAGTAAAGCTTTACCTTATGACACTTTCATGTTTAGGGTCACCCTGGAAAACCCGGACGACCTGGTGAGAGAGGAGTTGTTGGACCACAGGTAAGACTTTTTACAACAGCATGTAGTCCAAACATCAGAGGCATCTCACATATAAGATAGTTGCTAAAACTAGCATCAGTCTGAATGGCAACATAGATGTCTGCATACTTGTAACATTTACTGAGGGCATCTGACAAATAAAGGAGCCTCGTTAAGAATGCATGCAGTTTTTATTAATGCAAATAATGTAACATTAATGGCAGCAAGCAAACTCTAAACAACTCAATCGTGTTTTCTACAAATACCAAAGTATTAGTTACTCAAATTAGAACAAGTTAATTTACTGTTCTGTGCTTAAAAATATACTCGTCTTTGACTCCAAGTTTAAACTTTGATTAAGAAGAAATGCTTTGGAGGGAAGAAATCGGTGTCTTTTTATTTAGAACAAAAATGTTATTCATCTTCTTCTGTGTTACTTTCTAAGGGTGCTCGTGGTTTCCCTGGAACTCCCGGACTTCCTGGCTTCAAGGGCATTAGGGTGAGCACATCCTTTACCCCATGAGAGAAAATGTTGATTAGTTTTAGGAAAAGCCTCAAATACATTTTAACTTCTAGGTGACACATACTTGCTTGCAAATTTCTTGGGTTTGCCAGAGTAGAGAGAGTGTTAAAGAGTAAGATGGCTAGAAAGTAAAGTGGGATGTAGTTTTTCAATCTGTTCATAACTTCCAAGAAACGAGGATCCCTACAGAGAAAAGGGTATAAAATGCATACGACTTAAGAGATATTTACAACCATCAGAAGATCATAAAATTATTAAAGATGGAAAGGATGTAAGAGAACACCTAGTCTACGTCCTTCCCTTTCAAGTGCCGGCAGGTTATGAAACGTACCCAGAGCAATGGAGCAAGTTTGCCCGGAGCTGGAGCATGGCGGCTTCCTTCTATTGAAGCAGTCACCAGATAGACCCTGGAGATATTAACTGCAAATATATAGGATGTGTGATTTGACCGAGCAGTCTAATGGAACAACATTTTAACATCAGGTTTTGCCTTTCAGGGACACAACGGTCTGGATGGATTGAAGGGACAGCCTGGTGCTCCAGGTGTGAAGGTAGATACTAAATCAGAAGTATTATTTTTAAAACAATTCGTTGTAATTCCCCAGCACCATCAGAAAGTATATTTTTACTGAAGGCTACTCATATTCTAAAGAGTATCTTATTTCCTCTTCTATACTTCAAATCCCTCAATGTTGGGGACTATGGCATTCTGTGACAAAAGGCCAACTATTAGTAATATTTATATCATTCAATATCTATTAAACAATTGAGATAAAAAATAATGCCAGTAGTTTCATCCTCTATTTCCTTTCCTCTTATAATTTCTGTTGATCTCTGCAGCCAGAATGAAAGTAAATAAACATATAATCAGATATTAGAACACTGTATGTTATTTTAAACTGTAAATTCTCCTTTGCCGTGCACTAATTAGATAGATACATTCATGTCACAATACACTTTTCAACCTCTTCCCTGTGATTTATCTGTGCACACTCAAAAAAATTTTAATTAGGTAATTAAAGTCTCAGAAGTGTGTTATCTCTTGGCTAGGCTCTTCTTTGACAGCGTTTTCAACTAGAAAATGTTCTCTCTCCTATTAAGGAGATAATGTGATATTAAAGTGAATACCAACGTAATTACAAATTAATGAGTAAGGAATACTAGCGGGACCAGAAATGAACATGAATGTGGAGAATCTGTTCTAACTTTCCAGCTGCCACACGAATGGATAAGGTCAAACTCATTCTCCCAAGAGCCTAATATAATAGCTCAGACTACTAATCGCTGCATCATAAAATGTTAGCGTTTGCAAGGAGCTTTAGAGACGTCCTCATTTGGCAGATGAGGGAAGCTGAGGCTTAAAGAGAGTGAGTGACTTGCCCAAAGTCACACGTCTAGTAGTTATAAGTGCACAGGCTAGAATTCCTGACCCCCACGCTAGAACTTATTCCCAAAGAATACACTTCACATAGAATTCTAGAACTGAAGGGTCCTTAAATGGTCTCTCAAACCATGTTTCTTCTATGTCTAAATCAGAACATCTTGAAGGAAAATTCTTTTACATGTGCCGTTGTGTTAAATTACCCCACCACTACCATCACCACCATGAATTTCAGTCAAGTATATAGATTGGAAGTAAAAAAGACAGCTCTAAAAAATATTATGAGGCTTTAAATTTTCTTGCATATTTTACAAAAATGAAAATATGAAGTGTTCAAAATAACTTTAAAGAGGGTAGATATGATTATATTGAAAACAAATTTATCCTCTGCCATCTCTTTTTATGATATCATCCTAAGATATAAGCCTAGTCTGAATGATATACAAAATCTAAGGGGAAAATTGGAGAGAGGGTAAGTAACACTCAATTAATCACATCTCCCTAGTACTGTGATATGTGGTACTATCCAAAGAAAAACCTTTATTTCAGAAATTTTTTAAATGTGTGTGTTTGGCACAAATGAGAAACAGTCTATATGTGTAAGAAATGCTGCAGAATATATGAATGGTTCAAATGGAAATAATAGAGTAAAAATTACCCAATGAGAAAAAAATAGTCCATATATGTAATGAACAAAAACTAAATCCTTCTTTTCCACGTAGGGTGAACCTGGTGCCCCTGGTGAAAATGGAACTCCAGGTCAAATAGTGAGTATTGATTACTTTATTATAAATCTAAATGTGTGCACTCTTTGCAAGCTGGAACTTCTTTAATGTTTTTCTTAATTACTGTTTCCCTTGGCACTGTCGTCTTTGCTATTTTTCTAATAGCCTTCTGCATATTTAATTGAAATCCATTACCTTTTAGTTGGAATTAGAACAAGACCTATTTATTTCTAGTGAGTTCTTGCACATGTTGGAAATTGGACAAAACAAATGATGCCTGTGACTTTTTTTAAATTAGCATTCTGGATTTCATTGAAAATATTTCTGCTTCTAGGGAGCCCGTGGGCTTCCTGGGGAGAGAGGACGTGTTGGTGCTCCTGGCCCAGCTGTGAGTGCTTCCATTTTTGTTCATTTTTATCCTTTCAAAAGATCTTTTAATAACTGCCATTTAACTTCCCACTTGGCCTTGTCTCTTTATTTTCTTCATAGGGTGCCCGTGGAAGCGATGGAAGTGTGGGTCCTGTGGGTCCTGCCGTAAGTTTTGACACTGAAGAATTTGGAAGGGGTTGAGAGTGTGGGTTGGGAGCTATCTTCTTTATTAATTTCCTATGAAATAATACCATTTTAGACACCTAAATGTTCTGTGAGGTGTTTTGAAGTTTCCATTTATAAGTACTACTATCCTTGGGGGTTTTGATTGATATGTAAAGTAAAATCTACCCTACTTCGGATACCGTCAGTGTCTTCCCTTTGATAAGATACTAATAACAACAGACTAGCTGTCAATTTTCCCTTTGCCCTATGAAAGAGGATCAGGCCACTCTAAGCCATTTCAATCTTCTCTTGTTGTCTTGTTAATTTACCGAGAGGAAGATTCTTACCACCTTCTACTTTGATTTTAGGGTCCCATTGGGTCTGCCGGCCCTCCAGGCTTCCCAGGTGCCCCTGGCCCCAAGGTAAAAACACTGATGATCATTGTCATTACCTTGATAAGTTTTTTATTGTGATGTGAAAGATAAGGAGTGTGTTTGCAGGTAGAGAGATAATTGCAGAACGGGTACTTTAATTAGTCCCTCCTTCAAAATGGATATAGAATGACGGGTTTTCTCACTCCAAACTTGAAGCAGATCATCTCTCTGTGCTTGAGCACTATGAGCATAGATATAGGTGGCAACATGGAAATTGATTCCATGGGACCCCTCTGAGGTACACTCCCAAACTAGTCGGGACTGACCAGCTGAGGACCAGAGTCTCTACCACAGAGAGACAGAGGGAGGTGAAGGTAGCAATGGTAGCCAAGATGGCAGAAGCAGGCCAGGAAATAGGAACTCAAAACTAAATCTTGTGGTACCAAACCAGATAAGGGAAATGACTGCATGAATTTCTGAAGAAATTCATAAATCTTGATGTCCTAAAAACAGAGATATGTATGGGCTGGCCCAGTGGCGAAGCAGTTAAGTTCGCCACTTGCTCTGCTTTGGCGGCCCGGGGTTGACAGGTTCAGATCCCAGGCACGGACCGACACACTGCTTGTCAGCCACGCTGTGGCGGAGTCCCATATAAAGTAGAGGAAGACGAGCATGGATATTAGCCCAGGGCCAGTCTTGCTCAGCGAAAAAGAGAATTGGCAACGGATGTTAGCTGAGGGCTGGGCTTCCTCACAAAAAAAACACCCAGCGATATGCTGTTTTGTCACTTGCTGACTAATACCTCAGTGTCGTTTCCTCTTTAGGGAGAGCTTGGACCTGTTGGTAACCCTGGTCCTGCTGGTCCTGCAGGTCCCCGTGGTGAAGTGGGTCTTCCAGGTCTTTCTGGCCCCGTTGGACCTCCTGTAAGTAGCCTTATCATTAACCTCATTGAGTGAAAGAAAGCAAAAAAAAAAAAAAGAATGAAGGTGAGCTCAAAGAACAGAAGTATTCCTATTAACGGATGTCCTTCTCCCTTCCTTTTCCTCACAGGGTAACCCTGGAGCCAACGGCCTTACTGGTGCTAAGGGTGCTGCTGTGAGTATACGGGGGTGACTAAACCGTGCTGCTGTGGTTTTAAAAGCATTTTAATGAGTGCTGCCTCTGCTGCCAATCGCCTCATGATGGACCACGCTGCATTTCCTTCCCAGGGCCTGCCCGGTGTTGCTGGGGCTCCTGGCCTCCCTGGACCCCGTGGTATTCCTGGCCCTGCTGGTGCTGCTGGTGCTACTGGTGCCAGAGGACTCGTTGTAAGTGGTCATGGCTGTGGCATTCATCATCCTGAAATACCAGCTCTGCCATCATTGCATCACCATCTAGACTTCCTCTTGCAGTTTTATCATTCTTATTTTTTCCTTTCTTAGCATTTTTAGTTTGTATTTCTTCTAACAGTGCATGTACGTATATGTACACTTCCTCCCTCTCTAACACAGACGCACACCCCTTGCTATCCTAGAACCTTACCCAAAGGTAAATGAGGCACATTTCTATAATATCAGTCATGTCTTTTCAACCAAGACCATTTCCCTATAAGTCATTCAGATATGAACTGGGCACATTTTTTAGAGAACTTGAGCTTCTCTTTACCTTGATCCATAAATATTCCAAGATGTTTGTCTGCAAGAGAGTTGTGACAGATGTTTCTCATGTGACCACTGTTTCGTATTGGACCCTAGGGTGAGCCTGGTCCGGCTGGTTCCAAAGGAGAGAGTGGTAACAAGGGTGAGCCTGTAAGTAGTTCTATAATAACAATTTTATGAAATTATTACTTTTTCAATCCATTTTCTCTAGCTGGATATGACATAAAAATTATCTTTCCTGTTCCCCCTTCTTTTGTTTTTTTCATTAAATAGGGTTCTGCTGGGCCCCAAGGTCCTCCTGGTCCCAGTGGTGAAGAAGGAAAGAGAGGCCCCAATGGTGAAGCTGGATCTACAGGCCCCTCAGGACCTCCTGGACTGAGAGTAGGTTCCAAATGCTCTTGACACCCAGACACACCAGAGGCAGATGATGACACCCCTTCACTGGGAATTGGTCAGAATTACTGAGTGTATTTTCTAGACGAAGGAAGCATCTGCTTTCCATCTGCTTTATTAAATCAGTGACTCTCAGTTTGGAATGTTATAAAATTGGTCTGGAAACAATGTTGACCTACTTTTGCAGAATGCCTCCTCCACACATTCCTTTCGTGTTTGGATGAAGTTTTTTGGTGTGGTTTGTTTCTCCCTCTTAGGGGGATCAAGATTTCTTGCATGCATGCAGTGTTTCAATAAACTCTGCCCTATCTGGTTTAAGGATTTTCTCCAATTCTCTTCTGTTTTATGTACTTTCTTACAGGGAAGTCCTGGTTCTCGTGGTCTTCCTGGAGCCGACGGCAGAGCTGGTGTCATGGTAAGTTGTCCATTTCTCATTTGCCAGGAAGTAACCTGATGCTTCTGGTGGGGGGTGTGTCATTGCTTTAGCATCCCCCCTTGCCTTCTTTTTAATAGGGCCCTGCTGGTAGTCGTGGTGCAACTGGCCCTGCTGGTGCCCGAGGTCCCAGTGGAGATTCTGGTCGCCCTGGAGAGCCTGGCCTCATGGGACCCCGAGTAAGTTTCAGATTGATTCTGAGCAAGTCACACCTGGCATTGTTTCCTTTTTAAAAAGGGCTGATTAATATTTGAAGACAACAATAGAAAACATCAAAAGTAAATCTGTTGGTACACTTGCTAACAGTTGCCTTTTTAATTTAACTTTATCAAAGCCTAGTAGATATTTTTACAAATTTGGTGAGTTCATAAATTTCCTGTTTATTACTTGAAAACAATGGCTATGAGGTTTTTGGAAGAATAGATTTATTTTAATATATCCAAATTAGGTTGATTCTCCTATCAGCATGAATCTTTTATCTCAATTTGTGAGTTTTATATAAGGTGTTTATGAAACGTATTAGGACTATATATTATCAGTTTATTAGATTCATAAGTGAAATCACTTTTCCAGCAGTCATAAAGTGCTGTAATGTATTCAGCATCACACTAGCTACAGAGAAATGACCTTTAGATCTGTAGACACTCTAATCCATTGCAATAGAGTAATTTTTTTGCCTCCATTATCTCTTATGGATGAATATCAACTGCAATTGTACCATAAACAAGTAATAAAGACACCAAATATAGCAATAAAAATTTCATTTTGAAAATTGCTTACTAAAAGTATTTGTTTCTCTATTATGAAGTAAATAACATGATGCATTTTTCCCATATAGTATGTTGGTTAACAGTTTCTTGAGATACCTGTAAAGTGGATCAGTTGCACTAAAATTTAATAAAAGGAAAGGCATAAAAAATAGAAAGAAGAAAGGTTTCAGAGCTCTTTTCATACCTCCCAGCTAGTGGCTAATACCCCTGATGATTTGCCCTAGGCAACAAACAAAAAGTGGGGGGAAAGTGCTTTTGTGAGATCTCAATTAATTGGAGCCTCACGTATGTGTGTGAAAGTGCCGATATGAAAGCATCTTCGTTTGTTTTATAGGGTTTCCCTGGTTCTCCTGGAAATGTTGGCCCAGCTGGAAAAGAAGGGCCTGCAGTAAGTATTGCTCATTTTCCATTATATTTTCAAGGACACTTATTGCACCTTTATCAAGTCTATTCTGTGCCTCATTTATACATGAACACATTGAAAATAAATATCAGCCACGTACATCATCTGGGAACACAAAATAATAGATTGTAATTATGGAATCCAAATGAATGCAGGACTGAAAGAGGAGGAGGAAAAAGAAAAACATGGCAGGAAATTGAAGAGGGTGACAAGGGTATGGAAAGAGAGGGAGAGGGAAATTGTGTACATATGAGATTGACTTGGCTGTGTGTGTCCTGACATCCTATTTAGGAAAGGAAAATGGATTCATAATTTATTGATACTTTATACAGGAAGCTCTATGCATTCAGAAAATGATTCTGCTTCATCTCGTGGCATCACAAGCCTGAGGTTGTGAGACTCTGTTCCTGGTAAACCTTAAATAAACTCTGGTTTCAGGGCCTCCCTGGTATTGACGGCAGACCTGGACCAGTTGGCCCAGCTGGAGCAAGAGGAGAGCCTGGCAACATCGGATTCCCTGGACCCAAAGGCCCCGCAGTAAGAATCACCACACCCTCCTCTCCCTCAGCATTTTTTTGCCACATTTCACCAAAACTCTAGTATTTCTCTCCTGCCTCAGTTCACGCTACCTAACGGGGGTTCCTTTCAACACGGGAAAACTACAAGCCACTTACTACACTAAAAGTTGATCTCCGATTATCATTGTACACCTGCTAAAACTCCATCTCCTGCATCATATGCATCTGCAGACACAGGAGTACCATATTGTACATGGAACTGCATGATGATGGAGTATGCCTTAGATAACAGAATTCAAGGACTAGGAATCTCAAAAAAAAAAAAAAGCAAGCAGAAAATTAACATTTCAAAATTGTCCTGGTTAATTTGACATTAAATGTGTAAGGTGTTTTTTTTTAATGTTTATTATAGGGTGAACCTGGCAAAGGTGGTGATAAAGGTCATGCTGGTCTCGCTGGTGCTCGGGTAGGTGCTGACTTCTGTGTGGATCTGTCCACATAGTATTCACCTAGGAAACATACATCCTTTGAGGCTATCTGATGTCATTCTTTCCAAGATGGCATCCCCAAGACTCTTTTCAATGTCACAAAATGTGCTTGTTTTTTTTTTAACCACACTTATAAGGCAGTGAGCTGTAACAAATCAGAATGTATATTAAGTCAAAACTATTTGACAGTGAATATGCTAGTAGCATTCTCTGGCCTTCATAAATTTCCCTCCATCCATGGACTTCCGTGAGCCACATCAAAACTTAATAGGCAGTATTTGGGCTTGGTGGGGAACCCACAATGAGTTTAATTCATGCTAAAATGACAAGCTTGTTTTGAGGAGGTAACGTGTGAGGCTTTGATGCATCTTAAACTGCCTTTCCATTAAACATTTTAGGGTGCTCCAGGTCCTGATGGAAACAATGGTGCTCAGGGACCTCCTGGACCACAAGTGAGTATTTCTCCCACTCATGTTCTTTTCTGCCCTAAAATGAATCTAGTCCCGCAAAATGACCATCTCGTTTTTCCAGTCCAGAAGTTATATAGCTAGACAGCAATGGTGGCATACATCTCTATTTATGCTATCTTTCCTATCACTTTCAGGGTGTCCAAGGTGGAAAAGGTGAACAGGGTCCGGCTGGTCCTCCAGGCTTCCAGGTAAGTCAACTAAAACATACAGAATACTGCCTTTGGTCAGACTATCCAGCTGTAAATCATCATCCCACTCTCCGCCATCACACAGAACGTGATTTCAGAAATGAAGCAAAGAGGGGGGAATTTTTCAAGGCAAACTTCTGTGTAATGCTTTAATAACACACAATAGTTAGTGACCATGTTGGTATTAAGTAGTTCCCCCCAAATCCCAGTTATTAGCAAATCACCTAAACATAGCCATAAGATTGAGATTTGTATTTCTTTCATCTAGGGTCTGCCTGGCCCCTCAGGTACAGCTGGTGAAGCTGGCAAACCAGGAGAAAGAGTAAGTAAAACAAGAGATAGCAAATTCACCTAAACTTGGGACTTTCCTCCTGTTTAATACCCTACTGCAGTGCAATTGTAATATGCAAGGAGAAATTTCATATTTCATATGTTAATGATACTCTTTTCATATGTTGGTACTGATGGAGAGAATGAGCCAAGTTACTCATTTTCATTCAGATTACTTTGTTTTAAGGATTGAATGAAACATCACATTATGGAAGTAAAATATATCAATGAACATTCCATTTAATAGCCTTACTTTTTGTATTGTTTTGGTAATGTTAAAATACAAATTATTTCCTTCCCCATAGAGAAAGTAAATGCACTGATTTTCCATTAAACTAGACCCTGAAAAATTGCTTTTAATGTTTTTCTTGGCATTCAGACATGACACTGCCATCCACAATCAGGACATGAGTTCTGAGTCATTTTCTCTGTAATTGTGATGAATGTGCCCCAATTCAGTTACATTCTGTGGCCTGGTCTCCTTTGTCAACAGTGGGGCACATTAAGGAGACAGCTGGTCAGTAATAAAGGAGATACACTTGGGTATACAATTAACTAGGTAATGTGCAGAATATGATCATTTCTATTAAGAAAGCAGTCTGTCATATAGCTAAAAATAGGCAGTGTCTGATATTGTTCATCATTGTTTATCACATTATCAAAGGAGGCAGTCTGTTTTATCATTTTTTAAAAAACAATAACTAAATAATGGGAAACTTCAATTCTCTGGTAGCAGGTTCTGGGGTAGGTATATCTTTGATACCAATAGAATTCTCACTTTTTGAATCTTTCCATGCACAACTGACGGTCCTCTTGTTCCTAATAGCCTGAGTACTTATACACTCACGTAGGTAGAACGTATCCTGCTTTATTTCACTCTTTCAAAACCTTTCCAAATATCATAATCATAAGTGGATTTAGAGGATATACATAAATTTCATACTTTAATTATTTTCGTGTTTTGCCTAGGGTCTACCTGGTGAATTTGGTCTCCCTGGTCCTGCTGGTCCAAGAGTAAGTATTACTTAATTAACTTTCACAAACTTCTGGTGATGTGTTTTTAAAACAAGTAGTGCTTTCTCCTATAAACTGTTAATGACCTTGCAACAAGTTCCCGACACTCCTCTGTTGTCAAACATAATCTCTAGAAAGCATTCGATTTTTAAATTGATGGTAGACTTTTTAATTTAATTGCTCATACTTCCTATTCAAAAACCACGTTTATAAGAAACATAAATGAACTAATAAATGTCTTATTTTCATTGATTTATATAGACAAATATGAAGTATTTATTTCAGTGGCTTAACCTGAGCCAAGGGAAAGTAATAACTTACTCAGATTTAAAGTCAATTTTTGCAATGTACATTGATGTTCAAAGTCTAAAGCTGAAATCTTGACTCTGCTCTTATAAAGAAAAATAAAATAAATAGATTTAGTTTGTCTGTGGTCATTAAAATAACTGGAATGATTAGTTTGTTATATGGCTAGTTATCATATATCTAGGATGCCCAAACACATTTAGTACCATAGAACCAAGTTATAACAAGGGCCTGTGAAACAGTTGCAATGTGGACTTCCATGTTAAATATTCTGGGCCGTAGAATGCTATGCCATCGTGATATGTAGTGATATTTACATGCAAATTGGGAGCTATTTAGATAGATAGACAGACACACATATATATACAAATACACACATACATATATGTCCTTTGTTAAATATTATAACTGCTGCATCATTATTGCATGCAATTGTAAAAAGGAAGCACAGATATGAGAATATATACTCTTATCTACACCTGGCATTGCTATTCACCTAAAACAACACAATCTTTCCCTTTGAATACTATGGATAACTGGCATCCCTATTTTTTACCTATAGATCTATCATGGAAAAGACAAAAAAAGGAAATGAGTTTCAAAGGTTGAATATTATACTCTAGCAGCAATAAATCTTGGAGTTGTAGCCACAGAACATTAGAACTGAATGAAACTTTGGAGATTATCTCAT
The DNA here is from genome assembly GCA_031878705.1 of Tapirus indicus. Taxonomy (NCBI): domain Eukaryota; kingdom Metazoa; phylum Chordata; class Mammalia; order Perissodactyla; family Tapiridae; genus Tapirus; species Tapirus indicus. Next base: position 101,751,799 of record CM062917.1, read on the forward strand.
CCCATCCTTTCATTTGACTAGTAGAGAAATTAAGAGAAAAAAATTATATTTTGCTAATAAATAGCAGAACTAGGATTCAAAAGCTAAACAGGTGTGAACTCTGAGGTTTAAACAGTGTCTCTGCAGTGATGAACAGTGTAACACTTCTTCTAATCCCATTTTTATAGGGGGAGCGTGGCCCCCCAGGTGAAAGTGGTGCTGCCGGTCCTGCTGGTCCTATTGGAAGCCGAGGTCCTTCTGGACCCCCAGGGCCTGATGGAAACAAGGTAATATTTTATGTTATATATTACTGATTTGGCCCAGGACACTCTGGAATAAGTATATCCTTTACACTAGTAAATGAATTGTTTTTCAGGCTTTTTATTTATTTCAAATTCTGTGATGATTTCCATCCAAGTAAATAACAGTCTGATTCCAATGGACCTGAATTATTCCAAAAGAAGGGAAATCCCGGTGTTCCAGCCACATAAATGAATTAGTATGGGTTTTCACTCTTTTCTTATCACACTGCTTTATACTTTTGTTTTAATCTAGAAACAACATATGCATTTGGACACAATTTTTAAAGAACAAACTTTTGCCTTCTCAACATCCTACTTAATAGAATTTCAAAAAGTAGTCTAAATTTTAATAGTAAGAGAATTTATGCTGATAAAAATTAACTGGACAGTATATTCACCCCCAAAACAAGCTTGAAAATTTGTGTTTCAGAATAGAATATGTGGTTTCAATTTTAAAATAGATGGAATTATATACCTCTGAGAAACAGATTAATTGAACACAATAAAGAGAAGGCAACTCATATGACTTCTGATTCTTACCTTTAAGGAAAAAAAATCTAAAGATTAGCTACAAAAAGCTATTTTGGTATGTGGAAGGATATTGGAACAAAGTAAAAACAAGGTTAGAGGGAGAGAGGAAATAAGAAAGGAAATATGATTCTATGAGATAGTACTTTCAAAAGGTTTTATCTCAGAAGGTAGTCAACAGGTTTTAAGTATGTGGAATTGTAGGGTTTAGATAAAAATGGAAGCTTTAGTCCCCACTCTTAAGGAGATTAAAATGTAAACATCTCCCCAACTGACGAGGTCTCTTTCCATATTTCCTGTCTGGGCTAAGAGACTTATCCTTGAAAAACGTTTGTGGGCAAACATTTTTCACTCTCTGCCTCCCATTGTCCTATCCTCTTCTTTTCTGTGCCTGCCTGCCTTAAGAGGATTGGGAGCAGAGTATAGAAAAATCACAGCCACCCACTCCCACTACCCTCTTCTCTTTAGTCACTGTGTCATTAATAGCATCTCCCTCTGTTATATTCTCCCTTCTTTCAATAGCCATCCTTTGTGTGTCTAAGCGGGCAAGAATGTTATCTATTAAATGTTTAAATTGGAATCCCTCAAGAGTTTGAGTCTTCATTTTCTTCTTTTGCCATTGAAATAATTGATTTCACATGTGTTTGATTCAAGGGCGAACCTGGTGTGCTTGGTGCTCCAGGCACTGCTGGTCCATCTGGTCCTAGTGGACTCCCAGGGGAGAGGGGCGCTGCTGGCATACCTGGAGGCAAGGGAGAAAAGGTACCCTCTCAGTTTTGAACTCTAATACACATTGTTGATGAACTCTGGCAAAGAAGGCTGTACAAGGTTGTCCAGCTTTTTACAATTCTTGGCAGGTGGTCTGGTAGCATTTTGATACCTATCTATTTACATTTCCCTCTGCCACCTAGCACCTACGCATTTCTAAACTCACTAATCTGGCAAAATTCTTTGCTACCATGGAATTTCACACAAACAGATGGTGTTGAGTAATACATGAGGCTCATTTTAATGCCACTAACAATAATGCCTCATCTTGCCCTAATTAACGGGAAGAAGCTATATTGAACATCTGTCAACCGTGCTGCTGCATTAGTTATGCCGTAAGAGTGATCAGGCATTGAAGCCCATTGTGGTGCTGCCTTATAATTCTGTCCACATGAATTTGTACCTTGCTTGATTATGCTTCAGGAGGGTGTATGGAAATTAGACAAGAATATTGAACAATAATCTGGAAAGGGCCTTGAATTATTTTTTCCTTCTATTTTTCCTCGTTCAACATCCTACAGAATGGTAGGGAATCCAGACATTTCTTAAATGACTGAAGGTATTATAGCATCTTCTGTAAAAACACTTCAGAATAATTTTGATTCAAAAATTTGGCCGGGAAACAAAGAGTTACTCTTGCTTTATACTTTCAGGGTGAAACTGGTCTCAGAGGTGAAATTGGTAACCCAGGCAGAGATGGTGCTCGTGTAAGTAGAATTTTGTTTGTTTGTTTGTACTTAGATTGTTTTGTTTCCTTTTTACATTTCACTCAGTTTGAGTTGAGAAGATTTCCAGAACAGAACTGATGAAAGAAGGATTCAAGATTAGTAAAAGAGTTTCCATTCCTTCCTGGCTGTATGACTAACAATATCATTTTACATGTTCCAAAAGAAAACGGGACTTATCCCTTTGAAAATCAGAGCCTGAACTTTCTACCTTCCTTAGTGTTAATTGTATCAAGTACAAACTACAGAGCAAAAGCCCTAGGTTTAATAGAACTTTAAATAATTAAGTCATTACAGGACTTTAGAAAAAACAATAACTCTTACTTTTTAAGAAGCCAGAACCTCTAACAGGGTCCTGTTTATTCAAATGTAAACCCTAAGAATTTATCACTCAAAGAGCAGCCCCAAAGATTGGCTCTTAATGCCATGGAGAGGCCAAAGATAATCCCATAAAGGTGTCATCACCATACCTAGCGTGTTGGCATCATGGCTCTTCCAGGCCATGAGCTACCTTGGTTCTTTCTTCTCACCTCTCCCTCAGAGCTGATAACTTGCTGTGAGACCTTCACAATAGTCCTTTCTCTGAACCACACATCCTAACAGTTCCAAACAAGGCTACTCATTTGCTGCTCTCCAGGAAATTTTACAAGAGCAGAGAGTTCAGATCTCCCCAATTCTTAACCTGCCCTTGACTTACACATTTCCATAACCTTTGTCACTGGGGTACTGTCCTCCTGAGAGTGGCTTCTCCTAGTCTTGATAATTAGAACTGCAGTGCATCAAAGGCTTTCTTGATGTCCACCCGAAGTGTGCTGTAAAAGTGTTCAGTCACTGTATAAGCACAGCAAGGGGGAACAGCAAGGTTCACTTTTTGATGGTAGGGGGTGTTGTTAGTAAGACTTGTTTCCTTTTTGCTACTAGGGTGCTCCTGGTGCTGTAGGTGCCCCTGGTCCTGCTGGAGCCAATGGTGACCGGGTAAGCATGCATTTTCACTGAGTTGCATCTCTCTGAGCCGAGAGCAGTATCTAAAATTTCCTGCTTGCCCCAAAGAGCCCCAGCAATTCATTTTTTTGGCTTGGTATAAAGCCCACCTATTTAAAAGCCTATCTGTTGTGATGGGGTAGCAGGAAACAAATGCTGTGTGTTTAAAGTTCCCTTTCCCTTCCTGTAGATATGCCAGCTATCTGATCTATACTTTAATCCCTATCGTTTGTTTTAAAGTCTTTCCCTGTTGCCCATTAACAATATCCTAATGCACCAAGCCTTCTCAAAGCCTTCAATTGTAAAAAATCAATATAATACATAGTGTACCCATTTCACATCGAACGGTCCACCTAAAATAGACCTTATTTATCGTATTGCACAGATTGCAGCAAATAGATCAGCCCTGTGTCCATCTAAAAATTAAAATGTTCTCCTCCTGGTATTGTGGGCACTCATTTATAGTGTTTTTGCAAGTGTATGACCAATACCACTTCAACTCCCCAAATGAATACAACATTAGTCCAAGTAAGAATCCACTTCATTTTATTCGGTAAGATGTGCATTCGTTATCTTTTCTGATGCAACTGCAGACTCTGACAAGAGCCCACTGTCTACCACTGTTCCCTCTCCCTCTCACCTCTTTGTGCATATATGTGAGGTACATTAACAAACTCATCTTTGGTCCCATTATAGGGTGAAGCTGGCCCTGCTGGTCCTGCTGGTCCTGCTGGTCCTCGTGGTAGCCCTGTAAGTGGAAACCTGGATAATTTTGGACACTTGTAACTTTTAGGTATTGATGAATCTAAGATTGCTAAGACATTTTTAAATCCCTTCTCCCACCTAGGGTGAACGTGGTGAGGTTGGTCCCGCTGGTCCCAATGGATTTGCTGGTCCTGCTGTGAGTATCATGTAATAAAGGTTCATCTGAAAACCTATCAAGCTGGCAAGTAGAGTGAGTTGCAATACCTGAGCTATAACTATTCCTTTCCAACAGGGTGCTGCTGGTCAACCTGGTGCCAAAGGAGAGAGAGGAGCCAAAGGGCCCAAGGGTGAAAATGGTCCTGTTGGTCCCACAGGCCCCGTTGGATCTGCTGGCCCATCTGTAAGTTGAATTCACTGGTGATCAACACAGCCTGTGTAGTTCCCCATGAAATCTTACAATTCAGCGTACATCAATCAAGTGCCTACTGTATACCAGAGAATACACCAGATAGGAGATGATTAAAAAGTAAGAATTAATATTTGCATACCACTTTAGAATTCATAAAAATTTCATAAATATTGTTTTATCTTACTTCAGTAACCCCATAAGGGTGATAATATTGAAGTAAGGACATTTATTTTATATGACACAGGTAGTCATTTTAAATTTCTGGATTTGCTTTTAATGGACATGAGAATGATCCCTTTGAAGAAAAGAGTAATATTTGTAAGAATTATTTTGTGATTTGATCCTATCTTTTTTTGGCTTCTATTTAGGGTCCAAATGGTCCTCCTGGTCCTGCTGGAGGTCGTGGTGATGGTGGCCCCCCTGTGAGTATTTACAATGGACTGTGATAACCTTTTTTTCTTCAGGATCTATTAGGGACAACTTGAAAGTTTGCCAATTTTTGGTAAATTTGGGCTATAAAGAGGATACTCTTGAGGTTCAAGTTAACTCTATTCAGAGAAATTCTGAGGTTGAAGTTAAGGTCAGGTTCGTGGGATGTTAACTGAATTCTAGCGCAGTGTAGGTCGCTACCATCTCACCTGAGGTAATAACCAAGGATAACCCCAGGTAGTTTAATTGTGAAATGGGTAAGATATTTCTTTGGTGCCCTTTTTCCTTTTATTGCTACTTCCCTTTTTCTTCCTGACCAAGTCCTTGCCCTTGGCAGCCAGTGCTCTCATGCTGACTTTTCAGAGACCCAGAGCTCCCCAGGAACGAACTCCACTGACTCCTTCCTTCTCTCATTGGATAGCAATTCATACTGTTGGTGTTTTCTTGTACTTTCCTCTGTAAACAAAATTACTTATTCGGTGTCCATTCCCTTAGCACCCAGCCAGGTGGTTAAAATAGTTATTAATATACACCCATCAATGTGTAATAATGGCATACTGTCTTATTTTCTTGCTCTTACAACCATCAGGTAATATGTTAGTATTTCACAAAGGACCACCAGAGCCTTAACGTAAAATATGGGTGTTGCAACTGGGGGCGTGCTGGTCAGGAAGATGTGTAGAGACAGAGGGTCTTTGGGGTCCTGGTTAAATAATATCTTATATGAGGCTGCCACTGCCTACTCCAGGTCCATCTCTGGTCACATGCTTGAGGATTTGTCAGAGGAGAAGTTTCCATCTTACCCAAATCCCTGGAGTTGGTGTTGACTGTGGAATTTTAATGTGCTTGGTTCTTAGGGTGTTACTGGTTTCCCTGGTGCTGCTGGACGGACTGGTCCTCCTGGACCCTCTGTGAGTAAATCACTTCAAAATACCTCTTCATTTATTCTAGCCCAAAGACCTGGCCTGTAGTAGGAAACTGGTCAGAAACTCTCTATGAAAACATGCTACTAATACTTTGCTATTACTTTCTTGGTCTGAAATCAGTTTTTCTGAACCATTAAGGCAAAATCGCCACAAATTATATTTCATAATATCAGTATAAGAGGCTTTTATTCATGTGAACAGACGGCCCCTTTTAGGGGCAAGATCTCTTTGTTAAAAATAAAAAACAAAACAGTTTTAGTCACATATCAGATATTTCTATATCTAATTACCCTTTACAGCCAACATTCTGCCTCCGTTGTTAAGGTATAATTGTTCCTGAATTTAAAGGTAGTTTGGCCTCTAATTTAATTCTGATTCAGACTCTCCTGTCAGGACTCAAGAGAATTTAATTAATTACCAAGGATTAAGTCTTCTGGTTAAGGTTTCAGGGAAAAGAAATAGCAAAGATGTTGATTTCTTGGAATCCTTTTGCAGGTTCATAACAGAAAAGTCTTCGTCCCTATAGGCATTTAATTAAACCTAGTTGAGAGCGTATGTGATTCCTCAATTATGAACAAAATGCCAGTATTGGCTTTCTTCAAAAAGAAATGAGTAGAGTCCTCCAAAACTCAGAGGCCCATTCGTTTACAACTCAGTGTTACAACTCCACACAGTCCTGATTCCAATATGCCGGGTTACTGGCGGCACAGCATTGCTTTTCCTCACATTTGCCATAGCCTCTGCCTCAGTTGTTCTCTTTATTACAGCCTCGTGAGAAGGAAGGAAAGCGTTGCTTCTTTCTATAAGAAAGAATGTTAAAATGTCTAAACATTTCCCCAAAATGGCCAGGATATTATTTTGTTGCTTCACACCGTTTGTAGCTTACCACAGCTAGACCCTCAGCTGCTGTCTTCCAGGTCTGTGATGATTAACCAAAAGTAAATGACTTTGTACATTTGCTCACAGGGTATCACTGGCCCTCCTGGCCCACCTGGTGCTGCTGGTAAAGAAGGAGTTCGTGGGCCTCGTGGTGACCAAGGTCCAGTTGGCCGAAGTGGAGAAACAGGCACATCTGGCCCCCCTGGCTTTGCTGGAGAGAAGGGTCCCTCTGGAGAGCCTGGTACTGCTGTAAGTGATTTCAAACTCCTCTTTCTTAATACTTTGTGTTGAATTAAAATAAAGCTCTTCCACAAATCTTCAAGTGGCGTATATTCATTGATGAGTATTGCAGGCTCTCAAGTAGAGCTCAACTGAGCCAGGAAATCTGTCCAAGAGATATTGAGGTGTCATAACTTCAGAAGATGCTCAGAAGGCACTAGATGGGGATGATAATAAACAAAAGAACTCATTGTTTCCTCGAAATGGCCCTTGAAGCTGTTGAGGGCACATTACTGGTACTGGGATTAGAACAGAATCCCATTGTTGTGGTCATCCAACCGTAAATTAATCAACCTCAGAAAGCTATCAATTCCTTAAACATGCATTGTCCAGTATTACTGCTGCTCTAAATGTGCCTTTACTAGACTTGGTTGAGTTAGAGGCCAAGGTCAAAATTTGCTTCCTGGCATGGAGTCTGTAAAAACTCTATTCCACCACCCCAGATGGCTTCATAAATTTCAACCACATATTTTTTAATGCTGCTCTTTTGGTCTCAAGGAGGAACCAGGTACAAAGAAATATACATGCCAAAATGTAAACTCATTTTCATCACTATAGAAAAGATATCCTAGGATATGTCCTACTAATAGGAGGTCACTAGCCTTTTTCTAAACTGAGGATAGCTCATTCTCACAATCCTCAAGCCGACCTCTGTTATTGTCTAGGGTCTTACAAGTAATACTCAGTATTTCTCCTCTTTTTCAGGGACCTCCTGGCACCCCAGGTCCTCAAGGTCTTCTTGGTGCTCCCGGAATTCTGGGTCTCCCAGGCTCTAGAGGTGAACGTGGTCTACCAGGTGTTGCTGGATCTCTGGTAAGTGTTTGACACCATTCTTATTCTCGTTAACATAATAAAAGATTTTAAAAGCTGCCACTTCAAATGTGACAGATTGATCACTGAATAACTCCACTTAAGATTTTTTTATTCATGGCATTTGCTTTATACAGATCACATGTCACTTATCTAAGAAGCTTTAATACCACCTTCTTAGACACAAGCTATAAAGACACAGCTTAACATTATGCAGAATGATTTTTGTTCTTTTTACATGCTTAAGAATGATATAAACTCTAATTGCATTTACTCCTCTGCAGTATGAAATGCTGGCATCATTTGTCCTGTAGGAAGAATGAAACTCTGGAAGTTCTGAATCATTCCATTAAACCTTATATGTGACAGCAGCTAGGACCCATCTCATCTCCATAAACTCTCTCAACTTTATGAATTCATTTCACTTTGGATATGAGATGAAACTAGGCTCACCTTGTAAAGGGCAACATTCCAAAATTACATAAAGCTGACCATCTAAGTGCGTAGGAGGAGGGCGAAGATGACACTAATGACACTTCTTACCACTTTGTGGCCGATTCACTTTCAATTTACCTTCTGTCTTCAAACTGGAATCTCCTAGGGTTGTTTTGGGAGGGTGAGATTAGCACTCATTCCAATGAAAGGAATATTGTTTTGTCTTCTCTGCCTCTTTAGGGTGAACCTGGTCCTCTCGGCATTGCAGGCCCACCGGGGGCCCGTGGTCCCCCTGGTGCTGTGGGTGCACCTGGAGTTAATGGTGCTCCTGGTGAAGCTGGTCGCGATGTGAGTCCAACACTTGGTTTGTAAAATAAAACCTAGCAGTATTTCTCTACGTGAAACTTTATGGCTTGAGCTGAGGTTCCCTTGTTCCAAGTTTCTGTACAAGGTGGTCTGTTTCTCCATAATATCTACATGTACTGATCACTCTGAGTATTGAAAATATGAAAAACTACTTGAGCTTGGGAATGGGTCTTTAACTAGCATACTTCAAAGTTGGCCAAAATATTAAAAACATCTCTAAAAAAATCTAGGTTGCCAAGTTCTTGTTCCTGTTTTAACAATCTGAAAGGGTATTCACTGTTGAGCACCAGGAATGATTAAGGCAAAGTAGCTGAACTATAGGGGCTGGCGGGCTACAGAGCCTCACTAAGTGCCTTAATTGGCGTGGTGTCTTCACAGGGCAACCCTGGAAGCGATGGTCCCCCAGGCCGTGATGGTCAACCTGGACACAAGGTCGGTACACCTCTTCATCTCTCTCTAATTTAAAAGCAACTAAAATACAGGCCAGATTGGTGCTAAGCTTCATTTTGCCTTTGGTAGGGAGAGCGTGGTTACCCTGGCAACGCTGGTCCCGTTGGTGCTGTGGGTGCACCTGGTCCTCATGGCCCCGTGGGCCCCACTGGCAAACATGGAAACCGTGGTGAACCTGTAAGTTTGTAAATACCAGTCCCTTACTGATGTCATCCTCATAGGCTTCACTTCTGACCCCCCGACACTTGGGAACTGAGGGGGCCTGGGAAGGATAATCTTGGGTTTGACTGATGAGTTGCATTTTTCTTTTCCAATTTACAGGGTCCTGTTGGTTCTGTTGGTCCCGTCGGTGCCGTTGGTCCAAGAGGTCCTAGTGTATGTACATGGTGAAGATTTCTTTACAAATGAACATTGGGGGAGGATCAGTCCAGACTGCCCATTCAGAAAATAAATAATATATAGGCTAGACTTCACATTTAAAAAAATTAATCCATGCTGACAATTACTACAAATAGCCTCTAAATCTCTCCCATTTCAAATCTCTTCTGCTTGTTTGTATTAAATACTCACAAAGATCTAGCCACTTTACAGATGGCTCAACTAAAGCTGATTAAGGGAAGAGATGGGAGTAGCACCCACATAACTTTCAGACTTTTGCATGTCTTGAGTTATCTTTATAAATAGCTTAAGCGATATTTGTGGAGAAATGAGGGTAATTTTTTAAAGAAGGTAAATGTCCTATCTGTCCTCTTTCTTTACAGGGCCCACAAGGTATTCGAGGTGATAAGGGAGAGCCTGGTGATAAGGGGCCCAGAGGTCTTCCTGGCATAAAGGGACACAATGGATTGCAAGGTCTTCCTGGTCTTGCTGTAAGTAAGATGTGGACATCCAGCGTGTAGACGGACCTTAAAGGCCTTCGACTCAGAATGAGCTTCCTCAAATTTTCACTGCTATAGTTTTAAAATGTCCTACATTATATTCATTTCCCATTTTCTAGCTAACTCCGTCTCTCGGAGATAATGCTATTTCATCCCAACACGAAAAGGCGAGGGTTAAGGGCGGTAGAAATATATTAAAATCTCTTGGCAACAATGTCCTTCAACCCCACTTAAAATAAATATAATTAGAGGAATGACTAATATTGCACTGGTAAAATAACTTGTAGAAAAAAATAATTGAATATAATGGACATGATGGGAGAAAGGGGCCCCATTTTACATTTTCAAGTTTCTCAATCCAGAGTCCGTTGAAACTAACGTTTTCCATTCAGTTTTCTAAAATCTATTTATTGACACGTGTTCTGAAAGTGTAATTTTCCTGTTCTCTCATTGAAGGGTCAACATGGCGATCAAGGTGCTCCTGGCTCTGTGGGTCCCTCTGGTCCTAGGGTAGGTCAATCTGAGACGTTTATATTTGAAATAGAGCCTATGACAGGCAGTGAGTCCCAGGCCTCTGCTTCCTTGCAGGGTTTCTGCTGATTCATACAGATTTGATGTCCTTCTTCCCTAGGGCCCTGCTGGTCCTACTGGCCCTGTTGGCAAAGATGGTCGCAGTGGACAGCCTGGTACAGTCGGACCTGCTGGCGTTCGTGGTTCTCAGGGTAGCCAAGGTCCTGCTGTAAGTATGATTTGGGGAAATAATAAAGGGCATCACTGACCTCAGGAATATTTCCTTCAGACTAAACCAAGATAATTATGACAACATATTAAAGTAGTCCCCCACCTCCATATGTTTTCTAAAATATGTAAAAATTGTCTGCATGCAATGAGCTGCTTAAGCCCATCCCTGCAAGTATGCCTGGGAGCAAGTTGTTTATTTACATGAACTTGATTCTTTTTCACTTATTAGAACATGCTTTTGTGTGACGGTCAACTGAAAACCTGCTGTCATTGATGTGTCTCACTGTAACCAAATTCAAAGCCTCCTCTTTCTTACTTTCACCTTTGCAGGGCCCTCCTGGTCCCCCTGGTCCTCCTGGACCTCCTGGCCCAAGTGGTGGTGGTTATGACTTCGGTTATGAAGGAGACTTCTACAGGGCTGACCAGCCTCGCTCACCACCTTCTCTCAGACCCAAGGATTATGAAGTTGATGCTACTCTGAAATCTCTCAACAACCAGATTGAGACCCTTCTTACTCCTGAAGGCTCTAGAAAGAACCCAGCTCGTACGTGCCGTGACTTGAGACTTAGCCACCCAGAGTGGAGCAGCGGTAGGTCAAGATGTCCAAGCCAGACGGACCCTTCTCACAAGTTGAGCTTTTCAATATCGGTTCCCACTGACATTTAGAATGAAAAGGTATTTGGGTAAAAATTGCATTATGTGAAAACAAAGCATTTTCTTCTCCCAACTGGCACCCATTCACAAGCTTCTCTTAATGTGTTCTTGCCCTTTTCATGGTAATATGTACCCTGATTTGATTTTTCATGGAGGAGAGGAGAGGAGGAACTGTCTAATCTTGAAAATAGACACCCTCTTCCTGCTAAATATGGGGTCGACAATATAAGAGTACAATCAAAAATGTTACTTATGAGAATCAAAATCTTTGACTACTAATTATTAGAACCCATGCTCCACTCAATGAGAGGTTTTATGATCTGAGTGTTGTTTTCTTAAAAGGTTACTACTGGATTGACCCTAACCAAGGATGCACTATGGATGCTATCAAAGTATACTGTGATTTCTCTACTGGCGAAACCTGCATCCGGGCTCAACCTGAAAACATCCCAGCCAAGAACTGGTACAGAAGTTCCAAGGCCAAGAAGCACATCTGGTTAGGAGAAACTATCAATGGTGGTACCCAGGTGAGGAGCCCTACAAACATTCCTTCTCCTACTAAATAATATTTTGCTAGGATTGGTTGCTTTTAAATTATCTACATTTTAATCCTTTACCAAAATAGGCTTGTTAAAAGAACGTGCTCTCTTCTTGGGTTCCAGTTCTATCCTGGACTGCACATTAAAGATAGATTGACTGGACATATCCATACAATTCGAAGTTGTCATTCAGATTTGACTTAATGATAATCACTGGAGAAACTGACTAACGTCATTTAGCTTGAAGGAGTACTGCCAGTATATAGCCCCGCGCCCATGCATATGTATTTTCAGAACATGAGCCTTTCTGAATTTTTAATCAAACATTTTCACCAACACTATTGAATGCCTACTGGTGGGAATTACAAAAAAAGGAGCAGATCTGAATCTCTGTCTCCTGGCTCTCTTATTCTAAAGAAGTAACATACACATAAAAGCTTACCTGAAACAAGTACCTTTTTGAGATGATGTTGCCTCAGCCAGGTAGTTCCTATGTTCCTTCTAGGTAACTAGTATTTCAAAGACAAGTGAATTGGGTTTCCGTGAAAAGTACTGTTTTTCCTAAGGTTCAGATCCGAGTCCATTATTCCTCCCTATACCAGACTTTTTTTGTTTTTCACTTGACCTTTAGTATCTGAGTCCTTCTCCACTTAACTGGAATTCCCATCTTATTCTCTGTAGTTTGAATATAATGTTGAAGGAGTAACCACCAAAGAAATGGCTACCCAACTTGCCTTCATGCGCCTGCTGGCCAACCATGCCTCTCAGAACATCACCTACCACTGCAAGAACAGCATTGCGTACTTGGATGAGGAGACTGGCACCCTGAAAAAGGCTGTCACTCTGCAAGGCTCCAATGATGTTGAACTTGTTGCTGAGGGCAACAGCAGGTTCACTTACACTGTTCTTGTAGATGGCTGCTCTGTAAGTAATAGTGAAATATGGGAATAGCATTTGTGTGGGGAATTGTGGGGGAGTGGGGAGTGGCATTCTAGCTTAGACCATTAAATGAACAGATGAATGAGAGACCTAACTTATTTGTTCTTTTTTCATAAATGTATTTAGTTAAATTCAGATGGCAAATCCAGAGTATTCTTACCAGATCTTGCCTTCTGAAATGCTAAAATATATATTATGTCAATGTATTCGTTGCTTGTCTTTTAACACAGGTTTCTTAAATGATGATGTGTGCCCAAAACTTAAAACTACTTGAGGTTAAAAGGGCCCCAGCTAAAATTTATAGTTATATGCACTTCATTTTCCTTATTAATATGGCCTACATTTAATTTTTCTTTATGCTATCTCTACAATATGCTATAAATTGGAGAAAAATTAAAATTTACTAATAGCAGTACTGTACACCCACCCAACTCTCCCTGCTCCATACACACACATCCTGAAAATCATAATGTAGAAATAAATCACTTGGAATATGTATTGAAATATTTATTTAAAAATTAGACTGGTAGGAAACCTCTTACCCTAAGGACATTCCTAATGCTACTGTTTCAAAGAGAAGTTGTTGATCTGGGACACACGTCTTCAGAATGACACAAGCCAAAAAGTGGTTTTTATAATATCTAATGTGCAGTATGTAATATTATATAATATATAATAGTAATAATGTTATAATTTATTAATAAATATAATTACATAGTATGTGATAATAATTTAGTATTATATTAGATTTGGAACCAGTGCTGCTTTATGCATGTTTTTCTCCTCTTTTTTAAACAGAGAAAGACTAATGAATGGGGAAAGACAATCATTGAATACAAAACAAATAAGCCATCTCGCCTGCCCATCCTCGATATTGCACTTTTGGACATCGGTGGCGCTGACCAAGAATTCGGTTTGGACATTGGCCCAGTCTGTTTCAAATAAATGAACTCAACCTAAATTAAAAAAAAAGAAATCTGAAAAAACTTTCTCTCTTTGCCATTTCTTTTTCTTCTTTTTTAACTGAAAGCTGAATCCTTCCATTTCTTCCGCACATCTACTTGCTTAAATTGTGGGCAAAAGAGAAGGAGAAGGATGGATCAGAGCATTGTGCAATACGATTTAATTAATGCCCTCTCCCTCTCCCCTTCCCTGAAAGATTTGGATTTTTTTTCAACACTCTTACACCTATTGTGGAAAATGTCAACCTTTGTAAGAAAACCAAAATAAAAATTGAAAAATAAAAACCATGAACATTTGCACCACTTGTGGCTTTTGAATATCTTCCACAGAGGGAAGTTTAAAACCCAAACTTCCAAAGGTTTAAACTACCTCAAAACACTTTCCTGTGAGTGTGATCCACACCATTAGGTGCTGACCTAGACAGAGATGAGCTGAGGTACTTGTTTTGTTTTGTTCAAAATACAAAGGTGCTAATTAATAGTATTTCAGATACTTGAAGAATGTTGATGGTGCTAGAAGAATCTGAGAAGAAACACTGCTCTGTATTGAGTTGTATTGTGAATTTTTTTATCTGATTGAGCATCAGTATTTTACATCTTATCCCCAAAAGTATGCAGAGCATTTGCCCAATATTGTCCTCTTCTTTAAATTCAGCATTTGTTCTTTGCCAGTCTCATTTTCATCCTCTCCCATGGTTCCAAAGAAGCCTTGTTTCTCAGACAAGCAGAAAAATTTAATTGTACCTATTTTGTATATGTGAGATGTTTAAATAAATTGTGAAAAAAATGAAATAAAGCATGTTTGGTTTTCCAAAAGAAAATATTGAGTAGAATTCCTTACTTCAATGCTCTTTGCAACATAAATATGGATTATAGCATTTCTACCAGCTGTTAGACTGAGTGCTTCTCATTAGATAGAAACTATGCGAAAAAGGCAGCATGGTATGGTAGACAGAGCAGAGAACAAGGACCCAGGAGATCTGAGCTCCGATTCTGACTCTGCTCCTCGTGGCTGAGTGACTTTGAGCACTTCACCTTTCTGAGTTTCAGTTTCCATGTCTGTAATATGGGGAAGTTTCCTTCTCTGAACTAGTAAACATTTGTTTTACTCTAAATACATAATACTTAAGCAACATGACATTGTTGACCTAAGGTAACTCTGAGTAGAGGTCCATAGAACCTTTTGGTTTATTATCCATTAAGCGCATTGATAAAGTGGCTGAAAGTTGGTCTATGCACAATTAATCCTATTAACTAAAACAGTTTCAAACAGTCAGTAAAAATGCCATACACTCAAATCAGATGCAACTAAGTACAATGCCTGTTAACAGGTAATGTGTATGCTGTCAATCAGCACAGACAGTTGTGGATAATAGTACCATGAACACCTACCTGCCAAATCAAGTTCATTTTCCTCCCCTGCACCTTTCAATGACATCTTTAATACACTTAAACATAGTAGTGTGTCAAGTAAAATCTTAAGATTCATTTAAATCTTATTTCCTGTTGCAGAACAGAATTGTGATTGTAATGTTTGCCTCCTGTTATAAGTCATCTCAAGATTCAATTAGCTTGAAAAGCAAAAGACTGAACACAACAAAACTCTAACATTAACTCTAAAAAGTTAGCAAAGTCTGCTAACCAAAAGGTAACTTTAAATTACGGTCCTTCTACCACCTGAATCAGAACACTGTGATGCTTATTAAAATGCAGATTCCCAGTCTTCATCCACCAAATTAAGATTTAGTAAGGAATCGGTATTCTTAAGCATCCTGCAAAATTCTGATGTGCACAAAATTGGAAACCACTGGATAAGGCGATTTCCACAATCCTTTGTGGCTCTAAAATTCTGTGTCTGGCAAGAATGAATCAATGTGCCTGCCCAAACAATATAAAGAAAACTAAACCCCTGTGGTCAGAATAATAGGACTCCCTACAAATTAGTGATTGAAATGGCCAGGGCAAACTTAGATGATAACCGTTAGAAATCTCTGGATTAAATATATGTTATGCCCTCAGGCTCGCAAGACAAGAAACAACCATAAGGTTGATATAAAGGAGGGAGAAAGAGGAGAAGCAGGAAGAAAATCAACATTTTTTGAGTACCAACTATGAGCCAAATACTATGCTAAATGATAACAATAATGACCTTTGTCAAACTGAATCCAAACAGGAGATTTCCTAAGCCAATGGTCACTTCATAATCATTTAATCATCCGTATGAGACTACAAGAAAATAGTTAAATAGTGGTATATCTGATAGATAACAATGAGAAAACAAATAATGGTATATCCAATACCAGCGAGGAATAAATAATGGTATCTAAGAGATAATAATAGGAAAATAGTGAAATAAACTTTGGTATCCCAATAACGTTTATGAAGAGGATTAAACAAATGAAAACATGCTTAGAATGGAATGTTACAATCTTTAAAATATAATGTTCAGGTACACTGTCATTAGAAATATATTAAACATGCATTTAAAAATGCTAAGTGTAGGTGCATTCGTGTAGTAATGACAGGAATGATTTTTATGCCTAAATTTTCCAAATTTGCTGTAATATAGTCATATTAATTTTACCATTTACCACAAATTTACTCTTCAAATTTGTGAAAGAAATAAGCAGTCAACAAGTGACAACAACCCTGGTTGAGGAGTGGCCATCTCCAGGGAAAGTGTGGTCAACCTCCCGCCCACTTATTTTCTGGAAGAGAAGGAAAAGCCTGACCTAAGAGTCATCACTCACCGTGTCCCAGCCACTCCGGAGGACATGAAGGAGGGGCGCACAAAGCCGTAGCAGGCAGCAGCAGCCTCAGGGATCTCACAGTTGAGTGGCAAAGAGAGAAGAAAATAACGTGTGAACACAATTTTAACAAAGTGCCCCCTGAGGATAGCAGAGGACACTATTAATTAATGAGAGGGAATCTCAGGAAATGAATCAACTTCATGCAGTAACAGTGATATTGGATTGAGCTGACCAGCTCTCGCCAGAGATCTCATTTCGTCTTCAAGCCCTCTTTCTGGCTAACGCTTCTTCTCTGGAAGCCACATATTAGAATACTCTGGTACTTACCTAGCCAGAGATCCACTGTGACTGTTCCCAGGGCCTGGCCAAAATACTGAAGACTTGACCCTTGCATAACCAGCCCCCTCTTTAGAGGCTAATCACCAGGCCCAAGAGACCCTCCTCACAACATTTCCTGACCCTTGGTCCTCTAACTTGTGCCGATGTGAGAGGGAAGACAATTGCACATGACAGAGGGAAGGAGCAGGTAGCCAAGATGAGGGGAGGAGACATTAATCAAGTTTCGTAAAAAGGGTCATTTAAAATGCTAAAATCAATACAGCTAAGGCACTGGCAAAGAGCAAAGACACCTGAGCAGTGCTGAACACATTTATTATCTTTAACGCCAAAAGACTTTTTTCTGCTATTCCACTTAATATCACTGAAAAGGAAGTTCAGAAATTGGATTATATATAAGAAAAGTTGGAAATGTCATTTTGGGTCAGAACTACAATCCATCTAGACGAGTACTTTGCCTTTGACAGTGGCACCAAGGGAAATTTGGGAGAAAGAGTGGTTGGCACTTCCTGCGAAGCCGGCCTCAAAACTCCCATTTAATAACCCATTGTAAATCTTTTTTGAACATAGATGTATCTAAACCCTTTCAGAGCCCTCTATCTGTTTTGAAATATGTTGGTATTACAGTACCAACAGGAGAGAGCTAACGCTGAATTGTTAGCTCAGCTTCCTGGCCCTCTGATCAAGTAGCTAAAATATGTTTTCTATCCCTGTGCCTGGATCAGCCAGGGATTCAACAACTCTGTGTCTTCAGGGAGCACCAGTAACTGCAGCGACGGGGCCATAGACAGCCCATAATGATTGACTTATCCCCGTGGTTCAGTGAAACGAGCACATAATTTGTGGTCAGCAGCCAAGGTTATAAGTACCAGCTCCACCACTGACTAGCTAAGGGGCCCTTGGGAAAGTCTCAAGTTATCTGAGAATTTGGTTAACATCCTTGGTCTCAGAGATTTCCATTAGCATACCTGCTCTACCTATCTCATGGAACCACGGCGCCACAGGTAGGACCAAACGGGGCACGTGTGAAAGCACTTAGTGAAGTGTGGGCAAATGTTACTAGTCATCATCAGGTTCAAAACTCCCAGTCACCAGCAGCCACCTCTTGATTTAATATCCTATCCCTGACCATCCCATTTTAGGGAGAAGAGAGCCTGGAGCTTAAATTTAATAAGCACCACTCTCTAAATTGGTAGTCTATCAAATTTGAGTCATGCCTCCATATCAGTAAAAATGTGAGCTCTTACAACTAATTTGATTAATCTATTTATACATAAATGTTATATGTGTACTGTGGTGTTAATATACTATGTGCAATATACAACCTACATGGAAAAAAACTTTAAAAGACAGAAAATAAATACAAATTAAAAATTCCATACTCCAGTGGATGATTTTGCACACACCCTGGGGTGCATGCACCTCCCACCCCCCATTTTAGAGGCTACTGCTCTAAACAAGGATTCATGAGGGGCTTCGGGGAAAAGCGGAACTTCAGTGACCTCCTGATACAGAATGCTAAATTTTGTGTATATGTGCATTTTTCTTGGAAAAGGTCCACAGCTTTCTTCAGATTCTCCAAGGGGTCCATGACCAAAAAAGATGTTATGATCTACTGCACAAAAGAAGCCTTACTTACTCATTAAATCTTGGACTTTTCTGAACTCTGACTTTCATATCTCATCTTGGGTCTCATACTCAAAACATGCTGCTTCTCCTATCCTACAACCTGAGAGAACCAACCAGCATCGACTCAAACGAAAACAGAGGTTTGTCTTTCATTCTTCCCTGCGGTGGGTCCTCTGCCCTACGATTTAATGAGGGTTGGCTGATGTCTTATGACCCAGCCAGTACCTTATAACATCAAAATGCACCTGTCCATGGAAACTTTTCGAATAAAAACAAACTCAATAATGGAGATCAATTAATGAGTTACTCCTTTTAGGTAAAATATGCATACATCAGTTATATTTTTTTAAAAGAAGAAACTTTAACCTAAAAGAGATTGCAATTCCTGGTACCATAAAAGGTTGTAAGGACAATAATTGGAACACATTTTTCAAGGACCCTCAAATCATCTAATAGAATCAAATGTCTCCTCCTCATCTGGCTGCTCCCGAGTTAGAGCTATTATTCTGAGCCTAAAGTATAAGAGTAATTTTGTCCAGAATTAGTGATCCTAGTGGATTCTAGAAAGGTATCCTTAAAATGCAATTCGCTACATATTTATCTTTAAACACAAAAAACACAAAATGCACTCCAAAAGTGAATATTTTTTTCTAGTGCAGCATTGTCCTTGGTGTCCAATGACTTAATTAACCATAAATAGCATGAAAAAAAACAGAAACAATTTTTCTAAATGGAATTTGTTAATGCCAGGCAGGATAAGAACACCTACTCATGAACCACTGTGCTGAGTGGATGGCCGTTCTCTCCCTACGGGATGTTACTTCAAGTTCACTGCTCCCCCTGCTGACTGGATAATAGAACACCCCAGTCTTCTAACTGCCACATGCGCACCATTAGAGAATGAAAACGCCAATTTTGGAGGAGAAAATAGAACAGCTTCCTGTGCTTGTTTCCTGTCTGCCCCAGATACAGAACCTCTCTCGAGCTTCCAAAGCAGTCTACCTTCATGTCCTCAATGCTCCCTTTTTTTTTTTCTCACCCTTTCTAACCTATTCTTTTTTTTTTTTCTTTTTGTGGGGAAGACCAGCCCTGAGCTAACATCTGTTGCCAATCGTCCCCTTTTTGCTGAGGAAGACTGGCCCTGGGCTAACATCCGTGCCCATCTTCCTCCACTTTATATGGGATGCCACCACGGCATGGCTGACAGGCAGTGCGTCGGCGGGCGCCCGGGATCCGAACTCGCGAACCCCGGGCTGCCAAGCGCGGACTAAACCGCTGCGCCACCGGGCGGCCCCTGTAACCTATTCTTAATCTCTCTCCCATGGAGCTAGTAAATGAAAGTCACAAGGAGGCAAACATAATCTCAAAAGGAGAAAGGCCTTTTGGATGAGTAGAGTTGCCCAATGCTACAAATATTGCCCCCAAAATGTAGTGAATAATCCTTCAGGATTTAAGGAAGGGATTTTAGGGATTATATAGGACAGAAACAAAAGGATGTGACAGAAAGGACAGGGTCTTAGGAAGAGAAGCTATCTGGATTTGAATCCTATCTCCACCATTTCCTCATCTGTGAAATGGGGATAAGGATGACACTACCCACTGGATTGTTAGGATCAGAAACAGGAACACAGAGCAGCTTGCAAGGTTGGTGAGAGTAGGCACTCAGTACCATTGGTATCACTATCCCCACAAGGCTGTGTCTTCCTGAAAAGCCTTTAACTCCATCAAGAAGAAAAGTGATCACCTTTTCACAAGTACTAGGGTCTCTGACAACAGTGGTCTAAAATGAGAGCACGTCTACAATTCAATTACACTTCAATTTCTCCTACCACAAGTAGATTCCAGCAAACTTCCAAACCCTCACAATTTTGATGACTCTTCTCCACAATCCAATAAAAAAGGACCAAGCTTTTATCAAAGCTTAAACATCTTTCATTTTTTCACAAAGAAAACCAAAAATTCCACCTTAACAATTCCACCTTTTTCCACCTGAGAAAAAGGAAAATTTCTGACAAAAGAAAACAAATTTGCATTCAACTGGTCTCTGCCCTATGTCATAAGTGTATCTACTTTTGGAGAGAAAGCTTTCTGAGCTTAGAAATGGCACTTTTGCTTACTTGGAAGCCAGTTCTTCTATACAAATGGACTATAACTCATACATGTTGAATTAGCCAAACTTCTGACACTTAATTTTTACAATTTAATTTTCTAAAACTTTGTCTCTGGCAGTAGAAATCCCAACTCAAGAGTTATCAGCACAAGAAATTATCATAATTATTGAATTCATGTCCTCAGGGAAATTTCTTGGGCTATGTGAATTTACTCAAGGGCTTTAAACACCATTAAATCACCTATGATTGCCAGTGCTTTGAATGTCTGTATGAGTAATCTTATAAGTGCATCCACTTCAAAGAAACATAGAAGAAGCTTCGATTATAGTTATTTCCAACATGGTTTTTCTATCACTGATTATAGGTCTCCTTTCCCTTATAATTCAGAAGTCTAAAATAGTTCCAAAAACTTTATCAACGTAACTAAAGTTTCCATCTCATCACAATAAGATGTACTCCTATTCAAGAATGAAAAAGGCCTTCCTCAGACACCATCTAGAAAATTGCTCATTTAACCATTCTCTGGCTTATTCATAACGAATATTTACTTTTAGTTAATACCAGGCATGCTATAAAATATAGCAAACTTATGGTCAATTTGAAGTTCCACATGTTTTCTGAGATTTTCTTCAACTAAAATATCATAATAAACACTCACCTTGTCACCATAAATTATTAAAAGAGTCTTGCTTTTTTCCTCTCAAGCTTGGGAAGGCTATCTATCAACCAGAGTACAAAGTCCACTAAATCCTTTGAACCTTTGAAGAGAGAAAGACAAATCAATGCCAAAAATGATATGCCTTCTCACCAACACACAAATTAAACTGTGTAGTTTGTAAGATTTATAGATAACTGGGCTTCTTTTTATGATCACTTTTGCTAGGTGTCTGTCAAGTGAGTCTAATTCAGTAAAATAGATTGATACATTGGGAAAAATCTCTAGTCTCCATTCTGGGTTGGGGGAAAAAACCATGCAGACAGTTTGGTCACCCTATACCACTCATATGATAATTTAATTGGTCTGAAATATTGTTTTAAAACTCTCTCGGTCATTGTAATATGCAGCCAGTCTTGAGAAAACCTGTACTAGACTAAAGCCACAGCGTTCTGAAACTCTCCCTTAAAATCACCAGTAAAGTTGGAAGTATGGGCCTATGTCCTTTTTCTAGAAAGACAGTGTGCAATACTTCTCAAAGTTTTTCCAGACCCCACACAATATCTCCCTAACCAGAATTGCTGGGGTGGAGCCAAGGTATCTGCATTTTCAGTGAGGACTCTGAGGTGATTCTCACATACTCTCAGAGTTTGAGAACAACTGGTTTATTGCTGTCATCTTATTAACATATTCTTGGATGATTCTATGCTCCTCTCCCCAAAATGTTTAGGACCACAGCTCTAAAATCATGGGCTTTCTAAGATGCTTTAAATGAGAACATGTAATGGCTCATTGAACACGTGAGCAATTAATTTGGGAACAGTTGCAGTATTATAAATGTGATTACTTATTGCAAACCCAATTAATCCAGTCAGGAGGAATGTTAATTACAAAGGAGTATGAAAATTAACATGAGTGCATGACTAAATGCCTAAATTCTGACCTATTATATTGTCTCTCTGGTAATTTACTTTAAAAATACTTCCACAGGAGGTCTCATGTGTATATGTGCATGTAGACAATAAGGTGACATTAGTCCACACTCCAGGTCTGATTAATAAACTTGGAAATACCCTAATTAGGAAAATCCACAGCATTAGAGGTGGCTACTCCGGTATTTCAAATAGCATTATTGGAATCTACACCAGGGGATATATTAAGTAGCATTAAAGATGTTAAAAATAAATTTTCATTGTTGAAATAATAGTCTTGAAGATAAAAGACTAGCTAATAAATATTTAATATTAACAAAATTTGGGCTAAGCCTTACTATACTTGTAGCATACCACTTAATAGCAAGATTGACAAGAAAAAACAAAGAGTTCAATCTGTCTTCAAACACCAGAAGCTACCTATATTTACCCAAAACTCTTGAGTCCCTGACTTGGCTTAGATTGATTCACAAAATGACTCCAAAAAAAATATTGAGAAATGGCAAAAGATGGCCAAGAAAATGACACAAAAAGAAAAACTGTATTTAATTGATTTTTTAAAAAGAAATGGAATAATGCTCCTCAAAACAATAACTGCATTTCTCTCATGAGCAATGGAATATCAATCAAAACAAATCTAGCTATAGTGGAAAGCAATTGGGAAGGCTTCCAAAGCTCCCAAGAAACTCTTCCTCCTAATTTGGGAACAGCCAAGAGTTACCAGGTCTGTGTTTTTATGGCCCTTCCTCCCGGGGCATAACTGAAAAGACAGAGGCAGAGCCCTAGTCAAGCTGGGCCATTCCATTCCTCTCTTCTGAGGATTTAAACCTTGGAGTGGAGAATCGCAGAGATTGGGAGCCACCAAAGTCGAGGCATGCTAATGAAAGCACTCTGGAGATGACTATGAACTTCTGCTGCTGAGGTCCCAGAACAGGACTAGGTTTTTGGCTGTTCTTCGAATTATGAAATAATCCAGTATCCTTCCACTCACTCTCTTTTTGCTTAAGTTGGATAAAATTGGTTTCTATTACATAAAACAAAGAAAAAGTTTTAACTAATACACCTAGTAAACAGGATATGGCAAAAATGAAGGAATATAGGACAATCTTAGAGTAAGTAGACACTTAGAGTTAGTAGAAATAAGAACCAAAAATTTGAAGGGTTTAAAAAAGTATCCAGAGAAAGAACATCATTGCAGGACAATTCTCCATGGGTCTTTGGCATTTCTGCAAAATGTCTTGCAAGCAAAGGCACGGACAACCTTTGTTCTGGACTATCTTTTCAGGGATGTCTGTATAGTGATGGTGAAGAGCCTTGAAAGAGAGAGATAGTGTCTCTCTCCAGAGGGTAGAGCAGGTTACTGTCCAGTATAATAAAGATAATGTTTCCTTACAGGGCAAATGTCAGGCAGGTTTGCTTGCAGCCCATTGTAAAAGATTCAGGTTCCCTACGCTTGGTGTTCCTCAGTTGTGACACATCCACCTGGGTTTCTCTGCATTGCCCCCACAGGACTTGGGGACAAGGGGACCAGAAGCAAACATTAAGCTTCTGTTGCTTGCCTTGCTGTGAGTAATAAAGTCCTTTGCCTCTAACCCTGAAGTCACGTGTCTTCTGTCACCATCTATTAAACTGTGGCATTCTAACGTCTTAGCTTTAAAGTAGAGAAAATTTCAGACCCTTCACGGTTCTTGACAAACATTTTGAAGAATTCATATCAGAATGAAGCTGCATCAGTTCTGTATTCCTGTCTTTCAAGTTGCCTAGCAACTAGTTGGTCACCATTGATCTGACAATCTGCAGTAATGAAAGACAACGTTATGCAGAAAAGTGTGATTGAACTATATGCTTCCAGATGACAGAGATTGTCTGATTCATCTCTGTATCTCCTTTAGCACCTAACCCAATATAGACTGCGTGTTCCAAGATTTTAAGCTGAACAAATTGTTAAATGAAAAAATTAACTACAAAAAAAATGATTCTGCTGGGATATGTATGGAATTGTAAGTAAGATAGTTCAAACTTGTGTCATAGGTACTTTTCCTCAGAATAGTTCTGTTTCCACAGGTTCATTAACTGTAAATAATAGAGATCCACTCAAGGAAGCTGGAGAGACAGGGACATACATTGAAGACTAAAAGTGGGAAAGGTAAACAGCTTTGCTGAAACTGGGGCTGGAATGTGGCGGTCCATTCAAGGTGGCTTAGAGATCTCAGAAATAGGAATTTGTGACTCTTTTCTCTACAGCTCCACCACTAATCTGGTTCACTCATATTCTGCATGTTTATCCTTTCAGATCTGCTATTAATTGGTAATATTTTCTTATTTTTTAACTTGCTATTCTAACTCCTTAGGGAGAGATTCTGGTGTAGTTTATAAATCCCTTGGCAGCCTATTAACTGGTGACCTTTGCATAGACATCCCATCAACTATGATCATTAAAGTCATGTGGTATAACGTATGGCCACCTAGGCATCAGAAGCCACGGGTGGGGCAATTTTTAAAGGGGATGAGGGCATGAAAGACCATAAGTAACATTTCTACTTGAATGTCTGCTGCCTATCCATCCTCCTCACACTCTTCCTGTCACTTCTTTCTCCTGAAAAATATGTATCTTATTTCACATGGTTTGAGTATTTTGTCTTTAGATAAGGACATGAAATATGAAGAGTTCTTAGATATTAATTTAAAAAAAAAACTTGCACCAAAACTTGGTGGGGGGGGGACGACAAAGAACATGAATAAAAAAAAATAAAAGACAAAAGGTCATTAAACTTGCAAAAAAATATTCAACTCCTCTAGTAGTTGAAGAATACTAAGTAAAACCTCACCTCTTCTATAGCTATGCTTCTTTTAAAAATAATGTTTTAGCCAAAAGATCAGTCTCGTATACAGTATGAATGAGTATAAATCAGTACAAAATTTCTAGCGAGCAATTTATCAGCATATACATACTGTATATACATACATATGCAAAAGCCTTAAAAATGTTTATACTTTTGACCAGTTATTATTCCACACCTAGGAATGTATCCTAGGAAACGAAACCTTGATTTTTCTAAAGGTGTTTGAACAGAGTCCATATGAAGAGTTTCTCGTAAAGCCGTGAGACCCTGCTTTTCTTTCCACTGCTGAAGTCAGAACAAGTGATAACTAACCACTAATGTAGCTGTCCAGAGCAACCTAAGCTTGAAGGGAGAGCTATGTTGGTCTGAAGTTCAAGCACATGAATCAGAGAAGTCTTCTAACTTTGAGAAATGCTATGGCTATTTGCAGCATGAAGCCAACAGAAGAAACCAGAACATTGCAACTCTCAAAAAAGCCACAGCAAATACACACTTCAAATTGGCTCACATGCCAATCCAACCCTCTGAACAGGAGGTGTCATGGTAAGAAGTCTCCAAAAAACACCAAAAGGTTGTATTAAAAATGTGTGCTTTATTGCCTTGTCTTCTGTTGAAGGCAACCCCCAACTGGTTATTGTAAAGTCACATCCTCTTCCTCCTATATCTTATCAACATGAAAGTGGTAAGAATGCCTGAAGGAAAGACACTGCATCAGCATTAAGTACATGTGCAAAAGTAATGGCGGACTGTCACATCCCATCTTGGGTGCAACAGTTGTCATTGCCTTACTTATAGCAAAACATTGGAAATGAACCAAATGTCTAAAAATAGTAGGTTGGTTAAAGTAGATATGGCACATCCGTATGATGGATTGCAAAGCAGTTATTAAAAATATTCTCAGAGAATACTTAATGATATGGGGAAAAATTAATAACTATAGAGTAAAACCGGTAGATTACGGTGAAAGTGCATCTCATGCAGGAGATAGGCTTTAAAATCAGCACATGATGAAAAAATCTTATATAGTTAACATTACCCTTGAAAATCTCCAGGTTGGACACCAAATACCATAATTTCAACAAAGTGTCTCTTTTTAGTCTTAGAATAGATAACTGTTTCTGTGATTGAGCATCAAAGCGGTTGGCTTGAGTTTTGACCACATTGTAGGAAAAGTAAGTATTTTTACCATTAGAATTGTAGTCACTGTCGCCAGATGCACACTGAGACCGACTGAGGAAACAGCAAATTCCTATTCCCATCTCATGTTTATTCCAAGGTATACACACATGAACAAAACAAAGGGGAAATTTTAAAAATCTATTTAAATTGTTGTCTCTCTCACACAAGCAGAGTAAAATTCACATAAGTTAAATGTGTATAGTGACTGATCTGTATAAATCATTATATACAAGTCCAAGTTTAAAATTTTTCATTGTATATAGATATGCATAAAAAATTCAGAAGGGAAGTATGCAAAAATTTTAATAGCCATCATCTCTAATGAGAATATGGGTATTGTTGGGTTCTTTCTTTATCTTTCTGGATTTTTCAAAAATTTTTAAATGAACATTTATTACTTCCATTATCAGGACAAAATAGTGATTATTTTTAAATGGCATTCACAAAACATAGATGATATCTTTAAAACTAAGCCTTATTTTATTACAAATGCTTAACCCTATATAGTTTGGGGTGTGCAATTTCTGTATCAAAAGAACAAGCATTTGGTTAGAAAAACTATTGCTAAACATGACAGAAACATGAGAACACATCTATAATGCAGGAAGTTTCAATCAACAGAATTCTATTAGTCTACCAATAAAGCTGTGTTATTAGGGACTACTGAACAGGACATGGAAACAGCCTCCTTATATTGAACCGGACATTAAATGTACTTGTCAAAAGAAAAAAAAAGGTTCTATCTAGATATAGACTATATAAATATACATACCGAGTCTATAGTAAATTACCTCATGAGCTGCCAGAGGAGCTTCCACGAATTCCTACCCATTATGCCCTTCCCTGAATATCATTAAAACACCTATTACAGCAACACTTTCTCTGCTTCATTCATAAAAGATGCATAGAAGCATTCATGTAATAAAGGAAATTTCTTACTGAAACACATATATCACTCTAGCAAGTCTGTTTTAGTGACTGAAACAAATAAATGTCTCCTATGAGAAGGATTTAAAAGACAGGTCAGTTAAAATAGTTCTTTGATTATGTAAAATTACTGCTGGTTGATCCATTGTGTCAGATGTGAAATGAGATCAAACTGTAGGAGCAAGTTTTAAATTCTCAGCCTTAAACTGAATTAATAAATTGAGCGAAGGCATGGTTCAAGTAGGATTGACAGGTTCTGCTAAAACCAGACTGCTTAGATCCATTAGCAACACAGCTACAAAGAAAGAATATCTTATCAGAAAGCAGTGTAGGCTGTGGAAAATTAATAGAGAGTGCTAGACCCAATCTTGGTGTAGAATTACATGGACGGGATTAGGAAGTGAGGGGAAGGTAATTAAGTAGAAAGAACAGCCGGAAAGAACTGAAAAGAGAGAGATCAGATGGTCTGAGGTTGAGCCCCTCACCATCTGTTGGCAATCATCAAAATTTATTTGATCTTATTGTGTGTTTACTTTGTAAAAGGAAAAAAAAAATAAAACCTCATGCTAATGAGTGAATAGGTGAGACAAGGCGAATGCCCATTATAGCAGAGCTCATTATTACATCAAGTAAAATCATTTCCATTGCAACACAACAAACACAATTAATGCAAGCTAATTGTTCCATCTTTGTCCATGTCACTGACATCAGCTTCATGAAAAGGTTCTTATGTTTTCCTGGCCTTTTGTGATTTAGTTGGAGGGCTTTAGCTGTAATTTTACTGTCATTGTTTATTGTATGTCTGTCCATACAATTTGTTCTTGTAAATTTCTAAGTGACTGCATGTATCCATTAGGAAAGTAGGTCAACCCACCACTTATGTTTCCCCTTCTAATCAGCATCAGCACCTGCGATTTCAATATCAGTTAAGCGTGTAAGGGTGTTACTATCTACCCACTTATTTAAGAAAACTCAATTCTTTCCTCTGCCCCCAGATTCACTCTACTACCAAATCCTTCTAAATGTTTTTCCTGTGTGCTTTACCTTTTAAATATTTTGGTGCTTCCTCCCCTCTTTTTCACCTGTATTGCAACTTTTCAGGCTGTCTGGTCTTTCACCTTAACTGCTACCTGCCTCTTTCCCTGTCCCACGCCCACGCATCTTCCATCACACAGTGAAAATACAAATCTGACCTTTCAATCCCCTGTTAAAAGATTTCTGTTTCCACAGCACTTAACAGTATAAAGTCAAAAGGTGTCTATGTGTTATATGAAACCCTTAACCACTGTGTCCACTGACAATTTCATCTCTCTCGCTCTTCTTTCCCATCTCATAGTTTATACCCTTCAGCAAATCCAGAGTGAGTAGTTTATAAAGCAACTACTAATAAATAATTAAGCAATTTTTATTGTAATCAACTCATGACATGCCTCGGGGATGAGTATTTTCATTCATTCTTTAGGCCTGAGCCATGCATTACTATTTTAAAATTAGCTACCTGGGTTTTAGAGTGCAAGCCTTGTAAGTAAGGTGGAACCGACTAAACATCCGGCTGTTACACAAGAGCATCTGTGCAAAAGGTCTCCACATGGCTCAGCAAGACTACCAGATACATCATCGTATCTCTGGACACATATTAGTATTGCCCACCAGTCAGGCAGTGTGCAGCTACACAGGAGATCTGTATATTTTTCTTTATTAAAAAATGATTAAGACAGGGACCGCCCGGTGGCACAGCGGTTTAGTTCGCGCTTGGCAGCCCGGGGTTTGCGGGTTCGGATCCCGGGCGCCTGCCGACACACTGCTTGTCAGCCACGCCGCGGCGGCGTCCCATATTAAGTGGAGGAAGATGGGCACAGATGTTAGCCCAGGGCCAGTCTTCCTCAGCAAAAAGAGGAAGATTAGCCACGGATGTTAGCTCAGGGCTGGTCTTCCTCACAAAAACAAAAACAAACAAAAAAAAATGATTAAGACAGTGTCGTTCTTTGTCTAGTATCGTCTTTCATGTACTTAGCAATACTCTTTGAATATGCCGGATATTTGAAAGCTTTACCAGAAAAGTCCGGCTGCCTCAAATCAAGGGTTTTATTTAATTTAGTTCTGGAGTTGCTTGAGGAAAATAAATTGATGTCAGGTTTTTAATTTTAAAGTTCCATTTGCATTGCAGATGGACTATTTAACAGTTCACATAATCAATAAAATTACTACTGAAGCCAAGGATGTGTTAATGAGAGACTCTAATATCTGAGTAGGTGGTTTCCTTCTGAACAGTCAAATCATGTTTACTTGCCTGTTTGTTTGATCATAAGAAATCATCTTCGGGGCCGGCCTGGTGGCACAGCGGTTTAGTTCGCACTTGGCAGCCCGGGGTTCGCCAGATCGGATCCCGGGCGCCTGCGTCGTGGCAAGGGATGTTAGCTCAGGGCTGGTCTTCCTCACAAAAAAAAAAAAAAGAAAGAAAGAAATCATCTTCTTGTGATGAAAAAATAGCTGAATGTTTCCACAAGGTAGTCGACTTCTTACACATGATGTTAATTTCTTTTTAGGGACTAACATACGTTGACAAGTGGAAATATTCTACCCCACTCTCCTCACCCTCCCACCCTAGAAAAGAATGTGCAGATCCAAATTTGTGTAAACTGGTTTAAAATGCTGATTCATTACTTGCCAAATGCCAGTGAAGAAATATTTTCAAATGTCTTGGGTAGTCTACATACCTACAAATGCAATGAAATGAACATTGAGCTAGTAAAAAGTGAACACTGCATTTTTTTTAACTATTTTATTTTTTATTTATTTACTTTTGTGTGTGTGAGGAAGACCAGCCCTAAGCTAACATCCGTTGCTAATCCTCCCCTTTTTGCTGAGGAAGACTGGCCCTGGGCTAACATCAGTGCCCATCTTCCTCTACTTTATATGGGACGCCGCCACAGCATGGCTGACAAGCAGTGCATCAGCCGGCACCCAGGATCCGAACCCGTGAACCCCGGGCTGCCAAAGCGTGACCTAAACCGCTGTGCCACTGGGCAGGCCCTGCATTTTTAAAATATTTACTTTTCTTTTTAGAAAGAAAAGATGAGAGCTGTTTTTATTTTTTATTGGACAGCACAGTTTTATACTATATATTTTTAACAGATTTATTGAGGTATAATCAATGCACAATAAACTGCATATGTTTAAAATATAAAATTCAGTGTATATATTTGATATATATGTACAGACTTTACTGTTTCTAATCTAAAAAGTTAGAAATAAAGAAGAAAACTATCAATTATATCAATAATATTCTAAATAATCACAATTAAAACTTTTGATCATGCCCTTCCAAGTTTTTAAAAATCTATTTATAAACATATATGGATAAAATAACTATATGCTTCTACTTCTATCAAATTGTCAACAAACTGCATATACTGCACATATGTTTCCTCTTTTTAACTCAAGTTTTCATGAATATTTTTCCACATCATTAAATATCTTCCTAAAGATGATTCTTAATATATATAATGCATAGTTGTTTATCAGTAGTAAAATAATTACAAAATGAATGATGAAGAAAATAATCACCTATAACCATAGAAATATAACCATACAAATAACCACTTTACAACTCTAAAATAATTGTAATCTACATATATGAATTAAAAATATAGATAAGCATATACACATATATGCTTTTATTTTTATTAAAATAGTAATCAAACTACATATATTATTTTATACCATAATTTTAAAGGAATTTGTTTTTTTTTTTTTTTTACAAAGTTGGCAGATTTATTATCAAATCCCTTCAGCAGCCTTTTATTTTTGAGGGAGATTGGCCCTGCGCTAACATCTGTTGCCAATCTTCCTCTTTTTTTCTTTTTTCTCCCCAAAGCCCCGGTACATAGCTGTGTATCATAGTTGTAGAGCTGTAGCTCTTCTATATGGGACGCTGCCTCAGTGTGGCTGGATGAGCGGTGAGTAGGTCCGTGCCTGGGATCCAAACCTGCGAATGCTGGGCTGCCAAGGTGGAATGCATTAACTTAACCACTATGCCACTGGGCCAGCCCCTAAAGGAATTTTAATGAGCATTTTATATATTTGCAATTTTTTGTTTTCAAAAGGTTAAAAAATACAGAAATGAATGAAGAAGGAAATTATTGCCAATAACTCTAGTAATACAAATAATCACTATTAAAACTTTGGAATAATATCTTCCTGGAGAGATAGATCTAGATAAACCTGTGGTATTATTTAAATTCTATTTGTAATCTAAATTTGATATGAGCATTTTTCTATGTTATTAAACATCTTTTTAAGGAATAATTTTAAATAGCAGAATACTTCTATAATATGATGTACTTTTGACAACCCTGAATGTAATAAATTTTTTAAAATATTTTCAATTGTATAGCTATATTTTTCATTTAAAAAATATGCAATCCTTTGATTAGTAATAAGGTTAAATTTTTTTTCAAACGCTCATAGGCTTTTCAAAAATTGTCTGACTTATTTTGTCAGTTCCGTATGCTAAAAGTATTTTTCCTAGTTTATCATTTGCTTTTGTGGTGATATTTACACACAGAAGTTTTCAATATTTTTCTTTATAATTTCTCTCTTTGCATTTTTGCTTAGCCTAAATATTCATTTACGTGTTTTTAACTTATTTCATTTTATATTTTTAATTTTTCACATCTGGAATTTATTTGGCAAATGATGTGAGGTAACCAAGCATTCTCACACGTGAATTTGAAATGGCATCTTTATCACATAATAAATTCTTATGTATGCATTTGAATTTAAAATTTGTGCTAGTGGAGTGATGAAAGCTGCAGTTCAATCTCCGGGCTTTTGTTCCTTTTGTATCTGTTTAGTTAAATGTGGCACTGATTTAGGGTGGTGCTTTTTTTTTAACACCCCATAAAGCGCCGTTATTGAAGACTTACATTGTGATTCATATACACACATATAATTATTTTTCCTCTTCAGATTTATATTTTCTTTTAAAGCAATACAAGCTTTCTGTGGAAAAAAAATGTAACTAAATAAAAGTGTAAAGAAGCAACAAAAATTATTTTACTCCATCTTAATTTTAGTACTCAATAGCAACCACTGATAACACTTTGGCATATTTAATTCCACAATTTTTTTTCACTTCCCTCCTTTGTAGAGGCTACAAGAGATGTAAATAAAGGTTTTTAAATGATTTCATAATGATGATTTTTTTAAATTTTTCCAATGGAGCTTTAAATTGTATCATAATAATGAAATTCTTTATTCTTCTAATGAAGTTTGAAACATATTTTTTAAAGAACTTAAACGTACATACATACTCTGGAAACAAAACAAATATGTTTTCTTAAACTACTCATTAAAATGGAAATTCTCTGTTTCACCAGCGGGTGGCAATCTCAACATGTACACAGCTTGGTATTTTCAATAGGATTGTTTCATACAAAGGGGAAAACTACTTAAAATGTCTGACAACGGAAATTCCAGCAGCTGTTTGTTGCCCTTTCGTTGTTGTGATTTAAAAAAGAAGAGGAGAAACCTGAAGGAATAATCACAAGTGAGAGCACGACACAATATGGAACAAAATTACCTTGGCTTAATGTGGGCTTGATGAAAATAAACGCTTTGTGTTAAAATGTCATTCCTTGTGTGCTCCCAAAGAACACAGTGTTTTAAATATTTCAGATAGGACTGAGTTTACATCAAACAAATGTCCTACAATTCCATGAATTACAACTATTGCTTTAAAAAAACGAAAAGTAATGGAGAACATAATTGTGATGGGAAAACTGCAAATCTGAATTATTAGCAAAACATTAAAACACACAGCTGAGCCACCATTAGAGTTATAGGCAGTCAGGCTGGTAGAAGGCTTGCAAGGACAGGAGAATCCACACAGGGAAATACTTGGAAATAACAGCCTGAAATTGCACTTATTTCTGATTTTAGAAACAAAAATGAACACAAAATCAAAGTAATTGGTTTTTTAAGTGTGAAGTTCAATAATCCCAAACATCACATCATGAAAGAAAGCAGTTCCTGGCGCCTTCACTGATAGTTTTGATCTAGGTATTTATATACTCAGTCTCCAAAGCTAACATACTATAAGTGTGGCAATTTTTTTATTTTATAGAAAAACCATACTCTTTTTTGCACTGGTAATTTAAAATAAACTACACAGTAAAATCACTTGAGAGAGAGAGAGTGAATCCTCAAAGTGGAGGGCAGTCTAAAATTGAGAGTAACGTTAGCAGCAAAGTTGCAGAGTTTGTCTTCAAACCAACTGCGCGTTCTGGGACAGACGGAGCTTTGAACCCACGCTGTCCAACCCAGTTCTCTCTTACTGGCCATCAATCCTGGTCCCTTGGCTATCTACAGTTTTAGTTCCAATTTCCAACCTGTTTCTATTCTTCTGCTCTAGAACCTCCTGAGCCTGGGGGAGCAGGGCAGAGTGAGAGTGTGACTCAGGATTCAGCAGCGCAGAGGCCCTCTGGCAAACTGGTAGGCTCTCCCTCAAGTTCATAAGGACTGAGGAGCCTCTGGGGAGAACTATTTGGGCAAAAATAAAAAATGGCAAGGACAATAAAGCTGACCTAGAAACAAAGCCATAGAAGCTGCAAGAGTAAGGACTTCCAAAGTGTGGTGAATCTCGATGGTCACTACCCCCAGTTCAGCCTCAGGGACGTATATTAAAGCTTGACTATAAATAGAAATCTAAAAACTGCAAACCTCTCCAACAGAAACTACCACCAATGAAAGAGACATTCTCATCCACTGCACCGTCCAGTCCTCAACCATTTCTCATGGTTTCTAGACCCTCTTTGACCTGCTTCTTGTTATCAGTATCATTCTCAGAGTGTAGATTCCCAAAATTAGACCCAATATTCTAGCAATGAGGAATAAAGCAGGGTTTCTATAAGCTGGACACTCTTTTTCCATTAATAGAACACAATATCCCTATAGCTTTTTTAGTACTGACCTAGAGCTTTGAGTAAATATTTATCAGAGGTCAGTTTAATGTGAACAGCACTAAAATAGGCAATTTGCTCTCTTAAACTCCATGTAAGCCACATTCAGCAACCTAAGGGGGATTAAAATCACCTCGATAGGTGATGATAGATGAATTAATACATGCTCCAGCGCCAGGATGAGCACTGCAGATTCCAAGAGCGTTAGTAGCTCAGAGTCAAGGAGTGGCTATGGCAGATGGGACTTAACAGCTAACATTCACTGAGTGCTTATTTGGTGCCAGGCTCCATCCCATGTTCTCTTAGTAGCATGATCTCATTTAATCCTCACATCAACCCTGTGAGTTAGATACTATTCTTATCTCCATTTTACAAGTGAGGAAATTGAGGCTTAGAGATCTTAAATAGTTTATCCAAAAGTACATGTTAGGAATTGGGGAGATCTGGTTCTTGAATCTAGACAGCTTGACTCCTTCTCGCTACGCATTCTCCCTGCACAGCTGTGGCACCATCACTTTCTCAGTCATGCCCAAAAAATCAGAGGTGTCTCATTTAGCTTAGTTCATGGTGGCTGCTTTCTGATCTTCAGGGACTGACACTTCTAGGCTCCTTTTTTTATGTGAAACCAGGTAAACTGGCCGTAATGAAACAGTCTGAAGCTTTGTCACATCTGAGTCCACTGCATTCATGAGGATCCAGCCCACGTTGGCAGGTTAGGGCTCCGTGAAAATGAGCAGCGTAAACATAAAAATAACCCATAATAGAAGATTTATGAAAGTTGATATTTCCATCCATTTTTGATTTGAGGAGAGTAACATAGATAATTCAAAACTGTTTACATCTTTTTCACTCAAATAATATGCTAGAGAGAATGTATATTGTGTGCAAGTTGCTGCAATAGATACCGTGGGTATTTACCGCAGGGCTTTGGGAGATGTTTATGGATCTTTAGAAGGAGATATACTGCTTAAAATTTTTCATTGTGACTTAAAGTTTTTTATTCTAAGCACACAAGGCTATAGTGAGAGAGGTGAGGACAGAAAGTGCTATATAACCCCAAAGGGAAATACACTAAAAGGAAAAAAGCGTCTCCCCAAAATTAGTTGAGAATATTTACATAAATTGAAAGTCAATAACTCTAGACCTATTATGATCATATTCTCAACCTCGAGGACAGTGCTATGAATAATAATAAAGTAGAAAGAATTCCTTCTACAGTAATAAAATATTTGGTCTTTTCATACTGTTCTGAAAGGAGTGAGCAAAACAAAAAATTTGTCAACAAACATATGAATAATCCCTATTAGACTAATGAAAAGTGAAAAAAAACTACCAAGAAAAAGTGATTTTATGTCCTTTGTTAAACAACTTAAACATTTATCTAGACAAGTACGCACTATATTTAAGGAGGCAAATTCTGCCTCAGAGGGAACCAGCTGGCCATGAAATATAATCTCTTTAGTTGGAAGGAGGATAAACAAAGTTTAGTCCTTCGTGCAGAACATGCAATGAAGACAGAAAACACATTGCCCTGGGATTTGTCCGGAGCAGGTGTCAGCAGCCTCTGTGAAACGGCTGCCAAGTCTTTATTTATTCACTCTCTCACGAACTGGAAGAGGGAAGGATTCTAGTAGTATCTTTAGGTTACTCACACACACATGCCCAGAAGTGGATGCACTTTGAGGCAGCTAGGTTAAATCTATAAGCAGAAACACTGTGAAAAACACCTGGTTTGTGTTAGCCATTCCACCGAAAATGTGGAGGTAGGATATCTCCCACAAAGAGCCTCTCTTCCCACAATTCCAGTTACTGCTCCTAGGGCTTCTTTAGAGTCCCCAGGAATTTCCTTTTATAATGCACATACTCTGAAGACAGAGCACACCTTACATTTATTACTGCAAAAACCTTAATGAAGCGGAAAGAGAGATAACACTCAGCATAGTTATGATCTTATGATCCGAGGGAAGAACAATTCACTTCTGTGTGTTTGTCTGGTCCCATGGGTGTGACTGTGGGGGCAGAGTGACAGGGAAAGGCAAAGAGTGTTGTTGGTTAAAAATGGAAGTAGCTTCTGATTTTCCTGCTGTTCCATTTTTATCTGTGTTAAGATCTCAGATGAAGGTGTAACAGATCAGCTTTGAGGCTAGAATACCATACCACAACCATATTTTACACATAATTATGCTACTGGGTGGGTCAGTAAACAAGAATAACTGAGTTCTGACCAGCAGCAGCAGACTGTACCCAGGATTTATGGGAACAAAAAACAATATAGCTTGGTTTACCCTTAATTTTCTGGCAAACAGAATTTTTTACTACTATTTCCCTACTCACCAGAGCCAAGCGGAATAATGTAATTAAAGATTTCCAAGTCATCATAATAAATAAAGAGTCTTAGGAGCACTTGGATCAATTAAGTAAACATTTATTTTTTTCTATTTCACTCCTATATATTTTTTCTTTCTTTTTTTTTAGTTCTATCCTAAACAAATTTTCTTTAGTCTATATATAAGAACAGAATTATTATGTAAGATTGATGACAGAATACTAATTGGAGACCTTTAAAAATTTATAAATTGACAGATTCCGTAATCAAATCGAAACTCACAGCCACCTTCGGACTCTTTACAATTGGGAGTTTTCAGCCTGTTCTTTCTGTCTCTT
The DNA here is from genome assembly GCA_031878705.1 of Tapirus indicus. Taxonomy (NCBI): domain Eukaryota; kingdom Metazoa; phylum Chordata; class Mammalia; order Perissodactyla; family Tapiridae; genus Tapirus; species Tapirus indicus. The sequence continues at coordinate 101,788,471 of CM062917.1, forward strand.
CCATATCCAACCATATCTTTAAGACATTTTATTGTTGTTCTTGACTACCCAAGATCCATCTCCTGATTCTTTACGTTAAATTGCACTTTTCCTTAGTAAACTATTTATCCACTCCCCCAACTCTCAATCTGTGTATTTTGGGTGGCACACCATCCAGGTCCCTGGCTAGTCAGAGCAACAGATCCGCCAGAGATTGAGTCAAGGGCCACATGATCAAAGTTGGTCACATTACAATGGCTCCTAGGATTTGTGTGGAACCTGCCAGAGAAGACACTGTCTCTCTTTTCCTCTGGACTCGAAACTTGGAGAAGTTAGACCTAGAGCTAGCTTGAGTATGAAGCCAACACGGGGGAGAGCAGAATGGAGAGTTCTGGCAAAACTATGTCCTGATGATATTATTTGAGTCCTGTATTAAAACCCTAGATTTTCTGTTAAATGAACCAATGTATTCTTATTCTCAAGCTGTTTAGAGTTAACTTTCTTTTTGCGTGCAATCAGAGGAGACCTCTCTGTTATAGTGACCAATTTGGTTGCTTTTTCTTACCCTGTGGCTATTATATCCTTTTGTTTCTATTCTCTAATATAGTATATTAGATATTTAACAAAAATACCATATTTCATTGCCTAAAGCATACTTTTATTCACACTTTGTGTCCAAAGAAACTTTGAGGAGTAAGTTGTGATATAGTTGTCATTGCCTGCCCATAGACAAACTTACCCAAGTAAAGGAGGAACCATTTTTTTTTTTTTACAAGGAAAGATTCGCCCTGAGCTAACGTCTATTGCCAATATTCCTCTTCTTTTTTTCTATTTCCTCCGAAAGCCCCAGTGCATGGTTGTGTAACCTAGTTGTAAGTCCTTCTAGTTCTTCCATGTGAGCCGCTGCCACAGCATGGCGACTGACAGACAGGTGATAGTGTTTCACAACCGGGAAACAAACCAGGGCTGCCAAAGAGGGGAGGGCACCAAACTTTAATCACTAGATCATCAGGGCTGGCTCTTATGGAAGGAATCTTGTCATCAAGTTGTGAACCTGTTTTTTGCATTGGTGTTACACACTACACAGTTGCATGTTGACTTGAATTCAAGTTCCAGTTTTTCACTTAAAATGCTTTCAAAACGATTACATTAGGAAACAGCACTGAAATGAAACAATATTGTGATAGCAGAAGATAAAGATTACCCGGCACAAGTCAGGCAATGCAATTAAAGGCAATAGAAATTGCCAAATCTTTTTAATATATCATCAAATTTTCAAAGCTAGGAGAGATTGGTGCAAATGATACAAGCTTGTAATGAACCATAGTCAGGCCCCCAAATAGCTATCTGTCAAAGTCTTTGGCTGACTTTCAAGAGAAGCTATTTAACTTTCAGAAATAGTTAATTCAATTAAAGATAAAAAGAAAGTAGGAATTTAATCAAATAGGAAATGCAGACAAAATCTCAGTGCTCTCCCATGTTACAATATCAGTGTATGAATCCTAAACTTGTTAAAGAAGTTAGTCTTCTAGGAATTATTTTCCATATGGTGCTATATGCCCAGGGATGAGAATGACTCAGAAGAGCCTTTAGATTCCAAATATGAAGATGAGTTAGATTCAGTCTTCATAAAACTAAAGCTAAAATGTCATTGTTTACATAAATTTATTAACATACAGGTACTAAATTTTATTTATAGATTCTGGTTCTAAGATGCAGACTAACATATGCCAATATCTCTTCTTCACACATAAAACCAGAGAATAAAAGAAAGAAAGAAAGAGAGAGAGAGAGAGGGAGGGAGGGAGGGAGTCTTAATAAGAAAGGCAACTCTTGATGGGCATGAAACTGTGATGTGTCATTGAAAGAAAGACTGGCAGCCATAGCAGTGAGCCAAAATCACAGCCATGAGTTTAAGAGGCATCCACTGTGTGGGAAGCCATGATAATCAGAAGTCATTATACGAAAGAAATCTTTGGGGCCTTTATATCTGGAGCATGTAGCAGCTGCTGTGCTAAGAAGTCAAGACAGCCATCCTGAAAGAAGATACTGCCCTTGCTATAGCCACATCATGTTGTATCAGGAGAACTACATCATCCCCACTGGGAGTCACTTTGAATATCATGTAGGAGACTGCCACAACCCAGCATATATGCAGGAGAATTCTGTCACAGAAGATAAATTTCTAAATAAGATTTACTAATCCCATGGCAACACTGTAAAAGATTGTCAACAAATTCAGTCCCTCAGTTCACAAGAAAGAGCTTACACCTGAGGAAGGTCTCAAGGTCTTCAAAGAATATTTAATACTATAGGAGAGATAAAGCAGGGAATTTAATAAAATACATAAAAAACAAGAACACGTGGTTATGAAACAGGAATAAATAGTAATAAAAATATTCAGTTACAGGTTTTTAAAATGAAAAATATATTCATTAAAATCTACAACTTAAATAAACTGAATACATGTTGGATCTACTGCAGAGTAAATTGGGCTGGAATATATCACTGAGGAATTTTTCCAGAACATAAAACAGAGATGTAAACCCTGGAGAAAATTTTAAGAGGCGTAGCAAATAGATTCAGAATTTCTAATATCTGACTTAAAGAATTTCCACAAGAGGAGAAGAAAGACAAAAAGGAAAAGCTGTGGTTGGTGAAATAGAGGCAAAGAACTTCTAAGCACAAAGTGACAAGATTCCTTTGTCAAAAGAATTCACCAAGTGCTACCAGCAAAATAATTCAGTGAGAAAAAAATCCAAGCCTAGAAACATCAGAGTAACACTTCAGACAGTGAAGGACAAGAAAACCTTTCTATTTCTCCTCTTCTTCCTCTACCTAATCGGTTTCCTTTCTTTCACTTCTCTTTCTTTGTAGGTGGTAGCATGGCCAAAGGCACAGGAAGCAGTAGTGGGCCTGGAGCTGAAGAGGTGCTTGGGCCATGGGGCCAGCAAGGATGTGGCGGTGGAGACAGGGTCCAAGTGGGCATGAGGGTAGGGGGAGAGGGGAGTGATGAGGAAATGATGGTGGAACTAAAAGACAAAGATATGGCTCCTGTGGTCAAGAGATTAGTAACATACAGGAGAATTGAGGAAAGAAGTAACTATATTAAGGATAATTGGAGCAGATTTCTCAGTGTTGGAGAATTGAGTTACAAATATGAAAAGGAGGAAGGCTAGAAAGAGGCCTGAGCTGTTAAATTGGAATTGGAAGTATCCATAAGAACTCATGTTGTTTTATATATTTATATGGGTAGACATATAAATAGACATAGTTATGTATATATCATTGTATGTGTGTATGTGTGTTTATATACACATATGTATTTTCTATCTTCTTCTACTGTGAGGGTCTAGAAGCAATAACACCGTAGGAACTAACAATGAACATAAGTGAGTGCCCAGATTTTAGTTTCAAAATTCCATCATCCTCTAAAATGATCTCAAGATCCTTGAGGAAGTAACTGATTCCAGGACGGAGGCTAGAAAAAGTACAAGATGACCCTGGAATATCTAGGTGTGCCAGAATGTAGGAAGGTACTTGAATAACTGGGCATGTCAAAAGGTCACAGAAGCCAGCTTTGAAGGGGCTCCTACTGGCCAAATCTTGAACAATTTAAATATTATAATAATGATAGGAATTGATTACAACCAGTGAATAAAATAGAAATTCCTGAGTTGATACATACATACATACATACAAGGGGCAATAAGAGAAAGCTCTTTTTTAGTAGAAATCCTGTTAACAAATGCTGAAAGATAGAAATAGAAAATTACCATATGGCAACCATTATAGTGGTAATTGATCTAGGTGGGCATAGTCAATGGATGCTAAGTCTTCTGGGCTTGATGAAGAACAGGATATTGGTATAATCTAATATCTTCCTCCAAAATACCTAACAATTACAAAGGAGAAAATGATGACTTTATAATGGAGAAATCTTGTGGAAATCAACATGATCAAGGTCAACATCATCAGTAGTGAATCAAATGGACATGATGTATCTCCAGATAATATGTACTGAGAAGAGCACAGCATCATTTCTATGGTATTCCTACCCATTATGCTAGGTGTAAGTTTGAACATAAAGAAACATCAATTGGACCAAGAAGAAGAACATCTTATAAAACAAATGGCTATATTCTTTAAAACTCTCAAGATCATAAAAGACAGGGAAAGACTGAGGAACTGCTTCAGATTAAAGAAGACTAAAGTTACATGACAACTAAATACATCTGATCCTGGACAAGAAAGGAAAAAAAAATGCACATACACATACACATTGTTGGGCTATTTCACAAAAATTGGTTGGAATCTGTGGATTGGATTGTAATCTTGCCTCCGTGTCAGTTTGAATTAACATAATGAATTAATGTTATTTGAGTGTTAAAGGAATATAACTTTGAAAATAGAAATCTATATTCAGCCAAATTTATACTAAAAAGTGAAATAAGACACTTTTATTCATAGAACTCAATTTACCATTGATTGACCTTCCTTGAAATAATTGCTAACAGCAAAATACCAAAAAAACAAATAGACTAGAAGGAATTAGTGATATACAAGAAGCAATAGAGGGATAGTAAATCATCACGGTTATAGCCATATAGGTAATGATTATTTTTAAAACTTGACTTTAATGAAAACCTGGAACTACAATCCCAGATGACAGAAAAATTAGATTTAGTGATGGGGTAGCTAGAGACCACAGGTGAGTAGGAAAGTAAAAAAAAAAAAGGACATAACAACTCTAGATTCTTGCCGTTTAGGGGGTAAGGAAGAAATAGAGATACTAATTAACTACTCAAAATATGAGTTTAAGTATACGCTAGAAAGGTGAGGACAACAGAGAAAAACGGAAGCAACAACTACAACTTTTAAAAAATTAAAAACATGACTCATAGAAATACAGAAAGAATACAAATCAAAAATTTATCAACTGTTAATTTGTAAACATTTTTAAAGTATTAGAATAAAATAGATATGTTAGATACTATTAAGAAAAATTATCCAAAACTTGGAAATAAGGTAGCACATCCTTTCAATGACATTAAAGAGCAAAGATCTACCCAGGGATTATTTAAGTCAAGGTTCTGCAATCTTTTTCTGTAAAGGACCACAGAGTATATATTCTTGATGTTATAGGCCACTGGGTCTCTGTCACAGCTACTCACCCTGTTGTTGTCACACAAAAGCAGCCATAGACAATACAGAAACTAATGGGAATGGTTGAATTTGGCCCATAGTGGGCCAGAATTGCCCTGTAGGCTGTGGTTTATTAAGCCCTGATCTGGAGAAATATACTTTGTTTGACTCACTGTTTATTATTGATTAAAGATCCCAGATTTAGTGAATTTACATATTAACTTGAACATTTTTTTTCCAGTGGAAATGTAAATAATTTTTATTAGAAAACATAACCTCAAAGGTTATGGTTTGTTGCCCTGTAGAACATTAACCAGTTTTATATTTAACCCAGAAAGTTTATTCTAATGACATTTAATTAAATAGGCATAAATACATAGCTCCTTAAATATTCTTTGAACTTGTCTTAATATCTTACTGGTTCCCTCATTAATAAATAAGTTGAATAAAATCTTTGACATGGAACCATTTTTTATGAGAGTCATGATTTTATCTTTTTGAAAAGTATACTTCAGCAATACAAAGTGTCTTATAGGGCAAAAAAAGATAAAAGGGGGTAGGGTTATCCTTTCTAATGGACAGAAATCTACAAATTAACGTGTAACTTCAAAGTGTCCAGACTCTAATCAAATAGTAAAGAGCAAAGTTAAGCACTGGTATGTTTTCCTAAATTATTAAATAATCTATGGATGGTCCTTAGTAACCCCTAGTATGACATGAAAGGATATGCTTTATTCTCTTCTGCCTTATTTCCCGGTTTGGGGAAAAAATTTAATAGCAAGAAAAAATGGGAAAACCCCTTATTTAATGTAACATAAAAGAAAATGAGGGAAAAAAAGAAATAAGAATCATAATAGATTAAAAATTCAAGATAAGAGAGCAGAAATAATTCTAAACATGTCAGTAATTACAATAATATGAGTGGATTAAATTCCCAAGATAGATTTAAACTAAGGTTCTGTTTAAAAATTGAGTGTTGTAAACATAAGACACACCGTAAACAAAACGATACTGGGGGCAGGTTTTTAAAAGTAGGAAAAACCATACCAGGCAAATTCTGATAAAAAGAAAGCTGATAGTGTCAGATAAAAAAAGACTCTAAGGCAAAAGTCATTAAGAAATGAGGGAATGACTTCATTCACATAAAAGCCATAAAATGTTAATCACCAATCAATATAATATTCATCAGAAAGAAAACAAATATTCAGAACTCCAAAGAGAAACCATAACTTCACAATTATAGTAGGAATCTTAAGATTCCTGTCTCAGATAGCAACAGATCAATCAGATTCAAAATAAGTATGGACAATGTCTAAATACCATAACTTAATATTTGCTAATATATAAAAATAAGTACATGTGTATCTATGTATATACTTATATACATACATATACATCAGTGTGTGTATATATGTATACATATATGTGAATACATACACACACACGTTCAGAGAATAAACATCCTTTTCTAATATAAATAAGAAAGTTATAATAAACAGCCATGTGCTGTCCATAAAGGAAGTTTCAACAAAGCACTAAAAACAAAACAAAAAAAGGATATTATGCACACCGTGTTCACTGCCCACAATGCAATGAAATTAGATATATACAACTAAGATAGCAAAAAAATAAAAACACATGAAATAATAGTAAATAGAACATTTACTTTTTTGGCTTTCAAAACTATCATTATATGGATAGAGCGTTTTATAATTGATGGCACTTAAAACTGAGGAAATATAAGTCCAAATTTCTTATTCGAAATTGCAAAATCCAGAAAGGTCTGAAAATCTAAAGTAATTTTTAAATTCATTTGGCAACAAAATATAATCTGATCTGAAATCATTCAGTAGCAAAAGCCGTTTTGAATTGACAAGAGGTCTTTGAAGGACTTTATTTATTCTACAGAATATTCATATGTTGGTGGCAAAAAAATTTAGCATTTTTAAGTAAGCAGTGCTACCCCAGGCCCCTCTGGAAGAAGTTACATGATAAATTCAGATAAATTCATATGAATTTATGCTATCACTCTAAAATCTAAAAATTTTCAAACTCTGAAACACACATCAGACCTCAAATAGTTTCTATAGGGATTGTAGACTAGTAAAGTATTCTTTTTTCATTCTGAACCTAAGAATAAAGGGTAATGAGGCGAACTTTTCAGCTCCAGTATATCTTTTTTCCACCTCCTAAAGCTTCCCAATCAAGTATTTTCTGTGGCAAAACTCCAATTTTATGACTACTATAAAATGCAAACTTAAACTATTTAATTTTTTCTTTCTTATCTTTCATGAGAGAATGACGGAATGCAAATATTTTCCCTTGCCTACAGGCAGGGTTTGAATATTAAGAAAAAGAACTAATATTTTGGTTGTTAATGATTCAGACTTTAAGGGTAATGAGCCATCAAAGTTTATTGTGGAAAAAAAACAAGAGAACTAAATTTGAAGGAAGAGAAAATGCCTGCGAGGGAAGTCTAGATAGAAACGAATGGATTTCCCACCACCTTCCTCCCATCCCTGGCTAAAAGGAAGTTGGAAAGATGTGAGAAAATGAAAGGTGGGACCCGAATGTGTCCCAGGAGCTTTGGAGCCCAAGAAGAGAGAAGAAGAAGAACCTGGGAAGAAACTGTCAAGAGCACTATTCCAGGGCCCAAATAGTGAATGGAAGATGAGTAAGCAGGAGACTTCACTTGAGTGAGAGGTTGATTCACTCTTTAGGAACAAGAAAGGACTGAATTAGAACCCAGTGCTTCCCTATTGATTTTGAGCAGGGATGGTGCCTTCCAGGTTATAAGATTTTCCTAAGCTCTGTCTGAGTAACCCATGGAGGAAATCTCCCTCCTGATTATGATATTTTAGGACCTCTCTAAACCCAAGATAGAAGAGATGAAATCCTGGCCAACTAGTGTAGTAGCCACGATGGGGAAATCACTCCTTGCATTTCTGCTGCAGGGGAAAGAGGGGAGAACTGAACAAGATATTATTTTATAAGTGGACTAAGACTGTCCTACATCTGAATGGTTTGCAAACACATAATTCATGCTCCTAGTATTCCAACACCTCTTTATTGACAGTTGTTATCAGAAGTGTGGGCAGTTTTAGTTTATGAACCAATCTACAGACTTTGAAATAAAGAGTGCAACAATGTGTCATATTAAAAATAATTACAGCATATGCAACAGATTTAATGCGAAAACAGATTTTGTGTAGGCACTGCTAAAGCAAACAACAACAAATCCCTGAGCAACCTCTGTAATCTTCTAGACTTATTTCCTGTGTTGAGTGGGTCTCTGTCTTAAGCCTGGAGGAGAAGGAAGAAAGCTCTTGTCTTTCAAACTTTCATGGACCCTCATTCCACCCATTCAAATCTGCCTAAATTCCATCCACACCTGAATTCATCTCTTCCTTAAGCTTTTCCATAAATGACTGAACCCAAAGAAGCATTATGTTAGATGACAATTTTCAAAAGAAGATAAAATCATGACTATCATATAAATATAAAATTAACACATGTCAGAGATGTTATTTAACCCATTAATTAAGTGAGGGACCCATTACAATGGGTTCAGAAGGAGACCTCAAAGAAGACACATTTATGAATCTGGAATATTGAGATGAATTTGCAAAACTCGCTTTCCTACAGAAGGAAAAGTGTTTTCTCTCCATTAGACAGAATTTCTTTGCATGTCTAAAGACAAGAATCATTAGCATTCCTGTCCATTTTCTACAACTTTACTCTGTAAGAGTTGTAAAATAGCTTAGTTAGAGACAAAGTTGCATATGCCCATAGGGTTCAGATAATCCCCAAAGGCTGTAGCATTGCATTAAATATATAGACAGTAATCTCCTTTGCTTATCCCAAAGTCTTAAATTTCCCCTTACAAATATCACTTGAATACAATTTTTAAAGTGCCACAGTTATTTCTGCAATTCTATAAGTCAAGCTGAAGGTCCTGTTTTAATGTAATAAAATGTGAAGCCTTTTGATAATTGTCAAAGTATTAATGACAGTGAGTAGGCAGAAATGATTAGTTCCTGTTCTGATACTTAGTCGATATACTATGGTTTACAAAAACTTAGGCAACGGTAAAGAGAGAGAAAAATGTTTTGTCAATCATTACATTAAAAATAATGTTCAGTAGAAGAAATGTCTTGATAGTCATCAACGGCAATGTCGATAGATATTTTTCTATGTGCAATTTTAAATTATCATATCTTTGCGTACATGTTATAGCATTGATATATAATTTGGAGGGACTCTCCTTGGGACTTATTTGAAACCAAGTCTTTTGGTCACCAATAAAACCCTAAATTATAGTACCAGGAAAGCACCTGTTTTAAAAATATTACTTGATATGACAGAATTATATTGCAGTAAAACATAGGGATTTCCTCATATAATTTTCCAAAGAAAGCTGGGGAAACTCTGCTTCCAGCTGTTATAGAAAAGTATACATCGGAATAATCCTTTTGCCAACATCAACTATAAAATGCACAAAACAACATTTTGACAATATCGGCGAGTCCTAACGGCAGGCAGGACCTGAGAAGCAGCAGTCCTGGAGAGAAGGTACATACACTGAGGGGAGCTTCTGCACTGTGTTTTCCCTTAAGGCACCTGCAGATTTGCAGCAGAGAGAAGCAGAGACTAGACAGAAAGATAGACCTGGCTGGCAGCACTCTCACTGGGCTAAAGAGACAGAATTTGGAGTTGAGGGTAGCCAGTGGGGTTAAGCCTTGAGGAAGAAGGGAAAACACATAAAAGTGAGCCTGAAATTCTGCCTGCAATTTCCCTGCAAAGAGTTTGCCATCTCCATAACTGCACATACACAAAACAACACTCCTGGAAACCTAGCCAAAAGTAGTGGTATAAGAGAGAGATGGGCAAAGATTTGGCAGTATGATACTAAAGATGTGTAGATTATAATTCGGGGCTCGCAAAAGTAGAGGGAATGTAGGGAACACCTCATGATTTCGTTGAGGCCATAGAAAGGTCTCTAGGGCTATCCCCTAGAAATAAGAGCCATGACCTAGGAATGAAGGCAAATTAGAACTAGACCAGTCCCATCAGAGGAGAGAACCCACTCTCAACTAGATCAAGGTGATCTGCCATATCTCTATCTTCCTGTCAAAATGAAATGAAATTATCTTTGAGGAAAACATCACCATCTAGGACCTCTATAATTTTTTATTCAGGATGTCCAATATTCCATCAAATATTAGTAGAGAAAACAAGAAATTGGAACATATAACAAAAAAATTAGGAAAAACTTGAGAATAGAAGTAGAACTAAAGATGACCCAGATATTGGAGTTATAATTAGACTTTAAAACGACAATGTTTAACATACTCATGAAAATAGAGAAAACAGTGGAGTATTTGTAAGAAGACAAGAATCCGCTAAAAAGAATAAAGTAGAAATTGTATAACTGAAAAAGATAATAATTGAAATTAAGAATCCAATGTATGAGTTTAATAGACAAGATAAGACAAAAGTAAAGATTAGAAAACTGGAAGAGAGAAACTAGAAAATATCCACATTGAAAGTCAGAAAGAAAACTCAGTGGGGGTAATTCAATGGGAAAAGAAAAGTCGTTTTAAAAGTGGTACTGGGACAACCTTCATACCGACATGCAAAAGAATAAAGTTGAATCTCTCACTCAAAATTAACTCAAAATGTATTATAGCCCTAAATGTAAAGCTAACATCATAAAACTTTTAGAAGAAAACATAGGTGTAAATCTTCCAGACCTTAGATTTGGCAATGATTTCTTAGATATCCTACCAAAAGCACAGGAGACAAAAGGAAAAAAAAATAGATAAATTGGATTTTATCAAATCATAATGTTTGCACTTCAAAGGACATCATCAAGAAAATGAAAAAGAAGGATTCACAGAATGAGGGAAAAAATTAGCATCATATATGTCACAAGGGATGCATCCAGAATATGTATAAAGAACACTTACGAGTTAACAATAAAAAGACAACCAAATTTAAAAATGGGCCAAAGATTTCAATAGATGTTTTTCCAAAGGAAATATACAAATGACCAATAAGCACCTGATGCTCAAAATAATTAATCAAATGCAAATCAAAACTACAATGAGAAACCATCTCCTATCCATTAATATTGCTAAAATAAAAAGACAGACTATGTAACAAGTGTTGGTGAGTATGTGGAGAAATTGGAACCTTCATACATTCCTGGTGGGATTTTGCAGCCACCTTGGGAAAAAGTTTGGTAGTTCCTCAAAAAGTTAAACATAGTATTAATATATGACCCAGAAATTCCACTCCTAGGTATACATATCCAAGAGAACCGAAAACATATGTCCACACCAAAATATGTACATGAATGATCATAGCAGCATTATTCATAATATCCAAAAAGTTGAAACTCCAAATGTCCACCAACTGATGAATCAATGTGAAATATGGTATATCCATACAATAGGATAGCATTTGGCCATAAAAAGGAATGAAGTACTTATATATGCTATACATGGATAAATCTTGAAAATACCATGCTAAATGAAAGAAGCCACACAAAGGCCATATTTTGTGTGATTCTTTTTATATTAAATGTTGAAAATAGGCAAATTTATAGTGACAGAAAGTAGGTTATCAGCTGCCAAGGGCTGGGGAGAAAAATGAAATATAGACCGACTGATAATGGGTACAGGGTTTCTTTTGGGGTGATGAAAATATTCTAAAATTAGATAATACTTACAAGTCTGTAAATATAACAAAATTAGTATTATTTACAACTCTGTAAATATAATAAAAATTACTGAATTCTCATACTTTAAAAAGTTGAATTTTATGGTATATGAATTATATCTCAATAAAGCTCTGTAAATTGGGGCCGCCCAGTGGCACAGTGGTTTAGTTCGCGCTTGGCAGCCCGGGGTTCGGCGGATAGGATCCAGGGCGCCCGCGAGGCACTGCTTGTCAGTCATGCCGTGACGGCGTCCCATATAAAAAATAGAGGAGGATGGGCACGGATGTTAGCCCAGCGCCAGTCTTCCTCAGCAAAAAGAGGAAGATTAGCAACAGATGTTAGCTCAGGGCTGGTCTTCCTCACAAAAAAAAAAAAAGCTATGTAAATTTGATTAAATAAATTCAAGAATAAAAACAAAACTAAGAGAATTCAATGTGGATATATGCTAAAAGAAATACTAGCAAGTGTTCTTCAGTTAGACAGAAAATGACCCAGCTAGAAGTTTTGTGGTATAGGAATTAAGGAAAAGCACCAAAAGTTCAGAATGTAGGTAAATGTAAATTAATATTAGTTGATTTTTTTTCAATTTTGTAAATGATTTACAAGTCACTTATTAGAGTTCAGGGCATTTTTCATTTTGTGTAATTATGTATAATTGTTGTCTTTAAATTACAACTACACACTTCTGTTTATGGTACAATCTTTTTCTTTTTAAGATCATTTTATTTTTTTTTATTAAGGTAAAATTGGTTTATAACATTGCATAAATTTCAAGTGTACATCATTATATTTTGATTTCTATGTAGACTACATCATGTTCACCACCCAAAGACTAATTACCATCCATCATTGTACACATGTGCCCTCTTACCCCTTTCACCCTCCTCCCTTCCCCATTCCCCTCTGGTAACCACTAGTCTAGTCTGTATATCTATGTGTTTGTTTGTTGTTGTTGTTGTTGTTGTTTTTATCTCCCACTTATGGGTGAAATCATATGGTATTTGACTTTCTCCATCTGATTTATGTCACTTAGTATGATACCCTCAAGGTCCATCCATGTTGTCTCAAATGGCAAGATTTCATCTTTTTTATGGCTGAGTAGTATTCCATTGTGTATATACACCATATCTTCTTTATCCATTCATCTATTGATGGGCGTTTAGGTTGTTTCCAAGTCTTGGCTATTGTGAATAATGCTGCAATGAACATAGGAGTGCAAATATCTTTTCAACTTAGTGTTTTCATGTTCCTTGGATAAATACCTAGAAGTGGAATAGCTGGATCATACTGTAGTTCTATTCTTAACTTTTTGATGAATCTCCATACTGTTTTCCATAGTGTCTGCATCAGTTTACATTGCCACCAGCAGTGTATGAGGGCTCCCTTTTCTCCACATCCTCTCTAACACTTGTTATTTCTTGTCTTTTTGATAATAGACATTTTGATGGGCATGAGATGATATCTCATTGTAGTTTTGATTTGAATTTCCCTAATAATTAGTGATGTTGAACATCTTTTCATGTGCTTGTTGGCCATCTGTATACCTTCTTTGGAAAAATGTTTGTTCAGAACCTTTGACCATTTTTTAATTGGGTTCTTTGTTTTCTTGTTGTTGAGTTGTATAAGTTTTTTATATATTTTGGATATTAACCCCTCATCAGACATATGATTTGCAAAAAATATTTTGTGTGGGTTAAATTAAATGGAAACTAATACATATCACAACAACAACACAAAAGGTAAGAGTTAATGGAATCAGAATGTTTGTAAGATCCTTGCATTGTCCAGAAAGTAGCAAAAGTACTAATTTAAGGCAAATTCTAACATAATGTAGAGACTAGTAATTCAAGGGTGTGTGTTGTAATCTCTACATTAACCACAAAAGAATATTTTTATATGCATTACTACCAAGCTAACAGAAGTAGAAAGAGAATAATAAAATATACTTATTAATTCAAATAAAGTTAGGAAAGGAGGAAAAAGAGGAGACAAAGGCAAGAAGAAGTAAATTAAAATCAAGTCTAATATAGTCAATTTAAACATAAATATAACAGTAATTATATTAACTATAAATGGACTATATACTCCACTTAAAGGACAAAATAATTTAAAAATAAATTTAAAAATCTGTACACTGCTTACAAGACACTCACCTTAAATGTAAAGAAACAAAATTTGAAAGGGACATGGAAAAAGAGGGTGATGTGCAAACACTAACCAAAAGGGAGGTCTTGTAGCTATACTAAGATCAGATAAAGTACACCTTAAGGAAAAAAGAAGAAGAAGAAATAGAGACATGGAAATATAATTTTTAAAAACAGTCAATTCAAAAGTGCACTATCATAATCTATATTTGCATGCACCTAATAACAGAGTGTCAAAGTATGTAAAGCCATAGCTGACAGAGCTGAAAGGAGAAATTGATAATCCACAATCATGGTTGGAGATGTTAACAAAATTTTGTAATGATCAAAGCAGACAAAGATATCACTAAGGATATAGAAGAATTGAATAGCACAGTTACCACACTTGACCTAATTGAACTATACAGAAAACTCCATCCAACACAACAGAATTCACATTCTTTTCAGGTGTGTATGAATCATTTATTAAAATATACCATATGATCTCAAATAAATTTGACAGGATTGAATCAAACAGAATAAATTATTTGGTCAGTATGTCATTAAGCTAGAAATCAACATATAGAAAGATATCTAAAATCCCTCCAACAGTTTAGAAATTAAACAATACAATTCTCATGAGTCAAACAAGAGTAACTCATGAGTTTAAAAAAAAATAGAAAATATGTTTAATTGAGTGATGATAAAAATATAATATATTAAGACGTGTGTGGAAAGGTAAAAGCCTAAATGCATACATTAGAAAAGAAGAAAAGTTAAAAATCAGTTATCTATGTTTCTATCTCAAAAGTAGGAAGTAAAAGAAAGAAAATAATAAGGATAAGATCAGAATCAATAAAATAGAAACAAATATACAAAGAAAAATTTAAAAGCCAATATTTGAGAAGAAATGATAAAACAGATTAACTTCTAGAAAAGCTGAACAGGAAAAAAAAAGGAAAGATAACTCAAATTGCCATTATGAGAAATTTAAGAAGTGAACATCATTAAAGATTTTACAGTCACTCAAAATATAAGAAGAGATATTATGAGCAATTTTATTTCATAGAAATTGAGAATTAAGATGAATTGAGAATTGAAAAATTTGTTGAAAAACACACCTTCTCATAACTTACATGAAAATTAAAATAGTTCCATACCTGTTAAAGAAATTTGATCTGTAATGAAAAACCTTTCCACAGAGAAAAATCCAAGTCCAGATGGATCCACTGGTGAACTATTGCAAGCATTAAAAAACACAAACAAACAAACAAAAAACACTAACTTTTCTAAGGAAAAGAAAAAGAGGGAACACTTTCACCTTCTCTTATGTAGCCAACATAACTTGATACCAAATCTGTCAAGGATATTTCAAGGAAGGAAAATTATAAGCCAATATATCTTAGAAACGTAGGTACAAAGACCCTAAATAAAGTAGTAATAAATTGAATCCATCAAAATATGAAATCATAAAGACAAAAAAATCAGAAAGTATTACCAAATGACCTAATTGACTTATATAGAACACTACTTCCAACACAACAGAATACATATTAACAATCTGTAAGTAATCTGAGTACAATACAGATTAACAACTGTAAATATTAGACAAAATACAATAACTAGAGGCACTGGAAAATGAATAAAAAGTAAGCCAATTCTGGGGAAAATTGAAACTTAGAAGAGGGAGAGCATGGGGTGAATTTCCCATTTTTATCACTTGTAGAGTAAGAAGAAGCTGCATTCATGCCTTGTGTAGGTTAGTTAAAACTCCAATAGAAAACTGCAGAATTTTTAGGCTATAGAACCAGAGGACAATTCAAAGTGATCACAGCTGTTGGTAAGTGCAGGGGAATCTCAGAAAGAAGAGAAGAGAAAGAGGAAGCCCTAAATATTCTTATAAATTCTGCTCAAATCTCTAGTCAAATTTGACAAAATCCAACATCCATTTATGATGTCAAAAACTAGCAATAGAGGGGCCAGCCTGGTGGCATAGCAGTTGGGTTTGCGCCTTCTGCTTTGGGGGCCCAGGGTTCAGCGGTTCGGATCCTGGGCGCAGACCTACTCACCACTCATCAAGCCATGCTGAGGCAGCGTCCCATATAGAAGAGCTACAACTCTACTACTATGATACACAACTATGTACTGGGGCGTTGGGGAGAAAAATGAGGAAGATTGGCAACAGATGTTAGTGCAGGGCCAGTCTTCCTCAAAAAAAAAAAAAAAACTAGCAATAGAAAGGAATTTCTTCATGTTCACCACCCAAAGACTAATTACTAAGATGTAGTCTACATAGAAATCTAAGTATAATGACATACACCTGAAATTTATAAATTGTTGTAAACCAATGTTACCTCCATAAAAAAATTTTAAAAAAGAAAGGAATTTCTTCATCACAATAAAGGTCGTCTACAAAAAACCCTACACTTAACATCGTACTTAATGGTGACAGTCTGAAAGCTTTTCTTCCAAGATCAACAACATTGCAAGAATATCCACTCTTATTACTCCTCTTCAACACTGAACTAGCTATGATTTCCAATACAGTAGGGCATGACGAAGAAACTATAGGCATACAGGTTGAAAAGTAAGAAGTAAGTCTTTATTTGCAGACAATATGATCTTTTATGTAGAAAAACCTAAGGAATATATTTTAGAAATTACTAGAACTAATAAGCAAGTTTAGCAAGGTCGCAAGATACAAGACTAATATTAAAAATCAGTTTTACTTCTCTATACTCACAAAACAATCCAAAAATAAAATTAAGAAAACAACTTCAATCACAACAATATTAAAAATTTTAGGATACTTAGGAATAAATTTAACAAAAGGAGTTCGAATAGTTTTGAAAACTATAAATTACTGCTGAAAAAAAATTAAAGAACACTTAAATAAAGGGAAAATATACTATGTTCATGCACTGGAAGACTCAATATTTTTGAAATAGCAATGCTCCATAAATTAAGCTACAAATTCAAGTTCGAGCTATATACTCAAGTTTGAGTTATAGATTCAACACAATAACTATCACAATCCCAGTAGTTTTACTTTGTGAAAATTAACAAGTAGATTCTAAAATTTATATGGAGATGCATTAACCTAAAATAACTAAAACAATTTTGATGAAGAAGAAAAAAGTTAGAGGAGTTACGCTACCTGATTTCAAAACATACATAAATCTACAATAATCTGGACAATGTGGTTTTGGCATAAGCATAGACATATAGATCAATAGAACAGAATACACAGTCCAGAAATAAAATCACATTATGGTCAATCAATTTTTGACAAAGATATCAAGATAATTTGATGGGAAAAGAACAATCTTTTCAAAAAACAGAAAAAAATATCCACATGCTGAAAATAAACTTGGACATGTTTCACATCATGCAAAAAAATGAACTCAAAATGGATCGTAGCCCTACATATATGATATAAAACTATAAAAATTTGAGAAGAATAAGTAGGAGAAAATCCTTGTGACCTGGGGTTAGGTAAACATTTTTCAGATGTGATACCAAAGCATGATCAATAAGAAAATGATAAATTGGACTTTATCAAAATCTCTTAAACTTAGTTTTTCAAAAGACACCATTAAGGAAATGAAAGCACAAAGCACAGACTAGGAGAAAATATTTACAAAATGTATATCTGCTAAAGTATTCACCAAACATTTAAATAACAATTAAAACTTTATAATAAGAAGACACATGACTGTTTTTTAAATGAGTAAAAGATCTGATAGCCCATGAAAAGATGTTCAACATTATTAGTCATTAGGGAAAGGCAAATTCAACTACAATGAGATAACACTACACACCCATTAGGATGGTTGAAATCAGAAAGACTAACAGTATCAATGAAGGTGTGGAGATACTAAAACCCTTATATGCTGCTAGAGGGAAGCAAAAAGATACAAGAACCTTTTAAAACAGGTTGGCAGTTTTTTTTTAACTGATGTCTTAATAGCTTATAACATTGTGAAGTTTTAGTTGTACATTATTGTTTGTCAATCACCATATAAATGCTTCCCTTCACCCATTGTGCCCAACCCTTTTCCCCCTTGCCCCTGGTAACCACCAAACAGTTCTCTCTGACCGTGTGTTAGTTTATATTCCACATATGAGTGAAATCATGGCAGTTTTTTGAATGGTTAAAATTATAATATGACCCAGAAACTCCACACTTAAGTATCTACTCATAAGTAATAAAAGCATACGTCCACACAAAGAATTGTACACAAATGTTCACAGCAATAATATTCAAAATAGCCAAAAATTGGAAACAATTCAAATGTCTGTTAACTGGTGAATGGATGAACACAATATGGTATATCCACCTAATGAAATACTATTCAGCAATAAAAAGAAACAAACTATTGGGACCAGCCCAGTGGTGTAGTGATTGGGTTTGTGTCACGTCAGTGGCCTGGGGTTCACAGGTTCAGATCCTGGGCACAGACATACACACCGCTCATCAAGCCATGCTGCGGCAGCATCCCACATACAAAATAGAGGAAAATTGGCACAGATGTTAGCTCAGCGACAATCTTCCTCAAGCAAAAAGAGGAAGATTGGCTACAGATGTTAGCTCACAGCCAATCTTCCTCACCAAAAAAAAAAAAGCAGCAAACTGTTGATGCCTACAATAACATAGATGAACCTCAAAAATATTATGCAAAGTGAAAAAAGACAGGCAAAAATGTTTATATAATGTAGAATTCCATCTTTATGAAATTTCTAAAAAAGGCAAAGCTACAGAGACAGATAACAGATTAGTGTTTGCCTGGGGCAAGGGGTCAGAATCAGGATCGACTACAAATTGTCAGGAATAAACTTTTGGGAGTGATGGAAACGTCCTAAAACAGGATTATGATGATGACGCACAAATGAAGAGTTTACTAAACTTTATCAAACTGTACACTTTTGTTGGGTTAATTTGTGCTATGTAAAACTACAAATTATATCTCAATACATATTTTTAATCTCTGACTCCCAAGTTGTGCATGTGTCAGAAAAATTCAGATAAAGATGAAAGAATTTAACTGTGATTTTTAGCTGCCACACAAGAGACAGAGTTTAAAGTTGGAGTCCTAACCAAGTTTATTTCCTACTAAAATAAACAAAAGAGTCAGAACTTTTAGAAGACTATAACAGAATCCACAACATAACACCGACAACATCCAGGATATAATCCAAAATTTCTGAACATATTAAAAAAAAACAGGAAAATGTTATCCATTCTCAAGAGAAAAGACAACTGGCATGTGTGTATGTGTATGTGTGTGTGTATATATATATATATGTATATATATATATATATATACACCAACCCTGGATGATCCAGAAGTTGGAATTAGTAGGTCTCAAAAATTCAGAAATAGCAAAATTAAAACCACCAAACCAAAAAATAGTATTTAGTAAGAGTTTATTGTATGTATAAGAACAGTTCACAAACTGGGAACTTTCAAAGTTAAAACTGATATGGAGCTCAGGGGCATGGCGTTACAGGATAACTTATAAAGTGAAAATGAGAAAATTGTTTAACTTTTAAAATGATTGGTTATTACAATGGGAGTTTCCAGACAGCAGGGGATGGGCTAAAAGTAATTACCTTATACCATTTTTAGGATGTTGACTTAAGTTTCTTTTATGATTATTGAAGGCATTTGTAAGAAGTGGCCCAAGTTAAGTTTTATTTGTTTTGCAGAATAAATTAAGTTTCACTTATATGACTTAAATGATTTGTCTGCTCAGTGAATTTTCAAGTCCAGTCTCCACTTTGTATTTTATTTTAACACAGGTAAGGATTTTAAAGCAGTTGTTTTAACTATACTCAGTGAAGTAAAGAAAAATATTCTGGTAATGAATGAAATGTTAGGAAATCGCAGTAAAGATATAGAAACTATGCAAAAGAAACTAATGAATTCTAAAACTGAAAAATCTCTAAAATATAAAAAAAAAAAATCCTTGGATAGGCTTAGCAACAAAATAGAGATGACAGAGGAAATAGTGAAATTGATGACACAACAATAGAAAGTATCCAACTGAAAAACAGACCAAAAAAAAATCAGAAGAAAATGAATAGAATCTCAGAGAACTGAGACAATATCAAAAGATCTAACACATGTGTAACTGAGGCACCAGAATGAGAGGAAAGAATGTGGCAGAAAAGGTATTTGAAGAAATAGCCAAAATTTTTCCAAATTTGGTGAAAGGCATAAATATAAAGACTGAGGAAGCTTGGTAACCCCTGAACATGATAAATATCAAGAAGCTATGTGTAGGCACCTAAGAGTCTAACTGCTGAAGACCAAAGAAAAAGAGAAAATCTTAAAAGCAGTCAGAAAAAAAATGACATTGTTACACAGGGGAACAGTGGTTCAAATGATCACAGACTTTTCATCCGAAACTACGGAGGCCAGAATTTCATGAAACAATATCTTCAAGATGTTGAAAGAAACAAAGCGTCAACCCAGAATTCCAAATGCAGCACATCTATCTTGCAAGAATGACGGTGAAATAATACCGTTTTCAAATAAAAGAAAATTTGTCACCTAGTAGAACTGCTGAAATGCTAAATAAAATTCTTCAGGCTGAAGGGAAATGATATCAGATGAAGCCTCAGAGCTTCAGGAAGGAATGAAAATACTTGGAAATGTAAATATCTGGGTTAATATAAAATATTATTTTCCCACTTAATCTCTTTAAAATACATCTAGGCATTTAGGTCAAAAGTTATAAAATTTTCTTATGGGATTTATAATGTATGTAGAAGTAACAAATGTGAAAATTGCATAAAGGATTTGTTGGGGAATAATAGACCTGTATGGTTGAAAGTTTTCTACATTTTATGTGAACTAGTACATTATTTACTCTAAATTGAGCTAAAAAGTTAAGGATATATATTGATCCTCAGAGCAGCCACTTTCCCTGGGATTATAGTCTTCTACAAAGCTTTTATGCATCTTTCATCCTGGATCATTAATCACAGAGTAATGAATCTAATGCAACTGAATAAATATAATGAAACAATGATTGTTGAGATATTTTTAACTCCTTTTAACTGGCACTTGCTCGCAGCTGAGTTATGATTCTACTCTTGGCACAATGACATATAGTAAAGACACAAATGCTGACAATTACTATTATTAGGGTTCTTAATGATGTCGTTGGAACACAATAATGTCATGGGTCACAATTTTTGAATTATCAAAGAATGAACAATTCACACATAAGGGCACAGGTTTTAGAGTGCCCAGACTTATGTTTGAGTTTCACTGACTACCTACATAACCTCTCAATTTAGTTACATGTAAAGTGAGATGATGATAAAACTCACTTTACTGGGGTATTGTGAACATTCATGTAAATTGCTTAGTACAGTATGTGGCACAAAGAAAGTGCTGAAAAAATATAGGCTATACTTATTAAAGGAAGTCTTTGGGTTGACAATACTCAATCCAAACTCTAAAAATTTATAATCCATGGATAATCACATATATCAACTCTATACTAATATCTGATTAGCCAGAATATCCATTCCCCAACCTTGGTGAATCACCATGTTATATAATCCCACTGTGTTGTGAAACCTTCTGCATTTTCAAACCATTTGTTTTGCATCCACAAATAAAAAACAAGATTGGCTCTACTATCCTATCAGATGAAATAATAGCAACACAGATCAACAACTCCTTTGTAAAACCCTTGGGACCTGATGTCTTTTAGAACTCAGAATGTCTTGGATTTAAGAAAGTTGTGGATATTTTATATAACAAGGCTAGAGGGATCCAGTAGTAGCTCTTAATCAAACACATTAATAACTCTTCAATCATGCATATGAATATTCACACAAAGTGGAATAAAGTCTATAAATTCCCACAGATCAGTTCATGTCAGATCTTACCGCTTAATGAGTTTACTACAATACATGCCATTTTTTCCCCATCTTTTAAATTTTAGAATTGCAAATAAGGGATTGTGGACCTGTGATAGCAAACACTTAAATTGCATTTATCATGCACCAGGCATGTTCCAAATGTTTTACATATCAACATATTTGATCCACAATAAGCCTAGCAAGTAGTCTCTACGATTAGCCACATTTTACAAATGAAGAAACTGAGGCACAAAGAGGTTAAGTAATTTACCCAAAGTTACATACCTAATAAGATGTAGGATCAAGATTCTGTTCCAGAGCTTGTTCCTTAACTACCTTGCTATGCTGGCCCTCTGAAATCTAATTTACATCCTAATTATCTGTAAAGCAACACATTTAAAGGTCATCCTAAGCAACAATCTCTAAATTCAGCTGGATATCAGTCAGTTTCTGGCCAAAGGGACCATTAGGACTATACAAAAACTCCCCTGCTCTGTGTGCACTGTGAACAGAAATAGAAAATCTTACTCAAATTCCCAATATGTACAATATCCACCAATATGTACCAATAATCACATTTTTTTCTCTGCCATGCTGGCAGTGAAAGAAATAGCAGGGAGTGAGAAATTGGTGGGGGAGGCAAGCAGAAGGGAAAATAACATGTGAAAATCAATAGACTCCCAAGTGGGTAGCCTTTTGTCATTCCCATGTGTTCATCCTGCCTCTTGAGATTACAGGGTGGCAAGTTGTCTGGGCTTGACTAGAAGTCACATTGCATTGAGCCTCCTAGATCTCCTCTTGAGGAATTATGTAAAAGTCACATTAGATTGCTGGTTATTGATTTAGAACATTTCTCACCTCTGATTCACTGAGTGTATTAAATACAATTGAAAAGCTTTACTAGAATTTTCTATAACTTAAATTCAACTACAAACATACAATGGCTTCTTTCAGGTCTCTATAGTAACTGCAGCAAATTACTACCTTTTCTTTGAAAATCAAGAGATCAGCTTTTTCCAAATTAGATTTCTTTATAGGTATACAGTAACCATACTCTGTCCAAATATCTTCTGTGTGGGTGATTGGCTTTGCAGTCTAGGACATTACTATTAAAAAAAGATGTTTTCCTTGTCAATCAAAGAAACAATGTATTCATTGTGTCCCTTGCCATCCCGGATATAGTCAAATCTAGGCTGTGTCTGCAAGGTTGAAAATCATTTTAATTATATGTCTATATTCCTGTTGGAAAACAATCTGCCTTACTTTATACTCTTGTTTTCCTATTCTCATTTCATGCCCTAGGCCCCCAGGTAATCACAGCATTGGCTCTTACATTTGAAAAACAAGTTTAGTGAGATTAGATTTGATTCTCCTTGGTGGAAATGTTGGTTTGCTATAATATTGTATTTATGTTATTCAGAGCACATAAAGAAAGTAAAGAAGTCTAAGAATCAAAGGGTCCAAGATGTTATTTAATTCTAAAAAAATGAAAAAGCTAAGTTAGCCGGACACATCTTGAAAGATCTGAAAAACAAATGAGAATAGAACAATAAATAAATTACCTCTAAATCCCAGCCTTGGATGCCACCAAGTATTAAAAGAAAAAAAAACAAAGCTTAAGATCAAACGGGCAAAAGTGGAAAAGCTCAAAACTACATAGATGAAACTTTCAAATAACTCAGTGTCCCCTATTATCTCTTTCCCCAAGGGCAGAAGGGCCGTTACTGCAGTTGTGGGACAGTGAGATATTCTCCCCATTGCTGAATTGAACCAATCTCTCCTATGGGTGATCACAGCAAGGGTAAGCACACTAAGTGAATCAGGGAAGAAGATTGCTGGCGGGAATGTCTGCAGACAAGGCATGAAAGAGCTCGTCTCTGGGTTTTACCAGGGCAATCACATTAAGGGAAGAGAAACTTTCAATCAACTAGGAAGAAAAGGTTATTATCCCAAAAGTCTTCTATTTTCACCTGGCTATAATTAAACATCATGAGTTAAGAAGAAGGAAACTAGCATTTGAACACCACAGTGGTCTAGGCACCTTGATGGGTACTTGGTTCGTGTGATCTCATTTGATGGTAAAATAAATGCCGTGACTTAGATATCTTCTTCCCTCATTATACTGGTGAGACTAAAGCAGAGAAGCTGGGTAGCTTGTTCACCATCACTCTATTAGTAAGTGATAAGATGGGATTCAAACACAGGTCTGTGTGACTTCAAAGCTTGTGCTCTTCCCACTGCATTTGGAAAACTTTGCCTCCCAACAAACAGGTGCCCTCCTTCTCACCTCTCTTCTCAGAAATATAAGCTCATTCCCCTCTCCCTCACCTGAGGCAGGATTTCTCCTTCAAACTGGACCATCCTTGCTTCCCCTCAAACAGAGACTTCTCTTTTATCAACTGTTTTCCCATGAACATCTTCAGGGAATCCCGTCTACAAAAACACTGGACTGGGAACCAGCAAAGTCAGGCCAAAATGACAAAATCCTTTTAAAATGTGCTTTTTGAAATGGAGGGAATGGACATCGTTTTTATTTGTAATACAAATGAATCCGGGCAGTTTGGGTTTAGGGCTATTCTTGATCACCCCCAAAATGGTACCTGTGTACCCAAGTGTCAACGATGGCCTAGAACGCCTAGACAGCAGGCCTCCTCTGTAGATGCTGCCCCACAAGAATCTCTGCATCTGGGGATGGCAATGTGGAAATGGACATTGAGCAATCCTCAAGTTCTTTTCCTTTACTTTCTCATTTGCCTTCACACCAGACTTTACTGAACAGGTAGAGGAAAATAAAAGTCAGTGTGGGGAAAGAAATTTGAAACTGCTTATTAAATATGACTTCTCTAACAGACCAGAGGCCAATCAGACACAATCCACAGCAGAATTTAAGTTTACCTACATAGTAGTTCCACCATAGTTTGCACAGTTCGGGATACCTCCTACCTCCTTTGCTACTAGTAAGGTGTGTGAGGGGCTGGACTCCAAGGAGAATTACATGTACAGCATTTGTGGACATTTCATCCAGGTTGTCAAGAGGCATGATGAAGTATTCTCAACATAGAACACTTCTTTAGAGACCAGAATTTCTCTGCCCTTCAGATTTGGTGTCTCTCTCTTTTGGTCCGCAGTTGGACAATCCTTTCTAGCTTTCTTTGATAGAGGATAACAGCCAATTTGTTTTTTCAGAAATTCGGTATTACTCAACCTTGTTAAATTCTCAGCCTTCTCAGAATACTTGTGACTTCTATGTGCTTCCTATATACACATTTTTAAAACTGCCCTTGGAATCTTAATTTATACTTTACTTTATAAATGATAACTTTTTAGAGTAAAAGTTAAAAGTAAAATTCTCCTGAAGTCGGTACATGAAGGATTACACTTTTCCCTAAGACTGGGAAATGAGGGAAGACGGACCTTAAACAGTTAAGGCTTGTGTGCAGTGACTAATAACAAGAGATACAAAAGAGAGACAAAAAGCTCTCAGGCCAGTCCAGTTGACTATGTCCTGAATGCTTTAACAGTTAAAGAATGTTTATTTAACCAATTCCCTTTGTTCTGATTTCACATTCATCAAGTAAGCTTCAGGTTATAATTTGACATCTCATGTTCATGGATCTACAGAAAAAGAACAGACTGGCCACAGACTATAGTTCTCTGGCTAGTGTGACAACTATATTTTCCATTAAAAATTAATAAGTTGGCGCTCAATTTTGGATATCAACATTGTGAGTTTGGTTTATATGAAACTGTCACTGAGAAATGCCTTCCTTCTCAAGAGTTGACTAAAACTTCAGGACTTCAACCCTAGACAAGCTCAGGGCTAGATCATGTACTGTGATAAATTCATCAAAATAAAGCCCCCTCACCGGGTTCTGTGAGGTGTCTAGAAAGCCAGCTGCTGGCTTGGCGCTGACAACACACTTCTCATGGACTGGGTCTGTCTTTACATTTCTATTTCTTCTGTGCACCAGTGTTAATCATAACAGCCCATTAATTTTTGGCATCCTAATCAGCCTTATGCATAGGAATTTACCACAAACAGAATATATTCTTCACATTTAATTGGGGAAAAAATGCACTTTTCTTGTTTTCTCACCCCACTTATGTCAATCGTCAATTGTCACTTTTAGCAAGAAAAACGAAATTAAAGAAGGGAAAGTCAATAATCACTGCCCTCCCTCTCGCCACTAAGGGGGTATTAACACGAAGCTAATACATAAAAGGCAACACTTAAAAAAATATTCCAGACATACAGGCTTTTTCCAATTTATTATACATGTTTACTTTCACTAGTTTCGATAAGGAAATACAAGATTTTTTTCCTGTGCAATTTTTCTCTGTCTTAAACATCTGAAGGCAGACAAATTTGCAAATCCATCATCAAGGTAGGATACTATAAATGTATTTTATTCGTGCTTACCCATGTTATCTAGAGAGCTGTTTGCTTTTCCTACTGTTTCTGGGGAAAAGTGAGAGCTCTACTTTACGGGACTACCACAAACAATAGTAATGTAATCTCATGACAACCAACGTGAAGAAGCACTTCTCTATCAGTTTCCAGATGTATTTTGAATTAAATCAACTGATATTTATTGAGTCCCTAATATGCAGGCTCAGCACAAGGAATCCCCAAGTTTATATTCACGAAAATGTTATATTTGAAGTAGTATGTTTATTTGAAATTGTGTTGAGACAGAGACAAGTGGAATCTTCATTTGTTCTCATGTTGCTACCATAAAAAGTTTTCCTTTTCTGTGAAAAGTGAAATAAGATCTATAAGCCTCAATTCTACCTATATCATGGGCGAAAGAGAATTAAAATTTAACTTGAATATCTCAGCTAGAGAAGTCTTAGGTGTAGTCCTATTGATCATAACTAGCCTTTGAAACTGGTTAATCAAGGGATGGCTGCTGCCATGCATAGCCATATAGTCCTGTAGGAAGAGAATACGCTTCTGTTGCTAGAAACTATAAGCAATATCACCATATGGACCACTCTATTCAAATCTGTCAATAAAATCTTGGTGGAAAGGGAGAAAAAAATGTTACACAAATAATAAATGATATCCATAACAAAAGTGTACTATTTCTTACCTCTCATATTAGCTCTTTTAAAATTTATTTTTGTGCTTATTTTTTTTATAATGTAGGGGATGACGGATGATGTACTTCTGAATGGGTAGGGAGACTGAGGAAAAATTCCTCAGTATCCTGGGAAATGTGACAGTGCATTTTCAGGATGCCTTTGGGAAAAGAGTGATAGTGATCTCTGATGAGAAGACACAATTTTGCAAGTTTAGAGGAGAGTCTATGCCAAGAGTTACACGTTCTTTTTCCCACCAGTCACCATCAAGTCCCCCTGAGAACTAAAGGATGCAATGTAGCTGATTAGAAACAATATTGAAAGTCCCACAGACTGAATTTTGGTAATTTAGATATATTTTTCTTTCTTTCTTTCTTTCTTTCCTTCTTTGTTATAGCATTTTTAATCTCCCCTCATCGACCTCATCTCAACTTCTATTTATCCAACCTTTTTCATAAAGTCTCTCAATAATTCCAGTGTAAACTGAACTAGCTTCTTTAGTCTCTGCAACTTAATATTTAGCAGACATTTGTCATTGGCCATCCTACTTCTTAAAAGCATTCTAATGTCCTTTTAGGGAATGACTTCCCCTCTTTGAGTATGGTCATAGTTGGAGAGTAAATTATAGGTGTCTACCTTGTCAGGCTCCCATCTCTAAGTCCAGCCAGAGGGTGGACAGTT
This sequence comes from Tapirus indicus, assembly GCA_031878705.1. NCBI lineage: Eukaryota > Metazoa > Chordata > Mammalia > Perissodactyla > Tapiridae > Tapirus > Tapirus indicus. Next base: position 101,816,087 of record CM062917.1, read on the forward strand.
GACCTACTGACAGCCTATTGAATGCTTTCCTCTACACTATGAATCTGAGCGAGTGAGGCAAGAACAAAACGAATGGTTGACAGTCACACAGCAGTGTCAACATAACAGCAGAATCCTGACCACACTGTTCCAGCCATGATCTGGTGGCTGTACTTCCTGCTTCTCTGCTCTTCAGAGCTCCTTGGAATCCTCCCCATTCCCAAGCCTGGTCCTCTACCTAACCTCCAACTGATTCTGAGAGACCCTGATATCTTTGGAAACAACTTCAATTTTTGCTTAGTCAGTGGACTTCTGTTGCTTGCAACCAATATCCCCTCATAACATATTATATGTCAGTACTTGATTATATATTTTTCCATAATTTTTGTGCTTCAATTTTGTCTCCCCAACAGGATTTTAAGTTACAGAGTTAATATCTACTGAATGCTGAAAATCTTAGGATAATAGAAAACATAACTGAAGGAAACTTTAAAAATAAGTCATCACTGAAGAAACAGACACTATAACTAAAGTAACTCGCTACAGGTCACTTACTTAGCAGTGGAATCAGGACAAGAACAAGAATTACATGCTCTGCTGTTTATTACTCTTTCCACCAGAACAAGCTTCCTTCTTGTTCATTAAGTGATTTTTTAGAAAACATTAAGATTAAACTGTGAATCATATTCTCAGATAATATTCAAGGAGAACATAATATGCATTCAAACAAGGAGCCCTAAGAGCAGTTATAGAGCACTCTAACAAAACAATAGAACTGCATCCGTCATTTTAGGATGTCATCCCACAGAGCTAATGGAACACAGGAAATAATCCCCAAGAATGTGCCAAAGAAAGTAATTTCCCATAAGAACCCAAGGAAATATACTGCTATAATGGTGGCTGCAATAACTGATATACTATTCATAAGCCTTCATTTATCATGAGCTTTATGGAGTTATTTCCATACTGAACTGAAATTTTTCTCTCAGTTTCTTCCATGAGACAGCTGCAATACTTAATGTTCCACGATTAACTGAAAGGTATCATGTTGGATTCAGAGTGACTATTTGCATAAGTGTAGCAGGGAGAAGTTTAAGGACTGTGCTGAGAGGTCTGTAATTCATATTAGAGAAGAACTAGGCACATTGCTGCAAGAGGTTTGAGCACACGTCCCTGTGTCTGTGCATTCTTTAACGTGGTTGTGGAAGAACTGGGCTCTAATGAGAGACAACGCATACTGCTCCTGCCAGAGATTTCCATCTCTGGAGTTTAAAGCTGAGTCCAGGAGGAAAGGTTTCCTGTTTTGGAGTTTAAATCATAAATATCAAAGAGCAGAACTTTTAGCTGCCATGCTTTCATTATTTTCCACACATTTTTGATAGGCTAGCAAATGAATAGTTCTCTTTTTTTGGCATGATTAACACGAACTATTTACGACAACACTAGAACTCATCATTTTAATCTTATAGCAAACAGATATATCATCTAGAATCTAAGTGTCAATTATAACTACTTCAGTATGTGCACCCCCATAATGGGCAAGGATTTAATCCTCAGGTCTGAAGATTTGAGTGAGATGAAAAATGGAATAGCATAAATGAACTTCTTATAACTATCTTGATACAGTAGTCGCATTGAGGTCATAAGAAAACAAATATGTCTTAGTAGTTTCTTACCCCTGAGACCAGAATTATTTAGAATTATATGCTACATGGGATCTAGTAAATAAAATTAGGATAACAAATCCAGAATCTTCTACAAGGAGGCTAGGGCTGAGAAAATGCTTGAAAAATTTTTGAAGACAGCAAAGCTGCCATCAAAATATTTTACCATGGCCTACAAGGCCTTCTGTTACTTGACCTCTGCAACTTTCCCAGAAGTATCTTCATTACCACCTGCCTCACTAACCGAACTCCATCCTCATTGACCTTTCTCAATCTTACCTTGGGACACTTTGTCCCAGAGTTTGGAATGAGTGAGTGTCTCTTTCTCATCATGGAAGTTCTCAGCCCAAAGAGGCTTCCTAGACCACCATTAGGTAAAACAGTTCCTACCCACTCCCATCTTCATAGCTACTTTCTGCTTATTACTCCATTTGCTTCACAGCATTAACACCAAAAAAAATTTCCAACTTCTTTATAATCAGTTTACTTTTCGTTTGAACTCTACACAGGAGCAAACACAAAACAGTTTTATTCCTTTCCCATCACTGCCTTCAACCTTGCTCTGTTCAGTTTTCCTTTCCTGCATCTTAACAACAGGCACCTCTCAAAGCTGTTGGGTCACTTTCAGTTATTAAAAACCCAGTCTAGTTCTTTTTTAACCTGTCTCATTCTCTTTCTCAGGATGTTTCTTCCCAGTGTCCTCCTTCACACCTCCTCTTCATTCCTTCCAAAATTAGGGCTTCTGGATTGGAGGTGGAAAGGAAAACAATATGAAAGATAGCCAAGATCTTATGTACCTGGCTGCCTGCTGGTGGTGCTCTCTTGGTCATCAAGCTTCTGGGGTCACACTTCGTGGCCTTTGACATTCGCCTTGCAGCAAGCCTGCAACTGCTGGTCCTTCAGAAACCCCGAGGGATCCCTGACATAGACAATCTCATTCGGACTCGCCTCTTCCAAATTTCCCAAGCAGCTGGCCTGGCAGCACACCACAAAGCTCTTGCTGTCAAGACCTACTCACCAGCTGAGGTACCAGGAGGTCAGCTCAAGTCCACCTACAGTCTGCAGTGTCTATTTGAACTGGGGCATTCCCATATCTTTGCCATGCAAAGGTTTGAGGTCAAGCCACTTCTTCTCTCTCTTCTGCCATTTGTTTCCAGTTTTTTTCCTCTGTATTAAAATGGCATGGAGACAGATCAGCAAGTACATGCATAAGTAGATGATCCAATAGAAAACAAGATGCAGTCTCGCTTTCTGGCAGATACCCCCAATCTCTACGGGTGGCTCTCTTGCAGCTCCCCTCTCTTGGCTTTTAGGGTTAACAAACACTCACTTGACTTTTAGGGGATACCTCCCCAGCTCCACCAAGTAGAGGAGAAGCAAATACCAAGCACTCTCTCTTTAGGCAGCTGATTCTCTCTCTCTATCCCCTCTCTGAGCCCCTCTAAGAGAGACTGCGTGGGAATGAAGAAAGGGGAGCTGGCCTGACATTTGGGAAATCTGTCAAGCAGCCACAAGGCTTGAGGGGATGTCTGTCTCCAATTCTTTGCTGTTGACTTTAGAATCCAGAGGACTCAACACGTTTTTTTAACCTCAGCTTTGGCTTCTAGCCATCAATTTAGGAGTAACAAGAAAAGGTCTCTTTTACTTACCATCCTGTATTACATTTTATTTTACTCACATGTGTTTATTTCTTAGCACCTCCCAGCAGAGCAAAAGTTTAAAAAGAGCAAGGATGCCTTAATTCACTACCATATCCCCAGCCTCTAGCTTACGGCTTGGCACGTGAGGTGCTGAATAATATTGATTGATTGATGGGATAAACGAAAGAATAATAGAGTTTAAGGAAAGTTGTGGTTTGAGGGTTTTACTACTACCCAGTGCTCAGTACAAGAGGATCCTAGGTCTATAGTAATAACCAGACTAACTCTTCTATAACAAGCTAGTGACCAAACTGGAGCTAGAATCAAGGTTTTTTTGCCTTTTCTTTCTCTCTCTGTTTCCCTTCTTCCTCTATTCCTGTTGTCCCTCGGCTTTCTCTCCTTTCCTCCCTCCCTCCCTCCCTTCTTCCCTCCCTTCTTTTCTTTCTTAAACGGCGGGGGGGGGGGGGGGGGAGGAATGTAGTACCTTATATCCATACATGGAATAAACAGAGATTATATTAATTTAAGATGAAATTTTGAAATGTTGGAAAACCAGAACAGCAAGTTGACTAGTTTAAAGGAGATCTTTGATATAAAACTGAGTTTCAAAGGAACTGAAGCTAAGCAAACAATACTATAGCTATAAACAAAGAACCTAGTGTTCTTCATATCTTTAATATGAAAAAGATCTCTGGTCTTATAATTGCCTTTTCAACCAAACTTTTAGAAGAGAGATAATATTTCTTCAGTTCCTCCTCATTTTTTTTAACTCAGAATATTCTCTTATCAAATTCACACTGAGGAAAAAGAAAAATACCAAGTAATGTCTCCCTCAGTTCATTTCAGGACTCTTCTAAATTCTCTCCTGAATTTTTTCGGTAGGTCCACAAATGATTCCTGATCAAGTGCATCAAAAAAGGTGATATATTCTAAGTCAATTCCAAAAGGAAAACCCAAGAGCTACCAGGCAGAGCAAGCTTACTATTTTCACTTAGATTGCGTGATTATTTATGTGAGGTAGCCTTAAAAAGGGGGGTCTAATGATAATGGAGTGGATGGCAATGCCTCCCCACCAAAGGCCTATTTTAACTGTCACAGAACTTGAGTTTCTAAAGTGATCCCTTCTTAAAATATTTCCTTGCTTTTCCCTTTATTGCCCCCAACACCATGCAGGTCACTATCCTAGCTCATGTGAAGCAACCACTAAACACTTTGGCAACTGCCACACTTGTAATGAATGATCTTTGAATACTCCTTCCTACTTACTACGTGTAAGCAACTATCAAATTGTTTAGTTTCTATCCCTAAAGCAGTTCTCAAATATGTCCTACCACTTTCCCATCATCAAGCCAGACAAGCTCATTTATAGGAAAAAAATTAAGCTTCAGAGTAAAAAAGTGTGTATTATTTAGATCATACCCTTCCAAGTATCTGATTCTAGTTTTTCACTGTCCTTGAGTTATTTCACAACTGTAAGTTGTAGATAACTGATAATAATGTATGATAATTATTGTCTATGATTGTGTAAATTTTGTCTGGTGGAGAGTCAATTAACTTTCCTCCCTTCCCACCCTCCCCCATGAGGCCAGTTTTACCTCCATTTGCACATTGATTTCAATATTGCTGATTTATAAATGTAAATTTGTCTTTTTTTAATTCTCCCTTGAACTTGTTGTAATACTTCATCAGTTTCCTCATTAATGAGTTAAATAAAATCTTTAACATCTATTCATCTTTATATCTGTATGAAAGTTATGATTTTATCTTGTTAAAAAGAAGTATATTTTAACATATTGAACAACAATACACTGTGACTTCTTAACATTCAAGGTCATCAGTAGTATGGCCCCATGGCCACATATGGGAGTTTACTTGCCATGAAAACTCTTTGATACTCAAATAGCCTAATCCTTTTCTCTGAGTTCACCATGGGAGCTTTTGTTTCTGTTTTCTGATTCTTGGCCAAGACTATTCATCTGTTCATGTCTTGTCTAACTGCACAGCTGGACCCACGGACCAGTGGGTACATCGGACCACCAGGCCAGTGTTGATGTCATAGTCAAGAAAACACCCTGTGCATATGTAAGTCTGGTTGTGCACAGCCAACAAGTTCTTCCTCATTGATGACAGCAGTATTTGGGAATCTGGTTCTAAGATCTAATCACTGGGTGATCTCTGTCAGGATGCAATGGGTATCTGTTAGGTGAGAGATGATAAAGAATCTGGTTTGTTAGCCTTTTGTTTTGTTTGTCTGTTCGACTGTATGTGAACTCAACTCAGTCAAGAAAGCATTTTATGTTCACTGGAGGTACAACAACCTTTTGAGGTCTACTCTAGTGAGTTTTTATGATTCCACATTTACTGCTAACCTCTGATTGAGGTTGTAGAACTCAAGTTGCAAGTTCTCAGCAAGTCTGTGTATCTGTAACTAAGAAAAATCTTTACCTCTCATTGTGTATTTGATGTTTTCTACCTCTGGAGTATATAAATAAATTAAATTAGGTCTCTCAAATCCAAATAGCTCCATTCTAATTGGTTTATAAAGAAAAATAAGCACTTATATAACTCTAATATTCCCAAATTTCTCAGGAAATAAAGAAATTGGACATGTAAAACTAGGCTTAAAAATTCTTATAGAAACCTCAAGATCAGAAGCAGATTGGTATAAAAACACAAGTTCACGTAATAAATTTGAATCTTTTACAAACTAGGCTGGTTTGATAACTTTTGGTTTGAAAACAGCTATATGATTCTTCCCTGGTTTTATCAATGTGGTTGTATTAGTTTGTTATTGCTGTGTAACAATATTACCACAAACTACTCAGCTTAACGCAACACACATTTATTAACTCACAATTTCTGTTGGTCAATCAAAGCTAAGTTTACTAGGCCTACCACAGTAACAGAGAACACCACCTTGAAAGATCTTAGTAATGTCTCAAAATGGGGAGATTAGGGGAGGATAATTATAGGGCTTGGGGATCTGGGCCTAAGTGGTTGAAGGTAGGTTTGTCAAGACAGAACACTAATTGAGATGGGGGAAAGTCCTTGACATAATAGTTTTGGACTGAGGAACATAACAATGCCAGCTTCTTGACATCAGTCCTGGTAGGTAAATGGGTTTTCCTTTGAGCTACCTCTCTGGCCAAGTGAGCAATCTACTATCCTGATAGGAGATAGAGCTGTTTGGCCAAATGACCAAACTATATGGATAAATTGCTTCTCAGGAGTTTCCTGAAACAAACAGCAAAATTGTTCATTGGTTTATAGCTTTATATTCCTGGGGCAAGAGTTTCCTGGAACAAGTATTAAGTCAAATTGATAGAGGGGATCTCAGTTCTGTCTCAATCATTAAGCTATGTGAATACAAATGGTCTAAATTCTTAAATTATAATTCTGATAAGTGATTTTCTAAGTTGTGGTAGGTCAACTTAACTTCACCAAGATCCTTATTTAACTTTAAAACCTTGGACTATTCTTAAATCAAGTTATTTAATGCACAACCTTGGATACCTAGGTAATTTCTAAGCAAAATATAATACTGAAATGTGGTAACCCAACATAGTTTTAATATATATGCTTTTGTTTCTTATAGTAGATACATTTGTTGGTACATTAATGATTGTGTCCATTTTGCTAATTCAAAAAGGTGAAAAATTGGATGTGTGTGACTGCAGAGGGTTTTATGTGTAATCATGTGTATTTGTGAGTTTTGACAATTTGCTAAACTGTGTATGATAGATACTTCTACACTTTATTCCAGTTTTCTCTATGAAATAGAAATTAGTTAATTTGACTGAAAGTTATAATTCATATAGGTAATCAAAGACTATACTAAAGCAATAGTAGGATAAAAGTACAACTGTGAATGCAAAGTAATGGAATCTGTTTTTGTTTTCAAGAAAAGAAGAGTAGTTTTGACTTAAATTAAAAAATGTGGTTCTTCCAAAACGTGAAAAAGGATTGTGTAAGACAAATCTTTTTTTTAATTGAAGTATAATTGACATACAATATTATATTAGTTTCAGGTATACAATACAGCGATTCAATATTTTTATACACTATGAAATGATCACCATGGCAAGTCTAGTTACCATCTGTCGCCATACAAAGTTATTACAATATTATTGACTATATTCCCCATGCTATACATTAATTACATCCTGTGATTTATTTATTTTATAACTGGAAGTTTGTATCTCTTAATCCCCTTCACCTATTTCACCCACACCGCCCAGTCCCCTCCCCTCTGGTGACCATCAGTTTATTCTCTGTATCTCTGAGTTTGTTTCTGCTTTGTTTTGTTTGTTTGTCTTGCTTTTAGAGTCCACATATAAGTGAAATCATACAGCATTTGTCTTTCTCCATTTGACTTATTTCACTTAGCATAATACCCTCTAGGTCCGTCCATGTTGTCACAAATGGCAAGATTTCATTCTTTTATATGGCTGAGTAATATTCCATTGGATATATTTAAGACAAATCTTGAATAGATATAGAAAGTTACAGATTGGCAAAAAAAACAAAATTTATATTCCTCATGCTGCGAATAACAAGACTGAAAACAAGCAATGAAATGTATTCTAATTTTGACAAAGTTCACTCAGTTTTGATGGGTTTATTTGTAAGATACTTTCAAAAGTAGGGCAGGGAGCTCATGAATCTTTTACAGCTAAATATAATCTAATATTAATGCAAAACTGGAATCTGGTTTTCTATATATTAAAGTGATAGTTTATCTTGAACTATTTGGTCTTTTCTTAACAAGGGATAGTAAACAGTTATTCTTTTCCATTCTGTGTGATCTATCTGCACAGAAGAAATTCCATATCCCATCAGAATAGTTTTCTGCTGACTTTGTCAAACCCTTGATTATTAAGCAACAAAAACATAAAGTTCCTCATTTCTGAAAGAGCTAAGATTTCTTTCAATTGTGTTGCCTTCTTCTTGCTATATAGACTATTGTATTATCACTTTGATTAATAGGTAGCCAATTTATTGTTTCTCAGGCACACCTGACCCTGTCTTCATAGGTAATCTAAAGTACTCTGATAAATCTTTTGATTTTGTTTTCTCATGATCATATCCTAGATTCAGAAAAATTAAATTTTCAGGATTTTCTTTAGACATAAAACTTCTTTCAAATTTCCCATTAGGTCCCTGAAAATTCATGAAGATTTATACTTTTTCCTTATAAAAGAAGTGACTTCCAAAATAATTGTTTTCTTGACATGTTCTATATTTCTTGATTAGCTCAACACTATCGTAAGAACTGATCAGAAGAGTGGTCAAATTAAAGGGTAAATTTTATAGATAAAATTTACTCATATATATTTTTCTGAGATTGTACACATTAAAGAATGAATTGGAAGACCCTGGAGATTTGTCAGTGCTATCACTGTCCATAATACATTCTTACTCCCAGGAAAACATTGATCAAATTTTTACCAAAAAATTATGTACTGCACTCAACAGAGAATTTTAGAGCCTTTGGTTTTGACATTGTTGGTTACCATAATAAATTAATTGCAATCATTTAGTCTCAATGACAGGTGATTTCTGTTATCTTCTGATGCTTGCCAAAAGGCTCACAGGTTAAAATTTTTATCTTCACGAAAAAAGGACAATCTCAGAATTTCATGGAAAGGACTATACAGTGTCCTTTTAGTTGTTGATATTTCCATGAATAGGCTCGTGAGTAACACTTTGGAGCATAAAAATAACATTGCTTGCACAATTGTCAGATACATGTGGGAACAAGTTGAGATTTCCAGGACTCTTTTTTAGTTCAGAAAGCAGCCTGATGACCCAAGATGCAGCAGAACAAGAAATAAATACATAAAACTAAATGAACTGATAAAGGAAATTTAATTATAGTTATTTGGTTTGGAATACTGATGGCATTTATTTGTTAACTGTCTATTTTCTGATGCTTGTATGAAGAAGTCCTTTCTTTTACTTGGTAATTTATCTCTAACTCTCTCTCAACATTGAATGTAACTTTCAACATCAAGTGAAACATTTTAAAAATGGCGTCTAACTCTCAGTGCCTCCTTCAGAATTTAGAACCAAATACCTTTACTAAGTCTCCATTCCTTACGTGGAAATAAAGTTACTTGCATAGGGTCAGTAAGAAGCTCTCTCCTTTCACCAGGTACCAAATCTTATTTTAAAAATTGTGTATTGCACCCCAACAGAGAATTTTACTGTCTTTGATTTTGACATTGTCATACAAAGTCATACCTGAGAGTCATATTTGAAAATAAATGACATTTAATCAGATATAAAAATCGCATCATTAAGGAGAAAGTGTTATATTTTATGTGTGAAAGCAGTGCCTACAAATCCCACCCAAGAAAACTGATCTGATACCTATTTTATGGCTAAAGCCTCATAGGTCATAATCAACATCACTTACTGGCTGACCAGGAATCTCAGCGTATTTGGGACTTCAGGTAGAAAGGAGTTTACCAGAATCTATAAGCAATGAAGGTGAAATCTTGGTGGATAGATTTTCTTGGGCTTGGTTTCCCAATCTTGGGATAGGAAAAAAAAGATAATAGATGCTTTTAAGTTATTGAATCCTATATTCTTTAATGAAATTACTCAGCAGAACATAATTGTTTGGCCTCTATGGTTGCTCAATACCACCGAATGCTCGAGGAGGCATATATGGTTAGTTAATACCTCTTGCTGAACTATGTAAACAATCAGGCCAAAACATAATGAAACCAGCCTTTTGTGTGTGTGACCAAAAATAATCTCTACAGGCTATTTATAATCAAAGGCGTGAACTGTTAAGCAAAATTATTTAAAACTTGGAAATAAGGCAAAAAGGTGGGTGGCAGGACGTTTCAATATCGTACTGGGATATTGTTTAACAGACCAAACCAAGGATTATTTAATTATCTAAAGGAATGTATCTGTGCTTGCCTTGGCTATTTTCTATTAATTAAACACCTGGTCTCTGTGACATATGTTAACTTGTAGATATTGACTGGTAGAGAGCAAGTTTAAGGACAACTGCTGGTGAATTTACCAGTGACAATGAACTCTGAAGGAAGAAAGAATCTTTTCTAGAGCTTCGCCAAAGTGTCAAAAACTATACATTACTCACTTAGTCAGAAAAACAACCTTGAGTGATAGGTGTTCTTATCTTCATTTTACAAGTAAGAAAGTTGAAGTTCAACAGGTAAAATGATTTGCCACATTATTTAGCTAGTAAATGGTGGAGCCAGATGTCAAACCTGAATGTTCTTCTTTCAAAACCTACACTCTTTTTACTACATTATTCTATTCTAAAAAAAACTTTTTTTCTAACAACCACAAAGTTATACCTGCCACTTCTGCAAACCAAAAATGATATCTAAATGTCACCAAAAAAATATGCTAGTTAGAAAGGCAAAATTTCATGATGAGAAATGTAAGTATATGTTCTGTGTGCATAGAGTAGATCTCTGAGTCATCTCCTATAACCCACTAAGTGTTTCATTGAAGATTGCTCTTTGTCATCTAGCTAGATGGCAATTAGAAGTGTGTGGGACAAAGTATCCCTTAGGAAAAACTGGCTAAAGAATAAATCATTTAAAGTGCTTTACAGACATTACCTAATGCATTTTCACACATCCCTATGAGCTACACAGCCCTACACAAAAAGCAATCTTAATTTGTTTACAGACGTTCAAAGGTGATATAGTATAAAGTGGAAGGCCAAGAGGCTGCTAACAACATTAGACTTACCTGGGACCTGGGGCAGTTCCAGCCATTTCAGCTGAAACACCACTAAGTTAATTAACCTCTATTGTTTTCCTTAACCCGCTTAATGAAAATGTCAGTACCATTTGGGCCAGAAGGCTGTGAAACCAGGCAGGTCATTTAGAATCTTTTTCTCCCCTTCAAGTTGCCCCAGTCTGATCTCATCAATGGTTAACATCCTTTACCTTAGAAACAATGGGAGATCGTCATCTTCACCTTCCCTAAGGGACACCATGCCTTTTAAAAGCAGTGATCTGTGAATTTCCAGCTAATTTAAAGCAACTATTCTACAGAAAGGAGACTTTGTCTTAGCCTTTGAGGAAGATCCAGGGCAAAATAATTGTTACACTACTATCCCTCGCCCCCTTTATTTTTTCTTTTTTTTGCTCTTGATAGGAAATGTTGATTTCACCTGAAACAAAGGTGTGCAACTTGGGAATGGAGTGGGAGATGCATGTTTCTGTCCTAGAGAAAGGATATTGAGGGTGGCGTGGGGCAGAATTTCACACATGAAAATTTAATATGTATTATATTTTCTGGGTTTTAATTTTTAAACCTACTACTTCAATGTAAACAAGAAGAAACTGAAGAAATGTTATAATAATCTTTCTCAAGCTTGTCCTCACTCCAATCTTTCCCATGTCAATGTCTTTCCCTGAAGCCACCAGTTGCTTAAGCCAGAAAGAGAAGTCACCTTTGCCTGTCCTTCTCCCTTATCTCCCACATGCAATCCATCAGCAAGTTTTGTCGATTTTACTTCTAAAATCTGTCTGCAATCTGTCTACTTTTTTCTCATCTCCTCTGCTTTCACCTTTGTCCAAACCAGTAAAGTGAATGAGGCTACTAGTGTAGGGAGTGAAGAGCTTTCTCAGAAGTACGGATATTTGAGAAACACTGCAATTGGTAGCAGAAGGAAAAGAGATAGAAGAGAAGCTGAAAAGGTGGGAGAAATAAAATACAATTGGGATAAGCAGAGAATTTAGACAGAAAGGTCCAGAGACCTAAGGTTGACATTCAAGTGTTTCCCAATATGGAAAAAAGAAGGCCGGGTGTGAATATAAGGTAAATTCAGGAGGTGTTTTTTATATTGAAGACTATTATATCATGTATGAAACTTTTACTTTATACAACTTCATTAAACAAATGATTACTGAGATTCCTGTGTAATTTTGTTCAAGGTGAAATCTTCCAGGTTAAAAAAAACTAAGCACCCATAATAAAATAATTGAGTAATCCTTTAGAATTTCTTATTCTTTGGTATCAGTTGTTGAATATTTGAGTAAATACAAATCAGATATTTGGTTTTTGTTTTGTTTGTTTTGGGTATACTTAAGCTGATCAAAGATCCAAACGCCAATGTTCAAATTCATTGAGATAAAAACAAGTTTTCAATCTTCTCTAGGAAATTGTTCACTTGTTCAGACAAGCCAAAATTCAGTTTGGGAAATATTTCTCTGCCTTGTAATCTTAAAAATTCTAAGAAGAAAAGTATCTCAATTTCCTCCAGTGTTCTTCATTAAATGATCTTTAATCTGAATTTAAGAAATATTAATACTTATTAAGTTCAAGGCATATTCACATATTAAAGATGATTTTTAGAAAAGGACACAGCATGACTTTCATACAGATATAAAATGAACATGTGTCAAAGCTTTTATTTAATTCATTAATTAATGAGGGAACCAGTAAAATATTACAATTGGTTCAAAGGAGAATTCAAAGAACCACACAAATATGGGCATTAAGAATGGTGAAATAAATTTGCTTAACAAATGTAAAACTTCAAAACTGCTCAATATCCAGGCAATAATCAACTGAATCCCAATGAGATACAATTTGCATTTCTATGGACAAGAATCATTTGCATTACTATAAGTATTATATAACTTACAGCAATGTAAAATAACTTAAAGACAATAAAAGATTCAGAGACTGATAGAATCAGATAATCTGGACAATGCTCAGTTTTCATTGAAAACAACCATAATATCTTAGCCCATTTCTAAGTCTTTCACAAGTTTTCCCTACAAATAATACAAAAAGTACTCACTCCCTGTGCCCCAGTGCATAAAATCTGGAGGGAAAGGAATGAAAAAGAGGAAGATAAACACAATAACTGAATAGATTATAAGGCACAGTGGGATATATCCCAAAAGACAGAACTGATAATTTCCCAATACACACACTTTGCCCAAGTAAGGAAGATACCTGCTCTGATTGGATGATGCCTGTGTTGAATGCATACTTAAGCATAGACAGAAGCAAAGTACTATGAGAAATCAGAGGAGGGAAAGAGTTATATTCCCATAAGGAGCCATGGGGCTTGCTTCATGGAAGAGGCAAAATGAAGCAGGTCTTTAAAGGAGAAAGTTTCTCTGATCGTGGTAATCATTTCACAAAGTATGCGTATATCAAATCATCACATTGTACACTATAAATATAAACAATTTTATTTGTCAATTATACCACAATAAAGCTGGCTGGGTAAAAAATGAAGAAAGATTTTAAATAAGTAGAATATGAGGTGTGGGGGAAAATATTTCAAGCTAAGGGAATAGTAAGAGAAAAGTGACAGATGCATAATGTTCCTGGCTTGTAGTTTACCATGGTTGGATGAAATAGGAGCTTAAGAAAAGAAACAGAGGTTTAGGCTGAATCACAGGCAACTTTAAACATGTTAAGAGGTTGGGAATTCATTTTGGTCCAACAGGGAACCACCAAAGTTTTTTAAGCAGAGAAATGATGAGATCAAATATAAGCCCTAGACAAATAACTCTAGCAGCTATTGGGAAAAAAAGATTGAAAAAGTGATAAATTAGAGGCAAGGAGGCCAGTAGAAACCTGTTTGCCATGGTAGGTTGGAGCCTAAACTAGAGCATTCTAGGGAGAAGGAAAGAGCTTTGAGGAAGGCAGGATAAACAGTATGCAGTAATTCACTAAGTGATTCTAGGTTTTTGACTGTGTACTGAAATCCGTTGAAAATTTGAGCATGTACCCCTCCAACTTATGCATATTTAATTATAAAATATGTGCTGCTCTACTAATGAACTAATAGAATACATATAATTTGAAACATTCATACATGCTCATAAACTCTTTTTGCTCTCAGAGAGAGGTTTAATTCATGTTCGGACGTTTAATTTATAAATGTCTTCTTAATTTTGATGGCTTCATATCAGTAGTAACTCTCATATCAAAGCACCATATACTTACAGCAAGATCTATTGTTTATGAGTGGGTGTAAACTCTTATTTCAAACAATCTTGATAATTTCAAATTTTTTTCTTATTTCTTGCATATTTAAGTGTTCCATATATGTGTGTTATGAATGATACGTAATCTGTGTATATACCAGATATATATGAGTGAAGAGCTTTCTCAGAAGTACGAATATTTGAGAAATACTACAATCAGTAGCAGAAGGAAAGGAGATAGAAGAGAAGATATATATCTGACATATACACATACTTTTTTTTTAACCATGTAACGTTGCTGATGAAGAGCTTTATTAGGAGTAGAAGATTCCATTCTGCATATTCTTCTTGTTTGCTAGTGCTTGCATGATTAGAATCATATTCAATTCACATTTCCCAGGGGGATTTTTAAAGTAACTTTCCATTTTGTGAGTTTAAGTGAAAGTAGATAATATAATCTGTTAATCCATTTGATAGGCTCATAGGAACAATATGATGAAAGTCAACAAATAAGTGAGCCATTGTTGATCTCTCCCCAAGTGTGAATTCCCACTTTCCTCTCAGGATTCCTCTCCAAGTGAACTTGAAATGACTACATATAGACCAAGTCAGAGTACCAGGGGTAGTCCTTATATTAAATGTTAATGAAGTCTTATTTTATTATAATCAGGAAAGTCAAAATAACTTTTTAGGCCTAAGATGACACCATTCCTGCCCCGGGGTGCCACATCAGCAAAACAAAACTTAGATAACTTTTGCATCCCTGTAAATGCTCCACTTGATCAGAATTGCAGTGTATCCAGTCAACCAATCCCCAAACGCCAAGCCCACCCTGGGATCTATACTTACTTCCTTGTTTCTTCTCATCCCAAATAAGGTTGACTATGTGGCTCCAGCCAATTGGATATTTTCTATTTTTCTCTTTATTCTTTTTTTTTGTTGTTGTTGTGAGGAAGACCAGCCCTGAGCTAACATCCGTCGCCAATCCTCCTCTTTTTCCTGAGGAAGACTGGCCCTGGGCTAACATCCGTGCCCATCTTCCTCTACTTTATATGGGACGCCGCCACGGCATGGCTGACGAGCAGTGCATCGGTGGGCGCCTGGGATCCGAACTTGCGAACCCCGGGCTGCCAAGTGCGGACTAAACCGCTGCACCACCGGGCGGCCCCTCTCTTTATTCTTTATCTTAGAAAAAACTTATTTTTCAGTTCTCCAAAAGGAGACTACACATTTCATGAAGTCTTAAATAACGTTTGTTTGTATGACCTTAATTGTCTTCTTCAATCATTTTTTAACAGGAATTAACTATAAATAGAAGTTTTAGTACTTTGTCCTGACTATCCAATGGCTCATTATATGAACACACCCCCTCATTGAAAATCCATACTTTAGATAAGGCAGAGGAGAAAGAAGATGAGTCAAAGATTAGCAGGCATAATACCAAATATCTTTTTTGTGTATGTGTGTGTGTGTGTGTGTGTGTGTGTGTGTGTGTGTGTGTGGAAGATTAGCCCTGAGCTAACATCCATTGCCAATCCTCCTCTTTTTGCTGAGAAAGATTGGCCCTGGGCTAACATCCATGCCCATCTTCCTCTACTTTATATGGGATGCCGCTACAGCATGGCTTGACAAGCAGTGCATCAGTCCACACCTGGGATCCGAACCTGCAAACGCTGGGCTGCCAGAAGTGAAGTGCGCAAACTTAACTGCTATGCCACTGGGCCAGCCCCCCAAACATCTTTTCTGACCACAACAGTATGAAATTAGAAATCAACTGCAAGAAGAAAACTGGAAAAGCTGCAAATATGTGGAGATTAAACAAAATGCTACTGAACAACTATTGGGTCAATGAAGAAATCACAAAATACCTCAAGACAAATGAAAATGAAAATATGACATACCAAAATTTATGGGATACAGCAAACATGATTCTAAGAGGGAAGTCTATAGCAATACAGGCCTACCTGAAGAAATAAGAAAAATCTCAAATGAACAGTCTAATGATACATCTAAAGAACTAGAAAAAGATGAACAAACAAAGCCCCAAATCAGTAGAAGGAAGGAAATAATAAAAATCACAGTGGAAATAAATGAAATAAAGACTAAAAAAAAAAAAAAGAAAAAAAATCATGAAACTAAGAGCTTGTTCCCTGAAAAGATAAACAAACTTGACAAACCTTTAGCTAGACTCACCAAGATAAAAAAAGAGAGAAGGTTCAAATCAGTAAAATCAGAAACAAAAGAGGAGAAATTACAACAGACACCACAGAAATACAAAGGATTATAAGAGAATACTATGAACAGCTATACGCCAACACACTAGATAATCTAGAAGAAATAGATAAACTCTTAGAATTATACAACCTTCCAAAGCTGAATCAAGATGAAATAGAAAATCTGAATAGACTGATCAATAGTAAGGAGATCGAAACAGTAACCAAAAACCTCCCAAAAACCAAAAGTCCAGGATCAGATGGCTTGCCTAGTGAATTACACCAAACATTAGAAGAAGACTTAATACATTTCCTTCACAAACTCTTCCAAAAAATTGAAGAGGAGGAGATACTTCCTAACTAATTCTATAAGGCAAACATTACCCTGATACCAAAACCAGACAAGGACAACACAAAAAAAGAAAATTACAGGCCAATAACACTGATGAACATAGATGCAAAAATCCTCAACAAAATACTAGAGAATCAAATATGACACTACATTGAAAGGGTCATACACCATAATCTAGTGGGATTTATTCCAGGGATGCAGGGATGTTTCAACATCTACAAATCAATCATTGTGATACAGCACATTAACAAAATGAAGAATAAAAATCATATGAGCATCTCAATAGACGCAGAGACAGCATTTGACAAGATACAGCATTCATTTATGATAAAAACTCTGAGTAAAATGAGTAAAAAGGAAAGTACCTCAACCTAATAAAAGCCACATATGACAAACACAGCTAACATTATACTCAATGGTGAAAAACTGAAAATTATCCCTCTAAGAATAGGAACAAGACAAGGATGCCCACTCTTGCCACTCTTATTTAACATAGTATTGGAAGTCCTAGCCAGAGCAATAAGGCGAGAAAAAGAAATAAAAGGGATCCAAATTTGAAAGGAAGACGTAAAACTCATTATTTGCAGATGACATGATTTTATATAGAGAAAATCCTAAAGAATCCACCAGAAAACTATTAGAAATAGTAAATGAATACAGTAAAGTTGCAGGGTACAAAATCAACATACCAAAAAAAAAATCTACATGTATTTCTACATATTAACAAAATAGCAGAAAGAGAAGTCAAGAATATAATCCCATTTACAATTGCAACAAAAAGTATAAAATACCTAGGAATATCTTTAACCAAAAAGTTGAAAGACCTGTACACTAAAAACTATAAAACATTGTTGAAAGACATCAAAGAAGACACAAAGAAATAGAAAGATATTCCATGCACATGGATTGGAAGAATTAACATAGTTAAAATGTCCATATTTCCTAAAGCAATCTACAGATTCAATGCAATTCCTATCAAAGACCCCATGACATTTTTCATGGAAATAGAACAAAGAATCCTAAAATTTACATAGGACAATAAAAGACCCTGACTAGCCAAAGGAATCCTGAGTAAAAAGAACAAAGCTGGGGGTGTCACACTCCTTGATTTCAAAATACACTACAAAGCTATTATAATCAAAACAGTATGGTATTGGCACAAAAAGAGACACACAGATCAATGGAACAGAATCAAGAGCCCAGAAATAAACCCACACATTTATGGACAGCTAATTTTTGACAAGGGAGCCAATAACATACAATAGAGAAAGTAAACTCTCTTCAATAAACAGTGTTGGGAAAATTGGACAGCCACAGGCAAAGAAAGAAAGTAGACCATTATCTTAAACCATACACAAAAATTAACTCAAAATGAATTAAAGATGTGAATGTAAGACCTAAAACTATAAAACTCCCAGAAGAAAACATAGGCAGTATGGTGTTCAACATCAGTCTTAACAGTATCTTTTCCAAAACCGTGTCTCACCAGGCAAGGGAAACAAAAGAAAAAATAAACAAATGGGACTACATTAAACTAAAAATCTTCTGCACAACAAAGGAAACCATCAACAAAATGAAAAGACAACTTAACAATTGGGAGAAGATACTTGCAAATCATATATCTGATAAGCAGTTAATATCCAAAATATATAAAGAACATATACAACTCAACAACAAAAAAACAAAAAACCTGCTTAAAAAATGGGCAAAGGGAGCCAGCCCCGGTGGTCTAGTGGTTGGGTTCAGCATGCTCCACTTCAGTGACCCAGGTTCGGTTCCCAGGTGTGGACCTACACCACTGGTCAGTGGCCATGCTGTGGTGGTGGCCCACATACAAAATAGAGGAAGATTTGCAACAGATGTTAGCTCAGGGTGACTCTTCCTCAAGCAAAAAGAGGAGGATTGGCGAGGGATGTTAGCTCAGGGCAAATCTTCCTCGGAGAAAAAAAGGGCAAAGGATCTGAACATTTTTCCAGAGAAGATACACAGATGGCAAACAGGCACGTGAGAAGATGTTCATCATCACTAATTATTAGGGAAATGCAAATCAAATCTACAATGAGATATCATCTCATGCCCATCAAAATGGCTATTATCAAAAAGACAAGAAATAACAAGTGTTGGAGAGGATATGGAGAAAAGGGAACCCTCATATACGGCTGGTGGGAATGTAAACTGATGCAGATACTATGGAAAATAGTATAGAGATTCCTCAAAAAATTAAGAATAGACCTGCCATATGATCCAGCTATTCCACTTCTGGGTATTTATCCAAAGAACATGAAAACGCTAAGTCAAAAAGATATTTGCACCCCTATGTCATGAATAATGTAGCATTATTCACCATAGCCAAGACTTGGAAACAACCTAAATGCCTATCAATGGATGAATGGGTAAAGATGTGGTATATATACACAATGGAATATTAGTTAGCCATAAAAAAGATTAAAATCTTGCCATTTGTGACAACATGGATGGACCTTGAGGGTATTATGCTAAGTGAAATAAGTCAAATGGAGAAAGTCAAATACTGTATGATTTCACTCATAAATGGAAGATAACAACAACAAACAAAGAAACACATAGAGACTAGATTGGTGGTTACCAGATGGGAAGAGGGAGGAGGGTGGGTGAAATGAATATAAGGTCACTTGTATACGGTGACAGATAGTCATTAGTCTTTGGGTGGTGAACATGATGTAGTCTATACAGAAATTGAAATATAATGATGTATATCTGAAATTTATATTATGTTAAAAACCAATACTACCTCAATAAAAGAAAAAATTGCAGGAATGACTCAAAGGATAGTGGTGTCAATGAACTAAATGGTAAATAACAAGATGAATGGGTTTGGAAGGAAAATGAAACTGGTTTCCAGACACTGAGTCTGAAGTACCATGAGACACTTAGTGAAGCTGAGTATGTGAAAGAGGTCTGGAGCACATGAGAGGAATCAGGTTACGTGCATGGATCCAGCGTGATAGTTGAAGTCAACCTGAAATGCAGCTTTCTCAAAAAAAGCAGGGAAAGGAGAGAACTCTGAAGAGCACTTTTATGTAAGGGATTTGAAAAAGCAAGAGGACTATTCTTGGAGACACATGGGAAAGGAAAGAAGAGAGCCAGAAGGATATAGTGGCATGGAAATCAAAAAGAGAGGATTATAAGAAAGCAAATATTTCAACAATGCTGCACAATCAAGAAGGATAAAACTAAGATAAAGATATTGGATTTGGTAATTTAGAATGTAGTTGACACATGAAAAAGTGGTTTAAGTAAAGTAATAGAAGCAGAAGTCAGTTTTCAAGTGTTTAAAGAATAAATAAGTAGTCAAAAAAAATGGGAACAGTAATCATAGACTGTTCCTTCAAGATGTTTGATGGTTAAGGGAGAAGAGAGATTGTGTGGTGAGTTAAGGAAGGTGTTTTAAATGGGAAGCATTTGAGCTTACAGGTAGGGCAAAGAGTGAAGAGGGATAAATTGAAGGTAGAAATAAACAAGGGAAACATATGAGACCAGGTTCTCAAATGAAATGGTATCAGTATAATCAAGGACACAGATGAAAGAGACAGCTTTGGGAAGGGGGAGGAGGGATTTTCAAGTCGGAAGGGAACTACAGTTAATAATACTGTATCGCATATTTCAAAGTTTTAAGAGTAGGTCTTAAAATTCTCATCACGAGAAAAAAAATTTTGTAACTGTATAGTGATGGTTGTTAACTAGACATTGTGATGATCATTTCACAATATATACAAATATCGAATCATTATTTGTACACCTGAAACTAATATAATGTTATATGTCAATTATGCCTCAAAAAATGAGATCAGTATAAACAGTAATGAATGGACACAGTAGAGTTAGGAACAGTTTATACCAAAGATTTTCACCTCAAAACTATGCTCCTCCTATCGTGCTGGCTGCTCCATTTCAGTCTCCTATTCCTATCCTCTTTATCCCCATGACCCACAACCTCCTGTGGTATAATGGGAAATAAATATTTGGTAAAAAAAAAAAAAAAAGGGGGGGGGGAGGATAAAGTGGTAGTTTTTGTTGTTGTGTTTTGGTTTTTGGTAAGTAATCCATGGTTGAAAGAGTTCCTATCAGATGGTTTCTCTTCTTATCAGATTATTGCAGGGTCAGGCAACTTGCTGAGCATTAGGAAACATTCTGAATGGGATAGGGGTAGGCAAATAAACTTGGAGCCACTAACTGGTTTTTAGCATTATTGGATTTGAGCTTAAGAAAGATCAGTCTGGTTAGAGGTATGGCAGAGAAGCAGTTAAGATTGGATTTTTGAGCCAGACCTGAGGAAGGTGAGTTAAAAGGATAAGAAATTCAGGCAAGAGATCATGCCTTAACCAAAGCAATAGCAAGAAGATGGAGAGGAGGCAACATAATTGAGAGTTACGTAGAAGAATGGGAGTGAAGCAAGTAGAAACCATAAAGTCAGCACTACTCTTTCCAGATACCTGTCAGAGAAGGAAAGAGATGGAGAGGTAAACACACAGATAAAGAGAGTCCATGGATGTGTTTCACTGAAAAGAGAAACTTACCAGTAGAAGGGAAACAGCCAGGAGAGAGGGAAAATTTAAAGACACAGAGAGAGGATGATTGACATGGGGATAACTGATGGAGTTTTCAACACCCCCAAGAAAGGGGGACAGGAAGAGATTCAGAGCAGAGGAGAGGGATTAGCTTTAAACTAGAAGAAAGGAAGAAAGAGGTCCACAAGCTATTTACAATATTTCAGAAAGCCTTCTGGAAATTGCAATTAAATAAAATGTCAAGTTTCTTTACTTTTGGCAGGCATTAAATCAACCCTGCAGGCTAACACTGGTTATCACACGCTGATCAGAAATTCTAATTTGCTGTTGATGACATCATAGAAATTTCTAGGTTGTTGTTGGCAGACCACATACTGGTAGCAGAGTTATTTATCTGGTTTTTACAATATCTGATTTAATTCTTCCAGCATGTGATCACCTTGGATCAGAAGAGTGACAGCCAAAATTAAGCGACCATTTCCAGGGAACAGTGCCTAGTGTTTCTACACTTATTTAACTTTATTGCTTATTAGCATTACATCCATGACAGTGATGTATGTGATTTCATTTAAGTGACAAAATCTTTCAAGATATGGGGTCTATGGATGAAAACATAATAAAAAGAGTCCTTGGATGAAATGAATTGGGATGACAAGATCTCTATAGACCCTTCGTATTCAAGATTCTATAATTTTAAGAGGGGCCTATAAACACAGGTTCAGGAATGACTAAATGGGCGGGTTGTAAAGAATACTTGAAAACATCCCAAATAACCAATGACTCACTCTAAGCAGGGCAAGTAGAAAGGGAAGCAATGTAAATAACCATTCCCATCTGGAAGGCAGCACAGGAGAGACAAAAAAAAAAAAGGGCAAGGGATAACAAGAGCTTAACAAAGGAGAAGGAGTGATGGCTTTATTGGCAACCACAAAACATTAACCAACTTTAGGAGCAGGATTGATTGTCATGAGCATGCTTTATGGTTGGCGCATCCACCTAGCCAACCCTTGTGTAAACACAAATGAAGAGATAGGTTCTTTTCTCATCAACATTTTCACTAAGCTAGGCTCATTCTGTGCCTTCAACTCTGTACCTTGGTGTACCTTTGCCCACCGGAACTGGGCAAACTGAGGACTTTTTTTTAAGTTTCAAGAGAAATGGACCAAGGCCGTGAATTAAGACTGATCTTATTGGCGGGTTAGGTGCTAGGGCTACCAGCAGTTTCAACACCTGGCAAACATCTGGAGACAGCCAGACTTACTTGATAGCCTGGCAATAAACCCCCGGGGACGCTGGGGGTGGCCTTCGCATACCCGCTGGGCAGGTCCTGGGAGTGGAAAACTCATGAAAGGGTGTGTTGGGGAAGGAGGGAGTGGAACGACGTGTACTTTTCTTCCGGAACTGTAGTTCTATTGCCCCAACCTGGGCTCAGGTAGTGGCCAGAAAGCCAGGTGAAAGCCCCAGGGCTCGCGTTCGGGCCAGGTTGGACCCTTGGTCCCCTATCCTCACATCCCCATGTCTCTGCCTCTGCCGCCGCCGCCGCCGCCCCCCGACGACGCCCGTGACCCGGTGACCCCGGAGGGCAGCCTGGGGCCCGTGACCCCGGAGCACCGGGCATCCGGACGCCCCTCGCAGGCGCAGCCGCTATTAAGGCAGGAGGCTAAAGGGGAGGAGGAGGAAGGGGAGGAGACAGGCGTCCAGGGCGCCTGGGGAACCGGCACGGCGGAGCAGCGGCGGCGGGGCTGGGGGGAGGCCGCCGAGGCGGCCGCGGTCGAGGAGGGGCAGGTGGAGGCCGGGGACGCCGCGGCGGCGGGGTCAGGCTCCCCGGCGGGCGGCGCGGGTGGCGGCCGCGGGGGCTGGCGGCGGCTCCTCGCCTGGCTGCGGCGGCGGCAGCCCCAGTGCTGCCCCTGTGCGGCGCCCCTTCCCCGCTCCGCCGCGCACTGTTGTCATGGAGGAACCAAGATGGCGGCTCTGGCCTACAACCTGGGCAAGCGGGAGATCAACCACTACTTCAGCGTGAGGAGCGCCAAGGTGCTGGCGCTGGTGGCCGTGCTGCTACTCGCAGCCTGCCACCTCGCCTCCCGCCGCTACCGAGGTGAGCGGGCCCTCCCCCTGCCCCGGCCGGCCGGGGGGGAGGAGGCGACGCGGCGGCTGGAGGCCGCCCCCCTCGCCCAACACACGCCCACGCTCACGCGGCCGCCCGCCCGCGCGCCCGGCCCTTTGGGGAGGCGGTGCCCCCACGTGCCCCTAGATGTCCCCGGCGGCGGGCCAGGCGCCCCGGGCCGACGGAACGGACCCCAGCGCGGGCAGCCACAGGACGAGGGCCCGTGGTCCTGGGCCCCTCGAGCCGCCTGGGCGGGGGTCGGGGGCGCCAACCCGGGCCTGGCCCGAGGGGCCGCCGGGGTCCCGGCTCCTGCGCGAGCTGGGCCGGGGGAGACGCGCCAGGCCCGGGGCTCGCGGGCAGGAGGTCGGACAGGCGGCCCCGGCGCATGAGGGCGAAGTCCGCCCTGCAAGAGTGCACCTTCGCCAGGAGTGGGGTCACGGATTCTGCTCCCTGGGGTGCGGCTCTTTAGCCTTTGTTTCATCCGGCCCCTGACCTGGAACAGCAGGCCGAGCTGTTGTTGGACAGCGACAAGGGCCGCCCCATTTTCCTCTGCCACTGGGGCGACAGCTGGCAAAAGATGCCCTTGGCCAAATGGAGGAGGTGTCACCTAGCCTTTGTGATTCAGAAACGTTTAGAGGATTCTGGTTGCACACTTTTTGCCAAGTAAACTCATTGGGGCAGATAAAGCAAGTTGGAAGCAGTTTGAAAGGAGGCCTTCACTGTGGGTTTTGAAACTGGTGTAAAGGGGAAAAGGAAATGTGACCTTATTTCAGAATGAATTATCTTTCAGTAATCAAGGGATATTTACTTGTCCTTGTTGATTGATTTTTTTTTTAATTTTCTCTGTAAAAATGGCACTAAGAGGCTGACAGGCTGAGGGAAATTAATAATGATAGGATCTTTTATTTTTGGCTCTTAGTATTATCGAAGCCATTATCTGGACAGCTCTTGGTGACTGTTAGATTAATTGGTCAAGATGTAACGTGTAATAGGTGCGCGTTTAGCGCTGTTCCCATTTAACTTCTCACCCACTTTGGCAAAATAACCGGTAAACAGAGTACTGAAATCTGAGCTCTCTTCTCATCTCAGGAAATCTTTCAAAGTGTAGGACATTTTGGTCAATTTTGCTGCCTTGTTTTCTCCAACGCTTGAGAATTAAAAATCTTGTATTCTGGTACCATACTGGATGGATACCTCTTTATATAAATACACTAAATCAAATTAAAAAGATAAATTCTTTATACCCTTTGGCATTCCTCCTCCAGCCTCCTGTAGGTCACAGCCATATGACCTGGCAGGTCTTTGATTCATTTGCAGTCGATAAAACAGAAGTCCGACACTTTCATCAGCAAAATAAAACTAGCAGTGTTGATGCATTAATTTGTGTTCGTTTTGAAGAAAACTTTCTAGCTACTATTTGTCGTTTTATGCTAGTTTGGTATAAGAGGACAATCTAACTCAGTTTTGTGTATGTGATGGTAGTGGAGATAAATTTTATAACTGCAGTGCTGTAGTCCTAAAAGTAAACATCTAGCACCCCCTCCTTTTTTTAAGTTGTGCTTTTATCTTCTGATAAGCTTGGATACTAATTCTTATATTTAGATTGTATATTTTATCCTTTTAAGATCTGTCATCAGCGGGGAAAATAGAATATCAGATGGAACCTTATGAGTCAGTGTGGCGATCTGGGGTTGTTTATAAAACCTCCTCCAGAAGCTAGTCATCGGCTTCCGTAGGTGCTTCAGTGCCTTGAGTGTGAAGCAGTACACCTGGTGTGTGTACTTGCCCAGACTGAATGTCAAGAACTTGACCCAAAGCCTGTTTGGGAAAACTAATGATCTTACCAGGAACTTTTTAGCCATCCTCATGCTTTGGCAGTGTCAAAGAGTCAGATGCAACGCCCTTCACACAAAGATATCCGTACACTTGAATCACAATATCATAAATCTTTAGAATAAGGACCTTACATTAGATATGGAGGTTTAGGCTGTATATTAAAATCTCCAGTGCGTGGATATGAGTGTGCCTCAGGCAAGGTAGAGTAAATGCAGTTTGAATACACATATTCAGGATCTCTTGCTTTCCAAACTACAGAAAGTAAAAGAAAGAATTATACACCACAGAAAGTAAAGCTTGGCAAACACTACATGCTAACATTGAGTACTTATATGCCAAGTGCTATTCTACTAAGGATTTCACACGTTTTAACTTATTTTGTCTATACAACCATTCTATGAGGTGGACATAATTACCATATGTCATCCTTCCCACCCCCTTATTTTTAACATCTCTATAATCAGGATGAGTTTTTAAAACTTTGCACCTCAGAATTTCATTGGTAACGTTTTTTTCTACTGTTCTATAAAATAATGACGTGTCTTTTAATCAATTGTCTTAGATTCAGGGAATTACAGTATTATTTCCATTTTAAAGATGAGGCATGAGAGGTTAGGTTGCCTAAGGATACACAATTAGTGACTGAGCTAGGCTTTAGAACCCAGTTAGTCTGCCTCATGCCATTATGTAACAGTCTGCCTTGCTCCAAGCTTCTTAGACAGTGGTGATGTATGAATGAAGTAAGAAAGCATCTTCCAGAGGAACCAGGGTTAAACCATTTAGAAACACTAATTCGACCTCGCAGTACCAGCCAAGAGTTTTCCTATTCTTTTTCCAGTAAAGTGGTGATTTTCTAAAAGTTGTGTGTGTAAAACTTCAAAATCTGACCGACTTACTTTTTATTACCTATGTTTATTTTTTCCTCCTTCTTCCTAAATTTCAGTCTCATAGTCTAAATATGCTTTGCCCTTTTACATGTCTCACAGATATCTGATTTTTTCTGTGCAATGACCTTTCTGTACTTGAAAGAAAGTACAGATTTTTCCTTCAAGACCTGGTTCAAATGTCACCACCACAGAAGTAGGAATTAGGAATTCACTGTTTCTACAGCGATTAGTACGTACTTATGTTGTATTATAATAATTTGTATCTGTCTCCCCCACACAAACTGTGAGCTTCCAAGGGTATCTTATTCATCTTTGAGTCATCAGAGCTTAACACACAGTAGGAACTCCATAAACAATTATTGGATAAATAGCTTTTCAAAGTCCTTATTTCCTTCTATTTTGCTCCTTGCATTTGGTTCTTTTGGTTTTAATTGAGTTTCGTGTTCTAATGGCATGTTCTCATCTCAACTTTAGAAAGTAGAGTGGGTATTTTTGCATTATTAATGTTATTTTTACATAATATAGTAGAATGACATTTTAAAAAATAATTATTCTTTTAACTATATTTTTTCTAAATTTTATCAATCTCTAACAGTACTGAATCACAAAATGTCCATTAATAATGTGATTACAGATTAAAAATGTCATTTCTGTGACAAGAAACCAATATCTATAACCTTAAGGGTAGTTCCAATCTGGATACATTTTAATTTTTAATTGATAACGTTAACTTGCTTCAAATGCCTTTAATTTGTTGAAATCTAATTACTGTCTGTCCCTGGCATATTAAATGCAAATGTTAAATATTATTGCATGTTTTGGAGAAAAGTGAGTTTGAAGCTTCAGAAATGAAAGCAAGAAAAGCAGCTCTAGGTGTCTTAGCCTTTTCTTTCTTTGACAGATAGAAAGATCCTGATCTGTATGACACCACTGGTAATGAGGCACTTCTAGCTTATCTAAGGAGAATGTAAGTGGTGATTTTTCAGCACAAAGTATAACTTGCTGAATTTTAGGCAAACAAAGTATTATACAGATGATATTGTAAACGTTATGATCTGGTATTTTCATGGTTGGTAGTACCACACAGTTTTGGTAGGATGATTCAGTCTAAAGGTGCAGTGTGCCAGAGATATTCTACTCAAAGGAAAATATAAGCCACAGTTTATTTAGTACATCAGATATTTTCTTTAGTTGTTACATTTTGTTTTTCACTTTTTTACTTGTTTATCTTTTTACTTATTTTGTTTGCTTTTAGTATCTTTCTATTATAGAAAAATCACACGTAAAAACCTGAGACTTTAGATTGACAAACCAGAATGCTTGTGCTTAAGATAACAGAATGAAGACAAAGACAGCCATTCATCTAGATAATCTTAGTATTGGAGATAGCTGAAGCAGATAATTCTATCTCTTTAGTTGCTTTTTTTAAAAATTGTGTTCCTAGCTTGATTTATGTGGGCATTTGGCAACTTTCGTCTCACACTGGTTGTATTAAAGTAGCTATCAAAATTATAGGAGGCAATTGAAAATAATTGAAAAATAATGAAATGAAAAATAATTGAAAATAATGACTGAGGATTTTTTGTTTTCTTTTGTTTGGGGCTTTTCTGGGTAAATTTTGAAAGGAAAATATATGCCAGCAGATATTTACATATAGTTAGTATATGTAATAAAAATGTGGCACATTAACTTATTTTAACATCTAGATTTACATTTAGTGATTTGGTCCAAAAAATATTTTCTTCCCAGGAAAAGAAAACTTGTTTTAGGATATGGAATTTTGTGGAGTTTTCTTTTCTAGATCAGGTTAATCTATTTTTAATCAGATTATAACAGTATTTATTATTACTACTATTTTTATTATTTTTCTGACAAGTATAAAAAAGCCAGTCTCTTGTATTTTCAGTTGTCTAGTTAACAGTTTTTTTACTTTTCTAAGAATTCTTTATATTAGATTCTCTCTATTAAAATAGTTGGTATAGTTTCTGTCTTTTGACTGGACCTTAACTGATATATAATACAGAGACTATTAATTTCAGAAACAAGCATTATACAAAAAGCTTTACATCATAAATATATTAAGAAGACTCATCATCAACTAGAATTCATTAGCAAATTAAGAATTTCTTCCCTGGAAAGACCAGTAGTCTCTAAAGTACTGTGTTTGTAGTGCCTTTTGGTTGGTGACAACTTCAAATCTGTTTTGCTATGGGGTTTTTCTAATCTGGATTCATCAGCTTAGAGCTGTTGTTTTCCACTAGCTGAAATAGTGAAAAACAAGTGTGAATAGTAGTATTGAGGAGGGAAAGAAAAACTGCATTTTTAAACACATTTTCTGGTGGAGAAAAGACTGGTTATTTTAAGATATTAGTATGGCACTTCTATCTCCACCAAATGATATTGATGACCCATATAGATGGTTAACAAATAACATAATCCTACACACTGAAGATTGATCAAGGTGTGTTTCTGTTTAGGCTTCTATTAAAAAACAAAATAACAACAACAAAAAAGGAAGAAAAAAATCTATAGAATTAATACCTAGTTATTTGCAACTTCTTATAACATTTTTAGAAAATAGATGTTACTGACTTTTCACTTGGCTGAATAGATGTATTTAAAAAGGGAGAAATGCTATAAATATGGAATTTTCATCCTAATTTTAAACATTTACTAGATTTCTAATAGGAATTTACTCTATAGCCATTATAAAAGAATGTAGCAGGAGTGCTGTTTTTAGGAAAGTAACTTAATTGTGTGTTCCTGTAGTCCTTTCTGTACTCCTTGATTATTTATGTAGCTTAATTTTGTTTTTTAGAACTAGAATTAGTTTTTATTAATTGGAAAGAATTAAGAACTGATTATTTATAGTTTCCTTAGAGAGATATTAAAAAATCTTTGAAATACAAAAAACTGCACAGGCTACATACATAATTGCAAAAATTTAATAATTGATATTCTGCTTTCCGTATCCAGTTTTCCACCAACACAATAATGGAGTATTTTCACTTTTCCTTCCTGTTCTGTTTTAGAATTTATGATACTGAAGTAACAACAGTTTCATTATTTAGGCAGACGTGTCTTGCATTTGTATCACTTTTTATCTGTATGTTCGCCAGATACATGGATAACTGGATTGAGAAGAGATGTGTTCTACTTTAAATAATTTTGGATCTTCCCTATCCCCACCCTGAATGGTTCGGTACCATATTTGTTCTGTAGTATTCCTCTTACCAGACTCCCTGTGCTGACCTTAACTATTTGTAAAACAAATAAAGCTTGCTGTTGACTGTTAACAAAGAACTAGGGATTAGATTAAATAATACATATATTTTATTATAACATCATGGTTGATCTATAAATATCCTATTTTTCCTTCATCCATTTGACTTATTTAACCTTTTTTAATACCTCCAACTCCCTTTTTAACTCCTTTGGTCATTTAAGCTAATGTACAATAAAATGGCCAAAGGAAGTAGGGTGACCACCAGTCCCAGGTTACACAGACTGAGGGGTTTCCCAGATGTGGAACTTACTCTGTAAAACTGTGACAGTCCCAACCAAACTGGGAGGAGTTGGTTGGTTATCCTAAAGGAAGGCAAGAGATATCAAGAGTTGGAGGGGCTGAATATTAATAACTGTGAAATCAGCATTTATTACAAATACTGATCATGTGTATCTTCAGCCACCTTGTAGATAGCATACTTTTAAGTCTTATAAGTTTGTAAAAGGATGAAGTTTTATTAAGCTTTTAAAGAGGTTCTTGAATAAGTCTTTTTCTCTGTTTGCACATTTACAGAATAGGGGTAGCATACTTCCTCACAGGGAAGTTGTGAAAATCAGGGAGTAGGTTTATAAAATATTTCAATATTTACTAGGTTTCCAGATATGCTAATACAGTATGTATTAAAATAGTTGAATAGGAAGTCATTTCCAAAGTCTTCTCTTTTATCCCTTCAACTTTTCCAACTAGAAGTGATAAACGGATACAAAGGCTAGTTTGAGATTGAGATGATGTCCCTAGAAAGAGAACCTGGAGCAGAAGGAACTGCCAAAGCAGTGAATGTAGCATTTAGGAGTTAGGAGTCTCTTCTAAGATGAAGTATCTGTCATTAGTGGGTCTTCTCCTCGTAAATATTAATGTATTGATATTTACTGTGCTTCTCATGGATGAGTAATATGTACCTAGAAGGTATAGTGAAGCATGGTAAATTTTGTACTCTGTTATCTCAAAGAGCTTACATGGGGTCAGACAACCAACATATAAAAATTTAGCTATTGTTTACAACACTGTTCTGTTTGACTGTTACAGGCAATGATTCATGTGAATACCTTCTCTCAAGTGGCAGATTTCTTGGAGAGAAAGTTTGGCAACCTCACAGTTGTATGATGCATAAATACAAAATCAGGTAAGTTTTCTTCATTTTGTTGTTTATTTTCTTTTCTAGGATGGGTCTTAATATCTAGAGAAGAGGGTTGATAAAGCAAAGAATGTACTGTATGGTACTTCCCTATATGATGGTAGAGAATTGCTGATGGAGTATAGGGGTTGGAGTGAGTCCTAATGAACATTCCTGCCCAAAAGCATTAGGGAAAGAGCTTTGGCCAACCTGCTTTATTTTGGGTGAGAGATAACTAGGCCCAAAGCAATAGCCCTTGAGTGAAGGGCTATTGCTTTGGAGCTTGGATAGCTACTTCATGGAGTTATTCTGAGATAATGGATATAAAGCACTTAATATGGTTAGATTACATCTTAAACACTTAATAAATGAGGGCTATTATTTTTGAGAGTTAGTTGATCATACATAGACTGGTAGGTTAAACAAACCTGACCACCTATTTCTAAAGCAACATAACTGTATGTGTAACAATCCTGTACTACTTTCTTCAGAAACTGTGTGCTTTGAAATGCCAATATGCCGATTTTACTTATTTTAGTTAATGTTTCTTTGTTGATTTCAGTGAAGCAAAGAACTGCCTTGTAGATAAACATATTGCATTTATTGGAGATTCCAGAATTCGTCAATTGTTTTATTCTTTTGTCAAAATAATTAATCCCCAATTCAAAGAAGAAGGAAATAAGGTAAAATTTGTCTATTCTCTTTATTAGGGTATTATTTTAGAAGTTAACCAACTGAATAGTTATAGGAGGAATATGCCTCTTCACATTAACAAAAGGAACTATGAAAGTTTTACTTTGATTCTGGGAAAGGTAGAGGGAGAAGAGGGATGGTATGCCATAATGAGGAACATAGAAAAAAGAAGTGGTGAGTAAAGTATTGGCAAACTTTTTATTAACTTAAACTTTTAGTTTTCAGAGCTAATAAATTCTATCCATGGAAAAACTTTTTTAAATTCCTTAGAAAGAAAGCAAAGAGAAAATATCCCTTATCCTCCTTTTAATATTTTGTCATCTTTCTTTTCAGTCTCTTTTTTTAAAACATACTTGTAATCTTTCAGCCTGTACAATTTTGTGTCTTCTTTCCCCACCACTTATCATAATTCACCATATTATTATATAATCAATGTTAAGTGTCTTCCTAATGGCACTATATTATTGAGTGGATATAATGTAATTTTATATAATCCTCCCTTTTCTTAACTTTTTGTAGTTTTCTAATTTTTTTACTTTGCAACTTAAAAAGGACATTTCCAATTACATCTGTATGTGAAAACTTTGCTTTTTAAATTATTTCCTTCATATGGGATCTCTACAATGCAAATATTAAGTTAAAGAATATAAACACTTCAAAAATTATTGATTATATTGCTAAACTGTTTCAGTTTGTCCTGTAATTAGCAATATACGTCAGGGCCTAATTCTTTTTTTTTTTAATTGATATCTTAATAGTTTATAACACCGTGGGGTTTTGGTTGTACATTATTGTTTGTCTTTCACCATGTGGATGTATCCCTTCACCCCTTGTGCCCACCCCCCCCACCCCCCTTCCCCTTGGTAACCACCAATCAGTTTTCTCTGTCCGTGTGTTCATTTATATTCCATATATGAGTGAATTCATGCAGTGTCTGTCCTTCTCTCTCTGGCTTATTTCACTTAACATAATACCCTCTAGTTCCCTCCATGTTGTTGCAAATGGGACAATTCTGTCTTCTCTTATGGCTGAGTAGTATTCCATTGTATGTATATACCACATCTTCTTTAACCAATCATCAGTTGAGGGACACTTGGGTTGCTTCCACTTCTTGGCTATAGTAAATAATGCTGCAATGAACATAGGGGTGCATAAGCCTCTTGGCTTGATTTCATGTCCATTGGGTAGATGCCAAGAGTGGGATTGCTGGATCATAAGATATTTCTATTTTTAATTTTTTGATGACTCTCCATACTGTTTTCCATAGAGGCTGCACCAGTTTGCATTCCCACCAGCAGTGAATGAGGGTTCCCGTTTCTCCACATCCTCTCCAGCATTTGTTGTTTTTTGTCTTGGTGATTATAGCCATTCTAACGGGTGTCAGGTGATATCTTAGTGTAGTTTTGATTTGCATTTCCCTGATGATTAGTGATGTTGAACGTCTTTTCATGTGTCTATTGGCCATCTGTATCTCTTCCTTGGAAAAATGTCTGTTCATATCCTCTGCCCATTTTTTGATCAGGTTGTTTGTTTTTTGTTGCTCAGTTGTATGAGTTCTTTATATATTACAGAGATTAATCCCTTGTCGGATAAACGATTTGCGAATATTTTCTCCCAGCTGGTGGGTTATCTGTTCATTTTGATCCTGGTTTCATTTGCAGGGCCTAATTCTTTTTGCAAACTTGCTGGCACTGGACACTCAATCATGCTATGTAATTAAAATGACAGTGCAACAAATTTCTGTTCTTTTTATAGAAAATTTCTCATTTTAAAAATATATCTTTCTTTGGAAACTAACAAGAATGGACATCTCTCTATATGTTAATTAATTTGTTGATAGTTAATTTTTTGTGAATTATCTCATCATATCCTTCTGTTTATACATTTTTAAGTGATCTAAGGTTCTAATCTCTGTCTTCAACTGCATATGATTGGGAGTGCGGAATGGCAAGGAGAGAAAAGTGAAGTAGAAGGAAGTTCAGAGTTGTAGGGGGTATAGCACATGAATTTATGGTGAAAATCTGCCTGTACACGTCAACTTGCCCTGTGGTAAGCAGTTGAAAAATTAGGGACTTCACAGCTAAGTAGCTAGTCACGTAGTGATGATGGTAGTGGGTACTAAATTCTTAGGAACTATTTCTTGTGAGAAGAGTCTATAGGCTATTAGAGATTTTGTCCACTGGGAGAGGCTAGTATAGATTTTAAAGCTGAATAATGGAAAATAATAAAGTCAGTTTTTCATTTTACTTAATATCTGTAAATATATTTTCCATTTGTATTTATACACACAAAATTATACAGAAGAGTTGGAACTATTTGATGACATGAGATTATTACAAAGTAAAAAACTTTAGTAAACTTTTAAAAAGTAGAGAGATTTCTGATTTCAGAGAAACAATTTTAATATTTCTAGGCTTAGAATAGTGTGACTTGCTGAAAATTGGAATAATGGAATTGGCAACAGTTAGTTGAAAAAACTATAATGGTTTCACCTACAGCCAAAAATAGGTACAATATGGTACATTGTTTTTGAGCCCTAGTTATAACACCTAAATTTCCAATTTTTGTTTTCTAGAGGTGCCGTTATCCCCCAATGAAGAAAAAAGATACATTTAAATTTATATATATTGAAAAAAGAAGCAAAGACAGTTTGTCACAGTCTTAAGGAGATAGTTATTGAGAAACTGTTTAGTTCAAATTGCTCGTGGAGCATTTGCCAAATTCTGTTTTACTTATTTCTCTTGTCTCTGAACACCTTGAGGACAGAGGTTGTGTATTATCATTATTATTTTTTAAGTACATGTCTTGTGCCTGGCATGGCTTGGCATATTTTAAAAACTGATTAATTTTTTTTTTTTTGTAGCTTTGGTATGGGTTTGTTTGGGTGGAATAGGAGTATTAAAGATACTTCTTTGAATTTGTTTCTTTTCTCTATTGAGGCAAATTTTTTAAAAAGAAGCTTTAGAGCAGGATTTTTTTCAAATTATATTTTGTGGATGACTAATTCTGTGAGAAGCTTTGGTCAAATAAGTTTGGCAGAGCTGGATATCATATGCCCCTCTTAGATGGTTTTAATTTAGGCTAGGATATTAAAAACTTGAGAAGTCTTGCAGTAGAAAATCCTATTTGTGTTGCTTCTAGCCAGAGGGCAAGGTAGATACTCTGGGGGCCCCTTCTGCCTCAAACCAGCTAGATCCTAGATTTAAAAAAAAATACTTGTTGATGTATTTCAAGACTTTGGGGAAATGGGAGACACTACCCAAAAAAGGCACAAACTATGAAGCAAAACCAGAGATGGGAACAATAACAGTAGGTACACAGTAGAGATTTGGGTTGCCCCAAAGACAGATACCAATAGCTGCAATGCCCTGTATGTAGAAAACTAAGCTTTGAACCAGCATATTTCTCAGTAGTAGTACTGGAAGTCAGAGGACAGTAGAGTAATAGCTTTAAAGTTCTGAGAGAAAGTAAGTTTCAACCTAGAATTAGATACCTAGCATACAGATTTCTCTATTCTTGAAATATAGGACATTTTCAGGTAAACACAAACTGTGAGTGTTTACTGCCACATAGACTTATACTAAAGGATTTTCTAAAGGGCAAACTTCAGGAAGGAGGGAAATAATTCAGAAAAAAATGATCTGAAATATAAGAAGTAATGGTTAAAAAATAGTAAAAATATATATAAATCTAAACAGTGTCTGTATAAAATAATAATGTCTTTTTGCATTTTATAACAAGAGTATTAAAGAACTGGCCAATGATAGCATATAAGTCAGAGGGAGATCATCACAAAGTATTCTGATATCCTCTTTACTCTTTAAGGTATTATCTTACTTTAGAACTTAAGTTAAAGATACATAGTAAAACTTCAAGGGCAAAAACTGAAAGGATAGAATTAGGATGTGTAAATTCCAAACCAGAAGAAGAAAAAATTAAAATCAAACTCATCTAATATCACATATATGTTTTATATACACACATATGTACATACACATGCACACACACATATATACCCATACAGACATGTACGTGTGTGTGTGTGTATAAATACAAAAACATTTATATGTACTTGTAAAAATCAGTGTTTACATATATGTATATAAAAAATCTATGTATATGTGAGGGAGCTAGAAATCAAAAAGTAAAATGGTAGAAACATTTATAATCACAATAAGTGCAAGTAGGCTAAATTTGTCAGCTGAACACATATTTTCAGTTTGGTTTTAAAAAGAACTTTCAGCTGCTTAAAAAGACATCCCTAAAACAAAAGGACATGGGAAAGTTTTAATTAAAAATGAGGAAAGATTTACCAGACAAATATTAATTAAAGAAAGATAAGTCATATTAATACAGGACAAAGTAGATTTTAAGGCAAAAAGCATTATTAAGGACACAGATATTTTTTAATGATAAAAGATTCAAATCACTAAGAAGATTTTAAACTTGTAGACATTTAATAAATTAGCCTTAAAATGTATAAAGCAAAAATTAATATGATTACAATAAGTAGACAAATTCTCATTCATAGTGGGAGAATTGCACACTACTTGTGCGACTAATGACAGGACAAGCAAATAAAATTAGTAACTTATAGTTTACTATTATAGACTACATATAGACTATAAATATGCCAATTTTACAAACTTATAGCTCAGTATTTAAAGAATACCCTGAAAAATCAGAGAATATATTTTTTTCAAAGCACACATGGAACCTTTTTTTGACCACATATTGGGCCATTAAGCAAGTCCTAACAATAGTAGAGAATTGGTATCAATCTTTGTCTGTTAGGTAAGTTTCTTTATAGTCTAACTTAACCTGTTGAAAATTCTGGAAACTTACAGTAAATAGTCTTAATGGTGAAATGTTATACACATTTCCATTAACCTCAGGAAGAAGATAAGGAGGTCCATTATTGCTGCTTCTATTCAACTTTGTGTAGAGGTTCTTAGCCAAAGAAAGATAATTTAAAGATGTAGGGATTGGAAAGAGATAAACTCAAGATTTCGTATGATAACAAGTATCTATATAGAAAACACCAAAGAATCCTTAGAAAATTTACTAGATATAATAAAAATTTTAACAAGGTAGCCAATTATAAGATGAACATACAAAAATTAATTGTAGTAACTCAATACAGCTGTTAAAAATTAATTGCATATCTACATGCCAGGAATATAGAGTTCAAACACATTATTTAAAATATACTGTGTGCAATAGGAACAAAAACCATGTATAGGCATACCTCGTTTTATTGCATTTAGCTATATTGCGCTTCACAGATATTGTTTTTTTTACAAGAACCTTCCACCAGCAAAAAGATTTTGACTCACTGAAGGCTCAGATGGCAGTTAGCATTCTTTAGCAATAAAGAATTTTAAAATAAGGTATGTATATTTTTAGACATAATGCTGTTGCGTATCTAATAGATTGTAGTGTAAACACAACTTTTATATGTGCTAGGAAACCAAAAAATTTATGTCACTCTCTTTATTGCCATATTAGCTTTATTGCAGTGGTCTGGAACCAAACCTGCAATATCTCTGAGATATGCCTGTAGAACATAGGAATAAACCTAGCAAATGTGGAACATCTTTATGCAGAAAAATCATAAAATTTTATTCAAAGACAATTTTATGTACTATATTCTGGAATGGGAAGACTCAATATTATAAAGATGCTGGTTATTCTCAAATTGATCTATAGGTTCAACATAATTCAAATAAAATCCTAACAGGATTTGTTGTGGAACGTTACCAATTGATTCTAAATTTTGTATGGAAGAGCAGTGGACCAAGCGTAACCATGACAGATTTGAAGAACAAGGTGGAAAGGACTTGTTCTCTAATATCAAGACTTACTTTACCTCTGTAATAATTAAGACAGTGTGGTGTTAGTAGAGATGAATAAACCAATGGAACAGAATATAAAGCTCTAAAATAGACACATATATATATATACACAAAGACTTAATAAGTAAACAGATATACCATTGACGATCTCTGGGAAAAGGAAGGTCTATCCAGTTAATCATGGTGAGGCAATTGGTTATGTATATGGAAAAAAGCGAAATTAGACCCCTACCTCACACCAAGTAAAGTCATTTCTAGAAGAATTTAGACTTAAATGTGAAGCCAAACCTTTGAAACCTTTAGGAAAATAAATATAGGAAAATATCTTCATTACCTCAAGTAGGGAAAAGTTTCTTCCATAAGAAACAATATGTGCTAATCATAAAATAAAAGATGGCAAAAAGATAATTTATGTAGTTATATTCACATATCTACTTGTTTTTAGTTGAGGTTTTATCTTTGAATTACATCTTAGATGTTGAAAAATCACATATAAACAATTTAACTAGTGTCACTTTTTGATATTCTATGCAAGTCTTTTTCCCTTCAGATTGAATATAGATAATTGAGAGATGGTGTATAAATAAATTTAAAAAGCAACTAAAAGGAGAATTATTTACATAAAATTAATCTATACGTTAATATTTCTCTGTTGTCTCTCTCCTTTTTTATGGCAGCACGAAAACATTCCTTTTGAAGATAAGATTGCATCAGTTAAAGTGGTAAGTCCATGTAATAGTAAGCTAACTGTTATAATGTTGAAACTATATTCATTGGTTAATTTATTTGCAGATCAGCCAATCCTTTGTACATACTAAACATATTTCAGTGTATTGAGAGTAGGTCAGAATAATAAAATGATTGAATAAATGTTTGTGTTCACTGTTTTGTGTAATAAAATAGAAAATCTGGTCTCAGATTTTTTATTGAGGAAAAAATTATCTTGTATGCTAATTTGAAAATAGTATGTGTTTAGGATTAATGTCCATAAAAGAAATATATGTGAATTTTCTGAATTTCTAGTCACAGTGACTTCTCCTAAATACTGAGAGTACAGGGGGGATCAAGACAAAAATATCCTAGACCTAATGGAGCTTGCAAGTCATTATAGTTTTCTACATTCGATTAAACATGGGATAAGGATGGCAAAAAAAGTGGGGCATTAGGAATGTACAGAGCAAGGAATTAAAAGTAGTTTTCCTCCTTGAGGAAGTGATGTTTTAACTGAGGCCTTAAGGATAAGTAGGAGCTTGTCAGGCTCAGTGGAAGAGTTTACGAGCATTATAGGCAGAAGGAACATTATGTGCAAAGTCCAGAAGAAAAAGGAGCACATAGTGCATTCTAGGAGTTGAACGAGAAACAAGAGGGTACTTAGAGAGAGCAAGAGGGAAAGTGGCAGGAGAAGAGGCAGAATGTCTAGGCAGAGGCCACATCCTGCACCTTCTTAGCAATTTTAAGGACTTTGGAATTTATTCTGAGGGTGACTGAAAGGCCTAGAATATTTAAGCAGGGATGTGGCAAGATCAGATTTAAGTTTTTAAAAGATTACTCTGACTAAAATGTGGAAAGTAGTTTAGAGAGAAGCAGAAGTGGATACAAGGAGCACTATTGTGAGTCTTGCCAAATTGAGATGGGAGATGAAGGTGGTATAGACAAGGTGGTGTTTTAAGTACTCTGTAAGAGATATGTTAATGTTTATTTTAAATGGTGGATATAACAGTTTATTTGACTTTTTCTTTTCTTACATTTCTCTTTTAGGATTTTCTGTGGCATCCAGAAGTTAATGGTTCTATGAAACAATGTATCAAAGTGTGGACTGAGGTCTGTGTTTGAAAATACAGCCTTTCTAGTTTTGAGCAACCAAATTTTTAAAGCTCATGAGCATCCATTGTTTTTCTCCCTCTTACTCATTGTCCCACTCTCATGTACTTCATGCAAACCTTCTTGGTAGCAACTAAGCTGTGCTGGATTGAATCTATCACTTTACTGAGAAGAGAAATTTGATCTAGTATCTCTGTTATCACCATTCTAACCCTAAGGCCATTATGCTTATACCATACTTTCCAGACTTAAAATTTTCTGTTACTGCTGTAGCTCAGTTAATTCAAACCCAGGTAATTGTTCTAGCACAAGACACATTCTCTTGAGCATATTTCTACTTCGTCCTTCAAACTTATGCCCAGATACTTCAGGAAACTTTTTTCTTACTAGCCAATTTTCTTCCCTTTTATCATTACATTTGTGACCAAAAGACCAGCCTACTATGTTTTGGCTCATAATGTTTAGAGATAAATTAGATATAAGGGCAAGCATGCTATTAACCTCAGAAAAGCCTTAAGTTCTCACAAGGTCCACTTTAGAATCTCTACAGTAGTCTCCATATAGCTCCTTGTCAGTCCTTTAATTAAACCTCTATTCTTTCCCAGAGGTGTTTGCATTGGGGATGGATAAAACAATATTCAATTTTGTTGACCTTATTTTGCTTAATTATTTGTGCTGCAATGGTATTTTTCTTTACTTCTTTTCACAGTAAATGTTTAGTACTGCAACCACATCATACACCAAATAGGCTTTTTAGGATCTGGTGAGAACTTAGTCAACATTTCTAACTTTATTTCTTCAAGAAAGTGTGTTTAAGTTTTCAAAAACCAAACATGCAGACAAATTCTAGAATTCAACTTTGTGGCGAATTGGGGTCTCAGTAGTTAATTGTGTTTCATTTTTATTGATAAGTTTTTAAATGTCCAGAAGTGTAGAATAATGTTATGTATCTATTTCAAATGATTTAAACATGTTTCATATTTGTGCCAGACCCCCCAAAAGTATATCTATTAAAGTAGTAGAAATTCAGTTAAACAAACATCAATGGAATATAATTTATAAGTCCTGCAAGATCACAGAAAACCTTTGTTATTTACTAACCTGGAGGTATATTGCATATCCAGATTTTCAGTTCTTATAATTTGCTAAAACTAGTTTTGGAGCTTTAGATTGTGTTATCAACTCTTTATGATTATTGGTCAAAAGAAAAGATTCAACTTTTTAAGGTAGATGGCCATGTAATTACCTAAGATTGATTAGTTGATTGGTTTCATTCATTTAAAGAGTATGTATATATGCATGTATTTATGTTTGACTATTTCCATAGTAATCTGCTAGATCTTGAGAATACGAAGATCCATATTTTTATTTTTTATGTACTATTGCTGGCTTTGTGCTGGGTATCAGGAATGTGGCTGGGAATTAGCCCCAGTCTCAGCCCTCGGGGAATTTACAATCTAGTAGATAGTGACTTTCTGATGAATAATGATATGATAAGATGAAGAGTAACAACAGAATTGAGCACAAAGGACTATGAAAGCACTATGGATAGAGGCACTTAGGGTCGGGGTTGGTTAGAATATAGGTGATGATCTAAAAAAGCTTTACCAAGGAGTTAATATTTCCAGAAGAACTGTGGGTTAGAAAGATATACTTGTTAACTGAAGTAGCCTTGTGGAAATCTACAGGCATAAAAGCAAAGTTGAGTTTAGATGAATCTACTATTCTTCAACAAGATATTTATAAATCATCTGCCGTATTCCAGGCACGAGGCTAAAAACTGTTGATACCCTGGTTAACATAAAAGAGTTCCTTTCCTCAAAGAGCTTCTAGATGAGTGGCAGATACAGGTAATTAAGGAAGTAATGTGACAAGTGCCAAAATAGGGAAAGTATAGGGTACAATAGGATTACAGAGGATAGGCACTAAATGTAATTTTTTAAAGTTTTCAAAACTAGTTTTCAGATAAATTGACCTTAAAGGTGGGTCTGGAATGAGAAAGGAGGATTGTTCCATGCAAAGGAAATAGCGTATGCAAGGATGCTGAAGATAGAATATAGCCTATTCAGGGAATCACTAACAGTTATAGTGTGGGTAGAGCTAGAATTCAAAGTGCTCCTTTATATATGTTTGATTTGATTGTTAATTTCATATGCTTCATTTTGGGAGAGAGTTGACAAGAGATGAGGTAAGCAGATACTAGATTATGAATAATATCCTAAGCTATATTTGGTAGGGTATAGATTTACTTTATCCATTTTTTGATTACTTCTAAATACTTGAGGGTGTATTTCCTAAAAATAAGGGTATTGGGTTGAATTTATTTTGAGGGTAGTGGAGAACCACTGAAAGTTTTAAACAGGAGAATGATGAGATATAGTGGGGCAGTAGTAGAAAATTAGGCTAAATTATGAAGAAATCAGCAATTTAGATTTAATTCTGTAGGTGAATGGTGGTCGTTAAGAAGTCTGAACTACTTAGTGGATTTTGGGAGTCTTGCTATGGAGTGAGGTGATTTGTGTGTGTGAGGAAGACCAGCCCTGAGCTAACATCCGTTGCCCATCCTCCTCTTTTTGCTGAGGAAGACTGGCCCTGGGCTCACATCTGTGCCTGTCTTTCCACTACTTAATATGGGATGCCGCCACAGCATGGCTTTGACAAGCAGTGCGTGGGTCTGCGCCCGGATCGGAACCTGCAAACCCTGGGCCACCGAAGTGGGGCGCGTGAACTTAACTGCTATGCCACCAGGCCAGCCCATGAGGTGATATTTGAAGTTAGTTGAATGGAAGAAATTAAATAGGTAGAGAGTTTAGGGATTAAAGAAGAGAGTTTTGGAATGGAACTATCATAAGGCTTCTGAGAAGAGGCAGTAAAAGGGGTGAAAGGAAAAGCAGGAGTAGAATAACTCTAACACACAGGGGAGGAAAGAGGTTTAAAAAGTGGATAGTCGGTAGGTCACTTTAGGAACTAGATAGGGTAGAATGAAGCAACAGGAGCTGGACATCCAGAGTTCATTAATGGACTCGGAGGGCAGTTTTAATGGATGGGGAAGCCCCAAATCAAAACGTGATAGGTTGAGGCATAAATGAGAGATAAAGAAATTGGCATAGTGAGGGCAGACTGCTCATCCAAGTAATCTGTTGGTTAAGGGTATGAGGGGGAAGAATTTGAGAGTGAGACAGGGTGGAAGAAACATTTTTTGAGGATAAAGATGTTTTCACACTTAGTAGATTGAGGGGAGGAAGAAGAGTGGAGGAGGATGAAACTGATGATATGAGAGTTAGGGGAGATAATTCATGGATATAGTCCCAGAAGTATAAATGGAGGGGATATAGGCACAGAGTAAAGGATTAGCCATTAAGAAGAATAGGGACATACTTTCTTTACTTTCTTGTCAGAGGAAAATAGGCTGGGTGAGTATATGGATAAAACTGTCAGACTGGAAGAAGAAAGGCAAGAGCACACAAGCCAGATGAATTCTACTTTCTCTAAGGTTGAGAATTAGACTTTATGCTGAAAGTGAGGAGGAGGAGTACAAGAGGAACCTGTATAAGGGAAAATAAGATCTGGGATAACCACTGTGAAGAATGAGAAAGGGAGCCACCTAGGAATGAAGAAAAAGTTTCACTAAAATAGCAATGTAAAATGAAGCAGGCTAGACTGGAAACGGGAGTGTCTTTGAAGGGAAATAGGTTGATTTTGTTATTCTTTTCTCCTTTCATAGTTTTCTACACTGAGCATGTGTTACCTTTATAATGAGACAGTAACTGTCATTATATATATATGTGGGTCATATTTTTTTCTAATTTTTAAATTTTAAATTGCGTCTTGTGCACATGATTGTAATATCAGGTCTT
This sequence comes from Tapirus indicus, assembly GCA_031878705.1. NCBI lineage: Eukaryota > Metazoa > Chordata > Mammalia > Perissodactyla > Tapiridae > Tapirus > Tapirus indicus. The sequence continues at coordinate 101,858,884 of CM062917.1, forward strand.
CTATGTTGTAGAACGTGCATTGAACTCAGGAGTCAGAAGACTTAAGTTCTGGCTCTGTCCCTACCAGGCCTCAGCAATACCCTATAAACATTTGAAGTCTGTATCCTTGTTTTATAAGATATGTATAGTATCTTCCTGCCTATCTCACAGGTGGCAAGAATCTATATTTATAATGAGCTAATTTAAGAGAAAGTACTTAGTAAATTACTAAGTTCTATATAACTGGTAGTATTATTAATAGTGCAGTTTGCATTTGGTGAGGGTTTCTACCAAGTTTTTCCTTGTTTTTTCCACATTGTAGTCTATGATAATTGTCAGTTTCTTTTGTTAGATATATACTGCATTTAGCTTTCCCAAAAGATTGTTTCTTTAGAGCACTGACCTTGTATTTTATTGAACACTTAACTATGTACCCTATAGGCTTTCAAGAATACTTTTTAATTGGCTGACATAATATGCTAGAACTTTAAGCAATTTACTCAGAATGATACTAGGCCATTTAGATGTCAGTTGTATTTTTTGGTTTTTGGTTTTTTTTAAAGAACACCAGAGAATTAACCATACAAACCTCATGCCATCCTGTATAACCATGTAACGATGTAAGGTTTTAGGCATTGGTTGTCCATCTTGTTATAATAAGAATCCAATAAGTAACTCTAGAAAATTAAAACACATTTAGAAGAACTTAAATTTAAGGAAAAAAATCAAGTGATGTTACTTGTATTAATTCCCTGAACTGGATATAGCACTATTATAAAGATTTTTCTTTCTTTAGGATTCTGTTGCAAAGCCCCACGTAATTGTAGCAGGAGCTGCCACAGTAAGTTATTATCTATATTCTTACATAATGATTTTTGTTTCATACTTGAGAACATGCTGAGAAAAATTTAACTTATGTTAAGTAGAAACCTTGATTGTACTTATATTTTAATTCCTATTTCTCTTATAATTAATGAGACTGATGAATTTTAATAAAAAGATCTAAATGAACTTAGGAAATTTGGTGTTAAATGTCAATATTATTTTATATCTAAAATTACATTCTTCTTGAATGTTGTACATTGAAAGCCTAATTTCATATCAGCTTTTTCTAACTGCCTTCATCTATTTCATGAAATAATTTGACCTATTTTATTCTAAATTGAATAAAAATGGGACTTATCTTAAAATAATAACCTTTGTTATGATAGAGTAAATTATATACTTTAATTTTTTTGTGATAAATACTGAATTAATTCTTAATTTTTACTTCCTCTTAGTGGTCTATCAAGATTCACAATGGCAGCAATGAAGCCCTTTCCCAATATAAAATGAACATTACCTCCATAGCACCACTTTTAGAAAAACTGGCAAAGACTAGTGATGTTTATTGGGTCTTACAAGGTAAGGGATGAGTAATGAAAAAAATGTCATTTTGTATATATTTTGAGGCATGGATCTTTATTATCTCTTATTTCAAGAAGCAAAATTACTGCTATATGAGAATAAGTTTTGAAATGAGGTTTGCAAAGTTAGAATAAATTTGAGCAGTTTGCTTTCCTTTTTTGAACTTCAGGAACAAACAGACTAATAAATATAACAAGTAAAAAATAAATAATAAATAAATAAAAATATCCTCCAAAGAGCCTTAGCAGCAGAATGGCTGCATAATACAACAAAGAGAATACCTTCTAAAGGCAAATGAGGTGTTTATCTCTGATTTTTCATTTCTTACAAAGTATAATTATTGTGATTGGGAAAGATAGGGAAAAATTATTGTCTTTCTTAATATTAGATTCATTAGAAGCAAATATTCTTTGGAATTGACAGAATGTATTTAAATTCATACCATCTAGTTTATACTTGGTAATGAAATTCTTTAAGAGAAAGTTGACATTAGTTCAACTCATTTCAGGAGTTTATTGAATGTCCATTATTTAATGCCTAGTACAATATGAAATGCCTTAGGTATTTTAGCAATTCAAGTTGTTTGTCAGAAACTCTTATGTTGAATGTGAAGCTGAGAGGAATAACAAGGGTGGGGATAATCTGTTCCACAATCCCTTATTTTATTTAAAGATGCATTGTTAACCTTTTACTAAAATTTGAAAAAGTTAAATTTAAATTATTTATTGTAAGTGATAAGAGACTTCAGTCCTCAGTAATATTACCTCCTAATTGTGTGAACAGTGTTTGCAAAATTAAGCAATGACAGGAGGAAAAAAAAGATTGGCAGCTATTCTTAATTAGGCAGTCTTCCATATTCCAGTTTTAAATTCCTGTTACCCAGTATAATCCATCATCCCAAAATTTTAAACTCTTAAGACATGCATAAAAATGTTTCCTGAAAGCTGTGTACCTGAAAGAGAAGAGGGATAAAAGTTCTTCAAATTTGAGGGAGATATTGGTTGATTAAAAAATTGAATGTAAGATAGGAAATCTGTTGCAAACCTTGGCCAATTTTATTTTAAAATGAATTATTAGGTGGCTGGAATTCTCTGAACTTTAACAACAAAATATGAAATGCAATCAACTAACTTGTATGATCATAATTTCTACCAAGAGGGATGTTTTAAATGTGTTTTCAAAAATGTGTTTCATGTGCAGATCCTGTTTATGAAGATTTGTTAAGTGAAAATAGGAAAATGATCACTAATGAGAAGATAGATGCCTACAATGAAGCTGCAGTCAGTATTTTGAATAGTAGCACCAAAAATTCTAAATCAAATGTTAAGATGTTCAGTGTTTCCAAATTAATTGCTCAAGAAACCATCATGGAATCTTTGGATGGCTTACATCTTCCTGAATCAAGCAGAGAAACTGTAAGAATTAAGTAAATAGAGACTATAATATCTAATTGGTCACTATTAGCTATAAGTCACTATTACATGGTAATAATTTATTTCATTGCAGTCTTAATTACTCATAGTTATTCTATCTAAAAATACATCTAGAAATAATTTTGCTTTCCATCACCTAGCTGAATACATAAAGTGAGAGTTTTAGTATACCCTAAGAGAGAAAGAAGTTATTGAAGGGAGGAAATGAAACTTCATTTATTGAGTGCTAGTCACTCTTAATATACCTTGTCTCATAAGAAGCTTATAAGTTCTCAGCACGCTGTTTGAAAATTGCTGCTTTATGTTCTCCTTGCCTTAAACCTTAAACTTAACAAGATTAACTTCTGTGAAGAGCACATTTTTAATACATAGAATAATTTTTATTATTTCTGTATAGTTCTTATACACTAAGCAATGTTCAAGGTACATAGTAGATACTGAACAAATCCAGATTGATAGATGCAAAGAGATTTTAGATTAAGTATGAAAGAACTGAATAATTATAAATTTTCACACATAGTACAACATATTATTTAGAGTTAATGTTTTCTTATAAAGCAGTGATTCTTAACCTTTTTGAGGATCACAGAACCCGTTTGAGTATCTGATAAAAAGCAATGGTTCTGTTCTTCTCCTGCAGAAAAATGCATATGTTTGCATATGCACACATGTGGTTCTCCATATACTTTAAAGGGCTTTATGTACCCCTGGAACTCATTAAAAACCTAGGGGTGGAGTTTGTAGGCTAGCATCTGCAGGAGTACCAGGCACAGGACCTCCTGAAGTCTCAGTCTAGTAGGATGATATTTTCTAAATAGTTGAGTACTGTGAATGCTTAGGCTTAAATAATATAATCATCTTAGAGTTTCAAAGATGCCTAAACTATAAAGTTTTTATAAAACTAGATTTGACTGAACCTTCAACTAGACAGAATCTTGACAGCTTGCCTAGAATATTTTTATTATAATGAAACCATGTCGAAGATTTCACATTTTATTTAACGTTAGAAATCTTAAAACTGCAGAATCCTAAGTGGTCCATAAACTGTAAACCAAATGAAAGACATATTACAAATATTGTTAGCTAAGAGTTAATTATTTTTCAGTGGCAGTTATTTTACTCTTTTTTTTAACATCTAAAGCCTGTGACTCTATCTTAAGTATCCTGGTATGTTCTGTATTGAAAGTCTGCTAATTAAAATTCTTTGGTCTTTGACATCTATTTTTTTAACTGAAGGTCACAGCCCATTAGCAGCCATGAAATCGGTTTTGTTTCTTTTTTAAAGACCAGAATAGAAAATATCAGTGCATTCCAAGTAGTAAGGATAGCTATTGTTTCCTGTATACGTGTTCTGGGTTACATTGTAAAGTAAATTTTTCATTATGGATCATAGCCCAAGAAGTTTGAAGAACCCTGAACTAGCTATTACAGATTGAAGGAACACCATTATATGCATGAGTGTTTGAGAAATGGTAGCAAAAAGTACAAAAGCATTTTGGTTTCAGTGCTGAAAAGTCAGTATTATTCACAGGAGAAAATCTAATGTGAAATACATTACTGACAAGATAATAACCAAATAACTTGATTTGTTCACAGAGTGCAATGATTCTTATGAACGTGTATTGCAATAAGATTTTGAAGCCTGTAGATGGTTCCTGTTGTCAACCTCGGCCTCCTCTTACTCTCATGCAGAAGCTGGCTGCTTGTTTCTTCACTTTATCTATTATTGGATATTTAATTTTTTATATAATTCATCGTAACGCTCATCGGAAGAATAAGCCATGTACTGATTTGGAAAGTGGAGAGGAAAAGAAAAATATTATCAGTACCCCTGTGTCTCCATTAGAAATACTTTTACAGTCTTTCTGCAAACTTGGCTTGATTATGGCTTATTTCTATATGTGTGACCGTGCAAATCTATTTATGAAGGAAAACAAATTTTATACACATTCAACTTTCTTTATTCCAATTATCTACATCTTAGTTTTGGGAGTATTTTACAATGAAAATACTAAAGAGGTAAGAGTCATTTTCTTTTTAGCTCATGTTATTCTTCTTATCTTATTACACTCTAGATTAAAGAAATAATATCATTTATCATGCCAGAATATACAAAGATGTATATAGAAGAGGAATATTGCGGTTGCAGTTCACTTAGTGGACTCTTAACTGTTGCTTTTTTGAAACAGTTTGGAGGAAGTTCAAAGAGTCTCATGAAGGTTGTTGGAAAGTTGGAAAATAATGACCTGTGAAAAAGATGTCATGACTTAGTGTAACTTTCCCTGCATGGGATGGAGAAAGTGAAGGCACTCCCAATTTTATAATGGTCTTCAAACATGAGATACTTTTATCTTTTATAAAGTAAAAAAATATTATATTAATAAATGCGTATATGTACATATATTTATACAGTCAGACGTACATACTCACAGATTAGAACTTACATAATAATGTGGGCACTATTCTCAATATTCTGAATTTCCTATTTTGGCATTGCTGTAATTGCTCAGAATATTAGTGTAACTCCTTTTATAAGGCATGATTTGTTTGAATTAATAAATTCTATTATAAGAAATAACTCATATGAGGATGATTAATCAGTTTTTCATCTCCAGTGAGAATATCCTAGGGAAAATAAACTATAATAATAGAGATTTCTTTTCCACAATGAGGTGTAAGAGAATTGTAAGATCTTTTCTAACTGAAATTCTAAGATTTTCTTAAAGAAAGTTGTAGAATGCCATCTTTTAGATTTACAAACACATCTGTCATGGTTTAAATGTAATCTTAATATAAAACCATAAGTATCAATTTAAATATTTAAAAACTTTTAGTTTATATTAGTTTTCAAATTCATATTATATTTTTTAGTTTTCAAATTCATATTATATTTTAAGTAGTTTCATTATATCTTTATCAAGAAATGAAATGACAATCTTGAACTGTTTTCCCCCCCAAGGCTCTTTTGAGAGAAACATTAGCTTTATATTCTGTAAGAAAAATTTTCACAAACTTAATATATACTGTTAAAATAATAGCTTCATGATGAATTTTAAAAGATTTTGGTTCTTTTACACAGACTAAAGTATTAAATAGAGAACAAACAGATGAATGGAAAGGCTGGATGCAACTTGTGATTTTGATTTATCATATATCTGGAGCAAGTACAGTAAGTATTTTGAATTTAAGTTCAGAAAATATAGGAAATAATGTCATTTGAATGTTTCTTTACAGGCACCAACTCTTTTGTGTTTTATATTCTCTACCATTTAGAGACCCTTCTTATTTCCCACCCAATCTTTCTGCCTTTCCATTCTTCTCCTACCACCTACCTGACTCTGAGAATGTGTGGTTTTAAAAGGAAAATATATTTTTTAAAAGATAAGGCAATAATTTATTTGTATTTACTTAGCCTTAATTTTAATGTAGTAGAAGCAGCTGATAATCTAAAGGTATTATTTCATGTCATCCTGTTGAACAACTAATTTAAAGTTAGCAAGAAACTTTGTAGATAACAATTGCAAAGGATTTAGAATAGGTTACTATCGAAAGAAGTCAAATTAGATAATTGTATTTTATAGTCTACCCTACTGTATTTTAGGAAGTTTGACCAAATATTTTTACACTTTCAAAGTTTAAAAAACTGAGAACCCAGATACTGAGAGACTAACACCATAGACCATGTAGGATGTGCCATACTTTCTAAGTATTATCTCCTCCGTGAGATGGAGGGCCCTTTCTTTGCTCACCCAGTACCTTCTGTACCTGAAAAAAAATCATTTTTTCCTTCTCCCTAGGTGTCTTAAAAGATAGGATTCTCATGGTCTGGGGACACCTTGGATTTGGCAGGCATAGAAAAAAATATATTCAGAGTTGCTACATTACAATTAAAACAAGCTTTTAAGGGTGGACGTAGGTATCTAATAACCACTTTTCACATAACTTTTTATAGTGACGATGCAAACTGATTTCTATAAAATATATTTTAAAAATTTAAGAAACTCATTCATAATTTGAGAACTACTGAACTGGTTTTTATTGCTTTATTTGCCTATATAAAGCACATATCTGTAAACAGTATTTGAATCAGTGGTAAATTGAGATAAGAGGGGAGTGTTGCCCAGAAAGGAGTATTTTGAAATTTCTATAGCAGCAGTTAAGAAGGTAAATAATATTGAGTTTTTTCAGATGTCTCTTAACAATTTGAAAATAATGTTATTCTTCAAGTCTCTTTATTTTCAAAAATTGTTGGTAACTTTATGGATGATTTGTTTGAAGGGCAGAAGGCAGAGGAATGAAGTATAATTCTTTACTGAAATTGTGTGGCTATGATACGTATATTTGTGGCAACAGTCAAATTCCTGTGACACTGCAGCAGAAGGCAACCTAATGAATTCAAGAAGTTGTGGAAGAGGCAAGACAGTAAATGAGTCCAAAGCAAGGAGAGGTGAAGATAGTAAGACTTAGTTTATAAGCCCAGTTCAGAATTTGTAGGATAAATTTGGCAAATTTTCTAAAAAGTAAGTAGAGATGAATATTGAAGCCTAGAAGTATCTCTGACATATGAATAAAGATTAGATTAATTTTAGGGGGGAAAAGGGGTTTTGTTTTAAGAAAATGCCACATAGAGACATAATTAATTGCTGACATATTAAAGGGGGATACTACTGTTTAAAAAAAAGTCAGATAGAAAGAATTAATGGCAGATTAATTTCCTCAATTCAGTGATTCCAGAAAAGATTTGGATCATAAAAGCATGAAGGCAATTTGGCATTCTATTGCAATTATTTGCCAAGCTAGCCTTCTAATATATTTTAGACTACATCCCAGTACACCCTAAATTACAATTCAAAAAATTTTCTCCTCTGGTAGGACATACTTTTCATTAACAGATCATTTGTTATGATTAATAACATAACCCTGTTCTTTTATATAGGATTTTGTGGTTAAAATTACCTGTATCTACATTGGCAAAGCATTATTAGCATGGGTTATAACATATCTTGGGATTTGATTCTTGGATATTTGAGGGGTTACCTTCATTAAAAACTTTTTTTAACTGCCATGATTATTTTAATTACCTAATCGTAATGTTTTTTATTTTGAGTAAAATATGTCAAACTTTAGTTGTGCCATGTTTTTCTACTAAAGTAGAAACTATATCAAAAATATAGAGAATTATTAAAATAATCCAGATGGTCTGGCAGATTGCAATTGTCAGTATAAACATTCTTTTAAATATAATTTTTATCAAATATGCATAAAATACTGTGAATTTAATATGGAGAGTAAAGCAAGTTAGGTATATACAGTAGCTGATTTTTGTATTCCATTGTGGATTTTTTTCCTTTGAGAGTTTGTAAATAACTTTTATGAAGGGACCTGAGTAAAAGGTCTTGAGGGAAAATTTGTGGAACTAGAAAAATAACAGAACCAGAAGTCAGCCTAGCTATTAATTCTAATGAAGTTGGAATTCCAAATATATTTTTCATACTAGAATTTTGTTGTAAGTAATACTTGACGCATGCAAGGCAAAAAGTAAAACATTTTGGATTAAAGGAGACTAAAGAGAAATGACAACTAAATGTGATGTGTGATCCTTGATTCAAGGTTCCTAGATCAAAAAAAAATTTTTTTTAAACCATAAAGGATATTACTGGGACAATCAGGGAAATTTGTATATGGATTGTACATTAGATACTATTATATTCATGTTAAATTTCTTGGGTAGGATAATGATAATATGGTCATGTAAGAAACTATTCTTTCTTCTTAGGAAATGCTTGGTTAAATGTTTAGAGATGATATAATGCAGTCTGCAACATACTTTTAAATGGTTCAGCATGATATATAGGTGTCTGTTGTACTATTTTTGCAACTTTTCTGTTGGTTTAAAATATCTTAAAATAAAAAGTTGGGAGAAATATTACATGAAATTTGTAATAATCCAACATTGGCAGGAACTTGTTAAATTGTTGTGATAGTGTTTAATTCAATTTAAATGGATTGTATTTACTGTTTAAATATAATAATCAAGTCCCAACTTTGTAGGCCCAGCCTCAGTCTTGAAGGGACTAGAAAGCATGTTTTTTGGAGAGTGGTTAAAGTAATTGGGAACAGTTAGCCTAGGTTTGACATCTCTTTTCAAATGCTTGTAGAACTAGCAGATGTAAGAGTGATTGAGCACATGCATATGGCTTCAGAGCTAGACTCTCCATTATGGTAGCCGCTAGCCACATGTAGCTATTGAGCACTTGAAATGTAGCTAGTCAGAATTGAGATGTGCTGTAAATGTGAAATACAGACCAAATTAAGTATGGTTAATTATGATAAATGCATACTAAGTTTAAAAACTTAGTATAAAAAATATGAAATATCTCATTACATGTTGGAATGATAATTATTTGGATATATTGAGTTAAATAAAATATATTTATTAAAATTAGTTTCACTTGTTTCTTTTAGCTTTTTAAATGTTCTGGTAACAACATTAAAAATTTACCCAGTGGCTAGTATTTTATTGCTATTGCACAGCACTGCCCTAGAGGGCTGAAATTGGTAGCTTTTATATAAAGTTAGATTTCAACTTTTCATGAAAAGGAACTTTATAGCAGTTAATGACCACCTGAAAATGGAATGGATTGCCTTGGGAATTTGTATGTTTTCTGCTATTTAAAAGTGCTCAAATGCTTGAAGGGAATATTTTAGAGTTTATTCAAGAATGAGGAAAGGATGCAGGTTTAGATTAGATAAATCCTGAGGTTATTTCAGTACTACATTTCCCACCTTCATCCCTGTGATTGTAATATGTTACACCTCCATTGAAAATTTCTGATCTAATGATGAGGTAAGACGTTTAAAAATAACTAATGATGAAGAGCAATAAATAAAAACTCTGTTTGGTATGTAGATTGTTGGTGTTATAGGAACTCAGAGGAAGGAGAAATGACTTTCATCTGAGAGTAAAGATTGGAAGTTTTGAACAGGGCTCTAAATAAGAATAGGATTTAAATAAGCAAAATGTGATTAGGAGAAGAACATTCCAGGGTAGAATAAACAGGTAAAAAAAAAGAAAAGTGACAGGGAAGCTCAAGATGCACCGGTTTAGGAGACAGAGAATCTAAGCTTGGCTAGAGTGGAGGCTATGTTGAAGAATTTATGATCTATTATAAATTCACGGGGTTTTTCTTTCCAGAAAAAAATATTATCCCTCAAAAAAGAAAAAGGTGTGTTCAAGGATGTATTCAAGGATATATACAAAAGATGCATACACTCAAGACCTTATAAAATCTGTTTTTAAGGTGTCTGCTTAATTATTTTATTTTATCCTACGAAGTACCACTTGGGGAAGACACGTTAACCTAAAGTGGCCATAAGCAGTGTTAATGCTGGATAATTACAGAGGTGATCAGATGAGTGTATAAAATAGAAGGCAAAAAAATTTTACAAAGATTTAGTAATTTTCTATGAAAGAATGATCCTACAATTGCAAGGGTTAGATGTCACTGAACAAGCCTTTTAAACATCATTTTAAAAAACAGTGCACTAGTTATGTTGTGGAGATCATGAATATACACCTAAAGGACCAATGGGTGGTGGACAGGTGGAATGACAGTGTTGTAAGGTTAGAGAATTAGGCTTGTAAATGAGATAATATTTCTAGTGACTCCCATAAAATGTAGATTAGAAATATGCTGTGTTTCATTCAGCTTAGGGGTGAAAAGGTGATGCTCTGAAAAACCATGGTAAATGATTCTAAAGGTCTTGGTCATGATGAAACATTGGAGGAGTATAAAATAAAATTTTTTCAGAAAATGAGTGGAAGGGAAATAATATTTCTAAATTATGTTTGCATATGTTTTGTAAATATGTAGTTTTTACTACATAATTAAATATAAGTAGTCATTAGACAGTTTTATTTACAAGTGTAAAGTCTGTAAGATTTTTGTTTTGTTTTTTATCTTCTCATTGGGATATGTGAAATCCAGAGTGACCTTGTATTCAGCATGTATGATGATGAGTAATAATGGATATCATATATTTAATTCTAACTGGATGAAGTGTACAAAGTGCTTCACATTTATTAACTCATTTATTTCTCACAAAAACCCTTTGGAGGAGGTGATAGTCTCATTTTGCAGTTTAGAAAACTCAGTCACATAGCTAGTGTCAGAACCAGAATTTGAATCTATGTATATCTGATTCCAAACCACATTTTCTTAACCCCTGCTATAATGCCTAACTTTTGAGAATAAATCTTCTCATTGAGCTAATACCAAATGATAGCAATGATCCATTATCTTGGTTAAGTGTACTGGTTATGATAATTCAAAGTATAGTTAGTGCCAACATATATTTTTCTTGTTTATTTTTGTCAACAGTTTTTGCCTGTGTACATGCACATTCGGGTTCTGGTTGCAGCATATCTATTTCAGACAGGGTATGGGCATTTCTCATACTTTTGGATCAAAGGAGACTTTGGAATCCATAGAGTATGTCAGGTAGGATTGCATTCAATTACTTTCTTTTTCTTTCATTTCAACATGCTTTTGTGCCTAACGGTTGAGAAAATATAAATATGGTCATTATAGAGCCATGAATAATTTGAATTTATCAAATAGCACTTTAAAGTTGTGTTATTTAATTTGAGATGAATAATTTTGAGCTAAATAATTTGAGATAAATAATTTATTACTGAGGGAAGGGAAAATATAATTTAGATGAATGTATAATTAAAGCACTGGTACACAAGGGACAACATTGCTGATTCACTTTAGTTTTGTAGAGATGTACAGTTATCTGGGATTATTAGAATATGCTATGTTTTCTCTCTCAAAGAAGAGGATTAATATTAAGTTTCTACCTTGTGCTAGGCAGTTTCGGAACATTATTTTATTTACCCATCATTACAACCTTGAGCTGTGCTTCATTTGACAGACAAGGACACTGAGGTTCAGAGAGGTTAAATAATTTGCCTACAGTCACATAGTAAGTGATGCAGCTCTAATATCAATCTGCTCAAATTCTCTGTTCTTTGAATGATATCACACTGTCTGAAATGACTGTTACAAAAGTCCCAAAGACACTTTTTAATTTGAGTAATATTATTTTGTATTTATGCCAACTCTCAATTTAATCCCAAATGGGGTAAAATCAACATCAAACTGAGATGAAATGGACACTCTTTTGTTGAGGTAATCTAATCTGTTTATAAACTATAGCCCTAGGAAGGAGGTTTATGATTCTTTTTCTACACTTAACAACATGGTAATTATAGCCAGAGGTCAGCTCAAGCTGGTGCTTTGCTGGGATTTAGTTAATATAATGATGAATAAATATTTTATGTTCAACTCTTTACAGTGATTGTAGAAAAAATATAATTTTAGGGATTAGTAAAATATACTTTTACAGTTATTATTGTAGTCTTAAACATTTATACTCTGTCAGAAAGAATCTGTCTTTGCTCCTCATGCATACTTGGAATGAAAATGATTTTCTTTTCCTTTTTAATAGGTCTTATTTCGTCTCAATTTCCTGGTAGTGGTGTTATGTATAGTAATGGATCAGCCTTATCAATTCTATTACTTTGTCCCCTTGGTCACTGTATGGTTCGTGGTCATATATATTACTTTAGCACTATGGCCACAAATAATCCAAAAAAAAGCAAACGGTAAATATACTCTCTTACTAATGTTAATATTCTTTCGATGTACTGAGTTGCTAAAGGCTATTATTTTTATTGAGACATGTAGACAGTTTAAATTTATGTGTAGTATTGACATTTTGAAATTTTGTTCTTAAACTATGTTCTAAAATGTTACAGTTAAGTAGTTCAAGTATTTAACAGTGCAGAATAATAGTGTGTATTTATATTATGTTGTGTTTTCTCTTTTTTAACTTTAAATTTTTCAAAGCCATTTTACATATTAACTAATGCAACAGTTTCAAACTGTCTTGCACAGAGCCAGAATGGAGAGAGCTAGGAGAGAGAAGGGAAAGCTAAATAGGGCTTTAGGCCCCTACATCCTGCTTCCATCTTGGCAGCTCTGCTTTATCTGATTTCTTATATATATCGAAATTTTGAGTAAACATTCATCTGCAAAAAGGATTTTATGTCAAACAAGTCTGAAAAGCACTAATATAATTTATCTTCTAGACAACTCTTTAAGCAGTTATTATCAACCTGTTTTACATATAAGAAAACCTAAGTGCTCAAAACGTTGTCATCTTCGGATTTTACATAGCCAGTTACTGATAATCTTCAAAGTGAGGCCACAGTCATTTATCTTTATGCTTTTTCCCCTCAAGATCATATCACTAAAATTAAAGCTTCCCTTTTTTGGAAGAATAGAAGTTTTTATTTTTAATAATGTATTTAACTTTTAACTCTTTCAACCAAATATTTCAGGATATTAGAGTTAGATATTAACTCTACCTATTTTAGGATAGAGTTGAGTTCCAGCCCTTAAAGTCCATTAGTGTCCTTGGACAGCCTCTGTAGTTTAATTCCTCAACACAAACCCAGCATATTAATCAAATGAATAATCAATATGTATAAACTGTGAACATATAACTTAAAATATGCATATGTTAAAGTAAATCATGGTTAAATTCTAGTCCATTAGGGAGTTATTAAGCTCTCTCCCTAGAACTTTAATGTTTAAGCTGTGTTACCTAAGTTGTATTCAACACGAGTGTTTGTTAGAATTACATTGAACATATTGTTCTAAATTTTGTTGTAACTTTCAATAATGAATAGGCGTAATTGAATCCAGGAGGTATTTTCAGATATATTTGTAGTCATTGAACCGCAGGTATATAGGGTATCAGGCGTATGTTGTAGCTTCATTATTCCTAGCAAGGGTCCTCTATCTTTTTTTCCTTTTTGTCCTACTTGTAACTTATACTACTTTAGATATATTTTGTGTATCCTGTAGACAGCCTTAAATTATTTTAAGAACATGCAGATTATTAATACATTAGAGTATTAATACATTAAATAGAGAGTATTTAATATGTTTTCTAATGTAAATTTACATTTCTTAGTAAATGAAATATTTTCTCTCATAGGAAATTGTCTCTGGCATTTTGGCTTACTGTTGAAACTAGCCTTCTTGCTGTTATGTATATGTTTTTTGGCATATTCTCAGGTTTGTACAGTCTTTTTGGTTTATATTTTATTCTCTTTTATTTTAAAGTTCAAGTCTATTAAAGTATGTGAGAAGAGTCAGAGCTTTTTTCTAGCTTCATTTTTTAATGACTGTAATAAAAGTGTCACTCTGTAGTTGACTACTCAGTGTAGTTCTTCTGAGACCTATCTACTTTTGTTACCACTGTTTTTGTTGTAAGAGCAATTTAAAGCTCTTCCTCTGGCAATTGTTCAAAATCCATTTTACTTGACTTTGATCAATCAAACGTTTATTGAATGCCTCTTACAAGACACTACTCTAAGTGGAGATCAAAATTCTCTTGACAGAATTTGCGACTTGGTTTTTGCATTATTCATTGCTTCAAAGTGTTACTTGATTTTTCCATAACTTCAAAGAGTAAAATTTTGGCAGTTAGTAAAACCAACTTAGCAGCAAAGAGGTTTGTGTATATGTAGTATGTTTAATTTAATAAAATTTTTTATCATTTTCTTATCTCTAACCTTTTATCCCCCTATTATGATGATTGAGATTTTCTCAGCTAGTTTAGCAGGGTGGCAGACTGCTACCTGCTGGTCAGTCCATCAGGCAGACATATTATTTGGGCAGCATGATATTTACAACAAATTTTTTAATTTAAATGCCTATAGTAGTGACATATTCTGCAGTTTACTTCCATCTCCAACACTCTCTGTCTTGTACCTGGCTGCGTCAGGTGCAAAGGCCATATAAGCATTGTGTGTGTGTGTGTGTATGTGTGTGTGTAATCCTATAAAGCTGTTTTTTGGTTTGTTTTGTAGGCTTTCATACTTATTTTCATACTTAGAAATAAAGCATTTATATAATTCTGCCTGACCTCCAATGTTTTTTGCAGGAGATATATAAAATAATAAGGAAACAATAGGCAAATATAAAAAGAAATAGCCAGACAACTGCAGGGACTGCTTGACAATTATTCATTACAATTCCTAACACTGTGGTGCATCTGAGGGAGAGAAAGGAAGGCAGACCAGAGGTTCAATAGAGGGACTAAGAAGGTTTCCCCAGCTTTGGATCAGTGTCAACCACTGAACAAGGGAAAACATAGCCCAGTATAGCCCACTGTCTTTCACAAATGGCTGCTTAATAAATACTTTTGTTTATTGATCACATAAGAAATAAATTTTTAATCAGAAATAAAATTTTAAATTATAAGTACATCATATATATCACATATATATGATCTATAAGACCATATATCTCATATATACCTATTATATCATGTTTTTATATTTCATATCAATGTGTATATATATGATCTACAAGTACTTTATATTGCAACCCTTGATAAGAATCATCCTTAGTTTTCTGAGGCATAGATTTCGATAGAATCTATTTTTAATAAGTTATAAGCATTTTAAATTCTGTGCTTAAATAGAGAATATTACATTTTATTAAAATAATAAAGTTCTTCTGACATAAGCATTCAGCATTACCTAAAATATAATACTATTTTCATATTTTTCTTGTTTTTAATAGGCTTTTTAAAAATTGTAATGTTACATTTTTTATGCTGTGGCGTTAGGTCTAATAATGGAACTTTCCTTAATAGAGTTTGTCGTCATTCTTTAGTCTGGAAATTGAGGTTTTTGTTCTCTTCTTTGAAAGACTTCATTAATGTGCAGGAATGTACCCAAGACTTCTGCCCCTTCATTCCCAGATTTTCCAGGCTGTCAGATTAATAAGAGGGTACCATTCACTAACTTGACCAGAGTAAAATTGTAAACTCTGTTTCAAAAGCTAGTAATGGCATTTGGCTATGGTTGATTAAGTAAGATGAGCTAATTCAGAGGATTCTTTTAACTCAAATGGTTAATTGTAGATTATTAAGGACATTTAGAGAAAGAAAAACTATATTTTAACCTTAACCATCGTTCTTTAGGGTATTGATATCATATTGCCTGAAGTCCTCTGTATTTCTGTGTTTTAATCAGTAAATATTAGCTGTTTTGTTTACTAGATTAAAAACCTTAAATGGAATAATCTTCTAATTACCAGCTTGTTTTTTTTTTTTAATTTTGCAGTCTCAGTAGCCTTTCATGTGCATTGAAAGTAAGTTAACAAAAAAGTTTTAAGTCTCTTTATTAGCCATTAGTAAAATTAATTTATTTTCAAATGAATTTCAAATGAAGTGATATTCTCAAATGAAATAAACAGAATTTTAAAATTGTGGATGACCCTTATATAATCCTAACCTTAGAAATCTACAATTTATAATAGAACTGCAAAGTGAGTATTGACTTGTACCATCTTAATTTATTTTCTGGGTTCCTTTTCTCAGGGTGCATTTGAGAAGATCTTTTCTCTTTGGCCATTGTCCAAGTGTTTTGAACTGAAAGGGAATGTATATGAATGGTGGTTCAGATGGAGGTTAGACCGTTATGTATGTATTTATCTTGTGATCTTTTGCCATTTCAAATTATACTCTAAAAAAATTATTTGGAAAATTTTAATCTATTTTTATTTAGTTTTAGAATAAAGAAACATGTTGATTTGATAAATCAAAGCAGTCTTGCCCTCCCTTTTTATAGCAGAGAAAGGGTATGTGCATGGGTGTGTATATCAGCAGGAAAATACTGTAAAAATGTTGTCTATCAAGTGGCCTTTGTTTGAGTCATAATTTTGACTTATACTGGTCTTTCGTATGTATATGTTTCAGCCATTCAACACAATATTTATTAAGCCCCAATATATGCTCTACATGTTGGTGTTGTGGGGGATTTATTAGAGAAAGAAGACATACCACCAGACTTCTAAGCCTTACAATCTTGTTTAAAACCCAGGATTACTACTTGTAATTGAGTACTAAACTATGCAGTGTGGATTTTGTGGTAGAAGTGTGTAAAGAAGGGAGAGCAGTGTCATGGATGATTCCATGAATTTAATCTTGAAGGATGGTTAAGATTCAATTGGCCAAGAAAATGTAAAACATCTAGCACAGCATTTGGAAAATAATAGACACTGAATAAATATTAATTACCCATCTTCACTGTTTGTCTTTTTCCTTCAATCATACAGTCATCTCTATTTTCATTCAACAGATATTTTCTTGGTGCCTATTCTGTGACATTCCAGATTTCCAATACTTGTTCACTGTCCAATGTAGTACATTGCATTTCAAAACCACGTATGAATATGTGGAAGACAAACAAACAAACACATAGATACAGAGAACAGATTGGTGGTTACCAGAGGGAAAGAGGAGTGGGGGGAGGGTGAGAGAGGTGAAGGGGCACTTTTGTATGGTGATGGATGGCAACTAGAGTTTGGTGGTGAACACGATGTAGTCTATACACAAATTGAAATATAAGGATGTACACCTGAAATTTATATAATGTTATGAACCAATGTGACCTCAATAAAAAATAATAAAATTTAAAAACATATATGAATAAAAAGCTTTGCTCAAATCTTGACATCAAATAATTTTCAATTCTCAACTTTCTCTGAGCAGTCTACTATGATATGATAGCTTACGTTAAGTCTTGGTTTAAAAAAGAAAGCTTGTGCGCTTTCTGGTCCACCATATTTTTTTTCATTCTCACGTGCATATACTCCTTTTTAAAAGTATGATCTTGGTGGTGTTCTTGTTGTTTGTTTTATTTGATTGAAAATACCGATATAAAATGTGTTTTATCCCGGTTGAGTGCATTTAAATTTTATCATGTGCCTTCAAAATAGTTTTTATCATTATTGTCAAATTGTCTTTATTTCTTTACTTACTGTTGAAACTGCTCAAAATGAATGAGCTCATCTCATATTGTTGCGAGAGATGTTTGCTTGTCTATTGCTGATTAATTTCTAACAATCATTGACTTTGTTTCATTGCTTGAAGTTTAAGTCCTTTATAGAAACTTCAAACCTTTAAGGTTGTAACCTACTTACTTTTATGCATGTTGTCCTCATTTACCAAATATTTTTACTATTTATTGAAAAGTAGCTGTTTAAAACAAATTTTCTCTCTTTATTTTCCAGGTAGTCTTTCATGGAATGTTGTTTGCTTTCATTTATCTGGCTTTACAGAAGCGTCAAGTACTTTCTGAAGGAAAGGGAGAGCCTCTTTTTTCAAACAAAATTTCAAATTTTCTATTGTTTATTTCAGTAGTTTCTTTCTTGGTAAGTTTCAAAGTGTAATCTAGTTTTCCAAATCCTAATGGTATAGACTTTTAAAATAGTTTTTCTCTTTATTTCTTAATTGAACATAAATTCTAAGGAGAGTACATATGTAAGATAAACATGAAGAACAGCTGAGAGCTCAGTGAAATAGGAATTTTAAAAGTTGTAATAAATTTGGGGGAAAATGTAATCTGACAGGAAGAGCCATCACCACCTTATGATCACTATTTCCAGAAGAGCAGACCTATGCTCCTCTCTCTCTTTGCTTTCCAATATTTGGGCGTTGAGCACACCAGAACAAGTGATGAGCAAATCTGGGCAGTTTTTACTGAAGCTTTTTGAATAACACAATGAAGTGTAATATTTTAAATAAAGAAAACCGTTTAAAAAAATTCTGAGAATGCTGCCTCTTTAAGGCATAACTATTTTTGTGCACTGACCCATATATTTTTTGTTTTAGACCTATTCTATCTGGGCTAGCAGTTGTAAAAACAAAGCAGAATGCAATGAACTTCACCCATCTGTTTCTGTGGTACAGGTAATTATCTTGATTTAGAGAAATTTTTTTCTTTTTAATTCTTGATAAGAACACAGTCTATAGAGGCAGAGAAATTTGAGATCAAACTGTATAAAAGGTAGGTATATTGTTTAATCTTTCTAAGCCCTGCCCTCCTCTATTGTAACAGGGATATTAAAATATCTTTTAAAGGTTTGTTATTTTAAGTGTATGGAAATGATCAGTATTTGTCATTTAATAGGCATTTAGAAAAATGTTAATTCTCATATTTGCTTTTTTATTCAAATTTTTTCATTTATTTACTTAATCATAGTTATTAATGATCTACTATGTGTTAAGCACCATGCCACATATAAGAGGTTCATTGTTAAACAAGATGCAGTTCCTGCCCTCACAGAACTTACAGTCTAATAGAGATGTGTATCAATAAACATTCATTCATTCATTTAACAGTTTTGTTTATTCATTTAACAAATATTTGATACCTACTTTATGCTAGATATTATTCTAGGGGATACAATGGTAACCAAATCAGACATAATTCCTACCCTCACAGACCCTGCGTTCTTCTATTACAGATAATAATCATATAATCACCACATAATTATAAATAGAAGCATGTGATGTTACAAGAGACTGTAATAAGATATGACTTAGTTGGAGTTAGAGAGAGGGTGGTGAGGAGCCAGAGATGATTTCGCTGAGAAAATTAAGCTGAGAATGGAAGGATGAAGGCAGGCAGCGAGAACTTAGGGCCTGTGGTGGAAAGGAGCATATTCACATTCAGGGAACTTAAAGAAGGCTATTGGGGCTGGAGCTGAGAGAGCCAGGTCTGGGAGGTGTGTGGCAGTGACTGGCAGGTGGGCAGAGGCTAGGAGCAACTCAGATCAGATTTACATTTTGCAAAGATACCTCTGGTTGCAGGTAATCATAGGGCATTGTGATTAGTGTGGTGATGGTTAAATACAGGGCACTCTGGAAACACATGGGACTTCTTCCTAACCCATCTTGATATAAGAGCAGGGTTCTTGGAGAAAGTGTCTAACCTGACTTAGCTTAGAGGCCTGAAAAATGAGTAGTCCAGCAAAGAGGAGCAGGAAGAATTTCTGGAGGATCTTCTCTTAGGTCTTGAGTTCTCTTCATTGCAAGAATTATTTTATTCCTCTTAAACCTCTATATAGTCAATAGAACCCAGCATGTGATAGACTCTCCAAACACAATTGATAATGAAATTTTAAACATTATACTATATTCATATAACATTTTCCTGACTTCTACAAACAACAGTAGTGTTGACCAATAACTCTTTGTATATCATATCTGATATCATTCTGTAACTCATATGATGGAAGGGAGGTGTTACCACTCACGGTGCACCAATATGGAACAGTACAAGGGGAGCTAAGGGAGATAGTGACAGCACATAAAATAACACTAACATAAGCGCTCCTGAACCTCATCACCTTCCCTTCCAGTCACTACCCTCAACATACCTGTATTTCCTTAGTTACTTTTTTGTGAAGGCCTCAGCTTCTCCATTCCAGAGTGAAAGAATGGACTGAGAGCAAAAATTGAAGCAAGTACATACAAATTTTATTGGCTGCTACTACTTTTCAAAGGCACTTGTCCCTCATTTAAAAATCGGAGAGCTCCAGGTAGCCTCATATGTTAACAGGTTACATCCTTATCCTTATTGCATTTCATTCTTCCTTTCAGATGCCAACAGATGATGTAGGTGTGGGGGGGGTGTAAAGCATATTGTGATTATACAAATGTACTTATATCTCATTATATTGTATATAGTTATATATCCTTAGAATACTTATCTGAGGGGGCTTCTTTAAGATTTTAAACATGTACAAGATTCCTAGTGTCCTGTTAGAAAGTATTTTCTCAGCCTGACCCAGCAGAAGGCTTATGCATCAATCCTTGAATCCTGACCTTTTGGTTTTCTCCATCAGTCAAGATAGAAATTTCTAGAAGGGCTTGCTATAGAACAGCATACAGGTGATTAACCATAAATAATGTATATTAAGTGCTTAGCACAGTACCCAGCAAGTTATAAATGTTGAAGAAATTTTAAGTATTATTATTTCTATATCAAGCTAATAAGAATGTCTGTCTCCCCAGACCCCAGTTGCCTTCTCCATGGTTATTATTTCTTTGATTTCTACTCCCCTAATCACATTGTTTACTAAGTGTATTAGAAACACAAGACTTGAATATGCTAAAGAAATAAATACACACTGGGAAATGGTAGATTAAAGGTGGAAAGAAGGAAAGTGATTTGCTTAAGACTATTCCTGGATTTTCTGATGCTCAGGCTAGTGATTTGTATGTATATGTATCATTCTTTCTAGCATTTTATAGTTCATGCAATACTTTAATTATAATAACTCATTAAATGGTTTTATGTTTAAGAACTTTATTTAGGTTTCACCTTTATGATTTTTACCAGTTATGTATACCACCTGTACTATTACCTAATGTGTTTCTTTAAATGACTTACAATGTATGCTATAAGTACCTCATATACGTTTTCTCATTTACCATTCATATCAACCTTTCAAAGTAAATCTTATCCCTATTTGTGTGGATGAGGAAACAGACCTAAAGGAGTGAAGTACCTTGCTGAAAGTCCCAGAACAAATACAAGGCAAAGGCCAGATTCAGACTTGAGTCTCTTTGATGCTATTGCCCATGAGGATCACTCCACTTAATTTACCTGAGTAGTTCACTTTGGTTCCTTTTCCCCAATGGTAGAGTTATCCACATATCTCCTATTTCCTCATCTTTATGCATCCCAGAGACCTCTTCCTAGAGCTTTTGACAGTATGCCCAGAGCGATCAACACTGAACATGGGATTTTTCTCTGAAGAGTAAATAGATTTTTCAATCCTTTTATGAGAGACAGTTTTTTAAAGGTATTTGTGAAAGTGGAAACACTTTTTTCTTTACAATTTCTTGCTTCTTTATAAGGAGAGTGGATTCTAAGGAGAGTTCTTTGCTTGATAAACTAGTTACTGGATGTGACACTGAATTGGAGGTTTAGAAAATTCAAGATTGTTCCACCTGGTGCAAAAGGATGGGGGAGAGAGGTAGAGGCCAGGAGCCCAAAAGCTGGTGATTCTTTTGGAGGAGAAAAGATCCAGAGGGAAAAATATATTACATGTGAATGCAGTTCAAGACATTATTTCCCTGGCCATGCCGAGCAAACATGAGGACATCTTACAAGTCATGCCATTTCCCATATTTACATGGCTGTCAGTGGAAGGAGGCTTTTGAAGAGGACAAAAAGAGGGAGGGTGGCTGCCAACCAGGCAAATGCTTTATGGAAGAAGCAAAATTGTATTATCATGGGATTTTGCCACATAAATGTGATATCATTTTTTTCTCGGCAGAGGGCCTCAAGGTGGCTTTATATTTTTTCCAGTATACGTAAAATAAAACTATTCAGCCATGTACTACCTAAAATCTCCACTGGTATGCAGTATACAGACCATATATTGAGAAATCCAGTTTGGGTAGACTCTAGAACAAAATTAACTTGCTAATACTTTATCAATTGAGAAGAACCATTGTGTATGTATTCAGTTCAAAAACATAATGAAGTTATCACTTGAGGAAAGCAAAATGTTTTTAATGAACAGATTATTAATATTTGCCTTTGTGGGCTTTTTTTAGATTTTAGCCTTCATCCTAATAAGGAATATCCCTGGATGTGCCCGTTCAGTTTATAGTTCATTTTTTGCTTGGTTTGGAAAAATTTCATTAGAGGTTGGTACATTAATATTTTGCTCTGTCTTACACAGCCAAGTGTTATATGCATGTGTATGTATGTATACATACCTATATATATATATATATGAGTTTGTAAATCTGACATACTTTTTTTTAAACCAAAGCTATGTTATTTATGGAATTACAGGGGAAAAAACTCGGAACTTTGAACAGCAGCAAAGTATTGTAGAATGTTTTTAAAGCTTTATTTAAATGACTAGACATAGATGACTTTCAAATATTTTTTATATTATCTTAAGCTTTCAAGCACAACCAAGATGCTGAGGTCAAGAGAGAAAAAAATTAAATAGATATAAATGCAATTTATAAATAGATGTAAATCAAGTTAAGGGGATTTTGATTTGTTGTTCATCTCTATAATTAAATATTATATTACTGGAATTTAGTTTATGCGTATCGTAATAAAATGCACCCTCATGACTGGAAATTTGGGGAAAATTTTTAAACTCATTACCTTTTGCATGCAATACCTAATCTGAAATTATTTACAAAATCAGCTTAAAAGTTGGTTTTGAAATACTTTGAATATTCTGAGATTTATTACTTGAAATAGAACATTTTAAAACAGTAGAATTCATATTGTAATCATATAAGATGCATTTTAGGGTATAAGATGTATTAAGTTGTCTTTAAAATAGAGAAAATAAATTTCTCTTTGAGTTCTTGAATAAATATTCTATTATTTTAAGTCTCATTTATAAGAGAGATTGTATAGAATTTAGAATTCTTGATCATGAATGACTCACGAAGTCATTCAGTAGACAAAAGAATGTTTATTTTCCCAGCCTCTTAATATTTGGAGCATGAGAGTTTTAATTAACTTTAATTGAATGAATTTGCAATTTGGTGTCTCTATCAAAAATATAGAAATTTCGTAGTTCTCATATTTGTTAAAGTAGCTTAAGCATTGTCCTACTTTTTGATATTTTGAATTTGATGAAAGAACCACATTTGTAATCACAGTCAAAAGTAGTAGTGGTGTCATCTAATATGTATACCACTAGAAGTTGAAATACTTTTTAGAAACATGCAAATGCAGTTCAGGACATTGGTCTGGCCATGCAGAGCAGACGTCTTAAAAACTATGCCATTTCCCACTCACATATACACATACATAAGTATATTCACAAATAGGTACAGTACACACATATGTATACATATATGTATATAGACACACACACACATAAGAATTCTTTATTTGGGATCCGAATACCAGAGTCCAGATATTAGTGTCAGCCATCTTCTATGTCATGCAAAGAAATGCTTTTAAAGTTAGAAGGTTCCTGTGGTTCATTTCATGGGGACTTTGAAGCAGTACTTCAGCAAGTAGTTCTGGAGAGTAGACTACAATAGACTTTTTAGGGCCAATAGTGAAACAGAATTAAATGGTTTTGGAAAAGCCTTCTAACGTAATTATGCTATCATATGTTTAAATTAGGAGAAACTGTGATGTATTCATGGACCCTCTGTACATATCTAACTTTAAATATTTTTCTTTACAGCTATTTATTTGCCAGTATCACATATGGCTGGCAGCAGACACAAGGGGTATCTTGGTACTCATACCTGGAAACCCTATGCTCAACATCATTGTCAGCACTTTCATATTTGTTTGTGTGGCACACGAAATTTCTCAGATCACTAATGATCTTACACAGATTATTATTCCTAAAGATAACTCGTCTCTGTTGAAAAGGTTGGCATGTATAGCTGCATTTTTCTGTGGACTCCTCATCTTATCATCCATTCAAGATAAATCAAGACATTAGGTTTCTAAAATCCTAAAAAACTTAAACTCTTCAGGCTAACTTTGTGTCTACCTAGAGGAGAAAAGCATCTATCTGGAGATATAAATGTATTTGTAAGTAAAAATTTGTGTGGCAAGAGGACAGCTGAGTGACATCTGTTGAACATATGTAGTTGTATATAATGGAAATGTACATATCCAATGTGAAATACTGAAAAAAATTGATGAAGCAGAGTGCATTGTATAGGACTGCATGTGAAGAGTCTTTTCTACTGGATCTGTATTTCCATTTATAAATGATTTTAAGTTAACATATGAAGGCAGGGAAATAATTACCCTTCCAGTAAAAAATACAAATAATTTAATTAGCTTAGTGACACCACTGAGTGTTTTGATATTTACTAAATTTGTGGTAATAAGATTGTCTACACCTGTATTCATCACGGAACTTCCTGCTTCATTGAAAGCTTTCTTACTCAAGAATGACTGCAGTATTGTTTTCTTATCATATGTGCAATGATGTGGAGTGATAAACAGTATGCCTTTAATTTATATGTGTTCATGTTCTGATGTTGTATATTTCCTGACATGATTCTTCTTCCTAACTGTGGTTTTCAGGTATACTAGCCTAAATCTTTGTACACTTTGTCTCACAGAGTTGTTGTAGGCTCCATGACAGGGTTTTGTCATTGTTGATGCTTCTTTATATAAAAAGGCCAAATTTTCTTTCCCGTCCAAACATTCACCAGTTTCCTTTCCTTAAGCTATACTAGTGTAATACCAGTTTCCCTGTGGATCCGTTTAATATGTTTTCCCTCAACTAATTAATTTTTGTATATTATTTCCAATGTTTGGAAAACTTTATAACCATTTTGGTATTTCCTATTATTCCCTTCTATTTTTAAAAAAATATTTACCAATCTAAATTTGTGCAGAGTAGTCAAGATTCAAGTTGTTATGATTGAGATGTATAAGTAAGTAGAATTTTAAGTAAAGCAGTGACTTTGGGCAATGTATGTTTTTGGTTTTGTTTTGTTTTGTTACAAGCTAACTGTTAGAGGTGTAAGTTTATTTATGTGTTGTACATATTTGATTATGAATTTTAATGTTTCAAAGATTGCACTTGTTTGCTCTTACTATGTGTGGGGTAAAATGTATTTTCTGTTCGTGGTATATGAAAATATGGAGTAATTTAAACAGTAAATAAACGTTCTGTGGATGCTTATTTTTGTATTGGCAAAGTATCAATTAAATTATATGTGTTCTTTTTTAAAAAAGCTGGATCCATTAATGATTGGTTCAAATTTCTAATTCATTTTCTCAGCTTAAATTTAACTTTTTCAAACTTTTAGTCCACAGGGGTAGGTCAATGTGATAGTTGAATAAGGACTAATTTAGTTACCAGAGCTTTGGAGGATAATCTACTCTTTCTACCTAGGAAGTTTAAGCATTATGGTTTATTACTAGTCTTACTTGAAGATTTTGAAATTTTAATTGTTATTTCTTTAGCACTGGATTTATGTTTTAGTGATATCTTCCCATTAATTGAGGAATATTTTTCAGACAGAAATGTGTGTTCTTTCCTTTTCTCTCTTCTGCCTATACTTAATCTTTCGACGTTTCCCAGATAGACAACTATAATGATTTGTTGCTCTGCCTCCTAGACCACAGCCTTGTAAGTAGAGAATAGTATAGTTATACATCAAGAGCTTCCAAGTTCTGTGATCACATTATTCTTGCTGGTGTGGCTTGCCAATGAAGAGTAGAGTGCATTTTAATTTAGCTTGTAAATTTTATCACCTGAAAAAGGTTCTTCCCAATGAAACAGTTGAAAAAGAAAGATGACCAATATTTTTCTCTGATTTTTGGAAGCACTTAGTCTTCCAGTAGTGATACCCAAGTGAATATAAGTTTTCTCTCCTATTTGAACTCAAGCCTAAAACTTATTGGTAAGCCCTGTTTCTTTATCACATGCTCTTATTTCATATGCCCCCCTGTTTTATCTTATATATAGTTATATATAATAATTAAAATATAATGCATTTGTAACTAAAGTAGATTCTATTTATATTTGATTTTCTTTTTTTTTTTTCGGTGAGGAAGATTAGCCCTGAGCTAACATCTGTTGCCAATCCTCCTCTTTCTGCTAAGGAAGATTGGCCCTGGGCTAACAGCCGTGCCCATCTTCCTCCACTTTACATGTGGGACGCCTGCCACAGCATGGCTTGATAAGTGGTGCATAGGTCCATGCCCAGGATCCGAACCCACGAACCCCGGGCCGCCAAAGCAGAGCGTGTGAACCCAACCACTACACCACCAGGCCAGCCCCAATATATTTGACTTTCTTAATGAGTCTTTATGGACAAGAGGTTATTGTGGTAGAAGTTGCCACAATGATAGCATCTATGTATGGTATATGTTTTAATATTTTTTTCTGCATCGACTCAGATACTGACTAGTTGGATTACTCAATTGTACCATTCTTCAGAAAAAGATGTCTGGCAGAATATTTAGATATGTTCAAATTGAGGTAAAAATCACAGAGGTTCTTCAGATTTTCTGTAGTATAAATCACATTGAGAAATCTACCATCTGGCCCCAAAAGGTACTTGCCTGACTCAAATCTACCCCAATCCTTCCCTGTTTCCTTTGCCAAACCTTTCCATTTTTATGGGTAACCAACACAGCGTTAGAAATGCAGAGCCTTCACCTAAAACCATTCACTGTACCTATGAGCTAGATCCTATTATTTGCTTTAGGTGCTGGTATAAAATAACATTTACACCCTACCATTTCATTGTAAATTAACCAGTTAAAATTTTAAAGATGAGTGAATTTTTTTCTCCACAAATGCTTTATTATTTCAAATGTTAGCATAGGAAGCTTTTAAGCTTGGTAAAATTAACTTGAACGATAATCATATCTGTGTTTGGTTATATTTAATTTTTTAAACTAGATTGTAAACCATTAAGGCTAAATAAATAAATAAACAAACCATGGGACCTAGGGCAGAACCTTCATCTAACAAACAATAAAAGCCAGTTTGCCAAAGAATGTGCAGTTTCTAGGAGAATGCCTCTCCCTTTAGATTGTCCATCCCCCTTTAGATTTGGACTTTTACCAATCTAGCAGAACTTGAGAGAGCCAAGTTGGAATTTTATGTTGAGCAGTATTGAATTGCTAGTATGCTATCATTTTTTTTCCTAAGGAAGATTTGCTCTAAGCTGATACTGTTGCCAATCTTCCTCTTTTTTTGCTTGAGGAAGATTAGCCCTGAGCTAACATCTGTGCCAATCTTCCTCTATTTTGTATGTGGGTCGGCGCCACAGCATGGCTGACAAGTGGTGCAGGTCCACGCCCAGGATCCGAACCCGCAAACCCGAGCCGCCTAAGCAGAGCACACCAAACTTAACCACTACACCACGGGACCAGCCCCTGCTATCATTTTTGACCTACGAAAATTACAGTTTCATATGGCTCAACCTAATAGCTTCACTTCTTGAAAAAAAAAAAAAGTAACTTGGGTAGTTACCTATAGAATTGATCACAACTATTTAAAAAATTCTAAATGTTAACTTTGGTGATATTTAGGGTGATTTTGAGGATTGGTGAAAACTTCTTAAGATACTCATATTTGAAATGCACCCTTAGAGTCATACTTTTCTTTCTTTTAATGAAATCTCTTCTAGTGTCTTATAGTATATGAATTAGATATATTATAAAACTTCCTTAAAAGTTAGATCCATAAAGTAGTATAAAATAAAGACTATCTTCCAAATGTAGAGTTGAGGATATTATGAGCTGTAATATCTAACACATTAATTAGAAATAATTTACTTAAATCTTACTTCTCATTAACAAAATACTTTTTAAAATACCATTCCAGAGCATAAAAATGTGATAGATCAACATTTTAAAAGGAAATTTGTGGTTACCTAGAAGTGTTTCTATCATGTGTAGGGCAAAATCTTCATACTTAAAAATAATTAAGACAATATTTTAAAATTCAGCTACATTAGTTGTATTAACGTTTATGTCACTAATATCTAGTGGTCCTTATTTAGAAGACATTTGAGAGAATTTGAATTACAAAACTATTAACAAGATTTTATTTTTTAATTCTAGAGCTACCATAGATGGATTATTGAACTCTTTTAATCTCCATTGCCAAAATAATAAATTCAGAATTTAGCTGATGGCAAAAGCTCTCCACATTTATCACCCATCTCTTCTTGATACGAATTCCAGCCAGGCCCATCTTCCTATTCCCCAAATATCATGCTATTCTTTTCCTTTATTCCCACTCTTCTCATCTCCCTAAATCCAACTTATTTTTTAAGGTAGAATTTAAACTCCACCTTCTCTGTGAAACCAATACTTTAATTACCTTCTTTTAAGCTATTCTAGCGTTAACTACCTAGTGTCATTGTCATTTCTTCCATTCCTTCTGTAAGACTGCACCTCCAGGATCAAAATGGTATTTCTTATGGATATAGTAAGTAGGTACAGAGAGGCTTGACCATCAGCTTAGGGGTTCTGGCTTGATTTCTCCCATCTTAAAAACAAAATTCCTCTTTATCTCTTGCATCCCCAAAGCTACTGCCTCATTTATCTTCTCCTACAGACCTGAACTGCTCTTGTCAAGATCAACAAGGACCTCCATGTTACTAAATCCAGTGACCAATTCTCAGTCTTTACTTGACCTATGGGCAGTATTTGATCTACACAGTTGATTTACTGCCTCCCTGTTCAGTCATCCCCGTTACTATGCTTCCAGATCATCCCCGTTCCTGTGTTCTCCCTACCTCAGTAGCCATGTCTTCAGTCTTGTTTCCTGGATCCTCTTCACACTCTCAACCTCTACACTACACATCCCCAAAGCTCAGTTCTCAGACCTTTATCTACACTCACTCCTTAAGTGCTATCCCCTCATCAAGTGACTTGAAATATTATCTCTAGTCTGATGACTGCCAAATTTACATCTTCAGTCTGAACCTCCTCCCTAAAATTCAGACTCAGGTATCTACCTGCCTACTTAACGTCTCCATTTGAATATCTAAAAGACATCTCAAGCTTAACAAGTTTAAAACAAAACTGAGCTTCCCCACTACTGGCCACAAACACGCCCACAAGCTTTCTCTTTTCAGTAAATGGCAGCTACATCCGTCAAGTTGCTCAGATAAAAAATTTTGACTCCTTTTTTCTTACACCTGACGTCTTATATTTTAGTAAATCTTATCAGCTTCGTCTTCAAAATATATCCGTAATTCAATAATTCAATCACTTTTCATCACCTCTAATGTGATCACCCTGTTCCAAAAGCCCACCAGCTCTTTCTTGGATTATTGTAATAGCTTCATTTTTCTCCATAGTTCTGACATACTTTTTACTTATGTATTTTCTTATTTTCCATCTCCCCCCATTAGAACATAAGCTTTCTGAGGACAGGGATTTTTCTGTTTTATTTACTATGGTCCCAGCTCCTAGAACAATGCATCTCTTGATTATTTGCTGAATTAATGAATTAATGCTGCAAAAACTGTGTCAAGTACTAACTCCATTCAAGGCAGGTGAGCAGCCCTGCAAATGATAAGACAGTTAGAAAAATACTTTTCCTTTCCCTTAGTGGTTTGGACAAAAAGCTAAAGATATGCTTTATTTGGATTTTAGGGTGTTGATTTGCATAACGTTATAAAAAAATTTAACCCACTTTTGCAGCCAGGTACATAATGACTGCAGCAGGGTGGGGTCTTTCTGTCCTGGGTGGCAGCTACCTGCAGAACTGAGCACCAGCTGTACCACACAGAGCAGAAGTCTTTTACTTATTATGGGTCCCACCATTCCTTATTTCTTGCTTTATGATGAGGCCAAACATCAAGTCCCATTTGTCATTGCACTTAGACTATTATTTTCTTATAGTAGAGAATTATTTCTTTGCACTCAGGTCTCTGTATCAAAAGTAGGAAAATGAAAAGATAAACCAAGAAAGCTATGCATTTTAAAAAGAAAAAGAGATTGTGCTTTTTGTGGGAGTCAAAAATATTCCATTGTGTTCAACAGGCAAAATGTGACTATGTCAAAGAATACTACTTTAAACACCGTTATAAAATACACTATACTGAAAACTACTGCCAGTGCACAGAAATGTGTATGTGAGTGCCAGTGTGAGTAAAATCAGGTTAATGAATTAAATGAAAACCTGAAATTTCAACAGGACTTGATTTTAAATGAAAATTTTTTAAATGATGCCATGAAATTCAGATATATATTAAGTGAAAAAAAATTGCATCAAAACATTTAACAGATGGTAAGTTTTAAAAGCATATCCATTGAATGTAGCAGAAATTACATGCCAAAAAGAAATAAGCTTTTGAAAATAGAAGGCTAACTGGGAAAACTATTATCTCCCTCAGTATATCGAGATATGGCTGAGAACTTACAGAAAAAGTTTATGAAAAGTGCAATCTGTGAAATTTTCTATTGCAGTTGAGAGCCCAGATATCAACAATACTACCTAATTATATTTATTTGTGCTTTCAGTGAGAATTCTAAAGTAACCAAGTAAATAAAAACATACCTATGTCAGATTCATTATAAGGAAACGGTTTATTGATGGATTGGATTGAGAAAATCTTAAAGTTTAATATAGGCTAATATTAACAAAATTAGTTAGTATGATAACAGAAAGTGCTATTGTGATGATCCATGGGCTTACAAAATGAAACTGAAATTAGTGATGTTTTGCAAGGACATGGAACTTAAGTCCACTCAGTATTTTATTCCCTGGGAATGATTTTATGATAAAACCTTAAAAGTAGAATGCATTCTGGATACAGTCATTGATTTCATAAACTCGTTGTGTTCCGTGGCTTGTATTACAGACAGTTCAGTGTTTTGCTCCATAAATTGCTCCACATGGAAGCCTGCTGTATAACAGGGGGTTAGGTGGCATCGTACCTAGAGATTTTCAGAACTACTGAAAGAGATTGAATTCTTCACATCATTGAAGAGAAAATAACACCGTTAGCTTATTTGCAAAGACTGAAACAAAGAGGGCCGATTTTGACTGGCAATTCAATCCACCTTACCAGTTTGAATATTTCTCTTCAAAGACATTAAAAAATGATTGTGTAAATATACGACTTAATTTGTTCATTCTTAGGATAATTGTGATTTGGGGAAACTTATTTGGCAAGGTGCATTCTGGTTCATTTTCTTATGCTAAAAATGGTTTCCAGAGAAGAAAGTGGCAGCAACTACATTCCCAAAATTGTGGGGTTGAAGATTGAATTCCAGAAGAGTTTTTCTGGTTTTAAATCTTACAAAAATTTAATAACACTATTTGTTAGACCTTTTCATATTAATAATCATAGTAAAAATGAAGGGACACAAGTGGAAGTTATGTAACTGCCATTCAGTATGGTACCAGAACGTAAATATGACAGAATTGGAATACCTGAATTCTATGTATACGTTAAGAACAGTTGCCTTAAAACATAAAAACTATTATGGAGGTATTTTATCCATGTTCAAAAGTAACAATTATGAAGAATTTTGAGGACTATGAAACTGAATAAAATCAAATACCCCTTGTCTTTAAAGGATTGAAAGGTAAAATTGTACTGAATATCACAATGAAAAATCTGACATTTTACATCTTAGTAGAAAAACAATACCAAGATTCTTATTGCAAATTTAAAGTAAACCAAGAAAGAAATATGTTGTAATTAATTTTCCCTTTATTTTTTCATTTTCAAATTTAAAATAGCTCCAACATTATAAATGTCTATGTTATACTAAAGGTTTATGCCATTATACAGTAAAAATAAAGTTTGATTCTATATCTGGCAGCATGGTTTTTTTCTTTAATTCTTAGCCCTCTTCATTCGACTTTCTATCTAGTTGCAGTTAAGTACTTGATTTTTGACTATAGTTTTTTCATAATTAGGCCAGTATGTTTTTTAGTTTAGTTTTATTTTCTTTGACAAGTCTTGGGGTCAAAGTTCTGCTGATAAAAGAAATAGACTCTCCTCTGTGAATCTAGACTAGATAGGTTTTGGAAGATAATTAATGTTTGGAGTGGCAAGATGTGTTTTTCCAAGATAATTCAGGAGAAAAATAGTGACAACCACCTCTTATATAGAGAGCAAACTAGAAGTAAGAACGCACCTTTTCCTTTCCTTGCCTCCTTTCATCTTGTCCCCACCTCAGGATGCTGTCACTGGGGGAGAAAAAGTGAAGGAAAAACATTTAGTTGGAGTCTGAGTGCTCCAGCACTTTCAAAACACATACACACACAGGAATATGGAGCTGGAGCACTTTCTCAGAGACTAGAAGATTGAAAATGGAGACTAAAGAAGTAATACATAGGCAGAATATCCAAGAAAAAATTTAAATTTTTTCATGGAAGGGGTAAGATGTGTACAAGTGGATATTTAGACACATTATTAAGTTACAGTTATATCAGTGTAGAATAATAGATGCAAGAATATATAGATTAATGGACAAAATAGGAAGCATAGAAACAGATTTTAATTCAGGAGATCTTAGAAGAAGGTAATAGTTTGATTTCATATTATAGGGAAAGATAGAAATAGTCTTTAAATAGTCCCGAGACAATTGCTTCATTACGGGGGTGAAGGCAGTAAGTTCCCGTTCTTACTCTGTATACCAAAAGACATTTAAGATGATTAATGGGTTTAAAGACATAGAAAACATAAGTGAATATCTCAGGATGAGAAAAGACTCATTAAGGATAAAGCCTAAGGTAAAACCAGAATTCTACGTTCCGTTACATAAAAATGTAAAACCAACATGCCAAAAGACATGAATAGAAAAAGTACAAGCCAGAAAATTTTAGAACGTGAGTATTTGACAAAAATTTAATATCCTGAATATATCTTAAAGTTTTGAAAAACCAAAATATTTTCCAAATTTCAGTTGGTTCCTGATTAATGTTATATAGAAGGTCACTTCATTCAGATACCTTGATGTACGTTACGCAAATAATTTAACTTGGAAGAACGTCAGGAAATCGCAGCACCCAAGGCCAAGCTTTCTAAGGATGCTTTTTGGGAGTTGGGGATTTTTTAATGGCCACTGTGTTTAGTTATGTCTTCCTTACACGTTTTCCAGACTAATATTAGTTAAGATTAGGTTATACTGAGCAGAAATTTGGAATCTAAATGGCCCATCTGTCTGTGTGAGAGCACATTTTTTTTTTCCCTAAAGAGAATCTTGGCCAAGCTCTAGAGTATTTCCTCAGAAACTACTGATGATTAGACTCTTAAATTTCCCCCAAAAGATGTCGCTCCTACACTAGCTCAGTGTCCTGTTAAGACCGCTTTTTTCCTAGATGCCTGGAATAGCTGAACTCTAAGTGTAGGATATCCGGTATGAACTCCCAGCTAACTAATATCTGTCAGCTATGGGTTTGACTGCGGCAAAGAGTATTTATAAAGGAACATTAAGGATTTGCTTTTTATCATTTCCTCAGATCTTTTAAAATGTACCCCAGAAATTAACTCAGGCAAGCACCTAGCAAAGACCACCTGTACAATATCTTCCTATGTACCCCTAGAATTTCTCTGGTTTGAAGCCATTGGTCAACATTGCAGGACTCTCTATGAAACAGTTATATGAAATTCATCGTTGTGTCAACTGTAAGAATGTTGTTGATTACGTTACACAATGGCCTCTTTATGCAGACTCTCAAGAGTTGTTTCAGTCTGGCCTTACTATTGGAATGTTTGTGCTTCTCCTGAACAGTTCATTTGCTACTATCTTATGGACACTGTGAGTTGCCTTTTCATATTTGCTGATAAAAAGCCAGAGCTAAATTTGTGCTCCATCCCAGAGCACAGGGCACTTTGGTCTTCCTTGTTTACATTAGCCTCATTCTTGGCCCCCTTCTCCTTCTTATCTAATTCAAATGATGTTATCTGGCTATATTTTGCCCAGCCCTGTCAGCCGTCTTACATCCTTTTTTGGCACAAGGCAATGTGGTGGTTGTGTTTCTTCAGACCACACCAGCCAGGATGAGCAATAGAGGCATACTCTGAGTGGCTCATAAAATGTCCCCATAGTGAGTGTTCACAGTTCTCTGCGACTCTTCATAAAAACAAGTCCGAGTTCTCCTCTTCCTGTTCCCTCCACGTTGTTTCTTCCTTCGCAGCCAACGCTGTTTCCTCTTTTTTTTTTTTTTTTAAGATTACCAAAAATTCAAGTTGTGTCTGTGCTGGTTCCGTCTCTGTCAATTCTTTTTCCGTTTTGGAGGTTACTGCTCTGAGGACCAGATGCCAGGCTGCAGCTTCAAGATGTTGGTACCCATTTGCCCTCAGGACAGGGCAGTGACCTCCTCTATGGATGCTCTCACTGCCACATCATCATGCTACTGCTCTGAGAGCATCTGGCCCCAGCCAGAGGCTTCATTTCAGACTGTGAATGAGATGCTCTCTCCCCACTAGAATATGTAGACTCAACTGCCCCCATTTTCCTGTATCCTGCAGGATGCTGGAGGATTCAGGAAAAGACCTCTGTTTCTTGTGGCTTTAGTTTTCCTGACCCTTCAGAAAAATTTGAGACACTTTAACAACCTGATATGATGGTGCTAGGAAGGAAAGTAAGGTCTGCCCCACACACAACCTCCACCCCACACACAGATGCCTTGGGAGAAGCAGTATTACCTTCATGGGGGCTCTAGCCCGTGAATTCCCAACCTGTGATCTATGGCAAAGTGAGCAGTGACCCTTGGTGGAGAAGAGAGTGAGACGATGCAACAAGGAACTTGGAGGAGGTGTTAAGTAGACTCAATACAGGAGGTTATACTACTTCCCTCTGTACCCCCCTTTCCATATATCCTAAAAGGAAGCAATATTCAAAAGGCCTCTTCTGTTCAGAGGTCAGAAAAGGCCTGAGGAGGTAATATTTAAGCTCTGGGAAACTCTCGTACATAGCTAAGGAATTCTTTGAGGAAAGTGATTTTTTGGTGGTTCGGCAAACAGGAGAATCAAGCCATAATTAGTTACTTTCAGTTTTCAATTTTTTTCTTAATAAGACGCCTACGCATTTCCTTTATCCATATGTAACTTAAAGGCTTGTCTTTTTCTTGGTAAACTGTATAATTCTTTGTATAATAAGGACGATAATCCTTTGTCTAATTTTGCAAATACTTTCCACAGTTGCCACTTGTCTTCTATTTTGACTGATTATAATTTTTTACATAAAAATGTTCAAGACCAAAATTTATTAGTCATTTTGATTACTCTCTTTCCCTCAGACCATGATGTATTTGTGACACCTTGAAAGGAGAGAGAAAAGGATGGGCATTTGGGTAAAAGGAGCTTGAGAGCCCATGAAACTCTGGAAGTCTCAGCCGGGCTGTTGAGGAGCCCCAGGACAAAGATTACCCATTCAGAGGAGTCCAGGAGGAATAGCTTGGTTAACAGACCCCCACCATGCTCAGTGTTGGCTGTGAGCAGGCCAAGAAGATTGAGACGTCAGCATGAACAATGAGGTAGATGCAAAGATGCAGTATCTGCAGACTGTCCACTATTACCTTCTTCACATCAAGTTCTCGTGAAGGGAAATGTGAACAGGGCACCTCCACAGCCATCAGAGTTCACCCCCAGTGTTGTACACAAATCCGCATCCAGACCATTTCAGGAAATTTTTTCCTACATGATTTCCATGGGCCACTTTTTCTGAAGATAAATTTTATAAAGAGAGATTAATAGGACAAACTACAGTCCTGTCTCTGCAGTTAGCCTTTGGGCCACAAATGATGCTCATATCTCCCTTCTCCACTACCAATTCTAAATCCCCTTTGCCCTTAGCTATGCAGCGGTGTGTGGGTCTGCACCTGAGATCCAAATCCACAAACCCCAGGCCACAGAAGCAGAGCACGCAAACCCAACCACTATGCCACCGGTCCGGCCCCCAGTGAGTTTTTTGAAGGGAGATCTGAGCAGCACACCTCCACAGCCACCACAAAGAATAATGAGGGAAGGGGCTGGCCCGGTTGTGTAGTGGTTAAGTTCACGCACTCAGCTTCAGCGGCCTGGGGTTCGCAGGTTCGGATCCCGGGCGCCCGCCGATGCACTGCTTATCAGCCATGCTGTGGCAGCGTCCCATATAAGGTAGAGGAAGATGGGCACGGATATTAGCCCAGGGCTGCTCTTCCTCAGCAAAAAAAGAGGAAGATTGGTAACGGATATTAGCTCAGGGCTAGTCTTCCTCACAAAAATAAAAGAATAATGAGGGAAGTATTTGTACTCAATAATAATAATAAAGAAACTCAGAAATTTACAATTATATTCATGTGCTACATCAAAGGACCAACAAAGGATCAAAGGAAAAACTAGGAATAGAGTTTTATATATAGTTATGCACCACATAACAATGTTTCAGTCAATGACAGACCACATATATGATGGTGATCAAATGAGATTACAATGGAGATGAAAAATTCCTATCGCCTGGTGACGTGGTAGCCATCATAACATCATAGTGCAATGCATAATTATGTCACATGTTTGTGGTGATGCTGGTGCAAATAAACCTACTGTGCTGCCAGTTGTATGAAAGTATAACACATACAATTATGTACGGTACATAATACTTGATAGTGATAAATGACATGTAACTGGCTTATGTATTTGCTATATTTTCATTGTTATTTTAGAGTGTACTTTTTCTACTTATAAGAAAAAGTTTACTGTAAAACAGTATGCACAACACACTAGGAGCAGCCTCATCTCATGTTTACTGCATTTCTTGATTGTATCACTTTCTCTTGTGCTTGATTTAATCTCACATTTTTTTCATCATGGCCCCTAAGCATACAGAATCCACCGCTAATGTTGCCAATAAGAGTGATTAACCTGGAGACAAAATTAAAAGTGATTAAGGACTATGAAGGTGAAAAATCAGTGATGGTTATTGCTCGCCAGTCAGGCATGTCCCATCCCACCATAGCTACAATCTTGAAGAACAAGAACAAAGTGACAGAAGCTATTAAAGGATCTGCTTCATTGAAGGCAACGAGACTAACAAAAATTCGAGAAGGGCCTATATCAGACATGGAGAAACTTCTAATGACCTGGATTAAAGACCAGACACAGAAGTGTAGCCCTCTCAGCACCATGCTAATCACAACCAAAGCAAAATTTTGTTTGCAGTGTGTAAAGAAAAGACTGGACCCAATAACCGTGTTGAATGTACTGCTAGCTCTGGGTGGTTTAAACAATTCAGGAATCGTTATTCATTACAGAATGTGAAAGTGAGGGTAAGCCTGCGAGTGCTGATGTGAAGGCAGCTGAAGTTTTTTGGAAACTCTAGATAAGCTGATTGAGGAGGAAAATTACTTGCCAGAGTAAATATTTGATATGGATGAAACCTCCCTATTCTGGAAATGGGTACCTGAAAGGACTTTCATCCATAAGGAGGCCAAGTCAATGTCAGGTTTCAAGGCTTTGAAGGACAGGGTAACAGTCTTGCTTGGGGGCAATGTTGCAGGCTACAAATTGAAACTTTTTGTGATCTGGCCCTGTGAGAACCTCAGGGCCTTCGAGCGTATCAATAAGAACACACTGTCAGTGGACCACAGGAGCAATAAGAAGTCATGGATGACCCAGCTCCTTTTCCAAGATGACCACCTGAATTGCTATGCCAGCAAAATGGAGAAGCACTGTTTGGAGAATAACATACCTTTCAAGATTTTGCTTATTGTTGATAATGACATCCTCCTTTATTTCGTGATCTTCATCCCAATATCAAAGCTGTATTTCTTCCTCCAATTACCACTTCTTTGATCCAACCAATGGATCAAGGAGTTATGGCAGCTTTTAAGGGATACTACCTGAGGAGGACCTTTGCCCAGGCTATCGCTGCAACTGAGGAAGACACTGAGAAGACACCCATGCAATTTTGGAAGGCTTACAACATCTACAACCTCATCAAGAACCTTGCTTGGGCTTGGGGTGATGTTACTAAGTATGTGAATGGCATCTGGAAGAAGGCACTCAAGAGATTTGTCCATGACATCAAAGGACTTGCCAAGGATGAGGAGGTTGCAAAAATCAACAAGGCTGTGGTTGAGATGGCAAACATCTTTAACCTGGGTGTGAATGAGGATGACACTGAGGAGCTCCTAGAGGAGGTTCCTGAGGAATTGACTAATGAGGAGTTGTTGGATCTGGAACAGGAACACATAGCTGAAGAAGAGGCAAGAGAAAAGGAAACTGTAGGGGGAGATGAAGAAGAACCCCCAAGAAAATTCACAGTGAAGGGTTTAGGAGAAGCCTTTGTAGACCTCAACAAACTTCTTTTTAAGTGTGAAGTACACTCTTTAAGTATGAAAACATGGACCCCAACATCGGAAGTTTTCCATTAATAGAAAGAAACATTCATGGTGCACTATCTGCTTACAAGCAAATCTATGATGAAAAAAGAGACAAACCAAGTAAACCACCATGGACATATTTCTGAAAAGAGTAGCACCTCCTCAAGAAAAGACTCGAGCAGGTCCTTCAGGAGTTATTCCGGAAGAAGGCATTGTTATCATAGGTGATGACAGCTCTGTGTATGTTATTGTTCCTAAAGACCTCCCAGTGGGACAAGACGTGCAGGTGGAAGACAGTGACATTGATGATTCTGACCCTGTGTAGGCCTAAGCTAATGTGTGTATTTGTGTCTTAGTTTTTAACAAAAAAGTTTAAAATTTTTTAAAAGTTTAAAAAAGTAAAAAATTTTAAACATAGAAAAAAGCTCATAGAATGATATAAAGAAAGAAAATATTTTTGTACAGCTGCACGATGTTTGTTTTAAGCTAGGTGTCTTAAAAAAGAGTCAAAAAGTTAAAAAACTTTAAAGTTTTTAAAATACAAAAGCTACAGTAAGCTAAGGTTAATTTATTATTAAAGAAGGAAAAATATTTTTAACAAATTTAGTGTAGCCTGAGTGTCCAGTGTTTATAAAGTCTACAGTAGTGTACAGTGACATCCTAGGCCTTCACCTTCACTCACCACTCACTCTCGGACTCACCCAGAGCAACTTCCAGTCCTGCAAGCTCCATTCATGGGAAGTGCCCTATACAGGTGAAGCATTTTTTATCTTTTATACAGTACTTTACTGTATATTTTCTATGTTTAGATTCACAAATACCTACCATTGTGTTACAGTTGCCTATGGTATTCAGTACAGTAACATGCTGTACAGGTTTGTAGCCTGGGAGCAATAGGCTGTAGCCTAGGTGTGTAGTAGGCTATACCGTCAAGGTTTGTGTGAGTGCACTCTATGATGTTTGCACAGTGATGAAATTACCTAACAATGCATTTCTCAGAATGTAACCTTGTCATTAAGTGACGCATGACTGTATATGAGAATTCATAATATAATGAACATAGAATTTTAAATAAGCAAGGAAAGGAGAAAAAAATACAATTTAATTTTTATCTAATCTCTGATACAGAAAAAATAGCTTAAACACATAAACAAAAGAAGAAAGCAAAATGCATATGGTTGTAATATTCATTTACAAAAAGAAGTATTTCTCTTGGTCAAAAGAAATGCCATCAATATATTAGACAAATTGAAGGGGGCTGCCCAGTGGCGCAGCAGTTTAGTTCCCACTTGGCAGCCTGGGGTTCGCGGGTTCGGATCTCGGGCGCCCGCCCAACACACTGCTCGCCAGCCATGCTGTGATGGCGTCCCATATAAAGTAGAGGAAGATGGGCACGGATGTTAGCCCAGGGCCAGTCTTCCTCAGCAAAAAGAGGAGGATTGGCAACAGATGTTAGTTCAGGGCTGGTCTTCCTCACACACACACGAAAAAAGACAAATTGAAAAAATAATTTAAAAACTAATAGACTCACTTTTAGTATTCTTATATAAAGAACTCTTACAATTTTTTTTTTTTAAAGATTTTCTCCAACTTACGGCTGGTTTACAGTTCACAATTCCGTATGGTACATCACATCATTCCGTTACTTTGGGCTACGTTACATAAGTTTAATTTGGAGGGCACATCAAGAAGCAATACTCTCAAAGCTGATCATTCTAAGGGAGCTTTTGAGTTTTTCCTTTTTAATGTGCCACAGTGGGCCTTTGGTTATACCTCCCTTAAACATTTTACTGAATAAAATTATTGAATCTGTGCTAAATGGAGCAGAAATTCGGGCCCTCAGTGGTCCATCTGTCTGTGATGAAGAGCGGATTCCACGTTTTCCTGAGGAGCATCTTGGCCAGTAGCCCCCAGCTCTTCACGGGGTGGCGGTATCACGGTTCTTCTGGTTTTCAATATGCAGAGACAGTGTTTCCCCTGCCCCTGGATCCCTGCCAGGTAACGTTCACGTCTGCACTCTCAATCAGCCAAACAGAATAGCCGTACTCCGGGTATTGCCAGAGGGGTTTTACACTTTCATATTTATTCTGCTAACTGTAATTTTTTTCTCTTACTTTTCTGTCCCATTTTGTATTGTTCTGTTTATTCCTCTTTATTGTTGTAATTTATTTTTTGTTTTCTACTATGTTGCTATCATCCAGTTTTTATTTATTTTCTACTGGTTTAAACCTTTTATACCCCACTTCTACCATACCAGTGGTTATCTTTAATTCTTTCCTCAGAGTTCTAATATTATCTGAGCGGGGACATGTAAAAGGAACAGGCATATTATTGGAACAAAAATTAAAATTGCCCATCACTTCCCACATGTAGCATTTGTACACTTCATTTTTGGCAAGGTGCTAGCCTTGAAAATACCAATGGAGTTATAAGGGGAGATCAGAAAGCAGACACCAGAGGGTTGGTAAGCCTCTGTCTCAGCATTCTGGCCATCTTTAAAATACCAGGCGAGATGTGTGGAGATAACAGAAATAGGAATGTATCCTGGTGCCAGCCCTTGTCCTCTAGCTTCGCTTTCAAGGTCAACTTTCCTCACTATTTCCTTTTGTATATTTATTTTTGAATAGGGAATATATTTAGATGGTTCAAAAATCAGAAAATATTAAAGACAGATAGTGAAAAATTTTGTTTTTCCTCCACAATCTGTCATCTGCCTAATTCTCATGACTACTACTCCCCCACTCCATGTAGCCACTTCTACCACATTTTTGTGTATTCTTACAAAGTTCCTTTCTACAGTACAAGGAAATAGGACTATATTCGTATTTCTCCTCTCTTTACCATAAAATATACCATACTACCCAGGTTTTTGTACTTTTGTTTTTCACCTAGCGATATTCCTTGGAGATCTTTCCCTATCAATGAATAGTTTTCCTATTCTTTCTTACAATTGTGGAGTATCATATGGCATGAATATCACATCACCAAACCACCATTTCCTTATTGATTCCTGTATTGATCCACCATTCTCTTATTAATAAGGAAATCCACCATTCCCTTAAGAATTAGTTCCAACCAATTACTATTACAAATAATACTATGGTGAATAGCCTTATTTATATGTCATTTTCCACCAATATGAGTATATGTGTAAGACAATTTCCCAGCGGTGGGATTACTGGGTCATAGTGTTTATACACTTTTAATTTTGATATTTACAGCAAGATTGCCCTCCTTAGGAACCCTAGCAATTTATACCCCCAACCAGCAATGCATCCATCAGTGCTTGTCTCCTGCAGCCCCACACTCCCAACTCAGTGTGTTATCAACTTGCATCGTGTTGTATATTTAAAAGCAATTAATGTTTCCATTTCTGTGAACAGTTTGCTTATACTGTGTGCCCATTTATCTATTGTTGGTCCTTTTCTTATCAACTTTGAGGAATTATTTACATATTTAGGAGACTAGCCCTTTGTCTATGATGTAAGATACAAATACTTTTCCTCAGTCTGTCTTGCTCTGCTTATGGTGTTTTTGCTTTGTAGAAGTTTTATATATGTGTATACATATATATATATATATATATATATATATAATTTTGTCTTTTCTTTTCATTTATGATTTCTGAATTTTGAATAGTTTTTGAATAGTTAAAGAAGATTTCCCCACTCTAAAGTGATAAAGGAAATCACTTGTATTGTTTTCTATACCTTACAATGTAAGGTAGGGATCCAACTTAATTTTGTTTCAGATGACTACCTACTTGCCAATACTATTTTTTAAATAGTCCATCTTTTCTGTCATTGACTTTAGATGCTACCTATAACATATACTAAATTCATTCACGTGTATGGGACAATAAATTCATGTACTTCTTACTCTATATCACTAGGTATTCGTGCAACAGCCCTACGTAAGTTTAATTTTAGTGGCTTTATATCATGTTGTGTCATAATATGTTATAAAATAATATGGTTTTATATCAGTGAAAGTTCCCTCCCTGTTGCTTTCTTTAATCAGAGATTTTTCTAGCTATTCTTGTTTGTTTTTCCAAATGAAATTCAGAAGCAGCTTGTCTATTTCCAAAAAACTATTAGTATCTATATTGGAATCACATTAACTTCATAAATTAATTTATGATAAATGATGTCCTTTGGTTATATCCTTTGATTATAGTTGTAGTCTAAAACTATGATATGTCCTTTCATTTGCACAAGTCATCTGTGTCATTCGGGGGTGTGTTGAAGTTTCTATTCGTGTAAGTCTTGCACTCTTCCAGTTAAGTTCATTCCTAGATGTTTTCTCTTTTTGGTTGCTGTTTTAAATGAGGTCTTTTCTATTATAGCTTCTAACTAGTAATTGTTCATATATGGAGATGTCTCTATATTAAATCTACACCTCTTCTTTCTTATGGAATTTTTTATTATTGATTTGTGATAGTTCGTTCAGTTGATTCTCTTGGGTTTTCAGATATACAATCATACCATCTTCAAATATTGATGGTTTAACCTCTCCCTTTATTATTTTCTGCCTCTAGTGCAGAAATATTATCTTATTGTGATGTTTGTTTCTTGTTATCTTTGTGTTGTCTTGTCATGCTGCTTCCAGTAAAATATTCCTCATTTAGTCAGAATGCCTCTGATGTTCCACATGGCTAACTGGATATGTCATCTGAAGGAAGTAGCTATCTAATGTCCTATTTTAAAGTATTTTTGTGGTCAAAATTGGAGTTGAAAATTTTGTCAAATGACTTTTCAGCTTTTATTGAGATGATCATTTCATCTTTCTTGTTAGATCAATTACTATATTGACATGTTATAATAGATTTTATAATGTTTTATAGCATTAAATATTTAACACTAAAATTTTACAATATATATTATATGTAATTTTAAATTATAAAATTTAATATAAAATATATTAATATAAATATAAAATATATTTAATATAAAATGTTATATAATATGTAATTTTATAATGTTATTTTAAATTTTAAAATTTTGCATTATTATAATATGTCATAATATTAAAGATGCATTTGCATCTTTTCATGTGCTTAGTGGCCATTTGTATATCTTCTTTGAAGAAATGTCTATCAAGTCCTTTGCCCATTTTGAATTGTGTAGTTTGGTTTTTTTGTTCTTAAGTTGTAGGAGTTCTTTACAATTTCTGGGTATTAATCCCTTATGAAATATAATTTACAGGTATTTTCTCCCATTCTTTGGGTTGTCTTTTCATTCTCTAGATAGTGTCCTTTGATGCATAAAAGTTTTTAATTTTGCTGAAGTCCAATTTGTCTATATTTCTCAGAGTTTTATAGTTTTAGATTTGAGTTCAGGTCTTTGATCCATTTTGAATTAATTTTTGTTTTTGGTATAAAGTAAGGGTTCAACTTCATTCTTTTACATGTGGACATCCAGTTTTCCCAGCACAATTTGTTGAAAAGACTGTCCTTTCCCTCATTGAATGGTCGTGGCACCCTTGAAAATCAGTTGGCCACTTTCAACATATTTGTGTCTTTAGATGTGAAGTGAGTCTCTTGTAAACAGCATATAGTTGAATCACTTTTTACCCATTCTGCCAATCTCTGACTTTTGATTGAGCAGTTCAATCCATTTACTTTTTTTTTTTTTTTTTTTGTGGGGAAGACCAGCCCTGAGCTAACATCTGTTGCCATTCCTCCCCTTTTTTTTTGCCGAGGAAGACTGGCCCTGGGCTAACATCCGTGCCCATCTTCCTCTACTTTATATGGGACGCCGCCACGGCATGGCTGACAGGCAGTGCGTCGGCGGGCGCACGGGATCTGAACTCGCGAACCCCGGGCTGCCAGGCACGAACTTAACCGCTGCGCCACCGGGCAGCCCCTCAATCCATTTACTTTTAAAGTAGTTATTGATAAGAAAGGACTTACATCTGCCATTTTGTTCACTGTTGTAGGCATGTTGTATAGCTTTTTTGTCTCTCATTCCTCCATTACTGCTTCTTTAGTGTTTAGTTGATTTTTTTTTTTAGTGAAACGTTTTGATTGCCTTCTCATTACATTTGTGTACATTCTATAGATATTTTCTTTATGGTTACCATGGGGCTCATATTTAACATCCTAAATTTGAATTGATATCAACTTAACTTCA
Organism: Tapirus indicus; assembly: GCA_031878705.1. Classification (NCBI taxonomy): domain Eukaryota; kingdom Metazoa; phylum Chordata; class Mammalia; order Perissodactyla; family Tapiridae; genus Tapirus; species Tapirus indicus. Next base: position 101,903,542 of record CM062917.1, read on the forward strand.
ATCCCATACAAAAACTCTGCTCCTATACAGCTCTGTCCCCCCTTTATGTTATTGATGTCACAAACTACATTTTTATATATTGCAATTATTTTTTATGCATTTGTCTTTAAATCATGTAGACAGTAAAAAGTGGAGTTACAAAGCAAAATTACAGTAATACTGGCTTTTAAATTTGCCCATGTACTTGCCTTTACTGGAAATCTTTATTTGTTTATATGGCTTCAAGTTACTGTTGAATGCCCTTTCATTTCAACCGGAAGGACTTCCTTTAGCATTTCTTGTAGGGCATATCTAATAGTGAAAACTCCCTCAGCTTTTGTTTATCTGAGAATGTCTTAATTGCTCCCTCGTTTTTGAAGGACACTTTTACTGGATATAGAATTCTGCTGACAGTTTTTTGCTTTTATTTTCCAGGTGGGAAGAATTATGAGAAGCATGATACATAAAGCCTAAATTGCCTTGAAATGACTTTTAGTAGAAATCTGGATTTTTAAGGATGCTGCCAGTGAGGGCTCAAAAGAAAGTAAGGAATAGGTTATTTGAAATTGTAGGAAGAGAGATTCTTATTATGTAGTGGCAGAAAGCTTAGAGAAATTGTGTCCTGCAGTAATGTGGAAAGTAGAACTCACAAGTAATAAATTTACATATACAGCTAAAGAGATTTCCAAGTAAAGTGTTGAGGATATTCCTGGTTTGCTTACAGATAAATGTGAGAGAAGAGAAAAACTGAGGGAAGAAATAGTAAACAAAAAAGAACGAGGACTGAATGACTTTTTAAATTCTAGCCTCTCTAGGTGGCAAAATAAGCCTAGAGTCAGAAATGGTTAGCAAGAGTGCGGCATAAAGAAAAGGCTGAGTGTATGGCTACACAACCTTTTGCTAAAACCTCGAAACAACCAAAAGGTCAAATGTCTCTGATCCACACAATTGGTCCTCTGAAGTCAGTATTATTGGCATCTCCTTTTATCCCCTCAGATGAGAAAACTGAGGTCAAGTGGCTAATAAGTCACTGAGCTGGGATTTGAACCCAGGGAACCAGGTTCCGGGGTCTATACTCCTAACAACTACATGACAATCCTACTCCCTCCCCACCCCAGAGGGTGGCCATCCTGCCCATTTTACAGCTGGGGGAAACAGAGACTCCCAGCATATCTCATAGAGGCTCACACAGCTAGTGAGGGGGGCAGAAAAAAAAAGAGTTAAACTCACATGTCTACTTCCAAGTCTTGTGCACTCCTACACATTACACCACCTCTCTTTGCTATCCTAAAAAAAATTTTAAATAAAACAAATTAAAAATTTATTCATTTCTATAAATGGCTCTTGCAAATGATTAAGGGTGTGCCTCACAGATCTTCCCAATCAAACCAGAGGGCCTCTAGGAAACATAAAGATGCTGCCTCTCAGCCATCTCAGCAGGAGGCCAAGACAGGAAGGGATTATCTCAAAAAAATCTGGGGATACGACTTTTGTCTACTGAAGCTGATCTCCATTAAATCCATGGAGGCCTACAAAGTTCTTGAGAAAATTATTCCAGCAGAAATACTGCCATCTTGGACTGAAAGAGACAGCAAGAGTACAAATTATAGGAAGTTTTCAAGACCTCTCCCTCACTCCCAAATTCTACGGGCAGGAAGCAGGCTGATAAAACTACTCAGCTGTAAATACATGCTACCTTTCATAAAAAAGAAAGAATGACTTAGAGGGTGGAACCAAGAGGCACAGATTATTCTCAGGCCTTGAAACCTAATCTAGGAAAAAAACATTTGCCCATCTGGATTTCAGAACTGTTATGGACCAGTGCCACCTTTTCATCTACCATTTCCTCCCCGTTTTGAACCAGAGTATTTATAACTGTTATCCTACACTTCTCTCACCATTGTATGTAGGCTGTGTTGAGGGCAGATAACTTGTCTCTTTAGTTTCACAGGTTCACAGGTTGAGAGGAATCATACTTCAAGAACTGCACTTAATAGATTACATCCAGGAGACTCATCTGTGTCTGATTGAAACAATGTTGATAATGAGATTTTGGACTGTGAGCTGATAAGATGAGTTTTTTCACTTTGAGCAGATGACAAAATAGGATGAGACTCTTGGGAACATTGGGAAAGGAACAAATGTTTGGGAAGGACTGAATCTTTGGGGACCAGAGGGAGGACAGAGATAGGCAGAATTCTAAGATAGCTCCCAATATTCACACTTGTGTTGTAATTATACGCTGTATAAACCCTCTCATTGCGTGTAGAATGAACTAATAAATATGGTGCAATAAGGTTACTAATCAGTTAACTCTAAGTTAATTTAAAAAGAGATTATCCTGCATGAGCCTGACCTAACCAAGTGAGTCCTTAAAAGAGTGACTGAGCCCTTCCTGAAGGGAGAGATTCAAAACGAGAGAGATTCTCCTGTTGGCCTCAAAGAAGGAAATACCATATTGTGAACAACCATGTAGGGGGCTACGTGGCAGGGAACTGAGAGCAACCTCTAGAAGCTGAAATGGTTCTTATACCTATAACCTATAACCTATAGGTTATATAACCACCAAGAGAGCAGGGACTTCAGTGCTACAACCACGAGGAACTGAGTTCTTCCAACAATCGGTGAGCTTGGAAGAGTACCCTGAGTTTCAAATGAGATTATAGCCCAGGCCAATACTTTGATTTCAGTCTGTCAATATCCTGAGCATAGGACTCACCTCATCCATACCCAGACGCCTGACCCATGGAAACTGTGAGATAATATATTTGTGTTGTTCTAAGCTATTTGTGATAATTTCTATACAGCAATTGAAAACAAATCAATGACTGCTATATGTCTCCAATGCTTCCCTCTTTTAAAAAGAGGTATTTGTCAGGGCCCTCTCTCACCATTCTATGTGGAGTTGTGGGAGTGGGGCAGATTACTCACAGTTTTAGCATGTGTGTCTATATCAAGAGAAGCCACATCCAAGGAGAAACATCTGAACCTAATGTAGATCATAAAATCCTGTACTTTAAGTCTGTTGCCATGTTTGGATGAGAATTTGAAATCTTGAAAGGGGTTTAGTGTATTTTACGTGTGGAAGGAACATAAGTGATTAAGGCCAGTGTGCGGACTATGGTAGATTGATTGCATTAATGGCTCCAGTTAATAGCCACCCTACATTCATAGTCTGTCCTGTAATCTTATATTCTTCTCTCACTCTGATTTAGGGCTCAGCTCGTTTACTTGTTTTGACCAATGGAATATTAGTAAATGTGTCACAGAGTGCTTAAAAGAAGATGCACATTTTCTGCTAATCCTTTGCATGATTGAGTTATTCTCTTTTGTGTTTCTGCCATGCTGTGAGAACAAGTTCATGCTAAACTAATTAAATGAGATAAACTTGGGGAAAATCAAATTTTCCCAGCATTCCAGCTGAGGCCATTCTAGATCAGCAGGTAGTTAGCCAACTCCAGGACATATCCAGAAACCCAGCTGAGACTAGAAGAAACTTCTAATCCAACCCAGCCTAAGTAGTTGACCCACAGTGAACTAAAAACTGCTTCTGATTTTGGGGGTGGTTTGTTACACAGCAGAATTGTAGCAGTAGATAAACGACACATCAAGAAATAAGCTACATAGCATAATCTAGTTGAAGGTTGCATCACCCATCCCATTTTTTATTTTTAGGCACTTGACATTTCTCACAAAATAGAGTTTACAGGCTTGTGAGTCACTCTGATGCAGAATTTGTGAACATGATAGATCTGAGCTCTTTTGGGAAAGACATTAAGTGTCTAATCCATGATTATCATCTATCAAGATGTGGCATCAATACACTTTGCTATGTCTCACTAGGAATTCCATGGACAGTCAGTAAAGAACTCTTCTATCTCAATGATCCTGACTAGTTGGCTTGGGCTGGGAGCTCATGATCTCAACATTCAGATCCCCAAACACAAAGAGGAAGCCATTTTAATTATTCATTTCAATTTTCCAGTAATTTTCAGAGATGAGGAATCATCACAGAAAAATTAGGCCATAACTCTATTTACTTTTGAAAAGTGTTTGTTCCTCTTTAGGTTTGTCCAAGATAGCCCTGTGTTACACATTCACCTGAAACAAGACCCCTGGACTCCATTATCTTTACCCATGAGAGAACCTTTGAACGCTTTGCACTGATACAGACATTACCAAGCATTCGTATACATGACTAGTTAACGTTTCACTGTTGTAGCCAATAAAATTTGTTTCAGAGGCTTCCCACAAACTTATATACACAAAAATTTGGCAGATGGTATTGAAAATTCCTGAGATGGCATGTCTATCTGCTTTTTGTCCTAGTAAGAGTTGGCCTTTGTAACTAGAAAAAAAAGTTCAAAACTAAACTCCTGATTTTGTCCTTGATATATATTCTTCCCCTAGCCTTCTCAAACTCAGTAAATGGATCAAAAATATGCCCAGAAACTAAGGCCATGACTCTGGAGGTCATCTTGACTCCTCCTTTCCCTGCATTTCCAATCCATCAGCAAATCCTATCAATTCTATGTACAAAATATTTCTCTAAGACAAACACTTCTGTTTCTTCTTCCCCATCTTATTCCTGAACAGTTACTCTTCTTTCCTCTGTATTAACTTCTTAACCTTTTATCCATTCTTCATATTTTAGTTAGAGTGCTATTTTTAAGAATTTCTATTTTGAGAAAATTTCAGATTTGCAAAAAGTTTTAAATATAGTACAACTATTCCCATATACTCAAATTTACCAAATGTTAATATTTTACCACACTTGCTTTATTGTTTTCCTCTGTCTATATATCTATCCATTTCTCTATCTATACAATTTATTTTTCAAAAGAATTGAGAATTCCGGTCCAAGATCACACGTTGTGTTTGATTGTAATATCTCTTTTAATCTGGAGTTCCTCAGTCTGTATCGCCACAAGTTTGATAGTTTTAAAGAGTAAGACTAGTTGTTTTGTATACTGTCTCCAAGTTTGGAATTGTCTGATATTTCTTCTTCCTCAGATTTAGGATATGCATTTTCGGTAGGAATATCACAGAAATGACGGTTCTTTTCGGTGTGTCATAACAGGAGGCACATGGTTATCAACTTGTCCCATTACTGGTGATGTTAACTTTGATCACTTGGTTAAAGTCATGTTTTCCAGGTTTCTTTACAGTAAAGTTACTGTTTTTCCCTATGCAATTGCTGAGCTATGTTGACCAAAGCAGGATCTTGAAGAGATATTTGCACACCCCATGCTCATTGCCTCATTATTTACAATAGCCAAGAGGTGGAAACAACCCAAATGCCCATCGATAGACGAATGGATAAAGGAAATGTAATATAGACACACAGTGAAATATTATGCCTCCTTAAAAAAGAAGGAAATCCTGTCACATGCTACAACATGGATGAACCTCAAGGACATTATGCTAAGTGAAAGGAGCCAGTTATAAAAGGATAGATATTGTAGATTCCCTTCATATGATGTAATCAAAGTAGTCAAAAATCATTGAAACAAAGAGTAGAAAGATTGTTGCCCAGGGCTGGGGAAAAGAAGAGGAGGAATTAGTGTTTAAGGGTATACAGTTTCAATTTTGCAAGATGAGAAAATTCTAGAGATCTGTTGCACAACAATGTAAATTTACTTAACATTACTGAACTGTACACTTAAAAATGGTTAAGATGGTAAATTTAATGTTATGCGGGGTTTTTTAACCAAAACAAAAAGCAAAGGAAGAAGATGACCAGAACACTATGAAAAAAATTTTCCTCCTCAGCGGTAATCAAAGAAACATTGATTTAGAACCAGTACTAGCAATAAATATTACTATTTTTGTCATCTTTGCCAACCCATCAATGCATAGGTTAGGATACAAATTGGTATTACCTTCTTGAAAGCATTATGGCAATAGATACATTAAGCATGGGGGAAAAAAAGGATATACTGAAATCCCAACTCCTAGAACCTCAGAATGGGAACTTACTTGGATATAGGGTTGTTGTAGATGTAATTAATTAAGAAGTCACAGTGGACTAGGGTCACTCCTTAATCCAATTTGCCTGGTGTCAGAAGAGAGGAGACACAGAGACAAAGACACACAAGGGGAGAATGCCATGTGATGACAGAGGCAGAAATTGAAGGGCTGCCACTGCAAGCCAGGGAATGCCAAGTGCCAGCAAATCACCAGACACAAGGAAGAGGCAAGGAAGGACTCTCCCCTAAGAGTTTAAAGGGAGAGTGGCCCTGCTGACACTTTGATTTCAGACTGCTAGCTTCCAGAACTGTGAGACAATAAATTCTGTTGTTTTAAGCCACCCAGATTGTGGTACTTTATTACAGCAGCCTCAGGAAACTAATACGGTAGTTAGTCATTACATTGTAGGGAGATATTTTGAGACTATGTGAATATCCTATTTTACTATGGAGAGAGATAGAAGACATGTGTGTACATATACACATCCGTATATTTTCTAGCTCTGTCCATTGGGAGGATCTAGAAGCAATGACACCCTGGAATGTCTAGTGCCTGCATCTTGCTTTCCATTTAATTAACGATTTATGATTCTTGTTTTAAACAGGTATTTCTGTGGTGGTTACAAAATGATGATTTTCTAATTTCATCGTATCTCCTAAGTTAGTTGGCATTCTACTGTAAGGAAGCACTTTCCATTCTCATTCATTCATTTGTGCAATCATTCATTTATATTAGTGTAGATTCAAGGACTCTTGTTTTATCTATAGTTTATAATATGTTACTATATTTATTTTGTTAACCAAATCGTCCCATATTTGGCCAGTGTGAGCCCCTTTTAGCTGGCTTCTGAATTCTTTTGATAAATCTCCATTATTCTTTGAGCATTTTCCTATTTTCTGGCACAGAAGATGTTCTGGGCTCATCTAGTACTTTCTTTTCCCCAGCCCTGAAATCAGCCATTTCCTCGAAGAGCTCTTGCTCCTAGAAACCAAGATTTGGGTGTTAGGTGTTGTGGGGTATTATTGCTTCTAGGTCCTCTCAGTGGATAGAACTAGGAAATCTATGAATGTCTGGATGCAGACACACATCCTCTTTCTATCTGCTTATTGAAAGTTATGGGTTCATTCAAAACCTGCAATTCCACTCCAGCACCGCAGAGGTCATTTTAGCCATTTGCCCTTCCAGTTTGTAACTCCCTTCTCTGAAGATGAGAAACATGGCTCCCATTATGCACAAAATCTTCACTTATTTACACAATCCTAGAAGACAAAATAGTTTTCAGAATTGTAAACACATACCACAGTAAAAAACAAACTTCCTAGAGTGGAATATTTGTTTATGGTTCCTTTTGTTTTTACCTTAAATTAAGTAGTCAAAACACTATATTCCAATTACCTGTTAGTTCTACCCCCACCACTTGAGTGTGATTAAGTTATTCATATTACATACAGTTGGATTCATTTGCTTTTGTTTTATTTTGGGTGCTCTCATTACTGAGATATTTATTTTTTCATTCATTCATTTTGAGTATGTGAAACATTCATATGTCAGCACCATATCAAAAAATACTGAGAGAAGAGTCACTCCTCACCATCCGTCCTTTGCCCCCACAGTTATCCAGCAGCTCAGGAAGCTAGGAAGTGCACAAATTGCCTCTAACTGTTTTCGCCAAATACCCCAGGGACAGGTTTTTCTTGCAGGGGGAACTCTGAGTCAGGTCAAATAACAGCCTCGCAAGTTGTCATCCAGGGAACCACCAGAATGACAGTTCTCTTGGAATGAGGTTTTGAAGGAACTCCAACCTCATTCTGTCCCTTTGAGTGGTTCCCAGATGGCTGGTTTTCACCATGATTGCAGGCTGTTTGTTTTCAAACCTCCCATGGGGCTGGAGTGGGGAGTATGAGAATAGGAGGGGTTAACATGCCAAGAAGTTTGCTGTTCTTACCAAGATTCAACTGTTTTTCTTGAATAAACTCTCCCCAGATTGCTATAAGCCTTTGGTTAACTCTCAAAGTTTTGAAAAAGTTAATTTTGACCATTTTGGCCAGTTTATTCGTTTATGGAGGAGAAAATTTGCAACGGTCTTTACTTCACCATTTTCACTGACCGGGAGTGATTTTTCAATGTAAATTGGATCATATTACTTTTCAACTTCAAATGCTTAATTTCCAATGTTCTTAGAATAAAATCCAAACTGCTTGATACAAGTCTATAAGACTAATACGACTCTGTTTACATCTCCAGATTCATCTCTTTTTAAAGTTTTTAAGCAACTGGTTTTGTTTCGTTTTTTTGCATTTCCAACACAATTTTTTTCTTAATTGTTTTTTATTGAGACATAATTACATACAATGCTGTATAAGTTTGAGGTATATATCATGCTGTTTGTTGTATAAATGTTTCATATGTTTATACCAGAATCATCTTTAATCCCACTTCCCCCTCACTCAGTACGCTCAATCTACACAGAGCTCCTTCACATTCTTGAAGTGTCAGAAAACCCAACCCACCACCTACAGCACAAAGGGAACTGGTTCCTAACTATTTTGTTGGTCCCCCCTTTTTGGATCTGTTCGCCTTATTTTCACCCTTGATTCAAATACATCAGAAAAGAGCCCATTGTTCTCTCTCAGCAGTCCCAGTAAAATTGAATTATATCTCACAGGCTCTGCTGGATCAGAGGTCTGAACCATGTCCAGGGGGATTCAGTGTTCTGATTCGCCAGACTTGAGATCTGGTGCTAGATATGGAGACAATTCAAGTAGAAGCACTGGATTGAAAGTATGGCAGGGAATGGTTTGTCTAGAGAAAAATATGGAAAGTTGCCAGGAGAAAGGTAAATGGATGCTGGGCAGAAACTACAACCACTGTGTTCCATTACATGGCCTTTGGGTCCAGGCTCATGCTGTGTCATCTGACAAGATTGCTAAGCACGACTGGCATGTGATCATTCTTCCAATTTTATCTTAAATGTTTTCTCTTAAGATAGACCTATTTTGATCACTTAATAAGTAGCTGCCTTCCCCATTCTCTTTTACAACACTGCTTTAACCTTCATAGCCTTTACTCACTGACGTTAGATTAATTCCCTTGACAAATATTTATTTAGCACTAACTAGTGCCAGACAGTGTACTAGACTTTGTTTATTGTCTTTCATAACACATTATGTCTGTTTTATTTACCGAGTATAATTCAATGCCTAGAACATGATGGGCCCTAAAAAAAATATTCAGTGAATAAAAGAATGACCCTGATACTCAATCCAATAAGATATTTTGAGATGTTTTGGAAAAAAAAAAAAAAAAAGAAACAGGGATATATTATTCTGTTAGACCAGTTTATCTCAATCTTTCCTCATTGTTTTACCATTTGCTTTAGGCACACACATGGACCGTCAAATTTAGGTAATAAAAAGAAGCTTGTATAAAAAATCATATAAACTTCAACATAACATTTCTAAAATTAGTAATATAAGTCCACAGTACATTACTGGAAACTTTTGGGACCAGGTATATTTTAATATGCAATTGTTTTCAGACTTTATAAATGTAATTAATATAGGGTATGTTCCTTATGTCATGTAACACACTCAGTACGGTAAGGGCAACACCCTGTAACAAAATATTAATATTTCTATAGCAAAACATCACACCAAGTAGCATTCATAAAGATAAAATAAGCATCTTCATTTTTGTTTGGGTCATGTTTTGCTAGTAAATGGATTTGCTATGAACCTATGAAAAAAACTGAGATATTTAGATTTGGGAATTGAAGATAAGGGATTGTGAACCTATAATCATATATTCTTCTAAATAAATTCAATGCAATACTTCTCCAAAATTTGTTTATCTAGTTTAATTATTGTATCTAGGCAGTTCTTTGTTATTGTTTTTATTTCCACTGAATTAAAAGTTCTAACTCACAATTTAGGTCATTGGGGATGAATAAGAAGAACTACTCATTTGCATGATGATGTCCTTCATTGTTATATACAGCTATTAGTCCATAAGCACTGATCACATCTATGGTCCAGTCCACATCTGTGGCAAAGACAGTGCTTGTGTTTGCCACACCATCTGCTCTTCCTGAGTACACAGGAAGACAACATTTCTCAGTGTCTATAACAATAATGTTTGGGTAACATGACATTACCAGCCAATAAAGTGTAGATGAAAGTGATAGAAGCCATTTCGAAGTCCAGCTCTTAAAAACATCCCACATGACCTTGCATTTCCTTATACATAGAAATTCTGGATGCCATGTGTTCCGGATCATATAGCACACAAGATGGAGGGAAGCTGACGTAATCGCACTGGACAATGATATGAGGGAGTAGTAAACTTTTATTGTGTTAAGCCACTGTGATTTCAGGAGTTTACTTGTCACAAATAATTTTTCCCTAAATGAGAAGCAGTCCTCTCATGGCATGAGTTTTCAGTGATAGAGAAAAAAACTCATCAAGCAATTCTCCTTTATATGTGAACTCGTGTATATTGCAAGTTGACTTATATGCTATGCATCAATGATTTCATTACACTGCAAATTGAAATGTCAGCTAATAAGTACAAGTGATAGGAATTGCCTTTTAACCTTGTATGTCAATGATACTATGCAAAATCCCTTGATCAAGACATTTTGCAAATAGCTTGTTCAGCTTTCTTTCTGAGTTTCTCACTCTAAGTTTCCATAGCATCTGTCAGCTTCTCTGCCCCATAGCACCAGGATCTTGCTCAGCCTGCTCACAGCCAAAGCCCACAAGTGCAGGGGAGTTAATGCCCCCTGGAGCAACTCTCAACTGTAGGATGGTGAGTCAGTGGGTGAAAGTCTAAATCTCCTGGTACTTGGAGGGAAAATTCTGAGGTTTGTTCTACACAGTTCATCAGAGCATCCCCAGTAGGACTGAGTTCTGCTTTCCAGAATAACAGCCAGATCAATGATGTACTCTTTGTTGGCTTTCCTTCAGAACCTCCTAACATCTTCACTCTTTCTGATTCCACACTCTGGCTTCCCGGGATCACCTCCCAAATGAGCTACCTGTTTTGGGGGGGTGACCCAAACTAAGTCAGGATTTCTGTTGCCTCTTGTGAATTTATCTAGAAAAGCAATCAATTTTATTCCCAATTGGTTTAGTAGAAAGAAATTTCATGTTGTCTGAAAATGATGCAAACATTTTCCGGCGCTTTTCGAAAATTTTGGCTTCTTGTATGTAAATCCTCAGACAGAATCATGTATTCTAGTACACAGAGACTTATTTTCTATATTTGTAATGGAGCCCTAATCACGCCTTACATACATGGCATTATTTTGAATTACAGTATGTGTACCTGTTGGTATAGTGTGCCTATTTTTATCACTTTTATTCTTCAGTGAACCACTTTGGAACCATTGACCCACATTTGTGACTGGGAATGTAAAGCAATACCCGAGTGAGCAGTTGGGTCCCCTGGAAAGAAGACGCTAAAATGGAGTTAGAAGTGCAAAGGTTTAGGGCCAGCCCAGTGGCCTAATGGTTAAGTTTGGTGTGCTCTGTTTTGGTGGCCTGGGTTTGGTTCCTGGGTGTGGACCTACAGCACTGGTCAGCCATGCTGTGGTGGTGACCCACATACAAAATAAAGGAAGATCGGCCACAGATGTTAGCTCAGGGCAAATCTTCCTCAAGCAAAAAGAGGAAGTTTGGTGACAGATATGAGCCCAGGGCAAATCTTCCTTAGGGGAAATAAAAAAGAAGTGCAAAGGTTTATTGGGGCAATCACTGTGAAAGACAAGGCGGGGAAGAAGGATTGGGCAAGAAAATCTTCAGTCCATGATGGAGATCTGACATCTCTGGAAGGAAAGGAGGCAGAGAAGAAGCAGGATTGGGCAAGGAGGTCTTCCAACTGCAATGCAAATCTGACAAAGCCTCAGCCAACCCAACAGGGAGCTCCAGAGCAAAGATTTCCCTTTAGAGGAGTCCTAGGCCTCGTACTCACACCATGCTCAGTCATGTCTGGAGGGTGGCTGCCCAGCAAGAGCATTTCTTTGTTCAAAGGCCAAGGCAGACCCTGAAGGTGCTAACATCCGTTAACTGCGCTCTTTGAAGATGAATGGCAAATTCTTTCCCGAAGGAAGATCCAAGCAGCATAACTCCATGGCTGCCACAGTTTTAAAAATTTAAACAATATGAAAATTACATGATAAATTACCTAAGATGAACTGCAACCTACTAATTGAATGTAAAGTGAGATGATCTGACCACAGAAATCCTTGTAGCACATGTACATTTTAAAATATAAGATTTATTAATATAGTAAGCTTTTTATAAAAATCATTATATTACTTTTTTTTGTGGAATGTGAATAAAATACCATCTCTGCCTCTGACCATTAGATTCTGGCAAATATCCAATTTTATGTACCCCATCCTTTTTGCTAGCTATTGGAGGAATAACTGTAACATAGATTTAGGCTGACCCATGAATGTTCAGTTGACATATGAAGGACCAGATTTCTCAACAACTTTCATAGCTTCAACGACTACCTGTACCCAGATGACTTACCGATCATATCACTAGTTCAGACCTCTACTTTGAGCTTCAAATTTATATATCCAACTGCCTACTTCTCTTGGTTTTCCCAAAGGCACTTCAAGTTCACCTTACATCAAACTGAACTCATATTGTTTTCCTCAATCCTGGTTCTCATCCAGTATCATCTATCACAATAGACACCACCATTGGACCAAAAACACTCCTACATAATCGGAATTAGCCTCTTTCTTTTCCTTAACACCATTTCCAAAGTATCAATGTACTAACAACTGCTATTTTTTATCTCCTAAATTGCTCTTTAATCTGTCCATTTCTCTCCATCTCTTCCACCACTGTCCTAATCAGTTATTATTTCTCTAATTGTGTCTACAATAGCCTCCTAACTGGTCTATCCATACTCTGCCCACCTACTCTCTCTCTTATGTTATAGCTGGATCGATTGTATAAAAATGCAAAATATGATATCACCATCCTTCATTCTTATAATGCTTCAGACTTTATGTTCTTGCCTTTAAAGTCATGCATGGTTTGGTCCTACCTATCTCTTTCTCCACACTTTCCCAACATCTCCTCCCTACATTCCATACTCTGGTTGCATTGGACTTTCTGATAGAACCCTATACTCACTAGAATCTCTTCTCCCAAAAGGACTTAGATATGCTCTTCTCTCTGCCTCAAATATTCTTTCTTACTCCACTTCATCTTATGAATTTCTACTCATTCTTTTGCTATCAGCACAAACTTCCTTAGGAAATCTTCTTTGATTTTGCTGATTAGGTCAAGTCCCCCTGTGATAAACTTTTATAGCACAAATTACTTTCCCTCACAGCATTTATCACAATTGCAATTTGATATTTGTAGGATTACTTGATTAATGTCTGTCTTTCCTATTAGAATGTAAACTCCATGAAGGCAGAACCTGTGTTTTGTTTGGCTCTCCATGGCATCCTCAGAACATGACCTGACTCATATTAACATATTGGGCATGCAATAAATAAGCAGCTAGTAGGGTGTTCCATAGGAAATTCCAAAATACAAATTTGGGAAGCTGCTCCATCTTAGAATGGCTTGCTTGGAAGTTTTTATCCATCTACTCAATTAAGTATAGTCAGGACATGCAAAGTGATAGTTCAAATCTGGGACCATTGATCCCAGAGGTCATGCATTCCCACCTACTTGCTGTATCTGCACTTGGAGGTTCCAGCCTTGATGTTGTTTTCTACTTAATTATTATCTTCTAAGTATTCTCTTAGCCTCAAATTTAGTCTTAACAATTTTATGTAATTCTCTTTTCTATCATCAAGGTAGACTTATAGATGTGAACTTCCCCAAAGAGAGGTCATAATTTACTGGGTGACTATACCTTGGAGGAAAGAAAAGTCACAACTTTTAGGGGATATTTGGAATCTAGATCTGAGTTTTCTTGAATTCTTAAAAGTACAGACAACCACTGCAGTTGATTTTTAGGGCAACGGTTTACTGTGGCCAACTGAAAAGAGGTGTTCTAATTTAAGTTGACTTTTGGGACCCCAAACTCACCATGTACTCATTTGCCCACTATGAGGGTGTTTGGTTGGGATAGAAATCCTCAGCATGTGGCAGAATCCCCACACTTTTTATGACCCATAAAGCAAGGACTAATAGGGTAGCAATGACCACTGGGGAAGCTATTTGGACTCTTCCTTCCCATCAAAATATTAAGTCAGAGGCAAGATCACTTGTTCAGAGGGAATTGCAGAGATTAAGGCAATTATCAAAACATTTGTAAGACTTATCCCGATGATTCTTATCCCCATTCAATTCCTTAATATGGTTGGTCAGTGTGAAAACCGAAACAAACTCCAACTGCATTTTCCAATTCCCACAGTGGCCTCTTTCCTGGAACAGATGAATCAAGTTCCTGACCCCTGACCTGCAGTTCCTGATCTGTGGATTGTGTATTACTTTGTTCCTGCTCACTTGGACTACCAGGAACACTCTGATGTCACTTGAAAGAAGCAACAGTTTGTTAATTCTCTGCCGCTGTGCCACAATCTAGTCGTCTGGAGTCGTGGCAACCTTTCCTTCCCCCTAGGACATAAACCTGATCCAATATATTTACAACCTCAGCTGATCAGTCCTGAAGAACAGCAAGTGGCAATGCCCTAGTTGTCTTGGGAAGGAATAAGAATAAAAGATAAATCTCCAAGAAATCAAAAAACCTACATCCTCTGTTAAGTCCCAGGAAGGAGATGGCAGGAGGGGGTTTCCAATGTCAAGCACATAATAGAGTGCTCCCCCTAAGTGGATGACAAGCTGTTGTACACAATACTAACAGGGAAGCTTTTTGGATTTTGGAATCAGATTTAGATAGCATTTGTGTGTCCTCTGACCAATTAACAGGTAACACAGAAATCTACCCACAGCAGAGTAAGAGAAGGTTTTCCGGCTGGTCTAGTTTGCAACAAAAGTGGCCCTGCTGACTGGCTTAATGGCCACATTGATCCAATAGTGTCCAAGATGCACAAAGCAGACCAACATGGTATGAGGAAACTTTGTTAAGCCTTGAAAGTGGTGTTATTGCAGGGGAGCCTGGGGTTTTGGAACTAATTCATGTCACCATCAACATGTAACTATTCTCTTTTTGAGTAATAACTCCTGTCTTGCTTCTAAAACCAAATATCTGATTATGGAGTCACGTAATTATGCAGCCTGGGCTGCCCTTCACGAACTAGGTGTCATCAGATCCACAATCCATAAAACCAGATTTACCCTAAAACACTCTAAGAAGTGTTATATAAAAGAACAGGCTTTAAAGGCCACAAAAATAAAAGTATTATTTAAGTGGGTTGCTCACTTGGAAGCACATTTTATATATTTATAGGAAGTGCTTAATAAAATCTTGTTGAATGAAGAATGAACACGTGAACCTGTTCCTAGCAATGAAAGGTTTCTACTATATCAGAGGTAATCAAATACTTTCTGAAATAAATTTCATCAGATATTAGGCTTCATTAATAATATTTATTTTAAAGATCACTTTTTATTGTAACAAATATAAAGTCATCGGTGTTTTACAAATTGTCAAAAATGCTTTAAGTACAAAAAAAATACATTAGTAAAATGAAAGTTATATTGTAGTATTTGGTACATACTTAATACTGTTGACATGCACAATATATGCCAGAAAAGCTCATGCATTATTGGAAGAGAGAAGAAATAGCATATAACTGCTCTATTGCCTGATTATAAATTCATTGCTTCGGTCAGTTTTCTTTCTTCAGGGATACCATTTACCTGCAATGTGGAAGAATGAATATAGGCATGAGTTAGTCAGGGCATGGACACTTCTAGATTTTGAGCAAAACAAGTAATTTTCTATCTTTTTAACATAATTTAAAATAATTATGTTGCATTACTTCTCTGCATTTGGTTTTACAAAAAAATTCTAAATCTGTCCCCTCCTTCTTTGGCCAAAGCTATAATGTTTTGTATTTCTCAAAAGGTACGGCCTGAAAATTCCTCCCACAATAAACAAAAAGAATGAGGTTGAGTGGAGGACGTGTGACTGTACCTTTTAATCACGGCTCTTTAGAAAATACCACGTAGGTTGGAAGGGCAGAGAAAATGAGAAAACCTGAAGGCGCATCAAACCTAATGGCCTGGGGTTGGTCCAAAAGGTAGTGCTCTTGTCAGCTTTCAACTGCTCCATTATCCCAGCTAGTGCTTAAATCCAGGATTACACCAGCAGCTAGTTCATTTCTTCAACTTTTGATGATCATTTAAAAGAAAACAACTAACTAAATAAACCAAATTTCAAAATATACTCTCCCCTGACAAATTCCATATAGGAGGAGCTACAGATAAAATTACTTGGTATCCTAGAGACAAAGCTGTGCTTAAATTACCTTCATAGAGAAAACTGTGACACTAGCATAGTGCTCTGAGGTACTTGGAAAAAGCAAATTATTATTTCATGATAGTCATGCACAAATGTTGTTGGCTCTTTTTGGGACTGGGATAACAAGGATGGAGGAACAGAAAAGCTGCAGTACCCATGAAAATACATAAACAGCACTGAATCCATGCGTGTGCAGACAGAAGAGAATGACAGAAATGGAGAAATGAACTTCATTTTTTTCATTCAAATGAATAGAATCGGATGAAGGAATGTAACTTGCCCATTGAGCTCTTCTCTCCAGGAGGCATGACTCTATTTGGTTTTACATTTATCAGAGGCAGAAACACAACAACCTATCACAATTATAAAAAATACTAGGGTGGTCTCTCTCCCTTTGGCACTTACATACTTCGGGAACTCACCAAAAACAACAAGAAGAAAACAACCAAGAGGAGATAGTGCACTTTAGTCAATAATATGCTCCAAATTACAGAAAAATATAAGAAAACAAGAAGGTAATGGGCTACAAAGCTAACTAAAAAGGAGATCAAAGCTTTCTTGACTCAAGCAAAATGCCTGCTCCCCAAACCTGTTTTAGAAAAATAATTTAGAAAATTAGGTTGAACAACCTAAAATCTCCCAAGGGAATTCTTTGGCTCTTATCACATTTGCTCAGGCATAAATTCTCCTTGTATTTGGAAATGCTGCCTATTACTAAAATGTAGTGTGCTAACAAGTCTACTTGCTAAAAATCTATACATCTATCAAATCAATCTCCCTAATATCATCTACTTAGGTTTCCTTATTTCCCCTAATGGCAGAAAAAGTAAAATCTGGATTTTTAAAACACTCAAAAGAATTTCCTATTTTGCTAGAAATTGTCTCCTGTCTACTCATTCCTTGCCTAAAATAATTTAAAATCAGAGGAAAGACATCTTAGGAGAGATGGAAGTCTATGAGGATAAAGTTCTAACATTTCCACTGTAGAAATATTCTTTAAAATTTTTCCCCCTTTTTTTAAAACAAGCCATGAAATTAGTCATAGTAGGGCTTCATTAATTTCTTTGCTCTTCAGGTAACACATATTTATAACAAAGTTTGTTCCTTCATCAATCTCCTGAATGCTTACACAGTAGAACCACCACATCAATATATTGAACAGTCTTGTTGAAACATGTTAGCATTTAATTAAAACAAGTAATCAAAATTGTGGGGGGAAATTCTGATAAACGTTATCTCATAATTAAAATCTGATGAACAACTTCATTATACTTGCCTCAAATCTTTGAAAAGTTGTCAAACGAAAATCTCCTTAAATTCCCGAAAGCAGTAATAGAGAAGATAATTTTTGAATGAAAATATCCAATAAATTTCTATATGTGCCTAAAGTTTTTAAGAGACTCACTTAATAGCTTCCCTACCACAATACACTATTCACACTCAGAATTCCACATCCAACTTACATTTTTAAAATTTCTCTCGCTTTTCCTAAAGAGCTACAAAGGCATTACTGGTTGCCTGGCAATTAGAACTAAGAATCAACCACTAATTAGAAGACAATCATGAATAAGTTACCTACTCGGTACCGAAATGAATGAAATAATTGGCTGTGGAAATTTTTAGGGACACTTGAAAGAAATAAACTTAAAGAAAGCAAGTCTTAGGGAAATAGAATAGTCTAGGGAGAATTGTCCGCCATCTTGTTGTCGCTGGTCATGTTATAACAGCTTTTTAAAGTGGCATTAAAACCAGGCCAACCATTTCTCATTTATCCCCACAAAGGCTCAGTGATTAGTCACAATGGTTTCCTTTTGTAAGAGTCAGTTTCAAGCTGCTCACTTACTGAGACAAATCCTGGATGTATCCAAGCTAAGAATCTTTCATACCAAGAGGAAGAATAGGGAGCTTCGCTGAAGGAAGGGGATTTTATTCAATCTTCCTTAATTAGACAGGACCTCCATGGATGCTTTTGCTCTAAGATCATTTACCCTGTGTTTATCACTCTGATAACAATCTATGCAATAATCTAAGCTATTATTCTGAGGTTCTAACTCTGATTAAGGAATGACACACTGTTTTGCCTTCCTTGGTGAAGCTAAAGGTTCATAAATTACATAGTACCATAATTATTTTTTAATCTATTAGCTTCATCCATAAGCATCAACGTATTACTTTTAGTACTCACCTGTAGTCTGCTGTTGGGGAATCTGAGTCTGATGTGGCAAGTTCCTAGAAATGATTAATATTTTTGAGTAAAACTGTGTTTGTTTACACCCATGTAAACAGAGAACAGACATATTAGAATGAAAACTTTATGGCTAGAAAGGACCTCAGAAATCATCTAATCCAGCACAGCTTCCCCACTCACTTCTCATGAGTTCATGGATGAGGAAACTGAGGTCTGAGAAAGATAAATAATAACAATATTTGATAACATTCACTGAGTTCCTACTACATGCCATACTCTACCTCACAACAACCCTAGGAGGTAGGTATTATTTTTCCCAATTTACAGATGAGGAAATAGGCTTAGAGTTCTGAGGCTACATAGCCAGGAAGTGGTGGATAAAGATGTGAACACAGGGGCTCCAGGGCTTGTGCTCGTAACCTGTACACTTTTGGATCCAGGTCCAGAACACATACACACACTCACACACTCTCACAGAACAACATATATAACCATCGTCATTCGCTATGCCAAACCTGTGTTCTTCTATCCCCATCCCAGAGAATGACACTGGCCATCCACCCAAATACACTAGTCAAAATGGAGAAGTCATCATTGACCCTTCCCTCTCCCCTTCAGTCCCCACATCCAATCACTTGGGAACTCTTGATGAGTCTCCTCAATCTCCTGTGAATTTGTCCACTTTTTCCCCATCTCCATTGCTAACTTGGTTGAAGTCATCATCAGTTCTCACTTGGATCTTTGCAACTGATCTGTATTGTTTCCTCATTCCCATTCTTGCTCATTTATAATCCACTGTGCACACTGCTGTCAGAGGATCTTCTAAGACACAAATCTGATATGTCATTCAAATAACACACATTTTATTATTTCTTTATACCTACCCGTAAATTAAGTTTCAAGTTTTTCGGCGCAGCCTAGAAGGCCATCAATATATCTGGTCCCTACATGGAGCCCTCCCTGACTGCTTGAAACAGACCCATCATCACCACCATGGCCACTATCATCTTTTGCACCCAACCATCTTCCATTTGTCCTTGCAAACTCTACTCAAAATTTGTTACAGTGGACATGTATCTGTCCTATAGTTTAAAAACATCCCACAAGGAATATTAATTTTTTAACTTATAATTAGTGTTAAGTAAAGAAATAACATCTCAAGTACCATCTCTTCTATGCCTCCTCAATCTCTAAGCATCCCCCCAGTTAGGTTACCTTTTAGCACACTTTCATATGCATACTGACTGTCATTGTGTTTCTCCTCATATAATGTTTAATTGCTCCCAAGTACCTTAACAGTAATAACCATCTTATTTTGTTTAGTATCCCCAGCAGTAAGCATGCAATAAACAATTTTTGAACGAATACATGCAGAAGTGAAGATTCTTACAAAGATTCACATAATACACATTTATTAACACTCCCATACACTCATTTAGTTTCAAATTTTGGTGTTAAAATTAGTTTAAAATTGTATTTAAAACGTTCAATTTAGATTCTGTGTGGAAGAAATTCCAGGAGGCAGCCCCCTGCTACAGAGGAAGGCTTGATCCAAGCCAGGGATTTTCAAAGTGTTTTTGTTTCTCTTCAGCAATGGAATTCCTTTTAATTGAAATCCTAAGCAGAACTCTGGACATACAAAAGAGATAAATGTGAGGTTGCCTGGGTTGAAACAAGGGAGCCAGAAATCCCGCCTGCTTTGTTTCCTTGGCCCTACATGCTGGCCCCTAAGGCATTTCTAAGAAATCTCCAAGGAACGAAGTTTGAAAACCACTGATCTGAATCATTTCAGCCAGGCAAATATTATGTTCCAAATTCAACGATTTAAAGTGGAAAACAGTACATGCTAGTTAAATACTGTTGAAACCCTAAATTAATCTATAGAAATGTTAATGACTTCGAGTGAGTTTTTTTTTTTTTTTACAATTTCAGTTCCATTTTAAATATGCTGTTAAGGAATTAACAAAATCAATTCTAATTCAATTTGAGGAAGTAACTTAATAATTCATCCCAATAATTACATTCTTTTTTGCTATTACCTATCAGTCCTACTTATCCTTGTGTGGTCTTGGGGTATTTTTTTTGTTGGTTTGTTTATTCTTTCAGTATTTCACACAATGTATTTATAGTGGTTTTGATCATGAAGGTAAAAAGATTAATTTATAAACCACAAAGAGGAAGTAAGTTCTAGATTTAAAGATGGGAAAACAAGCATCTTTACGACACAAGTCAAAATGCAATTTCACGGGCATTTGGGAGGGGAATATGAGTTTTATTTTAACTTCTCAGGCACAACTAATTTGGGTCTATTCTACATTAGAAACTAATATAGCACATCTTATACACACGCGCACACACACACGCACTTCCTCATTTCCTATCATCTCTAGCTCTACCTAGCCTATTAATGGATTAAATCGGTACATTTTGACAAAATAAAAATACCAAAGAGAACAAAGAAAGCCCTTCAAAAGTCCTAGATCATGGATATCCAAAATTCAAAATCAATATTTGGATGAAGTGGTTGGAACCCTCTCTCCCATTGGCCAATTCAACCTACCCTTCTGTGAAACACAGTTTGAAAACCACTGATCAAAGTCAATCTACACCTTGTCATTTCTTCTCTAGTCTCCATTTGTTTCTTCTTCTGCTACACTGCTAAACTTTCTAAATAGCAATGAGCTTGCCTCAGTTCAAAGAGAAATGGTTGGTTGAGAAAGTGCCACATACAAACTAACAAGAAATTGGGAGATGTATGAGAAAGCAATTGTGTGTGTTCCATTGGTTTAGGGATTTAAAAGTCTCTGCAGTGTGTGTCCCAACTGGTTAAGTTTGAACGATGTACATGCACTCCTTGCAACTTCAACTGAAACCTAGAAGAGTTATATAAAAGTGCTTATGTGTGAAAAAAGGTGCTCAACAAAAATATGTGGAGAGTCAAATTCCCCAGAGTCTCTACCTGTTTTTGGTTGCCCAAACTTGTGACAACATGTGAGCCTGTGAGTGTTAGAGTGTTAATATATCTGTGATGGGCATATTTGAAGTGTATATTCCATTTAAGAGTTGAAGGGAGGTACCTTCTAAGAGCACTGCTCCAGGCATACTATAAAAATACCTACGACTAACTCTGCTATAGTTAAGCAGAGAATGCAGTAAGAAAATGGAAGCCTTTCCATCTTTGGTGAAAGCAGGCTGCTAAAGGCAATTATATATGAGAGCAGGGGTTGACTTCAAACGGAAGTCCTCTAATCCTTCAAAGAAAGGACCTTTATAAAGTCATAAAATTATTTAGAATAATTAAGTTATTAATGGACCAACTGAAAGATTATTATGTGCAAACTGCATTCTATAGAAAAAAGACTTAAGAAAACTGTAATTCTCTAAATTATTACTAATTATTTTCTAATTTTACTACCATTAATTAATCCATTTTAATAGAAAATTATGTAAATTAGCCATTGCACAAACTTCATTCTTTAAGAAAGCAAAGGTAATAACTTGCAAATTAATAAATAAGTGACTTGGGGGGAGTACACAATTATTTATTATTTGTACAACCATTTTAAGGTAATTTGACATTCTTGGATATCCTGTAGAGTAATTCTATGAGTAAGGTTGATGATTACCAACCCATTATATTCCTACTTGCTTAGAGACTCAAAAGCAAAGAAAGGTTAAGTGATTTGCATAAAGCCACGGAATCTGTGCCAGAGTTGAAAATAAATGACATTAGTTTAGTTATGTGGAATACAAAATACGTCTCTTTTGAATTAGTATGGAGTCATTTAACAATAAGAAATAGTAATATATTTTTGATATTTCCCAATTATTTCAGCAAAATTGATATTGCCTCCAAATCTTGAATTTTCTAAAAATTTTTTTTCCATAAATGCTGATTTGGATTCTATAACTACTTTTACTAAGGAATCAGGCCACTATTTGGATTAAGGAAGGAAGGAAGGACACAAAGAAACTAGAAACATCACCATAACTTTTAATTTCAAAACCTAATTGTAACTAAAAACAATGTAGAACATACATGGAATATAAAGGAGAAAGGAGACATTCATTTATTTCTTTTAGTTCTTTTCCCGCGTTTGTATAAAGCCAAAAGCAAGCCTACCACAGCTTTAAACAGCAATACAAACTGATAGAACCAAAATCCATCAAAGAGATAGTGCATCTATCACTTTTAATGTAAACTTGCTGAATTTAACAAAAAAGTCAATGCCTCCAAAATATCCCTGAGTGCTTGACACTTTTTGTCAACAGGAAATCATATCTTGGTCCCCTGAAACATTCTCTTCAACTGATATTAACTTTTATTGAAACCTAAGTTTTTATTTATGGAATCTTACCATGAAGTTAGTTCTAATGCTACCAAAGGGAAGACAAATGGAAAAATATTTTAGATAAAAGCTAAAATGATTAATTACTAAATATCTTTAATTAGAAGACTTAATTCTACTTTTATACTTGTTAATTTGCAAGATTAAGCACAACCTACCTCCTGTTTTGAGGGAGACTCAATTACCCTGGATTAGGTATTATGTTTAGTATAATGAATAAGGAAAATTTTTGTATAGTCAATTAAAATCTTCCTAGAAAATGTTTGGGCACTTTCCTCTATTATTCATTACATAAAATCCTCTATGAAGATGCCTCCCACTCAGGAAAAATGGATTGATATCGACATTGGTATAAGAAAAGCATAAAGAGGTAGATCTACCCTCTAAAGGACCACATAATACATTACAAATTTAAGAATAAATTACTTTTTAGAAAACTGAGTATTTGGGATCCTCCAGCCAATGCCTCCCATAAAATTGCAAAATGAGTACAATTTCCCAGTAGTTTTTAGCTTTTCAAGGTTTAGCATTTCTCTGTCCCATTCAGGCATTATTTTCTAACCAGCACTCAGCTCTCCCTTCTCCACACTGTTCTTCTCAAGTAGCTTAAAGAGGTGTGGAAAACCTAGAGGTTGATAATCATAAAACCACAAACAGCCCCACATTCTAGAAAATGCGCATGGACCACGGCCCCCTTTCACACTTTTCCTTTGCACCGCCCCTTTAGGGGGAATTAGGAGAAACTGTTCCCCCCTTTATTTTGGTGGGGCACGGGGGCTGTGAGGAAGATTGGCCCTGAGCTAACATCTATGCCAATCTTACTTTTTTGGCCTGAGGAAGATTGTCCCTGAGCCACCATCTGTGCCAATCTTCCTCTATTTTGTATGTGGGATACCACCACAGCATGGCCGGTGAGTGATATAGGTCCACAGCTGGGATGTGAACCCATGAACCCAGGCTGCTGAAGTGGAGCATGGCAACTTAACCACTACACCACCGGGCTGGCCCCCATCCCCTTTTAAAACTCTGCTGGAGGAGTGTGAAGAACAACTCCTTCCCCACCTCCACCCCCAACAGAAATACCACCACAAATACCAATCTGGCTTTCCTGAATCCTAGAACCTAGGTCTTTTAAGTATTTAAATCAAGGGTTCTCAACTTTTTTTCTGGTTCCACCATAATACACATATCCACCACATTCCAAATCCCCAGACACAGGGCGCTAGGATCTGCCCTGTAAAAGCTCCACAGATGAGTGTGACCTGCAGCTTGGTTTAGGAACAACCAGGCTAGACTATCTCTCAGCATCCCTTTAGGACCAAAAATTCTATGACTTGGAATTTGATTTTCTTAATTTAAGTCATTACAAAGGTTTATCTTTGAGGTACATCAGTTAAATCTGTAATATATTTTTGATGTTAAGTCTTTGTTCAAAAACATAACCCCTAACTACAATAATGATTCTTTGGACAAAGCAAATTTATTTTTAAGAATTTACTTTATAAGTGATTTCCAGCAATGAATTGTACTAAGTAAGGGACTGCCTATAGAGGAAAAAATTCTTCTTACTATTAACAGCAACATTTATGCATTGAGCTACAAAGATAACTGATTAAGTACAGACACAGAAATCTTGACTATACCAGGGGATGGGGAACGTTCTACAGAATACCTGGCTTCTCAAGAGGGTCCAGGTCACGAGAAACAAGGAAGGTCTAAGAAACTGCCCAGACCAGAGGAGACTAAAGAGACATGCCAATTATTGTGTCCTAGACAAAAATCACAGAACAGGAAAAGGATATTAGGGGAAAAAAAACTAGTGAAATCTGAAAGAAAAAAAAAAGTTTGAAGTCTGGTTAATAGTAAGCACCAATGTTGGTTTCTTAGTTGTGACAATGTACCATGGTACTGTATGATATTAACAAGGGGAGAAACTGGGTAAGGGATATTTGGGAACTCTGTATTTTCTTTGCAACTTTTCTGTACCTCGAAAATCATTCCAAACTAAAAAAGTTTATTAAACAATAAATACATTAGCAAAGATCAAATTAAATTTACCTTACGTTTCTATACTATCTGATAACTTTAACAGCCTGTTCGTATTTTTCCGAAATCTGAACCTTGCCTGTGACCCGGATCAGCAATCCTTCTGAGGTCAATGACCACATTATCTATCTCTGACTGGATATCAAGATAGGTAAATAGTCTAATCTCAGTTTTGACCTAATTTAGTTTGTCTCTTATCTGTGTTTCAATTTTATCACCTGCAAATGATTAAATATTTTTCTACTCTCTAATTTATGGTACCAGTCTGGAGTCCTATGAAGCATTCTACAAAAATAAAAATATTACTGTTTAATTGATAAATAACTGTGGCAGTCCCTCATTACACAACTGTGGTGAGTCCTGTGTACCTTACACTGTTACGAGGTTGTCTACACCTCATGGATTGACTTGTGTAAAAGACCCAAACAGGTTTCTATGCAGCTTTGAAGGAAAGCTTCGAACGTTCTTGAGTCTTGCTCAGAAGCCAACATAAACTTTCAGCCATATCCTTATGCTTGAATATTTCTCGTGTTGAGTCTGAAGAATAAACACGAAATCCTGTAGCTAGCCAAATTATTTATGAATAATAAATTCAGTACGGTTAGTATGAAAATGCGAAGATGAAACACACGCCCTTTTAGGAAGGGTTAATTAATAAACACCAAGCAGCATTATTCAAGCTCTTCCTGGTTATCAGGTACTGTAATGCCTCATCAAATATAACATCTTATTTTAATGTTGAGAATTCGGTTCAATCTAAATGACCAAAATATTTATATATGTGTGTACTTGGTGTTGAAATTAAACTTTAAAAACAGGGCTACGCTTTTAAGGTAAGGAGTAAAAGCTGAATTTTCGTAAAGGACAGCTGTGATGAACCTGATACCATAAATTCCCTATTATGTGGCATGGTTGGAAAATGAGGTTAATCACATATTCTGGCTTATAGGGAGTTACCATAGAGACTGTGCACATATTATCCATTTCCAAGAAGAAAAGAAAGATAATATACACTCAACACTGAAACTACACCGAATGTAATTTAATTTTCCCCTGATGAGTCAGACACACTTGATGATCTCGCAGTGCCTCAGAACAATCATTGTGAACATCATCAATTATCTATGTACCCTATTTATATAGAAGTGCTAGTTAATGGAGTTTTTCCATTAGTAGAAATCTGAATAATATGGTTTTCTGGACTTAAAAATACATATATGGTCAAATTGTTGCAAGTTCAATAAAATAACCTACTATATTTGTAAAGAGAGAGATCTGATCAACATAATGACAGTCTGGATGGGATTATGAAAAGACCAGGAAGATGCATTTGGTTATAAACTAGATAGGAAATGTTATTTGCTTGTATATTAGTGGCAACACTGCAAAATCCTAACCACAGGGAATCCAAATAATTTTTAAGGAGCTATTCTATTCTCAATATATGTAGTTAGAAAGCATATCTAAAAAATGACGTAGCCTTTCTTCCTCCCTTAAACTTCACCAACAATAGAGTTTTAGGGATTTACAAACATATTCAAATTACTCTACTCATTATAATAAATATTTCTCTATTCTAAAATTTGATTGCATTGTTATTTTGTCATTAGAAGCATTTCCCAAACTATTCTTTAAAGAGTTACCTCTTCTGACCTTTCTCCCTGGATTCATAAAGCATATCAACACACTAAAGGCTCTGAGAACTCTTGTAGTTTAAAAAACAAAAACCAAAAAACCTGTTTTTCAAGTGTATTTGACCATTTCACTTTTGAGAACATATATCAACATTTGAAGAATATATACCAACATTTCACTAGCACTCTTGGGCAAAGACTATAAAAAATGGTGGCCTTAAAGAATTCTTTTTATTTTGAAAATGAATGATAAGGTTGATCATAATTTTCATCTAAAAAAGGGGGGTGAGATTGCTAAATTGTGAACTATTACAATATTCTTGAAATTTTACAAATTTTTCTCCTCAGTACTTAATCCTGGTAAAGCGGGCTTTATGAAGATCCACTAACCATTAGACAACACAGAAATCCACCCCTTCCATTCAGTACAATTGTATTTTGTGAGACTTTAATATTTATATCCCTGGGCCGCCCGGTGGCGCAGTAGTTTAGTTCGCGCTTGGCAGCCCGGGGTTCGCGAGTTCGGATCCCGGGCGCCCGCCAACGAGCTGCCTGTCAGCCATGCTGTGGCGGCGTCCCATATAAAGTGGAGGAAGATGAGCACGGATGTTAGCCCAGGGCCAGTCTTCCTCAGCAAAAAAAAAAAAAAAAAGGGGGAGGATTGGCAACGGATGTTAGCTCAGGGCTGGTCTTCCCCACAAAAAAAAAAAAAAATATTTACATCCCTGATAGAATATTAATGTTTCCAAAATTCAAAATTTTAAACGTATGCAATTTTCTCCACTGTTAATAGGACTTGAATCAATTACTCACACACACATGCACATATAAACACATGCCTTGGCCTAGTCAACACTAAGTAAATGATGTTAGAGGATTTCAGAACAATACTCATAACACTTTTAGATTTCCAAAGTATTTTGGACAAATTTGTCACGTTGGACTGTCTATACCATTTATATTAATTACTGTTTAATCTGCAAATTCCCACATGCATTTTACATGGTTAAAGAATAAGCATTCACAATGGGAAAATGTTCGCACCCAGTATGGTTTCCAGATAAATCTTTAATCAGTAAGAGGTTACTTTTATATCATATCCTAAGGATTATGTGCATGGGGGGGATATATTTTTCTGTATATCCTTTCTATTTACAAAAGTAAAGTGAAAAATAAGGTGCTCTCAAAAGCAAACTTGTGACTTCTCTGGGGAAATTGAATTTAACCCATTTTAACATATGGCTAAAGAAGAAAAAAAGAGCCATGTTCTTAAAAATAAATGACAGTTTTATCTACAACTGCCTTATATGAAAATCAAGCTTCTAGGCATATAACATTCCTTCTCAAGAGCAAATGGGCCATTTCCTCAACTCCTCTCCCCCACGCTTACCCCTTACAAAGGCCTCTTCCAGGCTTTCTGACCATTGTCCTTCTAGCACTACAGAGAAAGCTTGCACTAATAAATTGTGTTTATAGGCAAAATTCAAACTACTCATTTTGATATACAAGCAGATCACAAAAAACAACACAAAAACCTTTTATCCTGAGGCAAAAAATTTAGATCAAATAGATCTGTGGTAGTAACATTAAAAAAAATCGGTTAACAGAACCAATAATTCTAATACTACTTCTAAAAAATAATCAATTTGTCATGCTTTAGGATACGCTACTCTTTTCACAATTAACTCATCTGTGAGCAAACACACATTAGTTTATTAACAGTGCCAATTTCTTAAATACTAAGGTGAATGTCATTTTGTTTGGATCAGTAAAGGGAAAAAAAAAAGCATTTCCTGAAAGTAATTCTATTTATTTGGGTCAGCACAGTGGGGCTGGGATCAAAACTATCAATGTCCTTTTGACATTTTTCTCTTCTGGTTATAAACAAGAAAACAAACAAAAGCAACAACAATGAAAAGCTCTGGTCTTTCTAGACATTAAGTAGATACATTCATGCATGTTCATAACTACAGTTCCAAGCGGATACTTACTGCTGTGTTTGCATCAATGGCATATTAGTGCTCTCATAACTGTCTGCGTGGAGGGGAGGTATGATTTCCCCAGTCACAGGGTGAAACACAGGAAGCGTTGACAGGGGCCATGCTATCTCTCTATTCTTGGACATGTCACGAAGTTCTTTGGTAGATTTCTGAATAGCACTATGATGGACCAGTTGGATGCTAGGTCAAAAAGAAATAAAACAACATATATTTAAAATCATACGTTAGCCCAATGGGTCATCAATTTGAAAAAGTTATTAAATATTTTTTTCTTTTTAAAATAAGAAGACATTGTCGCACTTTGGGAATTCTACAAGTTATTCCAGAAAGAGAAACATTTCATAAACTTTTAACATAGCAAAACTGAAAATTATAAACTAATTTTTAAATAAATGTGTCTCTCATTCAACCAAGCTATAAAGCATTGTGTTAATATTACAGCCCTAAGTAAGAAACTAGCATTTTATTTAATTTCTACAATTAAGATAAAACTACCATAGCTTTTATATTTTGCTTCTGATGGGACATTTATAAATACTCACAGAAGTTTCATTTTATGGTAGGTTATTACTGTAGATTCAGGAAAACGTGTATGAAAGATCTTTTCATCTGTTCTCTGGTTTATAGAAATGCAGATTGGGAAATCACATAATATAAATGGCAAGTTAATATTCTGAATCTGAAATATTTTAGGTTTAATTTTTATCTATATAATCTTAGTTTTCAAACCCTTTTTATTTTCAGTTTCTATCCCTCCTAAATATCTCTATTTAGAAAGCAGCTTTCACATTTATGAAATAAACTATGAAAGATGATGAATGGAACAAAAAAAGCATGACACACATGTATGGAGCATGATGGGCAACTGAGAAGTGAAAAAAAATGATAAAGAAAATAACAGGAAAGAAGACACTTACTCTGGTGTTTGCATGTTTCTCTTTTCCCTAGAAACAAAACAAAATTTATGAATTAAATAATAGCATTGATATTTGGAACATTAAGACTATATGCTCATGGGATCTTGCATGATGTGGAAATGCTGACATTGTTACTATTAAATGCAACCAGGCAGCATTTGCCACCAAGTTTATGACATTATTTGGATGAGTACATGTACAGAGATGGAATACTGATGAGAAACACACAGAAAAATGAAAAAAAAATGGAGATTAAGAATTAAGCTCTTGGAAATAAATTCTATGACATAATGAAATCAGGCTACATGTATAAATGTATAAATGGAAGAATGTGTTACTTGCTGCTTTATTAATTTTTTATCCTTTGCTTTATTAACCTGACTTCCAGATAATCTCAGGAGATTATTTTAATTGACATAGATGTCCTGAAAGTACTAACTATTCGTGAAGACTCATTACTCAAATTATACTCTTATTTTCATTAATTTACTCCTAAGTTTTTATATACATATTTTAAACATTTAGATTGTGTCATCCTGTTTGACAGCCAAACAATGTCAAGAAGTATTCTGATCATCACTTCTGATCAAACTAAGAATATTTATTTAGTTAAAGTGCAATTACCATGTCAATAGATTCCGCGGTCTCTGCTTACACAAGGTGGCTTGCATAACCAAAATATCTCGCCTCAATTATTCTTGGGACTGTTTTGCCAACATGAATTTACATCTAGCCTTAACAATTTCTGAATAAAGTAATTTGATTTACTAGATTCAAAACTATTTTAATTCATTTTAAAGGAATAAAGTACTGTAGTTTAACTTGAACATAATTTCAATTCATTTATAAAGTGCTTTACAAACTAAATGGAACTCGGCTTTTAATGGAATCTTATATGTTGTTATCTTAGTAGGCTCTATAATTTTTCATTAGTGTTTTAAAGTACTCACACTCCTTCCCGTCGGCAGCACATAATATAAGCAAGTATTAGAAAAAGGACCAATGCTACTGCCGAGGGCACAGCCAGTGTAATTAGGAAATCCGTGTAATAGTCTCTGCTTTTCAAAGAATCAGAAGGGGGTTTGTACTCTCCACCATCAGGTAAAATCCCCTCTCCACGAATCACTTCCTGATAGGTGGACACTTGCTTTGTTTTATCAACCTGATGCAAAAGAAGACAATTACACATCAAATTAATAGCTGCAAACATTATGAGAGTTTTAAGATTTAAACATAGCAAAACATTCTTTGACAAATTTCTAAAAAGCAATCTCTTCCAATTACTTTATCATCTTGAACTTGCAATTATTTATGGAAGCTACGAAGAAATAATGAATAAAAGTAACAAAAGGTTTATGTTGGCCTACTTTCCATGCCCTTCCCATAACATATATACACACATACATGTATATATACATAATATGTTTGTGTGTGTGTGTGTGCAGTTGTTGTTCTTTTCCAGTTTCCTTCCTCCAAAGCAGAAGTCCTTCATACTACTACGTAAATTTCTTGTTTCCTAGGGACAAACTTCTAGCGCAGATGTTAACAAACGGTGAACTGGCTGATAACCAGGTATGCGGGTATGGTTTCTAAGGTTAGTGAAAGAGAAAAGGAAAAAAAAAAAAGAATCTTTAAATGATTACAACCTTGATCTTTCTGCCATCCAGCTGACAGAAGTAGTTTCTAGGGAAGATAGTCAAAGGAACATGTCACCCATCCAATGCCATAGTTTCACTAAATTCTATCCCAGGATCAGCCAGCCCTGGTGGTCTAGTGGTCAAGCTTCAGTGCTCTCACCACCACGTCCCAGTTTCCTTTCCCGTTCAAGGAACCACACCACCTGCCTGTCGGTTGTCATACTGCGGCAGCTGCATGTTGCTGTGATGTTGAAAGCTGTGCCACCGGTATTTCAAATACAAGTAGGGTCACCCATGGTGGACAGCTCTCAGCGGAACTTCCAGACTAAGACAGACTAGGAAGAAGGACCTGGCCATCCACTTCTGGAAAAAAATTGGCCATGAAAACCCTATGAATAGCAGTGGAGCATTGTCTGATATAGCGCCAGAAGGTGACAGGATAGCGCAAAAGACCAGGCAGGGTTCCACTCTGCTGTACACAGGGTCACTAGGAGTCTACAGCACTAACAACAACAATCCTAGGATCCAAAAATGCACAACACTTGCACTACATTAATTTACCTCCACATTAATTGAACTGCTTTCACTGAGTTGCATTTATTTATGCTAAGGTTTTTATTGAAGGACACCACAGAAATAGCCATGTGAAATTTGTTACCACATGGGTTTCCCCCAGCAAATAAAAGCTGAAAAGGATTATTTGTGGCATTTCTCAGAATCCTCTCCCAAAAAACTCCACTTGAAGAAGTCTGTGAACCATACAGTGTTAGTAAAAACTCTATTTTCTCCCAAAGAATTGATGCTCTGCCTCCTTTAAGAATGAGAACTAAATAACTGATGAATTTTCTCTTTTAATCCTGGACATTAGGAGGCTTGTGGTCAAACTTGACCTTAGGCTTAATTTTTTGTCAAGTTTAGGTCCTGATTTCCCATTTCTTTTACATTTTACTGTTTTTATATGTTTATTGTTTGACTCTTTTATTTAAGCCTCCTGAAATCTTCTGTGGTAAGACGTGACATATAAATAAATACATGTAAAATAAAAAATGAAAACCCTACCCTTTTCATCTATAAAGTCTTACCACAAAAACTAAAATCTTCAAAGCATTAAGTCATTTTTAAACCTTTAGAAATTAGAATAACATCCCAAAACATAAACATTTTACAGCACAAGCACAAGTAAAATGGCGTTGCTAGGGCCCGCTGTCTACTGACCCTGGTCAGAGGCAGCTTCTTATGTTCTGACTGCAGCCACTCAGTCTCTCATACCCATGTACGATTAGCACCATGACTGAATTACTGAGTTTTGCAAATTCAACATTTATCTATAATACACACAAACCACAGCATCTTTATAATTTTACTTGATTTGAGACCACAAAGAAGGAGTATTATTTTCCTAAGACACAACAACTTGAAAAGAGGAGTCCAGGGCCAAGGGCTACAGGTGCTAAGAGCTGCAACGTGAGTACTGTGTTCTCCCGCACGGATCCAGAAAAGTCACCTGCAGTTGGTTCGCTAAGACATGAAGTGACAGTTGTGTTTATGTGTCAATAACTTCGTTCAAATGTCAACTTTAAACTTAGATCTAATTCACTCACCACCAATCATCAAGAGTTGACAGAAGTTAAATCTAAAGGTCACTAAAGTAGTAAAACAACTTCCCTATCTTCCAGAAACCAAAAATCAAAAAATATCATGTAAATTTTATATAAAGTATTATATATAATCTTACATATATATGAAACCTTACCCAGGTTTTCCTAAGTCTTTTAGCATAGTAATTAAAAAGTGGTTTAGAAAGAAATATTTAATATTCATGGGGCTGTGGGTGACATTCTAACTTTCCTCAGTAGGAAATGTTTCTTATCCCTTGAACTTTCCCTACAATTTGAGTTTCCAGGACACTGAATCATAGAACAATATTGCTTTATTTTCAGATTTATTATTGCACTCCAGTCTCTCCTTCCAAAGTGGGGTAGTGGCAGCATATTTGAGACTTTCTTCACATGTCACACTGACTCCATAATCTATCCCGTCTTAGCAGCCACCTGGACGTCCGGGGAGCCATTTGGACCACCTGCCAAGCTAATCCGGCCCCAGCAACTAATCATGGGTAGACTGAGTACAAAAGTGGAGATACTCTTTCCTAAATGGATGCACTGTCAATGAGCTTGCCAAATCCTTAAAGTCAAGGGAAGTCAACTGCAGTTAACAAAGTAAACCCAGGATTTGCTCCTAAAAGCAATTCAGGTTTTAGTCAAATGTTATCTCCAGCCACATCACGTCTAATTACATTTGCAAAAACAAAATAAAATAAAAACTCACCAACGAAATTTTGCACCAGTCAATGTAAAATTGAGTACGAAATTTTTTATCACATGTTATTACAGGCTCCATTTCTTGACTGCATCTCAGTTGATTCTGTGGATTTTCAACTTCTCGCAAACAAGAAGAAAACGGGACATCGGCACCAACCATGACATAAACGCTGCAAAAATGTGAAACTCTCAGGTTATCCTTTAAGAAATTGGAAACACTGAAAAACAATCTACCCCGAAAGCAGGATTTATCCTTTTGAATTGAGGGATTATCTAGAATCATCCCTAAGGCTGGGGCCTGGGCTTTAAAAACAGTGATTCATGTAAAGACTTCCTTTCATTCTTTCCTTTATTCAACCAATATTTACTGAGTGCTTTGGTGCAACAGACACTCTCTCGATTCTATGTTAATTTCCAAAAGCTTTCTTCATCCTATTTTTTGAATTCAAAACAAGCATGTGTCATATTCTGATTACTATATTTAATAGATTACTTACATTTTAAAATTATTCTTAAATTGTTTAGAAAAATAACACTATCTCTAAAATAATTTATTAGTAGTAAATCTTGACGATTTCATTTTAATAAGATTGTGAAATTACATCCCTGGAGGTATGGAGCTTCAGGCAGACTGAGCTATTCTACCCAAAAAGTTGTCAGCCTTTCTACTGCACAGATTCCTGCTGCTAGGTATCTCATTACGAGGTCTCTCAATCTTTTATCTAAGAAGTTATTATGAGAGAAAAACTATTGTTTGGTAATCACAATCTAGGCAAACAAAACTTATTCTTTTGGTATCTTTTCAATTAGAAGGAAAGAACTCTACTTAATTGGCCAATAAAAGATTAATAATGAAAGAGAAGATAGTGATAATAGCATTTAAATAATCCTGGAGCAGCCTGAGAAGATGAGAATCTCATAGGTCTTTCAAAAGAAAAGAGAAAACCAGGAAATTACTCTAAATATTCTTTCTTTCCTAACGACAATGCTATTGCTACCTACAAAATGAAATAAACCCATCAACATTCCAGCGGTCTTCTTTGCAGAAATTGATAAACTAATCCTAAAATTTATATGGAAATTCAAGGGACCCAAAACAGCCACACACACGTACACAAAATTCTTGAAAAAGAAAAACTCACAAAATTGTGAGTCTTGTGGAAGACTCACAGTTACCAATTTCAAAACTTACTACAAAGCAGTAGTAATCAAGACAGTGGGTATAGTCACCCCTCAGAATCCGCAGGGGACTGGTTCCAGGATCCCCATAGATAGCAAAATCCACAGATATTCAGGTCATTTATGTAAAATGGCATAGTACAATGAATACAGTCGGCCTTTCATATCCATGGGTTTTACATCTATGGATTCAACTCAATTCAATTCCTCCCTATCTGTGAAATTTTGATCTGCAGTTGGTTGAATTCACAGATGCAAAACTCACGGATACAGAGGGTTGACTGTACTAGCATAAGAATAGACATGTAGATCAACGGAATAGAATTCAGAGTCCAGAAATAAACTCTTACATTTAGTAAACTGATTTTTGTCACAGGTACCAAGACAATTCAATGAGGGAAAGAATAGTCTTTACAAGAAATGGTATTGCTCAATATCCACACGCAAAAGAATGAAGTTGGATCCCTAATTCACATCATATAAAAGATTAACTCAAAATAGATAAAAGACTTAAATGTGAGAGCTAAAACTATTAAACTCTGAGAAGAAGAAAGGTGTAAATTTTCCTGACCTTGGCTTAGGTTTCTTAGACATGATACCAAAAGTTCCAGCAATAACAGAAAAAAATAGATAATTTGGATGCTATCAAAATTAAAAACTTTGTGCTTCAAAGGACACCATCAAGAAAGTGAAAAGGCACCCCACAGAATGGGAGAAAACATTTGCAAATCATATATCTAATAAGGGACTTGTATCTTCAATATATAAAGGACTTTTATAACTCAATAACAAGACAAACAGTCCAATTTAAAAATGGCAAAGGACCTGAATAGACATTTCTCCAAAGAAGATAGCCACATGTCTAATAAGTGCATGAAAAAGATGCTCAACATCATCAGTCATCAGCAAAACAAATCAAAACCACAACAAGATACCACTTCACACCCATTAGGACGGCTCTAATAAAAAAGACATAACAGGAAGTGCTGGCAAGGCTGTGGAGAAATTGAACTCTCCTATTCTGCTGGTGGGAACGTAAAATGGTGCACCTGCTTTGGAAAACAGTCTGGCAGTTCCTCAAAAGGTTAAATAGAGTTACCATATGACCCAGCAATTCCACTCCCAAGTATATACCCTACAAGAAATGAAAAGATATTTATACAAAAATTTGTGAATGAACATTCATAGCAACATTACTCACAGTAGTCAAAAGGTGGAAACAATCCAAAAGCTCAACTGATGAATGAATAAAAGGTGAAATATCCATACAATAGAATATTACTCAGCCATAAAAAGGAATGAACCACCAATACGTGCTACAGCATGAATGAACCTTGAAAATAATAACCTAAGTGAAAGAAGCCAGTCACAAAAGACCACATATTATATAATTCCGTTCATACGAAATGTCCAGAATAGGCAAATTTATAGATAGCAAACAAATAGTGGTTGCCTAGGGCTTAGGGTGGTGGTGGTGGTAAGTGACTGCTAATGGGTGTAAGAGTGGGATGCTGGGATGATGAAAATGTTCTAAAATTGATTGTGGTAATGACTACACAACTTTATGAATAAACTAAAATCCATTGAGTTATATACCTTAAACAGGTGAAGTGTATGGTATGTGAATTATATCTCAATAAAGCTGTTATTTTAAAAAATCAAATGAAAGAAAAGTGCAGCACAAAAATTCATAGCAATGTCAAAGTAAGTATGAGGTAACACCCTGTGACGACTGTGTTTCAGAGCACGATTACACAAACTCATCGAGTTGTTCCTTATGTCAAATTATATTTGGACTAAGATTCATCTGAAAGAACATTTAAAAAAATATATGGTGCCTTTGGGAGACAAATAGTATATAATAGACTGGAATTAAAGATCAAATTAAAAATTCAGAACAAAAGTAGATGTGACAAACCATTGGTAAAGTATTTAGATGATCAGTTAACACAAACATATTCCAGTTAAAACAAGTTGTTACTTGTAAGCTTCACATAAAGTCAATTTCTATCCCCTTATTAACTGTCTAGCCAAGACCATATTTTTCCTTGATAATTGCAAAATATATTTGTAAATACAGAAATAAAATGAATATTTCTTACAACTGTTAACAGTCCTCTTGCTTTAACATGACATTGATTCCAATTATAATTAGCAAGATTTTAAATTGATTCACATCAAGATAACCTAAAGGGGCATAAGCATAAGAGTTTTTGGTGCTTTGAAATGTTTTATTTTTTTCCTCAAATTATAAAAGCAATATAAAAGCATTACATAAAACTTGGGATATAAAACCAGAATTAATTTGTATTACCAAGAAAACTATTTTCATTTTCCAATGTACCTTGCAGAATATTTTTCAAATGCATATATTTTAACCTAATTGTGATCATCTCTAAAATATAACTTTGTATCCTGCTTTTTTACTTAATGCATCATGAGCATTTTCTATATTGTACAATCTTTGTAATTATAGTTTTATGGCAATATAATTTTTTAAGTGCACATGATTTATTCAGCAATTATTTCAGAGTTGGACATGTAAGTTGCTTCCAATTTCTTGACGTTATAAATAATATTGCAAACACTATCTCTGGGCACATTCTTTAGTTACTATCTTAAAAGAGATGCCTAGAAGTGGAAACATTTTTATGACAGTTGAGACACACTGCCAAATTACTTTCATCGCTACTTGGATGATCCATAAGCTTCACAAACTTAATATGCTCTGACCTGAGCTCATCATCACCCCACCCCACCTCCACCTGTTCCTCCTCTATCTTCTTCTCTCTCAGTGATTGGCATGGCCAGATGCTCAAGTACCATCATCTTTGACTCCTGTCCTTTTCCCCACATATTCAGTCCACCATTGGTCTCTGACATTTACCCTGAAAGAACTCTCATACACACCTGTCCACTTTGTTCCATCCCACCGCCACAACCCTAGTCCTAGTCACCATCACTTTCCACAGGGAGTGAAGCAATAGCCCCTAACCGTTCTCCTTGAACCCAGTCTTTCTTACTGTCCTCAGGGAGCCTAGTTGCAGAATGAATGAATGAATGAAAAGCATTACACCAGTTTTAAAACACCACCAATTGTATATTTCAAAGTCTTTAAGACAGTGTATCTTAAAAGCTCTCATCACAAGAGAAAAAAATTTATATGTGAGGTGATGGATGTTTAAACTTATTGTGGTAATAATTTTGCAGTTATGCATATATCAAATCGTTATATTGTACACCTTAAACCTATACAATGTTATATATCAATTATATCTCATCAAAACTGAGAAAATAAATAAGTTAATAAATAAAACACAGACTACAAATGTCACATTCAAGAGAAGCAGACATTGGATTTGCCTTGTAGGTCAAAAAAATGTGCATTTACTGTTTCTTTTGTAGAGTCAGTAAGTTTCAACATGTTGGCTGTTTTTAAAGATAATTTTGTATGAGGCCATGTACAATAATAATAACTCTATGCTCTACATGCTAAAGTCACATTTTTCATAATGTGTTGTTTTCCTTTTAGTTAGCTCTTTGATATGCAGAAACTTAAAATTTTTATGAAGTGAAATGAGGATGATCTTTACCTTCATGACCTTAGCCACATGTTTTCAAACTTTCAAATGTGTGTAAATAGATGAGATGGGAGCATATTACCAAGTACAAGACTCTCAAGCAATGTTAACAAAACATGGTGCCTCAACATCTTAGGAATTGGTGTACACTAGACAGACCTTGTTCCTTATGGAGGATTTTGTTCTTCCAATCTGAACAACTCAGTTTCCCTTGAAGTAAAACATACTTACTGAGGCCTTTACATATACAATGTGGAGAACCAAGGAACAGGTAAAAAATTTAAGTCAAAACTCTGCCTTGTTCAGCAAAAACCAAATAAATGGATCCAATGATTGTATTATTTACCTAAATGTCCAAGTAATGAATTTATTTTACTCTTTATTTTGTGTATATAAGAGATAAAAGACAGTTTAGAAGAAAAGAATGTGTCCACGTATGTTACATGTTGCCTGGGAACTCTTGAGCTCTTAAAAGAAGATGCCTCTGGCCACCACCCAACTTCTTTGTTCTGTGCATTCCTGCCATCGATCAATCAAAAAATAAGGTGAAAAATAAAGAATACATAAAACTAAATAAAAGATTTAATAAGGAATAAAATAAAGAATACAGGACACTTCTGAACTTTAGCTCTACTGCTGGCTTACTCCTCTCCATTGGAGAAGGAATGAATTATCTCATCAGAAGAAGGAACTGGCACACAAGGCTCAGACCCTTCTGGGGTTTTTTGTGGGGTGGTATACGGGGGAGATTTCCTGCTTGCAGAAAGGAGGCATTTGGGTTCAGTTTACTCTTTCAACCATGTGGTGGGCTTGCTTAGCAGGCCCATCTGCTAAAATGAAAACTTTAATATAAACCATTTTCCACAAAGGTTTCTAATGCTTCAGGATAAAATCCAAACAATTTTTCCTGGTGTACAAGGCCTGACATGTCTGGTCTGTGCATCCTTGGTAACTGTCACTTCTGGATCCCTGTCCCCCATTTCCATATGAAGTAGGTTTCCAAATCCACCAGACTTTCTACTACCTAAGGGCTTTTGTCCAAGCTGTTCCCTCAGCCTAGAATCCCCCTTTCTTATTTTTTAAGCAGGCTAATTCATACTTATATTTTAAACTCAGATCAGGCTTCACCTCCTTCATGAACCCTTTCCAGACACGGACTTGAAGGGGGGGAGGAGCACTGTCTGTGACTACCTCAACTGTGGCACACACAACACTGCTTTTTTTTTTTTTTTTTTTGAGGAAGACCAGCCCTGAGCTAACATCCATTGCTAATCCTCCCCTTTTCGCTGAGGAAGACTGGCCCTGGGCTAACATCCGTGCCCATCTTCCTCCACTTTATATGGGACGCCGCCACAGCGTGGCTGACAAGCAGTGCGTCAGTCTGCGCCCGGGATCTGAACCTGCGAACCCGGGCAGCCAAAGTGGAGCACGCGAACTTAACCACTATGCCATCCGGCTAACCACTATGCCATCGGGCTAGCCCCTAGATTGTATTTTTTAAATCCTGTAACCTAGAGACTAACACACTATTCTCCCATAAAAATGATACTTAATAAATGCTCAACCATGGAAGGAAAAAAATGAATCTATGTGTAGAACTTAAAGCAGAGATTAGACATATAGTTGCATGGATTTTATTTACTTATATTTATTTTTATACTTATAAAAATGGACTTACACAGGCTTCCAATTTTTGTTTATTAAAGAAGTTCCTATCTTGTATCACCATCATTCCATAAAAGAAAGGATATTTGCACCAAAAATATAGGAGGCACATTATTTAACAATAAAAGATAATACTGTAAATCACCAAACATGGGAACAAATTCAGCAGAGTACTATGGACGGGCCCAGGATCATGACCTTGCGTCAGAGCAGGATTTAGCAGCCACTGACTTACATTCTCTTCCTCAACTGTAACTTCTAACTGAGGCCTTTACAGGACAAGAGGCAGACAATTAATTAGAGGGAGTACTTTGTGAGACTGTCTAGAGAATAAACTAGGATTCTCTGTTGCTGATTGAGGCTAGATCCACATGCTTTGGTAACCAGAGGAAATAGTGGTAGGTTTGACAATCTCTTATGAAAAGTGAGTATATTCTTTAATCCTCACACCCCATCATTCCCTTCATAGCCACCATTTACACTGCATCACTCACCCTGGATTGGCAGCCGTGCCATGCCTAGAATGAAATATGAACCTGCTCCTCTTTCCACCAGCTTTATCCCAGGCTAAATGCATCCACGAGTCCTTAGCCTCTGGCTCAGTGTCAGAAGCAAAAGCAGCACCAGGACCACACCCAGAGACAGCACAGTTGCCCTGGGGTTATAGGTCTGGCAAGGGAAAGGGAATCTTTTCAGGAGGCTCAGCCTTCCTTTCCAGGAGTTTACTTACTTTGAAGTAAATCTTTATAATTGTTTTCTGTTAGATTTAGGAGAAGTTTGAAAGCTGTCAGCGAGTTTTACAGAGATGAAAAAAAATGCACATCAAGAAGGATGAGGAGCTGGGATGCTGCAGAGTGGGTTCCTCATGACTGACATTTAATGGCGCATTGGGCTGTGGATTACTCGGAGGGTCTACTACTGAGAGTTTCTCTTAGTCCCCTGCTGTTTACTTCACTACATATATCAAATATGGAAAAATTTGCAGTTAGTAGATTGTGGCTTCCATGTGTAAAAGGAAATAATTTCATGTAGTTTTTTTTTTTTATCAGAGAATAAAGTTGATGCTAAGTATTAAGCAGAACGCATTATTAGGTGCTTAATTAATACTGCGAAGTATATGAATATATTTTTAAATAAAATTTTAGAAAAGAAAGGGATGCAATTCCTTTGCCACCTCTGACCCTACCTCTTGATCTCTTCACTATTTCATTTTTTAAAGGAATTTATAGCCCGTGTTCTTTTCAAAAGAAAGTACAGGGCAAAAAAGTTTATTACGTGAATTAAGAATCATGATACACAGCATTAAAAAGAAAGGAAGGCACAAGAGATGAGTTAAGCATTGGATTTATTTCTAAATTTAAGGCAACGGGGAGTTAAAAATTATTTTTGTTACCATGACATTATATAACAACTAAAGAAAATATGCAAAATAATTCCAGGGACAAATTTTTCTTCAGGAATTACACTCAAGTATGGTCTTATTTCATTGGTGCTCATATAGGGACACTGGAGTAATAGAGTTGGCATTGGGTACAATTTACAGAAATACTATTTTAAAAGACTTATCGTATGAATACTTTGTAAAGGTTACAGCTTAACATTAAATTAAAACTCATGGAAAGCATTTCAAGTTGGGAAGGGATCTGAGACAACAGGGTCCAAATAAATGCCACGGGACTGACTCTCAAATATCGGACAGCACATGCCACCCGCCAGCAGGTGTTGGGGTCAGTCAGCTAATGACTGAATTCTCTAACAAGTACTTGTAGGACAAAAATTCTGTTCTTAATTTAGAGTCACATGCTCAGGCCTAGCCGTAGACTCAAAGATTCAGAATCTCTAGGGGTAATCCGAGGCCTGGAACCTACCTATATTTTTAATAAAGCTCTACTGGCAATTCTCAGGCTAGGTATAGTTGGGAAGCACTATATGAGGTCAGACTTTGGTTTATAGAGTTATTTAGTTCAATTTAGTTTAGTTGTTTCTAAAAGTGCCTCCACTGCGCTACTGATTAGCAGAGGGGTGAGCCCAGAAGAAAGCACAGCTGTGGAAGTCTACCAGTGACTGGTTTCCATGCTGCTTCCTCCACCATCTGTTGGTGATTGTTTCCACAATCATCGTGGAACACATTACTTTAAGAAATCACTGAAAAGATTCCATATTTGGAGAATGTTTTCACGGAATATACCCCTGTTCATCCCTTTCCACGGTTCAACTTTCAGTACTCAGTGGGAAAGAGAACCATGTTGTAAAAATTTAAGCTCTAGAATTATGTTTTCATATAGAAAGCCAACCGACAGATAGACAAGAGATAAAGCAACTATTTTCCTCAAGGCACTTCTAAGTGTGCTTGACTGACTTCAAAATCCATTACTGTAACATACAAGGTACAGTTTAATTCTGAAATTTGTAAGTTGGATTTTACAGCTCACTGCTTATCCCTTATCCCCCTTCTGCCTACTTCCTCACACTTCATCGATGTCTATTTGTGATCTTTTCCCTTATTTCCAACAAAATTCTCCTTTAAAGCTGCCCTTCAATTTAATTCTTCTTAATCCAGGTATTCTAGTTAATTCCAGATATCATCTATATATATGTTACCAGGAATATGGATAAAGAAGGAGTTGGAAAGGGATATGCTGCACAAAATGTGATTTACTCCGTATCTCATACATCTGTAGGATTGGTTTAAAAAAAAAAGGCAGGGGCCGGCCCAGTGGCGCAGCGGTTTAGTTCGCTCTTGGCAGCCCAGGGTTCACGGGTTCAGATCCCGGGCACCTGCCGACGCACTGCTTGTCAGCCATGCCATGGGGGCGTCCCATATAAAGTAGAGGAAGATGGGCACGGATGTTAGCCCAGGGCCAGTCTTCCTCAGCAAAAAAAGAGGAGGATTAGCAATGGACGTTAGCTCAGGGCTGGTCTTCCTCACACACACACACAAAAGGCAGCTCTGCCTCAACCTACAGATTAGAAATTAAAGATCAAAGTTTGATTCAACATTGACCTTCGGTCCTTTCAATTCACCTAGGCATAGGAGCGTGTCTTAACGTCTACAAGGGTATAAGTCAGACTTTGTATGTAAGGCTTGAGAATAGGCAAATCCCTTTCAAATGCATTGTCTTGTTGTATCCATTTAACAACCCCCGAGGGAGAGCGTAATCCCCAGGGGAGCAGATGAGGAAGCTGAGGCACAGAGGAGTGCAGCATTCTGCCCAGTGTCACTCAGCTTGTGAGTGACAAGGCCAGGCTTTAGGAATGGGTTTCAAATCCCCCCCAGCCATCAGTCACCGACACATGGTGGAAAGAATGTTAAAGGCGAAGAAATAGTTTCCTAGAATAAGGTTACAGCAGTCTGCCTGTCTTTCTGCAGCTGATAACTGGGGCATCAATTTCCTTTGAAATTCAGGGCCCTAAATAATCAGCTTCTCTATGGAAGGTACAAAAGACTTAGTGCTATAATTTACGATGCTGATCCTGATCTACAATTAGATTTCACGGGACCTGGAACATCAGATATAAAGAACCATTAATGTAACCTCTTTGTCAATATAGAAAATTGCTAGTATTTTCATGTCTTTACAATACCTATTTCTT
Organism: Tapirus indicus; assembly: GCA_031878705.1. Taxonomy (NCBI): domain Eukaryota; kingdom Metazoa; phylum Chordata; class Mammalia; order Perissodactyla; family Tapiridae; genus Tapirus; species Tapirus indicus. Next base: position 101,947,009 of record CM062917.1, read on the forward strand.
ATTAAAAAGAAAAATGCAATAAGCCATCTACCATCTATAATAAATTTGATAAGATCACCACATTTAAAAATCCATATTTAAGGCAATGAGATAAAGGTCTGCTTACCCCTCCTTCATGTCATTAATAGGAAGCGGAACCCTGCCGCCCCTGTCTAGGGCCGATGTGATGTTTATGGCATTCAGACGCTCTGGCTGCCACACGTTTTTCACGGCCCCAAGAAAGTCTCCAAGAACCTCGCTGGCCAACATTTCTTCTACATTCATATTTTTAATGAAGAATTCTGCTTGATATGGTAACGGGAAGTCTAATTTTGGTGAAAAAGGGTATGCATATCTTTAATGAAGTAATCTTTTGAAAGGGAAACAAAAGAACAGTTTGAGATTTGTTGATTTCTATCATAATCCTGGCTTTGGGGAATGACGTTAATACTGACTTTAAAGACTTTCTGTATAACTGAGGACGCATCTAAAAACATAACATACATTTGACACAGAATTTTATCTACAATGTAATCAAATCCAAGGGACAGCAGGGCCATTTATAATGATAGGATTTGGCCAAAAAAGAAACAAATGCTAAATCTGCCTCCAATTTGCCAGTGACCTGTCAGCCTCCTCCCCCTGCCAATGCACCCAGGTAGAAGCAGCATTTCCAGATCTCTACATGGGTAAGAATAATATTTTGTATTTGCAGTGTTTTAAAATTGACGGATCTATTGCTAACACATCTCCTCATTTAATCATTACAACCCTAGGTAGTGCTGTTCCCATCTGAACAGAGGAGGAAGCTGGGGCACAGAGCAACATCCTTTTCCAAATAGAGAAGATGTTACAAAATCTCTGCACTTGCTTGTGGGTTGTTTATACATGATTCGAAATACATTTTTAATTTGCAGTATTACTGATCTTTTTGGAGCATGCTAAAACATTACTTTTTACTAAAATAAATATTAATTATATTTTCAATAAGAATTCTGAAATCATACAATTTCACTCTTTTGACTACTCCATAATTAAATATTCCAGACAAATTATATTTTAAATTTCTCGTGAAATTCCATATCTCACATTGTTAGACATTTAGTTAGTTTTTTTCTTCCCCAGTGTCTCAACATTTCCCTCTAAAGATTTCAAAGTTAATATTTTAAACCAACCCGATGTCCAATTCAGACCCTCAATATAAGAAACTCTACATAAGTATAATTTATTTCAGTTTCTCAAATGTTACTCTTTAATTACAAACCATCATTTCCTATATTCTGATTGCTCTGCTAAGATAAAGAATAGCTTTCTTTTTGTTTAATAAGATTTCTGTAATAATAAAGGCGACTTTTTTTGAATACTTACTATGAGGCAGGGCAAGCTAAGAGACTGAGGTGAACTATCACATTTCATACTCACAACCAGAAGGTGAGTAGGTACCAGTATGTTCCTCCATGCTTTCAGAAGGAGAAGCCGATCTTTAGAGAGGACTAGGAATTTACCGTCATTTGAACTTACCTCATATGATTTTTATCAAAGTGCTCAGCAGAGCTCCCAGCATAGAGTAAGAACTTATAAAATATTAAATTTTAGCAATTATTATAAAATATAAAGAAGTTGATTACCTGAATTCTTCCCCTAAAAGGAAAAGAAAATGTTTCTGGGACTGTACATAGATTTAAAGTCCCCAGTAGTAATTACACTATGTATATCCTCTGATTTATTTCATTAAAACTCACGTATCTGTAAAGTATTCCACTCTTATTTAATAATTAAATAATAAAAATTACACAATAAATATTCTGTAATGACCCCATTTCTTATGAAGCCTCTTTAATAGTAAAGGACATCTGGCTTAGAGAGTTTTCTAGAGTGTGGTGTCTCTTCCTAAAGATTGAGTTTTTCAAGGCTCTAATCACAGAAGGTTCTTTACTCATCTCCTACACTGTCATTTATTCTGCTTATGATTTTGTTAGATTTGTTTGATGTATGGCCCATCTGCAATCTTCTAAAATATGATGTATTTATTCTCATTTATGTAGATAAGTTTCCTGTTTTATACAGTTATATTTCCTGTTTTATACAGATAAACAGCAGCTTAATCATGCTACATTTTTCCCCATACCAAGAAACAGTTGTGCATAAATATGTCATGAAGAACAGTTTCTTGGCAATAAATAATATTTATAAATAACACCAAATATAGTTTTTGAGTATGCTAGAAGTCTATCATCTATTAATTTCATTCAGTGTTTTTACATTCACTTTTCTAAAAAAGTATGCAAAACTTTTTTCTTATTATCCATGCTACTTTTCAGAAAACTGTTATTTGGCTTTTCCTAATCCACGTGATCCTGCTTCACGGCTCTTGTCTGAGACCTGCTGCCGCCTCGCCCCTCAGAAGCTCTGGGCTGGGCAGCTGCCTGCTGTCTACTTGGCCAAGGGCTGCTGCCAGGCCTCCCAGAGATGAGTCACCGTAGCTTTCTAACTTTGGGGAAATCCCATGCCTGCTATATTTGGACATCACAGAGGCCAAGGGAACAGTAGGCCAACAGATTGGTGGCAGGCCTCTGTGGCGCTGAACCCAATTTAGAGAATCACTCTATGTACTCTCCTCGAGCTCCATGCTGTGTGATTCCACATGACTAACTTCCCATTAGGTCTCTCAGAGCAGGAGACAGCTGGGCAGGGAGTCGGACTGAGCATGATTATCCTGAGAGTCGACTCTTGTTATTTCTTTTCCTAACCTTCTCTGGGAGAAATGGCATGTGTGGAGGCTGTGCTCAAAGATGTACATGCCAGTGCCCATATACATTCCATCTAGACCAGCAAGGATAAATGCATGCCACTTGGTTCACTGGTTTTCATAGTTTTGAACTGAACCCTATGTAAAAGGCAGTGGAGCAGCTCCGCCTAAAGGAAGTGTAGAGGTTTCCAAAACCCATCTAGTCTTCCTCCCTCACCAACACACCTTCAAAACCCCTGATTCAGATAAATAGCCCTTAAAGCCAATTTTCAATCCTACAGTTGTCTAGCAGTCTTCCATCAGTATCTGCTTGAACATGGGTCCCCACACCTCAACAACACGAATCAGGATGACTGCATACTCTGTATCTACAGGACTGAGACCAGACTTGAGGAGCAAGTTCAAACTCGAGACCAGGCTGTCTTTGGAGTGTGTAGGAACTCCCATACCTGACACAGGGTTTTGAGTCCCTCTGAGAGCATAATGGTGAGGTTAGTGGTCCAAGCCCACTGTAATGTAACTATATAACTATACTGATGAATTCCCAAGGAGAAAGGGAACTTTGCAATTATGCTGCTCATTAAGGGTATTCCAATTCTACAGGGACAGCTTAGACTGGATGCAAGCACAATTACAATTGGAACCAAGAACAAAAGTCTCCCTGATCCAAACATGAATACGTACCAAAAGCCCTTGGGGAGTGGAAAAGTGGAAAGGGAATCCTCTGTCCAGGCCTACAGAACTGGTACTTAGACTTGTTTTTCATAGACGAAGGTCATTTTAAACTTTAAACTAGCACATTTGTTGTTTGTAATTGATACTGCTAAAACACCTGGGGAAAAACTCCCATGAAGTGGTTCAAAATCTTGGCGCAATCTCCCCAATTATGTATTGCATTATCAATGCTACAGAAATTGCTTTCTTTCATATCGCGTAAAGGCAATTTTTAACCCAGCCTTTACTGAATTATCATGAATTGGTTCTGATAAAATGTTTTGTGTTTGTTCATTTGTTTTTGATTGTACTAGTAAATAGAAGTAACAATTCCCCTATACAGGATGCACAATTATTTCACTGTTTTCAGGGGAAAAAATGCTGTACCAATTCTTCTCCCATTACCCTCAAAAATGATATCTGGTACAGAGAGGAATATCCCCTGCTTTATAAATTTTATCTACAAAGTTTTTAGTCGTATCCATTTTTCCCAATCAGATACCAAAATAGAGTCAGAATATTTGGGAGTGTAATTCCTGGAATATTTCCTGTGTCCTTAACCTTCCAAATCCTTGGGAATCACTTACAATTTGAGCATATGTAACTCCAAATTGCTGATGGACTCCAGCAATTACTGATGCATGATAAGCTATTTAGGAAGGAGATTGTGACTCAAATTACAGTTTATTTTTGTCCATCAACAACTCTTTATGTTCACATACAACTGAACTACTACCATAAGTTTTAAAGTAAAATAATAAAACTAGCTAATAATTACTGATTGTATACAGTGTTAAGCACATTTCAAGCCTAAACTCAAGGAACCCTTACCCCACACTTATGAGAGAAATGCTACTGTTCATCCCATTTCACAGCTGATGAAACCAAGGCCAGGAGAAATAAGTGGCCTATCTTTTTGGCTCCCTATCCAGAGCTTTTCAGCAACATAACACATTATGATATTTTATAACAAGGTAAATATTGCTTAGTTTTCTTTTCTGTATTTTACTATTTCATAAGTTAAATTAGGTATATAGTACTTTAAAATCTTAACTATATTTTACATAGACATAAAACATAATGAAATACTTCTTGTAAATAAGGAAACAACCAGCAACATATTTTTCCATACCTACCTTCTGCTGACATTATATTAATTATCAAATTATGCCTTGCAGTCTCAAAGGTACGCCTATTGTAGGCAGTTATCTATTAGAAAAAGAAAATCATATTAAAGAACTGAAATGTTATTTGGAAAATGAAATTCATTAAGGACAAAATGAAAATAAATCATCGTTCTTTCCATTTTCATTATTTGTTTATATGCTTACAAAATATTCCTTCTCTGGGCCATAAGAACTCAGAGCTTTTAGCAATATTATGGGAAAATAATTAGTCAGGTCTATTTAACATGCTAAAACAAAAAGTTAAAATCAAAAAGACCCTTTTATAGAAGACCATTAAGTGCTAGTAGCAATGCAGATGCATCATTAGTAAATGGATTAACCATTATGAATGGCTTACCAGTCCCATTCTAAGATTTCAAAAAAACTGAAAAAGTATTTGTACTTTTAAATGGAGCTTAAGATTATCCTGGAAAGTCCACTTTAAAACAAGCACGCCTCTGTATTGTTTGCATTCAGAACTAAACGGCACACCAACCAGTCAAAAAGTGTCGTGAATAACCCTTTGGAAATCATATTTCGTTTATGATGGGAGTAAAGCAGAAGGATCATAGTCTCTAAAGCTCATGGCACACACTCAAAAACACAAATCAATCCCTTTGTAGAGTCAAGTATTAGTAAACATTTGCAGAGCCAATGAACTCACAACAAAGTCAACTCAGGAACAGCCACTGCAAACATCAAACAAAGCAAAGGCCAACAACAGGATATGGCTTCAAAAATCAAGGAATTATTAACTTTATAACAGATATTAAATCATTCAGACAGGTCTGCAATACCTCAAAAAAAGCAAATGCTTGTGTAAAAGTCTTAGCATCCCAGCACTAGCCTTCTGACAGTGACTGCGGCTGTAGGTGACACTGAGACAAAAGAGCAGGACAAAACTGACTCAAACTAAAGAGAAACATCTTACACCTTTACAAATATCAAAGATTTTTATGGCATCACTTGTGAGCTTTAAATGAAATAAATTACACTCATCAGAAATATTATTTGAAGAGAACAATATAAATCAGAATATTGGAATAAATAATTCTAGACTTTTAACAATATTCAAAAGTACATATTATTCCACAAAGTTAAAAGAACCTCTCTCTCCACAATTTGTCAAATTTCTGTAGGATTTAATGACTCGCTTGCTGCGATCTGTTGGGACACATGATCAATTAGGTTCGCAATGAACACTAAAATTAAGACTAGTCATTAAAATAGACTAGGAACTATTGCTTACAAAGAAGCAAATGGAAAAAATGCAAAAAAGATTTCATTTGGAAATCTTCGTGATTTAAAAAGTTCACCCTGCAAAAAACTTAATCACATTCTCAATGGAAAAAAAGTATCAATCCTCTACTATTTATTATAATATCTAAAAACTAAAGCTCAGAAAGAAAGATTAGACATTTTTAAATTAGTGGCAATATTTTTACGGCTAGCCTTCCCACAATTATCACAAATTTAATTATTGTAAATTTCATAAATTCTAATAAGCTTTTTTTTTAAATCACAGGCTACTGAAGAGAGTGAAGAACCTTTCATAAATCAGGAGAAAGAATTTTATTATCTGAATTTATATTTAATGTTTAATTTTAACAGCTATAACAGAATGCAGTCCTTCTATCACTTCTAATGAGATATTTAAATACTGTAATATCCTCAATCAAATTTTACTTATGATGATGTGAAGCCCTTCATAGCAGAGAGGTATGCGTATGTGTGCATGCACGCTTTTTTGATCCCCTATTTCTAGAATAGTGGCTGATCTATTTTAGATTCTTAATAAATATCTACTGAATAAATCATCAGTGGATTTACACAATTAAACGTTAATTTAAGATATGCAAAACTCTTTTGACTATAGCATTAATAGGCTATACCGTAAATGTTACAATATGTGGATGCAGAAATGAGTTACAGATAAATCACTACTTGTGTTTGACGAAAGGTATGTTAAATTTTCATCTTATTAAGCGTATTATTTGATACATATTTGTAACATTATATGTTAGTAGTAAGGTATAAGAATATAATTAACCCCTGTGAATCTTGGCACAACACATGGGTTTCTCTCCTATCCTAGTCCCTTGCCTCTCTCCAGCCAAAAGGAGACATTTTGAATTTTGTATTTATCATGCCATTCATTTAAAATATAACTTTATTATAAATGCTTATATGCTTAAAATACGTCATTTAGTTTGCTTGTTTTTGAGCTCTACAAAAATGGTACACTGTACGTAGTCTTCTGGGAATTGTTTTTTTTATTCAATATTATGTTTAAAACATTTATCCATGTTGCTGGGCAAGCTTATCTTCATTTTTGCTGTAAACATTCACTGCGTGAATACTCCATAATTTATCCATTCTCTTGCTGATGGACTTTTGTATCTATTCTCTTGCTGATGGGCTTTTGGCTCTCTATTGCTTTGTAGGTTTCCAGTGTTTTGCTATACAAACATTGCTCAATGAGCATGACTGTACATGCCTCCTGGTGGACATCTGCCAAGTGTTTCTTTGGGTATATACCTAGAAGAAGGACTGCTGGATCACACGGTACAGTGATACTCAACTATGTGAAATATTCAGTACTGTTTTCCGAAGTGGTTATGCCAGTTCCCACACCCACCTGCAATGACTTTTACTGAGGGTAAAATTCTCATTGTGGTCTTAATTTGCATATTCCTCATTACTGATGAGAGTAAGCTCCTTTACTTAATTGGCATTTATGTCTCCTCTTTTGCAAAATGTCTGTTCATGTCTTTTTCTTACTGAATTGTAGTTCTTTTTTATATTTTAGATTCACCATTAGTTAGTTATATATATTTAAAATTTCTTCTTCCAGTTTGTGGGTTGTCTTTTCTTTCCAATGGTTTCTTTTTGTGTGTGTGGGACAAAGACCAGCCCTGAGCTAACATCCATTGCCAATCCTCCTCTTTTTTGCCGAGGAAGACTGGCCCTGGGCTAACATCCATGCCCATCTTCCTCTACTTTATATGGGACGCTGTCACAGTATGGCCAACAAGCAGTGCGTCGGCAGGCGCCTGGGATCCGAACCCGCGAACTAAACCGCTGCACCACCGGGCAGCCCCTTCCAATTGTTTCTTTTGATGAACAGAAATTCACAAGTTTAATATAGCAAAACTTATTAATCTTTTCTCCTAAATAAAAATATTTAGGTACTATTTAAGAAATCCTTCCCTACCCCAAACTCAGAGAGATAGTAGTTTAAAACTGCGTTTCACAACTAAATCCTTAATCTATCTAGACTTAGGTTTTGTATTTCCTTGGAGAATCTAATTTTATGTTTGCCATATGGCTAACCAAGTGTCTGAGCACCATTCAATAGACATCCTTTTCCCCAGTGATCTGTGGCACCATCTCTTCAGACATATATCATTGTTTTTTATGTAGATGGATCTGTTTCTGAGCTCTCTCTTCTAGTCATTGGTTGATTCATTCATTAATTTGTCTATCCCTGTATCAATACATCCTTATGATAATTACTAATCTTGATAACTGGAAGGGAAAGAAACCTTTCCCCCTTTTTTCTGATTCAGGAGTGTCTTGATTATTCTTGGCCATTATCTTCTTTATAATTTTAGAATTAGTTGCTAAGTTCCATGAAAAAACCTATTGCAATTTTTATTGGAATTGCATTGAATCTATAGATCAATTAGGGGGAAAGTGATACCCTCATGATTTTGAGACTTCCTATCCCTGAATGGACTATCTTTTCACTTATATAGGGATTCTTTACTATCAATGTTCATTAAGTTTTATAATTTTCCCCATACAGATATTACATACCTTCTGTTAGATTTAGTCCAAGTACCTTATAATTTTTGTTGCTATTAAAAATGGTATCTTTTTAAAACATGCATTTTCTCAATACTTGTTACTGATGTTGAGAAACATAACTAAATTTTTTATATTGACCCTATAACTTACTGCTAGGCTTTTTAAAGATTTTAATAGTCTACAGACTCTTTATATCATTGACTATTCTATTTATTCCTTTCTGCACTGGCTAGGACTTCTAATATACTCCACAACAGATGTGGTGGAGGGGGTCATCCTTGTTTTCCATTATTCCAATGGGATTCCAAATCCACATTTCCTGAATTCAAATGGAATTCTTCTAGTGTTTTCCATTAAAAAATGAAGTTTGTTACTACTTTTGGTAAGTAACCTATCAGGTTAAGGAAGTACACTTCTATTCCTAGTTTGCTAAGTGTTATTTTTCTTATCAAGAACAGGTGTTGAATTTTACTAATTAGAATTAGTTGCTTTGTCTGCATCAGTCAAGGTGACATGCTGTTTTTTTTCCTTTAATCTGGTAAATTACATTTATATACTTCTTTTATAAATTTACTGAATATTTTTAAAAATTATTTTGACAATAACTCAAAATAACTTTCTTATACCTACATATATTTCTATCTTATATCTACACGGTCTTAAGGAAGCATATTTTTAGCTAGAAATCATTAAAAAGTCATGTTAATACAAATTTTAATTCAAATGAAGAAACACCTTCTTCTCCTGGCCAACATGGAAGCTCATATCCACAGTCCATGGCTAATTAAAACTTTGAAGAAAAACTCAAAGCATGCAATCCCGTGAGAGTTTGTACCAGGTAGAAAACAGGTCACTGAGGACCTGTGCAAGCTCCTGGCAATTCTACTAGCAGTTCCTATTGCTGCTGTCCTGGTCACTACCTTATGGAATTGAACAGTTAAATTAGAATCTAAGATCCTGGAGGCATCAGGGCCTAAAACTATAGTATTATTCTCCTGTCACAAATTGCCATTATAATTCTGACTTTGTTAGGTATAATAAACAGTGAAACACTTTTAGTTTTTATATCCATTCATTTTTTTTTAGAAGTGTTAATTCCCATTAAAGGTTCAATGTCATCACTGTTTTTGTTACTGTTGTAATTTCTAATATCTTCCAGGTATGATGTTAGGCACTGGTGAAAATCTGATGACTTATAACGCCACCATCACTTCCAAAATAAAAGTCAAACATATCAGCATGGCTTACAGAGCCCTCAAAGATCTGCTCCTACCAACATCAACACCTCTGTTCCTATCACTTGCCCTCTAGGATATATCCTACCCTCCGCTCTACTTGTAGTTCTCTGAGACTATGTGGTTTTGTTTATACCTCCAAGATTTTGATGTGCTGTTTCTTCTGCCTAAGATAGCCTTCCTTCTACTTTGTGAATTCATATTTACCCTCTTACAACTCTGCATCAAACAGCTTCTTCTTATTTTAACAGTTATGTCACTGTTAGCTAAGTATGAGTTTCCACTCCACTGCTTCAACCCCTGGACTGAAAGACACGGCAGGGCTCACCTGTTATTCATCTTCCTATCACCAGCACCTATCATAATGCTTGGGACAAGGTAGGGGCTCGTAAGACGTCTGCTTAATGACTGTATTTCAATGAACATGGAATTTGGAATTAAAATATGGAGCAAATAAGTGTTTTAAGTTTGTATTTATTTTCTTAAATAGATTTCCTATTATAGTAATGTTTCTTTTAAATGTCTTTTGATTTTTTTCAGTAATTTAGACTGTCATTATATAAAAGCTGAAAACAAAAAACTCTGCAGACAAACAGAAAGAAATGGTACTTTTCCAAATGTTATATAGTGTGTTTCCATGCATAAAATACTGAAAACCACTGCCATGTAATTTTAATTTCAACATTTGAAACTCAAATTACAAAAACACAAAAATAAAACTTGCTCTTTCTAAGTAAATTACCTCAATGATTGTTGGTTTCCCCACATTTTCAGCTGTTGGAGACCCATAGAGGACTCCATCACTATATGGTGTCCTCTGGATATATCGAAGCCATCCGGGTCGGTCTGGGTAACCCATTAAATTTGTGTTAAATGTTATGGGATCATTACTAATCTCGCCTAGACAAGAAACACAAAATAAAGATATAAGACAAGTTATTTTCACACAAGTTGCTTTGGTAGTTTCAATCAAAATATTTCTGCCTAAAACTTTTTTCTTACATTTGTAGCAAACTAAATATACACACATACACAAAAAATCCATCTGGAAATTTAGATTAGGGTCTCATGTAAAGAAAAAATTCTTTTGGTTCTTTAGTTTGTCTAGAAATCTGATGCAACAAAGCAAGAAGATTCATACAATACTTTTGGAAATATCTTTTCTTTTTTTGCAGGGGGTGGTCACATAAAAATGAGAAAGTTCTGCCAAGGAGACAGCTATCATTCAGGAAAATCCCTAATCACGGTGATATAGTCATTCTCTTGAGAAGCCTTCCTTTCACGAATCTCTGGACACTATCAAACTAATCTTAAGAGATATCTCAAAATTATAAAAGTATCATCAAAACAACAATAATGTAATTTTAAAACACTGAAGGATGAGTTGAAAAAGCTGTTTCAAATCCAAAAGAACTGTAATAATGACATTTATTAATAACAAACTATAATAATGGTATCATTTATTAACATATGCCTGGCCCTGTCGTTGTGCCTGGCCTCTACAGGCACCATCTCTCTGATTTTCAAACATACCTGTAAAAGCAGTACTACTATCAGCCCTAATTTTATTGATGGTGTGAAATTTTCCATGTTAAGTAACTTCTCCATGGTCATTTTAAGTGGTGAAACTAGAATTTAAACTTGGCTAACTCCAGAAACTATGCTCTTAACTGCATGTTTTCTTATAAATGTTGGAGCTGCTGCTCAAAAGGTTTAGCTATATAGTTTTGCAAACATAAAGTGCCACATAGGAAAACATTTTTTAAATAATTGATGAAAAAACTACCTTTTTTCTTGACTGCTGGTGAGAATATGGTTAACTATATTTTATGAGTGTTTTCAGGTATGCTATTCATCATATAATCTATAAAAATAATATATTAATTCTAATACTATAATTTTCAGAAAATTTATTTTTATTTGTTACTTAAGAGCTATAATAACACTATATTTTCTCTTGCTATTCTTTCTATATCTTCATTAATTTGATGGCATCTGTGACAATCCAACATAACATAATTTAAAGCAATAGTAAATTAAATAAGACTTCATAATTGGTATTACTTTGAAGAAAAAATTAATCTCCATTTTATTATTATGAAGTTATATAAAATTATCTCATATTGTAAAAGCTTTTTTGAGAACTCTTTCTTAATACCATATTTCATTCTCTTCTACAACGTATCTATAGTTTTCCATAAATCAATTTACTACGTAAGAATTTAAGTCAATGTGGAAAATCATAATTGTACAGCTATAATTATTTCTATGCGAATATAGGTAGATCATTTGTCAGAAGCATGAAACTCAAGACTGGGAAACCAGAAATATGCTTTCTTTAAAATTCAAAAATGAATTATTTCCTTCTGTAATTAAATTTCTAATCTTAAAACGGGAACTATCCTACAACAACCAATTTATCACATATCCAGACCAGTTCAAATAATGTTCATAATACTTGATCATACATCATCTAGATTATGCATATTGAACAAAAAGAAAAATTTAGTAAATTAACCACTTTTTTTCCCACCAAGAACATACCAGGTTTTGGATAAGGTGGAAATTCCCCCTTAAAATACTCTCTTTCCAAAACATGAACAAAGAGGACACCTGCAGATGGGTATACGTTCCGATCAGAGTGCACCTTCGAGAAAATAGTGTACACTGAAAACAAAGAGGAAAGATAAGAGACAGAAAGACAAATAATGAGATATGCTTTTGATAATTCACTTACATTGTGAAGAAGGGTTTCACTATGTAGAAATTTCTGGGAAAACTGAAGCAACGTGCAAGATATTGTTAAGAAGTTTATTTTAAAAGGAAGTGATTTTAGGACAAAACACGGAACAACTCTTTCAACTTGGTGTGTTTAGAGACTTTTCAAATACTGTGTAAACAAAATTAGGCACATTTACTATTTTAAATTGTTATTAAATAATGAAGACATCCATAATATCTCTTTTGGCAATTTATTTTTGTTGAAATTATTACTAACGAAATACATCATGAGAATCAACCAACTACATATTTGCTGCAGTTTATGTTTCTCTTTTTCCTTTTTTTCAAAGCAAAGCATAAAGAATAATTTTTAAATGGTAAGCATCTACACTGTATTAACTGTTTAAGAGTTAAGACAAAGCACATCAGACTATATAATACCATTGATATATGTAAGGTGACTTTCATATATACTTATAAAAATGCACTGGATACTTTTTCTATCAGTATTATTCTTCACATCTCTCCTAGAAATGATTTATTCCATTTTACCTGATCTTGACATTTAACGATTCACATAATATATTCTATTATGCTACATCCTAAATAAGCAATAACAATTACATAATAAAATTCAGTGCAAATAATTTCTTGGAGTGAAATGAGGCAGATTTCATGATTTCCTGGTTACTTAGGATATATAATGTGAGTACATTAAAATGGCCATATTGGTTTGATTAGTTTCCACCTATTGTTTTTCCTCTGATTTCATCATCTCTATCAACACATTACTGCCATTACCCTTGTCACCTCTACAATCCCTGTTGATTTTCTATCTTTCTGATTGGTTAGTGGCTGCAATTTTTAAACAGATAAACCCTACCAGGCCGGTTCTTTCTCTTAGTCACTGATGGATTTGTAAATGTAGTAATTAACCTTAAGAACTCCAAGGCTGCTCACTCTAGGCTCACAACTAACTAAAAGCCCTGAATAGCAAGATCACACTGACAGTAAATTTTTCAGCAGGAAAAACAGGAACTCCCACAAAATGTTTCTTTATCTGTGAAAATTTGTCCCTGCAGTTCTGTGGATGACTGCCAAAAATGGGGAACTGAACGAAAATATTTGGCTTGTAGCTTCACATATCCATTGCTTTACTACTAAAAACACATCTTCAAAGGCTATGTAACAGAGGGAAGGAAGCTGCAGTTAGGTTTAAACTAGGTATGCAGGAGACTCGTTCTTTCCCGACTTGTTTTGTACGAGTATTCATAATTAGTCTTCGCATGGCATTTAGAGTACCCAACTTCTACCCAAAAACAATTTACTCGCGTGGGGAAATGGTCCCATTTCACAAATGAAGATGAATGAATCACAGAAAAACAGGATGAGAATTTGAGATTTTTCACCAGTTGGATTCCACAACATCTTGTGAATGCTAGGTGCTGTGGAGAATGTGAAGATGAGGGAGACCCAGTCCCTGCCTTCCATGAGTTCACCACCTGGTCTGGGAGACCAACGTCCACCTAACTTGGTATGATCCCAGAGGTGTAAACTACTCTGGCAATACCTGGAAAGATGGTGAGGACCATTGGAGGCTGAAAAGATCTGGAATAGATTTATGTAAGAAGTAGAATTCGACATGGCTCTTCAAGTAATGGCAAGATTCTGAAACTCAGAGACGGGGAATGCGGGCATTTCAGCAGTGAAGACGTGCAAGACACAATCGTAAGATACTGTGGGGCCTTCTCAAGGAAGGGAATCAAGCCAGTGATGCAAGATTCTGGTGTATTTAAGGTAGAGGGAGGAAAACTGGGGAGAAGAGTCAAATTATGGAGAGTTGTGAACTCCTGCTGAGAATTTATTTCATTCTATAACGTAAAGGTGTTTAACTTCTAGATCACAATCCTACATCCCAAGCACAGGAATATTTTGAATAATCTGAAGGAATCTCTTCAGAGTTTATCTAACTTATTCTTTATAGTGATTAAAAACACCTTGAACTCCAGCAGTGGATTTTATTTACCTTTGTTGTTTTCTTGGCCCTAGAAGGTATCTGGCATATTTGAATAGTTTTATCAACGCCTATTGAATGGATGAATATATAATAAAACAAAGCACTGTAGAGGTAAACCCAGGTCTCATGTTTGGACTAAATATATATAATACTTAATTTAAACTTCAGTTTTATAACTTGAATTAAGTCTCATATGTATGTAGCAGTTTACAAGTTATCATCCTCAATTTACATTATAAACCACCAACAGTCTTCCTTAATTTTTGCTGCCCTAAGGTGGTAAAAGCTAGCTCACAAGCAAAAGAAAGGTTGTTCATATTAAACAATATTGAAATGATCCTATTTTCTATATAGCCCTTGGCAGGGCCTGAAGTAGAACCATAAAAGGGTATCTGCCGCTGTCTATCACCTCACTTCAAGGACTAGTATAGAACATATCAGATTCTGCTTTCATAAAAAGTATTTCTGTGATCTACAGAGCCAAACCACAATCTACCATGGCCCTCCTGGGTTTGAAGATGGCATGCACATTTCTTTATTCATGTGTACTCAATTGCTTTCTGCAATCTGCTGAACCTCATACTTGCTGGTCAGTTACCTTGGCAACTCCACAGTAAAGGCTGCTTCACTTTAAGTCTAGTATGCCATCCACTTTGAGAAAAACATGATACAGATGTATGACATATTCGTCATCTAGAAAGGGAAAATGACTAAGCCACTAGGTTTTGTTTGTAAAAATAATACTTCCTTTCTGGAGCACCACTTGAAATTATGGGCACCCACACAACATTTTAGAGAAGGGCCCTTTCCCTTTCCCTTTCCCATTTGTTACCTGCAAAACAAATAGCTCTTCAACAGAGGCTATTTGGGCAGTGTTTACACCTAGCTTCCTTTTGAAAACAACAAATGACACAGAGAATTTGAAGTTATAGGCTCCTGTTCTAAACACAAACTCTATAAATAATGCTGATAGGGTCTGTACCAACACCAACAAAGGCTGTTACTAACAGTTAACACATGTTGCACGCACATATGTCTAGGTAGTACTCACAAACAGTAAGCTTGAAGCATACTGTTGTCCTTAAAAGCAAGTCTTGAAAATCAAATTTAAACACTCTAAGAATCTGCAGTACTAAAATCTAATAATCTCTGAAATATACATGTGTACAGTGCCATGCTAATCAAGCTGAGGTCACAGGGTCTGGCCTCTCTGTGTATCGCATGGTTTTGCAATCGGCTACGACCGCAAATCCATTACATCTGCAAACACATGCCACTAGATACAAATGAAACTGGAAACCAGTGTGTGGCTAAACCCACGCAAATCCATCACCATTAATGGGAAAAACAATTAAACCAAAAGTCCAACCCACAAGGGGGTCAAAAACATCATCTTCAAACAGCAAGGGAGCTAGATTTGCAAAGATTAAAAACTGAAGATAGGTAGTCATAAATAGATTTTTTTATAGGAAAAATTACATATCTGGGTTGAGAAGAGCAAAAGGGTAGTTGGGCAAGTGGCGGGGTAATTATTTCACCCTCCCTAAATGTAGCTCCAATGTCCCTTGTTACCATGCTACCAAAATCTTTTCACAAAACTGTTCTCTGTATGTTTTAGTCATAGAGTATAGAAACTACAGACCATTTCAACAATGCCTACTACGTGACAGCAGAGAGCCAAGAACCAAGTAACAGACAGTGATGGCAGTTAGCAATGATGTGGAACCTCATGCTAGCCAAACAGCATCCTGTCTTCCTTTATTAATAGTCCATTTGAAATTTTATCCCTACAGGAGCAACATCGTGATGAAAATATGAAGGTGTGCATTTGTGTGCTTATTTACAATTACTTAAAAACAAAAGCAAATTTGGATGTATTTAGTAAACATTAAATTTTGAAAGGATTAAGGTGGTGCATTGCTAATGAATCTGTAGCATATAACTTCACAATTATCACAATGATTATTTTTAATGGCACATGCACGTGCACAGGCACGTACAAAGTCCCTTCCCTACAAAACAGTCCCGAGAACACTTACCAGCCCTTTTTCTGCATCACCAAGAACAAGTACATGACTATAAAGATAAACTAGCTGCTGAGTGTGAGATCCTGGAAGTCCCTATTAGATTTAAATCTTAAAGCCGTCTCTTCCTCTGAAATCATTGAGAAGAAAATCATAAAGTATTGTCAGTATTCACGTCCAGATGACCTTTATTAGGTAGCTATTATGTATATATCTCTCTCAGAGATGCTTTATCAACAACTCAAAAAGTCCATTTATATAATCATTTTCTACTTTTTAAGGTTTAAGACAATATAGTAAAATCTCAGTTTACCAGGAACCCGAAGGAAGGAAACATTTCAGAGAGCTGACTTTTCTAAAGCATTCCGTGGTCGATCCTCTTTCATAACGGTATAAGATCATCATTTGGCACATCAATTATTGCACTCTGCTCTATTATACAGTGATGCCCTTATGGACTATCTGGTTGCCTTGTCATTTACTGATCACACTAGCGCTAGAGGGTCCCAGTCTGCTAATGCTCTTTAAGGTTGTGTGTTTATAGATTTTCTGTTTTCTCATCTGTAGACAAGTTGTCAGCTGCCATTTCTCATTGCTATCAGTATGTTTCCTATAGCAGTTTCTCTATCCCTTCTAATTTGCTATTAATCTGCTGCAGGTTTAGAAACCAGACTACCAAATGAGGTGAGATTGCGCATTAAAGTAAGAACAAATTTGTACTGTCTTAACGCACAAGGGGCTCTGCTAGATATGAAAAACAGGAGTCTGCATTTGCAGCATCAATTTTGGCTACCCGAAGACCCTTTTGTGGCATATTTCCTGGTTCTTAGTTGATGCAGTATACTTCTGAATAGATGATCCTACTATAATTGGGATATAGCCATTACTTGAGGAGATGGCAGTGTAAACTCCATGTATTAAATGCACTCAGAAATAAATGAGTACCATAGAAAGTCTTAATTCAACTATATATTACATAAACATGAACTGTCAAATCAAAATGAATGGATTTAATGTGTTGCATAAAATAATTTCTTACATATTTGATGTGTGGGAAATATACTGCATAATTTAAACAGAGATCTATTGATTAAGTGATTACTCTTAGCATTTATCAGCCTAGGAATATTATAACATACTATAATTGATAAGTAATTTATTAATAAGAAATTAAAATCCATTTCTAAAAGCATTTCAAATTTGTTAATTTGCCTCTCATGTTCAAAGTGGTTTAAGATGTGAGCTATTCATTGGGAAGCAATGACAAGGGTATTTTAACTGAGTGCAAATTACTTAAATAAGACAGTGCATATTTCCTAACTGTTCACAGTATTACCTTTACGGTAAGTATTCTCTGAAAAAGAAAATTTTGGATAAGAATGATGAAGAAGATTCTTAAATATGTTTAAGATATAAAGACAACATGGAATAGCCACTTATCTGGTACAGCTTTTAAAATAAACTTTTGCCTAAGCAGCTAGACATTTCAATTTCTCAGAATCCTATTTACAGAAGAGATACCTTTCCCTTGCAAAAGTTAAAAATTGGACTATTATTTAAAAAGAAAGTTACGCAAAAAATGTAATTTTTAAACTTATTTTACCATATGATCATCCCCGATAATTAAAAATTCTAAGTACTGACAGGGAAAATAAGATGTCTTATATTTTGTAGTTTTAACAGCTAAAAGCTCTCTGTGAGGCCCAGAGCCCCTGTATACACAGCACTTCAAGAAGCTGCTACCAACAAATCGGAATTGATTATAAGAGAATTCCATTTGCTATTTCTACATCAAGAGAACTCATTTCAGGGTTTTCAGAGCCTGATGTATTTATGTATGTATTTTTTAACGTGTTATTTTTATAGTCAAATTGAAATTTAATTACTAAACCAGATAATTATTGTAGAAAAATATTCTGAGAGACATCAATATCCAGCCAGGCTCACAACCTGTTTTGTTTTTCTTTTCTCACTGAGATTTACCTTGTGTATTATTAATCCAGCCTTATATATCTTGGCTTTGAATCAAAAGCTTCTCTCAGCAGTCTGCCCTTCACCTTTGAGTTAACTCAACATCAAAGTCCTGCAGGTCACTCATTTGGCGGTGGTCAGCTATTGTTTTTATTTCAGTCACAGAAAGCCCATGCCCAGGCTGTAGAATTCATCACAGGGAAAGCATTAAATTGCCTTTTTAAACTTCATTCCTCTAAGAGATATGACTACTTTTCTTTAGTGAAGTAGAAGAGAAACCAATACTTGGATCTTTTTCTACAAAAAGCAGAAAGGATTCTTCATGAGACTTTTTTACCCCCCACAGAAGCCACTTACCAAAACCATTTTTCTAAACTGGAGCTAAATACCTTGATTCTCCATATAAAGATAACATGTGTTTGTTTTGTTTTGTTGGGTTTTTTTCTTAAATGTCAGTTGGAAAGTGGTTGCAGATCATTGTTAACTGGTGATCAATAAACTTAGTCTCATAGAACGCTGCAGCTGAAAAGGCCTGTCAATGTCATCCTGTCTGGGCATGCCAAATATCTTTCTCTACTGAGAGAGAGATCACAGCATTACTTCCTATGTGGATATGGCCTCACATTCTACTTAACCCAGAATTCCTGATAGATACTACCAACTGGAGTTGGCATGCATTTGCTCTCCTGGAGAGTTCAGTCCTTCATTTTATAGACAACAAAATTGAAGCCAGAGAGACTAAGTGACAAATTCAAGCCTATGTGACTAGTTAAGAGGAGCAGCCAGGACTTAAACCTGGGGAGTCATATATTTTGTTGATTTGAAAACATAAGATAATATATTTGGTGGCTGTACATATTATTATTACAATCCACCACAGCAAGCTAATTATGTTATATAACACCTTAACTTTCTTAATTCTCTCTCATGTTTTATGATGAACCAGAATTTGTCCAGGTAATCCAAGTTGATTCTATTATTTCATGAAGCTATCTTAATTACACTGCACCATTGGAAGAAGTGAGTTGACAATCACAATTTCAAGAAAAAACAAATCTGAACTTTCTTTTGTTTAAAGAAACAAACAAACGAAGTTAGAAGGAGACATTCCAGCCCTCATAGCCAGAGCCTAGAAGGAGAAACTCACATCTCTGGTAGATGATCTTTTGAAGTCCTGGAACTTTGTGATCCTTCCTCCTGACTTTGCCACCTTTCAGAGGCAAAGGAGTATACATATTTTCAGCTCTAGAGGCACTTTGGGCTCCTCTCCAAATATAGAGGAAAAAAACTCATCTAGCGAGATATTTCTATCTTCAAGCCATGCAGTCCCTTGACTGTCAGTAGCTAAGGAGGAACCTCCTTTAAGATGGCAGAAGAGAATTCTACCAAATTATTCAGAGTACACAGTACTTTATTCCCATACATGTCCAGTTAAAGTGTAACATTTAAGTTGAAAATAATAAGGAAATTAACACACAATCATTTTGACTTTGTCTTTGTTTCGTAGGAAAAAAGCAATGAAAGTTTGTCAGTAAACCTAAGGATAACCCATTTTAGAAGGTGAGTTGTCCTAAGTAAGAAAGGAGAATTTGAATGACATTTATTTAACTGAAGTATATAAATGAGTAATGTAAAGGCTTATTCTCTTTTTATTTAAATTATTCCAGGCATAAATTTTAAGTTCCTCTACCCCTTGCGCAGGAAAAAGAGAAAAGAATCCACATTTAGAGTGCTCTTTATAATTTTTGTAACTACTAAATATGTGTCAAGGGAGAATAATCCCAAATATGTTGGTCTGAGACATTCCAAATTCCTTAAAATACTATTTACAGAAGAGGAACCATCCGACTGCTAAAGTTAAGATTTAAACATTATTTTAAAAGAAAGTTACACAAAAAATATAATTCCAAACTTATTTTACTAAGTGCTCTTATAATCTTTTATGCTCTCTTGAAATTGCCCAAAGTAAAGATGACTGGGATTTATGGTCAAGAACATCTCAAAGAACATTTAATATCTGAGATAGCATTTAAAATGGCCTTGCTATATAAGCTACTAGAAACAATTCTCTTCATACAGTTGATGAAACTTATTACTCTCTATATAAGATATTTTGATAATACAGAACCATAATGATAGGATTTAAATTGGATGAGGATATCAGGAAGAAAGAAGCTGAAGGATGAACTCAAGAGAAATTGAGGAAATAAGAGAATGTGGTAACCTGAACTGGTTACCTCAGTAGAATTCAAGATGTAATGATCATTTCTATTTTGAGAACTACACTTATTGCTCAGGTTCCACAGAGAAAATCAGTTTGAGGTCCAATGGGAGCATGAAGTCTGAAATAGGAAGACACAAGTATCTCTTGGAGTTCTAGAGAATGCTGTACATAAAGGTCTTGGAATAGTGCATTTCACTAAGAATAGCACCATAGTAGATGACTCAACTTGGCTTAACAGCTGGTTAGAGAGTACCTTTCTGGCAGATCAAACAGGAATGGAGAGACATACTTAAAGAGGACAGAAGTTCTAGGGATCAGCGTTAAAGAAAACAAACTGAAGAAGAAAGAAAGGACAACTCCAATTTAGTGCAAAATGGTGTGAAGCTCAGGGGAAGAGCCTTTGGTGACCTCGTGTAGGTCACCAGGAATCAGGGCAGGTCCCAAGTCCTTGGGAGATGACAGAGCAGAAGTACATTGCAGATGGCAACATTGAAGGCCATCAGGGGCCCAGAACTAGAAAGATTAGAAAATAGGAAGAGTGCACGTGCCAAAAAAAGCTGAAGGCCCTCAGCTTGATTAAGGAACCAGCCAGACAAGGACAATCAAGGGTTATTCCCTTCAATGAACCAGGGAGAATTCCTTGAGAATATCTAAGGAAGGTGTGGGGAAAAGACTATGAGATGATGGGTGTAGGTCCTGGAACAAGTGCTTCCAGTGCTTTTCAAAACAAATTTTTGTCATCTTTTCATGCGAAGGTGCTGTTATAAAATTCTGTTTTCTTATAGATACTAGCAATGAAAATTCCTTAAAAATGCAAAGGTGTTTGTTTCAAAGACAGCAGAGTAGAAGAGATGTTGGGATCCTTTGTCCTACTGTGAAACAGGTCTGGAAGTAGAAGATTCCAGCTGAAGAATAATTGGGTGCTAGTCGGAAAAAAGTTAGTGACCCCAACTTCAGGGATGTATGAAGAAAATGAGATGAGCCAAGAATCACTCCTACAAGGTACCCAGGAGGTTTCTGGCAGGAAGGCCATTTTATCACATAAAATTACTGTTTTTTTAGAAATATTTTTAAATTATTACTTTTATAGACACTTCGGTTGCCCCAAAGTTATGGAAATCAGTCTACTATTCTGCTAAAGGTCATGACTACACGTAGCCAAAATTGTGTGTGTGTGTGTGTGTGTGTGAGAGAGAGAGAGAGAGATGCTGTGGGGGGGAAGGGGGATTGTAAAGGCAAATAATCAAGAAATATTAAGTAAAAGCTCATGATGATAATTAATTTTTTTTGAGGAAGTTTGCCCCTGCATTAACATCTGTTGCCAATCTTCCTCTTTTTCTTTTTTCTCCCCAAAACCCCAGCACATAGTTGTATATCACAGCTGTACAGGTGTAGCTCCTCTATGTGAGAAGCTGCCTCAGCATGGCTTGATGAGCGGTGAGTAGGTCCGCACCCAGGATCCAAACCTGCGAAACCTGAGCTGCAGAGGGGGAAAGTGTGAACTTAACTGCTACGCCATGGGGCCAGCCCCTGATAATTGATATTTTGAAAACAACTAATCTTTTGGCTATTAAGTAAGTCTTTTTCTCCCTGATGAAATGCATTATCTCAAAGGTCTGGCATATTGCTAATGGGCACATTTATAGATAGGGAACAAAAATTTAGAAGGAAAAAATCATTCATTCAAAGGTCAGGTCATCTTTTCAAAAGAAAACAAATGCCATCTAATTATTTAATAGCAAAACACATCAATTCGGTTTTACAACAAAAATCATTCAAAAAATCATCCACAATGAGCCAAAATATTTTATGATCATTTTTCTAAGGTTATATAAATACTGCTTTTAAATGATTTATGTTAAATGTACTTCTTAATGTTTTTCAATGTTATAAATAAATTGTTATAATAACCACACTGGGACAATTTTTATAAGTGGCAAGGTAGTGACTGGATAATGGGCAACGATAGGTTAAAAACAAGAACTATTTTTAGTTTAAAAAAAAGGCAAAACTACAGCAAAGGAAAAAAACTTGGAAAGTAATGGATTAAGAACATGGAGGATCAGAAGTTTTAGAAGATTAGGAAAACAAAATTTGATTTTTTCAGATTAACTTATCAAAAAAAAATCCACACGACTAAAAAAAAGCAAAAGGAGTATTGGAAGCGGACATTTAATTGACTCCCCAAAAGGGATTCAGATTTATAACCTAAACTCACCATCTTTCTTCCCAGCAGTCATTTTTCTGCTGATAATAAAACTGTTGGCCTGTTTGGTCTTCCAGTTAACTGTTCCATTTATGCCATCAGCACAGCTTAATAAAAAAGCTTTTCAGAATAAAACAAATGCATAAAAAATGAAATTAATGTCAAATTAAATGACTATCACAGATCACCACTAATAACTGGAATCAGATTCCTTCCAGCCCAGCTAGGCTGTTTAGTTCCATTCAGTAAATATTTGTTGCATGTCATTACAAGGAATATATGGGGATACAGGTAAACAAGACACAGTTCCTGCCCCCAAGGAGCTTACAATCTATAGGGATTGATAATTCATGAATAGAAATATATATGTAATATATAATAAAGTATACATATAATAATTACACACATAATGATAGAAAGCATAAATGCTACAAAAACACTGAGAGGGGAGGCAATTATCCCTGGCTAGAAATGTTCTGATAAGTTTAAAGTGTCTTTTAAATTCACAGTTGAGTTTTGGAGACATTACGCTGGCAGCAATGAACAGTACTGGTGTTAGGGGATACTAAATAAGGGGCTATCTCTGGAGTGTAGGATAGCAGTCAGCTCATAAATCAGCTGCTGAAGCAAAAGGAAAGTAAAGGTGGGGCCAGTTACAAGACAACATGGAGATAATTGCTGGATGTGGGCTAAAAGGAAAATCAAATGGTTTTGAATTTTTGGTCAAGAATTACACCTAACAGTGATACATTAGGAACCCCCTAAAAAGAAGTCAATTTCAGGAGAAAGATGATTAATTTAATTTGAGATATGTTAAATGTGGGCTACCAGTTGAATATCCAGGTAAAACCATCTAAGAAGAAGATGGAAACAGAGATATGGTTCATAAGAGAATCTAATAGGGCTTCAGATGCAGATTTGAAGTTCACCCCCAGAAAAATGATTGTTGAGGCCAAAGCTGCACTGCAATTCCTTAAGAGATCATGCTCTTGGGTAACATGCAAAAGGCCCTCATGTACAAAGTGATCTGGAGAAGATACACATTCAAGTTCTTGACCCATTCATCCATCCTATTTCCCATCATCCAAACTACCAGTCTTATTACTTACTCTCCCATTTTAATCTTTACCATTCAGGCTTGATATCTGGGCACCATTTTCCTAACTACAACATTGGGTCTCCATCTCATTCTCCCATCCTCTAGCCATCTCAGGTATGTGCCCTCTGGGTTCAGCTCAGTCCAAGAATCCCCCGAGTATACCCCCATAGTTTTGTCCAAGCCTCTGGAGCTGAAATATAGCACAAAGGAATGCACAAAAAGTGGAAGGGACAGCAAAGGCAGAAAAACGTGTTAATAAATACATTTACGCAGCAAAGCAGAGGATGATTCAGCAAAGAAATAAGAGACGAGGCAGTCAGAGAGGTTGGACAACTGAGCCTGAAGTGTCACATGTGTCAATGGAACAAACATTAAGAAAGAGTGTGATCAACATCCTCACCTACTGCGAAAAGGTCAGAGGATGAGAGCTTGGAACAGATTGCTAGATGTGAAAAGTGAGAGGTTACTGGTGACTCCTTGAAAGTGGAGTTCCAACAGAGTGGTGACAGTAGAAGCCAAACTGCAAAAGGTCAAGATGTAAACGCAGCAAATACAGTTAATCTTTCAAGAACATTGGCCGGAATAGGGGAGCAAAGAGACAAAAGGATATGATAGACTGAAGAGTAGCAACGTGGAGAGAAGGGCTGGTTATTTTAGTGTGGGGAAACAGATTTTGTTCATAAGCTGGGGAAAAGACATAAGGAGACAAAAAGAGACTGCAGATAAAAAGGAACATAATTGATGAGACAAAATCTGAGAAAAACTAGAATGGGTGGGACCAAGCATACACAAAGAAAGAAAATACTTCATCAAGCAGAAAGTAAGGACAAGTGAAGACAAACATATGTTGGGGTAGAGGAAACTTAATGTTGACAGGGCTCCTTATCTTAGTAAATCAGAGATGGAATATATACTTTCTTTTCAAACTGAATTTTGAGTAAAATTCTGAACTTTAAAACTAAATTACAAGAAATAACAAGTTCCCTTCCAAAATGAAAAAAAGAATACAATTCAAAACTTAAGTTATTAAAAACAAACAAACAAGCAAACCAAACCCCAGGTAATCATTTCAGTGATACCTGGGAGTGGAAATCAAAGGCCATAGCACCACAGGCAAATAAATGACTTAGTTAATATTCAATTTTTAAAAAACGTAAACTTAAGTGTACTAATTTTACATCTACTAAAAGACCAATGTTACAGATGATTTGCCTAATAAATGGTTGATTCACTTAATAACTGAAATTATGTCCTTTTAAATCTAGATGAAAAATACAGTAGTCATTTTCTAAATAATTTAAGCTAAAATAGGATCAGAAATGTTTATAGTTTCTTGTGGCAAAACACCCCATCCCCCATGGTTCTCCTGATCACTGGACTCCAAAGTTAACATTCTGGTTACATTAAGAGTCACCTGGGCAGCTCTCTAAAAGTACATATTCAAAGGCACCCCAAAAATACATAATAAAAGAAATTTAAAGACAAATTCATGACACCACCATGGAAAGTCTACATAAATGGCTTATATAATTTCATCAGATGATTCTCATATACAAATATGAACTCTAGAAGACTGAGAGAAGACCTAGAGAACCCAACGGTATATAACATATTCAACTGAGTGACATCATATGTGCCAAATGTAGGGCTGACCTTAGACATGAAAACCTCACCCACTTCTGCCTCTAACTGGCCCACAAACACAGGCAATTTGCAAGAACATGTAAATCACTGCTGGACAGTGGGAAGTCCCAACCTAGAAAGACAGGAAGCAGGTAGCCAAATTCTTCTCTACAACTTTCCAAAGAACAATGTATATATATGGATCTGACAAGCAATATTTAGATTTAAACCCATCACATAGCCTGGTCCCGAGCAAGGTGCTTTCATGTATGTTGTCTAATTCCATCCTTACAAAACCAAACGAATCTATTAATGTGTCTGAAGATTACAGAGGCTTGATCTTAAAGGAGAATGGAGTAAATCCTGCAGGAAAGCAAGCATTCTTCAGAATTCTCCACTTTTCCATGGACTGGGGAGTTACCATAAAGAAAGAATGGTATGAGTGTCCAGACAGCACCCCTTTTTTTCCTTTATTCTAGTCCAGTGGTTCTCAGACTATGTTGTGCATAAGAATTATTGTTCAGAGTCACATACACAAAACTACACATATTGTACTTTATGGGAGATTTAAAGGATTTACTAGGATAACAAGTCTATGGGATTTTTTGTCTTACACTCTGACTTTTAGAACCTGACTAACCCAGCCACTGCGTGTCCTTGCCGGCGGAACCAACATGTCATTGTTCATACTTTCCAGGCCCTATATAAGGGCAGTCTAGTAGGCTTTTACAGGATTCAAAAGACAAATCTGATTAGTGCCTCAATTGCTAAAAACTAGAGGCAGGGGAAAATAGTTTAAACACATCCCACAGATATTGCTCTATTTTAGGGCCAGCATTGCTTTGTACATATTCATTTTTTAAAAGTTCATACTGATCCATCTAAAGTTCTACTTTGACCACAGAAGACTGTAGTCCAACAAGTCTAATAAACAGACGACTTTTTATGGCTCAACTCACCAGACAATTGTCACTAAAGGCAAGACAACGCCACAGGTGGTGTGTCTGCTTAAACATTCAAGTCCCACACCTTGAGGGAGAAATCTCAACCACGTGGAAGTAACTATTTGTTTTTAACTGTGTATCCAAGATCATGGATCCACTCGACTAACCTCTTGGATAGAAGACTGTAGTAATCTATACATTGACAATTGCAGAATACTCACTGAAAAGAGCTAGTATTTTAAAGCTCAATTTTCATTAGAAAAGGACCAAAGCATTTTTTTCCTATGAGAACAAATATCATTAGTTAGGACGGGAAATATGACCCAATTAAAAAAAAATCTATTCCATACATAACTTTTCAAGATTAAATCTAATGTGTAAAAAAATGTCAACCTGTATAAACTGGTTCTTGGACTTTTTCCAAAGATAATGGACTATCCTCAGAAACCTTGAAACGAACTCCACTGTGTTCACTGGGTTCAAGATAATCTATGCTACAGTTGTACCTGGATGTGAGTTTTGCTCTAATTCATAAACACAAAAGCAAAGAATAACATGCATACTCTGTTTACACAGCCCAAACTAAGAAGATATACACCTAATTAGCTAGCATATCAAGGTATACAATTTAACCGGTTCCTCAATGCTCCCTCTCAAAAATCATCAAAGCCCGCATTAATCCAAAGGTGGCTGGCATGCCCTTAAACTCCCTAGAAGCCAAACAATACTTAAATTTGTCTTAAGATTCCATGATTCGCTCTGAGTCTTGTAGCAGCATGACTACAATTCATCTGGCCTGGGGCAAGCACTTTCTGAAGAGACACTACTCTTTCCCAAACCTGGATAATTTGCTGACTGGGAGAGAAGGGGTTTGCTATTTAATAAAAGCAATTGAAGAGCTGTGAATAGTGACTGATTGCTGATGAGCTAATCAGAATGTCAAGGGATAGAAATAATAATGACTTACCCCGACATCACTAAGTAAACAGCAAGATATGCCAAATGATATTTAATCTGATTAACACACTCACCGTGGAACCAAACTGTCAAGTCTTTCTCTGTCCACTGTTTCATCTGTCTCTTTTCATATTTTCCTCGAAGAGGGTGCAGACTTTGTTTTCCTACGTTGGCTATATAGCTCATGTCCCCTACATCTCTTCCCTTCTCTCACCAGTCCCCATGTCACTATGTTGCTCCCTTACCCTCTACATTTTCTCTTTATGCAACTATCTTTGATACTTTTTAAATTGTCTCTTATGTTGAAATAGTTTTTACATTCTTCTCTCTAAAAAATGTTAGCTGGCGCTGTCATTAGCTACCATGCTTAGAGCACTAAGTGCCAGGCACTACACTAAGGGTTTTATACATATTAACTAATTTAATCCTTACATCATCAGCTATGTGAAGTAGGTATTATTAGTTCCATTTTACAATGAGGATAAGAAGTCTTAGGAAATTACATAACCTACGCCAGGGCATACGTCTAGTAAGTGGCAGAGCTGGATTTTGAACCTGTTTCTTGGCTGACTGCAAAGTCCATGTCATCTACTCATCCATACTACCCCCAAATGGTTAAATGGGAAAATAATTTGTAAACTATATATATTTAATATAATTTGAGGTATTATTTTTATTACTAGTAGGTCATCTTGAACTTATTTTTGTTTCTAGACTGCTGGATTAGAAGTAGCTAGCAATGCCCATGGAAATTAATCCCAGGCATGATGTGCACACACCCACACAAACAATCTATTAAAAGAAGAAAGCTAAAAAGTTAGTTGGAACCTATGGAGAAAAAAAAGGCTTTGCTGAGGGGGATTGTCCACGCCAACCTCTGAAGGGAGTCAGGAAAAGATATTCCTAAGAAAAGTATAACAGCAAAACTTTAAACCAAGAATGCCAGAATAAGAAGTCTCCAAACTTTGTTTAAACAGAAGAGCCAGGCAAGGCAGAACACAAGTAATTAGTTAATACAATTAAAAATTATTAGAATTTTATAATTTCAGCACAAGCTAGGTAAGATATTAAACTTTAGCGTGAAATAAAACTGGAGTACAGAAAAGTAGTGTTTAATATCAGTGTCTCTGGAGACCGAGTGCCTGGGTTCAAATCCCAGGTTTTGTCCGTTGAGCAAGTTATTCAGTGTCTCTGTACCTCAGCTTCCTCACCGGGCAGGGCCTGAACAGCGTCCACTTCATAGAGACACTGTGAGTATTAAATGAGATAATACATTTAAAACCCTCAGAAGAGTGCACGGCACATAATGATGTTCTCAAAATTGTAGGCTATTAAATTATATTTAATCTTCAACTAAGATGAAGAAAATTTTAGATTTCTTTAAATGTGATTTTAAAAAAACAGATGTTCAAATGAAAATAATTCTTGTCACTACAGTTGGCATTACAGAATATATCCCTCTCCTTTTTGTTTTCATAGTCGTGAGACACGTGAAAAATGATAATATTTGTATGGCAGAGTGGAGTCAACGCTGGAAGCTGCTCACAAGCCGAGGCAACAGCCTGGGGAACCAAGCACCCCAAACTCCACGTGGCATCTCAGCAAGTCTTCACTCCCAACAGTGGTCAAAGCATACTGGTTGAGAGCAGCAGCTTAACCCTTTTGAGGAAAGCCAGATGTAATAAGAAGCGAGTTACATCAACATTTGTACTCTCTGACTCTCATAAACTCATAAGTACTTATTCTGAAGAAATAAGGCAACAAAAGCAAAAATTGCATGGGCACAAGATTCAACTTTGCATTACACATATCAAAATTGGGGGAAGAATTAAATGTCCAATAAAAAAAAGTGTTGGTTTGATAGAATCGTTAATGGAGAAGGGAGGGTTATCCACTTCTCTTGGTAGTTTTACTCCTTTGCTCAAATAGCCCGAACAAGGCATATACTGTTTCAACTGCCCAGAAACACTACTGTCTGCGTTCTACCTCAGAAATATCGGACAAATAAGGGGCATCAGTGGGACCCTTAACAAAAGGGATACATAATATATGCAGCAGTCATATGCATCATTACAATTTAATGTCCTCATCTGCAAAATGTTGGACTGTTTTGACATTAATAAAATTAGTGAAAGGCAGAATACAAAATAGTACGTAGACTATGTGAAATCTGGGGTAATAGTGCAATCTAGTGGAAAAGGATTAAAAGGCAAAGTGTAAGAGCTACTGGGTTAGGGAAGTAAACCTGTAGGAAAAAAATTCTGTTCAAAACAAAAAATATAATAATGGTTATAAGATTTTCCAATTAAGAAACCTCTGGAAGAGAAATACTCTCATATTGGGTGTTTACTAGAAACTGTCATTAATTTTCTGCATTACAGAAGCCACACATTTTCATTGTAATACATTCAAATAGTATAACCAGGAAGGTATAAAGCATAAAAGTTCCCTCTGACATATTTATGGCCATCTCTCCAATGCCACTGCCTAGGGTATCCACTCTTAACAGTCTTTGCATCTTTCCATATTCTGTGCATATGCAAACATATGTTTATATACATATACATATAAATACATACACACCATGCTCTTTTTTACATAATGCAATCACACTTTTTTCACTTAGCATATATCCTGAACATGTTTACATGATATCACATTTTAAGGTTACAAAGCTTTGTGTTGTATGGCTCAATCATAATTTATTTATCGTCACCTCGAACTCAGCCTGTCCAAACTACAACTCCTGATTTTTCCCTTAAAGTCTGGTCGTCTTCTGGCATTCCTCATCCCGTGAAAGGTGCCACCATTCATCCTCATGAATATGACAGAAATCTAGAAATCATCCTCGACATCTCATCCCGCCAATCTCTACCCCAAATTCAATCTATGACACACTCCTGTTGTTGGTGATCTCTAAAAATGTCCCTTCTATCTTCATCTCTCCATCACCACCCTAGCTCAGAGGTCACCATCTCTATTCTGGATTACTAAAGTAGCCTTCGAACTGGTCTGCTCAACCTATTTTGACTCCTCCAACTCTTTCTTCACAAAGCAGCCAAAGTGCTCTTTTTGAAATGCAAATCTGATCATGTCCTGCTTAAACCCCTCCAAAGACTTCCCATTGGTTTTAGGATAAAGATTACACTCTTGAAGGTGGTCAAACAGGTCAAACAGGTCCCGCAAAATTTGCTCCCTGACCTCCTATCTAGCCTCCTTTTATATTGTGCTGCCCCTTCTCTAGGCTCCAACCTCACTGGACTTCTTCCAGCACCTTCTATTTGCCATGTCAACCCACGCCAGGGCCTCTACAGAGTTCCTCCCTATACCTTTCCTCTTCATCTCACTAATATTGACTCATCCTTCAGATCTGAGTACTTCCTCAGAGAAGCCTTCCTTAATCCCTGTCTGGCCAAATCCCCTACTTAGAAATTCTAGTAGTGTTTGTAGCACTTACCATAGTTCTAAGGGCACATTTGTAAGTGAGATTATTTGATTAATCCTTGTCAACCCTACTAATGTAAAAGTTCCATGACGGCTGGGACTGTGTATTCCCCAGCATCTAACACCGAGTCTCAAACCCAGTCGACACCCAAAAAATAAATGAATAAAAGAATTATTAGTTAGTAAAGATGACTACAATGTTTTCTAGTTTTTCATTATTACTATCACTACTACAATAAACATCCTTATACTTTTATCTTTAAGCACTTTCACAAGTATATCTGACTGTGTATTCCCCAGCATCTAACACCGAGTCTCAAACCCAGTCGACACCCAAAAAATAAATGAATAAAAGAATTATTAGTTAGTAAAGAGGACCACAATGTTTTCTAGTTTTTCATTATTACTATCATACTACAATAAACATCCTTATACTTTTATCTTTAAGCACTTTCACAAGTATATCTGTAAGTTGAACTAGAAGTAAAACAGCTAGACAAAAAAATCACGTACATTTCACATTCTGATGAGCACGCGTAGCAACCTGTTCTGTTTCCACTTCTGCAGGACTGGTCTTTGACCAGAACCAACTCTATAACTACAGAAAATGAAAGATATTAAAGGCGCTACATTGATTAACTATTTCATAGGAGAGAAAAGCCAATGTCATTTTACTGCACAGCGAGAAACACCAATTTGCTAAGGAGAGAAAACCACAAAAAACCTTGGGGCTAATTTTTTCTTTTGTTCTGCATTCCCAGGTAAAAGATCAACTTTACTTCTATGCCTGTTGCTGAAGAAATCGGGAACTGAAATGTTTCACTGTAACTGCTATAGAAAAATTAACTGTGCTCTCTTCTTTCAAATTCACAGTGAACCCCAAATCTCCATAATAATCAAAGTGGTGACCAGATGAATGAGTGAAAAGCTAGAGAATGGGAAAGAATCTACACCGGAGCTGCCTAACTCCTAAACATTTTTGAAATGAGCAGCTTCATTTGTGAGCAAAGAGAGTCTGCCTTCCATGTCACAACAGACGCCGTGGCGATTCCTGCAGTACAGACTGCCAAAGATCTATTCTAAAAATATGAGGAGTCCAAGCCAATTAAGTAGAAAGTGAGATGTGCTAAAGATGAGTGCTTTTTAAGTAATAAAACTCATCTAAACTGCTATTGCATAAATATTGCATGAAAATTCTAAGATGAAGAGACCAAAAATAAAAACTCTACCAAAGTGACCCAAGAAGAAAATACACGTTAGCTTTACTAACATATTAATGTTTTTCAAGAACAGTAATAATCATGCCAGCAACTCATGTTTTGAGGCTACCTATTCATTTTTTGAGATAACTTCTTAAAGTTTTCAAATTAAAACACCGGGGAATTATTTACTTCCCAAGCCCAGGAGCAGGAGCAAGCATTGCACTCAAGGAATTGCAAGTAGCCAGCTGCAGATCAGGTGAGCGAGCGTTGACAAGCCAGAAGCTCGTCTTTGAGCATTTCTCTCTCGGAAACATGAGCTCAGCCCAGGAACGCCTGTGGCATGTTCAACAACTGGGAAGCAAGCCATCACAAGTTGCCCTGTGCATTATTACAATCCCACAAAAGTGCACGGCACTTTCATAAAAGAGAAAATAAGGAGAGGAAAAACTTGTTCAACATTAAACGTAGACTTCACACAGTCAGAGTTAGAGTGACCATATTTCTGATCTAACAATTTGAATGAAAAAGAAAGTTCCAGGTGTGGGAGGAAGAGGCAGGAGTGAAAGAAGCAGGGAAAAGTTGATTTAAAAAAAAATAAAGAATGTTCTCTTCTCACTTCACATCTCTCATTGGAGGCTCCCTTAGTTTTCAAGGCTCCAGGGCATAAAAATAGTTTCTGGGGAGTCAGATATGTTACAGGTTATCACTCCTCAGAAGTGGGGTTCCATGTGCTACTCCACAAATTAATGTTGAGCAATCACATTTTCAAAGTTAGATATCATAATCAAAATAAACAATAATAGGCAGATGGAGAGGATAGAAAAATCTGCCCCAAGACATGTTTGAGACACTAAGAATGTGCCTCTGAGGCAGTCGAAAGCAGGCTAACCTGAAATGGGGAGAGGTTAAAAGAGCACAGGGTCAGAAGCTGGTTTTGATTGAAAGGTTTTATTTTCTGTTGAAAAGCTAAAAATTGTAACTGTAAGTATTGCAAGGACATATAAGAGGGGTGAAAAACTGCAGAAGGGAGAACTGCCCCACATTTCCCCCTGGGTGAGAGGATCCCGCAGCCGAGGGCTTAGCTGTCCTCGACCAGTAGCCAGCAGCAGCCTGTACCCCCTTAACCCTGGGCACCCCCAGCATCCACGACCACTCTGCCTGAGAAACCTGCTCCTACCGAGCAAGAAACACCAGGAAAGAAATAACTCTAGGAAGAAAGTTAAGGTCATGATACTTTGCAGGGGAAAAGAAAACTTTAATTCTCTTCTCAGATTTTCATGTTTGAAATGGAACGAGAAGGGAAGAAGGAATGTGTGAAATTGTCCTGTTGCAGCTATTTTCAAGTTATAAGAGATCAACTTGCAACACACAGGGCTATTCTTTTCAGACAGTTTATCAGAAAACATAAAATGTTTCCATCACAAGTATCTTTGCTGTCCTACGCTAAAATGTTATCATGGCCTTCAAATTAAATATTAATTGCAAGAAAGGTGAATATTTCTGTTATTTTAAAAGAACAGACCAAGTAAAGGTGTTAAGTTGATTCTCTTGCTGAGCTGCACTGTTAGAAAGTCTCGAGTTGAAATCCATCTCTACCTTTGACCCACTGATGCTAGCTCTGCTTTCCGAAGCAAACAGAAGAGAGTTTATGTCTACTTTTAGTCTTCAAAGCTAAACAATTCCAGACCCTTTGAGGATACCTCCTGTGACAGGCTTGCCAGAACCCTCACCATCCCCACAGACTGTTCTGGAAGTTGTCTAATTTGTCAACGTCTCTCTTTAAATGTGACAGCCAGAAATGGACACAATACTACAGATGTGGTTAATTAGAGCAGGGTACTATTAATTTTTGTGACATACGGACACTATACTATTACCAGAATCTAAATTTGATTTTTTTTGCAGCAACATCATGCCACTGGTTCATATTAGCCTTTTTCCTCAAAAATTGCTACTATATAAAGTCACCTCCTTCCTTACACACTAATGAATGATGATGCATTTACTACTATAAAACACCTTTTTGCATAGCATTGCAGCCTATCTAAACCACGTTAACTCTAAATTCTGTTCTCTGTTTATAACAGTTATCCCTTTTCAAGTCATCTATGGATTTTAAAGCAAGCATCCTAGATCTTCATCAAAGTCATTCATAAAAATGTTGAAGAAAAGAAGACCCAGGGCAAGGGCTTGTGATCCTTTACCAGGGACCACTCCCGGACCCAAACCCAGGAACCCCCACACCTGGCGGGTGCTAGTTCAGCCCACCTCACGCTCACAAAGCGATCTTGCTAGTCTTACACATCACCTTATGCAGAAGAGCATCCTAAAGCCTTGATGAATGCTTCACTGAAGGCAAGATTCACTTATCTTCCAAAACAAAGTGTAAAAAATCTACACATATTAAAATTATAGTCACGTAAAAATATATTTGCACACAGACCAAAGAATAGAAGGGAAGAAGCATCAATGGAAATGTTTGTTCTAGTGTCAGACTGTGGAGATTATTTTTTGTTCAATACTGTCTTTACTATAGTTACATTGTTTAAAAAATTGAAGACATGGAATTTTGCTTAGAGAGACTCTTGCTTGGAGGCAGTTCATGTGAAACAGTTCTAAGAGCACTGACACTCTGTTCGATCCTACCAACCTGAAAACCCCAATCAGAAAAATATTCATTTGAAAAGACTTGTTGATCCTTAGAAACACCAGCTTCTTTCTTTGAATTTTGCATTGCTGCTTTCGGCTTAATATTTCTGGAAATCAGGGAGATAACAGACTGGAGAACTGGATCCTGCAGTTTAGAAAAAGCCAGGATGTTTTGCGTGTGTGTGCCTGTGTGTGTGTGTCTGTCTGTCCATGTCTGTCTGTCTGACTTGCCTGTCTCTCTCTGTCTCTGCTGGAGAGGGTGAAAAGAAAAAAAATCATCATGTTAATATTTCTGTGAAGCTCTGGACTAAAACAGAGCTCTAGCCTAAGAATCTCTAACGGACACATAAACCCATATCATCTGTTCAATTAGTCCTTTTTCACACTAAAAGTAGGAAATAAGATAAGCAACAGAATTTGCACTTTGGTGTTTAGACCCGAAGTAAGAATAAGTTTTAAGAAAAGGGGGTCAGATAGAGTAAGTACAAACAGTGAAAAAGAAAGTGGCTGGTTATTTTGGAGAAAATGTGATCTATTAATACTGCACTTATTAGAATCCCAAACAATCTGAATATTTGAGAATTTTTTAACATGGCAGGGGTTCCTCACTGCTTTAACATTTTGTTTAGAGCATGGCCTTCATCAGTGGAAAACCAGTCCTAGAAACTGGATACATATTATCTTTATCTCTTTGAGGTTGTCTCTCCCCAGTTTTCTCTGGTGCTATCCTTTGCTATTTTCAATGTCTGAGAGACAAGTGAAAATTCCACTTTGCTTAGAAATACAATTTGTCCACTGTACTGGAAGTTAAGCTAAATATATGAGGTAAAGCAATAGCTTTTAGATTTATGGCAAACTTATAATAAATGGATAAAATGATCAAATACTAAGTCCAGTTAATATCTGACAACTGTTACTTTGCCTAGAAATAAATTTTCCCTACCATCTTAAAAGTCAAGCCAAATGCCTGTGGTAAATCAGTAGGTTCAAAGATCTATAGCAAATTGTCACTTAAAATAGATAAGATGTCCAGTTATTATTTAACAAGTAAAAATTCCACTTTGTTTTGAAATACAATTTTCCCACCACTTTAGAAATTAAGTTAAATACACGAGGTAAATCAACAGCTTCATAGATACATGGCAAATTGTCATAAAATAGGTAAAATTTAACAAGTGAAAATCCCACTTTGTTTTGAAATACAATTTTCTCACTACACTAAAAGTTAAATACAGGTGGTAAAAAAACAGCTCCGTAGATCCACACCAAATTCTCACAAAAATGGATTAAAATGTCCAAATACAATGCCAGTTATTATTTGATAAACTAAATAATGCACATTGGCACCTCTTCTTGCTTTACATGCAGTCTTGTACAAAACAGGTAAAAAAATAGTCAACACTAGAAACAAATATCTGAGAAAATCCAAAATTCACTTATGATACTAAATGTCAAAAAAGTGTTTAAAATTCTCGTCTATTAATTTTTGGGGGAGGGGGTTGGTTTTTAATGTTGTTTTGTTGTTTTAGACAATACAAAAATGTTACCTGAAGTATCTGTCTATTAACGTTGTATTTTGTTTTCATCTTAATATTGTTTTAGGTTAAAAAGTTTTATCAAAATTACTTATCTATTGATGTTGTCTTTTTCCTTAGAAAATTCTATTTCTAAGCAAAGTATAAATGATTTCATATGTAGAGGAATAAGAAACACAAGGAGATACACCAAAATGATAACTACGTGTATGTTAGAATAGTGAGATCAGAGGAGATTCTCAGTTCTCTGGTTTTAAACATTTATGTACTAAGGTTGTTCATTTAAAATTTTAGTTAGAAAAAGTAATTAACATTATTTCCTTTAAAAAAAACCTCTGCAAATTTAACGTTATTTGATAGTTAAGGCTCCTTGGAAAGAAAATAAGCGAGGAAAATTAATTTGATCCCATTTTTAATTTTTAAATTATACATAATGTAACTAAAAATATATATTATTTAGGTACATATATATGCATAGAGAAAATATGAAAAAGTGTACTTCATCATGCTTACTGGGGTTATCGCAGGATGAAGAGGTTACAGGTGATCTTGATTTTCTTCTTGATTTTTTCCCCAGTTTTCTGGAGTTTTTTCCATGAATTTTGTACAGTGAGTAGGAATTACTTCTATTATGATAAAAATAATCCTAACGCTTTTTTTTTTTACCAAAAAAAAAAAAGATCCTGGTTAACATTTTGAAAAAAAAGCAAATTGGTTCAAACTTGTTCAAACTTGAAAAGTCTTGGGATAGATTTTTAAACGTGAATTTTCCCTACCATCTATACTGGGTTTTAATCTCACTTTTTAGAAAAAAGAATGTCTATCGGTTAATAACTAGATGAAGTAGCTTTTCTGGATAAAAAAAAAAAATGCTAAGAATTTGACAAGCCTGGCGGTCACCAGAACAGTACTCTAGCAAACATAAAAAAATCCTGAAATTATTCTATCTTGCAGAAAAGGGTGACCATCTAAAGATTAAAAGGCACTTCTGAAAAGTATAATTATGTTCACCCAACTTCCTAGAAAAATATCTTTCCTTGTTGGAAATCTGCACTTCATTCATCCATAAATCTGAGGGTCCACATTTTATTTCTGATAAAAAGTAAAATCTCAGTAAATGTACTAGTTTTGTTTATTCCTAGAAAGGCTCGCTTTAGGTGCGATCCCTGACACTCTGCCACTTACAATGGGTCAAATTCTTATTTATCCTCTAAGTACAAAATAATCTATAGCCATGTCACTAAAATATGCCCAATTTTAACCTCCAAATACGAATGTGTCTCATCCGTGTTTCAGGAACCTCACTCAGTTGTGGACAATCTGGTTTTCCATTTTAACTTAAACTTCTTTTACTACGATTATCAACAGATTGTCCGTTTTCTCAGCGCCTAACACTTTGAGGAGCTTAAATGGAAATCCGCGTTGAGGTTTTTTTTTTAGCATCCTTCCTCATCAGTATTTTAGAGTCTTGTAATTCACTGCAATTTTCTCTAACGTAAAATACATGTTTATACGTATAAATACACAGAGATATTTGTGGCCGAATCTCGGCAACACGCTTGAAAGGATTAAACGTGCGGTTACCGTGACTAAATGTATTCGTTCACCCTACAAGACTTAGAAAAATGTAACGTTGCAGAGAGCTAGATCTCTGCGTAAACCTCGTAATCACCACCAAAAGGCCGTAGCTGGAAGCCTCCGAAGCCCGCCAAGCACATTGGAGGCATCCACAGCTGTTTTTAATTGTTTCTGCTTTCTCGAAATAGTGCACTTGATGGGGCAAACGGTGCTGTTCGCAGCGTCTCTGGCTCGCGGCCGGAGTTAACCCTGACCCGAATGCTCTGTTTAGCTCCCAGCAGTTCAGGATTCCGCTTCCCTGCTCCGTAAAACCTAAGAAAAACGGGATTTCCGCCGCCAAGAAATGCGTTTAGCGAAAGGGAGAATTCGGTGTTTCAAATGCACATTTTTGTGTTCTCTCCCGATCGGATTCAAGAAAAGGAAAAAAAGATGTGTTTGTGTAGAGGGGGGACGCAGCTTGACATCCATTTCCTATGGCTCGCCTCCGGGCCGCAGAGCCCCATTTGCTGGGTAATGGGCCCCCCAGAAAAATGGGCAACGACCCCCAGCTCTTTGCTGCAGCGATCGGGCGAGGTCCGCAACCGGGGCTAGGGATGGGGGTGGGGTAGGGAATGGAAATTGGAGATGGAATTTCTGCGCGCTCCTGGCAGGGAGGGGCCCGCGGGGGCGCGGAGAAAAAAAGGCCAGGGGTCAAGCCCGGGAAGGGACGCACAGGGTCCGGGGAGTGGGGTGCGGGGCGTCCTGGAGAAGGGGTGCAGTGGGGACGGAGGTAGCACGAAGGGCTGATACCCAGAAAATGCTCCCGGGTACCCAAAACCCGGGCGGGGGATGGGGAGGCGGTGGCCTGTTGGCCCCGGGACCTCCCGTCGCGCGCGGGCCACTAACCTGTCAGCAAGAAGGTGCCAGTGGTCGCGGGGCTCATCCTGCGCGTCCCCCGACCCTGTCCCGTCCAAGCACAAGGGTCTCCCAGCTCCCACCACCGGGGCAATTGCATTCTTGGCCTGGCTAGGCCTGCCGTCCTCGATTCTCCCCTCCCCTCCCTTTCTTCTTTCCTCCCAGCTTGGCCAGTTCAGCATCAGCATCCTGCACCCCCTCCTTAATCCCGTACTCCCTCTAGCGGCGGGCCAGTGTAGCGTAGCCATCGCCCCCACCCCATCCCCCCATCCTCTCCGCCCCCGCTGCCCCTCCGCCCCCCTCACCCGCGGAGCACTCTGGGATTTGGCGCCCCCCTCCTCGGTTCAGCCTATATAAGGCTCCCAGTCGGCGCTCCCGGTACACGCGCTTCAACTTCGGTTGGTGTGTGTCGAAGAAACCTGACTGCGACCCGAGGAGAACAGCGAAGAGGGTCCACCGAGCCTCGCGAAAGGTCCGCTGAGCGGGCTCGCGTCCGGAGCCACTCCGGGCTGCGGAGCACCCAGCGGAGCCCACGCCTGGCACAGGTGTGGGACCCCGTCCTTCCTGTCTTCGCAGAGGAGTCCTCGCGTGGTGAGTATGCGGTGAGGATTTTTTTTTTTTTTAAGATCACATTCATTCCCCGTTCTTAGCGGGAGCTGCGGGAGATGGAGTAGCGCCCCTGAATATCTCCACGCAAACCTTGTCACGTCTTCACTGGCTGTACCCCAAAACAGAGTGGAGAAACCAAGCCCTCACGGCTTTGATTTCCAGGAACTAAGTCCAGATACGGCTGCAGACAGACATGAGCTGCGGACATACATGAGCTGCAGACAGATATGAGCTACAGACCAATTTGCTCTTCAGATGCGCTACAAAGTGATAGGCGCTAAAACTAATTGGCGCTTCAATGCGCTACAAACTGATAAGCGCTTCAAATGCGCTACAGATTGATGGGCGCTTCAATGCGCTACGAGCTGATAAGCGCTTCAAATATGCTACAAGCTGGCGCTTCAAATGCGCTACAGACTCATTGATGGGTGCTTCGATTGCGCTACAAAGTGATGGGCGCCTCAATTGTGCTACAAACCAGTATGAACTGCAGCCATGTACGAGCTGCGGATTGATGACCGATTTGCGCTTTAAATGCACAAAATCTGGGCTGTCATTACGAAAATGACACGATTAGCACCAGAACAGCGCTTCATTGCACAGGAACTGCAGAGGTACATGAGCTGCAGAATAATTTACACCTAAAATGCGCTACAAAGTAATAACAGCTGCAGAGGTACACAAGCTGCACTGTTTTGCGCTACAAAAAAAAAACTAGCTGTAGGAGGAGTTGAGCTGCGGAGCAAGATTACTCTGTCTTCTTAGAAGGGGACCCCACCCTTTGTCTCTAACACACCTTTTGGAATGGCCCCCACTATGTTTTTCTGCAGGACGGTTCTCTGCATGATGGTGCTGTTAGACAAAATGGAGCCCTGGGCAAAAATTAGTGTTTAACATTCTGCCCACACCATTCCTGCTATAGAAGTGGAGTAAAGGGCCGCTAACTTGAGTGTGTAAAAGGGAATCTTTTGGTGGTGGCAAAGCGGGCTGCCTTGCCTAGTTGCGCTGATTGAGGTGGCGGTGTAGTTGTAGTGGTGGCGCAAATTGGCATCCAGCAACAGTTTGTGGAAACTGTTGGTTTGCTTAGTATTGGCGGGGAATTGGATCTGGAGGTGATTGCTCTTGTTGCATGAAATGAATCTGGCTGTTGGAGGCTGGTGGGAGGGGTTTGGGGGGGGATGGTGGGAGAGGCATGCAGCCACTCTCAGACCTGCCCCGCCCATTCTAGCGCGCCTTCTCTGCAGTATCTGCTCAGATGGTGCTTAGCGCCTCCCAGCGCCTACTCAGAGCGCGCCTCCTCTGCAGCGCGCCTTCCCAGAGCGCGCCTTCTAGACCCTGCTTCCCCAGACCCCGCCCCTCCCTGAGCCCGCCTCCTCTGAAGTAGCTCCCCCAGATCCCGCCTCTCCTTGAGCCCGCCTCCTCTGAGGTGACTTGCTCAGACCTCGCCTCTCCAAAGCTTGGCCCCTCCCGGAGGCAGCCTCCTCTGAGCTGGCCTATGGCCCCGCCTCCCCCAGAGCCACCTGCACCTGCGCAGTGTGAGCCCCCAGCACCTCCCATCGGGCCCGCTTCCTCTGCGCCTGCGTGCCTTCACTGCCTGAGCCTGGCCGCACAGCCCCGCCTTCCTGCGGTTTCTCTGCTGCGCCGGTTTTGCTTTTTATCCACTAGTGTCTAATAAACTTAAGAATAATAAATAAGAACAATTAACAATACTAAGTTATATCTGGAATTTATAAGCACTTTTTATTTGCAGTTGTTAGATAACATAATTCCACAATTTAAACTCTTGAGAGTGGCTTATGAAGGGTGCTCCTAAGCTGACATGGCTGGCGCCTCTAAGGGCAATCCAGCTAAATGTTTTTACTACAAATGAAAAAAATCTTTTACATACTTTCACATTTAAGGGGTTTTTTTGAGACACTAGTGGACCTTTGTGGTGGGACCTACTGGTGGTCGGATGATTTGATGGATACAAAATAAGGAACAACTTGGCCTGTGTTTCATAAAGGAGTTTTAAGTGGTTTATTTGTGTTGCTGGTTTGGCCCCTGAGTGAGGATGGGGCGTTTTTCCGTGTGCCTATGAAACTGGATTTTTTTCTTGGAACTCTAGGGCATTAGCCTTGGCTAACCTGCTTATGTGTTTATTAATTGTGCCTGGCACATGGTAGGCATTCATTAAATGTGTTAATTGTCCAGAGTAAATTAGTTTACTTGGTGTCTTCCTTGGTGTCTGCAGGTGTTTTCTGGTTTCTTGCTCCTGGATCTTTCCTATTGTGTTTTACTGTCTTGAGTTGTCCAAGGCATTGCTCGCCTTAAAAAAAAAAAAAGTATGCGTTTTTAAACTCCAATGTAAACTGTAATTATAATACAGAACAACTGAATTAATGTAAAATATTCCAAATAGCTTTTTAAAAATAAAAAGCAAAAACTAATTATTTAAATTTGGGACAAGTGGATTATTTAATAGTACATAATTGTCATATTTAAAATTGCTGTAATGTAACAAAGTGTTTACATTACAAGATACAGATTGAGGATTTTAGTTGGCATTATTAAACATCTATATAAAACAGATTGATATCTTACTGCCAGTCATGTTTATGTTTCTAACTAAATGAAGAAATTTTAAAACCTGGTTCCATATATTATAAACGGTGAGCCAGGACTTTGTTGGGGGGGGGTGCAGGCTGTCACACCCCTCAACAAGTATACAATCTATGAATAACATGTGCTTATTATAATTACAGTTTTTGTCACCTTGACCCCCCTTTTCTTTGGAAATTCTGTATCTGCATTTTAAAGAGGTTCAAAATAATGGTAAAAACATATGCATATTAATAGAATTTGCATTCCACAAATAGTATTCAAAGAAATTTGGGCAACATTTGAAAATGTAATACAATTAAGAGTTTATGAAGTGTCATTTCCTAATGGATATTTAATGTGTGGTGGGTTTTGGGTACTATTGCTCTTTGATGTGTTTGGGGAATAGAAAATTTTAGAAGTCATTGTGAAGAGTTAAAGATTAATCAAATGTATTTAATTGCTAAATAGACTAACACTGAACTCTTTTTTTATATGTAAAGATGGCGTCTGTCCCAAGTGGCTTGACTTTATGCTGTGTGTCCTTTCAGGTTTTAGGAATGGGGCCTCTTGACCCCGCCTCCCCAATCCAGCCCCTACTGGGGCGAGGCGTGTGTTTAAGGAGCCATAGTTCTGTAATTCAAATTAAGTCACAATGCTCCTGTTCCCCTGCTAACTCGTGCTCCAGGTGCTATTGAAACATTTTTGAACTTTACTTACACTAACTGTAAACCTGCCTGCCCACTACCCTAACACTTAATGGTTAAACTACTC
Organism: Tapirus indicus; assembly: GCA_031878705.1. NCBI lineage: Eukaryota > Metazoa > Chordata > Mammalia > Perissodactyla > Tapiridae > Tapirus > Tapirus indicus. The sequence goes on from CM062917.1 coordinate 101,989,713, forward strand.
TGCTCTGGGCAGTTCTCTCTTTTAGGATTTAGAGTCCCACTCCAGAGGTGGGGGCCTGAGGCCTGATATTGGTAAAGGTCAGGGGTCTTACAGTGGTGACCTTGCAGGCCAAATAAGGCCCTGAATTTGTTTGACCAGAATTGGATTAAAAAATTTAGAAAGAATTGAATGTCTTTTAGGAGGAGGCACTCATCCCCAAGTTACATAGTTGCAGCCCCTCCTATTTTCAACGCTAGTCTCTTCTCACTTTTATATTACCGTCCTGTCTACCAAAAGCGTTCGAGTTTTAAACCCTTATTGATTTCCTGTTTCCCTAAACAATACAGTAATTGTTGGCTGATTTCCTAATGTATTGTTATTTTTGTCCTATCATTATATTTTGCAGATGTTAAAACCATCAGACCTGGGCCTCAATAAAGCCCACCCCAGTGACTGTGATTGACATGTCGGTTGTTAACCTTCCTGACCTGGGTCAGGCTCCACTAGGCCATGCTATAAATGCCTTTTTGAAAGTCTTGTCTCTAAGTTTTGAAGATATTAATGTCTGGATGACAGAAGGGGCACCTGAGTCACCTGACCTGTGCTTATTAGTTATTTTTAATGGGACATTAAAAGTCTTAATTTAATGAATAATAATTGCAATATTTTGCGACTTTATATTCTGAGTGTTACCAATATAATTGTCTTTAAGGAATTGGAAATGAAACTGAATGTCACAGGCTATGATGTAGTAATTGCATCTTCTAATTTTTTCTGAACTTTTTATCTTGGATGTCAATTATTCATTGTTTTATAGCCTGAGTTATTAAAGTAGTTAAGTAGCAGGTTAGAACTATTAAAATGGTACAGTAATTCTGTCCCTTAAGGACTCTGCTTGCTGTGTAGCCACTCCTTGGAGAGGCCATCCCAACAGTGCAGGCCATAGGGAAAGTGGCTGTGGGTGGTGGGGCTGGGGCAGCAGAGGGGCCTAAGGGATTGCGCGGGGGGGGGGGGGGGGGGGTCTTAGGAAAGGAGGAGGAGGAAGGGGTATTTCTTCACGCCAGGGACAGGACTGAAGATTACAGGCATCGTGTTTGATTACCATCACCTTTTTGTTTTCTTGAACCCTGTTGGTTGAAATATTAGCTGTTTTTCACCTAACTTGTTAAAATAACACATTTCCCTTTTTATGTAATAGAAAGTTTGATTTTATCTAATTAATTTGGTGTCCATTTTGCCTTGAGTTAGAGAGAAACAGGTGGCTGGGACTTCCAAGTTAAAACTTAGTGAACAGGCAATCTGCTTGCTTTATACATTATGTTTTTAAACTTTTGAGTACTTTCCTAAAGTTTTCCAATATGAGAATTTGCTCATTAAAAAAATCATTGAAAAGTTAAAATAATTAAATTCCTCTAGATGCATTTAACCCTGTTTTCAGGAAGTACACAGGCAGACACTGTGATGATTTATTGTATGTATGATTTATTGTCATGGTACCCATAATTAGGATATTTCATCTTTTCTCCTCCCCACCCCCAAAACACACAGAGCCACTTACCCCCTAGGAGTGCAGTGCTATCCCTCCCTGAATTACAAACTTTCAGCTGGGGCTGTGCTGACAAATCTTATTTAAAAACTAGACATTGCAAACTGGTGATCTGCAAGTCAAATGAGGCCCTGGATATGTGTGACCAACACAGTATTAAAAATATATATATATATCTTTAGGTGCAAAATGCATGCCCAGGTTGCCATAGTTACAGCCCCTCCGTTTTTTAATCTCAGCCTCTTTACACAGCGTTACCTTGCTGTTTTATTAGTAACTTTATTAATATCAGCTAACAGGTACTGAACACTCACTATGTGCTTTACCTGCATTATTTAATTAAATCCTTATTACAGAGTTTGGGGTGTACTATTATTGGGCTTTTTTAAATGTCCCATTTTGTAGCTCAGCTTCTCCTAGGAGGCATCAATTAATATTTGTTGATTGCATAATGAGGAGGGAAACTGATATACACACGTTCCTGCTCAGTGCCATTTCTGTCCCATAGAGAATTCTCTTTGGGAAATCAAATTATGGTCAGAAAAGTAATTTAGACAATCCTTTGGGTTTTGTGATGGTTGTTTGTTTTGATAACCAGGTACCTTCTCTGTAGAGGTGGATCAGGGTGGTAACAGTTGCCAGCACACCCCCTCCCCCCAGGGCTGATGAATACACGGCATTGTGATTTTAATTCCCCCCTTCTTTTTTTCAGTTCTCTATTGGCTAGGATATTAGCTATTTTTCAGGTAACTTCTCTGTTAACAGTTATCATTTTGACTTTATTTTGTGTGATTTATTTGGTATCCATCTTTGCCTGGAAAATTTCTTGCTCTGCACTCTAGATATAAAACTACTTGTTTGGAGTGTCTCAGTAGTTCTTTTATAATCAACAAAGGTAAGCGGGCTGTTGATACAGTTCTGAATTGTTGAATCGTAATGAACAGATGACTTTTGAGGAGGAAAAGGTCCTTTGGACATCAAAAAGTAGGGTGCTTTTCATTATCTATTGTCCTAATTGATTAACTTCTTTCTCTTTTCTTTGCAGGGTTTTTATTACCTATTAATGTAAGCAGGTAGAGCAAAGAGATACTTTAAATACTCATGTATTTAAAGTACTTTGGTAGATATTTTAAATGCTAAAATCTTGTTTGTACTGTGTTGCTTTGGATGTGTATGTTGAATTTTATGCTTTTATCCTCATTTACAGAAACAAAAAGCTTTTGAAAACAAAAAGAAGAAAGGGTGGAAGAGGAGGCCAGGACCCAGGCCTCCATCCCCACAGGAGCGAAGCCACACCTGGGAGGTCTCCTCCCGCCCCAACTCTCACCCTGGGGCCCGACTGCCCCCCTCCTCCTCCTCCTCCTCCCCCCAACGCTCCCTCCTCCGCCTCCGCCTCCTCCTCACGCAGCGGCCAAAGGGGCCAGTACCTCCCCAACCTGGCAGAACGAAGGCGGGACGATCTCTCTGAAGAGATCAACTCCCTCAGAGAGAAGGTCATGAAGCAGTCCGAGGAGAACAACAACCTGCAGAACCAGGTGCAGAAGCTCACAGAGGAGAACACCTCCCTTCGTGAGCAAGTGGAGCCTGCCCCTCAGGATGAGGAAGATGACATCGAGCTCCGCGGTGCTGCAGCGGCTGCTGCCCCGCCCACTCCCATAGAGGAAGAGTGCCCAGACGACCTTCCCGAGAAGTTTGACGGCAACCCAGACACGCTGGTTCCTTTCATGGCCCAGTGCCAGCTCTTCATGGAAAAGAGCACCAGAGATTTCTCAGTTGATCGCGTCCGCGTCTGCTTCGTGACAAGCATGATGACCGGCCGTGCCGCCCGCTGGGCCTCCGCGAAGCTAGAGCGATCCCACTACCTGATGCACAACTACCCAGCCTTCATGACCGAAATGAAGCACGTCTTTGAAGACCCTCAGCGGCGAGAGGCTGCCAAGCGCAAGATCAGGCGTCTGCGCCAAGGCATGGGGTCAGTCATCGACTATTCCAACGCTTTCCAGATGATTGCCCAGGACCTGGATTGGAATGAGCCTGCCCTGATTGACCAGTACCACGAGGGCCTCAGCGACCACATTCAGGCGGAGCTCTCGCGCCTCGAAGTTGCCAAGTCGCTCTCCGCCCTGATCGGCCAGTGCATCCACATCGAGAGAAGGCTGGCCCGCGCAGCCGCAGCTCGCAAGCCGCGCTCCCCGCCGCGGGCGCTGGTGTTGCCGCACATCACAAACCACCACCAGGTGGATCCCACCGAGCCCGTGGGAGGTGCCCGCATGCGCCTGACCCAGGAAGAAAAAGAAAGACGCCGAAAGCTGAACCTCTGCCTCTACTGTGGAAATGGAGGTCACTACGCCGACAACTGTCCTGCCAAGGCCTCAAAGGCTTCACCGGCGGGAAACTCCCCGGCCCCGCTGTAGAGGGACCTTCAGCGACCGGGCCAGAAATAATAAGGTCCCCACAAGATGATGCTTCATCTCCACACTTGCAAGTGATGCTCCAGATTCATCTTCCGGGCAGACACACCCTGTTCGTCCGCGCCATGATTGATTCTGGTGCTTCCGGCAACTTCATTGATCATGAATATGTTGCCCAAAATGGAATTCCTCTAAGAATCAAGGACTGGCCGATACTTGTAGAAGCAATCGATGGACGTCCCATAGCATCAGGCCCAGTTGTGCATGAAACGCACGACCTGGTAGTCGACTTGGGAGATCACCGTGAGGTGCTGTCGTTCGATGTGACTCAGTCTCCATTCTTCCCCGTCGTCCTAGGGGTGCGCTGGCTGAGTACACACGATCCCAACATCACGTGGAGCACCCGATCTATCGTCTTTGATTCTGAATATTGCCGATACCACTGCCGGATGTATTCTCCAATACCACCATCCCTCCCTCCACCAACACAACCATCGTTTTATTACCCGGTAGACGGATGCAGAGTTTACCCACCGGTGAGGTATTACTATGTCCAGAATGTGTACACTCCAGTAGATGAAAATGTCTACCCAGATCACCGCCTGGTTGACCCTACCATAGAAATGATACCTGGAGCCCACAGTATTCCCAGCGGACACGTGTATTCACTGTCCGAACCTGAAATGGCAGCTCTGCGAGATTTTGTGGCCAGAAATGTGAAAGATGGACTGATTACTCCAACAGTTGCACCTAATGGAGCTCAAGTTCTTCAAGTGAAAAGGGGATGGAAGCTGCAAGTTTCTTACGATTGCAGAGCTCCCAACAATTTCACTATCCAGAATCAGTATCCTCGGCTGTCTATTCCAAATTTAGAAGACCAAGCTCACCTGGCAACGTACACTGAATACGTTCCTCAAATACCTGGATACCAGACGTATCCCACATACGCCACGTACCCTACCTACCCAGTAGGATTCGCCTGGTACCCAGTGGGACGAGATGGCCATGGGCGGTCGCTCTATGTTCCTGTGATGATCACCTGGAATCCGCATTGGTACCGCCAGCCGCCGGTACCTCAGTATCCGCCGCCGCAGCCACCGCCCCCGCCCCCGCCCCCGCCGCCGCCGCCGTCCTACAGCACCATGTGAATACTTGTCATGTCCTACAGGATCTCTGCCCTCAAAATGAATTCCTGTTCAGCTTCTCAATCAATGACTGTGTGCTAAATTGGGCTCCTGCATCTTCAGGCCAACCGGAGGCACAGTCCTCTCTGAAATGGCTACAGAAGGTCAGGGCCACCCTGTACTGGCACATATCCAAAAGCACCAGAAGACCTCCACTATTCTCTGGGAGCGACAGAATATTTACCAACAAATTGTCTCTCAGTTTTCCACCTTGACTGCCAATCTAACTAAAATTCATAAAAAGTTTACTTCCCAGCGAATTCTGGAAACCTGGGTTTTACCCACTGAAACCTCTGTCACTATCCGAATTATATACAAGCTGCCGAATTCCTCGTTTAACATTTACAGAGAAGCTCATGCAAACAGGAAATGCTGTTTTCTTTATGGAGGGGGAGACAATGAGGAGGAGGACATGACTTTTCTTGCAGTTTCAGTACTCTCTTTATATGGCTGGAGGAGGACTGGCACCTTATCAAGGAAGCCAAAATCATTGGTGCGGTGTGAAACGGCTTCCGTGATCTTCGTGCTGCACCCTTAGAAACTTCACCATCTTCAAACTCCACCTTCACGGTTCTGTTAATTCTCAAGGAGCAGCAACTCGACCGGTTCTCCCAGGAGCAGGCAAAACCCCTGCCACAGAAACACCTCAGGCCTGAGAAGGAAGTGCCCTCTCAGATGGACTCTTGCATGTTAAGAGTGTGCCTTCATGTCCTGGTGCAAATCACATGTACCCAAGAACTCTGGCTTTCTCACAACACCTTACCATCACCATGCCAGCAGTGGCTTCCATAAAACTTTAAACCTGGTAACCAGAGACTCTTGGTGGCTCCAGGTATATTAGATGTTTGTGAAATGTGATCACCTCTCAATCATTAATGAGGGCTAACGAGTAGCAAATCATAAGGACTCCTAAATCCCGTACCCAACTCTTAAAAAAGAGACTCTGAGTTAATGTTACCAACTTGTCCTGGTTCTTCAGAAAGAATTTTCATGAACGTTGTTAATTGGCTGAAAGAGCATCACCTGAAGTCTTGGGAGCATCTGTCCATGTCTCTGCCTCCATATGTATCTGGGCATTTCATCATCAGTCCCCTCACTAGACTATAGCATTAGGATGCTTAGAGAGGGGAAATGATTTTAGCACCCGACTCACACTCCTGCCTGGGAGGGATGTCTTTGAAGAAGAGGAACGGAGGCACTGGACGCTGTCTTCAGGATATGTACTTGTTTAGTGAGCTTCAGATCCAGCAGGGTTACCTGAGGGGTAACCACTTTAAAAGGATCCGAGTTCACATAATGGAGAGGTGTCCCCTCGAGGGGATGGAGCTGATAATAAGCTGCCAATGAATGAAAGGCCTCAGAAAATGACTCAAAGCAACAGACAACACAGGAGTTGTCTTCAATCCAGTGACATCATCTGGTGTCTCCTGGATGCTTTGTGCTAACCTGGGACTGCCTGACTTCCTTTAGCCTGGTCCCTTGCTACTACCTTGAACTGTTTGTCTAACCTCTCTTTTTGTGTTTAATTCTTTACTACTGCCATTAATCTTGCCACAGGGTTTGTCATCCTTCCTCCCTGGTTGCTGAGACTCCATTTTGCTGCCACATACAGAGAAGAAAGAGGCAGGCCTCACGGAGCATGTATTTCAACACACAGTCTCCAATCGACACAACACAGTTTGAGCGGTAGAAAACAACATGGTGTATGTTTGAGATTGCCTATTGTGAAGAGGAGTCTTAACGGTGAAGTTTCATTTTTCATCAACATCTTTCACACATTCATTATCACCCACCCTTATTCTTGCATGTTTAAGTACTTAAAAGTTTTAGCCGTAGGTTAGTAGTGTCCTTTAACAGTGTTTTAAAGTGGTGACTGCTTTCAAAAATTATTTCCATTGAATTACAAAGTAGTATCCAATTCTTATTGTTAGAGTTAAACTAATTAAAATTGATAAGTAACGTGGTGTAAAATATTTCTGTACTGTGAACTTCCCTTGCAACACTGTGAACGAGAGGCTCCTCAGAACTGGAGTGTTTGTATAATAGTTCATCCTGTTCATCTTCAATCTTCTATTTTAATGTCATATATAATTTTAATTTTATTGATTGGCCTTTAAAAATCACACAAAACGGTATACAAATTCAAAGAAGGTACCTAATTGGCTATTTAATACAAAACAAGTTTTCCTTTTTTTTTCCAATGGAATCAGAAAGCTTGTCAGTCACTCGTGAGTTTCAGAGTAATTACTTTTGAAATGGTGCATTTGTGCTTCTGGACTATTTTGAAGCGTCACGTCAGTTTACCTCAGATATCAATCCATCCTCCATACGTTTGAATTCAAGTTGTTTTGTCTCAAATTTATAGTTGTCAATTGATCGTCAAGCTGCAGAGGGCCTAGAAATGGGCCATTGTCTGCAGCCCTGGCATATACGCACGGACATTTGCCATCACTGCAAGCAGAAGTCTGGAGATGTTGGCCAACGACGACAGCGGTCATGGAGAGCATGGTGGTGTGGGTTAACAACTCATGGGTGAAGTCCCTGACACGTTTGGCTGTTTAGTAAATCTTGTGAAAAACTTGGCAGTGTGTACTATGCTCTATTGCTATATGTACTATCTATAAATGTAGGTGTTAAGGATAAGTAATCTCAAATTTATTCTGTAGTATCAGAATTTTATTAAGTTTCCTTTCACTCAACTGATTTATTTTGTTGCTATTGATCGAACTTACGTTAATTGAATACTTTGAATTGTTTTTGGCATTTTCCAACAAAACTGTCTTTATTCATAAGAAAGGGAAAAGCAAAGGAATTAAGTGTGTATCTAAAGAAGTTAGAGAGGGAGCAAACAGAAGATAAATAAAACATCAGAATTATTAAGCAAAGCCAATAGTTGACCCTTTGAAACAAATTGGTAAAATTGATTGACTTTTGGCCCAAATTTGCAGTGTTAATTAAAAAATCAAGGAAGAAGACATGAGCTCCCATTGTTAGGCAAAACTAGAGAGAACTAGCTAAGGTCATTATGCTAGGATATTGAAAGGGAGGACGTTTACATAGATTTCTGAAGGGTCAATTTAGTTTGAGCAATGAGGTATTTGTATTAGATTTTGGAAAATGGGGAATTAGTTTGATTAAATCATGTGAGCTAGCACAGTGAACTTGCAGGTGCATAGAATAAAAGGAGCACATCTGTAGAGTGTAGTCTGGATTTCTGTTTAAGTTTGCAGGTACCTCTTGGACTCCTGAATTGATCCAGTTGTCATCCACCACAGACATCTAACATCGCATAGAATTCCAAGACTGCGACAGAGAACACTCTACTGGAAAGACCTGGGTAGAAATGAAGGCAACCTGCAGAGGTGAAGAGCCAGATGGGAACCACACTACATTTTCATGTAAAGAAAGAATGCACATCTGGTGGGACTGAAAGTTCTTTGTTGTTTCAGATTGTAGAATGCTATCGAATTGGTCTGTGGAAAATTACGTTGTTTTTATTTCTTTGTGTAATCAGTTTAAGTAATAGGCGATATATAATCATAAGTATTTTAGGGTGGGAGGGACTATTAAGTAATCTTAAGTGGGTGGGACTAGTTTAAAAGTTAGCATGATATTATGTATTAGATATCTCTATAAGTGGACATGTGTCCTTACTTGTGATCCTTTACCCTCTCATGGCTACCCTTAAGGATTTCAAATAAACGTGGAGGGAACTGCAGGGACATCAACCTTTTTAGGGCGAATTGGACATGGATAAAACCTAGTGGGAGAAAGGTCAAAGATGATTGGATAAATAATTTAACAGAGGCTCTTTGCCCTGGGTATTAACTCCAGGGATGGAGGTTGTGAGCAAAGCCTTTAGGAGTTACAGGATAGATAGATACCCTTTGAGAAATTGTTGCTGGAATGAAATTGATGACAATGGATGGTAAATATTCATGGAAGTTATAGGAAAGTGATGAATAAGAACCCTTGCTTATGCCCCCCTCAGTAGCCATCCTCCTTACCCCTCCCTCTTCTCCCTACCCATGCACCTCCTACCTACCCTTCCCCATTTTATTGCTGTATTCTCTTTACTCTATGTTTCTCTCTATTTACTAATATTGTATTGATGTTATAATAAAAATTCAATTAATAAAGATTTAGTGGTTAAGTGAAAACTGTGTCCTGATCATTTCAGCATTCACCAGCATCAAGGGAACATGGTGGGGCAGTGGAGAAGGTGGGGGAGTGGAGCAGGAGGAGGGGGGAAGGAAAGTGGAGGAGGGGAGAGGAAGGTGGAGGAGTAGGGAAGGTGGGGTAGTGGGAGGATGGGCTAGTCAAGAGGATGGGGTGGGAGGGTGGGGGTAAGTTTGGAAGTGGGAGCATGGTATAAAGAATACATCAATCAAGCAACCTAGTATCAATTATTTACCCAGAATACTCCAAGAAATCAACTAAATTATTCCAGCTGCAAAACTTTAACATGTAAAATAAAAATAAGGCCACACAATGTTCTATTGATATAATATAAAAAATTTTTTTAAGGTGCAAAACTTTAACATAGAATAAAGCTGCACAATTAATGATGCCTATTGATATAAACTTTTAAGATGCAAAACTTTAACATAAAGCCACACAATTAATATTGACGTGTCACTCTATTGACATGTCCTGTATGACATGATAAAAACTATTTTTAACATCAGTTTTACTTGGAATTCTTGAGATTTATTAATAGAAAATCATAAAAACTTTAGTGAGGACCAAAAGGAAGATATAACAAATGAAGTAAGGTAGTGATGTGTGGGAAATAAACGTGGATTTTTAAAATACCAATTAACACTCAAAATCATCAGAGCGATCATGAAAGTCATCTAAAGGGACAAATGAAGTTTATGAGGCACTCATCCTATCAGATTTTAAAACATAATGACATTAGTCAGTTGCAGAATAATAGTTGCATATAGAAAACCTGAAAAAGGAACTCTTAATGTGCTGGTTTCGAAGGGTTCCTGGGTTCATATGACATGGTGGTCACATAAATACAGTGGTCCAATGGGAAGGATACATGGAAGATGGTGACTAAATGGAAAGTTCTGGGGCTAATGATGAAAACACACAACTAAGAACTGTCACTCCTTGGAAGCAGGCAACGCTGAATAGTTGTGCATGCAGCCCAGAGTTCACAGACTTCCAGGGTGTGCAGGGTGGTGGGTGGAATTGGGGAAATTGGGAGTGGGGGCACAATGAAATGCCTATCAAATCCCTGCTTGGGGGTTACTTGTGATTTAAACAATATAGTATAAAAGCTATTAACCAAATCACTTTGAAAGGAAATTGAACTATCCTATTCGTCCCTATTTTGTTACACATAGGCTCCTCCCCATTTTAACCCCCACCTCTCCATAAACCACATGATTAAACAAAACTTCAGGGAAACAAAGATATGAACCAAGATTGCATGAGATTATGCAACTGCATCACAAGGCTAGTCCAGAACATTAAACTTATTTTATACAGCAATGGCAATATTTGTTGAAACCCATACCAATTTTATGAGAGGTGGCTTCCCAGAGAGATGTCAACAAGGTCTATTATGTAGCTGTAGCACTTATATAAGGGATCTCTCTTATCCAGTGTAGTTAGGCTGGTAATTAATCAAAACAATTGTTTAAAATGAGGACCACATTATTTTTATTTAAAATACATAAATGTACATTCATTGGCCAATCTTGATAGAGAGCTATGTTTCACTTATTGGAGCTCTGAGTTACCTTTTTTGAATAAATTATACAGTAATACAAAATAACACAATGGGAAAATGATGCAACTTTTAAAAACATATAAAAGTAATTAAATATGAGCATGGAGAAGAATCCCTTTTGATCCATACCTCAAAAAATACACTAATGAATGCCAGATCAATCAAGAACTACAAGAAAGCATAAAGAGCTTAATGGGGGGGGGGTACAAATTATTCATGGCATAATAACAATCAAATTGAAAAGGAATGGTTCCGAATTCATAAATAATATGCACAACAGAATGAGAAAGTATTTGGTACATACCTTTGAAGTATATGATAACTAATTTATAACCCAAGTGCCTAATATTATCCCAGATAAATTAAGTAAATACCCTACCCTCACCCATAATTCCCTTCCCAGTTTCTTTGAATATATGTAGAGAAAAATCTAGATGGACATAAATAAATTAATGTGTGTGTCTGTGCATATGTCTCTGTGTTTGTGTATTTATTGATTTTTTTTCTATGTGCCAAACACTAAGCTAGGTTTTGGGGGACACAGACCTTGGACTAATGCAGTTGAAGGATGAGCACCCAAGGATTCTCCAGCCAGGGTACCCCAACTGCTCTTAGGCACCCTAGTTGCCCAAGTCATTTGTGAGCAGGCACTATTTGATCATCATTTAGTGCGGACAAAGGATCTGTCTTCATTTTTGGTATTTGAGTTTTTTTCTAAATTTCTTAAATGTGTATTTTAATTAGTGTTTAATTAAGAGTTCGAAAGAATCAAAGAGAAAGGGAGGCTAGATGCTCTTTCCTCCCAAATTAACCTCCAAAGAAACCCTTTTAGCTCACAATAAAGCTCCCTAATTCTATTCCCAGGTAATCCCTACAGACATTTGACACATGTACATCTAGAATCCTGCTTCCTGATAACTAGGGATAGTTTACAGAAGAACATTTTGACCCAAGGCAATAACTTTAAAGAGAGAGCAAGTGAACACCTGGAAAATATTAATTACTGTTCTATGTCTAGCCTTATGGCCCTTACATAAGAAAATTGCTGAGTGAAAATTATCACTTACGTAACTTTGTATCATTGGCTAGTTCTTCTCAAGCAGTCCATGTCATAAACCAAGAAAGCCATAGGTGGGTGTTATACCCAGAGACAGCCCCTCATGAAAATTTGCATAGATAAAATTCTAAAAAATAATAAAAACATTTTTTTCTATTCTAAGAGGTTTCAACATTATTTTAAATCTCATTTACATCAACCTGATGTTAGAATAAGTCTAATAAAACAGCACAACATCCTACCTTCTAGGCCTAAATTGATTTCAAGACTATGGATTGCTCTTTCCTATCACTTTGAGTCACCTGAGTACCACCCCAAGTTTCATCACTGCCTGCATTGCATAAGATTAATTGCTGAAGGGTGATAGCATTTTACTAGCTTTAGGACCACAAAATTGGCACATCAAATTACCCTGTCAGCGCAACACTGAAATCATGCCCAATTCTGAGAACTAAGTTTAAACCTTGTTAGTTCACGCTAAACCTCACCAAACTCCAAAGTTGGGGTTGGGAGAGTGTTCATTAATCATCTCTGTCTTTTGAACGTACTTGAGAATGAACACAAGAAGTTAGATGTGGATTAAAATGCATCTTTTTTCTTTTACTGTTATTTTTTATTGAGATATACTTGACATAGAATGTATTAGTTTCAGGTGTAGAACATAATGATTCGATATACGGGAGTCCCCCCATTCCAGTTTCGCTTTGCATGGTTTCAGTTACCTGCCATCAACTGCAGTCCAAAAATATTAAATGGAAATAAACAATTAATAAGTCTTAAATTGGACACCATTCTGAGTAGCACATTGAAATCTCGCACTGCCCTGCCCCATCCCACCCAGGATATGAATCATTACTTTGTCCAGTGTATCCACCCTGTATATGCCACCCTCCCCTTAGTCACTTAGTAGCCCTCTTGGTTATCAAATCAACTGTTGGGAAGATATCGTGGTGCTTATGTTCAAGTAACTCTTCTTTTACTTAATAATGGCCCCAAAGTGCAAGAATAGTGATGCTAGCAATTCAGACGTGCCAAAGAGAAGCCATAAAGTGAAAAGTTTCCTTTAAGTGAAAATGTGAAAGGTCTTAATAAGGAAAAAATAATTGTATGCTGAGGTTACTAAGATCTACGGTAACTTTTATTCCAGTGTATAGCTATAATTATTCTATTTTATTGTTAGTTATTATTGTTAACCTCTTACTGTGCCTGATTTATGAATTAAACTCTATCACAGGTATGCATGTTTAGGAAAAAACATAGTATATGTAGGTTTCAGTACTATCCAGGGTTTTAGGCATCCACTGGGGGTCTTGGAATGTGTCCCACATAGATAAGGGGGGACTACTGTATGTATGTATTGTGAAATGATCACCATGATAAGTCTCATTAACATCCATCACCGTACATAGTTACAAATTTCTTTTCTTGTGATGAGAACTTTTAAGTTTTACTCTCTTAGCAACTTTCAAATACACAATATAGAATTATTAACTATAGACACCATGTTGTACATTACATACCCAGAACTTATTTTATTGCTGGCAGTTTGTATCTTTTGATCACCTTCACCCATTTCGCCCACGCCCCCCCATCCCCTGCCTCTAGTAACCACCAATCTATTCTCTGTATCTATGAATTTTGGTTTTTAGTTTTGTTTTTAGATTCCACATATCATTGATATCATAGGTATTTGTCTTTTTCTGTCTAACATATTTCACTTAGCACAATGACCTCAAGGTCCATCCTTGTTGTCACAAAGGGCAGGATTTCTTTCTTTTTATGGCTGAATAATATTCCATTGTATATATACATATATATATATATATATACATTTTCTTTATCCAGTCATCCATTGATGGACACTTAGGTTGTTTCCATATCCTGGCTATTGTGAATAATGCTGCAATGAACATGAGGGTGCAGATATATTTTTTAGTTAGTGTTTTTGTTTCCTTTGGATAAATACCCAGAAGTGGAATTGCTGAATCATATAGTAGTTCTATTTTTAATTTCTTGAGGAACCTCTGTACTGTTTTCCATAGTGGCTGCACCAATTTACATTCCCACCAACAGTGCACAAGGGTTCTCTTCTCTACATCTTTGCCAACATGTATCTCTTGTCTTTTAGGTGATAGCCATTCTAACAGGTGTGAGGTAATATCTTTGTGGTCTTGATTTGCATTTCCCATTAGTGATGTTGAGCATCTTTTCATGTACCTGTTGGTCATCTATATATCTTCTGTGGAAAAACATCTATTCAGATCCTCTGCCCTTTTTAAAGTCAGATTTTTTTATATCAAATTGTATAAGTTCTTTATATATTTTGGATATTAACCTCTTACCAGATATATGGTTTGCAAATATTTTCTCCCATTCAGTAGGTTGTCTTCTCGTTTTGTTGATCATTTCCATTGCTGTGCAGAAGCTTTTTAGTTTAATGTCATCCCACCTATTTTGTTTGCCTTTGTTGCCTTTGCTTTTGGTATCAAATCCAAAAAATCATTGCCAAGACCAAGGTCAAGGAGCTTACCACCTGTTTTCCTCTCAGAGTTTTATGGTTTAAAGTCTCCCATTCAAGTCTTTAATCCATTTTGAGTTGATTTTTGTGTATGGTGTAAGACGGAGCCCAGTTTCATTTTTTTGCTTGAGGCTGACCAATTTTCCCAACACCATTTATTGAAGAGATTGTCCTTCCCCCATTGTATATTCTTGGCTTCTTTGTCATAAATTAATTGGCCATATAGGCATGGGTTTATTTGGGGGCTCTCTGTTCTGTTCCATTGATCTATGTGTCTGTTTTTACACCAATACCATACTGTTTTGATTACTATTGCTTTGTAATCACTTTGAAATCGGGAAGCATGATGCCTCCAGCTTTATTGTTCTTCCTCAAGATTGCTTTGGCTATTCGGGGTCTTTCACATATTTTAGGGTCTAATACAAATTTTAGGGCTGTTTGTTCTGTTTCTGTGAAAAATGCCATTGGAATTTTAATTGGGATTGCATTGAATCTGTAGATTGCTTTGGGTAGTATTACAGTAAAATAAGTATAAGTAATATGAACAAGTTCTCTCTGGGTGATGTTTGCATTATTATATCAAAACCAGTGGAGTATCTGTAGTGCAGTTCACCATAGGCTGTGGAATTCCCCGTAGCTTTACAGACTTGCTCTTGACCCTGATGTAGATGGACTTCTGGAATTCAAGAGCTAGAATGAAGAAATGGATAGCACTCTGTTGCTAGCAGGCTTCAGTAAGAAAGTACAAATGCATTGTGTTGGGCCATGAAAGAGCAGTGACCTTCACCTACATCTCCCTAGTGCTAT
Source organism: Tapirus indicus (assembly GCA_031878705.1). NCBI lineage: Eukaryota > Metazoa > Chordata > Mammalia > Perissodactyla > Tapiridae > Tapirus > Tapirus indicus. The sequence continues at coordinate 102,004,961 of CM062917.1, forward strand.
AGGGGAGTGAGTTTCCTCACCAGGATTCCCTTGAGAAGACAAGCTCTTGTTAGATGGGCCATGGTATGAAAGTGGGATAAGATAGAGAATGGTTTCCCTCTACGCTCCCCAACTTCTCATTCTATTAACTGGTTGCATTTAACAACCAAACCTGTGGGGTCCGGTAGGGTGGCTGTTATACTTGGAGAGGGGGACTACCAATAGCTTGTTAAGGCGGGCCTGTGCTTATCCTTGTGAGGCATCTCCCCAACAGCATGCACTACTCTTTTGTTTATTTTATGCCCAGTGATGGGCAGTTTAGCTTTTGTTTTCAGAAACCTCCAAAATGGGTCATAATCGGATATTAACTCCAAAAACACTCCATAGCCTAGGCCAAAATTTTATCCCATTTACTATTTCAATCTCAGATTATGCCCAACAAGGCACACACAAGGTTGCATAGACAAATTTAGAAATCCATATGATATGGAAGCCTGGTTAGAATGTATGAATGCCCTACTATTGTTAAATTCTCTAGAAGAAATTAAAGTTAAAAGAAATGGCCTTCTGAATCAGGTCAAAGTTTAAAATTTTATCCTCTCTAGTTTCTTATTCCTTTTAGTCTAGCTCAGCAGGGTATCACTGCCATCTGGGTGGAATAGAGTTCCCTTAAGCTTGAGCTGTCTGGCCCTGAAGGGTGATGGTACTTTCTTCAACATTTCCAAAATTGAATTCAGAACCAGCTCTGCCGAGTCCCACACCTATCAAATTCACTTCACTTATAAGTCATCTTCCATTAAGAGATTAATTCTCCTGCCATGTTTTCACCATATTTGGGGGATAATATCCAACTATGCACATGGTTTTATTGCTCAGAAATTTCATTTGACAGATTCTTGTCTTTCAAAAATTCAAAAATTTGCAATGTGTTCTCTTCACATGGTCCATCATGCATAGTTAAAATACTTAATTTTTTATCTCTTTTGTACCTTCTATTGCTGGCACCCAAGACTGAACTGATTATGGGCATTAAATCATGACAATGCTCCATGCTCTCTTTTGAGCATATTCCCCCACATCTGTATCAAGGAGTTGTATAAGTAAAGTTCATTTCATTGCTCTTCCCACTCTCCAAATCTCCTACTGTCTGTATTTCTTCATTTCCTGCAAAGTTCCCAAGGCATTTTTGGTCTTTTCCCATTGCCCTGGAAATTCTTAGGCCTGAATCTGGTCTTCTGGCGCACTTTCTTCCTTGCCTTATGTACAGTCAATGGGAGAATCAGACGTGGCAGAGTTCCGAACTGCAGCTGCTGTTGATACTCCAAAGCCTATCCTCAGGTGCCCAATAAGAATCAGTTTGTCCTCTGCTTATGTACTCTTCTAACTCTTGCCTTTCCGGGCCTAGAGTCACTGTTGGTACTTTGATGGCACCAGAGATACTCCATTTTAACATTCCTTTGCAGCAGCAGGTAGGATATACCCTTAGTGGTCCTTTTTTGTTTTTTTCCTGTTGTTTATTCATTCTTTTTTGACTGTCCCAGTTGAGTTTTTACACTTTTTACCTGCTTCTAAGGTTAGTCCCTTTTCTCTTCTGTCAAGAGGAGAGCTAGCACTGATGGAAGGAGCTTGACATTTCTTTTCTAACATATTCATCTAGATTTTCCTTGGGGACTGCACATAATGGGAGATATAAAGTCAAAGATTCTGAGTCTTCCAAAAGCATCTATTGCTCAAACAAATTTTGTCCACCCTCATCAACTCTAGTTTCACAAAAAGAAGTATCTTTCCACCAGTCCAACACATAACCCAAGACTAAACTCCATCTATATTGTCATCTCAGCTTGCTTATAATGTTCCTTATCTTCCCTGTGTCCTCCCTTAACAGTCTTAACTCTATTACATGTCATTCATGCTTTGCACCTACAATAATTGTGTCACCTTAAAACTCACATAATGTTAAATTTGACACTTTGAAGTATATTTTTATGCTTGGTCTTATCACAAGTATGTTGAAATCTTATATCTCCACTTGATATAATTGTTCAGCTTTCAAAATACGAATAGTAGAATTCCACTTTTTCATTGCTGATATATATGAAAGCTATATATAGGAAAGCTCTTACCTTTTGTACATTAACCTTGTATCTTAAAATCTTGCTATAATTGCTTATTTGTGCCAGGAGTCTTTTTGTTGATTCTTTCTAATTTTCTACATAGATAGAACAAAGATAGTTTTATTCTTCCTTCCAAATCTGTATACATTTTCTTTCTTGTCTTATTGCACTAGCTAGGATTTCCAGTACAATGTTTCAACAATGTTGAAAAGGAGTGGTGAGAGGGGATATCCTTGCCTTGTTCCTGATCTTAGTGGGAAAGCTTCAAGTTTCTCACCATTAAGTGTGATGTTAACTGTAGGGTTTTTGTAGATATTCTTTATCAAGTTGAGGAAGTTCCTCTCTAATCCTAGTTTGCTGAAAGTTTTTGTCATGAATGCATGTTGAGTTTTATCAAATGCTTTTCCTATGTCTATTGATGTGATCATGTCATTTTTCTTTTTTAGCCTGTTGATGTGATGGATTACCTTAATTGATTTTTGAATGTTGAACCAGCCTTGTATACCTGGGATAAATCCCACTTGGTCATGGTGTCTAATTCTTTTTATACTTTGTTGAGACTTTTTGTACCTATGTTCATGAGAGAGATTCATCTGCAGTTTTCCTTTCTTATAATGTTTTTGTCTGGTTTTGGTATTAGGGTAATTCTGGTTTCATAAAATGAATTAGGAATTATTCCCTCTGCTTCTATCCTCTGAAATAGATTGTAGAGGATTGGTATAATTTCTTCCTTAAATATTTGGTAGAATTCACCAGTGAACCCATCTGGGCCTGGTGCTTTCTGTTTTGAAAGATTATTAATTATTGATTTAATGTCTTTAATAAATATAAAAATTATCTATTTCTTCTTGTGTGAGTTTTGGCAAATTTTGTCTTTCAAGGAATTGGTTCATTCATCCAGATTATCAAATTTGTGGGCATAGAGTTGTTCATAGTGTTCCTTTATTATTGTTTTAATGTTCATAGGATCTGCAGTGATGACCTCTCTTTTATTTCTGAAGTTGATAATTTGTATCTTCTCTCTTTTTTTTCTTGATTAGCCTGGCCACAGGTTTAACAATTTTACTGATCTTTTTATTTTAAAAAGCCAACTTTTGGTCTTGCTAATTTTCCTACTGCTTTCCTCTTTTCAATATCATTAATTTCTGCATTAATTTTTAATATTTCTTTTCTTCTGCTTGCTTTAGTTATAAATTGATCTTCTTTCTCTAGTTTCCTAAACTAGATTATTGATTTTAGATTTTCTTCTTTTCCAATATAAACATTCAATGTTATCAATTTCCCACTAATTACTGTTTTTCCTGCATTCCACAAATTTTGGTAAGTTGTATTTTCATTTTCATTTAGTTCAAAATTGTTATAATTTTTTTGAGGCTTCTTTGTTGGCCCATGTATTATTTAAATGTATGTTGTTTAATTTCCAAATATTTGGGAATTTTCCAGATCTAGAATTTTATTGGTCTAGTTTAATTCCATTGTGGTCTTGGAGCATACTTTGTATGCTTTCTATTCCTTTAAATTTTTAGAGGTGTCTTTTATGTCCTAGATTGTAGTCTACCTTCATGAATGTTCCATGTGAGCCTGAGAAGAATATGTATTCAGCTGTTATTGCATAGAGTATTCTATAAATGTCAATTAGATCAAGTTGATTGAGAGTGCTGTTTCAGGCAATTATATTCTTATTGATTTTCTGCCTGCTTGATGTAGGCAATACCTACAGAAGGGTGTTAAGTCTCCACATGTAATAGTGTATTTATCTATTTCTCCTAACTGTTTTATCAGTTTTTGCCTCACGTATTTTGAAGGTCTGTTTTTAGGTACAAAATACCTAAAATTGATTGTTAGGTCTTCTTGGAGAATTGACCCCTTAACTATTATGTAATGCATGTATTTATCTCTAATAATTTTCTTTTCTGAAGTCTGCTTCTTCCTGAAATTAGTATAGCTAGTCTAGCTTTCTTTTTATTAATGTTATTATAGTAGATCTTTCTCTATCCCATTACTTTTAATCTATCTGTGACTTTATATTTAAAGTGGCTTTTTTGTAAACAATGTATAGTTGGGTTTGATTTTTTATCCACTTTGACAATCTCTGTCTTTTAATTGGGGTATTTAGACTATTCACATTTAAAGTGATTATTGATATAGTTTTATTAATATCTACCTTGTTTATAACTGTTTTCTATTCATTGTACTTGTTTTTTGTTCCTTTTTCCTCCCTCCTCTTATGTTTTCTGTGGTTCAATTGAGCATTTTGTGATTTCACTTATCTTTTAGCATGTTAATTATACTTCTTTTTAAAAAATAATTTAGGAAATTTGCAAAATTTATTTTTAACTGATCAAAATTTACCTTCAAATAACAAGGGAGGCTGGGAAAGCAGGTGTCTGACTTCTACCTTGATGGTGCTCATAAGGTGGGAAATTCCCCAAGTGTTGGAAGGATGCTCGAAATTGCTGAGTAGCTAAAAAGAATGACAAATGTCTACTACATATTTTCTTAACTATTTTGTTCATATTTTTTAACTCTTTGCTTAATGCCTAAAGTAGTGAATTCTTTTCTACTTTATCTTCCAGTCATGAGATTGTTCTACAAATATTTTATTGCTCTTCAGTCATACAATTGAGTTCTTTTCAAAAACATAGTGTCATGCTTTTAATTTCCAAGAATCCTCTTATTCTGATGGTTTCATGTTTTGGATGCAATAACCTTTCAAATCTATTTGAAGGTATGAATTATAAATTTTTAGAAGTTTATCTTTTTTCTCCATATTTTTTGTATTCATTTTGGTGCCTCTCTTTCTTGCTACTTGTTTTTCTCAAAATGCCTGGTAATTTACTTTTTTGTATTCATATTTATAAATGAACGACTTGATTCATCAGTATAGGTGTCATCGAGTTCCTTGGCCATTTTCAAGCTTTCTTTCCTGGAAAGAATTGCCCCCCCAAAAGAAGTAACTTTAGGATTCCATAAGTGGGTGGGAAAAGTTTAAGGAATGCTTCTTGCCAGGGGATAAAAGGCAACTTTTCTAAAGGGGCCATAGATCAGAAGCAGACAGACAACCAACTGATTTTCCTGAAATGGTGAGATAAGGAAAGGATCACTGTGGTCTAACTCATTTCAACCTGAAGCTACATGTCTTTGTTGTTTTCTTCATGCCCATTTGAGGGTCAGATTTCACTTTTTTACCTTACTCCAGACCAGGAGCTCATGGTGGATCTTCATTTTCCATGAGTCAGAATTTCCATCTTATTTAACTCTTTTAACGGGATTTAGCCTGTAGGCTAAAGAATATTCAAGTTGGGACTGTCCCAACTATTGCACAATTCTTCAGTGAATTGGCTCACTGATTGGCCTATGGCCAGCTGCCATTACCAACCCTGCTGACTCAATGCTTTGCATTCCTCTGAGGTTTCCAGCACTCATCCTGCTATCTACTGCATATTTTCAAGAAATTCCTCAAATTTTCAGTACGATGATGACACTCTGCTTCGTCTCCAGTGCTGTTATAGATTTGTTCCTTTTCTTTTATCACTCCTATTTTTCAAAGTGATTTTACAGATGAAATAAAATAATGTCTGTCATCTTGGTGTGATGGCCACATTTGTTTTTTTCCGCTTCACAATAGATGAATAAATCAACGGGCAAAGTCAGAATGACCAAGTTAGCTTAGACATTGGTCTGATTAAAAATTCAGATTTTTCATTGTTATATTTGAAATTTGTGCTTGTGCAAAGACTTTTGGATGTGGACACCTTTACTGTACTGCTTTAAAAATGCAACGTATTGTTTGATGTTTGCATAATTAATTTCAGTACTTCTGACAAATTTTTTCTTAGCTCTTTTCTGAACTACATATGTGTCCATTAACATAAAAAAATGTTAACATAAACATATTTTTCATATGGAGATTAAAATGCTTATTATGGTTATTCTGGAAGGTGGAATTTTGAGTGATGTTATTTTGCTTTTAGATTTTATTTGCTAAATTTTCTACAATAAATATGTATGTGATTAAAAGAAGGGCATTTAAAAATAAATGTATTTGTTTTGTTTCCTTTCAGTTTGCTAGACAAATATTATACTATGCCCATGGCTACATAGATAAGTAATCACATTTTTGAGCAGTAAAGTTAAGGTATGGAAAATCTAAAAGCATAAACAGCTTTATAGGTACCAGTTGCATAGAGATTTTTTCATATACTATGAAGTTTAAAACTGCATGCATTATTTCTTCTTTGCTTTTTCCTGCCAGCTGCTGACCTTCAAAACAACGTATCATTGCGATGACTCACGAGAATCAGTGTGAAATAGGACGTGTTACTGCTGGAAGTTTTTTTCCTCCTTAGACTGCTTAGTACTGTTTGGCAGTATTGTATAAAGGAAGAACAAAGTTATAAAAACTGAGATTAGAAATTAGTCCTGTCAGCACACCTTAAAAGAACTATAATTTTGTTAGGAATGTGCAACAAAAGAATCAATGTTAACTATTCATTTAATAATAACATTTATTATTCAGAAGAAATAGTGCATTACCAGCATTATAAGATGAGATTTCTTCTAAGATCTAACATGGCAAATACAGAGCTTTGTAGGCTCCATTATAATTTGGCTAACAACCCATATCTCTCAAATTTCTCCATAAATTGTATAAAATTATATGCACAAAGATTATTTTATTTAAATATTATAACATTAGCATTTCTCTTTATTTAATATTTGGAATTCATCCTATAAAAAGTGCCTGAGGAGTAAGAGACAGAAGATGGCCCTAAATGTGAAAATGACATTGAGAGGCATTTTCAAAATCGGTGAAAAATAGAGACTACAAAGTATTAACGTTTTTATTTATTACGAAAAAAGGCAAAATTTGAAAGTGAAGTGAAAAGTTGGGTACCATATCCTTTCAGTGTCATACTGGGGTGACAGCCAAGCAAGGATTATCTAGGGAAATGGTTCTGAAACCTCAGTGTGCATCAAAATCATCCAAAGGACTTATTTAATCACAGGTTGTTGGGCCCCACCCGGAGTTTCTGATTCTCTAGATCTAGCATGGCGCCTGAGAATTTTCATTTCTAACAAATTCCTAGGTGATTCAGATGCTCCTGATCCAGGAACTACAATTTCAAAATTTTCAGGCATTAATTTATAGACAATTAATTAAACGAGGAGGCCAATAGACTGAGGTGATTCTAATGCCTTGGTGGCCTATGTAAGCAAACCAAAATCTAAGCCTGTAAGTGCCTCAAGGTTACAAAATTAAAATCTAAGGACAACCAATCACAAGCAGCCAACTAGGCTTTAAGCAAAGCCAATCAAATGATTTCCTTTCTTGGCTCCTGTTGCCTAAACGCTCCTATCCACTTCCGACTTGGCATTGCCCAATTTGAATTGATTTTTGCTCAAATAAACTCTTAAAATGTTTAATATGCTTGAGTTTATCTTTTAATTGGAATTTTGTTCAATAGAGATGGAAATAATTTCTGTCCAGTGAAACAAATAACACTAAATATTATAGCCCTGTGAGACATTATCAGTTTTGTATCTTAGGCAATCATCTTATCTAAACATTTCTGTGTGAATGCGTGTGCCTGCACATGTGTATATAATAGCTTCTCAAATGCTCCTTGAATCAATTTTAACATCTTACTGGTTTCCTTACAAATGAGTTTGAAAACATTTTTGACACAAGTTCATATTATATTTTTATGAGAATCATGATTTTACTTTTGTAAAATTATACTTTAATACATGTGAATTAATTTTGACTGAATTTTGGTGCTCTTCTGGACTTTATTATATAATTTTAATCAAGTATTGTACACAGACCATCAAGATAACATCTTTTAAATAGAAAATTATATATTTTGTGAAACATTAAGTGACTTTGAAATTTCTTATGTTATTTCAACAGACTTCCTTTTCTTGCCTCAGATTTATGTGCTTTTACATTTTCTTAAAGCTTTATCAAAAAGTTGTATTATATGATGATTATTATTAATCAGAAATCATTTCCTCTTCATTTTCATTTAAGCTTGTAAAGAATCATTTTTATGATAATGTGGAAATATACAACATGGCTCCATATATGTTCTTCATGAAAATTTGGTGGTATCCATATTAGGTAGTAAAAAAATACATATTTTAGCATAGAGAAATGATAATAGAACATGGAAGCCAGGAATTTATGTGTGCTTCCAGGAATTAAGTAAATACCTGAGAGATTCATAGCTACAAACTCCCCATTTATCAGTAATTTCTTGTGAGTCTTGAGAAATCATTAAGCTTTTTAATTCTTTTGTATCATTGTTTACCAAGTTTTGTAATATTTGCAGGTATCTGATATGGTAATTTAGTGAAGTTATAGGCAACATTTATAAATTGGATGATCTAATGCAAATAAAAAGTAGTATCAAAAAATATAAATCTTCAAAACCATGATGAGATATTATTTCACATCCATTAGGATGGCTGCTCTCAAAAAACAGAAAATAACAAGTGTTGGCAAGGATGTGTAGAAATTGGTACTCTTGTGCACCATTGGTAGAAAGGCAAAATGGTGCCCCCAATATGGAAAACAGTATGGAGGTTCCTCAAAATATTAAAAATAGAATTAACATATAATCCAGCAATCCCACGCCTGGGCGTATATCCCAAAGAATTGAAAGCAGGATCTCAAAGAGATATTTGCACACCCATGTTTGTAGTAGCATTACTCGCAATAGCCAAGAGGTGGAAGCAACCCAAATGTATGTGGTATGTACATACAATGGAACATGATTCAGCTTTATAAAGGAAGGAAATCATGTCACATGCTGCCACATGAATGAACATTGAGGTCATTATTCTAAGTGAAGTAAGCCAGTCACAAAAAGACAAACACTATATGCAGTATCTAAAGTAGGCAAATTCATAGAACAGTAGATTAGTTGTCAGGGGCTGGTGGGGGAGGGACAAATGCAGAGTTGTTGTTTAATGGGTATAGAGTTTCATGCAACGTGAAGAAGTTCTGAAGATGCATTGCGTAACAATGTGAATATACTTAACCCTACTGAACTGTACACTTAAAAAAGATTAAGATGGTAAATTTTGTGTGTTTTTTTACCACATTTTAAAATAGAAAAAATATAAATCTTTCTAGATAGGGCTAACTTTATGGCTTTATAAGCTACAGGAGTGTAATGTAAGGCTTACCAAAGGATTCTTTTCTCTCTAACCTGGCTTTATGTCTTAAATGCCACCCTTAGAGCATCATTCTTTGTGATTATGAGCATATTCCCTATTGCGAGGAAATACCTAACATAATGATCTATAATCAAGTATTTACATTTTAAGAACGTTTATATCAGTTTGTTAAGAGTAAGCTTTAATAGAATAAGGAAAGGCAAAAGCAGGAGGGCAAGCAGTCCTTGGTGAAGGGAAAGTCAGAGTCTGGTCAAGCCTGATTGTTTAGCGAAAATTTCACCTATGTAACTCCACCTCAGACCTGCACAAATATTTTTCCCTTCCTATTTCCTGTTGCCCTGGGGAAAGTTGCTGTTACCATAGAAAAGGGATTCTATGTGTGTAACCTATGCATTCCTTCCCAGGGGCAAACAAAAGAAACACTGTGAGGGAATTACTTTCATAGCTCTTCACCTTGAGTCCATTAGCATGCTCAGTTATAAGCAACATTTTCCCTGTTTTTGAAGTTAGATCCCTCACTCATTGTTTTTTCTCATTTCCACATCTTCCTTTAGTTCAGTAGAGGAACACTACATTATAACCATTACAAAGAGACCAGAGGTATCAATCCATTTTAAGGTCCATTCAAACACAGACCACTCACCTCTCAGCCTTGTGCTGTAGAACTTTCTTCTGGAAGAAGCTCCATTCTTAATTTTGTGATTTTTACATGTATACCAAAAAAAACCCTAGTTTCTATGGAAACTGGGGAGTAAGTAACTTGGTAATTTTAACAGAAGTGCTTACTTGCTGTTGCCTAAGCTGGAATAACAATAGTGCCTTTACCAGAGAAATATAGAACTTTCTATCATAAAGTTAGCTATCTTTTTTTGCCAGGTGCTCCATAACTCTTCAAGTGTATTCCCAATATAGGAACAATATTTTCTGTATTAATGACATAGGAAAATGTTTGTTATTTTGACATAGAGGTGTGGTGGTTAGTGCAAAATAAATAAATTGACTTGATTTATATTACCTTATGTGTCTATATCTTTCCCTTCTCTTCTGAGGCTTCCAAAGGGCATCCTTAAGGGTTTTTGGGGTTTTGGTTTCCTTTATTTTTAATTAAACATTGAAATGATTCATTATACAAAATTCATAGAGGAGAATAAAATGTAAAGAAGGTGAAAAAAGCCATGAACTCATTATTTTGACTCAGTTTTTAGTTAATAATTTGATCTATGTTCTTATGTTCTTTGATCTATGTTCTTACCTATGAACATAGCTGAGATTATTGAAGGCTTTAATTGCAATTGTAAAAGGAATTGCAGACTCCTTGCTGAAGTAGCTGGGGTCCATGTATTAAACTGCTTTTTTCAGTGTCTCTTTATCTTTACTCTTCGACAACAGGATTTCTCTAAGCCATCTATCATTCAGCATTTCCTATTAATAACATGCTCTCACTTTTGCTTTAGAATGTTTATTTTCCCTATTTGACATGTAGGATTTATGTAATTTTGGAATTTTTTATTCAATTAAAAAATTTATTTGATTGATAAATACTTGCTATGGGGAAGAAACCAAGCAATATTTTTGGTGCCATAGGGTCAGAGTCTGGATTTATCTGGAAAATACTCACTGCTGACAGGTGAGTGCTGTGGGACTTAAGATACCAAGAGGGCACAAGCGATGATGAGATGAGACTTCCATGGCTGAAGTTGGGCAATGGTTGAAGTTGGGCAATGGTTGTTTCTTCCAGGTGTGTTGATAATGCCCCTAGCTGCATCTTATGGGGAGTTGGCTTTTTAATATCTAATAATTTTTAGAATGTATAAGGATAAATTTAGACTCCTTTCTATTCAGTAAAAAAACAAGATACTTAATCTTCTTTGAATTAATTATGTAAGACAAAGCCTACTGTATGTCAAAAATAGTATTTAAAATAAAATGTCTTATTTTGGTACTGAATATATGTTAAAAATATATATTAATGTATAACAAAATGTTATGCATCACAAAGAGCAAAAATACCTTTCATGACCTTGCCATTTTAGCATATTCTTCAAAAACTCAACTGATTTTGTTTAAAAAAAATTTTTTTCATTGATAAGGCAAAAGCAATGGCTTCAGGCTATTTCTGACAATCTTTCAACAAATAAAATAATTGCTTTAGGGTATAGTAATTATTTTACAATACATAGATTACATATTATGTTTTCTCATTTTAACTTAAGTTTTTGAAGTCCTTCTCCTAAAGAACTATTTAAGAGTATAGCTTCTGGATCTGGTGAAGACTAGATTTTGTACTATAACCACCAAGGAGCAGAACTGCCTGCTTCACAGTATGACTAAATTGATAAGATTGATTAATTACAGTAACTGACAATGTCAAAATTGAGGAGAGTAAACTTCTCCAATGGGGTATAATACATAACTCTTTCATAAGAATTTTATCAATATTTTTCCCTGGATAAGATCATATAATGAACAATGAAGGCATCAACAAATCTCCTGAGCCTGTCAATTTATTTTTCACAATGTACAACCTCAGATAATTTTATGTAAATAACATTTTATCTGTACAAAATTGTCCTTTCGTTTGACAGTTCTTCCCTTGAATTTCTTATAATAGTGATGAGCTAATTCAGAAATATAAAGTATATCAAAGCAACCTAAAGTATTTCTGACATTTCTTTTTTTATATGAAAAATGTATAAATCATTGTGATTTTCCAGGGGCTCTTTGAGAAATCTCAAAGGTAATTTTAATGTTAGTTTTAAAAGACATCTAGTGTTCGTTTTGGCAGTACATATACTAAAAATGGATGATATAGAGAAGATTAGCATGGCCCCTGCACAAGTATGACATGCAAATTTGTAAAGCATTCCATGTTTTTTCAGCAAATAGTGTTGGGAAAATAGTTTCACATGCAAAAGAATGAAATTGAACTCTTACCTTACACCATATACCAAAGATTAACTTAAAGTGAGTCAAAGACCTAAACACAAAAGCTAGAACTATAAAACTCTCAGAAGAAAATATATGGGAAAAGTTTCATGACACTGGATTTGGCAATGCTTTCTTGGATATGACACCAAAAGCACAGGCAACAACAACAAAATATAGATAAATTGGTCTATGTCAAAATTCAAAGGACTCTACCAACAGAGTGAAAAGGAAACCCATGGAATGGGAGAAAATATTTGCAAATCACATATCTGATTGGGAGATATTATTCAGAATATATAAAGAATTCCTACTCCTCAACCAAAAAATAAACAACCAGATTTGAAAATAGGCAAAGAAATTGAATAGACAATTCTCCAAAGAAGATATACAAATAGCCAATAAGCACATGAAAAAATGTTCAAATCACTAACCATTGGAGAAATACAGATCAAAACCACAATGGGATATCATTTCACAACCATTAGAAGAGCTAATATCAAAAAACAGAAAATAACAAGTGTTGGCAAAGATGGGTAGAAACTGGAACCCTTGGCATACCTGGTGCAAATATGAAATGATGCAACCACTATGGAAACTGGTATGGTGGTTCCTAAAAAAAGATTAAACATGGAATAACCATATAATCCAGCAATTCCACTTCTGGGTGTATATCCCAAAGATTTGAAAGCAGAGTCTTGAAGAGATATTTGTACAGCCATGTTCATGGCAGCATTATTCACAACAGCCAAAAGATGAAAGCAATCCAAGTGTCCATCAGAGGGTGAGTGAATAAACAAGATGTAGTATACACATACAATGGAATATTATTCAGTGTTAAAAGGAAAAAAAATCTGACACATGCTACAATATGGATGGACCTTGAAGACATTCTAAGTGAGATAAACCAGTTACAATAGGACAACTACTATATGATTCCACTTATATGAGCTACGTAGAGTAGTCAAATTCGTAGAGACAGAAAGTAGAATGGTAGTTGCCAGGGGCTGGGGGGAGAGGGAAATGGGGAGATATTGTTTAATGGGTATGGAGTTTCATTTGGGGAAGATGAAAAAGTTCTGGATGGTGGTGATGGCTGCACAACAATGTGAATGTACTTACTGTACTTAATGCCACAGAACCGTACACTTAAGAATGGTTAAGGTGGTAAATTTTATGTTATGTCTATTTTATCACAATGAAAAAGACATCCTAAAAATTTTATTTTTCTGAATTTAGGATCTGATCTTGAGGAAGCAAAATATAGAACTGTCAGAAAAGATTTGATCATTTGATTGAGACAGAGCACAGTTACCTGTGAGCAATGACGAGTTATGGCCTAACTACACATAAATCAAAGTGACAACAATATGATAAAAATAGAAGGTAACAAAATTGTAAGGAACTTTGTTCTGAAGAGATGAACTTTTAATAAAAATCAAAAATATAATAAAGTCAGCACAAATTACAGAAAATTATTCTGGTGATATACAGAATTTCTGCCAAACTTACAGATTACATAGAAGGTAAAGAATAATGTTTTAAAATCTTGTTAAAAGCAGACTAAATATTTCAACATCAATTTACATTTTCACAGGGAGAAAATAAAATTCCAGTATTGCATTAATTTAGTCTTTGGCAGTAAAGGATATTATCATATCTTTATAAATAAACCCATCAAAATTAAGTAAACTTTGCCAAAATTTTAGCATATTTTGTCTGTTTTCTTTCAGACTCAGATATTATAAAGTATGGCAAGTAAAATTCACTTTCCTTAAAGCTTCTACAAGTTGCTATATACACTGAAGTTTTATCCTTCTCTATGTTCTTTAATATTCTGGAACAAACTGAATTTTACTCTGGAACAAATCTATTCTGTTTTTTCTCAAAAAACATGTCAGTCTACTTCTCCTGATTGTCAAGGGCTGTATTTCTCTTTCTCATTTTGTATAATTTCAGTTTTTCTTAACTTGTGGAGATTTGTTACATGACCTCTAGTATGGTCTAGTGCAAGAATGTTCCATGTTCATTTGAATGATCATCCTATATCTCTCTTCATCCTGGATAGTAGTTCCTTGTTTTGTTTTTTGTGTTTTTTTGAGGAAGATTGGCCCAGCGCTAACATCTGTTGCCAATCTTCCTCTTTTCTCTTTTTTTTTTCTCTCCAAAGCCCCAGTACATAGTTGTGTATCATAGTTGTAGAGTTGTAGCTTTTCTATATGAGATGCTGCCTCAGCCTGGCTTGATGAGCGGTGAGTAGAGTCCATGCCCAGGATCTGAACCAGCAAACCCCTGGCTGCCAAAGCAGAACACACAAATTTAACCACCATGCCACCAGGCCAGGACCAATAGTTCCTTGTTTTGAGGTCTGCATTGTGTGATATTAACATAGCCACTCCAAGTTTCTTTTGATCATTGTTTATATAGTATGTGTTTTTAAATCATTTTAACATATCTATTGCAAGAGAGTAACTAATTGCAAAAGAGTATGAGGAAATTTGGGGACTGATGGAAATATTCAGTATCTTGATTGACAGTGATATCACAAGATTTATATATCTGTTGAAATTTATCAAGCTGTTTACTTGAATTGAGTGCAGTTTTTGGTGCAAAAATTATACCTCAACAGGGTTGATTAAAGACAGAATATAATAAAAATTATCTAGAAACTCTCCAAGTATTTGGAAATTAATACACTTCTAAATAAACCATGGGTCAAAGAAGAAATCACAATGAAAATCTAAAATATTTTGAGCTGAATAATAACGAAAAGACTTCATATCAAAATATACAGGATGCAACTAGAGCAATGTTTAGAGAGGAATCCATAGAACTATAGATTTCTATGTCTATACAGGATATATTATGTCTATAGATTATATACATAATGTTATGCCTATATATTTAAGAAAAAACATTTAACAATATGGATCTAAGTTTCTACCGTAGGAACCTAAAAACAAAAATTAAATCCAAAGTAACTCAAAAGAAAGAAACAATCAAGATCAGAGCAGAAATCAATGAAATTGAAAATCACTAACAATAGAGAAAAGTAACAAAGCAAAAAGTTTGTTCTTTGAAAATATTAATACAATTTATAAATCCCTGGATAAGAGACATGGCATTTGTTTTCTTCTGGGACATGAGCAAACTTAACAAAGAAAATTGGATATCTCAGTGTTCAAGATAATATTATTTTTTACCCTGTGTATTACCAAGACGACTAAAGATATTAGTCTTGCTAACAACTTTAGGTAAGATTTTGAAGGATGCAAAGTTCACTGTATAAACAGTGAAGGGAAGGGAAGGACATGCTCAGTATCCACGCAAAGACATTACATTATAAACAAGCATGTTATGTTCGCAGTCTATGAAAAATTATCCCAAACTTGGAAATGAAGCCAAGAGAGTACAGTATACATTTTCAAAGTAATACTGGATCATTATTTAATAAAAACATCTGAAGATTATTTAATTGTTTAAGAAAATTAAACTGGCACTTTTACCTGTGTTTTACCATTCTCTTTATGATTTGATTAGACCCCAGACACTGAAATTTGTGTTATCTTGTAGATTTCTGTGTGATAGAAAAGTCAATGGCCAGAATTATGTTGGATTTTTTTCTTTGTTTTTTACTGTGAAGTAATCAGTTTTGTATCTGATCTAGCAATCTTATTCTAACATTACGTTACTCAAGTGCCTATGAATAGATAATTCCTCAAAATGTTTTTTGAATTAGTTCTACCATCTTACTTGTTAATGTTAGAAGACAATTGTCCATGGGTCTCTCACATTTCTGTGTGTCTTATGAACAGAGGTACTAACTGCCTTTGTTCTGAATTATCTTTTCAAGAATGTTTGCATAGCAAACAGCCTTGGAATATGCAGTATTTGCTTCCAGGGGAAAGCGTAGGTTTACTTACAGCCTTGGAAGACAGAGACAGGTCTCCCTCTTGAGCAGGGTGTGGTGAGGTGGTGGGGGAGGTGTTAGGCCTGCTTAGTGTGTATTACCTAAACTTGGGGTTCCTGTTGCAACCCACTGCATGTGCGACCGTCACCTGGCTTCTTCACATCACTCTGTAGAAATTGTAGTTTGAAGATGGCACCAAACATGCTTATACTCTTGCTGCTTGCTGTGCCATGAGTAATAAATTTCTTTTTGCCTCTGACCCTGGCATCATGTGTCTTCTGCCAGCATCCATGATTCCATGGCAGGCAACTTTTTAGCTTGTAAGTAGGGTAAAATCTCAAACACTTTACTATTATTGACAGGTTCCTCATGATTTAAAGAATTGGACAAAATATTTGACTGTGTTCATTCTATATTTGTATGAGAGCTGTGTTTCAAGGCTTTGAAAATTGTACTTTAACAAGTTGATAGGTCATCCTCTGCGATACCTGAGTGGACTTACCTGCTGAATTCAATAGAACAGCAGGGTCCAAGAAGTGGACTTAATGAGCTGTTAGGCCTAGGCATGTCTTTTCTTGGCTCCTGCAGTGCTTCCCAATCAACCATGGAAGCTCACCTTTGTTGACTCACTGTTTCTCTAGTGTTTTTCTTTCTTTCTTTTTCCCTCCTGATTTTTGTTTTCTTCCTTCGTTCTTGGTCAAGTCTGTTAGTTTGTCTATGTTTTGTCTAACTGGGTGTTTGGGCTAAGTTGCTTTCTACAACCAAGAACAAGAATGAATGGTCTAGTAGGCTGGTCTTGACTGCATAGTCCGTTGAACATCTTGTGTGTACATGAAGTCGATTTGTGTGTGGCCGATAAGTGTTTCCTAAGTGATTACAACAATGATTGGTAATCTGGCTGTGTGGTCTTGCCATTTAGCAATCTCTGTAAGGGTGACGAAGATCTGTTCTTTGTCAAGTAAGAGACAAGAGAGAATCTGGCTTGTTTTTCTGTTTGCTAATTTGTGAACTCATATCAATTAAGAAAATATTTTCATGTCCATTGGGAAGAAGAATAGCTCTTTGATGACTGAACTGTGAGTTCTTGTGTTTTGTATTTACTTTTACCTGTGGCTGAGGTCATAGAACTAAAGCTGCAAGCCCTCTCTATGATTTTTTGGGATTGAGGAAAGTTGTTAGCTCCTTTTGGGTGATTTCAAATATTTTCCTACCTCCAGAGCATATTAACGAATAAGATTGTAAAGTCTTACAAAATAAAAGGGCTTTGTTCTGATTGGTTTATACAAGTTAATGAGTTATGATATAAATCTAATATTCCCAGAATTTCTAGAAATTAAAGAAACTAAATTTAAATATTTTGTTAGTCTTTTTAAAAACCCTTTCTAGAGAAACTTAATTCAGAAGCATTTTTATATAAGAATCCAAATTCATATTATCAAGGTGAAATCTTGGACAAATCAGACTGGATTCATAATTTTGGTTTAAATCAGGTTTCTCCACTTTGGCACTGTTGGCATTTTGGACCAAATAGTAGGAATTTTAAAAATTAAACTCTTTCAAAAGACATCTTTCATTACATTTTCATTTAAACTTCACTTTTGTTTATTTTTTTAGTCCTAAAAAATTTGTGGAAACAAAGATAATTTACTGGATCTGTGGAACTAATGTAGGAAATCTTAAACATTTAAATCATGAGAAATTAAACTCATCTTGTACTAACTAAAATATTTTGCTAAAAATACTTACGTGTTGATAAAATTAGTAAGAAGACATAGTGTTGATTTTAAGCTACAAGTAAATTAATTTGTCCAAAGCATTGTCTATTTAAGAATAATATCTTTTCCCAATTTTTCAAATATAAATGAATCTCTATAATAAAATATCAAAAATTTTAAAGGCTGTGGAATTTTGCTAAAAGTTCTCAATGTTGAGTTTTTCTTTCTAGCAAGGAATCACATCCATTACTTAAACTCAGAGTTAACTTTTGACTCTTGGCTAGGGAAAACATATGAAAGAAAGACAATTTAATATTTCCTCTGTCCCTTTTTTATTTTGGAAATTCTTGACTTTATGTCTGCACTAGATATTCCTAGAATTTACACATAATGACAGAGCAATGTTCATGAACAAATTAATTTCCAAATTTCCAAAGAGAAGGGAAAATGAAAGGGAAAGGAAGTGGGGAAAGAAGAACCAAGAGAAAAATCAGCTTAAGACAGATATGAAATTATGACTATTACAGGCTAATTACCCAAACTCTGCAAGGAGAGGAGATGGGTTAGATGAAAGAAACTATTTTTGCAGATATATATGTGGGAGAAAAAAGAATTACAATTTATTTCAACAATAGCTAGAGCCTTTAACCATTCCATCAAACCTTATAATTAAAAAGTTGGTACTTAGTAATCACCAAAGTAGGAGTGCAGGAATGGATCTCTTGTGTTAAAAAGTGACCTCTTGGGGGCCAGCCCATGGCCCAGTGATTAAGTTCAGCATGCTCCGCTTAGGTGGCCTGGGTTCACGGGTTTGGATCCTGGGCACAGACCTACACCACTTGTCAGCCATGCTGTGGCAGCGACCCACATATAAAATAGAGGGAGACTAGCACAGTTGTTAGCTCAGGGCTAGTCTTCCTGAAGCAAAAAAGAGAAAGATTGGCAAAAGACGTTAGCTCGGGGTTAACCTTCCTCAGCAAAAGAAAAAAAATAGTGACCTCTCATTTGAACACGTAAGTCAGACACTCTCCTCCCAATTGCATCTTGTTCATGTCAGACATTCCCAGAAATGGCCATGGTAATTCTAAATTCTCCTTGGTGAAATTAAGCCAGTCAGAGAAATATGTACATGAATGAAAGCATGAAGGCAGCACTCATGTGGCCTAGATTGTCAAAGAAGACTCCATGATAATCACAAAATTTGGTAAGAATCTGGCCAATCAGCAAGTCTCACAGACTTGAGAATTCCAGCTCCAAGCAAAAGAAATGGAATTAAGTAATTATCAAAGAAACAAAGGCCAGGCTGAGGAAAGGTCTTATTAGGTTTGAATAGGTGGCCCATGGCAAAATTGCTCCTATAAGGATGCTGGTCTGATGAGACCTTCTGCACTTGTCAGCCCTTGAGGATGGATTGAGAGACAAACTATTGAATCTATGCTAATCCTTTCCCCTCTGAATTTTCTCTTATGGACTCACAACAAAAAGTAAGGAGAACAGAAGAAGAACCAAAATATTGTATTGTTAATAACAAGCCAGGTTTCCCTCCAAATATAAGAGTTTTCAAATCCCACCAGATAACCAAAGGATTCCTAAGAGGAATCCTCATTCCCAGGACACAAAATAAAGTCAGTTTTAGAGGGCTTCACACAAATCTACTGGACCTCAGCACCAGTGTAGGACCTACCTCACCACTGCAGTGGGAGAGGTGCCTGACCATGAGGTTCAAAAAGCCTGAAGGGTCCGTGTGGTTTCAGACCTGAGGGCCTTGAGCTGTGTGAGCCAGAGGGTCTCGATCAGATCTTCTTGTCGCCTCCAGGATTGTCAATGTCAATTCCCCAAAAGAACATCAGAAAACCCTGTTGATCAAACAAAGCTAAGTTTATCAGACTTACTACTGTACTAAGGGAGACCACCTTGAAAGTATTAGTGTGTCTCAGAAGGGAGATTTCAAGAAATAATATTTGGGTTTAGAGGGCTGGGTTTACAAGGTATAGAGCAAGTCTTTCATGGCAGGTTACTGACTGTGATAGTTTTGACACAATAGTTTGGGACTGATGGACACAGCAAGGTGTTTTGATGAGTAAACCGTTGAAAGAGAAGCAAGCTGTTTGCCCAAGCCCGCTATCTACTGTCCTAACAGGAGAGCTGTTTATCCAAATGAGCCAAGTATTTGCCTGGACAAAATTGGTTCGCAGAAATTCCCTGAACAAATAGTAAAATTTCCTGATTTATAGTTGTATCTCCTGGCCAGAGTTCTCTGGAACAAACAGTTGTGTCATGGTGGCACAGGTGGTCTGAGTTCTCAGAACCTTTGTACTCTGTGACCTCTCTACTATAGCTCGCCCAGTGATGTCCCTGGAAGGTATCATTGTTTTAAGATGATTTCCCATGTAAAAATCTGTTAATATTTGTCAGAGGAATAATTTTCTTCTGTTTCCTCAGAATATACACTTTCTTTAGAATGGTATTATCCTTTCTTTGATCTGGTAATATTTGTTTCCATTTTCTTGCAATAGGGGTACTAGCTGTTAATAGACTAGAGGTAAAAGGTTTTACCAGGGTTTGGATCTCAGATTCTTTCAGGCTTCCTGGGTACACTGACCTATCCTTCCTTAACCTGCTCCCGTTTGTATCTAGCAAAAATTCATCAAACTTCTAAGGCTAGTAACAATTTCTTCTGACCTGAATATTTTGCAGTTATTTCCATAAAAATGTAGGTTGAGAAAAAGTAACAGCTTTCCCTTATGACACTTTTGTAAAGCAAACAAGTTGGATATTTACCTTCTAATATGACTGGTATAAAAAATAATATTACAGATGACAGAATCACTCTGGTCACTTTGTAGTATGAGCTATTTCATTGTTTTAGACTAGAGCAAAAACATCTTTGTCAATTGTAATGCAGTGAAGCAGTTTGAATGGAAGCCTGAAATGCATATTTTACTGCTTGCATTTATTAAAACAGAAAAATTAAAACCTAAATTTGACAAACTAAATATTAGAAACATTTCTATAACCCATCCAGAAGAGTTTTTTTTTTTTTTTTTGACAAGCCAGATTAGGAGGCAGACAGGCAATACAGATACATAAAGGAAATGATCATACTGCATACACAAGTGTCAATAGAAAGATTTAAAAGTCAAGACTGTAAAAACCAAACAAAGCCATGGGGATGCCTGGAATTTAATTAGATGTCTTCTGATTTTTGTAAATAATATAGTTCTAAGATACCAGAGGGGTAGGGGGTTGCGGGGTGGGCACAAGGGATAAAGGGGCACCTATATATTGTGACTGACAAATAATAATGTACAACTGAAATTTCACAATGTTATAAACGATTATGACGCCAATAAAAAAAGAATCTATAGTTCTAGGAGATAGAAAGAATATGAAGAAAATGTAAGATATGGCCAAGTCAAAAGGTGTTTGGAGGTAGACAGGAAGATATCTAAATATCTTAGGAGACAGAGAAGTGAAAATCCAACTGAGATGATGAAGCAAGTGGCAACAGTCCTAGCGGGGGCTTCACACTTCTTTTCAAAGACAAGTGCAGGTATTTCCTGATTAATGTCAGTAAATTGTTCCTGACAATCGGCACTTGTGCACAAAATTGTTAATGGAAGCCTATGTCCAATTATTTTAAATAGGAAAAGTTTTAATTTGTTAACCATCAACTCAAAGCCTCCAAACAATTTCTTAAAATACAGAAGACAGTTGCATGTGAGTAATAGACTCTAATGTTAGGATGTGCAATTGTCATAACTAAATGTTGTATGCAGTAGTGCTGCAATGCCTCTCTTTACACTATGGGCATCATAAGAGTCGCATCTCTTTTATTGACTTGTGCTATGTTTGTCAAGGCTTCTACACTGATTCTGTCATTCTGTCAATTATATTTGGATCACAACTTAAGCCTTTTCCTTCTCATCAACTTGATAAAATATATTGCACTGAGCTTTGGGGATATAAATATACATTTTTTCCACATAAACACAGCCTAAAATATTGTATTGAAAGATAAATATGTTTTATGAAGTGAGGGGTATTAAAATCCAAGAGGCATCTTAGTGGCAAAAATCTCAGCTGAGGAGAGAATAGGCAGTTTATGCCTATATTAGAAAACTTGTGATTTATTTGTGGCCTAAATTCATGGACATGAACTATGTGAAACTCTTCTCCATCCCCTTTTTAAAGGTATAGTGATTATAACTAAGAGTTTAAACCCCTTACTGTTGTCATCAAGAATCATTCTAGATTTCTGTCTTAAAAAGAAAGGAAATACTGACACACTACAACATGGATGAACCTTGAAGACGTTATGCTAAGTGAAATAAGCCAGTCACAAAAAAGCAAACGCTGTCTGATCCTACTTACATGAGGTATCTAGAGGAGTCAAATTCATAGGAAGAAACATAGAAAAGTTGTCAGGGCCTGGGGGGAAAGAGAAATGGGGACTTGTTTAATGGATATAGAGTTTCAACTTTTTCAAAATGAAAAGTTCTGGAGACTGGTTGCACAACAATGTGAATATACTTAATACTAGTGAAACATACACTTAGAAATGGTGAAGATGGTAAATTTTATGTTATGCATTTTTTACTACAATAAAAAAGGGGAAAAAAAAGAATCATTCCAGAACCTCACCTTAGCAGGCATCTCCAAAAATTTTTTGGTATGACATAAGTGTCACTTTAGTGATTAAGCATCTTTTCACCCACGAAGAATTAAGAGCATGTATAAAAATCTTAAGAAAATAAAAAATTCATAGTGTTAATATTTTGCATTAAGAAATTTTGCATATTTGCTACTATATTTTCTTATAATGTTTGTCTTATTAGCTCTGTAATTCCATTTTCTAAAGTGTACTTATGTGTTTGATTTATGTTTGTGATATTAAATTCAATTCTTACTGAATTTATGTACATTCTTGAAAAACTTCAGATAACTTGAGGTATTTATAAGTTTAGTTTGTGAGATTGATAATAGTTAAGTAGCCAGGAAGACTGTATTTAAGTGAGACAACTGTATCGCTGAGAAGAAAATTGAATATTTTAATGTAAAATATTAAACATAAAAGGCAATTTAATAAACTGAGATGTTTAAAGGAATTTAAAAGGTTCTAAAACCCCCCTTAAAAGCAATTGTAAAAATTTGCTAGACTTTTATAAAGAATTCAAAGACTATAAGGTAAATTAAAAGCTTAAGAAACAATCAAGTAAATAAAACATTCATTTAAAAAGAAAACTAAGTAAACCTCTAAATGGCCTTTTCTACCTGTAAAAGCTATCCCTGAGGGCATCAAAAAACTCACTTTCACACTGGCAATAATATTTAATGTAAAGAAGAGAATGCCGGTGGGCTGCAGCAAGCTAACAAGTAGTTGTTGACTGACACTCATGTAGTGTGAGAAAGTCAGGTATAGAAATAGAACTAAATTCAATGATTGCAGAGAACCACGGCTAAAAATGTAGATGTGGAGTGTTTGTCTTCTTATTTAAATTATATGCAACCTTTCTTGATAATTTTTAACCTCAGAGCCTTTATTCAGTTCTTTATTCATTAACTGCCTCACCAGCAGGCAATTTGTGAGTTCGAGGGTCAGCCCGAACCTGTGGGGCCAAGACTACCCCGAGCCTTGATAATGAGCAGCCTAATTCCCTCTTCCTCACGGCCCAGAGGAACTTATAATTCCGCTCAGGTACAAAAGCAGTTTGAGGCTGACTCTGTCTCCGGTTCTCAAAGATTTTCTCACAATCAAAAATAAACTTTTCTTTTCTTTTTAAGTAATCTGCAAAGCACCCTGCTCAGTAACATGTACATTGAATAATTTGGGGGGAAGATAATAAGGCTGTCCTGGTGTGATACCATTTTAATGAGCCAGTTTCTCTCTAAGTAAGCTCTGGGCTTTGGTGAATCTGAGGTACACTTATTTAAATGGGTCAGAATCACTTATTGATCACCCTCTGTGTGGAGATGACTGGGTTAGTATTATTGACAATTTAAAAGAATATCAAAAGGAAAAACCTTGGACTTAAAAGAGTTTCTAACAGCCTCTTTGGAATATGGAACATTCTGGGCAGGCAAGGACAGGGCGACATGCTGCAGCCAGATGTCAGCCTCAGGGCACTAGGTCACACAGCAGGATACGAGGAAAGGAAATGAGAACTAGAAGGAGGCTATAAAAATGAAATTGCCTCCAAATAAATCCTCAGACCAATGGTCTGATGGAACCTGTCAAGCAGGAACTAGAGAAACCCATCCAAAATCATACCTCTTACTAACCAACTATCAATTCACTGAAGACTTTTCAGAATTAAAAAAAAAAAATTCACTGATCTCCTTGAGAGACTGAAAATACAAACGGACACTGCCAGAACACATAGGATAATACAACTCTGCCCCACAACCTCTGCAGCAATCAGCCAGAATCATCAGGACTTGGTCAATGATTGCCAACTTCTTCTAACTTTTGCCCCAGCTTCCAGCTCAGGACCAACCAGAGAAAGCCAAATATACTTCCCAAATCAATCACATAGGATGCCCAGCTTCTAGCTAGCCCACCTCCAGCTTCCCCCTGCCAACAACCTCCATTCAGAGCATACCACGGGCCTATTCTTTTTCTTTTTTTTTCACTGTAAAGCTTCTTTGCCTGTCTTGGAGTTTCTGCCAAAAACAAGTGATGGTGGCTGACTCCCCTAGTGTAGCAAGCTCTGAATATATAAGCCTATGAAGTTCTCACTTGGGTGATATTCATTCATTTCCACAGTTTTACTGGAGGCCCCACCTAGCTGTAGTCTGCACTGCCTGTTGCCCTGGACACCAGCCTTCGGCCAGTTGCGGTGCCCATGGAGGTTGCTGGTGCCCTGCTGCCCGGCCTGTGGAGTGCGTGCCGATGTGGTAAGTCAGCACCAGGTCTGAGCGCTGCTGTCTTTGCATTGAGTTTCCCGGCTCTCTGTCCTCAGTTTGATAGGCAGGCTTTGTTATTGGTTCCCGTCTGTTTGGTCTTCTTGATAGAATCAGGTCATTTTTTTTTATCCCTTTCACTGTGCTTTGTGCTTCTGTTTTGGTTGTGCTGTCTGAAAGTGTTGTTTGTTATAAGAGGAAGAATCACAGGTGAAAACACGGGCCCTGTAAGTCTATTGTTCTAGCTGACCTCGCAGACTCATGAATTTGCTGTTCTTATCGGACAGGTGTTCATTTGGACAAACTCTGCTGAGGATCACCAAAAACCAGATGAGTTTCTCCTTCTGTCTTGACTTTTTGTCTTAAGAGCCTGGCTGGATCCAGAGAGAATCTTCACTCTGGTTTTCTGCCTACAGGATGAGGAGTTGGCGGGGGGGTGGTGGTGCAGATTATGGGGTCTGCATTTGGAGGCCAGCCTTCAGGTTAGAGGCCCAAAATATGAGATGTACAAGCATCACTTTTCTACTGACCATTGCCAGCTCTCAGAGAGTCGTCTAAGCCTAAACCCTCTCCTCCCCAGGAAAAACTCCGTCTTACATATACTCTCATTACAAGCCCAGTTCTTGCACCTATCTTTCTAAATGGCATAACTTCACCACAGATGATTGGCTACTCTGGGGAACATTTGACTTGAACAAAATTGTTCATTTGAGAGGCACCTTTGAAAAGAGAGGGAATAAGATTTCTCAGCCCTAATGAGCAGCATTTTTTGATTGATATGCAGAGATCTCTAAATGAAATCCTGAACAAAAAATCGCTTCACTAAAAGAGTCTTTGGCCAAAACCAATGAGCAATTTAACAAATTTAAACAAAAACAAACTAGGTGATTTCTCTAGTAAGTTCTCCCTTCCTTGTCCTCTAGTTGCCTCCTTATATCCAGCACTTCCTCTTCCCCTCATCTTCCAATCTCTCTCCTTCTGCACCTCCATGGACTCCTCCCTCTTCTTCCCCTGGTCCAGATCCTCTTCCTTTTGCCAATGACTCTCCAAAGACCTGGAAAGACCACTTGCCTCTGAAGTTCTATCCCTCCCATGAGCCAGGTATGCAGGCAACTGTAGAATTGAAACCTTTGACCTGAGGTGAATTAAAAGTTATAATTAAGGATTTCCGTAAACCCAGACAAGATGAACAACTATTCATAGAGAAACTTAGAATTCTTTTGGGTGCATATGACTCAGGGTTACCCGGCTATATAAACTTGTACACATGTTGATCAGAATTTCAGATGCTAAATCCTGGATAGCAAAAGTTGATTGGATCAACTCAGAAAGGAACCTAGAAGATCCCTCTTTCGGTAAATCTGAGGGTCAGAAAGAGGCTCGAAAAAGAGGTCCAAGTTTCCTAAAAGCCATACCTGAAACATTTCCAATAAAAATTGATTGGCCATGATTGAATTACAGAAACAGAGAAAAGAGGAAACTATAAGAAAAGGTCCTCAATTAAGATTTAGAAGATCTAAATTTCCTTTGTGATTCAGTTCAGATACAATATGTATGTATACGATGTCATACTTAGTTCAGGGAACAAGGAAGACTGTAGAAAAGATTCCATTTACAGTCATAAGCCACATAACATTTCGGTCAACAACAAACTGCATATACAACGCTGATCCCATAGAAGAATATCATATAGCCTAGGTGTGTAGTAGGCTATACATCTAGGTTTGTGTATGATGTTCGCACAATGACGAAATGCCTAATGGTGCACTGCTCAGAACCAACCCCAACATTAAGCAACCCGTGACTGTACTTGCTTTCAGTCATAGCAGAAAAGAGACATAAAGTTTCAAAAGAAGTTACGATTTTTCCAAAATGCTACTCATTATTTAGGGCATGACCTAGGTAAGAAGAGAAAAACACTCTCTCCTAATAGACTAAAAACTATCCAAACTTATCCTACACCTGTTGTAAAAAAGCAATTGAGAGCATTTCCAAGTTTAACTGGATATTGCAGACATTCGATGCCACATCTTTCTGAGCTTATAATGCCACTTTATGAATTGAAGAAGATCTTGCAGTAACAGTTGGCTACAGAGGTGACTGAACAATCCCCAATCAGTGAAGATCTGGATCTCTAGCCTTCCCTGTATTGGTCAACCTCTCACAAGTGAGACAATGACCAAAGGGGGGGACTGAGAGACTAAATATGCAAACTGACAATGGCCGGATCATACGTGCAATCCAATTCTGACCCACAACATCTGCTGCAGTCAGCCCTGAAGGATCAGAACTTGGTCAATGACTGCCAGCTTCCCTAATTTTTGTCCTGGCTTCCAACTCTGGATGAACCAGAGAACGCTAAATAATCTCCTCCAACCCAATCATGTAGGGTGCCTCTGCCTTTGAGTCTCTAGCAAATGCAAGTGATGGAGACTGACCGCCTTGCTACAGCAAACTCTGAATAAATAACCCCTGTCTGTTCTCACTTGAGTTGTCTTTGTTTATTTCCACATCCTCCACTCAGAATTTTCCCATTTGAAAAATTTTGGTTTCTAGCTATGATAATTTCCTCAGCACCATCAATCATACCCAGAGCCAGTGTAAACATTATGCTACTTGAACTTGAACTCCAGAGTCAACACATCTGAGTAAAAATGCCATTTTTTCTTACTCTAAAGAAATACGTAGACACGTATCATTTATTTGTGCCGAAAGCTGCATGGTGACTATGAGTTTATCCAAAAATGATGGAGGTCTCAATTCAAAGGTTTTTGGGGTCAAGCTGACTCATCCGTGCTTGCCTATCTCTCTTTAACAAACCAGGTTATGGTCATCTCACTCTCCAAACTGACCTCTGAAAACACTCTATAACCATAGATATGGATCCTGAGTAGTAAACTCCCAGTGACATCACAGTCTTCTCCACTAGCTGGTCTCTTAGGAGGGCTGCTGGTAAGAAGAAAAGCTTGGGGAACACATTTTATAGTCACGTAGTTTATAGAAATGTCAAAATTACATTTAGTGAAATACCAGCCAGCCCTGTAGGAAAGCTAACATATTATCTCCACCGTTGTGATAGAAAAATTACCCAAAAACCGGAAATAGGCAGAAGTGAGTACTGGGTATTCTTTAAGCACAGTGCTGAACTTGCAACTTGGATGAACTTCCTATTGCCTGTGTTATTTTACAACCCTGTAGAGACAGAAGTTAACATGCACATTTTTGTCCAACAGAGATGCAAATAACTTCTACCCTGTATCATTTATTATCCTGTATGATATGAACCAGGTTAGTACCTGCCCCAGATATCTAATACTAATATCCTTTTATTAAATTACCTATAGATTCCTGGCTCCTCAAATGCTCTCTGGACTAGTTTTAACATTTTACTGATTCCCTCATTAATTGATGAGTTGAATAAAATCTTTGATACATGTTCATTTGATATTTTCATGAGAGACATGATTTTGCCTTTTTGAAAATTATACTTTAACCATTAAAAATTTAAGCTCTTAAAGGTAAGATATTGTGAACTTTTTTCTCCTTAAATATTATATTATATATGAACAGCTATCCTAATATTGACTCAACCTTGCATTCCTGGGATATAATATATTTCATATTGTGGTGCCAGATTCCATTTGCTAATATTTGTATTTAGGATATTTGCATTTATAATTATTAACAAACAATTTTCAGCAAAAGGGAAAATCATGACACTTGTACAAATATAAGAATAAACACATGTTAAAGAATTTATTTTATTCCTATCATATAAGGGAACCAAACAGATGTTATAACCAGTTCACAGGAAAAGTTAAAATAGAAAAAATTATATGAAGTAAAGGAATGTTGAGAGGAATTGCAAATGGGGGCAAAACTGTTTTTTCCAAAGAGGGGAGGAAATCAGTTAAAGTCATTACCAGATAAGACATCATTTACATATTTATCAGTCACCTAAACATAAAAAGAGATGCAAAATAGCTTGAAGACAATGAACAGGGCTAGAACCTGATAGCCTGGAAGGGTATGAGATAGATGATGCACAGATTCCATTGAAACACAAAAATTTTTTTTGACATAGTTATTGATAAAATTGGTCTGTAATGTAAATTTTTATGCAATCTTCATTGCATTTTGGTATTATAAAGGGGAAAAAATATTTCTCTAACCCCTCCATTAAAAAAGAATTTCTGATGGCTGGCCTGGTGGCATAGTGGTTAAGTTTGTGCACTCTGCTTCAGCATCCCAGGGTTCACAGGTTTGGATCCTGGGTGCAGACCTATGCACCGCTTATCAAGCCATGCTGTGGCGGCATCCCACATATAAAGTAGAGGAAGATGGGCACAGAAGTTAGCCCAGGGCCAATCTTCCTCAGCAAAAAGAGGAGGATAGGAAACAGATGTTAGCTCAGGGCTAATTTTCCTCACCAAAAAAAAAAAGAAAGAAAGAATTTCTAGACACATGGATGTTAGTGGAAATGGTAGAGTATGAACCTCCAGGGGCCTATCTCTCAAGAAACATCAAAAAACCTGGCAAAAATGTTCAGACTCAACTTTACAGGAACTCTGGCAGATAGCCAAAGGTTTGCAGCAACCAGGAGAAAGACCACAGACACAGGGTAAGAGAATCTTGTGACAGTTAACTTAGCCTTGCCCTGCCCCTCTCCCCAGTATTATTTTCCACAAAAGCACTCTGAAAATAATAACCTCTGTTCCTGATGTGGAAACATGGCTCCAGAGTGAGCCAAGCAGACCTCGTTCCTGGGAATTGTGTTTTTCTCTTTTGACTTGTCTGTGGGTTTCCTGAAGGACTAATGCAACTTTGTTTCAGCTAACTTGAAATTCTGTCATGGTGGAGAAGAAACTACATGAAGGATGTTGCTCTAAAACATGGAAAGTCAAAAGAATTAGCTCTGCCAGCTGGAGCAAAAAATAACAGCTGGGACAAAGGATAGATACGCAGAAAGACACACAGGAATAAAAATTTGGAGAGTGAAAATCTTTAGGGAATAAGGGCTTTGAAAAGTTCCTGCCAATAATGCGCAACCTAGAAAGCCACACACGTGCCCAGGGCAGGATGCCTGCTCAGAAAAGACCTGAGAAGACCATAACCTTCACCTCTGACTGATCTTTAGGTTCAAGAAAAGCAGGAAGTGAAGGCTGGGTGAGAGCTGTAGACTAGCTCAGCAGTGAAGGAGCGCCTCCACACAGAGCCAGTCTTCAAAGATCTGGAGAGCCTTGTTTTTCTTTCTTTTCTTTCCTTTTTTCTTCTCTTACTTCTTTTCTTTTCTTTTTTATTGGCTCCAGGAGTTGAACTTCTCTGTTAAGCAATTAGCTGACAACTAAACTAAAGGAACAGAGACACACATGACAAAGAATGCAGTCTTCACAAAGTGTAGAAAAGTCACTAAAACAATTACAACCCACAGCAAGCAAAGACAACAAATCCTGGAGAGAAAGGAGAATTTAATCTCCAGAGTTACCACATCATGATATTCCAAATGTCCAATTTTCAACAAAAAATTATGAGGCATACAAAGAAAGAAAAAACTATGGCTCTTTCACAGGAAAAAAAGAAATGAACAAAAACTTTCCCTGAGGAAGTACAAACATTGCACTTAAATAGACAAAGATCTTAAGAAAAGGTCTTACATCTGCTTAAAGAGCTAAAGGAAACCACGGACAAAGAAATAAAGGAAACGAGAAAAATGATATTTCAATAAATAAAGAATGTCAACAAAGAGATAGAAATTATAAAAAAGGGACCAACTAGGATGTTTGGAGCTGAAAAATTCAATAACT
This sequence comes from Tapirus indicus, assembly GCA_031878705.1. Taxonomy (NCBI): domain Eukaryota; kingdom Metazoa; phylum Chordata; class Mammalia; order Perissodactyla; family Tapiridae; genus Tapirus; species Tapirus indicus. The sequence goes on from CM062917.1 coordinate 102,035,496, forward strand.
GAAATGAAAAATGCACTGGAGGGATTCAGTAGCAGATTTGAGCAGGTATAAGCAAGAATTAGAGAACTTAAAGATAAGTCAAATGAAATCATGCAGTCTGCGGAGCAGAAAGACAAAAGGATGCAGAAAAACAAACAGTGCTTAAGACAACTGTGGGACACCACCAAGAATATCGACACATGCATTCTGAAAATCCCATAAGAAGAGGAGAGAGAGAAAGGGGCAGGAAGCGTACTCAATATTTCAAGAAATAATGGCTGGAAATTTCCCAAATTAAAAAAGGCACATATCTATACATCCAAGAAGCTCAGCAGACTCTGAGACTGAGCAACTTTTCATACTTTTAGTCATCACTTGTGTTTTCTTTTCTAACTACCTGTTTATTTTCTCATTCTGCTAATATTTTTGGGTATATATAGTTCATCCATGGCTATGGCTTTGTTTATATTGTCTTATTGACAGATGATTTAATTTTTATATTAGCAATTCTGTTCTTTTTGTTTGGTTATTTATATTCTGAGTTTCCTGTATTGCTTAATAGTACTTCCTTCACCTCAAGATTATACAGTTATTCTGTCATATTTTCTTCTAATGTGTCTATAGTTTAATTTTTAACATTTACGACTTTATTCCATCTGCAATCTACACTCTATATGTGAGCAACTATGGGACCTAAAACTTTTTTCTTTGAAATGTTTAACCAGTTGCACTGACACAATTACTGAATAGTATATTCTGTCCCTCACTAACTTTTAATGCTACATTTCTCTCTCTCTCTTTTTAGGATTTACTATATATGTAGATAACTTGTAGACTCTCTTGATATATTTATTTATTTCTATACCAGTATCCTACCATTTTAATCAAGCAGCTTCAAGAAAATGTTCATTTCTAGTAGCACATCTTCTCCAACACTATTATTTTTCACAAACCTCTTGGCAAGTTTCATGGGTTTATTCTTTTATATGAACTCGAGAATTATTTTACTGAGCGCCAAGGTTAAATATCTCTGGGATTCTCATTGGAATTACATCAGATTTATATATTATTCTGGGAAGGGTGGACATGAATTCTTCTCACCCTGGAAAATGATGTCTTTCTATTTAATCAGATTTTGTCTTATGGTACTTTTTTTCCCAAAAGTTCTTTTCACAAAAATCTTATTTTTCCTGTTAAATTTATTCCTACATGTCATATAATTTTTTCACTAGTATGGATGCAGGACATTTTTCCATTTTAATATCTAATATAAAAACTATTGATTTTTATATATTTATTGTCAGACATTTATTAAATTCTCAAATTAGCTGTAGTAGTTTTCAAAGTTGAGTCTCTTGGGTTTTCTAAGTATATATTCTCAATAACTACAGATAATAATAATTTTCTTCTTTCAATAATTGTACTTATTCCTTGTACTTCTTGCATTAGTTAAAATCAAGGAAAAAAACGAATAATAGAGATGATAGCAGATATTCCTGTTTTGGGGTTTTTTGGTTTTAATGGCAATGTCTTCAGTATTTTTTTATTTTGTTGCTGGTGGTAGTTTTTGATCAAGACTCTTTCCGTCTTTAAGGAATTTCTTTCTGTTCCTTTTTGCTTACAGTTGTAATTAGGAAAGGCTGATGAATTTTACCAAATGTCTTTTTTAAATTATTGATTGATATCATCACATATTTTTGCTTTTTGTAACTGTAAGCATTACATTGATAGATCACCTAACTATCATTGCCTTTCTAGTGTAAATCCTACCGCTCTTTGAGTAAAATCCAGATTTATTTCCATGCTCTGTAGGATCTGATTTTTACCTACCTGCAACATTTTTTCAAACCAATTTCCCCTTGGTGCTTGCTTACTACTTTTTGATCCCACTAGCCTCCCTTCTACTCCGCAAGCTCATTAAGCCTTTCTTACATATTGTTGTCTTTGCCGGGAATGCGCTCTCCCTCATTCTTCACGCATCAGACAGTCTCATCCTTCAGACCTCTGTATCTGCTCGGACTAGCTTTCCCTAACCCACCTACCTAAAGATGACTCTTCCGGGTATTCTCCATCTTATTAATCAATTTATTTTCTTTACATCAGTTTTCAAAAACTATAATTATCTTGCTATTTCTTTATGGTCTATTTCAGGATCCATAAACTTTTTCCATAAAGGGCTAGGTAATGAATATTTTAGACTTTGTGGTTCTTATGGTCTCTGTCACAGCTACTGAATTCTGCCTCTGTGTGCAAAAGCAACCATAGACAATAAATAAAGAAATAAATGTGGCTTTGTTTGAGTAAAACTCTATTTACAAAACAGGCAGCAAGTTGGAAGTGTCCCATGGGCTGGAGTTTGCCAGTTCCTGGTGTATTGTACCCCCTACCTGTCTAGCCTATGAGATGAAGAGATGCTGTAGATCTTGTCCACTGTTGTATTTCTAATGCCTAGCAAATTGCCTGGTCAATAGTGGAGGTCAATATTTTCTGAATAAATAAACTTTTACTTTACTATAGTCTAATTAGCTACCTTTAGTTAACTAATCCAGTTAGCTACCTTTTTTTTTTCTTTTTTTAAAGAATTTGAGCATCTGGGTTCATAAATGATGGTAGTGTTTTTTATTTCCAGTTGCTATTGTTAGCAATTGCTGGTATTACAAATATCTGGGGAATTTTTTCTTATTTTTCCATAGTCTGATATTAGCTTAAATAACACAGTTTTTCTCTTCCTGGGAAGTTACATAGAACTCAAATATAAAATTATACTGGACTGTCATCTTTTTGTGTATGTGTGAGGAAAACCAGCCCTGAGCTAACATCTGTTGCCAATCCTCCTCTTTTTTGCTGAGGAAGACTGGCCCTGGGCTAACATCCGTGCCCATCTTCCTCTACTATATATGGGACGCCGCCACGGCATGGCTGACAAGTGGTACGCCTGTCCTCACCCGAGATCCGAACCTGCAAACCCGGGCCCGCAGAAGAGAAGCATGTGAACTTAACCGCAACACCACTAGGCCGGCCCCAACTGTCAACAATTTTATTGCAGATTTTTAACAAATATTTCTTCATTTGTTCTGAATTTTCCAATTCTTCTTGGGGCAATGATTAAAATTTATGTTTTAATAGAAAAGCTCCTATTTATGCCAGATTTTCAAAGTTATTTCTATAAAGTGCCCCTTAATACATTTATGATAGATAGCAAAAATGGCCCCAATCCTTTGCAACTTTTCCCATTACCAAGAAATAGTATCTATTTCCTCATAGATTGAATTGGAGATGGCCTTGTGATTTGCTTTGGCCAATAGAATGTGGCAGAAGTGACACCATGTGAATTCAGAGCTTGTACCTCAAGAGGATGTATGTACTTCTGTTCTTGCTGTAGAATTCATGACATCCATTTGAACAAGCCCAGGTAAATTGATGGATGATGACAGACCAAGCGGAGAGAGGCCCCCAGTCATTCCACCCATATCAGCGGAGGTTTTCAAAAACCAGCCAGCCTCAGTTGGCCCACCAGCTGATAGCAGGTACTTGAGGCCAGCGGAGACCAGCAGACCCCAGTCCACAGCAGCTGAGTCCTAGCCCAACCCACATTGCCAAACTGCTGAATTGCAAGCAATTCATGTTTTTGTTTTAAGCAATTAAATTTGAGGATGGTTTGTCATGCAACAAAATGTAACTGATGCACGCTTTAATTAACTTCAAATTTTACCTGCAATAATTTTCTTTTCCTTTTTTCTTTCAGTTTACTTGTTATTTTAATTACTTTTATTGCTCTTTCCTCAGTTTACCAAATTGAATATCAAGACTTTTACTTGAAGCATTTCTTCAAGTAGAGGTTTCACTGCGTTCTTTTAGGTTTTTATTTGATATGTTATCTTGTCCATTACTCTCTTGGTGATTTTACATTTCATTTTAAAATTCATATTTCTTCTTGGGATCATATTAAAAAGTGTTTTCAATTATGAAGCAATTAAATTTATATTGTTTCTTTGTTATTGATTTTAGTTTTTTTACATTTTAGTGAAAGAACATTACTTACTAACTCTCTCCATTTAAAATTTTTCCAAGTTTTTTACCTGTTCAATTTCAGATCATTTTTTACAATTGTTCTAAGGATATAATAAAATGAGAAATACATATAATAATGGAGAGATAGATACAATATATCATATATATATGTTGGTGATTGTTCTGTTCAAAATCTCTATATTCTTAGTTATTAGGTAAATAAATATTAGTGATTGTCATCAATTTTTATTGTACTTTTATGGTTATAAATATCCTTCTTTGCTAAATACGTTTTATTTCTACTGATACTAATATCATCCTCTGATATTTTTATTTGTATTTGCCTAACGTATCTTTCTCCATCCCTTTATTTTCATCCTTTATTTGTTTCTTGTAGTCAGTATATGGCTAGATTTATTTCTTTAACCAATCTGAAAGTCAAGCTTTTCATGGGAGGATTTAACCAAATCATGATTCAGTTTGATTTTGTTTTATCCAACTTGTTTTATATTTACTCTTTAGTATATTTTGTTAAAGCCTTGTTTTCCTTTCCCATGTGTTTCTTGCATTGATCTTTTAGAAAATTCTTTTTCCCTTAGTAATTTATTTTATTATATAGCTCTATTTTAGTCAATTATATTTAAACCTCTGAGTTTCTCTATTGATATGCCAAAATGAAATAATAATTATTGTGTTGCTCTGCCCCAACTCTCTCTTCTATCATTCTCTGCTTTTTCTGATCTTGGGGATTGCTGGTCTCTGACTGAGCTTCAAAGCAAAGCTGTGGAGGCAAAATATGCACTCAGACAATTCTCAAGGTCTTTTAGATATTCTAAATGAATGTAGAAAGAATGAGCTAATGAGGAGGGTGGTACAGAGAGAAGAATTTCCTTTCTCAGAAAATATCTGCAATGAGAAGGTGGTGTCCAGCCAATTTCCGTGTTGTTGACCCTCTTCCTGCCAGAGGGCTGCATGCATTCCCTGTTGCAATGTTCCAGGGCAAAAGGTCAAGCATTCAATGACGATGATTAGACTTATTTAAACCTTAACATCTGCTTGTAATTAGTGTGAACCCTTCCAAGGTTCTGATATATGATGAATTCTAATCCTTAGTTTCCAGAGCCATTGCACATGTTTTTCTAATGTGTGTTTTCACAGATATTTCATACAATTTTTGAGGTTTTTTTGCAGCTATCGAAAAAAGTAGCACACGCTATTGCCCAACATTTGGAAAATGGAGAAGACCCCTAAAAAGAAAATACCCACAATCTATTTATATAGAGATAATCTCTGTTATCAGATTGTTTTATATATATTATTCCAATTGTGATTTTTACATCCATTTTTGTAACGCCAAAGTTGATCTATTTGCAAACTGTTCTATATTTTTAAATATATATCATGAACATTTTTCATTCCACTTAGTATTTTTGTTGTATTCCATCTATGATTTCCAAAGAATTATTTTCAAATTTATCAGTAGAGTTTTGCTAGTATTTTCTTTTACCTTTTAGTATCCTCTGGACTATGCATATATCCACTTACTCATTCTTAAATTTGTTTGTGTTTACCTTCTATTATTTTTATTAGATTATGTACAGGTTATTATATTTATCTCTCATTTTTTTTAGAAAAAACAACACTTTTTAAAACTTCTCACGTAAAATTTTATTTTAATATAATTTCAAACTTGTATAAAACTTGAATGAGTAGGATAGGAAACTCCCATATGCCCATTGCCCAAATTCACTAATTGTTTACATTTTGCCCATTTGCTGTATTATTTTTATATGTATATTATATATAAAATGCATATCATGTATGTATTTCTGCTACTATTCTACATTTTACTATTTTTTTTCGGAATCATTTGAGAGTAAGTTGAAGATATCATATCTATTTTTCCCTAAACACTTCAATGTGTATTTCCTAAGAACAAGGATATTGTCTTACTTAACCATAGTATATTTGTCAAAATTAGGAAATTAGACACTGATACACTATTTTGAATCCATATTGAAATTTATCTATGCCTCAATAACGTCCTTTATAGCATTGCTTTGGTTATCATATCTCTTTAGTTTTTCTTTAGTCTGGAAGAATTCAGTAGACTTTCTTAATCTTTTATGATCTGAAATTTTGAAGAGGGCAGGGCAATTATTTTGCAGAAAGTACCTCAGTGTGACTTTGTCTGATCTTTCCTCATGATAAGATTTAGGTTATGCATTTTGGTGGAAATACCACAGAAGTGATAGTGTGTCACTCTTAGTGTATCATTTAAGGAGCAATGTGTTATTAGTTAGTTATGATCACTTCATTAAGGTGGTGTCTGCAAGTTTAGAGTAATTGCTTTTCCCTTGTCATTAATAAGTAATTTGTGGGGAGATTATTTAAGGCTTTGAATATGTCTTGATCCTTTTCAAACATTCACTAAATTTAATATCTCTTGATGATTTTTAACTCAATCATCCCTTCTGTGTTTATTCACATTCTACTATAAGAAAAGCTATTTATTCTCCCCTATTTACTTACATCTGTATGGGTTCATGGATACTTATTTTATTAAATTGGTTATAACCCATTACTACACTTATTTTGATACCTCTGCCTGTCCTCTCTACTCAACGGTGGGGGCCAGAGGTCACAGTCTATACTTCCATTGAGGCTGTTCTTTATTCTTTTGACATATCTCCAAGATTCTTTGAACACTTCCTTTCACTTTCCCAAGGAAATTTGGTTGTTTTTAGTCAAGAATGTCATTTAGACACTAAGATCAGCATGCTAGTTATGATCATTGCTACTGATGTATCATTGCCTCTAGTCCCTTTCAGCAAAGAGAGCTAGGTAATATCTTTATCTATTTACATCTATATACAATGTCTGTATTTATCTCTATATCAGTTTCTATTTCTACATCTAGATTAATAACTATGAGTTTCATTTCCAAATCAGTACTACAGAACACATATTAGTTCTCCCGTTTCCATATTTTTATCCCTCTTTCACTGTTCCTGAACAGTGAAAAATCTGGATCCCATTATCCTCAAGATTTTCACTCATTTTCAGAAGTCTAGACTACACAGAAGTTAGTTTCAGAATTGTTAACTCATATCACTGAGAAAAATAAGCCTACTAACAATAACCTTGTTCACAGATTTGCTTTTAGGCAAAATTTATATACAGTTAGCTGCACAAAACTAGTCTACAATTGATGAGTTTTGACAAGTGAATACATACATATAATCCACATCCTATCAAAATAATTTTCCATCTAAAAATGTAGAGCTTTGGTATGCATTCAAAGTTAAGTTGTTATCAGTTTAAAATAGACTGTTATAAATGTAAGTCTCTTGGTAACCATAAAGCAAATCTATAACAGATACACAAAAGAGAAAGAGAAAGGAATTAAAGCATACCACTACAGAAAATCATCAAATCACAAAAGAAGAGAGCAAAGAGGAGCAAAAGAATAAAGGAATTACAAAGCACCAGAAAAAAAAATTTAACAAAATGGCAATGGTAAGTCCATACCTTTCAATAATTAAATATAAAGGAATAAATTCTTTAATTGGGACATAGAGTGGCTGAATGGATAAAAAGACAAGACCTGTCTATATGCTGCCTACAAGAGACTCACCTCAGCTTTAAGAACACATCTAGACTGAAAGTGAAGGGATGGAAAAAGATATTCCATGCAAGTGGAAACCAAAAGAAAGTAGGAGTAGCTATACTTAGACAAAACAGATTTTAAGCCAAAGATGGTAATAAGAGACAAAGAAGGTCATTATACAATGATAAAGGGGCCAATTCCTCAAGCAGATATAACATTAGTAAATATTTATACACTCAAAACAGGAGCACCTAAATATGTAAAGCAAATACTAACAGATCTGAAGGGAGAACTAGAAACCAATTTAATAATAGTAGGGGACTTTAACACCCCACTTTCATCAATGGATAGATCATCCAGACAGAAAATCAGTAAGGAAACATTGGACTTAAACTGCACGTTAAATCAGATGGACCTAACAGACATTTACAGAAAATTCCATCCAATACCAGCATGGAACATTCTCTAGGATAGACCATATGTTAGGCCAAAAAACAGGTCTCAATAAATTCAAGAAGATTAAAATCATATCAAGCATCTTTTCTGACCATAATGTTATGAAACTAGAAATAAATTGCAAGAAGAAAACTGGAAAATTCACAAATATGTGGAGATTAAACAGCATGATACTGAACAGTCAATGTGTCAAAGAAGAAATCAAAAGAGAAATCAAAAAATATCTTGCAAATGCAAATGGAAACACAACATACCAAAAACTTATGGGATGCAGCAAAAGCAATTTGAAGAGGGAAATTTATAGTGATAAACTCCTACATTAAGAAATAAGAAAGATCTCAGATAAATAACTTAACTTTACTACTTCCTCAGGATACTAGAAAAAGAAGAACAAACTAAGGTCAAAGTTAGTAGAAGGAAGGAAATAACAAACATCAGAGGAGAAATAAGTGTAATAGAAATGAAAAAGACAATAGAAAAGATCAATGGAACTAGGAGCTGACTTTTTAAAAAAAAATTAACAAAATACACAAAACTTTAACTAGACTTATCAAGAAGAAAAGTGAGATGACTCAAATAAATAAAATTATAAATGAAAGAAGAGACATGATAGCACATACCATACAAATACAAAGGATCTTAAGAGACTGCTATGAGCAATTACACACCAACAAATTGGATAACCTAGAAGAAATGGATAAATTCCTAGAATCATACCTACCAAGACATGAAGAAATAGAAAATTTGAAAGACCAATTACTAGTAAGGAGACTGAAACAGTAATCAAAAACCTCCCAGCAAAGAAAAGCCCAGACCCAGAGAGATTCACTGGTGACTTATACCAAATACTTAAAGAAGAATTGATACCAATCCTTCTCAAACTCTTCCAAAAAATAGAAGAGGAGGAAATGCTTCCAAACTGATTTTATGAGGCCAGCATTACCCCGATATGAAAACCAGACAAGGACACTCCAAGAAAAGAAAATTACAGACTGATTTCCCTGATAAACATATATGCAAAAATCCTCAACAAAATATTATCAAACTGAATTCAATAGCAAATTAAAAGAATCATATATCATGATCAAATGGGATTTGTTCCAGGGATACAAGGATGGTTCAATATACACAAGTCAATGTGATATACCACTTTAACAAAATGAAGGATATGTTCATATGTTCATATGTTCATCTCAACTGGTGATTGAAATGATGCAGAAGAAAATGAGGAAAAGCATTTGACAAAATTCAACATCTAGTCATGATAAAAACTCTCAACATAATAAAGGCCATATATGACAAGCTCACAGCTAACATCATAATGAATGGTGAAAAACTGAAAGCTTTTCCTCTAAGATCAGAAACAACAAAATGATGCCCACTCTCACTAATTTTATTCAATGTAGTACTGGAAGTCCTAGCCAGAGCAATTAGGCAGGAAGAGAAATAAAAGTCATCCAAATCAGAAAGGAAGAAGTAAAATCATCTCTATTTGCAGATGACATAGTATTATATATAGAAAACCATAAAGACTCCACTAAAAATTATTACAACTAATAAGTGAATTCAGTAGAGTTGCAGGATAGAAAATCACTATACAAAAATCAGTTGCAGAGTGATGTCAGCATCATGGAAGAGTGAGTTTTTCCCTTTGTCTTTCCCCTCTAAGTTACAACTAAATGGACATTCATTAACCAATAGAGGATTTCCTACACAGGACAAGAGGATGCCTAAGAGAGCCACACAGCCATGCATCTGAAGGGGGGTGGACTGAATCCCTGAGAAGCAGTGAAAGTAGGAGAGCGGACACCTCCCCTTCCCCAGCAGAAGTGATCCAGGTCACAGATCCTCATGCAGCGGCCGGTGTTACTGTAAGAGGAGGTGGGGACAGCCCAGCATGTGCCGAACACTTTTGAGTGGTAGTCCAACCTGTAAGAGCACTCACCTTGCCACAACAGCCCCACCCATGAGAACATTCCCCACTGAATGGTGGCGGCTTAGCCCCTACTAGGGTGCCCCACCCACCAAGCACAGCAGCTCAGCAGAACCTCCTGCAAGTGCAGTGCTGGCTTGCATGAAAGAAAGCACCCTTCCCTCCTAGTGCAACAGCTCAGCTGGTCCCCTGATAAGCACAGCGGGCCCCACCCACATGAGAGTGACCCACCTGTCTGGCAGAGAAGCCCAGCCTGCCTGTGCACGACCCGCAGAATGACTGTAGCCAGGCCACACAAACACAGAGCAGCGCTACCAGCACAACTCCCAGCAGATGAGATGGGATCAGAAAACACTGCTCCTGTCCCCACTCTCAGCAGTGGCAGGTGGAATCTGTGACCTTATACTACCACAAATGCACTGGCAAAGGATCAACTCATCAAACACCATGAAGAACTACAGTAACACTTCAGAGCAGAAGGAAAGTGACGTCTCCAGAAACCAATCCTGAAATCACAGAAATGACAATCTAAATGACAGAGAATTCAAAATAGTTGTAATAAAGAACCCAATGAATTACAAGAAAACTCAGAAAGACAGTTCAATTAGCTCAGGAATAAAATTAATGAGCAGAAGGAATACTTCACCAAAGGGATTGAAGTCCTTAAAAAAACTATACAGAAATTCTAGACATGAAGAACAAATTAGTAACATAAAAAATAATCTAGAAATGATAAAAATTAGAGCTGACCTTATGAAGGAGAGGATAAGTGACCTAGAAGATAGAAATGTAGAAATGCTTCGGGTGAAAGAGGAGAGAGAACTAGGATTTTAAAAAAATGAAGAAATTCTTTGAGAAATATCCAACTCAATTAGGAAAAACAACATAATGATTATAGGTATTCCAGAGACAGAAGAGAGGGAGGAAGGAGCAGAGAGTTTGTTCAAAGAAATAATAGCTGAGAACTTCCCAAACCTGAGGAAGGAACTGGAATTATAAGTAAATGAAGCCAATAGAACTACTAATTACAGCAACACAAAAAGACCTTCTTCAAGGCATATAATATTAAAACTGGCAAAAGTCAATGACAAATAAAAAATATTAAGAGCAGAAAGGCAGAAGAAAATAACCTACAAAGGAACCCCTGTCAGGCTTTCAGAGGATTTCTCAGCAGAAACCTTACAGTCTAGGAGAGAATGGAGTGATATATTCAAAATACTGAAAGATGAAAACTTTCAGCCAAGAATACTCTATCCAGAGAATTATCCTTCAGATTCAATGGAGAAATAAAAGCTTTCTCAGATAAACAAAAGCTGACAGAGTTCATAGCCACTAGACCTGCCTTACAAGAAATGAGGAAGGAAGCCCTCCTACCTGAAACAAAAAGGCAAAGGTTTACAAGGCTTTGAGCAAGAAGATAATTAAACAGACAAAATCAGAAAATTGCAGCTGTCTATCAGAACAGGTTAGCAAACACTTAATTATAACATAAAAGATAAAGGGAAAGAAATCATAAAAAATAACTATAAACACTTCAATTTAGTCACAAACTCACAGCACAACAAAGAATAATTCATGACAACAATAACTGAGAAGGGGAAGAGGAAAGAGATGGAACCTGCTTAGGCTAATGGAGATAAGAGCTATCAGAAAATGGACTACCTTGTCTATGAGATCTTTTATACAAACCTCATGGTAACCACTAAACAAAAAATCAGAGCAGAGCCACAATCATAAATAAAGAGAAAACCATCACAGAAAACCACCAAACTTAAACAGCAGTCAGAAATACAAGGGAAAAGAAACAATGGAAATATGGAACACCGGAAAATAAGAGATAAAATGGCAGTATTAAGCCCTCATGTATCAACAAGCACTCTTAATGTAAATGGATTGAATTCTCCAATCAAAAGACATAGAATGGCTAGATGGATTAAAAAACAAAACCCAACAATATGCTGCCTCCAGGAAACACATCTCAGCTCTAAAGATAAACATAGGCTCAGAGTGAAGGGATGGACTATGATACTCCAAGCAAATGGCGAGAAAAAGAAAGCAAGTGCTGCCATACTTATATCAGACAAAGCAGACTTCAAAATAAAAAAGACAGTGAGATACAAAGAGTGGCAGTATATAATGATAAAAGGGACATTCCACCAAGAGGACATAACACTTATGAATATATATGCACCTAACACAAGACCACCAAAGTATATAAAGCAACTATTAACAGACCTAAAGGGAGAAATTGCCAGCAACACAATAATAGTAGGGAACCTCAACACCCCACTTACATCAACGGATAGATCATCGAGGCAGAAAGCTAACAAAGAAACAGTGGCCTTAAGTGAAACACTAGACCAGATGGACTTAATAGATATAAATAGAACATTCCATCCCAATACAGCAGAATACACATTTTTCTCAGGTACACATGGGACATTCTCAAAGACAGACCATTAGTTGGGAAACAAAGCAAGTCTCAATAAATTTGAGAAGATCTAAATCATATCAAGCACCTTTTTCAACCACATTGCTATGAAACTAGAAATCAACTACAAGAAAAAGGCTGGGAAAGTGACAAATATATGAATACTAAACAACATGCTACTGTACAACTAATGGATCATTGAAGTAATTAAAGGAGAAATCCAAAGATATTTGGAGACAAATGAAAATGAAAATATACCATACCAACTCATATGGGATGCAGAAAAAAAGAGGGAAATTCATTGCAATACAGGCCCACCTTAAGAAACAAGAAAAATCTCAAATAAGTGATCTTAAACTACACCTGACAGAACTAGAAAAAGAAGGACAAATAAATCCCCAAATTGGCAGAAGGATAGAAATAATAAAAATTAGAGCAGAAATAACTGAAATAGAGACTGAAAAAAAAAATAGAAAGGGTCAATGAAACTAAGAGGTTCTTTGAAAAGATAAACAAAATTCATAAACCCTCAGCCAAAGTCACTAAGAAAAAAAGAGAGAAGCCTCAAATAAATAAAACTATTATGACAGAAGAGAAATTACAATAGATACCACAGAAATACAAAGGATTATAAGAGAATACTATGAAAAACTGTATGCCAACAATTTGGATAACCTAGAAGATGGATAAATTCTTAGACTCATACAACCTCCCCAAACTGAATCAAGAAGAAATAGAGAATCTGAATAGAACAATCACAAGTAAAGAGATTGAAACTGTAATTAAAAAGCTCCCAAAAAATAAAAGTCCAGGACAAGATGGCTTCTCTGGAGAGTTCTACCATCATTCAAAGAAGATTTAATACCTATCTTCCTCAAACTATTCCAAAAAATTGAAGATGACAGAGTGCTTCCTAACTCATTCTATGAGGCCAACATTACCCTGATACCAAAACCAGCCAAGGACAACCCAAAGAAGGAAAATTACAGGCCAATATGACTGATGAACATAGATGCAAAAATCCTCAACAAAATATTGGCAAATCGAACACAGTGATACATTAAAAGGATCATACACCATGATCAAGGGGGATTTATACCAGGGATACAGGGAGAGTTCAGTATCCACAAATCAATCAATGTGATACACCACATTAACACAGTGAGGGATAAAAACCATATGATCATCTCAATAGATGCAGAGAAAGCATTTGACAAGATCCAACACACATTTACGATAAAGCTGTCAATAAAATGGGTATAGAAGGAAAGTACCTCAACATAATAAAGGCCATATATGACAAACCCATAGCCAACATCATATTGGATGGTGAAAAACCAAAAGCCATCTCTCTGAGAACAGGAACAAGACAATGGTGCCCACTCTCACCACTCCTATTCAACATAGTACGGGAGGTTTTGGCCAGAGCAATTAGTCAAGGAAAAGAAATGAAAGTTATTCAAATTGGAAAGGAAGAAGTAAAACTCTCAGTTTGTGGAAGACATGATTCTATATAAAGAAAACCCTAAAGAATCCACCAGAAAACTATTAGAAATAATCAACAACTACAGCAAAGTTGCAGGGTACAAAATCAAACAAAAGTCAGTTGCATTTCTATACACTAATCACAAACAAACCAGCAGAAAGAGAAGTCAAGAATATAATCCCATTTACAACTGCAACAAAAAGAATAAAATACCTAGGAACAAACTTAACCAAGGAGGTGAAAGACCTATTCACTGAAAACAATAAGACATTTTTGAATGAAATCAAAGACATAAATAAATGGAAAGACATTCCATGTTCATGGGTCAGAAGAATAAACATAATTAAAATCTCCATATTACCTAAAGCTACCCACAGAGTCAATGCAAAACCAATCAGAATCCTAATGACATTCTTCATGGAAATAGAACAAAGAATCCCAAAATTTATACAGAACAACAAAAGACCTTGAATAGCCAAAGCAATCCTGAGAAAAAAGAACAAAGCTGGAGGCATCACAATCCCTGACTTCAAAATGTACTACAAAGCTATAGTAATCAAAACAGCATGATACTGGCACAAAAAAACAGACACACAGATCAATGGAACAGAACTGAAAGCTAGAAATAAAGCCACTCATCTATGGACAGCTAATCTTCAACAAAGGAACCAAGAACATAACAATGGAGAAAGGAAAGTCTCTTTAATAAATGGTGTTGGGAAAACTGGATAGCCACATGCAAAAGAATGAAAGTAGACCATTATCTTACACCATACACAAAAATTAACTCAAAATGGATTAAACACTTGAAGGTAAGACCTGAAACCATAAAATGCCTAGAAGAAAATATAGGCAGTACACTCTTTGACATCATCTTAGCAGTATCTTTTCGAATACCATGTCTACTCAGGCATGGGAAATGAAAGAAAAAATAAACAAATGGGATTACATCAGACTAAAAGCTTTTGCAAGGCAAAGGAAACCATGAACAAAATGAAAAGACAACCCACAAACAGGGAGAAAATATTTGCAAATCATATGTCTGACAAGAGGTTAATCTCCAAAATATATAAAGAACTCATACAACTCAACAACAAAAAAACAAACAACCTGATCTAAAAATGGGCAGAGCACACAAACAGACATTTTTCCAAAGAAGATATATGGGTGGCCAACAGGCAGACGAAAAGATGTTCCACATCACTAATTGCTAGGGAAATGCAAATCAAAACTATAATGAGATATCACCTTTCACCTTTCAGGATGGCTATAATTAACAAGACCAAAAATAACAAATGTTGGAGAGGACGTGGAGAAAAGGGGACCGTCATACACTGCTGTGGGAATGCAAACTGGTGCAGCCACTATGGAAAACAGTATGGATAATTTAAAAAAATTAAAAATAGAAATACCATACAATCCAGCTACCCTTCTACTGGGTATTTATCCAAAGAACATGAAATCAACAATCCAAAGAGATTTATGCACCCCTATGTTCATTGCAGCATATTCACAATAGCCAAGACATGGAAGTAAGCCAAGTGTCCATCAAGTGATGAATAGATAAAGAAGATGTGGCATATATATACAACGGAATACTACTCAGCTACAAAAAAAAGACAAAATCGTCCCATTTGCAAAAGCACAGATGGACCTTGAGGATATTAAGTTAAGTGAAATAAGCCAGATAGAGAAAGAAAAACATCATATGATTTCATTCATATATGGAAGAGAAACAAACACATGGATAAAGAGAACAGAATAGTGGTTACCAGAGGGGAACGGGGCTGGGGGGTGGGCAAAAGGGGTAAAAGGGCACATATGTATGGTAACGGGTAAAAACTAGAATATTGATGGTGAGCACAATGCAGTTTATACAGAAACTGATATATAATAATGTACAGCTGAAATTACACAATGTTATAAACCAATATGACCTCAATAAAATAATTTTTTAAAAATCAATTTCATTTCTATACACTAACAAACTATCAGAAAGAAAAATTAAAACAATCCAACTTACGATAGCATCAAAAATAATAAAATATTTAGGAATAAATTTAACAAAGGAGGTAGAAGATCTATATGCTGAAAATTATAAGACATTGATGAAAGAAATTTAAGGAGACACAAATAAATGGAAAGATATCCCATGCTCATGAATTCAATTACTATAATTTAAATGTCCATACTACCCCCAAAGCAATCTACAGATTTAATGCAATCCCCATCAAAATTCCAATGACATTTTCCACAGAAATAGAAAAACAATCCTAAAATTTATATAAAAATCACAAAAGAACACGGATAACCAAAGCAATCTTGAAAAAGAAGAACAAAGCTGGAAGCATCACACTTCCTGATTTCAAACTTAGTAAGATTTAGATCTTTTTCATAATATATTTATTTAGATTTAAATTGCCATATAAAGTACGTACTATTATGAAATCACAGATTCTCTAAGTTAAGCTCTTACCTGAGTCTAATGTTACTATCTGATACTTGAATCCCTTGAAGTGAATCACTTACTAGTGATCTTCAAAACTGGTAAAAATCCAGCAAAGGAAATGTTGTAGATACAACCCATTCTAATTTTGCATACTTCTGATTTTTCCATTCACCCTTTGACTATCTGTTTTGTTGGCTATGATTTTTCCCATATTATTTTCACTAACCAAAAGAAATTTTAAATAAATAATGAGAGAATGAACTTCTCATCAGTCCAAGCAACCTCTTTGGAACTTCTCTTTCTCCTTGGTAATCAAATGAAAAAAGATAAGCTGCTGCTGATTGTATCTAGATATTGCTAACTAACAAAGTTGTATACCTAGGAGAATAAAAGGTCTCCAACTTGAATCAACCAAATGATGTCAGACAGATAAATGTTTAAATGTGCCTACTTTAGTAATTTTTTTAAAAAGCAAAACAGAGGGTTATGTTGAAATCAAACTTAAAATTGTAACTCAAAGGGGACTTGAATTGAGTAACTCTTTCAATGAAAAAGAAAATTCCTTTTCTTCATAAAAGCATATGTTATGGCAATGGATTAGAATCTAGAGACATCAGTATAAACTCATGTTTAGCTTAATATAAATACAGATAGTTACATATAGAAATATTTATAGATATGTGTTTATACAGTGGTTAGTAAACATATATATTTTTTCTTGCTCTGTCAGCTGAGAGGGCCTGAAGCAATGACATCCCAGTAGCAATGGGGATACCTAACACCTAGATCTTGGTTTCTAATACCATTCTCTGAAAAAAAGGAACCAGAGCTCCTTAGGGGAATGGCTGATTCTAGGGCTGGAGCAGGAAATATACACAGTAAGCCCGGGAGCATCTTTCAGTGCCAGGAGAACGGAAGTGCATAATGGGAGCATGTCAAAGGGGCACATAAACAAACTGAAAGATTTCCCAATGGTCAAAGTTGCAACAATTTGAGCAATTAAAAAAACAGTATTGAGTTATAACACAAGGTATAAAATAAATATCCATGAGTCTATACTGATAAAACTAAATGATTGAGTCAATAAATAGAGCAGAAGAGACTAATTTCCCATGCAAAGAGTTCCAAATAATTTGTGTAGATACTCTGCTGTCAAGAAATGGGGGGCATAACCCCCCACTCCTTCAATATGGACTGTACTTAGTAACTTGCGTCAAAAGGATACAGTAGGGAAAGAAGGGGAAAAAGTTTCTCTTTTTCCAGTAGAGAAACCTGGCAAACACCGCTTCAGCTAGCTGATAAATGTTAACATCAACAGTGATAAGTCATATTAATAGTATGTACCCTTCACAGACAGTGATGGAAATGGCACTTTACCTTTGTGGTCTTCCTTACAAAAATCCATAACCTTAGTCTAATAATGAGAAAAATATCCCACAAATTCCAATAGAAGAGACAAAATACCTGATCAGTGCTCTTCAAAACTGTCAAGTCATCAAAAATGAGGGAGGGCTGAGAAACTGTCACAGTCAAGAGGAGTGTAAGGACACAATGACTAAACATAATATGGCATCCTGGATGAAATCTGGCAACAGAAAAAGGATATCAGATTAAAACTAAGGAAATCTGAACATATAGACTTTAGATAATAATGATGTATCAATATTAGTTCGTTAATTGTGACAAATGCATCATACTGATATAAGATGTCATTAAGGGATACTGGGCACCGCATAATGACATTTTGGTCAACAACAGACCACATATACAACAGCGATCCCATAAGATTAGTAACATATAGCCTAGATGTGTAGGAGGTTATTCCGTCTAGGTTTGTGAGTACACTCGATGATGTTCGCACAATGACAAAATTGCCTAACGCATTTCTCAGAACGTATCCCCGTTGTTAAATAATGCATGAGCGTATAAGGGAACTCTGTACCATCATCTCAACTTTTCTGTAAATCTAAAACTCTTCTAAAAAATAAAGTTCACATTTTTTAAAGTATAAAAAGCCCACATGATTTGGGGTTGTGTGTATAAACTCTTAGCAGTCTAAAGGTCAATTGTATTGAGTTATTGCTTATTATTCTTTCCTTGATTTGCAATGTTAACTGCATTCTTTTGATAAAATGATTCAAAGTTATTTACTTTCACTCCCTCAGGCAAAAACTTGCGTGTATGCTCTTCAATATGCTCTTCTGTAACCTCTTATTGCAATATTTTTTAATAAAAATTCTTTTCAGAAACAATACATTACGGAGTTGGGTTTTCAACTTTATTGAGTGAAGGACGTTAGTTCTTCTCGTTAGAGGTTCAAATAAATCTTGCATTCAAAATGCAAATCTCACATGTATTACTTTTACTCTGAAAAGGAAAATGTGCCTTGTGAGATCAGCAAAATACAATGCAAAATGTGACAATTGTGGGTCTTGAGGGCTGAAAGTGGCCCTGAAACAAGGAACTCCAAGTACAGCATTATACACATTATTCCAACAATGGCTAAATTATGGCAGCCAGGGCAAAAAGAAAGGAAAATAAGCAAAGCAAAATAAAAAATTCAAAGCACATCATAAATCGAAAATATTTATAAATGTTAGAATCAACATTCATATAATGAAGGTGTTCACTTTTTTCAGGATTTCTCAATATGGCATAGGAATATATTTGGGGGGCTGTTTGCCATATTTATATAAATATGCAGCCAATTCCTGCTTCTCTGTTTTGGGAATATTTATTAAGATCAAAGAATCTTCCCTGATATTAAAATTCTGCATAACCCCAGAGAAATTCTGGAAAGAAAGTTATTTTTCCCTTTGTACAGGAATGCATATTCTGTAATGCTAAGGGGGGAATTCAGTTCAAAATGGGGGCTTTCACTAGAGCATGATGATGTTAAGACTATAGAGTGCAGCTTTCAGATATTAGGGAAAAAATTTGGTACCGCTAAAGAAAATTACACCAATTCAGAATGGAACAAAAGCATGATTGTATGTCCTTTCAATAACTTATTGGAATATTGTCTAACAGGACCACCCTAGGATTATCTAATTCTCTAGGAGATGTACCTTTGTTTGACTTACTAGTTACCTTTGATTAAGGCCCAGGTTCTGTGAATTATAGTCAATGGTATGGATTTTTTTTTTCCAATAGAGCTGCAAATGATTTCTCTCTGGTAGAAAAGATAACCCAAAAGGTTACAGTTTTATTGCCCTGTAGGATATTAGTAAGTTTTGTCTCTCAATGAGTAAACTTACTTCAGCAAGTCTTTTTTTTCCTGACTGACTTAATATAAATCAATCTTAATCTTCCTGTTTCTCTCTCTTCCTATATATATATGCATAGACACACACACACACACACACACACATACATATATGCACTCATATACATAATATATGTGTATATACATATCTCAAATGTTCTTTGAGCCAGCTTAATTGTTCTACTGGCACCCTCATTAATAAGTCAAATACATCTTTGACACATGTTTATTCTATATTTGTATGAGAGTCATGCTATAAAAGAATGATTCAAAGCTATTTACTTTTACTTCCCCAGGCGAGAACTTCCACATACACTCTTCAACCCTCTAAAACAGGTCATTGCAAAAAAAGTTTCCACATAAATTCGTTGGTTTGGAGCTATGTTACTTCCACTAGAGTTCACCTCTTCCTTGCTGCTGCATGTGTCCTCATTTATTTATGATTATGGGTGGCTCAAGGCAGCATTTGTGAGCTACTGTCAGTGGTGACAGAACATAGATGGCTTAACTTTTGCAAAGCTGAACAGCTGGATTTTGTGATGGATGAACTAGTTAAAGGGACCATAAGCTTTCAGGGCTTTTAAGCAGAAGAAAATGCTTTTGTTTAACATTTTACACTTTAAAAGAAAAACACTTCGTTAATGAAAATCAATATTTACTGATCTCTTATCAAATATTATCCTCAAGGAAATAAAATAGATTTTACTCTCTGGGTTATATGGGCAGAAATAATGTAATCAATTAACATTATTATTTACCAAGTAGTCAGTTTGATAACTTGTCCCTTTTGTGTTACAATCACCACAGGATCAAAGCACATTATATAAATAATTGAAATGTATAAAACAAAGGCAGAATAACTGCTATGTTAAATTTTATTAAATAATCAAGCAGACAAATTAATGAACAACAAATCACCTGGCTACTCAGTCAACCTAGGAATAAATTTCCACAAAATGACTGTCATCCTTGAAACCCTCTTATATGTAGCTTCTGGGACAAAATAAAGAAATGTCAGCAAAAGTATCCATGCTGGTGTAACCAGTATTGATGATGAGAAGGCCCTAACTGTTAGATCTTTACATGACAGAGTCAGCATATTACAAATAAATTCCCATGGACGTACAAACCCTGTCCCAGCGAAAGTCCCTTGCTTCTCCTGCTTATTTTTGCTTGTCGTGTTCTTACTGAACCTTTAATTCACAAGTCACTTTCAAGAGCCAGTAAGTGGCATGGTTAGAATTTGAATGCAAGACTTTTACCTCTAAATCCAATGCTTTCTCGAAAAGATGATAGTATCCCTATTCTGCACATCTTGATTTTACACTATTTCAGATCAGGGATTATTAAAACCTCGTTTCATGTTTCAGCATGGGAAACAATATTTTCAAGGTTTCACTCCGTGGGAACAGGATATATGCATATATAGTAAATTCTGAATAACCCATGCCAATAAAGAGTATTAGCATGAAAAATAAAAACACCATAACTAGTGGACCACTTGAAATAGAGTTAGGTCCCACCTACAAAGAAGTGAATGTGTGTTTCCATGTGCATTCACATTTATATGTTTCATGACAAACACCATATAGTCAACTCCTAAATTGTTTCCCACATATTTTCTGTCCAAAATATTTGCAGAAGCTTTTTAGTCTGATGTAACACAATTTGTTAACTTTTTCTTTTGTTTCCCTTGCCTGAGCAGACATGGTATTTGAAAAGATGCTGCTAAAACCAATGCCAAATAGTGTACTGCCTATATTTTCTTCTAGGAGTTTTATGGTTTCAGGTCTTACATTCTAATCTTTAATCGATTTTGAGTTAATTTTTGTGTATGGTGCAAGATAATCGTCTACTTTCATTCTTTTGCACGTGCCTGTCCAATTTTCCCAACACCATTTATTGAATAGACTTTCTTTTCTCCATTGTATGTTCCTGGCTCCTTTGTCAAAATATTTAGTGCCACCCACATTGAGGTTTCCTAAGACATACATATTTTAAAAACTTGGGGATTTATCATTCTTTTACTGAAAGACTATCTTTATTATTGAGGCAAATTTTACTTTTGACCAAAAGGCCAACACATCTAGTAAGCTTTAGGGTTTTTCAACTACTTTAATAGACATTTATAGCACTACCATTTGGACAATCTTCAAATGTAGAGGTGACATAAATAAGTCAAATGGAAAAGCCAACAACACTGGATTGGAGACTAAGAAACTCAGTTTCCAATAGAGTTCACTATACGTGTAACATGATGAAATTAGGAAGTCATCTGGGACTGTTTTCCTGAAATGGAAAATCAGAGGGCTGATTGACTTCTAGAAAATGTATAAGTTCTTTCTTTTCCATTCCATAATTCATTGACTTCCCTAAATGTTTCCATCAAGAAAATAAGTTCTTGTGTTTATAAAAACATAAACCAGTATCTATAATTTATATAGATATTTCTACTGGGGGGGGGAGAAAGTAGTTGTCATAATTGCACCTAGTTTTTACACTTACTCAAAAAAGCTAAAATAACCTTTATAATACAACTATGAATTTCTATTACTGGAGAAATGTTCAATTTATTGTAACAATACCTATAACTGTACCAAGTAAGACAAAATTTAAATATCTTTTAAACTTAGAAATTTGGCAGTATTTTTAATATACTGATTAAAAATGTAACTATACTAAATGCTAAGAATTATAAAATAACTTTTAAAAATAAATATCTCAGGCCAGTCTGGTGGTGTAGCAGTTAAGTTCACACGTTCCTCTTCAACAGCCCAGGGTTCACTGGTTCAGATCCAGCGTGCGGACCTACTCACCACTCATCAGGCCATGCTGAGGCGGCGTCCCACATAGAAGAACTAGAAGGACCTACAACTAGCATATACAACTATGTACTGGCACTTTGGGGAGAAAAAAAAGGAAAAAGAGGAAGAGTGGCAATAGATGTTAGCCCAGGGCCAATCTTCTTCAAAATAAATAAAAATAAATATCTCACAGATTGTTATTTGTCTGAGAACATATAAATACAAACTGACATGAATCATTATAGCATTCACTTTTGAGTATGACTGACAAAATCAATAGTAAAATCTACACAGCTGAAATGCCTAACTTTGAAAACTACAAGATTTGTCAGTGTGAATTCCATCAGCTTTTATTTTCCAACCCTCTAAAGCTTCTTTCCCTATTAAAAAAAATTTCACGTAAGTATTATCTTCAGAATCATTAATAGCCAAGTCAATGTGGTCTGACTAAATAATTTGGCTCTTTAACTAAGGCAAAAAAAAAAAAAAGACAAATCATGTCTGGAAGAATTAAAACATGGCTCTTTCTTCTAGTGTTGGCATTACAGTTCTGTTCAGAGACCCTCTCAAATTTAGCTGGGAATAGTTTCCATGGTAACTGAAGAATGTGCTCTGATGAGTCTTGAAACAGACAAATAAGAACCTTTGCATCTTACAAGTGGGCAATAATTTACCTCTTATGCTTAAGGGAAGACATTTGAATCTATTTTACTTGCAGATAAAAGCTGGAAAAAAGCCAGTTCTGTCAATTAAGCAAAGTCTGAAAGGTAGATATTAGTAAAGTTGAGGTTAGTACAGGATACTGGTATCAGTATCAGAAGACACAAGACAGCCTTTCCAAGATAATTTTTCCAAAAAGAGGAATATATTATTATTTGATGTTAAATATCTTATACTACCATGAAGAACTTTAAAAAACTGATTTTCTTAATCCATACAAATATAGCACTTTCCATTGTCACTGTCGATTTTTAACTAACTACTTCATGTAGAATATACGATGCAAAGTTGTGACACTGCAAAAAGTCAAACTGGTTTTTTAAGTTTTTATGATTTTTTTTCTTGTAGAGAAAAATTTGGGATGGGTTAATTAACTTTGGGAATGTACAAGTCAGTACATGAAAGAATGAAACACTTGCAAACTATTGAGTTGAAAAACAGGTACAGCCTTTCAAAGTCTAAGAAAACCCCCTCAACATAAAAAGAGAAAATTGGTATTACTCAAGAACAAATCATGACCCTACTTGAAAGTATCTCTGCATGAACTTGTAGAGCAAAGATAATAAAACAGGTAAATCTACCCCAAACTAAAAACAAAATCAACAAAAAGACAATCAACTCCCTAGAGAGGAATCTGTGCTTCTCTCGGTTGTGACATTGGTTAGCAAGGTAGAGATTATATGTGAGAGGCTCCTGGCTACAAATCCATTCTTTTGAAGACCTTAAGTAGAATCTCAATCAAACAGATGCTCATGATAGACTAACTTGTGCTTCCTAATGCTCAAACACCTGAACCTTAGGGAATGAAATTTCTCTTGTTGCAAAGCAAAGGCAAAAATCAGGGTAATTATTGAAAAATTTAGTTTGAAACTGCTTTGACCTCAACACTCCAGAATAAAAAGTTAGAACATGTCCACTCGGTATCCTTTAGAACCCTGTGACCCAGGCTTTGTCTTATGGGCAAGACAGCCACTAGCCCACATGATGTATGTGTATGATTTAGAGGATATCAGTGTTGGCATTGGGGCTCATAGCAAGTAAAGCACAAGCTGGATGTAAACTCCCCTTCACCCCTTCATCTAGATATATTTGTGCAGTATGTAAACTGCACAACTGGTAGCCCTAGCATTGGATCTTGAGTATGCAGTGATGAATAGACTAAGCCAATCAATACCAACAGAAAACAATGATTGGGATCTGTTTATTAAAGGACTATCAGTATTGAAGCTAATTTGATCACATTCATTGAGAACCTATGTGCCAGGACTACTGTCTAAGGAACACAAGGATGGGCTCTAAGAACTACAAAAGAGCTCTTGGCACCAAACAACTCCTTCAAACTCATGCACTCACTAAGAGACTTTGCCAAACCAATCATGGCTTTTGGCAGCCTAGGGCCTCGTTCCTGGGACTCAGCCCCCTTTGAGTTCTTGCCTGAAAAAGCTCAAGGCTGTGAAAAGAATTTACTGTTTGTTCTATCCAACACCTGACAATAGATCCCTTTCTTAGAACATTTACTGAAAAATAAAAAAGCTTACAATTATAAATCCTTCCCCAGTCCCCTTGAGAGAGAGATATATATGTATATATATATCTTAACAACCAAGGAGTTTCTTTCTCAAGGACCTAAAAGCCATTCCTTTGAAATGTAAACTTCAGGAAGGATAGGACCTCTGTCTCCCACTCTCTGTGGGAGGATGTAATCCTAACTTCAACAATTGCTAGCTAGCAGACACAGCTGGCCTAACTGCATTTACACTGACCCTCTTACCCACTTTTTGTCATTTTTCACTCCTCTGACACTGAGCACTCCCCTCCCTTACTCCCTCATTCTCCCTTTAAAACACTCCGTCACCTCTGTACAAATTGGAATGGAGCTCAGCTCTTTCTCCTACTGTCAGTAGTTACTGGATAAAATCTGTTTTCACCACTTTAACTAATATTTGGCTTTGTTTATTTTTAACAGATCTAAAGTATGAAAAATGAATATGTTCAAAAATGACCATAAAATACAGAATCAAAATGCTATGATAATACATTTGATTAATTAAATTGAGAGTGTGTGATATACGGCCTGCACATTGGTACAGATAATACAATAGTATCTGAGAAGAATGGAGACATCCACTTGGCAGAGGAGGAAGGCAACATGGAAGAGTGGAACTTTATCGGGGCTTTATGAGTTTGGATTTGAACAAGGGAAATAGAATTTAATTTAGTATTGACAGAGGTTCATATTATTCTAGAAGACACAAACATTGTCATAATCATTCCAATCAATGCCAACATCCATAACGAAAGAGATCCTGCCTGATTTTTTTTCATATCTGCCTCATCAATGTGTAAAATACAGTGGTCTTAACAAACATTCACTGAATTAACAAATAAATGAGGTATCATTTAAATAAAGAGAGACTACCTATGTGAACTAAAAGGTAGCTTATGCAAACAATCAGAAATGAAAGAAGAAACATTACAATTGATGCCACAGAAATAAGAATGCTCATAAGAAACTAGTATAAACAATGATATACCAACAAACAGGGCAACCTAGAAGAAATGGATAAATTCCTAGATGTATACAACCTACCAAGACTGAATCATGAAAAAATAGAAAGTCTGAACAGACCTATACCTAGTATGGAGATGGAATCAATAATCAAAAACTTCCCAACGAAGAAAAGTCCAAGACTAGATGGCTTCACCAGTGAATTCTAGCAAACATTTAAAGAAGAATTAACACCAAACCTTATCAAACTCTGCTAAAAATTTGAAGGGGAAGGAATACTTCCAAACTCATTTTATGAGGCCAATATTACCCTGATACCAAAACCAGGCAAAGACACTACCAGAAAAGAAAACTGCAGGCAAATATCCCTAATGAATATAGATGTTAAAATCCTCAACAAAATGCTAGCAAACCAAATCGAATAGCACATTAAAAGCATCATACACCATGATCAAGTAGGTTTTACCCCTGGGATGCAAGGATGGTTCAACATATGAAAATCAATTAACATCATACACCACATTAACAAAATAAAGTGTAAAATCACACGATCATCTCAAAAAAGCAGAAATGCATTTGACAAAATTCTACACCCTTTTGTGATAAAAACTCTCAACAAACCAGAAAAGTACCTCAATATGATAAAGGCATACAGTAGTCCTCCCTATCCACAGGGAATACGTTCCAATACCCCCAGCGGATGCCTGAACCCATGGACAGTACCGAACCCTATATATACTATGTTTTTTCCTATACAGACATACCTATGATAAAGTTTAATTTATAAATTAGACATAGTAAAAGATTAACAATAATAACTAACAATAAAGTAGAACAATTGTAACAGTATACTATAATAAAAGTTATATGAATGTGGTCTTATGAATTATTTCTGGAATTTTCCATGTAATACAGTATTTTTGGACTGCAATTGACTGTGGGTAACTGAAACCACAGATAAGGAGGGACTACTATATATGAAAAGCCCACAGCTGACATCACAGTCAGTGGTGAAAAACTCAAAGCTTTTCCTCTAAGATCAGGAAAGAGGCAAGGATGCCCACTCTTGCCACTTCTATTCAACATAACACCAGAAATCCTAGTCAGAGCAATTAGGCGAAAAAAAAAAAAAAAAGAAAGAAAGAAAAGAAATAAAAGCCATCAAAATCAGAAAGGCAGAAGTAAAATTGTCCCTATTTACAGATAACAAAATCTTATATATAGAAAACCCTAAAGACTCCACCAAAAAATTGTTAGAATAAGTGAATTCAGTAAAGTTGCAGAATACAAAATCAACATACAAAAATCAGTTGTATTTCTATATACTAACAATCAACTACCTGAAAAGAAAATTAGGAAAACAATATCATTTACAATAGCTCCAAAAAATAAAATACTTAAGAATAAACCTAACTAAGGAGGTAAAAGACTTGTATACTGAAAACTACAAAACATTGATGAAAGAAATTTAAAAAGACACAAACAAATGGAAGACATCCCGTGTTCACAGGATGGAAGATTTAACATTGTTAAAATGCCCATCCTACCCAAAGTGATCTATGGATTCAATGTGCTATCAAAATCCCAATGGTGTTTATTACAGAAATAGAAAAAAACAATTTACAATTCTTATGGAACCACAAATAGCCACATGAATAATGAGAAAGAAAAACAAAGCTGGGAGCATCACACTGCTTAATTTCAAAATATATTACAAAGCTGTAATATTCAAAACAGTATGGTAGTGGCAAAAAGACAGATATATAGGCCAATGAAACAGAATAAAGATCCCAGAAATAAATCCATGCATATACAGTCAACTGATCTTCAACAAGGGTGGCAAGCATATACAATAGAGAAAGGATAGTCTCTTCAACAAATGGTCTTGGGGAAATTGGATATCCACATGTAAAAGAATGAAGTCGGACTGTTATCTTACACCATACCAAAAAATCAACTCAAAATGGATTAAAGACTTAAACATAAATGCTGAAACTGTAAAATTCCTAGAAGAAAATATAGAGGAAATTTTTCATCATATTGGTCTTGACAAGGATTTCATGGATAAGACACCAAAAGCACAGGCAATCAAAACTACAACAAACAAGTGGAACTACATCAAACTAAAAAGACTCTGCACAGCAAAAGAAACAATCAACAGCACAGGCAATCTATGGAATGGGAGAAAATATTTGCAAAGTATATATCTGACAAGGGATTAATCTCCAAAATATATAAGGAACTCCTACAACTCAATAGAAAAAAATGCTGAAAACCCAATTTAAAAATGGGCAGAGGACCTGAATAGACATTTCTCCAAAGAAGATATACAAATGGCCAACAGGTACATGAAAAAATGTTCAACATCGCTAATCATCAAGGAAATGCAAATCCAAACCACAGTGAGATATCACCTCACACCTATCTGGATGCCTACTACCAAAAAAAAACAAAACACAAGTGTTAGCAAGTACGTGGAGAACTTGGAACTCTTGCACACTGTTTATGGGGATGCAACATGGTGCAGCTGCTAAGGAAAACAGTATGGAGGTTCATCAAAAAATTAAAAATAGAAATATCATATGATCCATGAATTCCATTTCTGAGTATTTATCCAAAAGAATTGAAATCAGAATCTCAAAGAGATATCAGCACTCCCATGTTCACTGAAGCACCACTCACTTTTGTCAAGATGTGGGAGCAACCTAAATGTCCATCAACAGATTAATGGATAAAGAAAATGTGGTATATACATGCAATGGAATATTATTTAGCCTTAATAAAGAAGGAAATTAGACAATATGCAACAACATAGATGAACCTTGAGGACATTCTGCTAAGTAAAATACGCCAATCACAGAAAGACAAATACTGCATGATTCCACTTTTATGAGATATCGAAAATAGTCAAATTCATAGAATCAAAGAATAGAATGGTGGTTGCCAGGAGCTGGGGGGAGAGGGGGAAACATGGAGGTATCAATCAATGGGCATAAAGTTTCAGTTAAACAAGATGAATAAGCTGTAGAGATCTGCTTTACAACATTGCACTTACACACTTCAAAACGTATTTAGAGGGTAGAGCTCATGTTAAGTGTTTTTACCACAATAAAACAAACTTTTAAAAAATTTTGAGTGCATGCCTTGAGAGAAAGATAAGTTACTTGGAATCAGTTTGCTCTTTTTCAAAGTTTGATTTTTAAGTTTCATTAGTTAACATCACTGTCCGGGTACAGGACAGCCATTCGTCAAAGGCTAATTTGGCTCTACTGCAGGGCAATGCACTTCTGAGAACTCTGTTTGATGCCCAATTCATGGGAAGACATTTGACTTCAGGTGGTTAGAACATAAAGTATTCCCACCTCTCCGTGAGCTCCAAGAATAATTGTGTCCACTTCTTTTTTGTGCTTCTTCCTCAGTGTCTATAGTTTCCTCATGTGCATGTGCAGATCAGTATTCAGTCAAAGACTTAGGAGGCCCATCTGCACAGCAACTGAACTCTTGACAGCTCCATCCTCTTCGGTACTATGTCCTGAAAATTGTAGCTTCCTTGGCCCCACCAAACTTTAAACTCTACATCTCTACTCACCAATACTACTAGGCTCTGTTTGGCTTTAACCGCTGTGTGCTGCTAAGTGAACACAGTCTCCAGGCAGTGAACTGGAGAGCTCACCTCCTTTGTTTCTCTGCTCTCGAGAATATAAAATAAGAATAAACACCGTACTCTGGTCATAAGTAAAGTCAGTTGGAAAAGAATGAAATGACATATTTAAAACACTGAAAGAAAAATACTGTCAACCTGAAATTATATACTCAGCAAAATTATCTTCCAAAAATTAAGACAAACTAAAAACATTTTTAGACAAACAAAAGATGGGAGAATTAGTTACCAGAAAATCTACACTACAATAAATGTTAAAGAAAATCTGTAGAATAGAAGAAATATAATACCAGATGGAAACTTGGATGTACAGAAAGAAATAAAGACTGCCAGAAATGATAAATCAAACCACATGAAACACAAAAATGACCAAACTGTAAAGAAAAATAGACAAGTCCATAGTAGTAGTTAAGGAATTTCAACACAACTTTCTCAGTAATTAATAAAACAAAGACAAAATCTGTAAAGTATAGAAGACATGAACAACATAAAACTAACTTGACCTAGTTGACATTTATAGAACACTCCAGGCAATAACCACAGAATACATATTTTTCAAGCATAAATGGAACATTCACCAAGATAGAGCATTTACTGTACTATAAAAAAGATCCCTATAAATTATAAATCATATTCTCTGACTACCACAGAATTAAATTAGAAATCAATAATGAAAAAAATACCTGGATTATCTCCAATATTTGTAAACTAAATACCACAGATCTAAATAAACATGGGTCTAAAAAAATCACAATGGAAATTAGAAAATGTGAACTAAAAGAAAATGAAAATAGAACATAATAAAATTTGTGGGATGTAACTAAGACAATTATTTAGAGGGAAATTTATAGCTTCTAGTCCTTACTTTAGAAAAAAAGAGAAAGATCTAAAATCTATTATCAAAGATTCTCCATTACGAAGCTGTAAAAGGAGAAGCAATATTAAACCTGATGTAAGTAAAAAGTGATAATGTTAGGAGTAGAAATCAATAAAATAAAAAACACAGAAATATAGAGAAAATTAATGAAACAAAAAGCTGTTCTCTGAAGAGTAAGAAAATTGCTAAAACTCTACCTGAACTAGAAAAATAACAAAAGAAAAAGATAATTCAGATTACTGCTATCAGGAATAAAATATGAGGAATGCCTAAAGATACTACAGTCATTAAAAGAAAAGGAGATTACTTTAAGAATGTATGCCAATAATTTCAATGACCTAGATGAAATGAACAAGTTCCTTGAAAAACACAAATTACAAAACAGACTCAAGAATAAATAAAAAAGCCAAATTGGTTGAGAACTTTTCTAAGAAAAATATAAATTTCAAAATAGGCTCCTGAAGTCAAATAGCCAGAAAGCCCTATATTTATTACTGAAATTCAATTTCTAGTTAAATATCCTTGCACAAAGAAAACTACACAATGCAAAAAGGCAAGAAAAGGAAATAAAAAGGCATATAGATTGGTAATGAAGAAGTAAATCTTTCTTCAATCACAAATAACATGATCATCTCAGTAGAAAATCATGAGATCTACTGAAAGCTACTAGAATTAATAAGTGAAACGAGCAATATAGTAGGACCCAAGTCAAGACACAACAATCAATCATATTTCTCTATACTAGCAATAAATAAATGAAAAATAAAATAAAAATTTTAAAATAATACCATTTACAATACCATCCAAAAGCAAGAAATACTTAGGAATAAATTTAGCAAAGTAACTGAAAGAAGTGTAACAGAAAATTACTAAATATTGGTGAGGAAAATCAAAAGAGACTGAAATAAATAGATTGGAAAACTAAACATTTAGATTCAGTTTTCCACAAATTGATAAATAGATTTGACGCAGTCCCAATAAGAACCACAGCAAGACTTTTTGTAGAAACTGCTAAGATCCTTTAAAAATGTATATGACAGAGCAAAAGACTTAGAAGAGCCAAAATAATTTTTTACAATTACAAAATTGGACAAATTAAACTGCCTGATATCAAGACATATTATAAAGCTGTAGTACATAGGCATATATAGATAGACCAATGGAACTGATAGGGAATCCAAAATTAAACCCATGTGTCCATGGTTCTTTGATTATTACAAAAGTACCAAGATAATTCAGAGGGAAAGAACAGTTTTTACAAAAATGGTGCTAAAGCAAGTAGATTTCAATATTTTTTAAAACATAACATGACCCATACTTGATGACATACACAAAAATTACCTCGAAATAGATCACAGTCCTAAACATAAAAACTAAACTGTAAAATTTTAAAAGAAAATCTTAGTGACCTTGGGATATGTTTCTTTAACAGAACACAAGGAAAGCATGAACTATAAAAGGAAAAAATTGACAAAATGTACTTCACCAAAATTAAAAATGTCTACTTGCCAAGAACTATGAAGGATCTAACATTTTACCCAACTTGTAAACTAATGACTTAGCCTGTCAGAGTTTCATGGATGCTGTCACCCAAGACTCGGGTCAGAGCTTTATCACTCTTGGCACAGCAAGTAGCATGACCATTAGCCTATTTCCATCAATTCTCTTGGCCCCCATATCCCACAGAGGCGAGGCAGAGGGGCCCAAATGGATGCTTGAACATGCAGTGAGTTGTGTTATAGAGGAGAAATCCAGAGCTTAGGGAACTCAAATCTTTTATGATGTACAGTATGCATGGCTGCCCTTTCTTCCAGAAGGAGACATTATCTTTATTATACTGGACAGTCAGTATGCCTGTCCTTTGCTCTGGAGGGAGACAACACCTCTTTCTTCCAAGGCTGCTTGCTATATAAACAGCCATTAAAAGATAGTCCAGAGAAAATTTCAGTAGTAACTTGCTCACAATATATGAAGAAACATGAGAAACCTACAAAGAATTGTCTCCCAAAACTCTTCTTCCAAAGACACTGTTATGCACATGAAAAAGAAAGGCACAGAGAAGAAAATATTTACAACACTAATATGTGACACAGAATATATAAATAACTTCTCCTCATTGATAAAAATACATAAAAATAACGCAATTTAAAAATAGGCAAAAGATTTAAATAGATATTTCACAAAAGATACCTGAATGGCCATTAAGTATATGAAAAGATGTTCAACAACATCCTTAGTCATCACAGAAATGCAAATTAAAACACAATTTGATTAAAACCACATTAGAATGGCTAAAATTGGTAACACTAATATTACCAAATTTTGGCGAGAATGTGGAGCAACTAAAACACTCATATATTGCTGGTGGGGATGTATAACAGTATAACCATTTTGTAAACCTATTTGGCAATTTCTAATAACATTAGAAATACACTTGCCCCATGACCCAGCAATTCTGTTGTTAGGTATATAGTTAAGAGAAATGACAAAATAAAAGACTTATATAAGAATAAGACTTGTGTAAGAATATGAGTAATTATCATACTAGCCCAAATCTGGAAACATCCCAAATGTCCATTGATTGGCAAATGAGTAAATTGTGACATATTCATACACTGGAATACTACTTGACAATTAAAAAATAATAATAACAGAACTACCAATACACACAACATGGATGAATTGCAGAAATATTATGTTGAGCAGAAGAAATCAGATACAAAAGAGCACATACTGTGTGATTCCAATTTTATCAAACTCTAGAAAAGACAGAACTAATCTATAGTGACAAAAAGGAGATCAATGGTTGCTTTGGGGTTCAGGACAGAGTTTGATTTCAAAGAGCTCAAAGAATCTCTTTAGAGTAATTGAAACATTCTGTGTCTTGATTATAGTGGTGGTTACCCAGTTGTATACATTTGTCAAAACTCATTAAAGCGTACACTTAAAATATGTGTATTTTATTACATATAAATTATGCCTATATAGAGTTTACTGAGGATATAGTCCAGTTACATAAAAGATGTCTTGAAATAACAAACTCACAGGTAAAGACATTTGAATGAAAAATGTGGTATTGGATTTGAATACGGTGAAACATAGATTTAAATACAATCACCTAGTATCTACACAAAATAGAATGTAGTTTTTACAATCAATGTTGAAAAGGTACTAGCAATTATAAAACAATTCAGTAAGGTAGTTGGACACAAAATTCATATTTAAATCTTAATTGCTTTGCTATTTACAGTTTTAAAATGTAATGGTGAATATTTCATTCAAAGTAACAGCATATAAACAGAAACATTTGGGAATACACTTGTGAGGAAATATAAAGGACATACATGAAAAATATTTTGTAATTCCACCGTGGAACACAAGATATACTCAAATAAAATAAGACTGTTTTGATTGACTGTTGCTGCACAGCAAACCATTCCAAAAGTAGCTTAAAATATTTATTCATTTGTAAAATTGCTGGGGTTTAACTGGCCTGGGAGGAGCTTGGCTGGGCAGCTCTGCTTCTCCCTCTAATTCTGCAGGGGGCTGAGGTGCTTCTTCAGATTGTGGCAGCTGGGACGGATCTGCTCTACACCTCTCATTCGCCTGCCAGGACTCTAAGTAAAGATGGATAATATTCTCCTAACGACTGTAGCAGAGGCTCAAGAAGGGAGGCCCATGACTCAAGAGCATTTTGAATTCTTCTTCTGTTCCTTCACCATTGGCCAAAGCAAGTCCGCATGTCCATGGCCAAAATCAATGGGCAGAAAAAAATTACTCTTCCTATGGACTACAAAGTCACATGGAAAGGTTGTGTTATGGACTAAATGTTTGTGTTCCCCCAAAATTCATGTGTTAAAGCCTTAAGTCCCCAAAGTAATGGTATTAGAATGCGGGGCCTTTGTGAGGTAATCAGATTTAGATGTGGTCATAAGGGTGGAGCCCCCAGGACAGAATTTATGGCTTTCTAAGAAGAGACACCAGAGCTTCCTGTCTCCACCATGTGAGGATACAGTGAAAAGGTAATCATCTACAAGCCAGGAAAAAAGCCTTCACCAAGAGCCAAATTAACTAGCACCTTGGACTTCCCAGCCTCCAGAACAGTGAGAAGTGAATGTCTGTTGTTTAATCCAAACAGTCTTTAATATTTTGTTATAGTAGCCTGCGCTGACTAAGACAAGTTGTCATTATAGGGATAGGTGAAGAATTGAGCCAATTACACAATCTACCAAAAAGACATACCTGGATTTTGGACAGAAAGAATCACTAATTATGGTGAATTTTAAACATTTACACAAATTCTTCGGCACAAACTAATTCTTTGATTTCTCCCATAAAGAAGAGCCTATGATTCCTCCACTTGAACCTGGGAGGCCTTTGTCAACAAGCAGAAGGTGTCAGGAGAGATGCTACATGACTTCCAAGGCTTTATTAATAAAGGCTGTGCTTTTAAAAAATGCCTCAATACTTCAGAATGATTATTATTGTGCTAAAAAATTGGTTAATTTGCATAATGGGTTAGTACACGTTTGGTTAGAGTGACTAAAATGTATCCAATAATGAGCACTTATAACTGTGCTTACCTTTACATTTTAAAGATTGTTTTACATAAATACCATAAACAAATTAAAAAATAGACAAATAGACTTTTAGCTGTGTTTGCAGCAATCAGCTTTCAAACCATATGAATCACAATAATTAAGAATAAAAATAAAGCAATTATATAGACCAATTTTTCCTGATTATTACGCAAAGAAGTTGTGAGGGGCAGGGTAGTGCCTACACTGTTGATATAAGGCAAAGCTGGGGTAGAGGAAGTTGCGAAGGCGAAGTCCAGGCCAATTGAGTAAGGTACACAGAGGTGAGTTCACTAAACCACGAGTGCTGAAGGTGGAGTCAGTGCAGTACCATGGAACTGAAGTTGTCCTGTCCAAGACTAAAGCCCTCCCAGGGTCCTTCATCTTCACTGCCTTAAGAAAGAACTGCACTGAGGTCCTGAAGTGCAGCCAGTCCGCTCACACTGAAAAGCTGATTCACAACACCACCACTCAGCTGGTCAGGACATGTGTGAGAACAAATGAGGGGAATATTGCTAAATGGTGTTTGTATGTTGTACAGAATTAGGGCAGCTGCAAACGGAGCATCCAAAACCAAATTGATGGAGAGAACACATAAGCAAAACTTGAAGTAAAACTGCTTAGCAACAGAATGTGAGGTGGGTGGGTAGAAGTTGACAACAGCAATTAAATTAGCATGAATCAGAGTAAATGTATTGGTTTTTTAGCAGGATCAAGGCATGCTGCCCATGAAATGGAGATCAGTAATACACAAGTGTTGAATGAAAAGACTATAGCTTTTCGGGAGAACATCATGAACTTTCTATGTCTGCTTGTTCCTCTACAACAAAACATGAGAATATATCCCCCTTCTAGTTTCTCTCTGTTCTAGCTCTTCTTCCAATTTGAAATAACTTCCTCACTCATGCTGCCACTACAAGGATTCCTCTACTTTAATATCTGGTCCAAATCTCCTTGACTGAGTTCTGCTCAATGTAATCAATCTCTTATATGCTTTAACTTTTTCTACCAATTAGCATCCATTTTGATTTTGCTTTGTAAGTATGTCTGAGGGTTATTAATGTGTGAGTTCTATAATTTTTTGACTAGACTGTAAACTCCTGGAGGCAAGCATCCAAATTTTTTTTCAGCTTTATTGAGATATAATTGACAGAACATTGTGAAGTTTAAGGTGTAAAATGTGTTGATTTGTTACACTTACATATTGCAATATGATTACCACTGTAGCATCAGCTAACACCTCCAACACATCACATAATTACCTTTTTTTGTGTGTGTGGTGAGAACACTTAAGATCTACTGTCTGTCTTAGCTATTTTTAAGTATACAATACAGTACTGTCAACTATGAGCACGATGCTGTGCACTAGATCCCCAGAACTTATTTGTCTTCTAACTGAAAGTTTCTACCCTTTGACCAACATCCCCGTAATTCCCCCACCCCGCAGCCCCTGGTAATCACCATTACACTCTCTGTTTCTATGAGTTCAGCTTTTTTAGATTCCACAGATAAGTGATATCATACAATATTTGTCTTTCTCTGTCTGACTTATTTCATTTAGCATGAAATAATGTCCTCAAGGTACATCCATGTTGTCGCAAATGGCAAGATTTCCTTCTTCTCTTGGGTGAATAGTATCCCAGTGTGTTTGTGTGTGTGTGTGTGTGTGTATGTGTGTATCTCACATCTTCTTTATCCATTCATCTATTGACAGATACTTAGGTTATTTCTGTATCTTGGCTATGGAGTGAATCATGCTGCAATAAACATGAGTGCAGATATCTTTACAGTATCTTGTTTTCATTTCCTTTGGATATACACCCAGAAGTAGATTGCTGGATCATATCACAGTCCTACTTTTAATGTTTTTAAGGGACCTCCATCCTGTTTTCCATAGTGGCTGAAGCAATTTACATTTCCACTAACAGTGCACAAGGGTTCCCTTTTCTCCATATCCTCGCCACACTTGTTATCTCTTGTCTTTTTGATGATAGCCATTCTAATAAATGTAAGGTGATATTTCATTGTGGTTTTGATTTGCACTTCCCTGATGATTAGTGATGTTGAGCATCTTTTCACATATCGGTTGGCCAGTTGTATGTCTTCTTTGGAAAAAAATTAGCAAATAAAATTAAATAGCATATTAAAAGGATCATACACTGTGATGAAGTGGGATTTATCCCTGGGATGAAAGGATAGTTCAACATACACAAACGAATAAATGTGATATACCACATTAATAGAATGAAAGATAAAAATCATATGATCATCTCAATAGATGCAGAAAAAGCATTTGACAAAAACACATCTTTTCTTGATAAAACCCTCAACAAATTGGGTATAGAAGGAACATGCAATATAATAAAAGCCATATACAACAAGCCACAGTTAACATCATACTCAATGGCAAAGATTGAAAGTTTTTCCTCTAAGATCAGGAACAAGACAAGAGTGACCACTTTCACCACTCTTATTCAACAAAGTCTTAGCTAGAACAATCAGGTAAGACAAAAATATAAAAATCTTTCAAATCAGAAAGGAAGAAGTAAATTTGTCTTTATTTGCAGATGATATGATCTTATATATAGAAGATCCTAAAGACTCAATTGAAAAACTGTTAGAACTAGTCAACAAATTCAGTAAACTTGCAGAATATAAAATCAACATACAAAAATCAGTTGTGTTTCTACACACTAACAACAAAATATCCAAAAAAGAAAAAAGGAACAGAATGACAAAGAACTCAAACAGTTTATTGTAAGTGTAATTGGGGAACCAGATGGAAAAGAGAGGGCAATGGAAAATGAGGTAGAAATAACACTGGAAGTCATATCCAGGAATTTTCCTAAACTAACGAAATATTTATACACACAAATTCAAGAACCTTGGGAACTCCAAGCAGGATAAATAAAGAAAACCACACATTAGACATATTATAGTGAGACTGCTGAAAACAAAAATGAAGAGAATCTCATAAAAGCAGCCAGAGAAAAAGACCTATTACATTACAGCAATAGAAATAAAGCTGATAGATATTTTTTGAAAAGAAACATTAGAAGCAGAAGACAAGTGAATGACTTCTTTAAAGTGCTGAAAGAAAGAAACTAACAGCTTACAATTTTATACTCAGCAAAATTATCATTCAAAATGAAAGTGAAATAAAGATGCTTATAGACAAACAAAAGCTGAAATAATTGTCAGCATACCCACAGTATGAGAAATACTAAAATAAATAATTCAAGCTGAAATAAACTGATACCAGATGGATGCATAGAACCACAGAAAGGAGTGAAGAGTATCTGAAAAGGTAAATATGTCAGTAAATACAGAAGAATATTACCTGTTTAAATTAGGAATAACATCAATGTCTTCTAGAGTTTATAATAAATGTAGAAGTGGAATATATTTTGATAATAGCATGAGGGCAGGAGATTGGTAAATGTTCTTAAACTATTAAAAGTTTTCTGAATTATTCATAAAATGAATAATTATTCATTCATAAAATTATTCATAAAATGAATAATGAATAGCTAGTCATAAAATGGTACAATTAATATGACGTGTTCTGAAATGAGTTCAAGGTTGACTTATAATGGGCAACTTAACCACTTAAAGATTAATACAAAGAGTATATCTAAAAAGTTAGAAGAGATGAAATGGAATAATTTTTTTAAATACTTGTTTAATACAACAAAAAGACAGCTAAGAAGAAAATCGGAACAAAACAGATGGAACAAAAATTGAAGAGAAACAACAAGATAGTAGACTTAAATCCAACTATACCAGTAATGACACTGAGTGTAATAGGGATGAAATACAAAAATTGAAAGAAGACAGACAGATTTTTTTTAAATGGCTCAATATATTCTATTCACAATAGACACACTTAAAAATATGAAAATTGATAGGCTGAAAGGAAAAGAATGAAAATATATATACCAGGCAAATATTAACCAAGAAAAAGCTACTGTGGTTGTATTATCATAAAGCAAAGTAAACTTTGATGCAAGTAGTATTACTAGAGTTAAAGATGGACATCTGACGATAAAAGAATCAATTTACCATGAAGCACAAAAATACTAATTTTGTTTCCACCTAATTATGATTACAAGATATATAAAATAAAAATTGACAAAACCAAAAGGGAGAAATAGACAAACCCATAATCACAATAGAAGACATTAACACAACTCCCTCAGCAATTCTTAGAACAAGCAGACAAAGACATCAATAAGGATATAAAAGATTTGAACAACACTATTAACCAAAATGACCTGAATGATATATTTGGATTACTATATACTATGATTTCAGAGTACATTATCTTCAAATGCACAAGAAACTTTGCCAAAAATAGACCACACCCTGGACCATAAAGCATATTCTCTAAAAATTTCAAAGGATTGAAATAGTGGAGTAATAAATTGAAAATCTACAGCAGAAATAGAAGCAGAAAATCCCCCAAATGTATGTATTAACGCCTTTCTAAACACCTCAATAGGTAAGAAAAAATCACAGTGAAAATTAGAAAAATATTTTGAACTAAACATAATGTAAATATACAACAAAATTTGAGAAATAGTTAAGTGAATAGAGAAGAAATTGCTTGCTTTAAATTCATATATTAGAAAAAATGAAAATGGAAAAACAAAGTTTCCATCTCAAGAAGATAGAAAAGAAAGATTAAAGTAAACCTAAAAAACATAAAAAGAAGGAAATAAAAGTAAGAGTGTAAAAAAATTAAATAAAAAGAAGACATACAATAGCGATAACCAATAGAACCTAAAGTTAGTTCTTTGAAAATATTTTAAAATTTGATAACCCCTTGGAAGATTGATCCAGAAATTATAAAAAAATAAGAAAACACAAATTACACTATCAAGAATAGAAAGGGTAGGAGTGATGTCAGCATCATGGTGGAGTGAGCTTTCCCCCTAAAATCTCCCCCACTAAGATACAACTAAAAGGTCATTCACACATCAACAGAGGTCTTTCACACTACACATTAGACATCTGAAGGACCCATGCAGCCTTACAGCTGATGGAAGTGGTGCTGGAAGCCCCAGGGGAAGTGGAAAGAGTAAGAAAGGCTCCCCTTCTTCCCCAATGACAGTGACCCTGAGACTGAGACTGCACAGCTCTCAGGTGGGAGAGGGGCGACCCTCCCTGGGAGAACATTTGCTCTCCAAGTTCACTCACAGCCTGTGGGGGGCTCCCACATGGAGGGAATGGAACAGTTGTGAGAGTATCCTCATCAAACTAACACCCCAGGAGAGCAGATAGCAAGGGGAGAATGAGGGGCTCCTGCAACCAGGGAGGCGAAGGTAGGCACTCTTCCCACCCCTTCGGCATCCCAGCCCAACACACTTGGTGCCTCGGCACAGGCAGCCAAGCCCAGCAGCATGCAGTGCTCCAGCCCAGCCACGCATGAAGCCCCAGCTCAGCTGCACTTGGAGTCCCAGCCCTGAGCCCCAAATCAGCAGTGCTCGGCTCCCTAGCTCAGAGCCCTAGCTCAGCCCATGCATCAGCCCACCTGTGCTTCAGTCTGGCCAGAATGCCCACAGATCTCAGCAGGCTCAAACTACACAACTATAGACCCCCACCTAGTGGGAGCAAGTGGAATCTGCGACCAGATATCTTCAAAATGAGGAAAAATAAAACCACACCATCAAGCACAATGCAAAAATAAATTACATCCCCAGACCAGAAGGAAAATGACAAGCATCCAGAAATCCATCCTGAAGGTATAGAAATTTATAACCTAAACCACAGAGGATTTAAAATAGCTATCGTAAAACAGCTCAATGAATTACAAAAGAATACAAGTAGACAATTCAAAGAAATTAGGAGCTTCTTCACGAAAGAGATTGAAACTATAACCAACCAGAAATGTTGGGGATGAGAAGCACAATGGAGGAGATAAAGAAAAATCTGGAATCATTAAAGAATAGAGCTGACAATATGGAGGAAAGGATTTGTATTATTGAGAATAGGAATGTAGAAAGAGTCCAGATGGAAGAGAGAGAACTAAGACTAAAAAGAAATGAAGAAATTCTCTGAGAAATATCCATCTCAATTAAGAAATGCAACATAAGGATTATAGGTATCCCAGACAGAAAAGAGAGGGAAAAGGGAGCAGAGAGCTTGTTCAAAGAAATAATAGCTGAGAATTTCCCAAACCTGGAAAAGGAGCTGGAAATACAAGTGAATGAAGTCAATAGATCTCATATGTATATCAACAAAAAAGGCCATCTCCAAGGCATATACTTGTAAAGCTGGCAAAAGTTAATGACAAAGAAAAAATATTAAGGACAGCAAGAGAAAAGAAGATAACATACAAAGGAATTCCAATCAGGCTCTCAGCAGATTATTCATCAGAAACTCTACAGGCTAGGAGAGAGTGGAATGATATATTCAAAATTCTGAAAGACAAAAACTTTCAGCCAAGAATACTCAATCCAACAAAAATATCCTTCAGATATGATGGAGAAATAATAACTATCCCAGATAATCAAAAGCTAAGGGAGTTCATTGCCACAAGACCCCCACTGCAAGAAATGCTCAAGAAGGCTCTCATGCCTGAAAAAAAATGATAAAGAGGATACAAAGCTTTGAGCAAGGAGAAAATAGGTAAACAAAATCAGATAAATTGCACCTCTCTATCAGAATAGGTTAGCAAACACTTAATTATAACATTAAAGATCAAGGGAAGGAAAACACCAAAAATAAATATAACCTCATCACTTTTAACACAAAACCACAACACAAGATGGAATAAGATGTGACAATAATAACTTATAAGAGGAAGAGGAAAGGGACAAAATTGACTCAGTCAAAGGAAATAAGAGGCCATCAGAAAATGGACTATCTCATCTACAGGGTTTCTTATACAAACCTCATGGTAACCACTAAACTAATATTCAGAACAGAGAAACATATGATAAATAAAAAGAAAACTAAGAAAACCATCATACAGAACTACCAAACTGAGTTGGTAGTCTGAAACACATGGGACAAGAAACAAAGCAAGTGCAAAAGATGTGGAAAATAAGCAATAAAGTAGCAATATTAAGCCCTCATATATCAATAATCACTCTAAATGTAAATGGATTGAATTCTGCAATTAAAAGACACAGAGTAGCTGGATGGATTAAAAAACAAGACCTAAAAATATGCTGCCTCCAGGAGACACATCTCAGCTCTAAAGTAACACAGGCTCAGAGTAAAAGGATGGAACACAATACTCCAAGCTAATGGCAAACAAAAAAAAGCACATGTTGCCATACTTATATCAAACAAGGTGGACTTCAAGATAAAAAGGGTAGCGAGAGACAGAGGGGTAATATATAATGATAAAAGGGACACTCCACCAAGATGTATCACATAAATATATATGCAACCAACACAGGAGCACCAAAGTACATAAAACAACTATTAACAAACCTAAAAGGAGATATTAACAACAACTCAATAATACTAGGAGACCTTAACACTCCACTCATCTCAATGGAGAGATCATCTAGACAAAAAGTCAATAAGGAAATAGTGGACTTAAACAAAAAGCTAAGTGAGATGGACTTAACAGATATATACAGAGCACTCCACCCAAAAACAACAGATTACACGTTCTTCTCAAGCACACATGGAACATTCTCAAGGTTAGACCATATGTTGGGAAACAAGGCAAGCCTCTATAAATTTAAGAAGACTGAAATCATAACAAGCATCATTTCCTACCATAAGGCTATGAAACTAGAAATCAACTGCAAGGAAAAAACTGGGAAAGTGAGAAAGATATGGAGAGTAAACAACAAGCTACTGAACAACCAATGGTTCATTGATAAGATTAAAGGAGAAATCAAAAAATATCTGGAGACAAGTGAAAATAAGAATACACCATACCAACTCATATGGGATGCAGCAAAAGCAGTCCTGAGAGGGAAACTCATAGCAATACAGGCCCACCTTAATAAACAAGAAAAATCCCAAATAAGCAACCTTAAACTACATCTAACAGAACTAGAAAAAGAACAACAAACAAAGCCCAAAGTCAGCAGAAGGAGGGAAATAATAAAAATTGGAGCAGAAATAAAGGAAATTAAAACCAAAAAAAACAGTAATTGGTTGGTTTTATGAGAACAAAAACAAAATTGATGAACCCTTAACTAGACTCACTAAGAAAAAAAGAGAGAAGGCTCAAATAAATGAAATGATAAATGAAAGAGGAGAGATTACAATAGATACCACAGAAACATGAAGGATTATAAGAGAATACTATGAAAAACTATATGCCAACAAATTGGACAATCTAGAAGAAATGGATAAATTCTTAGACTCATACAACTTCCAAACACTGAATCAAGAAGAAATAGAGAATCTGAATAGACCAATCACAAGTAAAGAGATTGAAACAGTAATGAAAAACCTCCCCAAAAGTAAAAGTCCAGGACCAGATGGCTTCTCTGGAGAATTCTACCAAACATTCAAAGAAGACTTAATACCTATCTTTCTCAAACTTTTGCAAAAAATAGAGGAAGATGGAACACTTCCTAACACATTCTACGAGGCCATCGTCACCCCAATACCAAAGCCAGACAAGGACAATACAAAGAAGGAAAACTACAGGACAATATCATTAATGAACATAGATGCAAAAATCCTCAATAAAATATTGGCAAACCAAATACAGCAATACATCAAAAAGTTCATACACCATGGCCAAGTGGGTTTTATACCAGAGACACAGGAATGGTTCAACATCCACAAATCAATCAATGTGATACACCAAATTAACAAAGCAAAGAATAAAAACCTCACAATCATCTCCATTGATTCAGAGAAGGCATTTGAAAGATCCAACATCCATTTATGATAAAAACTTGCAACAAAAGGCATATAGAAGGAAAGTACCTCAACATAATAAGGGCCATATATGACAAACCCACAGCCAACATCATACTCAAGGTAAATAAGTAAAAACTGAAAGCCATTCTTTTGAGAACAGGAATAAGACAAGGGTGCCCACTCTCACCACTCTTACTCAACATAGGACTGGAGGTTTTGGCCAGAGCAATTAGGCAAGAAAAAGGAATAAAAGGACTCCAAATAGGCAATGAAGAAGTGAAATGCTCACCTATTTGCTGATGATGTGATTTTATATATAGAAAACCCCACAGAATCCATTGGAAGGCTATTAGAAATAATCAACAACTACAGCAAAGTTGCAGGGTATAAAATCAACTTGCAAAAATCAGTTGCATTCTATATGCTAATAATGCACTAACAGAAAGAGAACTCAAAAAGACAATCCCATTTACAATCACAACAAAAAGAATAAAATATCTGGGAATAAATTAACCGAGGAGGTGAAAGACCTATACAATGAAAACTATAAGACACTATTGAAAGAAATCGATGATGACATAAAGAAATGGAAAAATATCCCATGCACATGGATTGGAAGAACAAAGTTAAAATGTCCATACTACCTAAAGCAATCTACAGGTTCAATGCAATCTCCATTAGAACCCCAATGACATTCTTCACAGAAATAGAACAAAGAATACTAAAATTCATATGAGGCAGCAAAAAACCCTGAAGAGCTAAAACAACCCTGAGAAAAAAGAACAAAGCTGGAAACATCAAAATCCCTGTCTTCAAAATATACTACAAAGCTGTAGTAATCAAAACAGCATGGTACTGGTACAATAATAGACACACAGATCAATGGAACAGAATTGAAAGCCCAGAAATAAAACCACACATCCATGAACAGCTAATTTTCAACAAAGGAGCAAAGAACATACAGTGGAGAAAGGAGAGTCTCATCAATAAATTGTGCTGGGAAAATTGGAGAGCCACATGCAAAAGAATGAATGTAGACCATCTTCTATCACCATACACAAAAATTAACTCAAAATGGATCAAAGACATGAAAGTGAGACCTGAAACTATAAAACTCCCGGAGGAAAATATAGGCAGTACACTATTTGACATCGGTCATAAAGGGATCTTTTCGAATGCCATGTCTACTCGGACAAGGGAAACAAAAGAAAAAATAAACAAGTGGGACTTCATCAGACTAAAGAGCTTCTACAAGGCAAATGAATCTAGGATCAAAATGAATAGACAACCCACCAACTGGGAGAAAATATTTG
The DNA here is from genome assembly GCA_031878705.1 of Tapirus indicus. NCBI lineage: Eukaryota > Metazoa > Chordata > Mammalia > Perissodactyla > Tapiridae > Tapirus > Tapirus indicus. Next base: position 102,080,421 of record CM062917.1, read on the forward strand.
CAAACCATATATCCTACAAGGGGTTAATCTCCATAATATATAAAGAACTCACACAACTGAACAACAAAAGAACAAACAGCCCGAACAAAAAATGGGCAGAGGATATGAATAGACATTTTACCAAGGAAGATATATGGATAGCCAAAAGGCACATGAAAAAATGTTCAACATCACTAATCATCAGGGAAATGCAAATTAAAATTACACTAAGATATCACCTTACACCTGTTAGAATGGCTATAATCATCAAGACAAAAAACAACAAATATTGGAGAGGTTGTGGAGAAACGGGAACCCTAATTCATTGCTGATGGAAATGCAAACTTGTGCAACCTTTATGGAAAACAGGATGGAGAGTCCTCAAAAAATTAAAAATAGAAATACCTTATGATCCAGCTATCCCACTGTTGGGAATCTATCCAATGAACCTGAAATCAACAATCCAAAGAGGCTTATGCACCCCTATGTTCATTGCAGCATTATTCACTATAGCAAAGAAGTGGAAGCAACACAAGTGTCCCTCGACTGATGATTGGATAAAGAAAATGTGGTATATATATACAATGGAACACTACTCAGCCACAAAAAAAGGCAAAATTGTCCCATTTGCAGCAACATGGATCGACTTGGAGGGAATTGTGTTAAGTGAAATAAGCCAGAGAGAGAAAGATAAACAGTGCATGATTTCACACGTTTGTGGAACATAAACTAACACATGGACAGAGAGAACTGTTTGGTGGTTACCAGGGGCAAGGGGGCGGGGGTGGGCACAAGGGGTGAAGGGATGCATTTCTATGGTGACTGACAAACAATAATATACAACTAAAATTTCACAATGTTATAAACTATTAAGACATCAATAAATTTAAAAAAAAAAAGAATGGAAAGGGTGACATCACTACTAAAAGAAAGGGAGATATTCTTTATGCATTTTTAAAAAGCAGAGTATATTGTAAATTTAACAAATTGGATAAAATGGAAAAAAAATCCTTAAAAAATATAACAACAAAACGAATACAAAATCTGAATAATCATTTTTTTGTTAATGTAATTGAAACCTTCTCACAATGAAAACTTCAGGCCAGGATGACATCAAAGGCATATTTTTTCAAATATTTAAGGAAGAAATAACACAAATCTTATGCAAACTCTTTGACACAATAGAGAAAAATGAAAGACCTCCCAATCTGTTCTATCAATCTAGCATAATCCTGATACCACATTTCTTTCTTGTCCTTTATTGTAAGAACATCACAAGAAAGTAATATTATGGGCAATATTTCTCATGAATATGGATTTAAAAATCCTGAACAAAATATTACCAAATAAATCTAGCAATGAATGTATGTGAATTACATATAACCATTATATATAATATTATATATTTATGTGGTTGTTTTACATTAGAAACAATTGATCTTTATTTCAGGATTGCAATATTAGTTTAATATTTAAAAAGCAAACAATTTAATTTGCCACATTAACAAAACAATTGAAAAAAGCACAATCATTTCAACAGATGGAAAAAACAGCTTTAAAACAATTAAAATTCTATTCATGTTATAAAAATTTATTCTTCTCAGGAATTTAGGAATAGAATAGGACTTCTTTAATCCTAAAAAGAGTATCTAGAAAAACCTATTTCTGTCATCATACTTAATACTGAATACTTTCTCTCTAAAAATTCAGAACAAGACAAACTGAATATAAGCACAAGTCTATCCAATATTGTGTTGGAGGTCTTAATCAATAAAGCAAGACCAAAAAAAAAAAAAAGACTCGAAAGAAAAGAAAAAGAGAGTTTAAACCATATAATTTTATACATAGAAAGCCCTCAAGTAATCTACAAAGAAACCACTAGATTAATAAGTGAATTTAGCAAGATTGATGAATATAGGTTTAATATACAAAAATCAATTGGGTTTCTATATAGTAGCAACAAACTTTTGGATTTCTATATACTAGCAACAAATTATCGGAAAAAGAAATTTACAGTTACCATTTATATTAGAATTTTAAAAATGTTAAATACTCAGATATAATCTATTGAAGATGTGAAAAGCTTTTTCACTAAATGTATAAAATACTAAATTTTTATTATCTATATTTATTTGTATTGTCTGAAAGAAAGCATGAGCATTCTAGGACAGGGACAGATTACGTTCTTATAGCAATAACCATATCTATTCTCATTTGCCCCAATTCTTTTCTCTTCTGGGAAGATATGAAGAGTCAGATTAAATGTCACCCTCCCAGTAGTGGGATCTATACTGTAAGCTAGGAACTATAGAAATATGAATCTGGAAGCTTAAATAGAGTGAGGGATAGCTATCTGACTTCCCTTCAGAGAGAAGGAGAGAAGACTGCTTCCTGATAAAAACATTCCTTGAGAAGAGAAAGGGAATGATTCTGAACTCTTACCTTTTAGAATGTAAATAAATGTCTTTAGGGAAAGATAAGACAAGCATCTTTGAGTTTACAACCAAGGTTTTATCTCCACGCCTACAGAACTCATCCCCTTTCAAAACTCATATCTCTATGAAAGGATATCTCTTAAATTCTCACTATTTGGTTATCATTTAACTTCTAAGGCTGGTGTTTTACGCCAAGTTTCAGTTTTCTTTACTTCAGAAAGCACTAACTATGCAAAAACATAAAAAATACTCCATCAATACTACTCATCAATACTAGCTCCATCAAATACTACTCAAATAAACTTTTTAAATGTCTTAATAAATATCCACAGACAATATTTTTAAGCTCTTAGTTATTAACAAAATTATCTACATATTCAATAAAATTCCAATCCAAATCACAGAACAAAATTCCTAGAGGAAATTCAAAAGCTGATTTTAAAATGTGTAGGAAACCGGAGGAGTGACGTCAGTATCATGGCGGAGTGAGATTCCCTCTTTGAATCTCTGCCCCCTACGATACAACGAAAACATCATTCACATTCTAACAGAGCCCAATCAAACACTACAAAGGACTTCTGAGAAACCCCTGCTGCCATACATCGGATGGTGGAGGTGTGGGAAGCCCAGGAGGACGGGAGGAGAGGTAGGAGGTTGTACTCCCCCTCCCCAATCGATCGACAAAGACAGCGCGGTTCCCGGACAGAGGGGGGAGGGGCGGCCCACAGCGGGGAAAACTATCGCCATCCAGGTGCTCTCACAGACTGTCACGAGATCCCCACTGGGAAACGACGACAGACTGTTTAGGGGGTGTAGCAAACACCCTAAGAGAGCCAGAAAGGAAACCCCCGGGTCAAGCAGGAGAAAGAGAGGACCCCTCCCCCCACACACCCGGCGTTTCAGCATAATCCCTCCGGGGGCTGCAGCTGCCTCAGAGCAAACCGCTCGCGATCTCCATCCAGTGGCAGCAGGGGGAAACTGCAGGACTAACTTTAATCATGAGGGGTAAAAATAAAGCCATCCCCGTCGGATCCTTGCGAAAATATGTCAGGGCTACAGACCAAAAGGAAAATGACAAACACCCAGAAACCAACCCTGAAGGCACAGAATTTGATAACCTGAATGACAGAGAATTCAAAATAGCTATCATAAACAAACTCAACGAAATACGAGAGAACACACAGAAACAAATCAACGAATTCAGGGATTATGTCACAAAAGAGATTGAAACCCTAAAGAAAAACCAATCAGAATTATTGGAGATGAAAAACAAAATCAACGAGATAGTGGAAAAAATGGAGTCTTTAAAGAGCAGAACTGACAATATGGAGGAACGAATTAGCACTATTGAGGATAGCCACGCAGAAATGCTCCTGATAGAGGAGGAGAGAGAGCTAAGACTGAAAAGAAATGAAGAAATTCTTCGAGAAATATCAGACTCAATGAGGAAAAGCAACATAAGGATAATAGGTATTCCAGAAGGAGAAGAAAGAGAAAAAGGAGCAGAGAGTTTGTTCAAAGAAATAATAGCTGAGAACTTCCCCAACCTAGGGAACGAGAGGGAAATAACAGTGAATGAAATCAATAGATCACCTAAATATATAAACAGGAATAAAAAATCATCTCGCCACATAGTAGCAAACTTGAAGAACACCTGTGACAAGGAAATAATATTGAAGGCAGCTAAACAAAAAAACAAAATAACATACAAAGGAAACCCCATCAGGCTCTCAGCTGATTTCTCAACAGAAACTCTACAGGCTAGGAGAGACTGGAATGATATACTCAAAATCATGAAAGACAAAAACCTTCAGCCGAGAATACTTTATCCAGCAAAAATATCCTTCAAATACGATGGAGAAATAATAACTCTCCCTGATAAACAAAAGCTAAGAGAGTTTGTCACCACAAGACTCCCACTACAAGAAATGCTCAAGAAGCCCCTTAGGCCTGAAAAAAAACAAATGAGAAAGGGGATACAAAGATTTCAGCAAGGAGAAAAGCAAGGAGACTAAACCAGAACAAAATACAGTTGGAAAACATCAAAAATTAATTCAAGCTCATCACTGGAAACACACATTCATGACACAATCTGGAATAAAGAGATAACAAATAAGGAGGGGAAGAGGTAAGGGATTGAATCGACCCACCCTCAGGAAAAACGAGGCATCTGAAAATGTACTTTCTTATCCAGGAGATCGCTTATGTAAACCGCACGGTAACCACTAAACAAACAACCAGAAGAGAACCACACATGACAAATAAAGAGAAAACCAAGAGAATGAGCATGCAGAAATACCAAATTGAATTTGCAGTCCAAAACACAAGGGACAAGAAACGAAAGAAATGCAAAAGAACCAGAAGATGAACAATAAAATAGCAACATTAAACCCTCATATATCAATAATCACTCTAAATGTAAATGGATTGAATTCTCCAATCAAAAGACACAGAGTGGCAGGATGGATTAAAAACCAAGATCCAACAATCTGCTGCCTCCAGGAAACACATCTCAGCTCTAAAGAAAAACACAGACTCAAAATAAAAGGATGGAAAACAATACTCCAAGCTAATGGCAAACAAAAGAAAGCAGGAATAGCCATACTTATATCAGACAAAGTAGACTTCAAGATAAAAAAGGTAATGAGAGACAAAGAAGGGCAATATATAATGATAAAAGGGATACTTCACCAAGAAGACATAACACTTATAAATATCTATGCACCCAACACAGGAGCACCAAAGTACATAAAACAACTGCTAAAAAACCTTAAAGGAGATATTAACAATAACACAATAATAGTAGGGGATCTTAATACCCCCCTTACATCAATAGATAGATCATCCAGACAAAAAGTCAATAAGGAAATAATGGACTTAAACGAGAAACTAGACGCAATGGACTTAATAGATATATACAGAGCACTCCACCCAAAAACAGCAGATTACACATTCTTCTCAAGTGCACATGGAACATTCTCAAGGATAGACCATATATTAGGAAACAAGGCAAACCTCTATAAATTTAAGAAGATTGAAATCATTACAAGCATCTTTTCTGATCATAATGCTGTGAAACTAGAAATCACCTGCAAGGAAAAAACTAGGAAAGGGACAAAGATGTGGAGACTAAACAACATGCTACTGAACAACCAATGGGTCATTGATGAAATTAAAGGAGAAATCAAAAGCTATCTGGAGACAAATGAAAAGGAAAATACACCATACCAACTCATATGGGATGCAGCAAAAGCAGTCCTGAGAGGGAAATTCATAGCAATACAAGCTCACCTTAACAAACAAGAAAAATCCCAAGTAAATAACCTTAAATTGCACCTAACAGAGTTGGAAAAAGAAGAACAGACAAAGCCCCGAATCAGCAGAAGGAGGGAAATAATAAAAATCAGAGCAGAAATAAATGAAATTGAAACCAAAAAAACAGTAGAAAGGATCAATGAAACAAAGAGCTGGTTCTTTGAGAAGATAAATAAAATTGACAAACCCTTAGCCAGACACACTAAGAAAAAAAGGGAGAAGACTCAAATAAATAAAATTAGAAATGAAAGAGGAGAAATTACAACAGACACCACAGAAATACAAGGGATTATCAGGGAATACTATGAAAAACTTTACGCTAACAAATTGGACAACCTAGAGGAAATGGACAAATTCTTGGAAGCGTACAACCTCCTAAAACTGAATCAAGAAGAATTAGAGAGTCTGAACAGACCCATCACAAGTAAAGAGATTGAAACAGTAATCAAAAACCTCCCCAAAAATAAAAGCCCAGGACCAGATGGCTTCCCTGGAGAATTTTATCAAACGTTCAAAGAAGATTTAGCACCTATCCTTCTCAAACTATTCCAAAAAATAGAGGAAGATGGAAGACTTCCCAACACATTCTATGAGGCCGACATCATGCTGATACCAAAGCCAGACAAGGACAATAGAAAAAAGGAAAACTACAGGCCAATATCACTAATGAACATAGACGCAAAAATCCTCAACAAAATATTGGCAAACCGAATACAGCAATACATCAAAAAGATCATACACCACGATCAAGTGGGATTTATACCAGGGACACAGGGATGGTTCAACATCCGCAAATCAATCAACGTGATACACCACATTAACAAAATGAAGAATAAAAACCACATGATCATCTCAATCGATGCAGAGAAGTCATTCGACAAGATCCAGCATCCATTTATAATAAAAACTCTCAACAAAATGGGTATAGAAGGAAAGTACCTCAACATAATAAGGGCCATATATGACAAACCTACAGCAAACATCCTACTCAATGGGGAAAAACTGAAAGCCATTCCTTTGAGGACAGGAACAAGACAAGGGTGCCCACTCTCACCGCTCTTATTCAACATAGTACTGGAAGTGCTGGCCAGAGCAATTAGGCAAGAAAAAGGAATAAAAGGATTCCAAATAGGCAATGAAGAAGTGAAACTCTCACTATTTGCAGACGACATGATCCTATACATAGAAAACCCAAAGAATTCCATCAGAAAACTACTAGAAACAATCAACAACTACAGTAAAGTGGCAGGGTATAAAATCAACCTACAAAAATCAATTGCATTTCTATACACTAACGATGAAAAAACAGAAAGAGAACTCAAAAAGACAATTCCATTTACAATTGCAGCAAAGAGAATAAAATATCTGGGAATAAATTTAACCAAGGAGGTCAAAGACCTATACAATGAAAACTATAAGACACTATTGAAAGAAATTGAGGAAGACATAAAGAAATGGAAAAATATTCCATGCACATGGATTGGAAGAATAAATATAGTTAAAATCTCCATTCTACCTAAAGCAATCTACAGATTCAATGCAATCCCAATCAGAATCCCAATGTCATTCTTCACGGTAATAGAACAAAAAGTACTGAAATTCGTATGGGGCAACAAAAGAGCCCGAATAGCTAAAGCAATTCTGAAAAAAAGGAACAAAGCTGGTGGCATCACAATCCCTGATTTCAAAATATACTCTAAAGCTACAGTAATCAAAACAGCATGGTACTGGTACAAGAATAGACACACAGATCAATGGAACAGAATTGAAACCCCAGAAATAAAACCACACACCTATGGACAGCTAATCTTCGACAAAGGAGCAAAGAACATACAATGGAGAGAGGGAAGTCTCTTCAATAAATGGTGCTGGGAAAATTGGACAGCAACATGCAAAAGAATGAAAGTAGACCATCTCCTATTGCCATATACAAAAATCAATTCAAAATGGATCAAAGACCTGAAAGTGAGACCTGAAACTATAAAACTCCTGGAAGAAAATATAGGCAGTACACTAATTGAGATTGGACATAAAGGGATCCTTTCAGATTCCATGTCTACCCAGACAAGGGAAACAAAAGAAAAAATAAACAACTGGGACCTCATCAGACTAAAGAGCTTCTACAAGGCAAATGAAACCAAGATCAAAATGAATAAACAACCCACCAGCTGGGAGAAAATATTTGCAAATCGTTTGTCCGACAAGGGATTAATCTCAGTAATATACAAAGATCTCATACAACTGAGCAACAAAAAAACAAACAACCTGATCAAAAAATGGGCAGAGGATATGAACAGACATTTTTCCAAGGAAGAGATACAGATGGCCAATAGACACATGAAAAGATGTTCAACATCACTAATCATCAGGGAAATGCAAATCAAAACGACACTGAGATATCACCTTACACCGGTTAGAATGGCTATAATCACAAAGACAAAAAACAACAAATGCTGGAGAGGTTGTGGAGAAACAGGGACCCTCATTCACTGCTGGTGGGAATGCAAACTGGTGCAGCCTCTATGGAAGACAGTATGGAGAGTCCTCAAAAAATTAAAAATAGAAATACCGTATGATCCAGCAATACCACTCTTGGGCATCTACCCAATGGACGTGAAATCAACCATCACAAGAGGCGTATGCACCCCTATGTTCATTGCAGCATTATTCACTATAGCCAAGAAGTGGAAGCAACCCAAGTGTCCCTCAACTGATGATTGGTTAAAGAAGATGTGGTATATACATACAATGGAATACTACTCAGCCATAAGAAAAGACACAATTGTCCCATTTGCAACAACATGGATGGACCTAGAGGGTATTATGTTAAGTGAAATAAGCCAGAGAGAGAAGGACAGACACTGCATGAACTCACTCATATATGGAATATAAGTGAACACACGGACAGAGAGAACTGATTGGTGGTTACCAAGGGGAAGGGGGGTGGGGGGGCACAAGGGGTGAAGGGTTACATCCACAAGGTAACGGACAAACAAAAATGTACAACTAAAACCCCACAGTGTTATAAACTGAGACATCAATAAAAAATAAAAAAAAATGTATAGGAAACCACAAAGACATAGAATTCTCAAGAAAATTTTGAAAAAGGCAAAGATGTAGATCATACAGTACTAGATTTTAAGACTTACCATAAAACTGTAAAAATTAAGACTGGCTTTTTAATTCAAGCCGAGTCTGTTTTGAACTAGAATAGTTACCCCATATACCTCAATATGTGAGAATCTCTTGTCAGGATAGACAAAAAATCCAATGGAATAGAAAAGTGTATGGAAATAGAGCATACATACATGACCAATTGATTTAAAACAGATTCATTTCATTCAAATTTCAAAAGTGAATGGATTATCTTTCCAATTATATAGAGCTGAATTAATTGGATATCCATATCCATATTGGAAAGCCCTAAATTTAAAAGATAAAACAGTAAAGCTTCTGCAATATAACATAGGAAAATACTTTCATGACATTGGAATAAATAATATCTCTTATACAGAACACAAGAACCAGCAAATAAATTAATTTAATAAATATCATTAAATGACCAATATTATTAGTCATCAGGGAAATGCAAATTAAAACTACAATGAGAGAGCATTTCATATTCATTAGGATGGCTAAAATATATTTTTCAAAAAACTATATAGCAAATGATGGTGAATGTGGAGCAACTAGAACTCTCACACATTGCTGATGGGAGGAAAACTATCCAACCATATAAGAAAACAGGCAATGGCTAGCAAAGCTAAACCTACATCTATCCTATGATGTAGGAACATCTATCACGAAAAATAAGTTAGGTATAAATTCATGAAAAATAAGTCCATATGTTCTCCAAAATATATGCACAAGAATGCTCAAAGCAATTTTGTTCATTATAGCCTAAAACTAAAAGTAACCCAAATGTCTATCTACTGGGGAATGGATAAATATATTTTGATCAATTTATACAATGGACTACTATACAGTAATAAATAATGAATGCACTACTAATAAATACAACTGTTACATAGAGATTATGTTGAGCAAAAGATGCTGGACACAAAAGGGTACATACAGTGTGATTCTGTTTACATGCAGTTCAAAAAACAGACCAAATAGACAGATGGTGATAGATGTCAGAAAAATACTTCCCTCAGGCTGGGGTTACTGGCTGAGAGGAGATACAAGGGAACCTTATTGGAATAGTCTATATCTTGATCTAGTTTGTAGTTTCACAAGTGTATACATGTATTTAAAAACTCATTTACCTCTTCATTTAAGATTAGTGTAATTTATGAACATTATTCAGTAGATGTTACAAGTCAAATGTAAAAGATGAGTATTTTTATCTGTTGAGAAGTGGGTGAGGTTTTTTCTGAGCATTTTTTGTGTGAGACACAAGAGGATTCTCAGAAGGAAATAGAGTCACTGCTCATTATTCACAGCTGTTATGTTCTGTAAAGTCCCCACGAACATTGCATTAGCTTATACTGAACCATCGCTCCTAGCGGAAATACAAAGTTAGGTTCCTGCTAGCATCTGGTCACACTATTTTCGTCAAATGACGAATACATAACCTTGTTTTATGTGTATTTCTGTTTAAAGACACCTTATTTAACATACGTTGTTAATTCATGAATACTGAACTCACAGCCAACGACATTAATACACACGCCTGAACCAATCTTATCTATATGTTCTCCGTAAGGAACATTACACATTCTTGGGCTTAGGATCACTAGATAGCACTTCAACACTATGCATAGGGGCTATTTGGAACAGCAAAATCACCAACAAAGACACAAAAGAGCAAAAACCATGCCACTAAATAGACTGCAAACAGGACAGTATGAGAGCTGAAACAAGAGGCACTTGTTTGATCAAGCTGGGGACATGCATGTCAGACAACTCAAATTTTTCACTATTCTGTGCATGTGCATGAATGACCACAAAAGTGACACAAGCATTGATTTGGGGGTCACAAATAAATTTTAGTGAGTGGGAAAATTTGCAAATACGGAATCCATGAATAATGAGGATTGAGTATAACTAGGAGGCTACAAGACATAAATCTTTCACCAATTCTCAAATTTAGGAATAATGTCCCTTATAGGGAAATTGATTTGGAAGACATCTAGATAGATATAGAAGGAAGTGTGTAGAATTTGATAAAATGTCAAGGCAGAAATGAGAGTGAGAACAATAAAGCAAACTTGGAACTTTGGGCAATGGTTACCCAGAGCAATCGTGATGAACAAGAGGGATCACTGAAAAAAATATTAAGGAGGTAAAATGGATGGTCTAGTCTTCTAGCATCAACTAAAAACCCAAGCTATTCTCTTTTGCTCCCTTCTAACCATTTTCACCATGTCTTCTGGGGGTCCAGATCCAAAGTGACCTCATGTTTTACTAACTTTGGAAAAATTTATGTAAAATAGATGAAACCCATGATAACATACCACAATAACATTAATATAGGTATAACAAAATTGGTATTTAGAATGAACATACATGCACATCCCATAGCTTATCAGTCAGGATAGTGTAGGTTATGCTGCATTAACAAACAACTCCCAAATCTCAAAGGCTTCACACAATAAAAGTTGAGTTGGGTTTTTCTCCTCACACATGTCATTTGCAGGTCAACCAGAAGTTCTGCTTTAGCCACAACCTCTCTCCAGGGAACAGTGACTATCTCAAAACTTGCCTCTGGAATGTAGCAGGGGGAAAGAAATAGTGTTGGAGAGTTTTATATGAGAAAGAAATGCTTCAGTGGAGAAGTGACATACATAAATTCTACTCATAATCATTGGCCAAACCTAGTTAAATAACCTTATCCAACCAAAAGGTGGCTTAATATTTTGTTAAGGACATTTGTGACTATGTTTATGAAGGATATTGATTTGTAGTTTCTTTTCTTGTAATATTTTCATCTGGTTTTGGTATGAGGGTAATGCTAGCCTCTTAAATGAGTTGATAAAAGTTTCCTCTTCTATTTTCTGAAAGAGATGTCTAGAATTGGGATTATTTCACTCTTAAAATGTTTATTAAATTTACCATTGAAGCACTCTGAGCCTGGAGTTTTCTTTATACTTAAAACAGATAAGAGCAATCAGATTTTCTATTTTTCTCTCAAGTCAGATTTGGCATTTTATGTTTTTCACGAAACACATCCATTTAACATAAATTGTTGAATTTATTGACATAAAGTTGTTCATAATATTCCCTTATTACCTTCTGTATCTGCAGGATGTGTAGATGATGTCTCTCTTTCATTCCTGATATCGGTAATTTTTATCTTTTTTTTTTAGATCACTATGAACAGAATTTTATAAGTTTTATTGTTCTTTTCAAAAGAGCTTTTGATTTTACTTTCTCTACAATGCGTCCATCATTCTAAGATTTAGAATGAATAAGAGATAGGTGTTTGGAGTCACAGCATCTTCACTACTGAGTCCAGTGATTGCAGATTAGGTTGAATTATAAAACACGGGGTTAGTCCAAGGGGCAGCTCCCATGAGATCTGGCACCCAAATGCTAGAACTGCAGAGTAAGCTGGAATTGCTGAGAATATCAGCCAGATTAAAAGAAAGTTTCTCTTAAAAATATCTAAGGTAGCTACTGGCTAGCACCAGTGCCTGGCAAATACTGATGTTCAATAAATGTTTGTCAAATAAATCCCCAAGAACTGTGGATGACCTGTATGCCTAAAAGAAGGCATAACCAGGAAATGTTGGGCTGCACCAGCAGAGGACAGTATAGCCAACAGGAACCCTACAATGACTGTCACCAGGGTGAGACAGTGGAGATGGGATATTGCCATCAGGTCAAAGGAAGCAGGGAAGCAGAGGTCATCACAGCTGGTTGAGTGAGACCTGCTCCCGAACATGCTGAAGATTCCTTATTCTGTGACTGAAACATTGGAACAATAGACTATTGTTATTACATCTACTGAATCTTTCTAACTTTTAATGAAACTTCACTCAATCTTTGTGAGCAGTGTACTTGCAAAAGAGGTCATTGATTACAGAACATTGGTATCAACACAGATACATCAGCAAGGATATTTTTCTAGGGATCTTGATGGGATTCAAAGCTAGTGATTGAATCAAGTGATTGATAATTTTTCCTGTTTTTATCTTATCTCTGTCACCAGAATCCAGAATATTACACTCATTTGTATCCTGATGATGTAACCCTGGTTCATCATGTTCTGCACAAGTGTAATATTAATATATATGAATACACATACACACACTATTTGTCATCCCTCCTACCTCTCAGCCAAGTTCACAAATTATCTCTTTCATTTTACCATTTTCTGGAACATTTCCCCCATGTGGTCCTATTCAGTAAAATCTGAAGAGCATTAAGGCAGGGTAAAGATGGATGTTATATGTATGTTTGGGGTTGAAACGGACAGTATGACAGTAAATGATACTCTTAGTCACTCCTGTATCCTTTGTTGTTTTAAGATACCAGTCTTATTTTCCTTTAGCATTAGTGTAAATAAAGTGAGTTGACTACATTTGTGGACTAAAAGGAGAAACTAAGCAAATGCTGCAGGGGAGATATTTAATCAATAAATTCACAAAAATCAACATAAATAAAACTGTACAAATATTTAGCTAAATTGCAAAACAATCATGAGTGTTCCCAGCATGCAATTTGGCATTATAACAAATCAGAAGAAAAACCATGTCTTTGTGAAACAAGCAAATGTGAAATGAGTAAAATTATAGAAGGTTGTTTGCAAGCTCAAAAACAATTGTTTACTTGAATTTTTCATGAAGGCTATTTCATTAAATAGGCTTGATATCTTGGGTTGCATGTCATCTATTTCTTGGTGCTGTGAATGTTCCATATTTGAAAGCTTTGTACAGCATATTCTGAAAATAAAGCTTGGAAGATCATTTTGACTGTTTATGGATGATTAATTTTATTGCCAGTACTATTCGACCATTTACCAAATGTTCTTCTGTCCAGTCACCTCTATCCTTCTAAACCATTTTAAAGGAAGAAATGGGATCTCCACGAACTTTTTGGACTGAAGATTGCAAAAACTTGGTAATTTAATAATATATCTTGAATGTATTACACTGCTTATACTGATATAGGGCTTAGAAGGACAGGGGAAAAGAGGTTAAATAGAATCTTTATGTTCTAATAGCAATATGATGATACTGAAAGTCAAGAAATAATTAGTTCTGCTCCCTTTTTTTAAACCTTTTCCTTATCATTACTGTGCGTAGTCACAGCAAACCTAGTAAGTCTTTTACCCTCACTGTGATCAGTTTTTAATTTGGAACTCTGGTAACATCTGTCAGCATCTGTCATTCTGAGCCAATTTTTCCAGTCTTAATTTAAGTTCCCACTTTCTTTTCTTTGTTCTTTCACTCAGCTTTTAATTAATACGTATGTGCCACATCGCTACAGGTGCTTGTAAGTTGTTGGATTTTTTTTGCCCTTGAAATCTTAAATTATTTTTCAGACTAGTCTGGACATACAGACTACAGATGTATGAAACATGTAAATCTTACCATTTCTCTCTTCCATTTCCTTAACAGCCAGTTTCAGGTCTATTTTGGTAGAATTGTCTAAAACCTACTCGGTAAATACCATTTTGAACATACCGGCTTTGTGCACATTAATGTATTACATATTTCACTCAGTTCATTTACAAAATAAAAATTGGGAATCTAGCATGCTTACTCATTTTGCATCCTGAGGGATGCAAACAAGAGTGATATTCTAAAATCTGGTTAGGGTGAGAGATTACACAGAGAAAAAATCATCAATAGATGTTAAATATACAATGAGGGTCAAATAATGCTATAAGAATACAAAGGATATTTAATCACTGGTTGTTGAATTAGTCAGAGAACACTTTATTTTTGAAATTCAGAGTAATAACGTCGTTTTTAATTGTCATAATTATGGAATTCAATAAATTTCTGAATCATTAGCATAAAGTCAAAGTGTAATTTTCAAAAATTTTAAAAGTGACTTTCATACATATATAGAATAAATACTTGTCATAGATATATTACGTCATTAATGAGGGAGCCAGTGAGATGGTAAAGCTTCTCAAAGACCATTTTGAGAAACTGGTTACTTACAGGCATTTTGGGAGTGGCGGGGGGGAAGACTGTTAACTAGAAACTAGTGAAAGTTCTACAGGACAACTAAAATATTACCTTTGTAGTTACCATTTCTACCAAACAGAAATCTTTAAGTTAACATGTCATTCACAGTATTTATACTCTAACCAAATAGTAAAATAGCAAAGTCAAGCACAGTTGCATTTTCTTAGAGAATTAAATAGTCCTTGAGTGGTCCTTTCACACAATGGCCTATACTACATTGAAAAGTCATACTGCTACACGCCCCCATTTCCAAGTTCTGGATAAATTTTTTTTTTTTAACACTAGTTTATCCTCTTGGTTCCTGTAAGTAAATCACATAATTTCTTGGCCTCATTTTTCCTGCTGTTAAAAGGAATTCAAGATTTATTTTTCTCACTGTGGGCTTCATAAGCTAATGTGCAACGGGTCTTGAGAAAGTAACATACTTCTCGGTTACTAATTATTAGAGTAGTGTCCCACTCTTGACATTCTTCAAAAACGTTTACATATTTACGTGGGATTCTATTTTATCCTTCTTCTGGCATGTTTTCAGAGGTTAGGAATCTGTCTCTTTCATATCTGAATTTCAAGTGATTTTGTACGTTCTTCTGACTCATGACATTGTCTTGTCTACCAAACAATGTTTGCTAGCTTTTGTGAACATTGCTAAAGAATACATGGTGTTCAAATCCACCTACTAATGAATTTTTATTATTATTATGGACATTAATGTAATGGTTTTCCTCCTTAAGTGAGAATCCATGTTCTTTATTCCAGCAGACCTAAGTCCTCTTTGTAAAAACATTACATTAGCCTGGAGAAGTATTTTCAAGTTAGCTGTCACACTTATTTTTGACAGCAGAGTGGGGGTATTATTCTTTTTTTTATTAATAGCCTTTTGATATATTTATTAGTCAAAAATAAATAATAATGCATCTATCTTTTTCATTAGCCTTTTATGGCAACTAAGGTGTCAATCCTTTTCATGACTAAGCATCAGATTATTAATCTTTTCTTTTCCTCATGTATAAAATAAGGTCATATTTTATTATTTTTAAGAACCTTTCTAGTCTGTAATTCTCTATTGAAACATTGAAACAAATCTTTTTTATAATTTATTCACTTGATTTAAAAGCGACAATAACTTAATGGACCTTCATAGTTGCAGTTGTTCTTAATTCAAATACCATAACATTATCTTTATTTTCCGTAAATTGTGTAATACCTTCACCGTTATCACAGATGGCATCATATAGCAAAAAACAAAAAGTATTGAGCCAGGACTGAGTTTAAATTCTGGCTGTGCCCCTTGCCAGATATAAAAGATCACACATGATTAATTTTCAGGGATATGTATGAACTTCATACAACTTAAAATCTGACAGGCACTGGCCTTATGAATCCCAAATGCCTATATGTCTTATTCCTACAAAATTTTAACATTCTCCCACTGATAAGAAATAGGAAGAGGTGCAACAAAAATTCATTTTTGGATAATCATTTTGTGCACACCAGATATAAGAAGAAAGGCAAAAACATATCCTAGTTACAGAAAATCACACAGAAGTCAAGCTCAGGGTAAATGTCTTAGCTTGGGCTGCTGTAACAAAATAACATAGACTGGGTGGCTTAAACAACAGACGTTTATTTCATACAGTTCTGGAGCCTGGGAAGTCTGAGATTAAGGTGCTAGCAGATTTGGCTCTCTTCCTGGTTTGCAGACAGCCACCTTCCTGCTCTGCCCTCATATGGCAGAGAGAGAAAGCTCTGGTCTCTCTTCCTCTTCTTATAAGGGCACAATTCCCATCATCGTGACTCTACCTCATGACCTCATCTAAACCTAATTACCTCCCAAACGCCTCACTTTCTAATATCATCACAGTGGGGGTTAGGGCTTCAACATTTGAATTTTGGGGGGACATAAACACTCAGTCTATAATAGTGGGTATTAAAACCAAATCCTCAAAACTTGGGAAAAGTGTGGGAGATGGAGGGGCATGGGTATTCCTCTTCCATGAGTCTCCCATGATGTCTGGAATAGAGAAAACATTCTATACACTCAAAGTTAACAAACTGCTGTGACTCACCTCTGTGGGAGATTTTGATTCAATGTGTTTGGTGCGATTTCTGGGAATACGAATTTTTATTAATCATTCTGACTGATTCTGACTCAGGTAGTCTTTGGACTACACTACTACTGAACACTAGATTAGATAATCTGTAAGGTCATTTAAATTTCTAAAATGCTGAGTAGTTCATTAGAATTCCATCTGATTTTTCTGTGTGCTAGTATGGATTGCCAATGAAAAAGAACACTACCTGTGAGTTATCATGATAATTACCTGAGGAGGATTAATACATCACCTTTGAGATTATATTTTTAAAAAACCTAAAAAGAAATAATTAAGATTTCTTTTTTTATTTGCTTGGCACAATAAATTTATTTTGCCTTGAGAAGAATAGATATTCAATATTAATAGATCTTCCTTTTCATACTTTTTCCTTTCTTTTTCTTATTTATTCATATTTTCTCTGTGACACTAAAAATGCAGCTTTGCATAATTCCTACATAACCAATATCTTTGGTAAGTATTCATGTGCCCCTGTACATAATAGTCATTATTTTCCACGTCACTGTTTTATTCAATTTTATGAAGCAGTGTAGGCCACAGTGTATGTTGTTCAAATTGTTTCTAATTAGAGTATCAGTCTCATTTACTTTTTTCATAATGCCCTTGAGCTATTCAGTTCCATTAATGTTAAGAAGGGGGGGGCAATACAGAGGAAGAAGTCAGAGTATCTGACTTCACAGTCTTGTACAGTTTGTATAGCTACTTCAACTCTCAAATAAGAAGGAGAGTTTTTTTGTTTGTGTTGCTTTCTACTTCTACAGTAATGTGTGCCCACCATTAATAATCTACAGGACACGTGAGCTGGTCCAATAGAGCAACATGTATTCCATGATAGTCTTCCTTTTGCTCTGCTTCTTAATAGTGCAAGAAATAAGGATTCTTAGTGTTGTGGCCACCTCTATTGTCAAGAGTTCTCGGCCAATTTCCAGGTCAAGGCCTATTAAATGAAGCTTTTGAGAAGCGAAACAATTTAAATACCCTGGAGCTAAATTAAGAAGCTCTATTCAAGTAGACATCAGCAAAGGTGATAGTACTTCCACGATCCCATTAACAAGTCATGAATTCTCAGCAAATGTTGATGAGTTAATTCAACCACCACGGTTAAAACAAATGGAGTTTAGATTCTGCTAGTTTTTCTTCTTCATCCACAAAACTTCAATTTGCCTTTTTCTTTCTAATGAAAGATATTAAGGAGGAAAGAGGGCTTTGGAATTGTAGTAGGCACGTTCATATTCCAGCCGTGCTCCTTATTAACAGCTTTAGGAAGATTATGTAACCTCTCTGAGTTTTACAGTTCTTTTTTTTCTGACAAAGTAGGAAAATATAGCCTACCTCACAGAGATATTGCAGGAATTGATATAACAGCCAATGTAACATGGGCAATATGCATTGCCCTTAATAAATGGTAGTTATTATTTAGCAAGAGGCCACATAGTGATGTAGGTGAATGTGCACGCCTTTCTTCCCTCACTCCCTCCTAATCCGTTTTATTGTTTTCCTCCAAACTACAGCAGGTGCTCATACTCCTACCCCCACCACTTCCACATTCATCCCTTCCCCCAAGTGTCTGATGAAGCCCAGTATTTCCCACCTTGGCCTTGCTCTTCCTGTCGGTGTGCTATTTTTTAGGACATCCTGACTCTATTGTTATCAAAATACAACTTAGTTTTTACTTGGGTTCCATTCCTTTATTTCCATATCACATGTATTTTCTAGGGAATGCATCAACCAATAGTGGTGAATAATAATGACAATGACTTACTTCCAGGTAACATACTGGATTTTTACCTGTATTTGGGAAAAAGATTCCTTATCTTAAAAGTGAGTCCAGAGTGGAAATTATAATTGCCATAGCCAGTCCAGTAAATGAATTTTTGGTGGACGGGGGAGCCTCATGTGTGAACTTTGTCAATGAGGAAAATCTTTTCCCCTACCCTCTTAGATTCAGTACTGGGAGCCTGTGAATTAAACAAATAAAAGATTAACAGAAGAAAAGGCACAAAATTTTTATTAATATTTACATTCCTGGGAGTTCACAGAAAAGAAATGAAACTCAAAGAAGTGGTTAGACTTGGGGGCTTATATACCATTTTAACAAAGGAAAGAGGGTTTGTGCTTCAAGGGATGATAAATGGTAGGGAAGTAACTAGGAAATATGTTAGGTAACTAATGGAAGATAAGGGTTATTTTAGTAAAGTTTCTTTATGCAAACTCAGGTAGGTGGGTGTAGACTCTCCATCTCTGGTGATAAGAGTTCTCTCTTCCTGGTAGTGGGGAGGGGAGGGGGCAGAAAGGAGGGGAAAAAAACACCTCCACAAAGGGAAATTTATACCTGCTTTTAAGCAGATAAGGGGAGGGCAGAGAACTCTTCCTGCATCTGTTGTCATTGCCTTCAGCTCAAAATAATCCTTATGTCAAAGTGACATATTTTGGGATAGTATATCCTGATCTTCTTCAACCCCACCCAACACCATACAGATAGTTAGATGGCTACCCAAGCACTTACTTACTCAGCCAGTTCTACTTTCATGGTATGCTCACCATAACCTCACAAATGCTGCCAGTATCAACTGTGTATCTCCTTAAAAATGCAGACTCATAAGCCCTCTTTCCAACCTGTCTTTGGAGATTCTGATCTACATGGTCAACAACTATCCCAGGTGACTGTCATGCAATTTAAAATTCGAGCACTCAGTTGGTGTATCCTTAGGCACATACATATAATAAAACAAGCTATAACGTTCTTACAAATAACATTTACCAGATTTTCAGGAAGACCTGAATAATGAGTCATAAGTTATGTCTTGAAAGTAAAGGGAATCCTTTTCCCTAATGTGAAAGAGATCACTAGGCATCCTGTTGTTTTACTTTGACCAATTCTGGAAGTTGGGTTTATAAACAGAACCAAGCTGAATTCTATTCTGAGACATATTAGCATCCCTCGGAGAGCTCTTAAAAATTTTGATGCTCAGGCCATACTGCAAAACAATGAAGTCAGGACCTTTTGGGATGAGACTCAAGTATTTTTTAAAAACTCCTCAGGGGATTGCAACATGCAGCCATGTTTAAGAATCAGTGTACTAGAGTCATCATTCTCTGGCTGCATATTAGAATTACCTAGGGAGGGTTTATAAAAGACAGCTACCTGGGGATCCACTCCCAGAGGTTCTCATTTAATTGCTCTGGAGCTACCTAGGTTGTACAATGGACAGGCAGGGTTGACAGCAAAGACTCTAAAGCCCCAATGCAAAGTGAGAATGAGGAAGGGTGGTGAGGAGGAAAACTTACTTTCAGATTTGAAACAGAGAAGTGGAGGGAAGAGGAGGCGGGAGGACCAAGGTTAGGGTTTCAGAGCAGGAAAGTGTATAGTTTACATTAAATGATCCAGCATAGGCACTGTAATGTAGAAGTGAGCTGCCATGTTAAGCACCCTAATCCTGAATGCACAGTCTGGGGATAGGTTGTTTCTATTAGAAAGACTAAGCAATTCTATACTCTAGGCTTTAGAGAGACAGCTATCCTAACTGCTATCAACACCAGGACCTATTTTATGTTATAAAATAGCATAAGAAATGTTAGAAATTTTTCATTGCTTAAGACATGTGCTTGGCTAGGAAGACCGTATAGTTCCTCCTGCTCCTGCATGAACAGGGTACTAGAATTTGCCATGATCAGTGGTCTACACCCTTGATACTCAAAGTGTGGTCTAGACTAGCAGCACCAGCAACTGGAGAGATTTTGTTAGAAATGCAGGATCTCAGGCCCCATTCCAGACCTACTGGATCAGACTTGTGTTTTTAACAAGATCTGCATTTAAACAAGATTTGTATACACTTTAAAGTTTGAAATGCACTAAATGGCACCCTAGACTTAATAGTTTGAACTGGTCATGTATTCTGCTATGTAACATAAAGTTTTGTCCTCTGACTCCTAAATGAAGGATAGCTGAATCTTGCTGCTATAATATTGCACAATATTCCCAAATGGAATTTTCGTCCAGGTAGCTTGTTGGAGTGCCTAAAGAACAGAACGGAGAATTGGGACTTTGAGCTTAAGGAATAGCTTGTGTCTACTTGCTAATAAGCGTGCACACGAGTGGTGGAATTTGGTCTAAGAGTTCCCTCGTTGTAATACATCTCACCTAATAGCGAGGTTGTACTAGCCTTTACCTCTAAATATTGGTGGCTACATAGAGCTATGAAAAAGAACCTAATTAATTGTAAATGACAAAATCAATTTAAGTCAGTCACAAGGTTAGTCCAACCTCTTCACTTGACAGACTAGAAGATTGACGTCCGGAGAGGCTAGGAGCTCACCCAGGGTCCTATTGATTAATGAAGACTGGGACTAGAACTCAAAACTTCTGACTCTCAAATTTAGTCTTTTTTTAAACTTATATCACCCTATTTATTTAGAAAACAACTAGTTCCTTTTTCATTTGCCTAGAAGTAGGGGAATGGAAACAAAGGTGAAGGAATGAGCTTAAAGCTCATCAAGCTTAAAAAAAGTAACCTCAGTATTCCTTGGTCAAGCATCTCTTCTGGGCCAGTCTCATGCACAGGCAGACCAGAAGTCACTTACAAGATATGCTTGAAGAGAAATGAAGGGCTTCTTCCCCAAAGCATAGTTTTATTAATGTCACATCTCAAGAATCATTTCAATCCATGTATGGCACTTTTGAAAATCTGGAGGAAAAAATTGTTAGCTAGCTAACTTACTATGAATAATTGTTTTAACTGGATTAAAAGATAATTCTCAGAAGAAAGTAAAATAATGAGTCTCATATAGATATAAAAAATGACTCTCATATAGTGTTAAAGATTTTATTTTACTGGTTAATCAATGAGGGAACCAGACAGATGTTAAAACTGATTCAAAGGAAAAGTCAAAAGGCACAAATTTATATGGAATAAAGGAAGTGGATTACAAAGGGAGGCAAAACTGGTTTTTCCACAGGAGTTAAAGAAGTCAAACAAAACTCTCTACTGGACAGCAGAGTTTGCATATCCATCGGTTATCTGCAATTTTAAAAGAGGCGCAAAATAGCTCAAAGACAATGAACAAAGCTATTACTAGACAACCTGGAAGAATGTGTTATAGCCAATGCACAGTTTTTCATCAAAGTATAAAATATTTTTTCCACAACTGATTAAATAACTCGTTATTCTTTATTTTTCCACAGCTATTGCAATGACTATGTGGTAATTTCCCTTAAAAATAATTCAGAGTAATAAAACATGATCACTACATAATACTATAAAAAGGCACACTCCAAATGTATGGAAGACCTAAATGTGAAAAGCAAAACTATCATGTTAAAAAAAGATAATGTAGAGATAAGGAAGGATTTCTTTCTTTCTTTTTTTTTTTTGCAGGGAAAGATTCACCCTGAGCTAACATCCCTTGCCATTCTTCCTGTTGTTTTTTTTTTTCCCCTCCCCAAAGCACCAGTGCATGGTTGTATATTGCAGTTGTAAGTTCTTCTAGCTCTTCTTCGTGAGCCGCCACCACAGCATGGCAACTGACAGATGGTGATGTGGTTCCGTGACCAGGAAACGAACCTGGGCTGCTGAAGCAGTGAGAGCACCAAACTTTAACCACTAGGCCATCAGGGCTGGTTCAAGGAAGGATTTTTAAAAGAAAATCCAAAAGGCTCAAATTGCAAGGCAAAAAATAAATAAATAAATAAAAGATGACGATGATTACATCAAAATTAGGGATCAACATGGGCAAAGTTAGGGAGATGACAAATTAGGACGTGAAATTTCTGATGTCTAGAACCGAAAAGGGACTAATATTTAATATATGGGGAACTACTGCAAATCAACAAGGAAAAAACATGAACCCCAATAAAATAATGGACCAAGAATTTTATCTAAAGACTTTCTTTCATTGAATATAGCACCTGGTCCCAAGGTTCAGCCACTTGCCTTTAACTGATGAGGCCCAATATTTTTTAAAAAAGAATTCAACAACTGTTGAATGGCCAACTTAACTTAGCTGGCAACAACAGCCAAAAGTTTTTGTGATGGAAACACTGGATTGGAAAGTTTTGACAGTGGAGAGGAGGAAGTCAAGAACATGAAACCCTGTATTGAGAGATTCTAGTGGGGAAAGGAAATGTTCCTGGCCAGAAGAAAACAAGGTGATTGGCACCTTGGGAGTTGAAGAACACTATCAGAACCAGTGAGACATCTACATAGATGAACCCAAAATACAGTTTGCCATCTGGGCTGGCCTTTTACTGCTTCTCACCCCTTCTACTCACCAACATTAAACTTGAGAAGCTACTGCACTTACAGACCAAGAAAACTAAACCTAAAATTGTGCACACACATATATATATTCATATTTATATATTTGATCACTTACATAAAGTATAGTATACTCATTCATGATGTACTTTGCTTTATGCAATAAACAAATCACCAGGAGATAGAGCTAAATTAAAATTTGTATTTTGATAAGATAAGTACCTATTGGGTATACACCTACATATATATACAGATAGATATATCTATATCTATATATATCTATATATCTAAGAATAGGTATATCACAGAGATCAGAGGAGGTATATTAATTAATTAATTAATGACTTGGTACAATTTATGAATGACAGTTTCCAGTGTTTAGCACAATGCCTCACATCTGGTAAATGTTCAGTAAATAATTGTTGACTGAAGGGACATAAATGTGAGTATTCTATGTTCTGATAAAATATTTTTATTGTCAATGAAGTAATTATTACCCCAACAAATTATTCATTATCTTATTATTAAATTGCGCCCAGAAAGAATGGCTTAAGGGCAACCAATATTAGGTGTAAGTTACCATTTGGGGCAGGTATTTACCAATATTTGATAAACTTATATCTAATTACCCTATACAGGAGGTCAAGTCAGTATACCTAGGGATATATTTTGCAACTAGTTCATCTTGGAAGGTTCACTAGAATATCATATTTTTAAAAATCTGGTGTTTGGGGCTGGCCCGTTTGCATAGTGGTTAAGTTCGTGCGCTCCACTTTGGTGGCCCTGGGTTCACAGGTTCGGATCCCAGGCACTGCGTGTCAAGCCATGTTGTGGCGGCATCCCATATAGAGTAGAGGAACATGAGCGCAGACGTTAGCCCAGGGCCAGTCTTCCTCAGCAAAAAGAGGATTGGCAATGGATGATAGCTCAGGGCTAATCTTCCTCACACACACACACAAAAATCAGATATTTTATGTGTGCTTTATTGAGTTATTTTATGTATCATCTCCTTTAAATATTCCCCAGGCAAAAATAATTATGGCAACGAACTGTTGCTGTCTAAAGCAGGACATTGAGGTCTCCCTCATCCAATTATCTAAGTACTAAGAAGATCCAGAATTACTTTTGGAAGAAAATCTGGGCTTTGTCCAAAAATAGACCCTCGGCCCATCTCTGTTGGAAGCAGTCTAGCCTTCTATTCAAACATGTGCCTTCTTGGCAGCCTTAATTTTTATAAAAAGGAATCTTCCCACTTTGACAATTAGTTGATTGTCAGAGCATATCAGTCTATCTTTATTTGGCAAAATAGAATATGTTCATTCCAAATTCCTACCAAAGAGTATGTCCTAGATTGTGTATTGCCCAATTCTTATAATCTTTGTAGGGAAAAAAAAATTAATGGAAGATTAATAGAAGTATTTCAAGTACATTTCTCCATTTGTATTAATCAAGCCTTTTCATTTTCTGTATTTTTGGTGCTTTGACATCTCAGACCTTGCTGACCCTGGAGGGATTGCCCTTCCCAAGGCTAGCGAATTCCTAGAGATAATAAATGATGCACCTGTAAGAGCACCTTTCAAATGCAAACCAACCAGTTCAGAGCCCATACCCTCCAAACACCCTCTTTATTGGCTTCTTGTAGAGCTCTCCTACTCAGGGCCACTATTCCCCTGCCCTAATCCCCCAAGGGCCAGGTACCAGACAAGTAGAGAGAGACCTTACACCCTAGAACCTGCTAAAATTAGTGAAACTAGCCAATCCTAAGCCTGCTTACCCTGCTTCACCTATTTCTTCCTACAGAAGACACAACAGAGGCTCTTACACGTTTCTCTCCCATTCTCTCTGCCTCTCGGCTGACCCTGGTGCTTCTCCGTGTGGCCCTGTGTGGTGTGGTGTGCCCCTGAGTGGTGTGGTGTGGTGTGCCCCCTCCTCTTGGGAACTGTGAGTAACAAACTATCTTTACAAAGGCAATCATCTCCTGATCTGTTGGTTTCATCAAACCTGAATAGTAATAAAACCTACATTTTAAAACACCTTTGGAGCAGACCAGACATTCAAAAGTTAGCCAAGTCTCAAATCTAACTATTTGAATCTCTCAGTGACTTGCTTTTATTTTTTTTAAATTTTTTTGTGTGAGGAAGACCAGCCCTGAGCTAACATCCATCGCCAACCCTCCTCTTTTTGCTGAGGAAGACTGGCCCTGGGCTAACATCTGTGCCCATCTTCCTCTACTTTATGTGGGACGCCGCCACGGCATGGCTGACCAGCAGTGCATCGGCGGGCACCCGGGATCCGGGCCTGCGAACCCCAGGCTGCCAAGCGCAGACTAAACCGCTGTGCCACCGGGCGGCCCTGTGACTTGCTTTTATTGAATAATCTTTTCTACTTATGCCATCCACCTATGTCTCAGGATTTTAAAAGAAATAGGAGTGCAGACCATGTTATTAGATAAAAGTGAAACTGTTGCTAATGACATGACCTACTATTTGTTATAAAATGTGCCTTTATGAATACATATGAAAGAAAATAGTCTCAAACATACTTTAAATCTCATATTTCACTTTGCGCAATATATTGCTCAAAACTTACTGAATATATATACTATTTTGCTCAAAATTTATTATAAAATTTCTTATTTAAAGAAAACCTGTAATTATTTTATTATAATTAATTACCTGTGGATGTATTATTTTTAATAATATATGGGTTTTCTTCAGTGGTGAGTTGGAGTTGGGTCTTACTGGCTTATGAGAGCTGACTTAAATTTTCAGGAACAGTATTTTGGTAGTTTGAAATTGGCTATGGTTGGAGTAATTACACCACAGAAATTGGCAAATACTGCGAACCAGGGTTCCCCTAATCCCTGTGGAGAGCCAGTTGTTAAACATTTATCAGCATACCACTCATTTTCTTACATTTGTTTTATAAACTAATATATCTAAATATATAGGAAAAGGTTTCAACGTTTTTGGAATTTCAGCCTAGTTTACAACAAATATTTTAAAATTTACCAAATATTTAATGAAACCAAATATAAAGTTTCAGACCAATAACCAAACTGCTTGATTTTTATTAGACGAATAAAATGTATCAATTTGCTTTTTAAATGAATAAACTAATTCAACTTGATTCCGTAGGCTAAAGTGAAACAAGTGAAATGAATATGTATTTGCCATTTATAGATGTTCAAAGTTAACTAGGTATACAGCTCCTACTTGTCTGGTGAAAATCATGAGAGAGAAACAATTTCAAAGTAGGGAAGGGGAGGGCCCAATGACATGGGAAGTCCAGAGTTCAGACAGGAATTGGAGTCTTCTCTGGCTCAAGTTCAGGGGACTAACTTCATGGCGGAAGTACCAGAGAACTGATGATACCTAATTCATCAGAGTAAAGATGAATCTGAGTTAGGCTGGACCAGCTAAAATCATTCCTTGTCAGACTGGAAACAGTCTCCACATAATCCACTATCCTGAAGTGGAGTCAGAATCAAAATGGCATCTGGACTCATAAGGAAATAGTTGTTTGACTTTTTGTTCTGCGTTAGTAAAGAAGTCAGACCCACAATTATAAATACAAAAGTCAAGGTTAAAAGAGCTTAAGCATTTATATACTTTCAAAGTATATGGCACTTAGATTTTATAACACAGCCAAGTAATAAAATCCCTGAAAAACAAGGAAGCAATTTCCATATCTTCTGAGGCATTTGTGAAGCTAGAAATGTGAAACCTGGCAAAGTACACTTGTGTATGAATTACCTTCTCCTGCCAATGAACCTTGATTTTGATGATTCTTCAAGGACTATCATATATGTAAAATTAAATTTCTTTGTTATAGGTTCACCTTGCAGCAATGAAATCACACTTTTTTCTATTGTGGTCAAAAACACATATTAACTTTTTTTAAGTGTGCAGTACAGCAGTATTAACTATACACACATTGTTGTGTAACAGATCTCTAGAACTTTTTCATCTTGCAAAACTGAAACTCTATATCCATTGAACAACTCCTCTTTTCCCCCTCCCCTCAGCACCTGGCAATCACTATTCTACTTTCTGTTTCTAAGAGTTTGACTATTTTAGATATCTCATATAAATGGAATCATGCAGTATTTGTCTTTTTGTGACTGGCTTACTTCAGTTAGCAAAATGTCCTCAGGATTCATCCATGTTGGAGCATATGACGGGGTTTCCTTCTTTTTAAAGGCTGAACAATATTCCAGTGTATGCATAGACCACATTTATCTGTTCTTCTGTTTATAGACATTTAGGTGCTTCCACATCTTGGCTATTGTGAGTAATGCTGCAATGACCATTGGTGTGCGAATATCTTTTTAAGATCCTATTTTCAATTCTTTTGGGTAAATACCCGGAAATGAGATTGCTGGAATATATAATAATTCTGTTTTAAAATTTTTGAGAAACTTCCATACTGTTTTCCATAGTGGCTGTACCATTTTACATTCCCACCATAGTGCACGAGGGTTTCAATTTCTCCACATCCTCACTAATGCTTGTTATTTTCTTGTTTTTTTGGTAATGGCCATTCTAATGGGTATGAGGTGATATCTCACTGTAGTTTTAATTTGCATTTTCCTGATGATTAATGATGTTGAGCATCATTTAATGTATGTGCTAGCCATTTGTACATCTTCTTTGGAGAAATGTCTATTCAAGTTCTTTGCTCATTTTTTTTTTTTTTTTTTGTATTTGTGAGGAAGACCAGCCCTGAGCTAACATTTGTTGCCAATCCTCCTCTTTTTGCTGAGGAAGATTGGCCCTGGGCTAACATCTGTGCCCATCTTCCTTTATTCTACATGTGGGATGCCTGCCACAGCATGGCCTGACAAGTGGTGCGTAGGTCTGTGCCAGGGATCCGAGCCTGTGAACCCCAGGCTGCTGAAGCAGAGCATGTGAACCCAACCACTATGCCACTGGGCTGGCCCCTCATTTTCTAACTGGATTGTTTGGTTTTTTGTTGTTTAGTTGTAGGAGTTCTTTATATATTCTGGATATTACCCTCTTATCAGATATAAGGTTTGTAAGTATTTTCTCCCATTCTGTAGGTTGCCTTTTCACTCTGCTGATTGTTTCTTTTGCTCCAGAAACTTTTAAGTTAATGTAGTCCCATTTGTCTATTTTTGCTTTTGTTGCCTGTGCTTTCAGTGTCATATCCAAGAAATGACTGCCATAATCCAATGTCTTGAAGCTTTTCCCATATGTTTTCTTCTAGGAGTTCTATAGATTCAGGTCTTACATTTAGGTCTTTAATCTATTGTGAGTTATTTTTTTTATATGGTGTAACATAAGGGTCAAACTTCATTCTTTTGCAGCTTTATATTCTGTTTTCCCAGCATTATTTGTTGAAGAGACTATCCTTTTTCCATTGTGTAGCCTTGGCACCTTTGTTGAAGATCATTTGGTCATATACATAAATTTATTTCTGGGTTCTCTATTCTGTTCCATTGGTCTATATATCTGTCTTTTTGCCAGTACCATACAATTTTGATTACTGTAGCTTTGTAATATGTTTTGAAAACAGGAAGTGTGAGGCCTCCAGCTTCGTTTTTCTTTCTCAAGATGAAATAACACTTTTAACAATGAAAATGAAACAATAAAAACTGACTATGAGACAATCACACTTTTAACGATGAAAACTGGCTTTGAGATAATACTCTGTGTCAGCTTCTTATTCATGTTTACCTAGTGTGCTAGAGACAACTTTCCATTGTATAATGAAGCTGTGTAGTATTACCTACTATATTATAAACAGTGATTGTTGTTATTTGTTGTATAATAAATACTGGAAAATGTGTGACAATAATGAGGTAGATTAAAATGCAATAAAAAAATAAATTATGCATCAAAATGAGTATTATCCTCTTTCAAGAATATGCTTTTTCAAATAATGCTAAAAACCATCCTTTGGAATTCCTCTTCTGTTATAAACTGGCCTCTGATCCAGTCAGTGAGCCACTTAATAATACTTGATTCACTACTTTCATTTCTCATATCACATTTGACTGCAAATGACTTTAGATTGTTTATAAATGTCAAATTTTACTTCAAAGAATGAAGACATTCATTACTGAGTAGCCTTAGAAGATTGCTTTGAGGCAAGACTGATTTGGATGCAAATTTTGGACATACTTATTTAAAAATCACTCACATTTTCTGATATATACTTATTTATGTGTAGAAAAAGTTTTGACTGATTGTGAGATATCTTAGAAAATAAATAGAACAACAACAAACAAACAAAACCAGGTATTTACAGAGGTTATCCGCCCATGAATACCTTACCTATTCCCTTCTAGTTTTTCAGATATGTCAAATCAGGCAAAGAATTATTCCTCTATATATTTATTTATCTTCACTGCAGTCCAAAAAGGATTTGAAGCAAGGTACAGTTAACTTTGGTCCAAGTCACAGAAATTTTGTAAACCCCAATACTGAGTGAAATTATTGATCTAATGTTTTGATACTTAGAAGAAACACGTTTTTCATTTCCAATTTTGTTTCCTTACTATGTGCAGACTGTCACATAACAGTATAAATGTACTTTATTCTACTTAGTTTTAGCTAAGCAATTCTTCAGCTGTAATGTGAATTAGCCCGACCTATATATCTAGTACTTTAAGAGAACCATTCAGTGATAGACAACAATTGTTAATCTACAAAGTTAACTTGATTTACAATATGGGAATCATACAAGATCTAGGCAATTGGTTATGATGCTGTGGACTTCATTATAGATTAGCCAAAGATTATTTTTTACAGTTTTATTGAGGTATAATTCACATACCATACAATTGACCTATTTAAAGTGTATAATTCATGTTTTTTAGTATATTCACAGGGTTGTGCAACCACCACCACAATCTAATTTTAGAACAGTTTCATATCCCCAAAAGAAACTCTCTACCTGTTAGCTGTCACTCCCTAGCACTAACCCCTTGAGTCCTGGCCTTAAGCAACCATTAATCTACTTTCTGTCCCTATAGATTTGCCTATTCTGGACATTTTATGCCAATGGAATCACATAATACGTGGCCTTTTGTAATTGACTTCTTTCATTTAACATAATATTTTCAAATTTTATCCATGTTGTATCATGTGTCAGTACTTTATTTCTCTGTATTGCCAAATACATTCCATTGTACAGATATATTACATTTTACTTCTTCATTCATCATTTGATGGATATTTGTGTTGCTTTCCCTTTTTGGCTATTATTAATAAGGCTGTTATGAACATTCCTGTGTATAGCCCGAAAATCGTTAATGTGTTTGGAAATAAAGAAGGGAAACCTATGGAGGCCCTGATGTCTGACACTCTAAGGAGAACCTTATGTTTCAGTAGAAAACTATGCATTGTTTAGATCACTCACATTCTTCCAGGTATTTGATTCTAGTCTTTCATTGTCTTTAAGATATTTTACAACTCTCTAAAGTATAGATAGCTGATAACAATGCAAAATAATTCCTGCCTATAGACCTATAAATTCTGTCAGGTGGAGGTTCACTTCTCTCCCCCAGTGAGGAAGAGGCTATTTTTGCTTTCATTTATACATAAATTTCAATATTTCTGATCTATAAACATGTTTTCAAAAAATAATCTCCCTTGAACTGGTTGTAATATCTTGCTAGTTTCCTCATTAATGAATTAAATAAAATTATGGACACATTTTAATTTTTAAATCTGTATGAGAGTCATGATTTTACCTTTGTTGAAAATGATCTTTTAAAAACATTTGGCTGCTTCCAAAACTTCTCCATTCTCTGGTGGAATTAGAATTTCGGTGGCTCTGAGAAGTATCTACCAGTTGGTTGAGAAGTTTCTGAAATCTTAACAAAGGTAGCTAAGCTGTCACTGTACTCTCAAATTTAGATACATTCTGTCTAATAGACTAACATTTGTCTGGATAGTCTTGAAGTTAGAGGAAAGTTTCGAGCAGAGGGTCTCAAGAAGATTTGTCAACTCTTAGAAATGTGAGTAACACATTTATAAGTTTTTCTAGCCTCCTTGGATCAATGTAGAGAACCAATCAGGATAGTAACTATAAAGCAATGGCTCTCACTATTATCTTAACCAAAAAGCCCAAGAATAGACCTCCATAACCAAAAAACATAGAGAAGACAGGGCTAGCAGGGTTTCTGATACCACCTACTCAGGGTCCCAGAAGCTTCCCCACATGTGTGACAATTCTACTACACAGAGTTCACCAAATAGTGATTCAGGAGTGAGAACTTTAGGTATATACTAGACATTAGCAACTTATTAGATTCTATATCAATTACATTATCTAGTTAGTGTTTCCCAAACTTTCATCCTCAGTCCAGCTACACAACAGAATCACCTTTGGAATGTTGTAGAGTTTACTAGATTCCACCCCAGAGATTCTTATTCAGGAGGGCTGGCATAGGACCCAGGAATTCGAATCTGATCAAGGTCTTCAGGTGATTCTGATTTTCACACAAGGTTTGGAGCCAGCGGATATGATACTACTAACAAAGAGAAATATTTTCTAAATTTTGCAATATAATTTGTGTGTTTTCTTATTATTGCTTTCCAAGCATCCTTATAAAGACAAGCATAATGTTGATGCAATTCAACCATTCTATTGATAGGAGAGATAAGGTGAGTTTTACTTGAGCCAAGTTGAGGATTATAACCCAGGAAGGCAGTCTCCACAAAGGAAGAAAGCATTCAAGAAGCAAGGTTTTCAGTATAATTTTATACCTTTTTAGAACAAAGAACATACATCAAATACATCCAGGATACATATACATCAAATAAGCCCAGGATACATATTCATCAAAATTTCAAAGTTGGAAATTAGCAGGTCAACATAACTCTGATGTCTGGGAAAGGGAGCTTATCTTCAGGAGTACAAATACAGGCATTACAGATACTGGCGTTATAGGAGGGAAAGTATGCATTCTTATCTTCAAGGAGCACATTCTTTTACTTTGGTGGTTAAAGCAGATGTACAATGTATGTCTGATAAGCCATAAGTCAGGCTTCTTTAGTTCAAGCTGTATTAGTTTTAAACCAGAATAGCTACTGTATTTTCATATACCTCAATATGTGAAAATTTCTTGTCAAGAGCTAATAGTCACCTTTCATGCCTAGCCCTATGCCAGGGAATTAAATCCAGATAATCAAATTTTCTATGAGCAAGGAACATAGCTGAGTCTTATTAACTTATTTAATAAAGATTCCATAGGCTACATAATTGGTTTCTTTTGAACACAACTAATATACACGGCCATTTACTTTTTAAAAAATGTCTAAATCCTACCAAGAACTATTCAAAATCAATTACGTATTTGATTTCTACATGGTGACCCCCCAAGATAGTAATTTATTAGAAATATTTTGTGTTATTTTATTGATCCCTTGGTCAGTTCTAAATTGTTCCTTATATTTCTCAGGTTTTACATACCCGAACATACGGTTAGAATCTTGCAGAGAAGTCATATCTTCCATAGTTGGAGACAATTTCATTTTGAGCAAAATAAAAGTCATTAGAGTATGCCATGACCTTGTGATTTGAAAATCCCACAGAAGCGATCAGAATGGTTTTGGTGAAGTGATGATAATGTACAAATATTTTGGAAACTGTCCCTATGTGTAAATATGTAAGTTTCTGGGTCAGCACTCATCCGAGAGTATCTCAGTGTCAATTTTAAGCTTAGTGTTAGATTTTTGAAGGTGCATTTGCCTCAGAAAATAAAACTACACCACATAATAAATGACTGTTTACTTATGCACCTAAATGCCTCATTTGGCCTTGGTCCAACTCCCCTTTGGGTGAGCATATGGTAGTCTATCATTTGGTTGTGTGCTGCAGGCCCTGCTTAAACTTCTGAGGCTCTTGAGATGAGCTCAAATTTATATTATAGCACACTGTACTCAAATACATGTAATTTATCATAAGAAAATTATTCAGGCTTCACAAAATGATGTCAGACTAGATTGTTAGAGTCTAGAAAAAAGCAAATTTTTTTTACATCCATAAATTCGGTTTCCTTCCCTTTACATTCCTGGCAAAGATGGTATCTTATTTTTGTAACTACACTATTTGTGTAACTCCCTTGTAAAATTTTAATTAATATCAGCTCAATTTGATCTCACATTAATGTATTTGTTTCTATTCTCAGTATCATAAAATATGAATTTCATTTGACGACCCAGCTAAGTATTAGGCTGTTTTCAACTGTTCACTATGCTGTTTCTGTATTTACAAAATAAATGAGATGCTTAGATTATTGTTAGTGTTTGTCACAATTCAATATGGAAAATAAATAGCATGTTGTATTTTTGCATAGACGTATACCACCTTGGCACCCATGGACTTCTTTTAAAAGTAACAGTACAAGGAAACACACATGTGGCTTCTATGCCAGAAAATTATTAATGTAGAATTTAACAGTGTTTTGCTCAATTAAACAAAAATCAAGGACACGATTAAGGCACAAGATTTTCTAGACCAACTGGTCTCTTTAGTTTAACTCATATAAATATGTTTTTAGAAAACTAGAATCTTAGACAATTTCTGAAAGCTTGAAAGTTTTTTTCTTCTAACAACAATAGAAAAAAAGCCCAGAAAGTATGTGATTCCTCTATACATTTAGAACCTAATCGAAGATTTTAGTTTAATGAAGAACTTTGTAGGGGCTTAATCAGGAAGAAACTAACTCTAAGGCCACCAGCATTTCCAAATACAATCCCAGTGTTGGGTTCTGTCCCAGGACGAGAACAAGAGGGTTGATTGCTCAAGATCTGCCCAATGATTAGGATAAATATTCGTTCGTTATTCATCCAATTCAAAAATTTAATGGTGTATAAACATGTAAGGCATTATGATATATTTTCAAACTTTGAAACTATGTGTTAAGATAATGGTAATTGATAATAGTCTATGCTAGACATCAGGACTATGGCTAAGATCCTATAGAAAATGTAATAACAACTTCAGAGGAAATTTTTTATTATTTCTAAAAGCATATGCTCACATCTACAAATTAAATACTAGAGTTTTCTTAAAATGCAGTTTGTTATAATTTGAATTTTGTACAAAGTGGGACTATAATGAACCTCCTCAAGGAGGTTTTATTACTAGAACTATACTGGAAATGGAAATAAAACACAGAAATCTCCTGTTTAATTGTAGACAAACAGGGTGTTTATTTATTTACTTTAATAATTAATTCACCAAGACTAATGCCATGGAATAGAGAAGCTACTGAGGTACCTTTGTTATTCTTTGATTTCTTTCTCCATATTTTCACAACTAAGAGTGTTTTGGACAACTATTTCCTCCAACAGTTGTGTGCAAGGAAGAGCTACACAATCATATAGCTTAAGAACTAGGCTTAGCATCTCTAGGTTAAAAGAGTACTGAATACGAATTCCAGTTAAATGTTTTCAATTTTCATCTCAGTTTGACACTTTGCTGACTGTTCTCTCAATGAAGGATAACCATGTCTCTCCCATTTGTTTCAGTCTTGAAATAATTAATTATTCTGAAGCAGAGAGACAACATGCCAATCCCAAGGACGACAGAGTTCAGGTGCACCCTGTGGGTGGAGGATTGGCAGATAGAGTACCATTACTAGTATCTGCCAGAGGGGCTAATCTGCTGAAAGTAAAATGGGCTTCTGTAGAAACAGATAAATATCTCACACTTGTTTTTAAATATACAATTTGCACCACTATAAAACTGAAAACTGAAAAGAATGGTTATAGCAACTATTGTTTCAACCTTAGAAGCAGTGACAGTAATGAAAACATGATACCAATGTTTAGTACAATAAAACTCGTAGTTTTCTGTGGGCAACCAAATAAAGTAAAAATAGGAAAAAAAGAGAAGATGCATCACTTTGGCCTAAACACACTGTGTAAATCTACCGTGGCTTATTTGTAGAGCTAAGATATTAATAATAAGTTAAAAATGACTTTAAGGAATCGTAAGAAGTTCTATAGTTTATTGCTTTCAGCAAATAAAAGTAAATACACCTATCATGAGCCTCCGTTTAGGCTGCAAAGCCCAGATGCTAGAGGTACTACAGAACGAGAAATGGAGAAAAATGATGGTATAAATTTTCAATGGCATACCCAAGCCATGAATGTAGGTAGAAAGTCATGCTGAATCATTACCATTTATTTGGGCAGGAATGACACCTTCTAGATTACAAAATCCATTTATTGATTTAAGCTTAATTTTATAGCTAACTTCACAAAATCAGACTGATCACAATTATTTCTGATGCATTCTGAATGTAAGCCCGAGGACTCTATCACTATTTTAGAGAAATATATTTTACCTCTACAATGGAGTGTGTGTGACATACTGTAAGACTAAAAGATACAAACGTAAATTTTTACTGTTAAATAGGGATGCTTATTTTAAAAGATGAACCTTTAAGATATCTGAATACCAACGCTTACATCTGAAAGTGACAAAGTACTCTGATATTTGCAAATGTGAAACAAGCAGTTAATAACTAAACTTTTGGTAAGCAAGTTTCCTCATTACTATCAACACATTTTTCTTATTAGTATTGGTAAAGAAATAGTAATATGAGTAAAATATCCTTTTTTGCTACAGTTATGTGTAAAATTACCTATAGGACTTGCTCTTCTATTACTTTGCCTACTCCATAAAGAAATTATTCTAGAGACCTTTAAGTTTGTTCTATTCTTCTTTGAACTTCTGTTAACACACAACTGGCCAGGTGCCTTTTTGCTATAAATTAAGGAGTGATAGGCAGTCTTCAGGCTCAGTTTATCCAATTTTCACTAGTCTTAAAATTTGATTCAGGCTCGATTCAGGCTTAATTTCATAACTGCACCCAATATTTCACCTACACACATGAATAATTTATTCTTTGAATAGTTATTCAGACTCTCCATTATGAAAATTTAACAAGTATATTGAGAAAAACCCCTAAAACAATGTAGAATACATTTTTGTACTTTTTGTTTATCGACTAATCTTACGGTCCATTCTTACTATTATTGGTTACAAAGGAAAAAAGAATAACAGCCCACAATATTCTACATGATTTATGAAAAATCATACATGAAAATCAAACCCCTCCCGCCCCAAATACATTGTATTTTGGATGCACTGCATGTCAGTACTGAGCTTCACCTTTGATGCCTTAACACTGCCCCCAGCCCTTAACACTGCCTCCACCCCTTTCCAAGTGGAATATGCAAAACTTATGACCTCTAATTCCCAATACATTAATGATCTCTTGAACTAAATTTTAACCCTTATAGTCAATATACCTTTCCTAATTTATAGAAGTGCAAATGTTGCCTAGGACAGCACTGAGATGGAATCTCTGAGATGGAAATGTTCTCTATCTACATTGTCCAATAGGGTAGCCACTAGCCACATGTAGCTACTGAGTCTTCATATGTGGCTAGTGGGACTAAGGAGCTGAAATTTTAATTGTATTTAACTTTAATTAACTTCAAGTTAAATAGCCACACGTATTGGTTTAGCACTGGCCTAGTAGACCCTTCAAACATTCAGTTAAGTGTTAGAAGTGGAAGGTAGATTATGGGCAATCCAGGAATCTTAAATTAATAGCATTATGTTTTAAAAAGTCTGTCATTCATTCCTTCAGTATGAATTTTTCCAGAAGGTTCACATTTAAAAAAAAAATGAAACCCAAGCCAACCAAATTCTTTAGGCTGCTTTTCTGTATGAATCATCTTTTTGCAAAGAGGTGTAAGACTGATTTTATTGCCAACTCTGCCCCCTCTTCTACAGACAGAACTCAGTGATTAGGTTCCTGCATTTATTTAGGTTATTCTCCTAAAAAATATGGTTTCTACACTGCAAATAAATGACAGGAACTTTTCCACTAAATTATCCCAGACAGCACAAATGTTCTTTCCAAAAGTGGAGACTGGAACCACAGCCCCCTCACATTGCCTGTTACATCTGTTTATGCTTATAGAAGTGACATCCACTTTGTAGACGGAGAATGCCAATTTCTTGGGAAAGCACCCAGAATTTGGTGAGGCTTGAAGAGAAAAAAAAAGAAAAAAGAAAAATTACCATTCAGAATAAAAGCTACATACAATTGAGTAGCTACAAAGACCTTTTGAAATTAAGTGAGAAAAGATTTTGCTCCCAGAATACAGATTCTGTGTACAGACCTGCAGAAATTCATATCCAGCCATAATTATTTACTAGCTGATAAAGCTGCGGGTAAGTTACAAAACTTAACTTCAGTTTTCCCATCTGTTAAATGCAGATAAAAATAGTCCTGTTGGGAAAACTTGTGTAAGGCTTGGAAATGGGCAAAAGATGACTGGGTGTCCTTTCGATGGAATGCTGGATGTTATCTACAGCACTCTGGAGTTTTGTGGTTCTACAGTAGTCTGCACCTTTGCCTTTGACTATGCTGGTTTACTACTCTACAGGCTGTAGAAACTTTGGTAATGTAAATAGTTATCTGCCGAAATGTGAGAAATTATTTTGTTCCTTAGAGATACAATTGATTACTGCCCTGTAGAACAGATAATCCAAAACATTACATTTTGGTGCCTTGAAGAATATTAACCAGTTTTGCCTCTTTCCTAATTGACAATAAAGGTCTGTTCTTCACATTCTCATTTGAATGGGTTGCAATATCTTGCTGGTTCTCTCCCTAATCAATGAGTCAAATAACATTTTTGACACATCTTCATTTTATTTTTCTATGAGAGTCATGTTTTTATCTTCTTGAAAAATTACCCTTTAAGAGTTTCTATTCCAAAGAGTTTTTGGGAGGATTGGTTTAAGGGTCTATCCTGAAGGTCAGGATCAGTTTTATACTTTGGAGGAAGGCTGTTAACACTTCCGGTATTTTGGGGAGGGGGAAGCAGAGGGTACTGAGCATTTATAAAAGGGTGGGGGTGGGGGTCTGAAAAACTCTCTCCTACACAAGAAAGTCAGAAGACTTCCTCCTCCCTTTCCTTTTAGCAGTGGAGCCTTAAGGTCAAGGTGGGTGTTAGGCGGAGCCCGCAGTGGCCTAGGTGGAGGCCACACGGGATCTGGGCCTAACTGTTGGCCTTCCAGGCTAGGAGAAAGGCCCGGGGTTTTAGATGCGCTGGGGACATGGAGTTAACTGCAGACTTGGTGGGGCCCCAGCAGCGGGCAGCCCAAGAACCCAGTTCCCGCCGAACCAACAGTTCCCGGAGCAGACAGGCGGACGGGGCCTAAAAGGGCAGGTCTTGCCCCAGGCCTGAGAGGCCCCTCGCCCACGGCCGAGGGGGTGGGGCGGCCTCGCCTCGGGCCGGTGCTTTTCGCCCTCCGTTGGCCGCCAGAGGCTCCCTCTCTCTCCCTCTCCTGGGATTTTGCTGCCGGGCTCCCTCTCTCTGCGGCCCTAGGGTTAATCCCATCAGCCGAGGTGAGGCACCTGTTACCCCGGGCCTTCCTCACCCCCGCGGCCTCTCCCCCATTACACCCCGGCTCCCGGGTCAGCCAAACGGCCCGGCGCGGGTGGCCGCACGTGGGCGAAGCCCCTTCCCCGGCCGGACCCCCCGGCCCAGGCCGGCCCGAGTGTGCGATCGCGTCGGGGCCCGGGCCGCCGCCCGCCCGCAATGGCGTTGGGGAGCGCAGCGCGCCTCCCGGGGCCGCCCGCCGCGGGCAGGGCGCGCGTGGGGGCCGCGGCGCGAGTGGAAGCGGCCGCCGCAGCCGCCCTCCGCGCTGTGCCGTGAGGAGCGGGTGGAGGGGCGCCGAGCGGGCCGGCGCGGAGCTGAGCGCGGCCACCGTGGGGCGGGGGGCGCCTCCGAGGAGGGGGTGGGAGCCGCGGCCGCCCGACCCTCCCCGCCGGCGGCGGCTCCCGCTCGGGTAAGGGGGAGGCTGTGCGCGGGGCGAGGAGTCGGGGAGGGTGGAGATGAAGAGGGAAAAAATCGGGATGTACAAAGGCTGAGTTGCAGGCTGGGGGTGGGGGTGGGTTGTGGTTGGGGAGCGATAGGTTGAGGATCGGAGGCATTATCAGTGGGATCTATTGTTTCCTGGCACATTGGGAGGAAAAACAAAGGGATTTATTATCATTACCCTGTAATTTTTTTCTTTTTCTTTTTTTAATGTGGCCAGGGAGCTCGGCTCTCCCCGTGCCACACTGGGATCCGCCTGGCAGCCGCCAGGAGCCGCAGCCAATGTGTTAGGACTTCAGGTGCTTCTTGGCACAAAGCTAGACTGCGACCTCCTACCGTAGCGCTTGGCGTCACCTGCTCTCCCGGCCCTGCCCCGGGGCCGAGGGATTGCGTCCCGAACCAGGCTTGGGAATCGGCTGCCTCTCAAGTTGGTGTTATTTATGTTTGTCTTTTGTGAGGGCAGGTTTTGAATCCCCCGGCGGCCCCATCTCCCCCGCCCCCGCCCCTTCGGGTTGGAATTGGCGGGGGAGGGAGTGGGGTGTGTGTGCAGGGGGGAGGGGAGGGTATGTGAGGCTTAAATAAATGTCAGGGTAGAAGGAGATTGTCGATGCTTGACAAAAAAAACAGGCACCACACTCTGAAGCCTTTCTTGTTTGCCTGCATGGGCCATGCATGCCTGCTGGGCCAGGAGCGGAGTTTGGAGACGATTTAAGTGAAAGTGTGGGGTTCCTCAGCTGATTGTGCATGAGGGTGATAATGGCTCGGCCTAATATTAAAAAAGAAAACAAAACAAAAACAAAACGAAAAATCTGTAGAACTACATTATTTGCTCCTCAGCAGATCTTGGAGTATTTGATTACTGGCATATTGATATAAAATCCAGCTGTGGGCTGGAGGAAACCAGCAAGCATGCATTCATTGCGTTGCATTTTGAGCTTGTTGTAAGTTAGAGGCAAGTAGGAATAAACAAATCAGAGCTATGAAAAGAGGTTTCATGGTCTGTTTGTTTTCTGATCATCACATTCTCATGCATTTATTCCCATGATATTCTACATACTACTCTATAATTAATAATATCGACTCTATATCGAAACTTCCAAATATTCGATATAACTGAACTTAGAGTGAAACTTATTGCCATTTAAGAACTTTTTTCTGCGTGTTTTGGTCTGAAATTGCAGTAGTGTTGCTTTGGCGATGCTGTAAATGAGAATATTGGACCAGAAAGAGTGAAATAAGCCTCGGTAGGCATGTTTTGGAGTTTGTAAACATAGATTCCAAACTTTTAATTGAACTTAGAATGAATAAGTTCTACCTGATATGGAAAATCCCAAGTAAAGTTCATTTTTCTGGGTAGTTTGATGATTTCTTAAAGATCTGTGAACTGCTTGTTTCTTTTAAGGTCATTCACAAAAGCAACAAAACTTGGCTAAAGTATTGCTTTCAAGTGTATTTATGTGTAACCTGTATGGGTGTATGTTTGATTTTAGTAGGGATCTCCAAATTATTTGAAACATTTTTATTACCAAAGACCAATCAGTTATAACTTTTAAATTCTTGGCTTTTAAATTCCCATTTCAATAAGTAATTCTTCTGTTTGACGTGTGGCTAAGCCACTTTGAAAAGTGTATAATAGTTGACTAAACATAAATTCAAATAAGTAAATGAATTCAGAAATTCATTCTTTTCTATTACAGATGAACCTCTAGTCTTGCTTTGAAAAAGCCATTTTGTGTAACTCTTGACTGAATAATTTCCTAATACACCTGTTGGGAGGATCACTGACACAGTATGCCATTTGAGAGGTACTTTTTCTTGACCAAATACTGGTGATAGAGAAGAGAGGTGTTTTTTTTTCTTTTTCCTGATCATTATGAACATTGGCTTTTTACTCCTGAAGTAAAAATGTTGAAAGCTGAGTCTTCAGGTGAACGAACCACTCTCAGAAGTGCCTCTCCTCACAGGAATGCATATAGAACTGAGTTCCAGGCACTGAAAAGTACGTTTGACAAACCCAAGTCAGATGGGGAACAAAAAACAAAAGAAGGTGAGGGCTCCCAGCAGAGCAGGGGGAGGAAATATGGCTCCAATGTCAACAGAATTAAAAACCTATTTATGCAGATGGGTATGGAACCCAATGAGAACACTGCAGTCATTGTCAAAACAAGGGGGAAAGGTGGACCTTCATCTCCTCAGAGAAGAATGAAGCCCAAAGAATTTTTGGAGAAAACAGATGGCTCAGTTGTTAAGTTGGAGTCTTCTGTTTCAGAACGAATTAGTAGATTTGACACAATGTGTGATGGCCCTTCATATTCTAAGTTCACAGAAACTCGGAAGTTGTTTGAGAGAAGTGTGCATGAATCAGGACAAAACAACCGATATTCCCCAAAGAAAGAGAAAGCTGGGGGGAGTGAACCTCAGGATGAATGGGGTGGCTCCAAGTCCAACAGAGGCAGTACTGATTCCTTGGACAGCCTTAGCTCCCGGACAGAGGCTGTCTCCCCAACTGTGAGTCAACTGAGTGCAGTATTTGAGAACAACGATTCCTCCAGTGCCATCATTTCTGAGAAGGCTGAAAACAATGAGTACTCAGTGACTGGGCATTATCCCCTGAATTTACCATCTGTTACTGTTACAAATCTTGACACCTTTGGTCACCTTAAGGATTCTAATTCTTGGTCTCCTCCAAGCAAACACGGTGATGATACAGAGGATGCTCAGAAGAGTAATACAACCCCAGTACCGGAAGTGGCTTCGAAAAGTACCTCTCTAGCTTCGATGCCTAGTGAAGAGACACAGCAGAGCAAGGAAGCCGGGGACGCCACCTCTAACCAAGAGACTCCTGACAGAATTGACAAAGACATTCCCAAAGAGCCTTGTGCTGAAGATAAGGCAATGCCAGAGTCTGAAATCCCTTCACCACAAAATGAACCTTTAGGAGACGCTGAAGCTAATTTGGGTGGGAGTGAGGCAGCAATGCAACAGAAGAAAGAACTAGCAGGTGGTGATTTTACCTCTGCTGATGCTTCTGGATCCAGCTGTGGAAAGGAAGGACCCGAAGATTCAAATAATTTTGAGAGTTCCCATGTTTACATGCACAGTGACTATAATGTATATAGGGTAAGATCCAGGTATAATTCAGACTGGGGAGAGACAGGCACTGAACAGGATGAGCAGGAAGATAGTGATGAAAACAGTTACTATCAACCTGATATGGAGTACTCAGAAATCGTTGGATTGCCAGAAGAAGAAGACATCCCAGCAAATAGGAAAATTAAGTTTAGTAGTGCTCCAATTAAGGTAAGTATATTTTCTCAGTTTGTTTTGGAAGTTTTTTTCTAAGTTTTTCTTTTTAGTATTTGGGCCTAAGTGTGTGTAGAATAGATTTGACAACTATAAGGAATTCAAGGTGGTTGATATACACATGTTGTCTGGTGATTTTGAAGTTTGGAGTTTGAGGGATATCCATCAACAGTTCCTAATGTGCTTTATAGTTGCATAAGCCAGTATTGAGTAATATTCAAGGTGAAGAAGTTTGGGGATTGTGAGATACATTCCAATGAACTAGAGTATGAATAATATGAACACTGAAAACCAGGAGTGTTAATTTGAAATAGAATTACTTCTTTAACTAGTTTTACCTAAAATTACCCATAAATAATAAAATGTTCTGACTCTAAGCACTGTAGGATATGAGGTATAATGTATAATGGGAGAGTTATGGTAACCTTGAAATAATATTCTTTATTTACTTGCTTCAAAAATTTGGGTTGTCCCTTACTTAAGTGTAAGAGGATTGTGAGGAATGTTGGAACTTTTTTTTTTGTACTGCTTCATGGTAGTGAATGTTTGATTCGTGGAAATATATTAGCGGACTTAACTACTTTGATTGGAAAGCTGTGACTGTAAATAGCTTTGAGTTCAGAATTTGTTATGCAGCTTTAAAGTGAAATTTTGTGCAAAGATTTACCACTCGTGAATTTATTTTTACCTCTTAAAAACTGGATAAATGCCAATTGAATTCAGATGCTCTATTCTAATGACTTCACTTAGTTAACATTTGGTATAGAAGAATGGCACGAAGTACATCAGCAGCGGGTGGTGAAACATTATTAGCTGATAA
Organism: Tapirus indicus; assembly: GCA_031878705.1. Taxonomy (NCBI): domain Eukaryota; kingdom Metazoa; phylum Chordata; class Mammalia; order Perissodactyla; family Tapiridae; genus Tapirus; species Tapirus indicus. The sequence continues at coordinate 102,123,671 of CM062917.1, forward strand.
TGGAATAGGGGCAGGAGGTGGTTGGTTGAGTATCAGAATCTCCTGGAGTGCTTTTTCAAAGTGTACTTGCCCACCAGCTCTGTCCGAAGATTCTGACATGCCCTCCTAGAGGAATCTGGGGGGCTGTGGTGGCAAAATGTGGAGTTTGAAACCACTTTCTAGGGGCTTCTAGCGTACACAGTGTGTATATATGATAGATTTGGAATTTGATATGGTATCTTTTAAAATTTTCTCCTCAAAATCTAAAATCACTGTCCGTGGCTGTTTCCATCCTATGAAGCTTCCATAAAAGGCTGAAGTATGTGTAATTTACATAGCAAAGAGAAATCTGACCTTGCTTTAATTGTGAAATACTATTTTGAAGTAAAGTTAATAATCTGTGGAATTATTTACAGGTATTAGCAGGCAAACTTGCATTTCATTAGTGTAAGGCAAAAGTTAGCATCAGAATGGGCCATGTCAAGTTAAACTATATTTAAAATAACTAGAGGTGTGAATTTAGTTTCTAAGTAAGCTAAGTTTCTTTACCACCTTCCTTTGCCTTTCTCTCCCCTATCCCTCAATTCTAGGCACTCTTTAGAGGTGCCTTTCTCTCAGGCCTATCCAATGAGCTCCTAAATTTCACCATTCGTGTCCCCTTTGCAGGTGCTACCCTTTGAATATTACCTTTCTGTCGCTTAGGAAGAAAGCAATAAGATTAAATTGTTTGACACTGAGCAAGGTGGGAATAACTGAAATGAACTCTTCAAGGAGTTTGTTAAAACCAGAGACTGACTCCTTAAAGGGGGATAGCAGCTTCTGAAAATTTATCAAGTAGAATACTACCTGTTCAACCAAATGGGGCACCAGCCTTGTATTTGGATCCTGTGCTGTACTGAACATAACTGCACAGTAGTAGGTTTAATGACTTTTAAAGGATTTATCATTGAAATATGGCTATTCATATGTAAACAAACCAGGTTTTTGGGTATGATATTTTAAATGCAAGTTTTTTTTTCTACTATTGCTTATAACAATAAGCATCTTGCCTCATAATTTTCATGTAATAAAGAGACTGTATTTCATATAACAAAGAGTGAAATAGATTACATACATTTTAAGTTTCACACATTTCATCAAGAACGTAGATCAAGCGTAAGATTTGTGAGACAGAAAGATAATGCACTGTGTTTTAGTGGGCAGTTAGCAGTACTAGTTGGAGTGGATTAAGTTTGTGAACAGAAGATTCTTTCTTAGCCCTTTGGAATGAATAATACAATTACTCTTTCTTGTTGTTCCCATTGTTTAGCATGTAAGTGGATTCACTTGGAAATTGTGAGAGCTACTTTTTTTCTGGTGGTGGTGGTGAAGGTAGTGTTTAGATTATTCTCCAATTAAGATTTTTGCCTTAGAGGGGGGTAATTCAATAAGTTTCTCAATAAGTATTTATTAATTAACTTCAGTAAGTATTTACTGAAGGCTTATCATGTGTCTATTTTCATGCTGTTAGCTGTAGAAGACAAAGATTTATAAGGTTATCTCTTTCCTCTGTGATCTTGTACAGTCAATTCTTAAACACATGGTATTTAAACTCATGTAACACAGTGTAAAAACCTGTGCTGAAATGTCTAATGTCCTATGAGTACTTTAACTGTCCTTGGCTGTACTAAATGCATGGAGTGAACAGGATTTGATAGATCATTTGAAAGGGAATGTACTTAGATATTCTGTATGTGTTTCCTTATTCTTTTTATAAAGCTTTATTTATAGAATGGGAAGTTTTGATTTCCAACCTAAATCTTTTCCTTTGAAATTTAAATATACTCCCTCTTTCAGAAGCAATAGGGAGCATATTCTTTACAGAAATGATATTTAGAACTTTTACATTCTTTTCCTGATATTCTCTTCTTATTCTTCACTAGGGTGAATATTCTCAACACTGTTATTGTTTTGGATCTTTGTTTATGATGTTTGTGTGTATGATGATGTCCTCAGTTTCTATTGCAGTTCTTCTATTGATATTTTAAATGGATATTGCCCTAAGATGTCTTAAATCTGGACCTAGAAAATCACGAAAATAATAGCTGATCTTTCCTGTGTAGCATATTCATTATACATAATTGTTGGTGATTTTTAGAAATGGTCGGATTGTTTCTTATTGGATAGGTTGATGTGTTTCATAGTATTGTGGAAAATTAGAATAGGATTAATAATAGAAAATATAAAATCCAATTTTGAGATATGGAATGAGGTAGTGTTATGAACCTGCTAATTTGAGATGTGTAATTATTCCTTCTTTCTCAGGAATTTCTCAAAACCAAGGGATTGAATTAATTAAATTTGTCTTAGATAAATCAATGATAGAAAGGGTGACATTTTTCATTATTTTTTCTATTAATTTAGAATATTTACTGAGCTCTTCCTGTGTGTCAGGAACAATATAAGTGTAATAAATACATAAAATGACTGGAGCTGATCAAGTCAGCAACTGCTGGTAGGTGGGAGGTATACAGCCGTTAAGGATGCTTCTTAGGCTATTCTGCTCAACTCTGTTCTTGGACGATCTTTCTAAGGTCACTGCAACCTTATTAAGGAAATCTAATCCTTCCTCTGTTTCTGGTAGCCTTATGTCCTTTGGATTGGTGTTCTTAAAGCATGACATATCTGAGAAAGGGTATTTTCCTAATTCCCAGCAAGGAGACTAGAGGGTTAATGTTGAGGTTCATTGTGCTACACTTTTCTGAGTATTTTCTCAAACTGTATGGAGCTTTACAGAGCTGGAGTTCAATGGAGAATCACCAAGGGCAGCAGTGCTTCTCTAAACCTTACATGATAGTTGTTAAAAATGGATCCCTTAGCATTCTCTCCCTATTTTGGGGCTCTTGAGTTGTTGGCAGGGGGTCCATGAGGACTTTTATTCAGAATGGTATTCAGAGTATAGTTCTGAGATCCAAATGTCTGTCTTTGTGGAGCTTTTTCTTTCTAACAGTCTTACTCAGCGCTTCTTCAATTTTAATATGCATATGAATCACCTGGGGATTAAAATGCAGATTTCTGATTCAGTAGGTGTTTTGTGGGAAATTACCTTGATGCAGTGGTTAGCCTCTAGGTACAGCACCAGCTATCCCAGAAGTTATGGAGTAGACAGGTTTAGTAACCAAATTAAAGTGCTTGAATCACACAATTTATCAAATCGGTTTAAAACACGCAGCCAGAAGCAAGAGGAGAGCTATGAGGTAAGTTAACACACGGTGCAAACTAGGTTGGAAGGAACACAGTCCTTAAGTCCTGGGTACACAGTATTCATGTGTTGTGATCCCTCTCTCTTTCACATGAGCCTTCCCCATTGATGGTGTGATTATGGGGACTTGAGTTGATATTTGCGCAGGGACTTCACAGACTAGTGATGCCCTGAGCTAATGATACATACTTGCTCTATTGAAGAGAGTGGGGACAAGTTCGTTTAGATACAGCTTTGGCAGTTTGCCTGCTGATGAGCCATGGGTTTTATTTGCATTTCTTCGGTAGAGCACTTGTGGGTCCAGGTTAGGACTGTACTGAGTGTCCTCAGTGGGTGGCTGATCCAGAGATGACATAGCTGTCAGTCCAGAGATGGCATGATAATGAGTTGGTCTTTCCATCCCTTTCTGTCTACAAGTAAACCTCTTGTTTTTTCCATCATGTTTTCTGTTTTGGAGTATCTTTCAGGTTTACTAACTTACCTATTTTTAACACATCTTGTGAATTTTGCCTTCATCTTACAAGCTTCCAAGCTCTCATTGTGTGTACTTAATCGAGCCTCTGATTGTTGCCTCTATATCATAAGCTATTAGCTTACTTACCCAATGATTATCACTTCTTGTGAGTTTCATGCATTCCATTTGTTTTCTTGACCTTTATAACAGAATTTAATATTCTTGAACAATACAGCAAACTCACAAAACAGTAGGTCTGGGGTGAGATTTTGCATTTCTAACATGCTCTCAAGTTGGTGTTGATGCTGCTAGTCAACAGACCACTCTTTGGAGTATGATTTTGAAGAACAGTCTTCTAGCTTTTGAAAGAGGCAGGTCACAAAATGTTGGGGAAGCTCCTTTAACAAATCTACTTTCCAGACAGATCTGCTATAGCTAGTTGTGTGGAATAATATTCTTTGAAAACAGGTGTAAACTTGTAAAGTACATAAGGCACTCTGTTTCTGGATACCAAAGTGGATTATGATCCCTAAATTCATAAGGAGTTCGGGTCATTAAAAAGTCACATCCTAGACTCTGTGTGGTCTAAGTTTTTAATTGTAAAAGGATAGGAGGAGGAAGTTCTTGATAGACTCAGAAATTCCATTCCTCTCATTCTTTTGAAAGCCTAAATTAATACAATTCTAGAGAGAGTATAAGAATTGTCATCTTATTTAGCTTGCTTTTATTTGGATAACTTTGATATCATAACATTTAAATTGAACTTCTTTTTAAATTTTGATGTTTTGTAACCTATGGTTCATAACCAGGTATATGTCAAATATTTTAATGTACTGTGTAAAATCAGATAATGAATATTTATTGAATGAACCCCTTTTCTAATATCGAGTGTGTATACTAATACCTCTTTTTATTTTTTCACTGAACACTGGTCATTTGGTATTTAAAAAGGAATTCTTTTCTACAGCAAACTATTATAGACGTTTGCTGGCATTTATTTTAGTAGAAAGATTTAAAATTTCTTACTTTTTGCATTATCCATAATATTTTGTCTTCCCCTCTAAACTTCCTCACAAAGGATGTGAGTTGTTGGGTTAATGGACATTAAAGATAAGAGGCTGAATTTGGGGGAAAATAATTTCCTATTATGTTATCCATACATTGCTTACCTTATTACTCAGTTACATGCCCATCAGCAGTAATTTGATTTAAATCTCATCTGCATTAGATTTTTTCCTAACATCTTATTTCTTCAAAAAGAAAAAAGGTTTCGGAATTTCTGTAGGAAGATACAATTAGATATAGAATAAATTCTGTATAAACAAAACAAACATTGCTATATTAAACTCTGAATATCATTTCTTGGTTTATGTGCTGTTAGCTAACTTAATGTTTTTTCTTAATTTTCTGTGCTCTTCCTTTTTGGATCTATTTCATGTTTGTTCTTTTGCTTCATTGTATTCTACAGTTCTCATTTGAATAGGAAGAAAACTTTTCAAGTAATGCTTCATATTTTTTCTTCCTAGTCACTTAAAAAAATTTCCACTGGTTCTAATCTCTTCATTTCGGTTTGTGACATAGAAATTTAAAGATGAAAAATACTTAAAGGTAATCTAGTGTAATTTCCTACTCACTTCAGTTAGCCCTTCAATAGCATATTGCTGACAGATGATCATTTAGCTTCTGCTTGAATAATTCCACTTATGGGGAGTTTATTATTTTGCAAGGTAAAAGGAAAGTTAGAAGGAAAGACATGCTGTGTGTGTGTGTGTGTGTGTGTGTCTGTGCATGCACATGCATGTGTGCATGCACATGTAGGGCTTATTTTCATTTTTTCAATTTGCAATTTTTTGTTGAGATAAAATTCAAATAACATAAAATTCACTATTTTAAGGTGTATAATTCAATGATTTTCAGTATATTCAGTGTTGTGCTATCATCACTATTATCTAATTCTAGAACATTTCCATTACCCCAGAAAGAAACCCTATGCCTGTTAGCAGTCACTCACAATTCCTCTTCTTTCCGCATCCTTTGCCAAACAATAATCTACTTTCTGTCTCTATGGATTTGCCTCTTTTGGACATTTCATATAAATGGAATCGGGGCATGCTTTTTAAAAGGAATGTAGGAGACACAATGAGTATAGCTTGGGATATGTTAAAATTTAAGGTGCTGTGAGGACAGCAGACTATAGGAAAGTCTAGAGAGCAAAGGCAAAAGAATTTTCTGGATGATGACATGGTCTACAGATTAAGTGACAACATGTGGGAGCAACAAATGCTGTCTACCCTGTTATGCAGTTTCATGGAGAGAAAGAAGACAGGATGCTGAGGAGATAGCAGGATCCAGGAAGGAATGAAGGTATTTGTAAACTGAGGCAGAGCAGTTTATGTGGCAAAGAGGATGGTTGGTGTATCTCCCTTGCGGGACACTGGACTTCTGGTCATGTAATCTGAAATTCCTATTGATGAAGCATAAGTATTTGCTTCAGCTTAGGGTTTCTTTAAAGGCACAAACAGCGCTAATGCTAATTTTCCTCTTTGTATTGGTCTATTCTAGCATGAAGGGACCCTTGTCCTTTTCTAATGATCCAGTGCTAATTTCCATCCCACTGCTCTTATGTTGTTGCTTTCGTTATTCTTTGATGTTTATTGGAATTGTTCATGGACAGACTTCACTCCTTATTTTTGCAATTCTCCTCATCGTTCATTTATGGATTTCATATGCCATACTTGCTATAATCTGTAGCATAACCATTTGTCAGGTGAGTGATTTTGGGCAGGTATTTATTTAGTTTATTGCACATTGTCTACCGAAGCATACTATATCTGTAACTATTAAATATTAATAACTGGTGATGACAGTAACACCAAGAGTTACTTGATATTTTGTAAACTTGGACAAATTTGCCTCTTGAGGCCCCGGGTTTCTTATTTGTAATTGAGGTTGTTTTGCTTGTAATTTATCACTAAGACCCTTCTCAGCTTTAACATCTTGTGATTCTTTCTTCAACATATTTGTAGAGTACCATAATCATAAATATTTGTGCTGCTATTTCAAAGGGAAAATTTCATTGAGTTATCAAAATGAAGAATTTATATTAAATTGCTCTTGAGAATGTTATTTATGCTATAGATTATAGTAAAAACTTGAGAATGATTGAAATATTAAATCCAAGGGAGTACATTTTTTAGAGTGGCTTTTTAGAGCAACTTGACTTTTGAAAGTATGGTTTGAACTATATATTAAAACACCCTGCGAGGAACCTAAGAATAAAGAAAGAAATGTTTTGTAATATAGTTGCTGACATATTAATTGCTTCACTTACTTTTGTTCTGGAAATAGCTTCACAGCACAGTTCAACATGATTGAGATATTGATAATTTTTTGCACAATTCCTAATTTTTCATCCTAACTTGCTCTCTCTTTCTCTTGCACCTGTCCTTACAAAAAGGACAGTGAAACAGGCAGAGTGTAAAGATATCTGGAAATTTTATATTTTAGGAGGAGGAAAGTTTTGTTCTTTGCTTAGTTAATCTATTTCAGAGGAATTTAAAAAAAGCATTTGTAGAGTTAAAACTGTTCCCCATATATTTATGTATGAGGAAAAGTGGTTTTAAGTGAAACAGCTTACAGATATGTTAGTCACCTTCTCTCTTTCTTAAGTCAGATAATGAGTTTTCTTCTGGGGAAAGCTATGCTTCCAAATTGTTTTCTATACTAGCTGAAATACAGTGGGCTAGTTTGGGACACACAGTGGTTGGCAAGGGTCAAAAGGTACACAGAGTCATGGAGACCATGGAGGCTTCTTTCCAGAAGTGTCCAGGTGAGAGGCTTCCAGAGTAGGTATTTGGTGTTTCTCCCTTGATGCTTTTGGACTGCCATGGCGCTGAAAACCTGAGTGGCTCTGTGCCGTGAGTCTGTCGTTGTACAGTGAGCTGGACCTTTCTCTTTCATCCACTTCAGATCTCTCCTTCAAAAATTACTTTTTACTTTTACTCTTCTTTCAAAAATATGTCGGGCCGGAGCTTCATGGAGGGTACATTCATACTGGAAAACTTGTCTAATCTTGAATACAAAGATTTAAAATAGTGCTCAAAGTCAGAGGTGCCTGTTCAGGCTTTTGAAGAGTTTTCTTCCACTGTAAGGGACTCAGCAGAGGACGGAACAACAGGCTTATTGGTTGGTTTTTAAGATCCACTTGTGAGTCAATGCTGTATTGATGGATTCTTTTACTAAGCACTTCAGATAAAAGAGATGTGAAAAGTTGTTTCATAAAGGAAGAAAAAGACATGAATTCACACTTTTCATTATGGATCAACTGATATAAGCATTTTTTTTAAAGAACCCATTTTTCAGGGGAAAGGCAAAACATATGGTAGGGTGTTTGACTGTCATCTTGTACACCAATACATAAAATGTATTTATTTTTAGAAGTTTATTCTGTAGATAGAATAATAAAGTGCAGTAATTTAAGTTGTGCATCAGTTGTTATACAATACGCTATGCCCAAAGCACCCATTTCCTCTCAGAAATTTAAGATTGAGCACTGAACATTAAAACCAACAAGCACACAAACAAACCTTGTGAAAAATAAAAGCTGGACCAGAAATGAAAATCTATGATATAATAGGGAAAGCAGAATAGAAGAATGATAATAATGCAGATCAGGTCTTGATTAACTTTTGATAGATGTGCATAACACTAAATTAACATTAAAAGGGAATTAACCCTATATACAATATTTTGTTAAGAGTCTAGAATTATCTATGATTATTTAGGATAGATTCCTAAAAATAAAATTATTGGGAAAAATATTTTAAAGCCCTTGATACATACTGCCTGAATTATTATTCAGAAAGGTTGTATTTCTAATTCGCATTGCATTGGAATGGTTTTCTCACAATCCCTGCATCGGCACTTGGAATTTTATAGTTTTCAGTTTCGTGGGTGAAAAATGTCTCACATGATTTCTATGTATTATGTTGATTTATTGGTGTGGTTGAATGTTTTCATGTATTTATAGGCCATTTTTGGCTATGAGTTCTGTGTGTTGTTTATTGCCTTTTTTTGTCAATGATTGTTAGTGAGGAGTATATGAAAGCCTGTCTGTCTTGGTAGAAAGTTAAAAGGGTTCACATATCCAGAATAGGGAATGGTTAAATTCATTATGATATATATGTATAGTGTAGTAGGATAAAGCTGTTATGAATTGTGTTTTCTAAAATTTTTAAAGATAAATATTTCACAATATACTACAGGGTAAAAAGACTGGTTAAATACTTAATATGCATTTTTATCACAATTTTATTTTTAATGTATGTGTATTTGCACCTAGAACAAAGATTGAAAGCACGTACATCAAAATGTTAACTCTGGTAATTTGTAGATGGAGAGAATAAAGGTGATGTTTAAAAAAATTTGTATTTTTCTAGATATACTAAATTTTCTACAATGAGCATATGTCATTTCTTTAATTATATAAAAAAGGTGATGGGAGACACAACTGGACTGATCACCAATAACAACTTAAGAAGTTGACAAAAACGTTTTTAATACTGTACAAGATTCTAATAATTAATTTTTAATGTAATTTTCTTTGGAGGTTAGTAAGTCACAGAAAAAAATTTTGGTTGAAGAGTATAAACTTATGGAATACTGAACAAGGTGTTGGTTTAAGAAAATGGGTGAACTTTTGACAGTTGAATTCATTAAGTGCATACTTTTTAATCCTTGGTAAAACTGATCCCACATTTGTGGTTAAGCTTATAAGTATTATGGGGGTAAGACCTTCAAATGTATTTTAAATTATGATGATAACATTTGCATAAGCGTTAGATATTATTCTTGAGTTGGTGTTGTGTGTGTGATATCCTAAAGTGTTACTTAAAATATGCTTTTAGAAACTGGGCATGTATTCTGGGTTTGAAGTGAAAAAAATACATTACTGGATAGTTTTACTAAAAATAATAAACATTTGTTTAAAGAAAGCATAACAGTTCTCGTGTGTGAGATCATGTCTTTCTTGTTGACTGTTCAATTATTGAGCCTCAATCAGCCGTCTCAGAAGCTGAGAGAGTAGAGATGTCAAGTTTAATGTCTTGCCTGTATGTAATCCTATGAAAACACTTGCATGCACTCAGTTAAAAACAGGATTTTGAGTTCTAGGCCTCCACAGTGTCCTTTTGAACATGTTTCCTGTTCCAAAACACCAGCCAATATGTAGTTTCCTGTTGTTCTTAACAAAAGTTGTAGCTGAAAAGAGATTCATTTGATATATGATTAGACTACATGATAGTATATAATATTTTTGGTTAGAGTCAGAGGGTCAGTTCCTCTCACGCATTGGATAGTGTTCCACCTTTGAAAAGCTTTGGTAGAAATGCTGGAGTATATAAATGATGAGAAAAATATTTTTGTTGGATAGCAGGGTTTTCTGAAATTAGGAGTTTAAAATATTCCTTCTGGCCTAATTAGATCAAGGGATAGTTCAAATCTTACAGTTTTAAGCAGTTCTGACATTTTATAAGCTCAGGTGATGTCCTAGTTAAATTACCTTACTATATAATCTGGTGCTGCATTATCATTTTTCATTAGGTAAACTTAGACCTTACTACAATATGACTAATAAATTATATTTGTATTTTATTGAATATTGAGTTTATGGTAGTAATACTTAGATGATCATATATAATTGTAAGGATTGTTTAGGGGATAAAAAGGCAACATTATTATGTACTCAACCAAGTTTGAGATGAAACTTGTGTTTTTCCATTGGAGACTATGATGCTTGTGGATTTTTTATATTGCTGGCACCTTTTCTGAAGAATGAGTTCTGTAAGTAGTATGTTTAAGGAACTAGAGAGCTCTAAGGAGGTTGCCCCATCTGCAGATGTAGCTATCAGAAGTTTTAAAGTTACTTGGTACTGGCTCTTATTATCTTGTGAAATTCTTACCCTCAATCTAGAAAGGAACCATTGACTAAGTAGAGTTGATCCCTATCATTGTAGAATGGTGGAAATAAACTGTAAATATTGATATGAAATATTTCTGAAGGTGTCTTTTTTCCATGTCTTGTTTTTAATGTTTAGGTACTATATTAATCAGGGTTCTCCAGAGAAACAGAACCAATAGGATGTTTATGTGTATGTGTGTGTGTGTGTGTGTGTGTGTGTGTATGTGTGTATATATATATATATATATATATATATAAGAGAAAGAGAAGGAGAGAGATTTGTTTAAGGGATTGGCTCACATGATTATGGAGGCTGGCAAGTCTAAGATCTGCAGGGTGGGCTGGCAGGCTGGAGATCCAGGGAAGAGCTGATGTTGCAGTTCAAGTCCAAAAGCTGTCAAACTGGAGACCTAGGGAAGGACTCAGGCTAGAGACTCAGGGTTCAAATCCGAAGGCCATCTGCTAGAGAATTCCTTTTTGCTCAGGGAAAGTCAGTCTTTTGTTCTATACAGGCCTTTAGCTGATTGGATGAGGCCCACCCACATTATGGAGGCCAGTCTGCTTTACTCAAAGTCAACTGATTTCAATGTTAATTTCATTCAAAAACACCTTCACAGAAACATCCAGAATAATGTTTGGCTAAGTATCTGGGCATTGTGGCCCAGCCAAATTGACACATAAAATTAACTGTCACAGTCAGGTTTTCTTATTCAGTTGTACTCTCTGAAGCTGTTTCAGGGGAAAAACTCTTTTTTTCCCACATAACTTAGTGGAGGAGTTGTTCTTTTCCTCTGTCATTCTTAGAAAACCCGCTGAAGGGGTTTTCCCTCTTGGGGCAGTATGTGGTAGTAGTAGCAGGAAAATCACATGCTTTTGAATCCGACCTGGATTCAGATCCTGCTGACACATGATCTTCTTAAGAAAATTTGTTCAAACTTTGAAGGCAGAAACTTATCTGTTTTGGTTGTGTCTCCAAGACTATCACACTGCCTGGCACATAGTAGGCACAGAATCAGTGTTGGTAACCTTTGATGTCCGTCACCCATGCTCCTTCCCCTTTCCTGTTCCCTTCTGCCCATCTGAAGAGCCAAACTGAGATGATGGTGATAATATTTGTACATGTATAATGATTGTATAATTTATTTATAGGTAAAATTCTTCAAGTTAGCAGTTATAAATGAAAGCTGAGTGATTCCATTGCAGATTGTAATCTTTTCTGGCCCCTGCTCTGGCTTGCTGAAGCTGTTGTGCTCTCTTTCATTTGAGAAATCTCCATCTATTGCCCTGTATGTTAATGACAGTTTATAAGAAACCAGAAACAGTCTTTCACGTGTGGTTGCATGAGATATGGCTGTGAGGGTTGAAGGGAGAGAGTATTCGTTTTGCCTTAACTTTACTTCTGCTTCGAGTGATTGCCCAAACTTGTAATTAGTTGCAAGAGAATATAAAAATTGAGGCTCCATAGGAGAGTTGTAAAGCTACTTATTTAGAAATTTGCTACAACTTGGGTAACTTGAGTGTGTGAGTATATCTATGTTCTTACATGAAAATTTAATTAAAGAAGGCAATTGAATTATTTCTTACCATTTAGTCTCTTCTCCACCTTTTATTTCCTGGCCTTTTTATTAAAGTGTGGTTTCTTTTTGTTCTTTTCAGTGATTAGAGAGAAATTACTTTTTTGGATCATTTCTGCCCCCCACCTCCTTGATATTGATTTTAGAAATGTCCTTGGTTTTAATTCCAGAGCTAAGTTATAATTTTATAATTATTTTGGTAGTCAGTTGTCTCATTCTTTAATCAGGTTCTTGCTGAGTATGGCTTTTGTTTACCCAGAAAACAGTTTTCCATTTTTTCTCAGTGACTTGTAAGTAATTAGTAATAAACTGCATGGGAACAAATAATCCAAGGTCTTCAAATCATATTTTTTGTCTGTGTGTTTCTTCCATGAATTATATTATCTGGAAGATATCTGACAGTTGTTACTAGGCTAAAATATGAAATGGCTTTGATTTTTCGTGTAAATTTGTTTATGTACAAAATGTGTATCATTTTCCCTAGGCAGAAATAGCTTTTAATGGCACTTTCTAAGGAAAAGAATTGTTAAGCTATATTCTGCATTTTCCTTTTTAGATAAAATTACAATAACTTTTTTGGGGGTTTATGTACATTTCTGGAGATACAAAAAAAGTGTTCTGTAAAAAATCACCTTTTAGTGCTAGTGATGTTGGTGAGAATGTATGACAATATAAATGTTTATCATGTTGTTTGAATATAATTACTGTATGGGCATTAGTCAAGGTTGATAAATTACTTGTTATTCAGGTGTTTATAAATAACTGGTTATGTTGCAGCTATTTAGAGAAGCATTGTCTTCTGAATTGATTGATAACAGTCAATGAATATTATTGAATATACTTATTATGTGTTCACCTTTGGGCTCTGCTGTGTGGATATTAAGATAAAAACACAACCTGTTGCTCCTCAAGAAATTTATAGTCTTGTGAGGGAGATAGAGAAGAAAACGTTTATAGGATAGTGTGATCAGTGCTGTGATATATACAGAAGATGAGCATGTGTCTTTTATTGTCCAAACTGTGACTCTTTCCAGAATAAAAAAAGGGGTGAATAATAAGTACACATATTTGAGAAACTGGATAGTCTGAGTGTGTGTGTGTCTTTTATTTTTTAAAATAAGAGCATAAACTATCGCTTAGTCTTCTTTGTATCATATATTGTCTGTGGTGACCATATAATTTATTGTCAAACTGGGACACTTTGATAGTAAAAGGAGTGCTGTTAATTAATACTTACACTAGGACAACAAACATAATCTAGGACTGACCTAGGGCAGCCAGTACACATGGTCATCTGCATATAACAGGGTGCAGAGGTGCTCCTGAGCAGGAGTGTAGTGTCTACCTTCATTGGGATGAGGGGAATCATCAGGGAGGGCTTCTAAGAGGAGGTGATACTTGAAGCTTTAAAGATGAATAAGAACTAATTAGGTAGGGAAGTGGGACATCCTAAATTGAGGGAAAAGCATGTTTGAGGTAACTGCAAATAAGTCAGAACAATAGAGAAACAGTGGGGTGTGTGTGTGTGTGTGTGTGTGTGTCTAGTGTAAGAATGTAGGCAGCTAGTATTTCAAGGAGGGACTTGTATAATAAGGGGTTGGAAATTAAATGCAAACTGTGGGGAGTCATTGAACAACTTAAGGGATAGATGACCTCATCATTTTGCCATAGTGCTTCCCTTCTATATGTTGGTGGTTATGGAAGGTTGGAGGAAATCAGTTCTCTGTTTTTTTCTTTTTCATTCCCTCTGTTCTTTCAATGAACATTTATCTTAGAAGCTTTCAACTAACTTCCGTTTAACTAACTTGCTAGGTTAACTGATATTTTCCATTTGCTGGATAAAACATACTGACTGATGCCCATCTAAATGATTCTAGCTCGCAGACTGTTCTTTAGTATGCTCTCACTAGTCATCCTGTAGAATTGAGTTGTAGGCCTATTATGAGTTGGTTATGTACATTTCTAAACCTGTTTTTGCCTACTTCTTGTCTTTCTAAGTGTGTATTGAACTGAATATTATGTAAATTCATGAAATATGAGTGTGAAAAGAAAGTTGTTTTTTTCTATAAAAAATGTAAATTGAACTTTTTGGGAAGATCTGATAAAGAGGTTGCTTAAAAACTTGGTTGTTGAATTAAATGAGGGTGATATGGATAAAGAAATCTGTTTGAGCAAATATCTAAAAAGATCTCCTCCTCCAGTTATTTTCAAGTGTCTTTAAGTTTTTGTTCCACTTTAAGAAAGCCAAACTGGCCATCATAGCCCATGTATTATGTAGGAAAATAATGCTGATCGTTAATCTGCAAACCTAAACTCAAAGAAGGGGTCCTGGCCTGATATCCAAAGATCGTTGAATGAATGTACTTTCAGATGTCTTTCGTTAATATAGACTTGATAAAATATATATCAGTTTTTATGATTCTTCACTTTAACTGCCTTTTTCAATTAGTTGACAAATTCTTAGTCCAATTTGCTTCTGCTAAGAGGGCATCTTCTTGTAAGGAATGTCTGCTAATCACCTAAGCCTGCATTCCAGCAGGAGAGATGGATGCATAAATCAACAGTTACAATGTAGTGAGAGAAGCACTGTGATAGAGGTGTGCACAGGACACTGAGTGCAGAGAAGGGGCTTCTGGGTTCTGGACGCAAGTTAGGGGAAGCTTCTGGGAGATGAAGCTCTAGCTGAGTTTTGTAGGTTGAGTAAGTGTTTGCAGAGAAAGGGGCAGGTGGACAAGGTAGCAGGAAGGCACAGAGGAGAGAAAAACATGCTGTATTTTGTAGATCTTAAAGTCATTTATGTTGGTACATAGTAAGGCAACAGCAGATCAGGAAGGTTCTTTTGTGCTAGACTTAGAAGTTAGCACACTTTTCTGAAAACTTATTAGTCATGGGAAAGGATTTTGAGCATGGAAAGGCATGGTTGGATTTGTATATCAGAAAGATGGAGGGTTGAAAATGGATTGAAGGGCCAAGTGTAGAGATGGGGGTGGGGTGGGTATGCAGGAGTCCGAGTGAACGGGGAGAAGACTGATGAATGTTTGTAAGAATGGGGGTCAAAACAGGCAAAGGGCAAACTGGGCACAATGGGTTAGGCAGAAGATGATGAGAGGTGCTGTTTTTTATAAAATTAACTTTTAAAAACAAAAATCATATGCTACTATTTCTTATTCATCTATATATTTTTCCTTCCCTCCCTGAAAAGGACCTTGCCTAGTACTTGGTTTATAACAAGTACTCAGCAAATGAGAGATAGTGAAGGAATTAACTAGACATACAGAAGGAGTTGATTGTCTTTGATTCAACAGTTGCAAAATAGGGTGGGTGAACTAATGCGGGTCTTAGAGCGAAGGCTGTGGAGCTGAGAGTTGGAGAGGTATCGAGGTCGTTGGGGTACTGTCAGGAGAGGAAAGACGAGAATGAGTGGGTAAGACCCGATGGGAGTGTTGGGAGGCAGCATGATTGGGCAGGCCCACATTTTGGAGGAATAGAGTTTGAGAAATAGTGGTTTGGAGATAGTTCAGCAGAGAAGATTAGAAAGATTTTAAATAGTATAAAGGTTTAATACTTGCTGGTGGGTTGGTAGGGGAAGTAAGGAACTCTGAATAATTTCACGGAAAGCTGGTTGGTGATGCCAGTGTCCCTGATTATCAATTACCCTACTTTAAACCCAGCATATATGGGGTTAAAGCCAAAAGCACTCATCTCCTTTCCCTGCTTCTCTAAGTTACATTCACATGTAAATATCAGTTTTTTAAACCTTTGTATCGCTGAATTTCACAAGGCAGATAGAAGTTACAAATTGTTAAAAGCCCAGGTGGCCTCGAGCTGGGCTCACTGAAGTTTTGGCTAATTACCAGTTCTTGAGGTTTGTTACAGGGAAACTGACATCCAGAAAATGTCAAGAAGCTAAAGCTTCCCAGACCCCAACTCCTTGGCTTCCTGGTGCAAAATCCACTGTCCACTGCAGAGACAGACAACCAAGGACACCCACCTGGGATTCCCTTATCTTGCTATCCCCCTCCCTGCCAGCAGCCTCACAAGGCCAAACACAGGCTGGTGGGAAAGCGCCAACCAGCAAGGCCACAGGCTCCCCCTCCTTACAAGCAGCTACATTCCTTACAACCTTGAAAACCTCTTTGCCTCCCATCTTTCAGGGAGACTGGACAAATTTGAGAGCTCTCGTCTCCCAGCTGAGTGTCACCCGAAATAAACACTCTTTCTTTGCCATAAGCCTGGCTTTCCAGTTTTTATTTGACCCCTCTTGTATGGTGGACAAAGAACCTGGGTGTGTGTCTGGTAACTGGTATTTATGGATTTAGACCGGGGGAAGAGCACTTCTAATCAGGGAAGGTAAAAGAGGTACAGAGATGTAAAGATAGTGACGAATACTTATTTCTGATAAAGTTGGTAGGTACTACTGGACCATTTAAAATATGTAATAGTAACTCAGGGCTGTGTACTAGGTTGGTGGCAGATTTGGAATGAGAGTTCCGGGCTTAAAAGAACCAGTGCTGTGCTTGGTTCTTGCAGGTTAAACTTGTTAATGTATCCATCCAAAATATTCAGGCATGCAGATTGCTGTTACCTTCTGTAGAATTACATTGCATAGTCAGCTGGAAGTTTTTCTCTTTTTTCTTTGCAGATTTTTCTAGCTGTATTTTGCCCTCTGATACACTGGATCTGTAATGATCCTAAACAAAGGCTCCAGAGTAATATAAATAAATATTATTCTAAATCAGCAGTAGACTGAAATAGTATTTCTTTCAATCTTAATTTACATTGCAAAAATAAATGCTCATCAGTAAGATGTGTTTGTTTTCTTTTCTGAAGGCACGATGAGCTTCAGATAGTATTCTGGTAAGTCCTAATTTATGGCCCAGTTGATTTCAAGCAATAGCCTTATGACAGACAGGTCATTGTACATTAAAATCTTTTTCCTGTTGGCCCAATGTCATACAGTGAGATTTTGTTCTTGGAAACAGATGTCACCTTATGAAAATACTAAAAATAGTCATGAAAGTGAATAAAGAGAACTTATAAGTTTATACAAATACTAGGTGTACTAACCAACAAAATAATAATGTAAATGTTCCTTTTAGGTGATTTTTCTGCATGAATTAGACTGACTTTGGGTTTTAAAAACCACTTCTATGTGTATGAATGTGTGTCTCTGAAAGTATTTGGATGGGAGTGGCTGTTTCCATGGCGGCTGCTTCTGCAGTGAAATTTTGCTGCTGAATCTATGCTGACCTGGCTCTTGGTGTTTACTTCGCTTGAGGTAGGTGTTGGGCTGGGCATTAGCCAGTTTCAAAGACAAGTTTAGTTTTCTTTGCTATTATATAAAATAAGCTGGCAAAAGCTTGTGCTTGAGCCTTTCGATCTCAGGAGTGGTTAGAAATATAGATCTACTTAGTATTCCCCTTCTTTAGAAAGAATGGATTATGATTATTATTTTCCAACAAATCAGTATTTACCAGCTGAAAGGTGCTTTGGATTTTGTGTTGTTCTATTTTGCTTTATGATTTTGTAAATTGTGTCCAAAAGATTGAATTGGTACCAGCTCCATACTTGAATTTTTTAAAATGAAGGTGCTGGATTAGATGATCTTTATATCTAGAAGTCCCTTGTAGAGATAAAATTTCAAGCTTTTACTATATAATTCTGAATTTGCTAGCTGAATAGTCATCTCTTTTGTAATTGTTGTTTTGAGGTGTGAATTTAGTGTTTGCTGAGTTTATTAGAGCTGAAGGAAAGTTTTGGAGAGATAATTCTGGAAGTTAAATTTAGGCCTGTGTTAAAATTGACAATATGTATTCACAGCATTTGACCTTGGAATTATAGGTAGGAGTGGTTGAGAGGAAGGGAAAGCAGGATGGTGGGACTCATCATGACAGTTCATGAATTAAATTAACCACCTACTCTACCACTAGTAATTATGATACATCTTTTTTTTACGCTGCTTTTCATTTACAAAGATGGAGATGGAGATTCCAGTCTACCTGGGGCATATGTTTTGTTTGTCAGCAAAGGAAATAGAGTTTTGATTCATCTACATTGTATCATCTGATCTCCTGTGTGACTGGTAGCACATAACTGTGAAACAGATGGTCAGGAGTGCAGTGTGTATCTGCAGAACAGCACTGTGTGACAAATATGTGACTATATGATTAAAAGTCAGGAAAGAATTAACTTTGACCATAAAAAAAACACACATAAATTGTCTTTGGCTATATACATACGTATATCCACATCTCTATGCACATATATGTATATAGCAACACAGTGTCCTGCCATCTTGTAGGAAAATTTCAGTGCTTTAATTATTAAGAACAGTTACATTATCAGACTATAAGGCTGAAAGAAATTCTCTGGGAACATAGTTTGTCATGATTCCACTGGAAATGTGCAAATTTACAAGGAGATTAACAGAAATTTATTATGGTTCAGTTTTTAACTGCAGGTTTCTCCCTCTCTGAAAAGTCAGAAATACAAAAAGGTGAAGTTAAAATATTCTGAACTATTTGCAGAAATGCCACTGAAGCATGTAAAGTATCAAAGTGCTTCTTAAGTCATCCCTGAATTTAGGTAGACAGGCAGAGAGATCAGAATAGAATGTGAAGTGGGAGTCATTCTCCTCCCTTCTCTTAACTGTATTGGAGATAGATACTTCCAGTGTGGTTAATGCTTGTGCTTATATTTGAAAATCAGTGTGGTCAGGTCCTCTAACCTGTAAAACTCGGATGAGCTGAAGAGTGGAATCATAGGGCAAAGCAGTGAGGTACAGCAGTCCGCCCCCTTATGCCCGGGGGATACCTTCTAAGACCCCCAGTGGATGCCTGAAATCGTGGTTAGTACTGAACCCTATGTATACTATGTTTTTCCAATACGTACAAACCTATGATAAAGTTTTAATTTATAAATTAGGCACAGTAAGATATTAGCAACTAATAAAATAGAACAGTTATAACAATATACTGTAATAAAAGTTACTGTAGATCTTAGCAACTTCAGCATATGATTTTTTTTTTTCTTTCCTTATTGAGAACTTGCACTTTTTCACTTCAAGGTAGCACTTGAGGGCTTCTCTTTGGCATGTCCGAATTGCTAGCATCACTACTCTTGTGCTTTGGGGCCATTATTAAATAAAATAAGGGTTACTTGAACGTAAGCACTGCGATACCACAACAGTTGATCTGGTAACTGAGACGGCTACGAAGTGACTAAGGGAGGGGTAGCGTATACGGTGTGGATATGCTGGACAAAGGGATGATTCACTTCTCAGGTAGGAAAGAGCAGGACGGCGCGAGATTTCATCATGCTATACAGAATGGTGCGCAATTTAAAACTTATGAATTATTTCTGAAATTTTCCATTTAATATTTTTGTACTGCAGTTCACCACAGGTAACTGATTAACTTGGAAAGCAAAACTATGGATAAGGAGGGACTACTGTATAGTGAGATTAGGGTGCTCATAGCTCCCAGGTAAAGTCACCTGAGTAAATTTTTAGTTTAATTACTCTGTCTCTATTCTGTAACCACCTAGGGATTTCTTCATAATTGAAGGAATTTTCCTAACCACTTGAACACTTCACAGTAATAGAATAACAAGAAACATTCTTGATTCCAGAGTTGAGAAAATAGCATCTGTAGATTCTTGAGTATGGGTATGCTGTCCATTACCAGTGGATCAACAATCAAACAAGTATCGGAGTGCCTACTCATCCTGGCCCTTAATATCTCCAGAAAATTCATTTGTACTCTGTCTCACAAACTTCTCTTCTGTTCTTGCCTTGCCATTATCCCAGCAAATTGATGACAGAGCTTATGGAAGGGGAGCAGATATTTGAGGTGTTATTTATTTAAATGACATGCTTAACTCCTTTTGCCAGTGGAGCAGGTGCTTTGTGAATTTCAAGCATCTTCCTACTGTACCTTTTGTAGAAGTTTGGGGGTACATAGAAGTGGTGTTTCAATTTCTTATTTATTTGGATTTTGCTTTTTATTTAAAATATTTATTGTGAAATATATTGCTTAGGTTTTTATATCATTATAATTATGTGCAACTTTTATTTCTTTTTTCCCATTGCATTTCTATTTTCGATGTCTTCCTTTTATATGGTTTAATTTTTCCCCTGTGAGAAAGTAATTGGAGCCCTGAATCTGCTGTCTTTGTCTTTTGTAGCTTGTTATGCATAAACATCATATGGTTGGAGTTGATAATGATCAAGGAATTTTTTCTTTTAGTTAACAAAACTAAATTATGATTCTGTTTTAGCAACAGAAATTTGAATTTGGTTTTATTTTAGATGTAACTTGGTTATAATTTCCGTAAAGTCCAGACTCCCTAGGTAAGTTGACATGTATAATTTTGTTATTAAATTGCCATTTTAAGGCACCCATAAATCTCTTCATAGAATCCCCCTATTGCCATCTACTTAATATTCACATTTCTTGTCCTTACTTCTAGGGTTTTCCGTATATACTCTTTTACCAGTCCCCTTTCTACTAACATTTCCTGTTGTTTTCCATTTCATTTTATTTTGCTTACATAAACACATTTGTTTCTTACTCGAAAAAACTTCAGTTTTAGAAGTATTTTCTTTTTTAATTCTGTGCATGGTATTTCACAAAGGATTCCAACTGATTTACAACAAGAAAACACAATAAAAACAAGTGAAAATAGAGAATCAGGAAGACAGCAAAGAGGAGCCAAAATGTGGAGATTGTAAATCAGCAGAATTGGTTGCTGTTTGTGCTTCGCATGTGATCCTAAACATCCTGTAAATCTTAATGAAAAGGAGGTGCACTCAGTTACAGGTTTCTAATGCTAAGGACAAGCAGCATTTTTTTACCTCAGAAGCAACAAAGTTTTAATTTTTTTAAAGAAAAAGTGTTTACGCAGGTGATGCTGATAAAAATAGCTAACATTTAGCATGCTGGGCACTACTTAAAGGGTTCTATTTAATTCATTTAGTCCTTAGGATAGCCAGCCACTTTACAGCAGTGGAAACCCAGGCACAGCGCGCTTGAGCACAGAGCCCACAGTTTGCGAGTGGACCCAGCATGTGGCCAAGGTGGTCTGTCCCCAGAGCCTGTGCTCCTTACTGATGTAAGACTCAGTCTTCAGAGTAGGCCCTTCGTGATAAGCTGTCTTCTATTTTTTTATCCCATTCGGAAAAGAGTTTTGCTATTAATGCTTTCAACTTAGTTTAGAACTGACAGCCATTGCATAGCATGATCAAAGTTAATTCAGATTCTCAATTTGAGACAAAACGCTAACATTTTTAGTTTTTCTTTGTTAATGTTATTTCATTGACTAGTCTTTGAAAAATTTCTGTGAAATAGTTCATATTTAACAGATGGGCACTCTGCCTCTGGCAGAGTGTTAAATCCACAAGATCAGGGTAAATTAAGAGATGGCTCAGGAGCAGTTTGAATGTGGAATTCTGTTTGGGCAACATTTTGGCCTTTTCTGAATGTGCATTTTACATCCAGAGTAGAGCTTCGGACTGTAGGTCAGTTAATGTGTCTTTCCTGTATCAGATGCTCTGACAGCTCAGGAAGTATAATTGAGTCACAACAGCACACCCTTCACAATTTAGACATCAAACACTTGCTTTGAACATATTGTCCTTTGTTTAATCTCCTGTAATGTGACCTTTCAAGATCCCTCACATGTGGTATAAATTTGAGAGCTTCTCAACCTTAACTGCTGAGGTCTATCCTGAGTTTTAACATCCAACTATTACACTTCATGTTTATAAATTATTATTTTTTTGGTCAAAAAGATCTGGCCTTTGAATTCGGAACAGATCCAGTGCAGAGTTAAAAAAAAAACCAAACTTCAAAATGAGTACAGTCAGTAATTCATAGTACCTGTGTATTCTAAACTTCGAACCTTTGCCATTTTTTTGACCTTTATCTTGTTTCGTAGGTTATTTTATTTTATTTATTTTTTTGTGTGTGAGGAAGACCGGCCCTGAGCTAACATCCGTTGCTAATCCTCCTCTTTTTGCTGAGGAAGACTGGCCCTGGGCTAACATCCGTGCCCATCTTCCTCCACTTTATATGGGACGCCGCCACAGCATGGCTGACAAGTGGTGCGTCGGCAGGTGCCCGGGATCCGAACTGGCGAACCCCGGGCTGCCAAGCGCGAACTAAACCGCTGTGCCACCGGGCCGGCCCCTGTAGGTTATTTTAAAATACATACCTGTTTTGGAATAATGAATATAAATTTTATTGGCAACAATTCTGACAGAGTCTTATGTAATAAAGTGTGAGAATAATAGATGCAGTGGTTTGAGCTTTAAGACGTATAGATTGTATGCTCATCATGTACTTTGTGTTTTCATATATTATCTATGGAAAGGTCATTTTCATTGCCTGAAATTGGTCACCTTCAGGTCTTTCTTTTCTCTCTGCTGAGGTAAGAGAGGATGATAGGGCTGAGCTACTACCTAAGCGTTATACCTTTCCATAGCCCTTATTAGAGCACCAATGAACAAGGGCTTAGTACAGTCTAGAGTCAAATGACAAGACGTGGTGGCATATCTCAAAGATGTGTTTTGCTGCATATTAGTTCTTTAGGTAGCACTGTGAAAGTGTGGTTGTGTGGTTAAATATGTTTGGGAAACTTTATATCATAGCTCTTTCTTCAAGAATCACAAGACTGTTAACCTATTCAAGGCTCCAAGGAGACCACACTGTTATATTTTTGAAGAAATTCTCTTCCTGCCTTACTCTTTTTTATTTAGCATTACATGATATCATTTAGCATTCCATGACTCGTGGAACACACTGTGGGAAAAATTGTTGTACAGTTTTTAAAATAGAATTTTTCTTTTAAATTGCATTTCAGAAGTTCAGTTGCCTTCCCCTACCCCCCTCATTGATTATCCCAGAGATCTGAAATTTTGTAATAATGAATGTCGGGTTAGGATAAAGAGGTTTCAATTAATGAAAGTGCTGCTGTGATGAAGTAGTTTCAACTTTCAGTAAAGCTTGTTGATTGAAGTAAGTAGTCTATTTTTGCTTTTTCATTCTAGAAACCAGAGATTCTGGATTTTAAATTTTCCTTTAATCTCTTGAATCAGCCTGGATTATAACATGCTGCATTTTTTGTCTCATGATAACCATATGGCCATAAAATATAAGAAGATTAAAAACATTCTGTTTTATTATTGTTTAAATAATTGTTAAGAATGAGGTAAATATTTTAGGCTATGTTTACATTTGGAAAAGGAGATTTGAGCAGTAATCTCATCCCCTAAAGGTAGCCCATTTGGATAATTAAGCCTGAATTAAAGTAGTTTTCTTCAATAACTGGGTTTAGGTGGTGTTGTGTGGGTACCAGAGAAGGCAATGAACTTGGAATGAGGATACTTATAGACGTTCTTGGCTGTATTCTTCTATTGGTCATCATTGCCTGTGAGGGCTCTTTTTAGAAAGGGCCTCAGTTTCCTCTTCTGTAAAATGAGAGTCCTATTAGACTATCTTTTTAAGATCTCTTTTAGATCCTAAAATCAGTTTTCTTTAACTCTATATCTAAAAAAAAATTTCAGTCTTACTCCTTTTTTGCCTGAAAAAGCTTTTAACACCAAATCAGGCCAGTAATATTCTTTGTTCCTTAATAATACTGAAGGTCTAGGAAAAAGGGCTTCTCTTTTTTCATCCTACTATTTTCTGTTTTGTATCATGCACTGTCTTCTTTAGTCTGTGGATTTGAATAGAACTGTCTTGTTTGTATAGGATATGTTTATGTTGGATTATAAACAGGGAAACCTGAGCGAAGAGCATATGAAAAAAATCTTTACCCTGAAATAACATTCAAGTTGTTTAGATCAATATATTAGTAAAGCCTTCTACTAAGTACAGGGAGAATGAAAAATACATATGCATATGTATTTATTTCAAAGAATAAGCTATCAACTCAAAATAATTAAGAATTCTAAAATTACTGGGGAGAAATATTACCAAATGGTAAAACATTAATTCTGTAACATGTTCAGTTTACTGAATGACCAGCCCATAGTCATTAATTGCTTCCTTGACTGTGGGAAAGTCCTTTTTTCACTTAGACTCCACGGTTTATATTTATTTATTTATTTAGAATCATCTGAATAAATTTACACATATAAAAGTAAAAATAGGATCATGATTTTTTGTCTTCATGCTTCTTCCTTTTTTCAATTAATAGTATTACAGTTAAAGCCATCATAAGGTCATTCCATGTCTGTGTATCATCAATTTTAATAGCTCCTTAGTGTAGGTATGTTATAATATTTACCTTTCCTCTATTGATGAATATTTGATTATTTCCAAATTTTGTTTGCTCCTTTGAGTAATGCTGCAGCTAATGTCTTGATATATTTTGTGCACGTATGTGAGCGTTGTAGTGGGATAGACTCCTAGAAGTAGTGCTGCTCAGAGTCCTTTTCTCTCCTCTGAACTGGGTTACGTCTCTCTCTCGTGAGCTCCCAAAGCTCCCTGTGCATCCCTCTAGCGCAGTCCTGAACCATATTTTATTGTAAGTACGAGGCTGTCCCCTTCACTGGATGTTCTTAGGGGACGCAGATTGTGATTTATTTGTTGTATCCCCAGCACCGAGCACATAGTAGTTAAAAATAAATTTGAACTTGAAACTGAGTATCCAACCTCTCCACTTTAGTCTTGGCCTGTCTCTTATAGACTTGTGCAGCATTCCAGTAATTTTTTCCCCATGCATTTGAATCATGACAACGTAGCTCTCCTGATATCCATAGCCATCAACATATAGACTAGCTCAACTGTTCTTTGCAGCTTAAGTTTCAGAAGCTTGGCATGACCCAATTACACAGGTCTGGTTTTTTACAGAATGAAATGTTTTACAAGTCTCTTGAGATAGTTCTCCTAATTACAAATCAAGGGATGAGAACTTTTATGTAATCAGCATTGTGGTAGAGTGAAAAGAATACAGGGTTGGGAGTCAGGTTTGAAAGCATCTTCTCTGAGGCATACGCTAGTCATATACTTAGGGCAAGTTTATTGATCTCTGTGAGACCCAGTTTCTTCGTCTGTAAAACAAAGATAGTATTTTATATAACGATAGCATGTTGGAAGGATTAAAGGGGGTCTTAAATGTGAAATGCTTAACAAGGGACTTGGTACTTGGTAGGCACTTGGGAAATGTTGGTTCCTTTCCCCAGGCACCTTCAGAGTTTTCCAGCCCTGAGGGGAACTGGCCTGACAACACATCCACCATGGTTTTCTGTACCACTGGGATACTCTGGTAGAGTAGAGGGTTGTTATAGTTGTCAGACGTTTCAGAGATTTTAGACAATTACTGTTTAATTTTTTGCCATTCAGATATATCCGGTACTTCCTATAATTTTCTTCCTTGGGATGAATGTATTGACTGTGGCATTGCCATCATCACCAGGAGAAAAGTGCTTCTAATTTACCACTGTTAATGATTTCGTGGTTTTATTTCAAGTTCTTGTCTTTTTTCTTTGTCATCCTCCTTAATGTGATTTATTGGAAAAATGTTCTTGATTGGTCCTGTTTCATAGTGTGTTTTAGATTACATTTTTCAAAAGATCAGAAATGGTCCTGGGTCTCATTTTTCTTGTTCAAACCCATTTTTAAACTAATCTGTAGGTTTCATCAGACCTATTTGTGAACAAAGAGTAAAACTACTTTCAAGAGCGTTAACTAGCGGAGATAGAATCAGTTGGTTCTTCTCTCAGTAAGTTCTCCTTTTTAAAGGGGTATAGAAGTGAACTATGCCATGTTGTATGTAGATCTGGAGATTGAAAGAGTTCTGGCAGTATTTTCTTGTATAATCTTAGACAAGTACCATGATTTAGATATATACTACTACTGTGTTTTTTAAGGGAGAGATATATGGTGATTTCCCCCCCAATATTGTAAAAAAAAAAGTATATGAATTTTATGAGCAAATGTATTATTATTTGTTTACTGGTATAGGGATGCTAAGCTAGGGTTTCATTGATGTGTAATGTCGATGAATCACTGTGGAGGCCTTGATGTGTAGTAGCTAGAAGGATGGATTTGGAGCGAGAAGGTCTAGGTTTGGGATTCAGCTCTGGAGCTTGCTAGTGGTGTAACTTTGTGTATGTCTCTTTTAGTCTCAATTTCTTCCTCTAGGAAAGGGATAATAATTTTTCATAATGTTGTCTTGGTAACTAAATAAGTGAATGTGTGAAAACACTTTCTAAACTTAAAAATACTATCTACGTTGATAGATGGAACTGTTACTATGCTCGCACCTACTGCAGTGCTGGTAGATAGTGGGCATTCATTAAGTACTTGCTGACTAAATGAACCAGGGGAAAATTAAACTGGAACAGCTTTCTTTTCTTTTTTTTTTTGTGAGGAAGACCAGCCCTGAGCTAACATCCGTTGCTAATCCTCCCCTTTTTGCTGAGGAAGACTGGCCCTGGGCTAACATCCGTGCCCATCTTCCTCCACTTTATATGGGACGCCGCCACGGCATGGCTGACAGGCAGTGCGTCGGTGGGCGCCCGGGATCCGAAGCGGCGAACCCCGGGCTGCCAAGCGCGGACTAAACCGCTGTGCCACTGGGCCGGCCCCACAGCTTTCTTTTTAACATAAACATTCAGATTATCCCTTTTTATTTTCTTCCTTTTGTATGTTCCAAGAAAAGAAATATTAATCTTCTAAAATACAGATTTTTGACAGACACAAGATTTTGATAATAATAATGGGCTGCTCAGTATTCCATTGGGCAAAATAGACTGAAGATACAAATTATTTGTATTGGTAAACAGTTTAATAAATAAGCATTTATTGAGCATACACTGTGTACTTAGTATTTAATCAGTTAGGTAAACGTTGATGGGGAGCATACCATGTGTTCAAACCCAGGGGATTGTCTATGTTGTGACAGGACAATGCTAGCTCGCCCAGCCTTACAGCCCACCAGATGTACAGTCTCTTTGCTTCTTCCCTTACTTTGACCTGCCCTGATTACTGACTGCAAGTTCCATAAGTGCAGGGTTGTGTCTCGTTCACTCCTGTACCACCAGCACTTGGTACAGTGCCTAGTACATAACAACTGCTCAGTAAATATTTGTTGAATCGTGGGTAGATAACGGTCCTGCTTTTGCAGTGTTGGTACAGAAAAGAACTTGAGCCGTAACAATCATAATGGCCAACCTTAATAAAACTCTTACAATGTGTCATGCTCTATGCCAAGTGATTTACAGGCAATAACTCTTTTAATCCTCTCATAATATCTTGAGGAGGCTACTGTTATTATTCATTTTACATGTGAAGAATTGGCAGCATAGAGAGGTTAGATAATTTGCCTGATGTTTTATAGCCATCTCCCATTTCTTTCTTTTTCCCACTCAGGAGGATCAAGTATAGCATAACCTCTCCTTTTTCTTTTCCTCCTGCTACAACTAAGTTAACTCAAGCTTAGCCTATTTCATCCAGATGTGCAGCATCCTCCTTAATACCATGTCCTTTCCCCTCTAACTCATTCCTCATTACTATGAAGAGCCTCTTCCTCTCTTGATCTGTGAGCCAAAGATGATGCTAATCATAGCTCATCAATGTGAGGTTG
Organism: Tapirus indicus; assembly: GCA_031878705.1. Classification (NCBI taxonomy): domain Eukaryota; kingdom Metazoa; phylum Chordata; class Mammalia; order Perissodactyla; family Tapiridae; genus Tapirus; species Tapirus indicus. The sequence continues at coordinate 102,151,468 of CM062917.1, forward strand.
ATAGCAGTGTTATATTTGTAATGAATGAAGAGGAAAGCTTTAAACTTTAAAGTAAAATGAACCAGTTCTCTTAGCATCTAGAATCCTTGGAAATAATTAAAAGTCCATTCTGAATCCCTCCAAATGTCTTCATCCATTTTATTATCTTTCTGTACTGTAACCTGCTTCTCTTCAAGACCAGAAATCAAGATCAAAAAATAAAGTACCATATAGAAGATTTTTGGTAGATTCATAGAATTTGAAAATTGGAAAGAGGCTTATTTTATTTTGTAAATTGGGGAAAATCTTTTGTAAATTAGCAAACTTAAAAAAAAATAAATTTAGGAAAGAGGAAGTCTAAGAAAGCTCACTGCCCAGCTCCCGTCTTCGGTAAGCCTTAAAAAGTCTGTCATAACAGAGAAACAGACCTCTTCAAGAAACAGTGAAATCAGAGAAGAGCTGAAAATTTGAAGATTGCATCATGCGCATTATCACTGATTCTTCATTTTGCCAGAAAGAGGGAAAGATAAGTATCTTCTACTTGGCTTGATGTTATCCATGAAAGACCAACATTTTTTTAAAAATTGAGAAATAGTAGGACATATAGTCACATACAAGAGACAAAGGTAAGGTGGATGCAGAGAGCGGAAGAGGTTAAAAAAAAGCAGGGACAGCCCGCCCAGTGGTGTAGCGGTTAAGTTGGTGCGCTCAGTTGGCGCGCTCGGGTTCGGATCCTGGACATGGACCGACGCGCTGCTTGTCAGCCATGCTGTGATGGCGTCCCATACAAAGTAGAGGAAGATGGGCACGGATGTTAGCTCAGGGCTGGTCTTCCTCACACACACACACACACACACACACACACACACACACACACACACAAGCAGGGGCACTTTAAAGCTATTGCAGAGATCAGATGGGACAAACAGATTTACAGTTAGTAACAAAGGGACGAAGCAGACACGGGTTTTGCCAAGAATAGGTGCTGTGATGAGAGTGTGTGAGGGTGGCGAGATAGAGTGTGTGTTGGGGGAGAGGTCACCTAAACCTCAGTGAAGATATGGACGTTGGAATTGTGTCTTTACATATGTCTTTAGCCCTCGTAACTGGTGTCTATACATCTGCATATGTGACAGTATGAATGATTGAGAATTCCAACTTCTTCAGTGTGCTCTTTTTAAGAAGGCGTGAAAGTATGTTTGCATATTTCAAAAAGGAGTTTGTCTAAAGGTTCCTAAAATACAGTTTGACACCTAAATGGCAAAGCCTCAGTTAATTGTCAACTTTTGTTCCTTTTTTACTCCAGGCTGACCCATTTCCCCAAATTAAAAGCCACTCATATTTGGGGGTCTGAAAAACTTTTGTGGGCTGGCAAGCATGAGAACTTAATTTCCATTTACATCTTGATTTTTGTACAATTAAATTTTAATTTATATACATCTTAAAAATCTTTTAAAACTCATCTTGATGATAAAAGTTGGAGTGCTATCTTTATTTTTAAAGTAGTCAAGGAAATGAGAAGAAAAAATCATTGAATTTTTAGGCAGGCAATATAGTTCATTGGAAAGAGCATGGACTTGGTTAAGTTTCAGTTTTCACATCCTTGTGACCTTGGGCTGAAGTGACTTTCTTTGATCCTCAGTTTGCTCTCCTGAAGATAGGAATAATTTTTACTTCCTATGGTTCTGTAGGTTGCATGTAATGTATATAAATGGCTTAGTTTGTGTCTGATACATAGACTCACTCAATACATAATATTTTCCCCACTTCTTTCTTCCTCTCAGTCAGATAGAATATTTGTCTCTGCTTCTTACCTTGGGCCAGTCACTCAGAAGCCATAATAGCACAGAAGTCAGTTTCCTTAGGCTATAGAATTCCCTGAGAGTTTAATCTGAGCTTCAAATTAGTTCTCCCTCTATTCTGCAGATGGAAACAGCCACTTCGTAGACTTGGGTGGGGGCATAAAAAGAGTATGAATCCATCTAGAATACGTCAACCATCTCATTAGAAGGCAGTCATCATAATTGAGTAATTTAAAACAGAGGTTGGCAAACTATGACCCTTGGGCCAAATCTCGACCTCTGCTTGTTTTTGTAAATAAAGCTTTATAGAACATAGTATTCCTTTAAATACTATGGCTGCTTTGACACCGTAAAGGCAGAGTGAGTAGTTGCAACAGAGATTGTATGGCCAGCATAGTCTAAAATATTTATTATCTGCCCTTTACTGAATAAGTTTGCCAGCTGCTGATTTGGATGTCTGTGATAGTTTCTTTAGGTGAATATTTCCTGACAGACTGATTTAAATGTTCATGTTTGAATGTGTTAATTTTCTCATTAAAAAACCCATCTTGTAACTTCTGAGAGTTTGCTACACTGAGTCTAGGTGAGCTAAAGTGTGATCTGGAATTCACAGACCTCAGTATTTCACTATTCTTGGACTAGTTATGTGTTTTGGGTAGAACATACAGTCTTTATTATTAATATTTCATGTGTTTTCCCAAAATTTCAGGAAACCTATTTCAAGGTTACTAAAACTTAATAAACTGCTGATTAAAATAATTTCATAAGCATTTTTATTTATACTATCTAGATATCTGTTTTTGGAAGTAAAACTTTTGTCTGCACCTACTTCATCTACTAATGTATTTTGAACTATCTCAATGCAAGGTAGTGTGGTAGACCCTGGGGGATGGCAGTGGGGTGGAGATAATATTTCTTGAATGTGTTTCAGACACAAAGGTAAGCCCTTGTCCATACTGACATTTTAAAAGATAGGTCTGTGAATTACCATCATTTCTATGCATGGTGGGTAGTGATAGCTTAAAAAAGAGGTTAGAAACATGTGCTGAGAATTCAGATCTCTTGCAGTGACGTATGATTATGAGAGAATCAGTGAAGGCCAAACTGTGACCTACATTTTAGCAAAACTGGAATATTTGTTTCTTAAATGTTGTCAGTTTGCTCATTTCTGAGTTTGTTCCCTTTGTTTGTAAAATGCTTACTAAAATACATACAGCAGTTCCTTCCATATGAGTGTCCCACCTGTATTCCAAGTCTCTTTCCAGTAACACCTCCTTGTTGAGCCTGTCCTGCTCTCCCACCCAACACACATACCCTCTTTGATCATCTGCTCCTTTAGATCTCTCTAAAGATATTTAAATGAAATGATGCTGGATCTTATCACTAGTCATGCTCAGCATCATGTCCTCTACACGTTTACTAAACATTTAACTTATAATTAGTGAAGCAGTTTGTGACTATAGTAGAAATGTGCTCAATTAAAAAAAGAAAAGATCGTTACTACTATTTCTTGGAGTTGATTCATGGTTCTTCAGATCAGCTAATTTTTACTTAAGGGGGAAGAGGACCCCTCATTTCCTGAACCTGCAGTTCAAGTTAAACTTTAACTAAAACCAGAGGGATGACCTTGTGATCAAAGTCATTTCTTCGACAGATTTGTTCACTGTAGAAATCCCAATCCCTTTTTAGAGCAGTTTCCATACCCACTTTTTGTATACTTTGTTGGCCTCTCCTATTCTTTTTCTTAAAATAGCAGATTGCCTTGATTTGGTATTCCAGTTACCTCTGAAGAGGATTTTGAGATCTACTGTAGAATTTAAGTTGAATTCCATTATTTCAGGGCATTGGAGGTAGTGCTTTTCAGATGCATATGGGTAGTTAGAGTCCAAGAATTCAAAAAAATTGAAATTCTTAATCAAATTTTGGCTTCTAAATCTGGATTCTCCAGCTAGTTCCAGTGGGTTTGAGGGGATGGTCTATGATGGCTATATTAATAAAATTGCTGAAGAGAACACTTTTTTGAAAGCACATGGTAGCCAAGAGGCAGACTTTGGTTTCTAAAGATCGGTTGATTGCCTTGGTTGCCTTTCTTTACATAAGATATATACCTTCACTTAACTTTCATAAGATCCACATGTATGTAAGAAAAATCAGAGCAGGGTAGTAGTAAAAGCCTTTGGGTTTCGGTCCCTCAGCTCTTTGCAAGCTTGGGTAACCTCATGTAAGTTATTTAACCTCTGGTGTTTTTCTTTCCTCTTACAAAGTGAGAATGATTATACCTTCCTAAGTGGAGATTATGAGGCCTATTTTCTTGACATATATGAAAGATAGGGATTCTTAAGGTCAAATGAACATAGTGAGGGTTATCTGGATAATTAAGTCTGAAACCTCGAGAAAAACATTTTTTGGGGGATGGAGAGATATTTTAGGGAAGGTGTCTAAATAATTTAAAGGGATTCATTGTACTTGTCCTGTTCACTGAAAAATTGCCAATCTTTTATTTTGTTTTGTATGAAATTGGCATAAAATTGCCATTTTAGTCACTTCATTTTTATGCCCAGTTCACAAACATCCTCTTGCTGTTTAATCACAGTGAGAAGACAATAACATTCTATTAAAGTATATCAGTTGAAATAACCTAAAATATTTATGGACATATGTTTTGAAACTTGGAAACGTTGGAGGAAAAGAGTCAATAAAGATGTAAATTTGTTTTGTTAAAACAGTTTAAATCTGTTAAATATTTTCTTAGTAATCTGCTTGACATGCACAAAGCACTATAAATAGAAATAAAAGAACTTGTTAACAAAGAGGCTTGTATAAGTACAGAATTTATTTTTTGGATTTTGTTTCATTAGTCTGAATATTAATTTTAATTAATTTTACTAGGTCAGTGGCTCCCACAGCATTAATTCTGAGAACTCATAGCATCTGAGAACTAATATTTTGCTAAGAATGTACAGAGATTCTTAATAAAGCTTAAAATTACACAGGAGAAAGATGTATTAAGATTCTTCTCAAACTAAGTGACACCTGTACTATGGCAAAGGTTCTGAAAGCTTCTTTTCTCTGTTAGAGCTAGCACTTCAAAGCTCTCTGGGAATACCCTGGGCAGCTTACACCTTGATTAATGCTCCTTAGAAAGCTCTGGCTTTAAGATTGTGGTCCAGATATGGTCCAGTGTTTTTTGCTTTTGCTTCCTTAAGCACAGCTGACATAGGTTAGCATTTTCAAAAAGAAATTCTTAAGTACTAAGAGAGAATGGTAAGAAAATACTAAAAAAAAAAAAAAAAGAAATATATTACAGGTTGGCCCATCTATTTCTTTTTGGAAGATTTATATATACTACTTTGTTTAATTTTTAGCAGAATCAGGAGTTAAGTTCTTTTTCTCCAAGTTTTATTTGTATATAATTGACTTTCATCACTGAAATTTAAGGTTGTACTGAACTGAACATCACTGAAGTTTAAGGTGTACAGCATAGTGGTTTGACTCACATGTATTGTGAAATGATTACCCCAGTGTTTAGTGAGCATCCATCATCTTATATAGATATAATAAAAAGAAAAAGCAAAGAAAGAAAAAAATTTACTTTCCTTGTGATGAGAACTTTTAGGATTTACTTTCTTAACAGCTTTCCTGTATATCATACAGCAGTGTTAATTATAGTCATCATGCTGTACATTACATCCCTAGTACACATTTATCTTATAACTGGAAGTTTGTACCTTTTGACCACCTTCCTCCAATTCCCCTTCCCCCTACCCCCTGCCTCTGGTAACCACAGATCTGATTTCTTTGTCTATGAGTTTGACTAGAGTGAGCAGAACCAGAGTGAAGGGATTTTGCTGGTGTGAGAGCTTTGCTGGGTTTACTTGGGGCAAACCCGAGAGCAAGCACTTACCTTTGGGAGTTTGTTTCTGGTTCTCCCAAAAGGCTTAAATAGCTCTTGTTTCTACCCCCACAAACTTCCACCATTTACCCACTGATACAAGAAGGAAAAGGAGCAGTAAAAGGTGCTTTTCATGAGGACCATTTGGTTCAGTGATTAAGAAGGGTAGTACTCACATATCTTGCTGGTTCTGACTCTGGTTGGAGGTGTGAAGCAGGGAATGGGACACTTAGCAGGTTAGCCCAAGGAAGGTCCTCAGAATTGGGGGTGAATGCTTTGGCTTCCAAATAGAACCAGAATGGGATTTACCTAAAATCAAAGGCTACTATTACTTACTTTAGGGACTTGGAGGCCTCTATTAGGCCAGTTTGTGTCTCTGACAGTGGCAGGAATTCATCAAAGTGTGGAGACATCTGTAATGACAGCAGTTTAACAGGGACACACAGCTCTGGAAAGCTTCCCAAACAGGCAGGAGCCTCACTTGGGGCTGGTGGGTGAGGATGGGGAAGCAAGTTATAGTGCCTTAGGTCACAGGGTTGAGGTCGTTTGCTCCTCTCTCCATTGGAGCACTTCCCTTCTAAGGTTATGCCTTCTCCCTGGTAGAGTGGGCATTTCAGAATGGTTCATGCTTCAAAATGACATGTGTTGCTTCTTCCCAATCAAAAGTCCTATTCTTTTAAGAGGTACAGTTTTCCCTTTTTAAATTAATTAATTAATTAATTAATTTACTGGTGAGGAAGACCAGCTCTGAGTTAACATCCGGCGCCAATCCTCCTCTTTCTGCTGAGGAAGACTGGCCCTGGGCTAACATCCATGCCCATCTTCCTCTACTTTATGTGGGACGCTGCCACGGCATGGCTGACAAGCAGTCCATCGGCAGGTGCCCGGGATCCGAACCCGCAAATCCTGGGCTGCCAAAGCACGAACTAAACCGCTGCGCCACCGGGCTGGCCCTTCCCTTTTTTTAAAAGCAGCAATTCGCAAACTTTTTATTTCAAGCTGAAGTTTTATTTAAAATGTACAAGAAATGGTTCTTGAATTCTCAAATTTTTTGGTGTCAAGACTCCTTTACATAAAAATTATTGAGAATCCCAAAACATTTCTTTCTAGGTAGATCATATCTGTTGTACAATGAAGAATAAATTAAGTTTCTCTGGAAAGTATTTGTCTCTACGGTTTTGCTGCTGTTCACCTATCTCAATAATTTATACTTTTTTCCCCCCCAAAAACTTGACTTGAGATAGGATGCATGAGGTTTCTGCTTGTCATCTTGCAGTATGAATAGTGGATGTTGGAAGTTTTACCTTTCATATAATTTGGTACAGTTCAGAGAGCTGGCTTGCTGAGCCAGGGATAATGGGCTAGGCCAGCTCTCTGTGATGTTCGTTTCCATGTAAGCAGAGTTCTGTTTCTGGGATCTCTTGTCTGTTCTGATGATTGGTTTGTCTTTATTTCTGCATCAATCACAAACTCATTTTGTCAGCTTGTGCAAGTTTTGATATCAGATAGTGCAAGTTCCCCCACCTTGTTCTTCATTAAGAGTGGCTTGTCTTGTCTTAGCCCTTTGCTTAGAATCAGCTTGTGGAATTCCTCAAAAATCTTTTTTCCATTTTTGATAGGAATTTCAGTGAATCTGTACATCAAGTTTGAGAGAATTTTTATGATAAGTTTCCTAGTCCTTGGCTGTGGAAAGGTATGTGGCTATACCTTCCTGTTTCTTTGGGTCTTCTCTACTATCTTTATTATATACGTTCTATAAGTTAATGTATAAGTTCTGGTTAAAAATTTTATTACTGTTGTATCTCTGTCTCTTACTTTTGTCCATGAATTGCAAGGCGGTTGATTTTTAATATTCTTCTTATGACTGGTGACCTTTTTAATTATTATTAATTATAAAATTTTTCTTGCAGATTATTTAGGTTTTCTAGAAAGATGATCATATAATAGCTTAATAATGATAGTTTATTCTTCTTTTCTAAGCCTATATCTTTATCTTTTTTTCTTGTCTTACTTGGACCTCCCTTAAAATATTGACCAGAGGTGGTGATAGTGGACTTTTGTTCCTGATTTTAATGGAAATCATTTTAATATTTTATTATTATATATGATATTTATTGTCATTTTTGGTAGATATCCTTTAACAGTTAAGGAAGTTCTGTTCAGTTGCCATTTATTTGCTGTTTTGTGCTTTAAATTTTAAATGAATTTTGAATTTCATTGAACTTTTTTTTCTGTATCTATTTAGATGATCGTATAGGATTTCTCCTTTATATTAATAGTTGTCTTTGATGTTAAAACACTGGAATTTATGGAATAAATCTAACTTTGTTATATTTTATAATTTTAATTCACTGATTGATTTTATTTGCTGATTTTTCCTTTGGGAGGTTTGCATCAGTGTTTTTCAGTGAGATAGGCCCCATAATGTACCTTCCTTCTATCCTTGCTTGGTTTTGGTGTAAGGGTTGTGCCAGTCTCATACAATACAAGGACCTGGTGAGTGGTTCCTCTCCTGTTTTCTGAAATAGTGTGTGTAATGCTGGATTGATCTCTTCCTTAAGTGTTTGATTCAATTTCTTCTAAGACCATATAGGCATTTTTTTGTTTATGAGAAGATTTAAAATTTTCATTCCGTATCTTTAAAGATTATAGCACTCTTAAGTTTATAGAAATTTTTGAGTCAATTTTGGTAGGTTATATTTTCTAGGAAATTGTCCGTTTTGCCTGAGTTTTCAAAATTATTAGCATAAAGTTGTTTATAATACTCTGTCTCTCTTTTTTTTTTTTTTGGTGAGGAAGATTAGCCCTGAGCTAACATCTGTGCTCATCTTCCTCTGTTTTATTTGGAACGCCTGCCACACCATGGGTGATAAGCAGTGTGTAGGTTTGCGCCTGGGATCTGAACTTGCGGACTCCAGGCTGCCAAAGCAGAGTGTGTGAACCTAACCAGTACATCACTGGGCTGGCCCCCCCTCCCTTTTTTTTACATTACTGCTACATCTGTAGTTCCTAACATTAACTTGTCTTTTTAATTTATTACAGAGATATGCCATTTTTAGTCTCTTCAAAAGAACCAACTTTTTTTCTCTGTTGATCTTCTCTGTTATTTTGTTCTTTTCTGATAATTTTTTATTTACATATTTTGAAGCTATTTAAGTATATACAAGTTGAGAGTTATGTCTTTCTTTATAATGTTTTAAATCAGTCTTTGCTTATATACCATTATATGTCATTTCATTATTTCTACTTAATGTCTATTATGTGTGATACAAATATAGCAGTATCAGCTTTCCTTTGCTGGCTAGTATATCGTTTTTTATTTTTATTTTTTGCTGAGGAAGATTCGCCTTGAGCTAACATCTGTTTCAATGCTCCTCTTTTTCTTGCTTGAGAAAGAGTAGCCCTGAGCTAACATCTGTGCCAGTCTTCCTCCACTTTATATGTGGATCACCACCACAGCATGGCTGATGAGTGGTGTAGGTCGGCATCCAGGATCTGAACCTGTGAACCTGGGTTGCTGAAGCTGAGCGCTCTGAACTTAACCACTATGCCATGGGGCCAGCCCCTCTTTTAAAAATTATTTTACTTGCAAACTTTTGTGTCCTTGTGTTTTAGGCATTTCTTATGAACAACATACCATTGGAATTTAAAAAAAAATCAGACTTTTCTTTTTAATAGAGTGTTTGGTCTACTTAGATTTATTGTGATTACGAATATATTTATGTTTATTTTGAGCATTTTTTGTGTGCATTCCTACTTTTGCTGTTTTTCTCTTTTTGTGGATTTTTGAGTTTTTCCTTCTGACTTTTGTACTCTACACTACTAGTTTGGAAGTCATAGAGTCTATCTTTTAATTGGTTACTCTAGAAATATATGTTTTTGTGTGTATACATATATATGTATGTGTACGTATATATGTATAGCTTAACAAAGTCTAAAGTTATTCAATATTTTTACTCCCCTTGTGAATCATAAAAGTAATTTTTATTACTCCTCTTCCCATGTTTACAAAATTGTCCATATTCTAGGTCTTTTTTTGAACTTATGAAATTAGGCAATTATCGTTAAGACAATCATTGTTTATTTACATACAATTTATGTACCTGTTTTTAATTTTGTTTTTTCACTGTTTATTCATGTATTGCAGATTTTCCTCTGGGATTAGTTTACTTTTTGCTGAAGTGCACCTCCTTTAATAAAGGATTATTGGTATTAAGCCCTCTCATGTTTTTTGTTTGAAATTTTATGCTTATTTTTAAGCAACCTTAAATATCATACTTTGATTCCTATTGTAGTAAAACCAATTTTGTGTAAAAATTTTACTTCTTAAAATGTATATTGAAGTGTAATGATTTTTGTAATGTCTATTGCTTTGTTTTATCCATACCCCTGAACTTTTTCCCCTGGCATGCATAATCAAGAATAGCTTGTAGGAAATTCAGAATCTTTTTTCTACTGCAGAATTCGCCCAAAATAGGTCTCCTATTTCTTTTGATTCCCACTGGATAGTACTTTCCTTTTGGTCTAATTGCTGTCCTATAAAAATATCTGAACTTATGTTCATTTTCTTTAGTTCCCTTAGCTGTCTGGGCACTGAATTTCCTCGTAAAGGGGGAATAGCTATTCTCAGTACATTCTCATTTGTTGCAGATGTGTTGTTTCTTATGGTTTTAAAAATCAGTGCTTATTTGAGGGAGGAATAGAATTTAGGATTTCTTCATTTGTGTATTTGTGGTTCTGACGTTGTGATAACCTGGTATTTAAGTGTCTCAAAATTCTACCAATCTTCCATAAACTTGCCCCACCTTCTGAGTCAGTCTTGACTTAGGCTTTTGGGCCAGTGCTGTTTCGAGTTGGGGAAGATTAAGTGTTCTATGCCCCTGTTGTAGGATGGGAGTCCCTGTCTTGCTTCCTGTGTTTGGTTATCTGCCTTCGTGGTACCTTGGCAACCTTAGCTGGGATGTCGCTATCTGCTGTCAGGCCTGCCTGCCTACCTGCCAGCCTGTACTTTCACAATGTCGCTCACTCTATCCTGTTGCCTGATGCTGTGTTCTCCAGTTACTACTGGCCCCCAAGTTGGTTGTATTCCTTCCATCAGTGAATACTGCTGGATAATCTTCCAAGCCAGTCATTTCACTAGGCTTGTCTAATTTCCCAGGCCAGCCCATTTTGTTGGTATCTGAAGCCCTGTTCTAAAGTACCTGTCGGCATTTCAGAAGGACAAAGTTGGTTTGTTACACAAGCTTTCAAGAAAAAAATGAGCTGCAAGTAAGAAACCTTCCTCTTCTATTTTTTAAAAGAAACCTTATTGAAAACATATTGAGTGTTAATATTCTTTGTCTGGTTATAGTTTATTTCCAGACAAAAATTTAACCACTACCTGTGTGCCATAAGAATAGAATTTTAAATCTTTTATTTTGTATGTAAAGATTGATTTCTTTTATTCTTCATTTTGCATTTCATATTGTTTGTCTTATTTAATTTGACTAAACAAATGGATTATTTTTGTACAGTATTAAAATAATACGTAATTGATTTCTTTCAATTTTTAGTCGCTACCCAGTGATTACTTTTTTTAAGTCAGCAGAAGTTGTGGCGTAGTATGACTAGTTAAAATTTAGCAATAGGAAATTTTATAAATTGATGCAGCAGTGGTAAAAAAATGTTTTCCAGAGCATGCATTTTTATCCCTATAAGCTATACTTTCAAGTATAAAGGCAAATGAGAGCAGTAAATGCATTAGATTTCTTTTCTCAAATAATTCTGTCATAAAACTGGTACCTTTAAGTAATTTTTCTTTCTTTTGAATTTCCACGCCTTCCGGCTTATGTTAACTTTCTTGTATGAATATCCACTTTTTATTTAAAATAAAAAAATAGTATATGTATGAATTGCCCGCCCCCTGAAGGCAAATCTTACCTTTTTTATTCCACAATCTCTGGCTCAGTGCTTGTCTACAGTGCATAGTAGGGCTTCAATCAGTGTTTGAATAGAAATCAATCAGATGAGCCAGCTTTAAAGTTTAAATTCAGAATTTTCATTTGTCAGTATTTGCAAAGATGTAGGTAATTAGTAAGATCACTACTTTCCTACAGTTCTTTATATCCAGATATCAGTATACATGATCAGTTTTCCTTTTCACAAATAAAATGTTAAACATCAGTGTGGTTTCTATCATGTTTAAATATATCTTTTGAAATTTAATTATCATTATACACTTTATTTCTTTTAGCATATATGAGACTTATGGAATTGCAGAGTTCTCAAGTTTTTTTGTAGAAAATATGGTTCCTTATATGTTTCTTTATTTTAAAACTACACTGCGGCAAGTTTTATCTGTTAATAGTGGACTTATTCTTGGCACTGCATCAGATAGTTGAAGGGGAAGATGGTTTCTGCCTCAGTTATTCAGAGCAGAAAGGGGTAGACAGCCCGACTCCAGTCTAGCTACTCAGCTATCATACCTGACAAGGGTTAAACCTCAAAGTTCCTTATTTCTTAAAAATTTTTGTGTTTCTGAATACAAGCTGTCAATGTTACTGACAATGTTCTTGGAAGACTGTCTTAAAGAAGGAAGAATGTATAAAAGTGATTCTGCTGGATAGAAAAGGAGAAAAGAAAGTTCTTACGGAGTACTGATAGAAAAGTGAAAGCCAGAATTTTAGGAAAAGAGTGATCAGGAGGCAGATGGAAGTATGACTAGTTGGTTATTGTCAAGTGTGGGTGGAACTGGGTTCCAAAGTTTAGGTAAAGGGAAAGGGGGATTGTTGCTTTTTTCTTCTGATGTGGATGTTTATTTAGGCTTTGGGTTTAGCGTATTATTGGAGGCAGTATGCACCTCATTTTTCACTTTTTTTCAACATAAATTTGGTATAATAATAAAACTACATTGTCTTTAATTCCTTTTCTATATGTTGTCTGTTACTTTTGAAATTATCTCTGTAAAATTTGGGAGCAAACTTTCATCCTTTAACAAATGAGGGAATCTGGATTATCAGTCTTTCTGCTGCTTTCAAAGAGACAGATAGTGATTAGCTTTGGTACAGTAAAAGATTGGCACCTGGGATATCACACTTAGCCCCAGGTGCTGAAACTCCTCTCACGACACCTCTTTTTGTAGGAACAATAGTAATAGTGGGAAGTAAGCCATACTAAGTAAAGCAATTATAATTTTTTTCTACTTTTGGCCAAAGTAGTTATGAGAAAGCACCTATAGATTTGATAGCCCTGTTATGGTTTCTGGGTAGAAATTTTACAAGCAGCTAATGGCTCAGTGGGTGAGGCATTAGTGTTAGACCCTTATTCTTCATTAATCATTAATCAGGTATAAGTGTGAATTATAAGTGCCCACTGAAGGCAAGACGTAATATGTACTTTGTGTGTGAAAAAGCCTAAGATGTGGTTGCTGGTCTCCGTACATTTCAGCGCTTGCCAAGAACACAGTAGAAACTAGGTAAATTTTGTGAATGATGTGCTGTAAGGAGTTTATAAATTTGGCTCCAGATACTGTGGCCTTCATGCTTGCACCTCTCTTCTGGCCTTGAACTAGGCACGTCTGTCTTGAACCTCCCTTCTTCCAGAGATTTGCGTGGCTGGTTCCTGATATCCAGGTCACTGCACCTAAATGTCACCTCCTTAGAGGCCTTCCCTGCTCTCCAGTTTTAATTAGTCTCTTAGACTCTATCATATCACACTTTTTGTTTCCACAATATAACTTATCAATACTTGATGTTTTCTTCTTCAGTTATTTCTCTCCTATTAGAATTTATGCTCCGGGACAGCAGAGACCTGTCTCTCTCATTCACCTCTTTATCCCCAGGGCCAAGGTCAGTGCCTGGTATAAGACAGGTGCTCAAAAATGTTTACTAACTGAATTTGTACATTTTCTCATTGAAACTTTTCTTTGGTTGTTGTTATTTGTTATGATGTTACTGTGGGAGTTATTATGGGAATAAATGATAGTTGAGCCCCAAAACATAACGAATGGCCATATCAGATTAGAGCTCTGAGGTCAATATAGTTTCATTAAGTCATCAGCAAAATTAAGCTTTGTGATTGTATTTACTTTTTTGTTACATTGATTATACATTTATTTACATTCATAAAAATTGAAAACTGGCTAAAATCCCAGATTATATAAACAATTTCTTTTTTTAATTGACTTGGTTATTTTCAAAGAAAAGAGACATTTTCTGTATCGCTGCCCAAATTCCCATTAAGGCTTTTACAACAGTATGGCTTAAAATACCAAGAATGAATATAGTTACATATTTTACAGGTTACAAAGTTGGAAAAATAGTTAATGAACAGCTACTACAAAGTTAATGAAAATAGTTAATGAACAACACTAGAGAGTAAAATAAAAGTTTTCATTTATATCCAAACTAAATCTAGAGTGTAATAATGAAAAGACATTCTAGATTCAGTTTGGATATAAATGAAAAAGCACAAAGTGTGTCAAGATTTGTATTTCATTTTACTTTAGGAAAGGGTCATTTCCTTATACCTTCCATATTTGGTAACTACCTATAGTTGAAAGGATTCTGTGAATTCACATTCTGTAGAAGAAGTAGCCACTTTTAAAGCCTGTCATTAAATTTGTTTTATTTAATATGATGTCCTTTGTTCTCCTGAGCATGGTGGTTGTGTGTAGGAAAAATTATCCAGGGATTATATTGATTTTGAAAATAAATATTTAAAGTTACAGATTCAAATTCCTAGTTTTACCTTTGACTTGTAAGTTCAGTTTATATATCATATTATTCTTGTTAAAAGTCTATTAGGGGCCACCCGGTGGCGCAGCGGTTTCGTCCGCGCTTGGCAGCCCGGGGTTCGCAGGTTCGGATCCCGGGTGCCCGCCGACGCACTGCCTGTCAGCCATGCCGTGGTGGCGTCCCATATAAAGTAGAGGAAAATGGGCACGATGTTAGCCCAGGGCCGGTCTTCCTCAGCAAGAAGAGGAGGATTAGCAACGGATGTTAGCTCAGGGCTGGTCTTCCTCACCAAAAAAAAAAAAAAAGTCTATCAAATTTTAACAGTTTAAAGGTTTTGAATGATATTTAGTCACATTTATAAACTTAAACACCTTAAATCATTTAAAACTCTATGTAAAATTTATTAATTTGATTTAAGTACTTTTCTGAGAACCAACATAATTCATTTCTTTTCCAACATAATTCTTATACATTTCATAAATTAAATTTATAAATATTGTGACTCTCAAGTTCCCAAAGTATGTCAACACCAGGTGTAGAGCTAGTGAGGTTTCTACTTATAATCATTGGTCTAAATAAGTTACTCAATTTTGTATTTTAATTGGAATTTCAAGGCTGACATCACTCTAATAGGTCAAATTCTCTTAAAAGTTACAAATACTTAAAATGTAATTGAACTTATTATCATAAAATAGTAATGATATGAGTTTGATTCCTCTAAAAATTTTTACATTTAATTTTAAATCGCCTCAGGATTATATCATCCCAAGCAGTTTTCTCAACTATTTGAGACTGCATGAGGAATCTGAGCAGGATGCTTATCAGATTCTTGTCAGTTCATTTTACAGGTACATTACACTTTATTTATAGTTAACAAGGACATATTAAGTTAGTCCCTTCTTAACCATATAGCCTACATCCCTATTCTACTCATGAACAGAATGTTGTCTATAATAGTTGGTTGGATTTTTTATTTCTTTGGCTCATAAGATAAATATCTTTTCACCAAACTTTAAAGACTTTTGAAATTGATGAAATTCTCTAACTTTTTTTCTTTTTATGTTCTTTCTGTATGGCTGGATCACAAAAACGTTACTGAAAATATCTGGTTGAATGCTGGCATTTCTTAAGACTTTGTTCAGTCACAACTTCCAAGGTCAGTCTACTGGTATTAAGTAAAAATGATCAGTGAACTCTGTTAGTCTCTTGACCCTTCTTCAGGGATTTTGTGTATGTCCTTATATACTAGAGGGAAGAAAAGAAGCTGCTCTTACAAGGTACACTGATGCTAATTCTATGATATCTTTATATTATAAATGACAGCCTCTGTTCCTTTCGGTTTAGGTCAAAATAAAATGAAGAGAGAACTTTGGAATCCTTGTAGAAAGTAGGGGAGATTAAGGAAATAACACTAAATCTTATCCTTTGCCAGGTTTTTATATATGTTATCCAATTTAAATTCATTTCATTCTTACCATATACCTGCCAGGTAGGTATTATGAGTTCCTCATAAAGTGTCTTTATTTATAGATAAAGAGATAGTGGTTCAGTGAGGTTAACAACTTGCCATAGGTCATAAAACTATTAAGTGGTGGAGCCAGAATTTGAATCTAGATCTGTTTGTGTCCCGATCTCTTTTCCTGCCTTGTCAGAAGAGAAATGGAAATAAAATGGAAATTGTGTTCGTTTAAAAAATGGTTGATGCTTCCTCTCATTTGCTGTTTTCTTTACTGATGCATTCAGTAGAAAAGCAAAGTTCAATGCATTTCCTAAATTGCCCCTATAGGTCTTGTAGACTCACTTATGGGCAGGGAAAGATGCACGTTTTATAGAGCTGGCATCCACTTGCAGGTTTTCATAGCCTTTTCTCCATCTAAATTAGTCTGAATAGGTAAAGGGGAGAGTCAAGTAAGGATATGATGCATCTAGTCTGAAAGAGAAACTCCTAAGTTCACGACTTTGCCAACTCTGGTTTGTTCTCTTCTCCTTCCTCTGCTTCATAAGAAGGAAATAAAGCTGGCCAATGAAGTGACAGATTTGCCCTTGAAGGAGATTAGGATATGCTACCCAAATATGCCACTTTGGCATAAGGATTATTTTGAGCTCAAGAAAATTGAGTCAGCAAATGCAAGAAGAGTTCTCTGTCCTCCCTTATCTGCCTAAAAGCAGGACATAAATTTCCCTTGTGAAAGTATCCCCCCTCATGTACCACCAAGAGGAGAGCAACTCTTATCACTGGGTTTGGAGAGTTGGCACCGAGATGAGTCTGCATAAATAAACCTTATTAAAAAAACCCTTATCTTCCATTCATTCCCCCGTATATTTCCTAGGCACTTACCCACGATTTATTGTCTCTCCAAGTCTAAACCCCCTTTCCTTTGTTAAAATGGTATTTAAACCCCTGAGTCTAACCACTTCTTTGAGTTTCACTTCTGTGACCTCCCATGCACCTACAATATTAGTAAAAATTGTATGACTTTTCTCCTGTTAATCTATCTTTTGTTAGTCTATTTGCAGGCTCACCAGAACTGAACCTAAGAGAGTAGAGGAAAAGTTTTTTCTCCTCGACTCCTGAAAGGGAAACTTGAACCTTAGGAGGGATAGTTCATTTTTTTCATATAACTGGGGTATCTTTTGGCTGCTTCAAATATTTGTGCTTTACAAAATGGTTTCCTGACTAATAGTATTAGTATATTATTCTAATAACCCAGTGGGTTGGGTGGGACAGGTATTATTTCTGTTTCATTAATAGGGAAATAAAAAATTGAATAAACTGAGTCACTTACTTCAGGCTAATTCAGAGTAGAAAATCTGTAATCTTTTAAGAGGGAAGACTTGAGGTTCCTCATAAATATAAAATTAGATAGATTTAGGAGTTCTAGCTGGCTGTCTAGGAAGTTGGAGCGCTAGGGAGTTAAGGTTAATTTTAGAAATGACTAGTGCCCCCTTTGCAAAAACTATTTAGAAATATTTGTACCCACTGTGGTAGCAAATAGTGCCAAATTTGGATGTAAATAGTTTCTTAGGCAGCATATTACTATTTAAAGTTTGAGTTAAAGTATTTGGAAAATGTTTGTCCGAGGCCTTTAACACACTCTTGTTTTACTTGTGATCTGAGCGCACATCCTAGAACAGAATTTTATTGATATAGCCACTGTGTTTGGGCAGAGCCTGAGGGCCAGGATGTCAGAGGAGGCTCATTTTGCCTTAATTTGTGCATATTGTTGACTATTATAGACATATCCGAATGCTCATTATGTGCCTAATATGTATCTATTGAATTAACTTTTTGCATTTTTAGTGGGCTTTAGTATGGAAACTTATTTAGCTTGAAGTGAATCTCCAGGGATTCTCTGCAGATCAACTAATCCTCTAGTTTTAATTTAAATCTTAGCAACTATCAGGAGTATCAGAACTCATTCTCCTAGAATCAGTTTTTTTCTGTGTGTGCAGTCCACCTGGGTATCCATCCTTTATATAGGATGAGTTTTTAAAAAATACTACTTTGTGTCCAGTTCATTCTCAGATTAGCCTGTGCTGTATTTCTGTGCAGTTTACTCTTCCTAAAATTTATCAATCACAAAAATGTGCTACTACTCAGATATCTGTTATTAATTTCAACAAGTATATACTGTCAACTCTAGTGGCTTAGCTGTTCTTAGATTTTTAAACTTCCTGATAAAGCAAGATTGTTAGATCTTATTATATAGGGTTGTCAGTTGAAACTAGTGGGTTTAAAAAAAATTGCACTCAATATTTTTACAAATATGCAAGAGTTTTTTCCCCCTCTGTTGGGGGTTTATGACCTAGGACCCTAAATTGGATTTCTTTAACCTCTTTACCATAAGAAAACCTCACTTTTCTGTTTAAAGAAGTGTAGAAGTTATTCCTTATAAGGAGAAAATCTATAGTTCTATTTATAAGCGTATACAAGTAAAAAAGCTCATGTTGATAATTCAGATAAATAGCTAGCAAAATTACCTTGCATTAAAAAAATATGTTGAGGGGCCGGCCCGGTGGCGCAGCGGTTTCGTCCGCGCTTGGCAGCCCGGGGTTCGCCGGTTCGGATCCCGGGCGCCCGCCGACGCACTGCCTGTCAGCCAGGCCGTGGCGGCGTCCCATATAAAGTGGAGGAAGATGGGCACGGATGTTAGCCCAGGGCCAGTCTTCCTCAGCAAAAAGAGGAGGATTAGCAACAGATGTTAGCTCAGGGCTGGTCTTCCTCACCAAAAAAAAAAAAAAAAAAAATATGTTGAAATAATGCATGTGGAATCTAAAAAATAAATATACCTTAAATGCAATGAAATCTACCTTAATTTTAGGCTTGATTTTGGGAGTCTTGAGTGACTACAGGGTCATTGACTTGGGCATCAAAGGTCTAAGTATGTTTCCACTGGAGTCAAGCTAGCATATTAACACAGCTCCCTTTGAATTTCTGTGTCTGTGGGTTTCAGTGTAGGCAGAAGACTTGCTGTAGAATAACAGGATAATACATAGAGGCTCTTACTCTTAGAGAAAGAAATTTCCTTTCCTGGATTTGCTTCCTCTTCTGTATGCTTTATCAGTGAAACGATTTACTTTTGAATATATGAAATCACAGCATTTCATATATTCCATTCCAAATAGGAATCGTTTAAATACAGCAAAAATCTCTCTATTCAAGATGCTTGGGGAATCAAGCATTTGGGTTAAAGAACTGCATAGCCTTTACATGGACAAGCAATTCTCAAAATATTAAAATAAAATATATTTAATATCAAATCTTCTTTGAATATAAGTAGTGTGTTTTTTTTTTTTATGAGATAAACATGGGATTTTAGGCATCTGAAATGAATTTTGGGTTTACCAATTAAGTGGCACTTAACCTGTGTTGGTAAAATACAATGAAAGTTTGTGAATGAGAGTTTCCAAATTCTAATATGCCAGATAAATCAGTTTTCAACTATAGTTACTATTTTTATAACAGCTTTATTGATTATAATTCAGATACTATAAAATTGTTTTTAGTGTATTCACAGAGTTACTTAACCATTACCACAATCAATTTTAGAAATTTTTGTCACTCTTAAGAGAATCTCTATACCAAGTTACTCCCCAGACCCCACTCATCCCAATCTCAGGCAACTGCTATTCTGCTTTCTGTGTCTCGATCTTCCTGTTCTGTACATTTTATATAAACAGAATAATACAGTATGTGGTCTTTTGTGTCTGGCTTCTTTCACTTAGCAAAATGTTTTTAAGGTTGATACTTTATTGCTTTTTATGGCCAAATAATATTCCATTATATAGATATAGCATAGTTATTTATCCATTCATCAGTTGGTGGACATTTGGGGTTCTTTCCCCTTCTTGGCTGTTATGAACAATGCTGCTATGAACATTCATGTATAAGTTTTTGTAGGGACATAAATTAGCGTTTCTTTTGGATATATATCTAGAGGTGTATAGTGAGTATTTGAAAACATTAATTTTACATTGTTAAAACTAAATAATGTTCTGTATATAATGAACTAACTTAAGGAAACATCTGTGAATAGTGGAGATGGATTTTTAAAATTCTGTCTCTAGTATTGAAACTTTTTGTATCTCTGATTTCTTATATGGCAAATGAGAATTGGACTGGAAGTTGTCTGTGGTCCATTTAAACTCTTAAGCTCTTTCTCTGTGTGTGTGTGTTCCCATTCAGCAAACATTTATTAAGTATCTGCCCTGTGACAGATTTGTGCAAGGACTTGGGGATAGTAAATCTTCAGAGGAGCTCAGAGGCTAGTAGGAAGGTGGGGAGAGGGACAAAAAATAATGCAGAGCTCATAAGTCAACAGCTAGAAGCCAGTGTTGTGCATGCCCAGAGGGGATAATCAATGAACGCTGGTGGACCACTAAGTAGTGTTGCCTCACACACTATGGGCCAGAGTGGGAGGGGGCGGTCTGGGAAAATCTCTCCGCAGAAATGACTCTTAAGCAACTCTCAGGAAGTCAGCCAAGTGGATTAATGGGTAAATGGCATTTTATAACAAAAACTACTTGATAATCATTTCATGCTTAAAATTTTGGGTAAATGAATTGTTAAAGCTGACCAAGCAAGAAAAGATTGCAATGCTTTTTTTTCTTTACTACTCATTGCAAAAAAGAATGTAAAACAAGCTGATTAAGCTTAAAATAACTCTTAACTTTTCCTTGAACTCTTACTTGAACTATTCTAGTCACCTTCAAAACTTACTTGAACTCCTACTTGAACTATCTAGTCATCTTCAAAACTATTTGGGATCAGCATGAGAGAATTCAGTTTGTTTTCTTTTTTTTTCAAGAAGAAATTAAACTTTGTTTAGTAATCATTTAATTTTTTAGTAGTTAAATATCTTCTCACAAGGAAATGCCTGGGAATGGCTTTTGCTGATGGTCCCTAGGATGAGAAAACCTCAGAATGGAGTTGTTTGGGCTAGGAAAGCAGATCTATGTGTAAGTATGGCCAGCTTCAGCCTGGGCATGGGTGGGATGGTGGCTGTGAGCTTGAGTCTTGGCTGCAACTCCCATCAGAGACTGCAGTGCATTGGCTGAGCACCAATGTGTGGCGGCCACTTTCTTCCGTGAGACTTTTTTGGTTACTTTTTTTTTGGTGAGGAAGATTAGCTCTGAGCTAACATCTGTGCCAGTCTTCCTCTATTTTGTATGTGGGTCGCCACCACAGCATGGCTGTTGAGTGGTGTAGGTTCATGCCCAGGATATGAACCTGCGAATCTGGGCTGCCGAAGCAGAGTGTGCTGAACTTAACCACTGTGCCACAGGGCCAGCCCCTTTTTTGGTTACTTTTGAGGCTCTTGGCCTCACCCTTTCTCTTTCTCTCTTTCTTCCTTTCTGAGATATAATTGACATATAACATTGTGTAACTTTAAGATGTACAATATATTCATTTGATACATTTATATATTGCAATATGATTACCACTGTGGCGTTAGCTAACATCTCCATCACGTCATCGCATAATTATCATTTCTTTTTTTGTTGTGAGAACATTTATGATCTAGTCTTTTAGCAACTTTAAGGAACTTAATACAGTATTGTTGACTGTAATCACAATTGCTGTGTATTAGATCTCCAGAACTTATTCATCTTCTATCTGTGAGTTTGTACCCTTTGACTAACATCTTCCCATTTCCTCCACCTCCCAGCCCCTGGTAACCACCATTCTACTCTCTCTTTCTGAGTTCGACTTTTTTAGATTTCATATATAAATGGTATCATGTAGTATTTGTCTTTCTGTCTGACTTATCTCACTTAGCATGATGTCCTCAAGCTCATTCCATGTTGTTGCAAATGGCAGGATTTCCTTCCTTCTCATGGCTGAGTAATATTCCATTGTGTGTGTGTGTGTGTGTGTGTGTGTGTACACACATACACATACCACATCTTCTTTATCCATTCATCCATTGATGGATACGTGGGTTGTTTCCATATGTTAGTTATTGGGTGAATAATGCTGCAGCAAATGTGGTAGTGCAGATATATCTTTGATATCCTGTTTTAATTTCCTTTGGATATAAAACTGGAGGTGGACTTGCTGGAACATATGGTAGTTCTATCTTTAATTTTTTGAGGAACCTCCATACTGTTTTCCATAGTCTCTGCACCAATTTACATTCCCACCAGTAGTGCACAAGGGTTCTCTTTTCTCCACTTTTCTTGCCAACACTTGTTATCTTTTGTCTTTTTGAGGATAGCCATTTTAATGGGTGTGAAGTGATATCTCAGTTTGGTTTTGATTTGCATTTCCCTGATGATTAGTGATGTTGAGCACCTTCTTATTTTCCTATTGACCATATCTATTCACTTCCTCTGCCCATTTTTAGATCAGATTATTTCTTTCTTGTTATTGAGTTGTATGAGTTCTTTGTATATTTTGGATGTTAACCCTTATCAGATATATGGTTTACAAATATTTTCTCCCATTCTGTAGGTTGCATTTTCATTTTGTCGATTGTTTCTTTTGCTGTGCAGAAACTTTTTAGTTTGACGTAGTCCCACTGTTTTTTGGCTTTTGTTGCGAGAATTCACAGTTTTCTATTCCTTTTGTAGCTAGCAGGTGAGTGTAGGTAATGTTGGAACCCTCTGTATGTGGTAATCTGTAGTATCACTCCTAGGTGGTGTTCCCCTAGGAGTGACTGTGGCTCACTGGAGAAACAAACCAAACTGTAGCCAAAAAAGGTGCACTGAGGGTTGTTCTAACTTGTAGAAGCAGTAGTTTAGGTGAAGTGTTTTTAAAATCTCTTTAGTGCTATAAAAAAGAGAAATACAATGAACTTTGTTAATAAAATGAAATTTTCAGGATTTTTAAATTGGTCAAGATAGAAGAATTCTTTCTTTGCCTCCCAAGTTCTTCCCTGTCTTTTATAATCATCATTCCTTTAAAACCTGAATTTAAAGCTCTGCCTTGAAGGAGGCCTTTTGTCATTAAAAACTCCCCTTATGCTATTTTCTTGCATACTGATTTACAATTTATTGCCTAGTTTGTATTCTCATAATGGATTGGTTTAAAATAAAAATATGGAGATATTTCTTACCTGGCCATGATGATGGAGGCACACACAGAAGGTGACTGTAGGATATGATTGACAGCATTTCATTTTAATTCATAAATGCAGTTACCTGTTTTTTCAGACGTCTTTGGTTTTGTACTGTACCTGTTATTTCAGAGTCTTGTTATTTTAATTAGGCAGTGTGTCTCTTCTAAGTTTTAGTTCTAGATCTATAAGTGGGTAACATTCAGATTGACCTCAACTTTCCTGATTTATTACAATGATGCAAATCAAACATAGAACAGAGAGAAGGGAAACAACCTTTCTTGTTTGATGAAGCAATGCATTCTTAAATTATGCTAAGACTTTTCTTTTTTGGCTACAAATGTGACAGGCTGCTCATTCTCTGGCAGTGACCTGTACCTTGGCCCTGACTCAGCTGGTATGATGCCTCTTTGTGCAAATATTTTCTCAACCTTCAATTTGTCACAAGTAGCTAAGCATTATCCCATGAATAATAGATTTATGATTTTTTTTTTAGCGTTTGCAGAGAGGCTACAATACTAACTTGTTCCAGCTGTGTTTCCTGGATTTGGTTTTTCTTCTCAGGAACTGGACTTTCTGAGCAAGAAGAAAATGAATGGTCAGTTAAATGGATTTGCAGTAGGTGTGTACTGGCCTGGCCGTGAGGAAGATTAATCTGAAGATAGATTGAGAGCACCTGGAATACCTTAGGCTTTTGATGATCTGAATGTAAAGTGTCACCAAGTTATGGGGCCAGGTAGCTACCATGTTACCGATGGGGAGACTGAACTTAGAGAGACAGGGACTTGCCAAAAAGTTGTCCCATTCTAAGTTTAGTACACACTTTTTGACTTTAAGTTCCCTGGTCTTTCCATTTCACTGTTATATATAACGGCCAATGAAATGAATAGATTTGTGTGTGTGCGTGTGTATGTGTGTGAGCAAGATTAGCCCTGAGCTAACATCTGTTACCAATCCTTCTCTTTTTGCTCAGGAAGATTCGCCTTGGGCTAAAATCTCTCCCCATCTTCCTCTACTTTATATGGGACGCTGCCACAGCGTGGCTTGATTAGCAGTGTGTTGGTCCGAGCCCAGGATCCGAACCTGCGAACTCTGGGCTGCCAGAAGCAGAGTGTGTAAACTTAACCGCTATGCCACTGGGCTGGCCCCATGAATAGATTTTTTTTTTTTTTTTTTTTTTTTTTTTTTTTTTGTGAGGAAGACCAGCCCTGAGCTAACATCTGTTGCTAATCCTCCTCTTTTTGCTGAGGAAGACTGGCCCTGGGCTAACATCCGTGCCCATCTTCCTCTACTTTATATGGGACGCCGCCACGGCATGGCTGACAGGCAGTGCGTCGGCGGGCGCCCGGGATGCGAACCCGCGAACCCCGGGCTGCCAAGCGCGGACGAAACCGCTGCGCCACCAGGCCGGGCCCCCATGAATAGATTTTTAATGGCGAGAAAATAACTACTTCCTGGGCAGACTAATTAAACAAAACAGAAGTAGAAATTACTACATTTCCTGAATGTTTCACTTGTTTAAAACAATGTTGAGATTTCATTTTCTTCACTTTTTTCCCTTATGAGATTTTTGTCCCTTTTCTTAAGTGCTGTGAACACCAGGAACCTCCACAAAACATAAAGTAAAAAATATGTCTGCTGCATCATAAAAAAACAGGTATGTGTTTGTGTATTTTGGTTATTGTTGTTTACTAAGGTATTTTCTACCTTAGATTATGAACTCCTGCAGTTAAAAGGGCCAAGCTATTTATTTAATCTGATGATGCTGAATTTTGTACTGTGTATTGAAAGAAATACAGGACTTTGGATTGGTATAGTGGAAGGAGAAGGTCCTTTTAGATAAGAAGAGTAGCTTGAATAAAATCATATTTTGGGGACAACTCGAGTTGATTGATTTAGTGTAGTTGATGGGGCCTTGTATGCTAGTGCTGGGATTTGTACATAATTGAAATGGTGATAAAACCAGTATTGGCTGTTGTTGAGTAAGGGAGGGATTTTTAAAAAGTACTTTAGTAAGATTCTTGTTTTTTTTTGTTTGTGAGGAAGACTAGCCCTGAGCTAACATCTGTTGCCAATCCTCCTCTTTTTGCTGAGGAAGATTGGCCCTGGGCTAACATCTGTGCTCATCTTCCTCTACTTTGTATGGGATGCCGCCACAGCATGGCTTGACAAGCGGTGCCTCAGGCTGCACCCGGGATCCGAACCTACAAACCCTGGGCTGCTGAAGTGGAGCACGTGAACTTAACTGCTACATCACCGGGCTGGCCCTGTAAGATTCTTGTTTAAGAGAGGTATAACAAATAAAAGGCTAGAAAAATGTTTGAAAGCAATTGTGATAAAGTGATGTGTTGAGAGCCAAGAAGGGAATTTGGGACTTAAGCTGTCCCCTGAAGGATACATAGATAGGAGAGGAGTGGACATTGTAGATTTTGGGGAGTTGAGTTGTCCATGGTGGAGTATGACACACTAAGATGAGTATAGTTGTTGAAGTAGGAACTAGCATTTTGAATGAAGGTTTGTGACTGGAGTAGAGGGTTCATGGGGGACAACAAAGAGAGAAAGAGCTTGGGATTAAATTATAGAGTCTCAAAAATTAGAAAGATGAGTTTTAATTATGGCGTGTAAGTCAAGGCAAGTTATGGAGCAGGGAAAATGAAAATGGTGTTTTAAAATTTTCAATTTGAGGAATTATTGACAGCGTTCAGGAAACCGATTGTGGTATTAGGAGCCTAGACTCTGGTAGCAATAGGATTTCAGAGGAAGGATGTGATAATGGGTGAGCTGAATGAGTTAAGGATGAACTTGAAGTAGAGGTTCTGAAACTTGAATGTGCATTAGAATGACCTGAAGAGCTTGTTAAAAATTCCCAGATAACACCCTTTGAGGTTCTGATTTTGGAGGGATGGATGGAGGGCAGAAATCTGCATTTTTTAAAAGTCCTCTAGGTAATTCTGATGTAAGTGGTAAACAAAAGTTCCCAGCCAGAGACACTGGGATAATCACACATGAAGAAATGGAAATTAGGGGAGTAATTCTGTGAGGAAATGGTGAGTTTGGTTTTGGACAAGTTGAGCATGATCTTTATATGCTGTAATGAGTTTAATGGCAGGACATCCAAGTGGAAAGAGCTGTCCTGTAAAAATAGATCTTTGCATTGGACAGGGTGCATCCATCTGGCTGTGAGAGTGGATGATGTATCAAGACGAAGGGTGTTGGAAAAAGAGCAAGAGTATGACCTTTTCTTCTGATTAACTTACCTCAGAAACATCAGGGTGCTGATGGATCTCTTTAGTTAAGTCAGCTCAAACAGCTTCATTCTTGTTTTTCTTCTAAAAGAACGCTGACATTTCTTGTTTTGTTTTCTCAACTCCGGGGAAATATACATAAATGTCTTTGGCAGAGTCAAGCTGGTCTTGACATAGCTAACAGTATTTTCTGCCACTGTAGACAGCTGTTTGAGCTCTTCAGTTGAGGCACATTAAAATAATTCATAAATAAGTAAAACACTTTGTAATTATAACACTAATCTGTGACAATATGTCAGTGACTTATTTGGCTCTGTGCCCTCAACTCTTTACCTACCTAGTTCAATGTGGGCATTGACATCATTATTATGTTAATATAATATCTGAGATATCCCCATTTATAAGTGATTCTTAATCCATATTTTTCAGGACCCCCAGAAAGCCTTTCAGATAATGTTAGCTAGTATTTTGAAATTCTCAAAAATTAATTCTAATTTCTCCTAATTTGGAAAACGAATACTGTGTTGCACTTTTAGAAAAGTCTAGGTATGTAAATTGCTCTGTTTTCTAAATCAAATAACTAGTCACATTGTACTTCAACCCCCAGACTGATATGAATTACTGTGATAAAGGAAGTTTAGTCTAGTCCATTCATAGAGGAAGAAAAGTGGCTGGTAGCTTGAAGCCCTTCTTTTGGCTTTGCTGCAGATTTTATAAAATGTTAAGCAAGCTCATTCACCTCTGGACAAGCTGGAGGTCTTTGAAACTGCACCATCTGAGTGGAAGAGGCCTAATATAAAGTGACTTATTCTTAAACATATTCAAAAATGCCCTGGGCCAAATTGAATCGCATGAAACCTAACCTATATACAGATAGTTTCCATCATA
The DNA here is from genome assembly GCA_031878705.1 of Tapirus indicus. NCBI lineage: Eukaryota > Metazoa > Chordata > Mammalia > Perissodactyla > Tapiridae > Tapirus > Tapirus indicus. The sequence goes on from CM062917.1 coordinate 102,178,546, forward strand.
TGAGCCAGTTGCGTTTCAAAAGTGTATGTGTGAGGCAGCTGTTTGGCACTCAGAACACATTATTTTCCCTCTTAGTGAAACAGTATAAAAAATATTGGCTGTGTTCCCAGGCTAGCTCACAAATCTTCTTAACCCAAAATGTACCTTAAGTTTTAACTGTACAGTTTCACTTTATTAAGTTGATATTTTTGTTTCTGTGGGAGAATACATCCCAAATCAGTTTGAAAGAAACATTATCTTTGCTTAGCTGGGTTGGGGTATTTTCAGAAGACATCACTGGTCAAGATGGGAACTAGTAATTTAAGAACTATACATTTACAAATAGCTCTCCTCTCCCCGTTATAAAGGTCCGTTTCTAGATTATTCATTCCCCAGGCGATTACTGTTTCAGAAAGATGGCCCCAGTTTTTCACTCTTCTCTTTCTTTGCTTTCTCTTCTTTCTCCTCTTCTGTCCCCAAATGTGGGTCATTATTAAGTGCATGTTCATAAATCAAGGGTTGCTTTAACAGATTTGCCTGTAAAATGTCTAGTGCTCCTGTATTTTATAACCAGCATTAATTAATAGGGTCAGTCACTTTCTGTCTTTAAGGCTGGTGAGGGCTTACGATGTAAAACTTCTTTGGGAAATTATCTGTTATTCTGGTAAGGATGGTGATGATTGTTGTTGTCCAGGGCAGAAAACTGAAATGCCTACTAAATTATTAGTGACATAAAATTATATGAGATCTTGTGATAGTGTTGTCTATTATATTAGATTTTAATACTTTGAACTTTGGTGAGCCATGCATAATAAATTATGTCTATTATAATTAACATGTTTCATTCTTAATCCATGTTTTGTTTTGACTGGGCATGGTTGGTGAATATGTATTCATTAAATGAAAGGGCTCCATAAAAGAATGGTTAAAGCTGTTTTAAGTTCATCCTTAAGGAATGTTTTACCTTGATGGGATTGCTATTGTTTTGAGTAGAATTGAGGATCTGAAACCTCTCATTTATTCATTCATTCAATTATTCACTTAATTATTCATTCCACGTTTATTTATTGAGTGTCTACTTTGTGTCAGGCTGTATTCTAGGTACTGGGAATACTGTAGTGACCAAAATAGACACGGTCCTTTCCCATATGTAGCTTATATTCATGCTGGGAGTACAGAGAATAAACAATAACTGAATAAGTAAATATATAGTGTGTCTGGATATGTTGTGAAGGCAGATCCCACTTGTCTGGAAGGTTGCCTGTGGTGTACGAGATTTAAGGATATAAGCAGAGATTTTGGCCTAAGCAACTGGAAGCATGTAATTGCCTTTCCTTACTGTGAGGAAGACTGAAGGACATGGGGCTTGGAGGCACTGGCGTGGATCAAGAATATGGTTTTATGTATTATTATGTATTTGAGGTACCTGTTAGGCATTTAAATTGAGATATTCAAAAGGCAATTCAGGGGAGAAGTCTGGGTTAAAGATAGAAATTTGGTAGTTGTCACTAGAGAGTGGATATAAAAAATGAAGAGGTCCAAAGTATGAGCCCTGGAGCACTCAAAAACGGAGGAATTTGGGAGAGGAGATAAGGAATCAGCAAAGGAACAACAGCCAGTGAGCTTCAAGAAGAACCAAGATAGTCGGTGCCAAGGTAAAAAATGTTTCAAGAAAAAGGGAATGATCAGTTCTATTAAATGTTGCTTATGGTTCAGCTAATATGAGAACTGACCATTAATTGAGCAACAGTGAGGACATTGGTGACTTCTGACAAGTCATTTTCATGGGAGGTAGAGACAAAAGATTGAATGGGGTAGATTGAGGAGAGAATTTAAAGGAGAGAAATGAAAGTCAGGTCTACAGACAATAACAAACAGTGAGTTCTAGAGGGCACAGTGGCAGCGTTTCAGGAGCTGAGGAAGGATGGGAGATGGAACCAAATCATGGAATATAGAGTATTATGGGGACGAGAGACCAGATGGTGAAGGATGATTTGGGCTCCTTGTGGGGACTGATGTGAAGTGGAATAAAGGACATGATGCATTTAGCCCTAATAGTCTTTGAAGTAGATTGTGATGCAAAGCCGATGAATGTGGAGGGATAGGAAAGGGTGGGTGGTGTTTGGCCAAGGTCACCTGGGGTTCTAGGTTGCAGCCTTGATCTTGACCAATAAAATGGTTTCTTATAGAACATTTTGCTAAAGAATAATCTAGGAAAGTTAGTTACTCCAATTTACCAGAGATTGAATTGTGACAAAAAGCCAAACTATGGCTATCTAGTAAATATAGAGCCTGGATTTTTTTTTTTTTCTCGGTGAGGAAGATTGTCCCTGAGCTAACATCTGTGTCCATCTTCCTCTATTTTGTATGTGGGATGCCACCACAGCATGGCTTGATGAGTGGTGTAGGTCCACTCACAGCATGTGAACCCGTGAACCCAGGCCGCCGAAGCTGTGCACGCTGAACTTCACCACCACACCACCAGGCCGGCACCCTAGAGCCTGGATGTTTTTAGTCAGGTTATGATTATAAACTAGACTAAATTTTCGTATGGCATGTAAATAGATACTGAAAGAATAAATGCTTGAAAAAATGAATAAATATTACAGGTTCTCCTTTCGGTAAATTTCTAAAGGCCTGATAAATAATTTTAGGTGTGAATAGTATTTTTCATATATTTTACTCCTTTTCTTGGAGGTTGCTTAAAAATTCTACATTGCCACTTTATTCCTCAATATTTTTTCTGTCTTGATCTTTTTTCTATGAGGCTCCACTTATTTTCATTCAGTGAATTTTTGCTGAGTGCTTTTTTCCAAAATAAACACCAGTCATGTTTAGAATGAAATCATGATCCAGTGTAAGTATTCTGAATACTGTTTCAACTTTTCAGTGTTTCTGGAAATTCTAGACTAATTCATTTTTCAGTATCCACTTGATTTAGGTGTTCAGAATGGTGTTTCTTTTTAAAACATCAAAATTTTTTAATGATAGAATTTAAGTTGTTTAAGTCAAGATTATGGAGCTTTCTGGGCAAATTCTGAAGGAAGAGATGGTTCTTTTACTATTAGAATTTGTTTGAACAAACTCCTACTATTTTATAAGTCAAATCTGTCATATATTTGTAATTCCAGATCAAATTTTTAGTTTTTCAGCTATAAATTACATTAATTTCAGTTTAATAATGACCAGGCATATTCCCTCTATCTCCGTCAGCAAGTCTTCCTAGGACAGTGTAAATTTTGTTGGCGATCTGTCAATGGGATGTGTGGTTTGAGTGTATCACCCTTATATTTTTATGGAAGATAATAAGCACTAATGTTAAATGCTATTCAGCAAATGGATGCAAAGGGTTGACAGTAATTTTAGGTTACTTTTAGAAAATGTGGACTTAAAAATTTTTTTTTAGAAAGCTGTTTTCAGTTGATTTGCAGTTACTTGTAATCTGTTATTATCAAGGTCACCCCCTGGAAGATCTCTGAATACTCATTGAGCCGTGTTTAGTTGTTACCTCTTAATTTTCCTCAGAGGAAATATCAACTTCTGTGGTGGCTTATGTGGAAGAGTTAGGCTCATTACTCAATTTTTGTTTTGAATGTTAACTGTGCAGCTATCTCTATATCCTATGGCCGGTGAAGCTAAATTCTAGCTTGGTGTTATGTTGGTGTAACTCTCAATTATCTGATAAGAGGAAGAGAATAGTTATGTATAATTCATACTAGTTGACCATGTAAAAATCATTATCTTTTGGCTTTGGAATATCTTTTAGTACTTACCTGTGAAGATTGAGATATTAGATCTGAAAATTAATACTTGTGAAGAACCATTGGTGTAATTGTCTAGGTCAGTGGTTTTTAAAAAATGTGACCACAGCTTATTAACTCATAGTAAGAATTCATTCTGTACTCTAACCTGGTGCACAGTCTTGCACATTCATGTGCGTGTGTATGTATGTGTTAATAATTAGTTATAATATGTAACACCCTGATATATATAAAAGTTTCATGAAGTCATATTTACCTTCACATCATGCAGTACATTAGAATGTTTTCTGTTCTAGTTAATTTTTAAAAAAATATTGTACATAAACTAAATTGATTTCATAACCCATTACTGGCTCATGACCGGCTCTGAATAATCATGGCATAGCTAATCTCCAAGGTGCCCCACAACTCTGGAATGTTTTAGTATGACAGTATACATAAAAATAACTTATTTTTTTTGGTTTTGGTTCTTATGAGAATGGTGGCAAAAGTATTGAATATTCACTTGAAGTCCACATCCCAAGAAAGTGAGCCTCACCATCAGATAATTTAAGAAATGCTTATGACAGTCATTTATTCATACAACCAGTCTTGATTGAATGGCAAAATGTGTGTCAGGCTCTGAACTAAACACCGTGTATTCTAAGGTGAAGAAACAGAGGCTGTCTTTAGCTCCGAGGAACTTCCAGTATAGTGGAAGAGTTAATAAACAAGTAAATAAATACTTATAAATTGTTATTGAGGTGTGATAGAGAATAATGAAAGATGGTTGCTTGCTCACGGTTTTTAATCACCTCATTTATGTTGAGGTAGAAGAAGGAAAATGGGAGTTAGAGCCTTAGGTTTTTGGTCCCAGAGATTAGATCCTATTTTTGAGGTAGGGTTCTCTCCTTTCCATATGCCATCTTAGGCAGGAGGTCTATTATAAAATTTTTAAAAAACTTATTATTGAGGATAATTTTCTTTTGGTATTTTTTTTTTTTGCTTTGTATTACAGATAATTTTCTTTTTAGCTCCCAGTTTCTGTTTAGTATTTTCAGGTAAAATCCTCATCTCAGGTGGTTTACCATGGTTAACTTATATTTATAATTATACAAACCATTTTCTATTTTTAACTTTTTCACATTAACATCCATATTTCCATAGCAGTCATGAAGAAAAATTGAGGTTGTTAGAAATTGTTGTAGTTACTACAGAGGAGGTTTTCTCATGAATGAGAGTGTTTCCCCAAACTCCTCTCTACTTCAATATATGAAATGAAATCATAAAATTTTTATATTTTCCAATTTAATTCTAATAGCTGATGATATTGCTGTGTTTGGATGTGTCTGAGAAGCTTTTGAGAAAAATGAGATATTTAAGAAGATTTGGCAGGCGGGAGGAGGGGACATGATAGCCCTTTACAGATTTTCAGTGGAAAAGGGACTGCACAGTTTTTTAAAGCTTTGGAAACCAATTTGAGATCAGCAGATAGAAAATACAATGGGGCAAATTTCGATGGATAGAGAGGAAAATTCATAACCTTTTTTTGGTTGAATAATGTTGGACATGTTCGACCGGTTCTTTCAAGGTTGCGCACTACTTTTACCATTACCATCACCTCTTTTTAGTTAAATCTGTAGTTCTGTTGGTCAAGTTCTAGAAGGCCCTGGTCTGTTTTCTCTCTCTTCCCCAATATTCGTGCCCACGTGATTTCATGCTCTCTCACAATAAAATAATTAAAATTATTATCACAGAAGGATTAAAATATTGATATTTGGAGATAAGAGTCATGATTCTGACTTTTGGATAGATTGTATACTTTTATAAGGATGATGCTTGTAGTTTTAGATAATTTTGATTTGTCTTTCTAGAAATTGGATTGGCTTATATCATAATCTATAATGCTCTAAAATTATCCACTACTTTCTAACCACACATAAGATGGCCAGTAAGGTTTGAGCAGCAGCCTTTGGTTTGGAGCTGTTTTCTTGTCTAGGAATCACTTGAGCCACCTTCCTCTTAACCATGAACTGTAATAATTTACTACATGGATAGTCTGGTTCCTTGGTGACCTCAAAGTAAGAGGCCAGTGAGGTTTAGCCGTAAAAGTAGAATATTTGCAAATGGACAGAAATTGATGAAATATCATGATACCAGAAGACAATATCATGTGGTTGAAAAAGTAAGGAATATTTATCTTTTTTTTCTTCTTTTTTTAATTGATGTCATAATAGTTTATCACATTGTGAAATTTTAGTTGTACATTATTGTTTGTCAGTCACCATATAAATGTGTCCCTTCACCCCTTGTGCCCACCCCCAACCCCCTTCCCCCGGTAACCACCGAACTGTTCTCTCTGTTGGTATTAGTTTATCTTCTACATATGAGTGAAATCATGCAGTTTGTCTTTCTCTATCTGGCTTATTTCGCTTAACATAATACCCTCCAGGTCTATCTATGTTGTTGCAAATGGGACGATTTTTGTCTTTTTAATGGCTGAGTAGTATTCCATTGTATATATATACCACATCTTCTTTATCCAATCATCAGTCAAGGGGCACTTGGGTTGCTTCCACTTCTTGACTATAGTGAATAATGCTGCAATGAACATAGGGGTGCATAAGCCTCTTTGGATTGTTGATTTCAGGATCTTTGGATAAATACCCAGTAGTAGGATAGCTGGATCATAAGGTATTTCTATTTTTAATTTTTTGAGAAATCTCCATACTGTTTTCCATAGAGGCTGCACCAGTTGGCATTCCCCCCAGCAGTGAATGAGGGTTGCCGTTTCTCCACAACCTCTCCAACTTCTGTTATTTTTTGTCTTGGTGATTATAGCCATTCTAACGGGTGTAAGGTGATATCTTTGATTTGCATTTCCCTGATAATTAGTGATGTTGAACATCTTTTCATTTGCCTATTGGCCATCTGTATCTCTTCCTTGGAAAAAATGTCTGTTCATATCCTCTGCCCATTTTTTGATCGGGCTGTTTGATTTTTTGTTCCGTTGTGTGAGTTCTTTTTATATTATGGAGATTAACCCCTTGTCGGATCTGTGATTTGCAAATATTTTCTCCCAGCTGGTGGGTTGTCTTTTCATTTTGATCCTAGTTTCACTTGCCTTACAGAAGCTCTTTAGCCTGATAAAGTCCCACTTATTTATTTTTTCTTTTGTTTCCCTTGTCTGAGCCGACATGGAATTCGAAAAGATCCCTCTATGACTCATGTCCAAGAGTGTACTGCCTATGTTTTCTTCCAGGAGTTTTATAGCTTCAGGTCTTAACCTTCAATCTTTGATCCATTTTGAGTTAACTTTTGTGTATGGCAAAAGAAAATGGTCTACTTTCATTCTTTTGCATGTGTCTGTCCAGCTTTCCCAGGACCATTTGTTGAAGAGACTTTCCTTTCTCCATTGTATGTTCTTAGCTCCTTTGTTGAAGATTAGCTGTTCGCAGATGTGTGGTTTTATTTCTGGGCTTTCAATTCTGTTCCATTGATCTGTGGGTCTGTTTTTGTACCAGTACCATGCTGTTTTGATTATTAGGGCTTCGTAGTATATTTTGAGGTCAGGGATTGTGATGCCTCCAGCTTTGTTCTTTTTTCTCAGGATTGCTTTAGGTGTTCTGAGTCTTTTGTTGCCCCATATGAATTTTAGTATTCTTTGTTCTATTTCTGTGAAGAATGTCCTTGGGATTCTGATTGGGATTGAACTGAATCTGTAGATTGCTTTAGGTAGTATGGATATTTTAACTGTGTTTATTCTTCCAATCCATGTGCATGGGATAGTTTTCCATTTCTTTATGTCATCATTGATTTCTTTCAATAATGTCTTATAGTTTTCATTGTATCGGTCTTTCATCTCCTGGGTTAAATTTATTCCTAGGTATTTTATTCTTTTTGTTCTGATTGTAAATGGGATTGTCTTCCTGAGTTCTCTTTCTGTTAGTTCGTTATTAGAGAATAGAAATGCAACTTTTAAAATCCTTTTTTCTTTTAAATCTAGCTTTATTTATGCCTCTGCTGTTTATGTTAAATAAAATAGTTAATTCTATTCAGCAGAGAAGCAGCATCCCAAATTTTGTTTAAAAGAAAAAAAATTATAAATTCAGTGAAACTACAAAAATAGTTGAAGATTAAATTCTATTAGGGAAACAGTATCTCAGCTATAGAAAAAGTAATACTCATTTTTTATTCAGTCTGACAGCAGGAGAAGAGGTATTTTCTCCAGTAAAAATCAAGACATGTTCATATCCTTTGAGCTAGTAGACCTACTTCTTGTAGTGTATCCTATGTAAATAATCCAAAAGGAGGGGAATGTTCTTTGTAGCATTATTTGTACTAGTGAACATATATATCCTTACCCTTATCCTAAAGTGTAACATTTTAGGGATCTTCCCTGAATGCTTTATTATGCAATCATTAGAAGGGATATATATCTATATATCTATATATATGTCTGTCTATCATTAGAAGGGATATATATCTATATATCTATATATATGTCTGTCTATCTATCTATCTATCTATCTATATGTTTCATATATATATATATATGTCTATAGACATATATATATATATAATTGTTATAGCAACATGGGTTATGTAAAAATGTTTTACACAATTAAGTTTATACCACTTACGTATAAGCCATTGTTTAAATTTTAAAAAAATGCCCTTACCTTGTGCAAACATGTTTAGAATAATATTTTTCCCTTTTGACATTTTTGCTAACTTACTTTTTTACCAATTGCTCCTTATTGTATTGCATACGTGTGTGTTGTTATTCAGAATTCCAGCTTTATTCTGGTAAAATATTGTCCTTTGATGTGCAGCTCTCTTGGTATTCTAAATTATTTAATATCCTAGCTTAAAGGTAAGAAAAACACATACTTCTGTGTATGTTTTTGTTTGTTGGATTTAAAAAGTAGGTAAGACAAGAAATACTTGCAATTGGGTCAGAGGTTCATTACCTTGTGGGCAGGAGGCCTAGGAATTTGTCATCTGTGTTTCCAGATTGGAAACTCTTACCTTCTGATATTTGGTTTTCATTACAACTAAAATACCAGAAAATTTTTGTTAGAAGCAGATGTTGGCAATATGTGGACATGACCCGAATGTGTATATTGCAACTCTGGAGAAAATAGCTCAGTTAAAACAAACAAACAAAAATCAAGAATATTAAAGCCCCTTTATAATTTGATGATAGATTTTTCATATCTTCTCAAATTCTAGTATTTATTTTAGACATTTGTAATTTAACTATTTAAGAGGAGACCTATCCAATTTTTAAAAAATTGCCGGATAAAAGGCCAGCTCAGCAGTTTTGTAAGTTTTTTTTCTTAAGGTTTCTAAATGGTAATACTGAATGTATTTAAGTAATTAGTGAATTGGAGAGATGAGCCAAATTTCCTTCTGCTCTGATTAGATTAGAAAGCCAGGCTAAATAATTCCTATTGAATATAAAAACAGGATTTGAGTATCTGAGTTATGTGGGTAATTATTTCTGTTAAATTTTTTTAACCTTTGTTGAAAACAGCGGAAAAATGAAATGAGAAACTTCTACTTTATAAAAAATGAGGGGGAGAGGGGAGAGATGAATAGGCAGAACACAGAGGATTTTAGGGCAGGGAAAATGCTCTGTATGATGTTCTGATGGCTGTATGTGATTATACATTTGTCAAAACCCATAGAATGTGCACCAGGAATAAACCCTATGGTAAACTATGGACTTTGGGTGATTATTATGTGTCAATGTGGGTCCATCCTCCATAAAAAATGTACCATCTGGTGAGTGATGTTGGTAATGGAGGAGGCTGTGCATGGGTGGGGGCTGGGGATATATGGGAAATCTTTGTACCTTCCTCTCAATTTTGTTGTTGACCTAAAACTGCTCTTTTAAAAAAAGTCTTTAAAAATGAAAATAAGAAAATATGAGTCAAAATATAGGTTGAGAGGAAACTGTTCTTTAGGTGTAAAGTAGAATAGATGTAATTCAAATCCATGTACTTTTCCTTAGACTAACATCTTGAGGTGATTGACACCCTGCTTCCCCACCTCCACCCCCTTGGGGGGTGGTGGTGGTGGTGTGTTAACCTGTATTTCTAATATTGCATAACTCCTCATTTAGCCAGATCTTTTCAATGCTTAGCTGTTCAGGACTTTTAAATGTGCATTACATCTTTTAGGTTATTTACTTCTTTATAAAACTAATGATTAAATATGATGATACCTTTACAAGGGAAAACAATCAAAATAAATATATTTAACCCCCAAACAATGGTTATCTCATTTTAAGAAATATTTTGGCTCAGAGTTTTCAAATTTTAGCTTGCATCAGAATCACCTGGAAGACTTATTAGAAAAGAGTGCTGCCCCTTATTCCCAGATCTTCTCATTTAGTAGGTCTGAATGTGGCCTCAGAATGTGCATTTGGAAACTTGTCAGAAGTTTCCAGGTGATGTCAATGCTATGGTTTGGGCACCACACTGAAAAATACCACTGCTTTAGCATATATACTATACAACTCATTCTTAAAGTTTCAAGAAAAGGTAAAATTATCACTCTCATATAGATATACAACAATGAATTTTATAAATATTGAACACGTTAAATCATTAGTTAAATCATTATTAATGAGGGAACTAGGCAGATATTCAAAGGAGAAGTCAAAGAAATACAAATTGGCGTATGGTGTAAATGAATATTGAAATGAATTTACAAATAGTCAGGAAATTGGCATTTTCTATTTGAAGGAGTCAGTTGAACTCCCCTGGACAGAATGTCTATACACAAGAATAATTTGTATTGCTCTCAGTTATCTATGACAATCGGTTATCTACAACTTAATTTGCATTGTAAAATAGCTTAAAGTCAACAAGACTAGAATCAGATAACAAGCAGGGCGTGCACTACAAAGTCCATATTTTTCCATTGGAGCACACTGCAATCTTATTCCTCATTCCCAATTTCCTTACAGTGGTTTATTGTAGAACTGACCCTTAAGGTAGTGATCACCTTTTTTTTTTTTTTGCTGAGGAAGATTGGCCCTGGGCTAACATCTGCGCCCATCTTCCTCTGCTCTATCTGTGGGACGTCTGCCACAGCATGGCTTGATAAGTGATGCGTAGGTCTGCACCCGGGATCTGAACCTGCAAAACCCAGGCCACCAAAGGGGAGCGTGTAAACTTACCCACTATGCCACTGGGCCAGCCCCCAGTGATCACCTTTTTAAAAACAAACTGTCTGGGTGATTCTGATGCACTCCAAAGTTTGAGCACCATTATTTAATGTAACAGGGTAAAGACTTAGTATATCCATAATGCTTATTTACTAAATCACATGTTTTCTCCCATAGTACAAATTATTATTATTTTTTTTGGTGAGGAAGATTCACCCTGAGCTAACATGTGTGCCAGTCTTTATTTTATATGGGGGTCACCACCACAGCATGGCTGCCAACGAGTGGTGTAGGTTTGCACCTGGGAACTGGACCCGGGCCGTCAAAGCAGCATGTGCCGAACTTAACCACTAGGCCACAGGGCTGGCCCCAGGTTTTTTGTTTTCTTATTGTTGAGTTTTAAAAGTTCTTTATATATTCTGGATACAAGCCCTTTATCAGATACATGCTTTTGCAAATACTTTCTCCCAGTCTATGGTTTGTCCTTTTATTTTCTTAACAATGTGTTTTGGATAGAAGCAGCTTTTTAATTTTGAAGTTTGGTTTAGCAATTTTTTCTTTTGTGAATCATCTTTTAGTGTCATGTCTAAGAAATCTTTAGTTAAGCCAAGGTGACAAAACATTCTCCTATGCTTTCTTCTAGATTTTTGTAGTTTTCAGTTTTACTTTTAAGTGTATGATACATTTTGAATTAATTTTATATATGCTGAGAAATGTGGATGAGTTTTTTTTTTCATATGGATATCTAGTTGTTCCTGTACCTTTTTTTGAAAAGGCTACCCTTTTTATCCTGAATTGCCTTTGTCCTGAATCAGTTGTCTATATATATGTGAGTCTATTTCTGGACACTGTTCTGTTCCACTGATCTTTTTGTCTTATGTTAATGCCAATACCACGTTGTGTTGATCACTATAGCTATATTAAGTCTTCAAATCAGAAAGAATTAGCCTTCCAATGTGTTCTTTACTAAAGTTGTTTGACTCTTCTAGGTACTTTGTGTTTCCATATGAATTTTAGAATTAGTTTGTCAGTTTCTACAAAAGAGCCTGCTGGTATTTTGGTTTGAATCTGTAGATCAATTTGGGGGGAATTGATATCTCAACAGTATTGAGTTTTCATGAACAAGTTGTAGCTCTCCATTTATGTAGGTCTTCTTTAATTTCTCTGAACAATGTTTTGAAGTTTTCAGTGTACATTCTAGCACATCTTTTGCCAGATTTGTCCCTAAATATCATATTTCTACTTAACTTTTTGACCATTTGGTATAGTTATAATGATGGTTGCAAGTCCTTATCTACCATTTCTAAAATTTGTGTCAGTTCTAGATTGGTTTCAATTGATTGATTTTTCTCAGCATTATGGTTTGAGTTTTCCTGCTTCTTTGAACTTCTTATAATCTTTGATTGGATGCCACATGTTATTGGGTGCTAGATATTTTTGTATTTCTAGAAATATTTTTGAGCTTTTTTTGTAGGATGCAGTTAAGTTACTTGGAAACAATTTGGTTCTTTCGGATCTTGCTTTTAAATATTTGTTGGACAGGACAAGAGCAGCGGTTAGTCCATGGCTCAGTATTCTTTGCTAGTGAGGCAAGGCCCTTCTGAGTACTTTGTGCAATGCCCCATAAATTATGGTGTTTTCCAGTCTGGCTAGAACAATTGGATATATCTTTGGGAAAAAAAATGTACGTTGACCTCTAGCTCATGATATATACAAATATTAGTTTGTGATGGATTATAGGCGAGTATTTTCATGGCCTGGAGATAGGAAATAATTTATTATGCAGGATATAGAAAGCACTAAGCATAAATGAAAAATTGATAAATTGGAGTTGATAAAAATTAAAATCTTCTCATCAAAAGGCACTGTTAAAAAATGAGCAGGAATACTAGAGACTAGGAGAAAATATTTGCCATACATATATCTGATAGAAGACACCTGTGTAGACTATTGAAAGAATTCCTACAGCTGCTTTAAGATTTTCTCTTTATCACTGGTTTTCAGTAATGTAATGTTGATGTACTCTGGTGTGATTTTCATTGTGCATTTGTCCCACTTGACCTTCTTCTATCTGTGAATTTATTATTTTTATAAAAATCTGGAAAGTTATTGGCCATTATTTCCTCAAATGCTGTTTCTGACCTTTCCTTCTTGATTCTAATTACACATATGTCAGACTGTTTAATATTATCCCACAGGTTACTTAGGCTCTACTCATTTTTTGCAGTCCTTTTTTTTTTCTCTCTTCCATTTTTGTTAGTTTCCATTGCTGTGTTTTTAAATTTACTGATCAGATATTGTTTTTCATCTTTATAAGTTCATTTTTATGCCTTCCATTTTCCTTTTTATCACATTTTGTTTTAAATACTTGAGCCTATTTCGTATAAACTGTTTTAAAGTTTCCTTGTTTGCTATGTTTATTATTTTTTGCATTGTGGGGTTTGTCCCCCCCCAGCTCCCCCATTTATGGATCACATTTTAATTTTTTTGCCCATGCCTGGAATTTTTTGATTGGATGCCAGATATTATGACTATTATGTGTTGTCTAGATTTTATTCTGCTCCTTTAAATTGTTTGTAATTTATTTCAGGTGGCAACCAAATTACTGTGCTTCAGCTTGATTTTTTGAGACTTTTTTCAAAGTTTTTTTAGAGTGCGTCTAGCAACACCTTCATGTAGGCTAGTTTAGCGTTACTAGTAAGATGTGACCCTTCTAGGGTGTCTGCTCAGTGTTGGGGGTGTGCAGTGAGTCTCTTCACTCCTGTCCACCAGAACTCGAAGGTCTCCCAGCCCAGTGAGACCACTGGGAATTATTTAGCATACAGCTTCCCAATGGTTTGTCCAGCCTCATGGAGTTTTCTTCCTGCATGTGGATAGCTTAATAGTCAACCATAGACTCAAGAGAACCCTGGGCAAATTTCTTGAGCTTTTTCTCTGCCAAGCTCCGAACTTTCTGGTATTGTGCTCCACAAACTCTAGCCTCTTCAGTCTTCCCCATTTCTTATTTCTGTTTCCTCAACTCAGTGAGACTGCCATGATCTACTTTTAGGAAGTTCCCCTTCCTGCACTCTGTTACGGAAAGTGCCTCCTGGAAGAAGACTTTGCACTCATCTGTCTGTTTTTTTTCACTCACGGATCACAGTCCTGGGCTGCCTATTGTCTCAATGCCTGAAAAAAATTTTTTTCTAGTTGTTTACTGTGAAGCCATGATCAGTTCTACTTGTGCCATTATGGCAGAAGTGGAACAGTTTCTGTTTTTAATAGAAGTATTTATTGCAATCATGATTTTGAATAAATGTGATGAGATTATTTATTTTTGTTGTTTTCTGTGTAATTCTTTTCAGCAGCAGAGCCCTCCACTTTTTTCCGAGTGAAATTCTACACAACACTCCAATATAGAAAATAGTAAAACTTCATCTGCTCTCATTTAAGTGAGGTTTGGAGCTGGCTTGGTTTTCACCTAACCCTGAAGTAATCTGGTACTCCTGAAAATAAAATTTGAAGACCAGTGAACTATTTACCTCTCTCATTTTACATATAAGGAAACTAACTTCCAGGAGGGTCAAATATTTTGTCCTAACGTAATGAATCTTAAACTATCTTGCTCATTTGGGTTTTTTTAGCATTTGAAATAAGACCTCTTATATCCAAACTCAGTGTCTTATTCTCCTTAGGTCAGCTTGATTGGAAAAAAAAAAAAAAAGTGCCTTTGATTTTGAGCTGTTTCAGCCTGAGATTCTTTGAGAACTCCATTTCCTATTAACCTTTGTGTAGTCCATTGGGACCACATGGGCTGTATTGTAATTTCGGCTGTTAAAACAGTCTTAGAATAGTTTATTTTGGTTTGTTGTCTTTCTCAGTACTTATATACTTAGATTTCTGCTTATCCATTTTACAAGAACTCCATATGAAGATGGCCACATGTAGTGGTTTTATTCCTCCGTCCTCTTCGGTTATTGTGGCTATGTTATTTAATCTCCTGGAAACTACTTGGACCATATTCTAAAGAATGCTGTACTTTGAACTCTAAGTAGTAGATTGTTGGTTGTGACCTTGATTTGTTGGGGAAGTTTTCATATTGAAGGAAGCAGAATGTCAACAGCTTGCACTGTATTTCTTGGCAAAACGCTGCTTTGTGTGCATCTGGGGCTGTCTGCAATCAGAAACTAAGAGCTTACACTTTAATTATTTCATCCTGAAAGCCATCATGTGTTCATTCACTGCTTTATTAGTGTGGTCTATAGTATAGAAATGGAACAATCACCATGGATGGATGCGAGGTAGAAGGGCAGGATAGATGTAGCATTAGTCCAGTGCCTCAATCTACTGGTTGTAGCTAGACTTTAATATTGAAGAATTATGTTGCTGCTATTCTATTCTATTTTTTTCTTCTTACTGAAAAAGGAAACCAAAAGAAAACACTAAATAATTTAGTTATGTATTATGTCCTTATTGTATAGTCTTAGAGTTAAGATTTCCTTTGATGCACATCTGTAGTGACTGTTAGGGGCTCAATGAATATTTGTCCAATGAATAAATGAACCAAACCCAATAAAACCAGCAAACATCCCAAAAGAAATTGTTGATGATGTAACTGTTTGAGTTGCATTACTTTACAGAACAAGAAGAATATGATCACTCTTTGGCAAAACCAGTTGAGTTACCTTATTTTTATATTAAGGCTAATCATGCAGTGTTGGTGTAGCTCTTCTTTGAGTAGTGTAAGAAGATTTCCTCTTACTCATCTTTGTATCCTCAGCACCCAGCATAGTGCTTTCACAGGATAGGCGTTCAGGAAGTGCTTGTGGAATGAAATAATAAATCTGTTCTCTCACATTTCAGTGTGTTCATGGAGAGGCCTAGCAGATCTTGAGAAAGCTTTTTCATGGCTATAATAATCTCATGTGGATTTTTGCATGTACACTTCATGTACACATACATTTACTCTCTAATTGTAATGTATATTAGTAGCCATTTCCTTTCTAACATTGATTAGAAATTTTGATTTTTAAAAAATCTTATATTTTAATGTAGTATTGGATGCTTTTTCTGTGTACACTTCTTATAGCCTAAATAACTTGAATTTGATTTTTTTTTCCTTTTTCCCAGGTGAAAACTTTCCATCTATTAGAAATAAAATTTGTAGCTTTTGGACTCATTATGCCTTACATTTATAAAAGACAGAGCAATTTAGGAAGGGTTTTATGCATATTGTTTTGTTCGTTTCCTCAACTTCTTTGTAAGGTAGGTAGGCAGATAGTGATGCAGATAGATTGTCTGTCTCAGTGTTACACAGCTAGTTAAGTTGCAGGGTTAGGACTCTGAGGCCAGTGTTCCTTCTGCTGCTTCTGAACTGTCTCTGAATATCATGTTTCAAAAAGAGACTTAGTCTATTTGCTTTAATTAACTTCTATTAGAATTGACTTGTAATTTTAATTAAAGAAAATGATAAGGAAATGACACTGTACTTAGTGGAGGTAATATAATTTCAAAGGTTGAGTCTCATATATGTGTATATATATTATATATACGTAATATATATACACACACATGTATTTCTTTTTAATCTTGTATTTGTGATTCTCTTGTCTGGGGCCCTGTGTCTTAACATCTTCAATTCAATAATTTGTTTCTGATATAAGCAGATGGTGAGAAAACAATAATTCCCAGACCTGTTATTACTGCTGTGGTAATTTGATTTTTTACTGATGAGAATTTTGACTGATGGCAGGCTCGTCTAGAATTCACATGTCTCAGGGGACCCATATTGTTTAGATTTGGAAATATTCTTGCACTTGAATTTGGGAAGGCTGTTGTAAACAACAACTTGGTTTGCATTATAATTAAAATTTGAATCTTTCTGTAGCTGTTCCTTTGCCCTGTTAAAAATAAAAAAAAAACCCCAAAATCTTTACCTTATTTTTGAGATAGAAAATTTGAAGCTTTTCAAAATGATCTTTTCCTCTCTCATACTGAATAACCATCACAGTGATAGGCATGCATTTGTATATAATGGCAGTAAAGTTGAAAGTCAAAAGGTATTAAATCTTTGCAGTGAGTAAGAACCTTGGTGGCATATAATATATTGAAAAGAAATGAGTTCTGAGATTCTTAACAGATCTAATTGCCATGTGACTCCCACAATGGACTCTTATATGAGGAGAATAGAATGATGTCTTGAGGGACTTTTGCAACATTTTAAATCAGTTGAAACATAAATTTTATTTAGATTTGCTAGCCTTACTTATTTATAATTAATTATCTTTCATTTTCCATATTCCCCATCTTTTTGATTAGTGTTTTTTTTTTTTTTTTTTTTGGTGAGGAAGACCAGCCCTGAGCTAACATCCGTTGCTAATCCTCCTCTTTTTGCTGAGGAAGACTGGCCCTGGGCTAACATCCGTGTCCATCTTCCTCTACTTTATATGGGACGCCGCCACAGCGTGGCTGACATGCAGTGCGTCGGCGGGTGCCCGGGATCCGAACCGGCGAACCCCGGGCTGCCAAGCGCGGACGAAACCGCTACACCACCGGGCGGCCCCTGATTAGTGTTTTTTGTTCATCAGAACAAAAGGAGTTAATTTTTATTGGCTTCTGAAAGCTGAAGTCTTACCTACATCAGAAGTTTTGTAAATGTATTGGAAACAAAGAAATTCATGAAAATCTTATATTAAGCTCTCACTTTCCAGAGGCGTATTTGAAAAACGAACAAAGGAAACTTTAGTGTTTTTTCTAAGTGGCATTAATTCAGGTATGTCTACTATAAAAGTTAATCATTGACAAAATTATTTGAAATGTTGTAGTATTTGTGTGAACATCAGAAGCCATGCTTTTTAGAAAAGAGAACTTTGTAATAAATTCTTTCTCTCCAGTGATTGTAAAGTGGCCTTATCTATGGTAAATACTGATGTAGATCTATTACACGGGAAATAGCTAGCCCTTCAAAATACTTTGTGGGAGTGAAAATTGCCTTTCATATGGAAACTTGCTAACCCAAGTTAAGGGGAGGTTAAGGGGAGGCTCCAAACTATCCAAAAATATGTGGTTAAAAATATATGATTGCGTTATTTTAAGTATATGAATACTATTACAAAAATTAGAATATTACACAATAGGATTTCTTTATACATTGAAAGTCTAATATGTTGATGTGAATAATATTCCACTTCAGAAGGCTTTTGAAGCAGAAGTCAGGATTATGAGTGATTTGGGAGTTTATCCAAGTGTTGCAAGTTCCAGGAAGGAAAGGAAGGAAGGAAGAGTTGAGAGGTAGGTGGGCTGGGTGTCCAGATAGGACATGTGAAGATGGGAGTAAGCTTAGCCTTGGGGGAATCTTGAGAAAGGTGCGAGGGCCCAAATCAAAGGAAAGTCTATTTGGGAACTCCTGTTAGGAGAACCTGGGGATCTTCACTGAAACGAACATGCAGGTGAAGGTGAGGAGAGCAATTTAGACCTGAGGATGGATTTATGGGCTTGGAACCCAGAGTTAATAGAAAATAGGCAGAATTGAAAGCTGTTACGTGGCCTAAGATCAGAAGTCGAATGATCTAATAGGAAAGAAAAGTGAAAGAGGAAATATTATCTCCTGGGAGAAACAGAACAGTGGGGGGTCAGAAAGAAATCATAATCAGATTTTCAACCTGAGATTATCTAATTGAATGACATTGTGGATGTCTAATTTACCTGTATATAGTTTGCACTCTGCCGATGTCCTTACACTGTAATGAAAGGATTCCTCTGAATTTACTCTGTACTTACATGCCATCAGTGATAGCTGTAATAGCTATGTCTGGAAAAGAGAGGGCCAGCCTCATTGGCTAGCTGCACTGTAATAGTATCCAGTGGATTTGTCTGTGGAACCTGATCATGGGGCCTTCTGATTTGACAGCTGCCGGTGTCATCATAGCTTATAAAAAAGCCCCATACATACATGTGAAGGATGTGCATTTCAAAAAGTATGTAAGAGTAAATCAGCAGAAAATTGCCTTTTAAAAATGTTGAGTTATTATTTCTTTTTTTCTCCTTAGGATTCATTAATAATTATATTAGTAAGGTGTTATTATTGGTGACTAAAGAAAACAGTTGTTTCAGTAGTTTCAGTAGTCAGATTCAAGCCTGTTTTTCATAACTTATGAGGAATTATTTTTCTCAATTAATATGAAGAATCATGCATAAAGTGTAGGTCCACGCTTGTTTCTAAAATGAACAGCATAATACGGTTTCCTGGTTCTGTTAGTTGTTACAAAACATACTCAGCCATTATTCTGTACTTTGGGAAAAAATTGCTTCCTTATTGATTCCAAGCAAAATCATATATGAATTAAAGTCCATGATGTGAATGTAAAAACATGATATTTTTAGGGGCGTACTCCTTCAATCTGAAAACTCACTGATGAGGAAACAAAAATATAACATTTCTTTGGTCCCTCAATACTCAAATGAAAATCTTCTCTTTTGATGAGAAACTCTGGTTTTAATCTTTATGTAAATTTTTACAGAAATAATTTAAAGTAGGGAGAGGCAACTCTTAATCCCAAACATAGGCCAAATACCTTCTGATTTGTTTGACCTATGACAGTGGTCCTCAATCCTGGCTGCTCTTGAGAATCACTTGGGAAAGTTCTTAAAATTACCAGTGTAGTCTCACCCCCAGAGATTCTAATTTATTATTGGTCTGGAGTGGGGCTCGGGAATGGTTGAGTTCCATAGGTAATTCTGATGTGTAGTCAGAGTTGAGAATTGCTGCCTTGGAAATGTGCAGCTGAACTTCTTTCTGAAGTCAGAAGGGGAAAGAAGAGTGTCCTGTAGCATTAGCTACCCATCTGTGCTTATTCTAAGGGATCAAGGTAAGGCAACAGGTGAAGGCCTGGATTTTGCATCCTGTGTACCAGGGCACACAGGCTAGTGCAGTACAGGAAGTAAGGTTCTTGAACGATGCAGTGTGGTGGCATTTCTTGCCAGGAGTGAAGGGAATGATAGAGTATTTTTGCTTCTCTGGTTCTGTTTGATTTTGAGTAAAAAGTTGATCATCATCTGCTTTTTTTTAGCATTTTAAGAAAAAAATACTGTGTCAAGAGTATCAGGTAGTCTGTCAGAAAAATATATGAATGGAACAGATCTCTGTGTATCGCTTCACACCAAAGAAGTTTAAAAGCATTCCTTTTTGCTTTCTGGCTAAGCTGTGGCAGTGCAGTGATTGGTAATTTCATAAAGAAATTTATTCTAAAGCAGCACGAGAGCCAACAAAAAAGCCATTAGAAGGAGAGGGAGAGAGGACACACCTGGGTTATACTGCTTCTCTTAAAATCTGTGAGAAGGGTTTAAAATCTTTAGAGAAAGCTAACTTTGTCATTATCCCATTTCTGCTACACGTTTTGTATAAACTTAATTATATATTTCTAAATTAACTAATTTATGAATACGTATTTATTGAGTGAGTTCTATGTATGTGGAACTGTTCAAAGACTCTGAAAAGAAGAATAGGGATCTGTCTTGTTAATAGCAATTCTGGACACTAAATGCCTAGATTAACTTTTTTTTCCAATCCAGAGTAGAATATAGTATAATTGGTGTCCTGTTAGGTGTTGCTACCCTGTAATCATTGGTTAAACACCCATTTCATGCAGCATTTGCTGCTGCACACGGCCACATCGAGGGGAAGGTCGCACTAGGAATGATGATCCCT
Organism: Tapirus indicus; assembly: GCA_031878705.1. Taxonomy (NCBI): domain Eukaryota; kingdom Metazoa; phylum Chordata; class Mammalia; order Perissodactyla; family Tapiridae; genus Tapirus; species Tapirus indicus. The sequence continues at coordinate 102,199,130 of CM062917.1, forward strand.
TCCCACTGATGACAGTACACGCCCTGTCAAAGATCTGATGGGTCTTTCTCTGTGGAAAAGAAGGAATACATTTTTTTGTCAATCATTGGATAAAGATGTTTGATTACCCTAGAACAGAGGTGATGAAAGTAATTTTTATGGAAACATACATTCTTTTGTTAGTGAAGTATGCCAGAATTTGCGTTCTGTTGGCCACTAGACTCTAGGCTACATCTGGGCAGGGATTTTATCTGTTCTGCTCTCTGTTGTATCCTCAACAAAAGTTCAATGTTTTAAATTTTGGTGAAGTAATTTAATTAGTTTTAAACTTTTCATTCTTCTTATTTGTTATTTCACTTTGTAAGTATATGATATAATCCAGTTATAGTTTTTTCCACAGGGCTAAATATGGTAGCATTTTACAATTTATTAAAGACACTTAGTAAAACTGATGATTTGTGAATAACTTATGAATTAATTTTATAGAGAATAACATTTAAGAAAATTAATGACTTGAACATTAGTGTTGAGCCTTTCTCTTCTAATAAGCTTTTATAAGAGTTTAAATAAGATTTTAATATGTTCCAAGGCTTGTAATCACAGATATGAAACACATTAAAGAATTCCATTCAGAATTATACGGGTTTATTCGCATTTCAAAACACTTAACTATGTAAAAAGTTTTCTACAGGATGGTTTTAATTACTCACCTAGTGAATTTAAACCTAACTTTATTTTCGAAAACTCAAATTTCAGATCATTTTAGAACTGTATATATTGTAAAATGTGATACATACTAGCATCTGGTTATGGTCAACATCTACCAGAAAAGTTAATATAGAGTTTCTTTAAGATCTCTGGTTCAGAAAAATGCCCTGGCTGTATTTATAGCAGCCTGTATAAGTCAGTGCTATAAACTTACCAGCTCACAATATTTGTGAATTCTTTCCCCTGATGAACAGGTGCTAATAAAAAAATTAATTATCTTTTTTCTATTATCTGGCATAAATTATTCTCACCTAAAGATACACAAAAATTTGATGATGTACAGAATCATATAATTTTAGAGATGGAGAGGGTCTCAGAAATAATCTCGACTTATTTTTAGCATCTTTTTTTTTCCTTAAAGTTCATAGTTTACATTAGGGCTCACTCTTTGTGTTGTTCACTTTTTCGGGTTTGGCAAGTGCATAATGTTATTTACCCGCTGTTACAGTATCATACAGAACAGTTCCTCTGCCCTAAAAATCCTCTGTGCTCCACCTCCACATCTCCCCCAATTCCTGGTAACCACTGACCTTTTACTGTCTCCTTAGTCTTGCCTTTTCCAGAATGTCATATGGTTGGAATCATACAGTGTGTAGCCTTTTCAGACTGACTTCTTTCACTCAGTAATATGTGTTAAAATTTCCTTGATTTTTTTTTTAAAAATTTTATTTTTTTTTATTGATGTCTTAATAGTTTATAACATTGTGGGGTTTTAGTTGTACATTATTGCTTGTCTGTCACCATGTGGATGCATCCCTTCACCCCTTGTGCCCACCCCCCACCCCGCTTCCCCTTGGTAATGACCAATCAGTTCTCTCTGTCCGTGTGTTCATTTATATTCCATATATGAGTGAATTCATGCAGTATCTGTCCTTCTCTGGCTTATTTCACTTAACATAATACCCTCTAGGTCCATCCATATTGTTGCGAATGGGACAATTCTGTCTTTTCTTATGGCTGAGTAGTATTCCATTGTATATATATACCACATCTTCTTTAACCAATCATCAGTCGAGGGACACTTGGGTTGCTTCCACTTCTTGGCTATAGTGAATAATGCTGCAATGAACATAGGGTTGCATAAGCCTCTTGTGATGGTTGATTTCACGTCCATTGGGTAGATGCCCAAGAGTGGGATTGCTGGATCATAAGGTATTTCTATTTTCAGTTTTTTGAGTACTCTCCATACTGTTTTCCATACAGGCTGCACCAGTTGGCATTCCCACCAGCAGTGAATGAGGGTTCCCGTCTCTCTACAACCTCTCCAGCATTTGTTGTTATTTGTCTTTGTGATTATAGCCATTCTAACAGGTGTCAGGTGATATCTTAGTGTAGTTTTGATTTGCATTTCCCTGATGGTTAGTGATGTTGAACATCTTTTCATGTGTCTATTGGCCATCTGTATCTCTTCCTGGGAAAAATGTCTGTTCATATCCTCTGCCCATTTTTTGATTGGGTGGTTTGTTTTTTTGTTGCTCAGTTGTATGAGATCTTTATATATTACAGAGATTAATCCCTTATCAGATAAACGATTTGCGAATATTTTCTCCCAGCTGGTGGGTTGTCTATTCATTTTGATACTGGTTTCATTTGCCTTGTAGAAGCTCTGTAGTCCGATGAAATCCCACTTGTTTGTTTTTTCTTTTGTTTCGCTTGTCTGAGTAGACATGGAATCTGAAAGGATCCCTTTATGACCAATGTCAATTAGTGTACTGCCTATATTTTCTTCCAGGAGTTTTATAGTTTCAGGTCTCACGTTCAGGTCCTTAATCCATTTTGAATTGATTTTTGTATGTGGCGATAGGAGATGGTCTACTTTCATTCTTTTGCATGTTGCTGTCCAATTTTCCCTGCACCATTTATTGAAGAGACTTCCCTCTCTCCATTGTATGTTCTTTGCTCCTTTGTCAAAGATTAGCTGTCCATAGGTATGTGGTTTTATTTCTGGGCTTTCAATTCTGTTCCATTGATCTATGTGTCTATTTTTGTACCAGCACCATGCTGTTTTGATTACTATAGCTTTATAGTATATTTTGAAATCAGGGATTTTGATGCCTCCAGCTTTGTTCTTTTTTTTCAGGATTGCTTTAGCTATTCGGGCTCTTTTGTTGCCCCATACGAATTTTAGTAATTTTTGTTCTGTTGCCGTGAAGAATGACATTGGGATTCTGATTGGGATTTCATTGAATCTGTAGATTGCTTTAGGTAGAATGGACATTTTAACTATATTTATTCTTCCAATCCATGTGCATGGAACATTTTTCCATTTCTTTATGTCTTCCTCGATTTCTTTCAATAGTGTCTTATAGTTTTCATTCTATATATCTTTCACCTCCTTGGTTAAATTTATTCCCAGATATTTTATTCTTTTTGTTGCAATTGTAATGGGATTGTCTTTTTGAGTTCTCTTTCTGTTTTTTCATCATTAGTGTATAGAAATGCAGCTGATTTTTGTAAGTTGATTTTGTACCCTCCCACTTTACTATTAATTGTTGATTATTTCTAGTAGTTTTCCAATGGAATTTTTGGGGTTTTCTATGTATAAGATCATGTCATCTGCAAATAGTGAGAGTTTCACTTCTTCATTGCCTATTTGGAGTCCTTTTATTCCTTTTTCTTGCCTAGTTGCTCTGGCCAGAACTTCCAGTACTATGTTGACTAAGAGCGGCGAGAGTGGGTACCCTTGTCTTGTTCCTGTCCTCAAAGGAATGGCTTTCAGCTTTTCCCCGTTGAGTAGAATGTTAGCTGTAGGTTTGTCATATATGGCCCTTATTATGTTGAGGTACTTTCCTCCTATACCCATTTTGTTGAGAGTTTTAATCATAAATGGATGTTGGATCTTGTTGAATGCCTTCTCTGCATCGATTGAGATGATCATATAGTTTTTATTCTTCATTTTGTTAATGTGGTGTATTACGTTGATTGATTTGCGGATGTTGAACCATCCCTGTGTCCCTGGTATAAATCCCACTTGGTCATGGCGTATGATCTTTTTGATGTATTGCTGTATTCGGTTTGCCAATATTTTGTTGAGGATTTTTGTGTCTATGTTCATCAGTGATATTGGCTTGTAGTTTTCCTTCTTTGTATTATCCTTGTATGGCTTTGGTATCAGGATGATGTTGGCCTCATAGAATGTGTTAGGAAGTATTCCATCTTCCTCTATTTTTTGGAATAGTTTGAGAAGGATAGGTGCTAAATCTTCTTTGAATGTTTGGTAGAATTCTCCAGGGAAGCCATCTGGTCCTGGGCTTTTATTTTTTGGGAGGTGTTTGATTACTGTTTCAATCTCTTTACTTGTGATTGGTCTATTCAGATTCTCTATTTCTTCTTGATTCAGTTTTGGGAGGTTGTACGTGTCCAAGAATTTGTCCATTTCCTTTAGGTTGTCCAATTTATTGGCATAAAGTTTTTCATAGTATTCCCTAATAATCCCTTGTATTTCTGTGATATCTGTGGTAACTTCTCCTCTTTCATTTCTAATTTTATTTATTTGATTCTTCTCCCTTTTTTTCTTAGTGATTCTGGCTAAGGGTTTGTCCATTTTATTTATCTTCTCAAAGAACCAGCTCTTTGTTTCATTGATGCTTTCGACTGTCTTTTTGGTTTCAATTTCATTTATTTCTGCTCTGATTTTTATTATTTCCCTCCTTCTGCTGATTCAGGGCTTTGTTCTTCTTTTTCTAATTCTGTTAGGTGGAGTTTAATGTTATTTATTTGGGATTTTTCTTGTTTGTTAAGGTGAGCTTGTATTGCTATGAATTTCCCTCTCAGGACCGCTTTTGCTGCATCCCATATGAGTTGGTTTGGTGTATTTTCTTTTTCATTTGTCTCCAGATAGCTTTTGATTTCTCCTTTAATTTCATCAATGACCCATTGGTTGTTCAGTAGCATGTTGTTTAGTCTCCACATCTTTGTCCCTTTCCTAGTTTTTTCCTTGCAGTTGATTTCTAGTTTCACAGTGTTAACGATCAGAAAAGATGCTTTTAATGATTTCAATCTTCTTAAATTTATAGAGGTTTGCCTTGTTTCCTAATATATGGTCTATCCTTGAGAATGTTCCATGTGCACTTGAGAAGAATGTGTACTCTGCTTTTTGTGGGTGGAGTGCTCTGTATATATCTATTAAGTCTGTTGCGTCTAGTTTTTTGTTTAAGTCCATTATTTCTTTATTGACTTTTTGTCTGGATGATCTATCCATTGATGTAAGGGGGGTGTTAAGATCTCCTACTATTATTGTGTTATTGTTAATATCTCCTTTTAGGTTTTTTAGCAGTTGTTTTATGTACTTTGGTGCTCCTGTGTTGGGTGCATAGATATTTATGATTGTTATGTCTTCTTGGTGAAGTGTCCCTTTTATCATTATATATTGCCCTTCCTTGTCTCTCATTACCTTTTTTATCTTGAAGTCTACTTTGTCTGATATAAGTATGGCTACTTCTGCTTTCTTTTGTTTGCCATTAGCTTGGAGTATTGTTTTCCATCCTTTTATTTTGAGTCTGTGTTTTTCTTTAGAGCTGAGATGTGTTTCCTGGAGGCAGCAGATTGTTGGATCTTGGTTTTTAATCCATCCCGCCACTTTGTGTCTTTTGATTGGAGAATTCAATCCATTTACATTTAGAGTGATTATTGATATATGAGGGTTTAATGTTGCTATTTTATTGTTCATTTTCTGCTTCTTTTGCATTTCCTTCGTTTCTTGTCACTTGTGTTTCAGACTGCAAATTCAATTTGGTATTTCTGCATGCTCATTCTCTTGGTTTTCTCTTTATTTGTCATGTGTGGTTCTCTTCTGGTTATTTGTTTAATGGGTTCCGTGAGGTTTATATAAAAAATCTCCTGGATAAGATAGTACATTTTCCGATGCTTCCTGTTTCTTTAGGCTGAGTCACTTCAATCCCTTTCCTCTTCGCCTCCTTATTTGTTGTTGTCACTACTTATTCCATCTTGTGTTGTGAGTGTGTGTTTACAGTGATGAGCTTGAATTAATTTTTGATGTTATCCAACTGTATTTTGTTCTGGTTTAGTCTCCTTGCTTTTCTCCTTGCTGAAATCTTTGTATCCCCTTTCTCTTTTGTTTTTTTTCAGGCCTAAGGGCTTTCTTGAGCATTTCTTATAGTGGAGGTCTTGTGGTGGTGAACTCTCTTAGCTTTTGTTTATCAGGGAGAGTTATTATTTCTCCTTCATATTTGAAGGATATTTTTGCTGGATAAAGTATTCTTGGCTGAAGGTTTTTGTCTTTCATGATTTTGAATATATCATTCCAGTCTCTCCTAGCCTGTAGAGTTTCTGTCGAGAAATCAGCTGAGAGCCTGGTGGGGTTTCCTTTGTATGTTATTTTGTTTTTTTGTTTAGCTGCCTTTAATATTGTTTCCTTGTCACTGAGTCTTATCAACTTTGCTAATATGTGGCGTGATGATTGTTTATTCCTGTTTATATATTTAGGTTATCTATTGATTTTATTCACTGTAATTTCCATCTCATTCCCTAGTTTTGGGAAGTTCTCAGCTATTATTTCTTTGAACAAACTCTCTGGTCCTGTTTCTCTTTCTTCTCTTTCTGGAATACCTATTATCCTTATGTTGCTTTTTCTCATTGAGTCGGATATTTCTTGAAGAGTTTCTTCATTTCTTTTTAGTCTTAGCTCTGTCTCCTCCTCTATCTGGAGCGTTTCTGTGTGGCTATCCTCGATAATGCTAATTCTTTCTTCCATATTGTCAAGTCTGCTCTTTAAAGACTCCATTTTTTCCATTATCTCGTTCATTTTGTTCTTCATCTCCAATAATTCTGATTGGTTTATTTTTTTATGGTTTCAGTCTGTTTTGTGACGAAATCCCTGAATTCATTGATTTGTTTCTGTGTGTTCTCTTGTATTTCGTTGACTTTGTTTATGATAGCTATTTTGAATTCTCTGTCGTTCAGGTTATAGATTTCTGTGCCTTCAGGGTTGGTTTCTGGGTGTTTGTCCTTTTCCTTTTGGTCTGTAGACATAATAAACCGTTGCATAGATCCCATGTCTTTACCTTTCTTTTCATCTTGAAGTTGGTCCTGCAGTTTCTACCTGCTGCCATTGGATGGAGATTGTGAGTGGTGTGCTCTGAGCCTGCTGCAGTCCCTGGAGGGATTACGCTGAAGCACAGGGCGTGTGGGAGGAGGGGTTCTCTCTTTCTCCTGCTCAACCCGGGGGTTTCCTTTCTGGCTCTCTTGGGGTGTTTGCCACACCCCGGAAACAGTCCGTTGTTGCTTCCTGGTGGGGATCTCTCGACAGTTTGTTAGAGCACCTGGAGGGCGATTGTTTTCCCCGCAGCGGGCCGTCCCTCCGCCCTCTGTCTGTGAGCCACGTTGTCTGTCTTTGCTGATCGATTGGGGAGGGGGAGTAAAACTCCTTACCTCTCCTCACGTCCTTTTTTGGGGCTTCCCGTGCCTCCACCTTCCAATGTATGGCAGCAGGGTTTTCTTAAATGTCCTTTGTAGTGTTTGATTGACCTCTGTTGGCATGCAAATGATGTTTCTGTTGTGTCTTAGAGGGCAGAGATTCAAAGAGGGAATCTCATGCCACCATGATGCTGACATCACTCTAGCATCTTGATTATGTAAAAAGCTTGGTGGTATTTTTATGGAGGGATTATTTTTAATTATGCTTTTGGTGCCTAATATTCTTGCCGTAGCCTTATTTGTTAATTTTTGCCAAGAGTCCCACTGAGAAATCTGAACCACTTGCTCCAATTCGCGATTTACATAAGGATGAAAATAAATTGAAGTCTTAAGGATATTTTTTGATGCCTTTGAGTTTGGAAAAGAAGGCCCTAAATAAGGTGCACGATCTATTAATACTGATGTTTAAAAATATTTTTACAACACAAGAAACTCACTTTTCCTTCAGTAGGATGATACCTTCTGGTAACCTTTTGAGAAAAAATGAAAGTTACTACATTTTAATTTTAAAAAGTGTTTGCGAGAGCCCTCCTTCTTATCAATTCTGATATGGTCTTCCTAAGGTCAGACAAGGTTTGTTTACATCTCCAGCAATTCAGTTATCTTACCACTGTCCCCTTCTCCCATCCTTTGAGAAACAACAGTTTCAAAGTCTAATTCATGTCTGTGTGTATTTTTATTTTACTTTATTTTTTTTACCCAGAATAGAATTTTTTTAAATTTCTTAAAGCATAATGATATGTAAATATACAGAGAAACAATGCAAAAAATTACAAAGTATTGAAAGCTCTGTAAATGAAATTTTCATAATCTATAATGTCAAATACAAGAATATTTGCTGAGACTAGATCACTGGTACTTCTTTAAGTGCCTAACTAAATATGTATTTTCTTTTAGTGGGAAATAAGTGCTTTACAGTATGTCACTGGGTTTATTATTATGCTGGTTTATTTTCCCCCTAGTACTTTTACATGGTGTTTGAATTTCACTTTACATTTAGTAATATATTCAAAACATATTTTGAGGCTGTTTTCAGTTTTGTACTCAATCTAATTTTTCTGAATACGGTATAGCATTTATTGATGAAGGGAGGGAAACATTGCATATCAACAAACTAACTTTGTCAGGGTCAAACAGAATTACTCCTCTAATGTTCCTGCTCACACTACACAGAATAGCATTTTTATATGTCCCAGGGAGTTGATGTCTTGAATCACTTGACGTCTTTTATTCACAAAAGATCGCACCCTCCGTTGACTTCCTACTCAGTCTTGACCACATGGTTGACTTTCAACTAGGCTTTTTTGAAAATCCTTGATTTCCCTATTCTTTTTTCTTTACATCTTATCCAGTTTTCCAATGTCCAACCTAAGGTAGATCATAAATATATATATTTTTGGCTCCTACTCCCAATCTTCCAAGCATTAATGGATATAGTCATGAAATTGGCTTAATTAATGTTGAGTTTTATTTCCCCTGCTAAAGTATGGTCAATTTTAGATAAATCAAAAGGACACTAAAATATATTGAGTTCCTATCATTTCACTGGCCTTGGGTTAATATTTAACACATATTTTCATCCAATTCTACCTGAATGATAGCTATAAGATTCACCTCCTCTTCTTTTCCACTGCCTTGACTCAATTTAAAGAGCCCAATTATTCTTGGATTACTGGCTTATTGCAAAAAAACCCCTAACAAATTGCCCTATTTCCAGTATATCTATTTAAATTCATTTTAGATGTTGCTCTCAGATATTTCTAAGCTACAGTACTTGTCATATTATGCTTTTGTTTAAAAATTTGCAGTGGCTTGTCATTGTCTTACAGTAGATTCTAAAGAGGGGTGAGCATATTTAAGTGAAAATACAGTGATGCACTAGGATATGGGAAGAACAATATTAAAATATTTTTGTATTATTACAGAAATGAAGAGTATATATTTTATAAATAAGTGAATAAATATAAAAGTGTAGAATGAATTATTTTTCTAATAAAGGTACATGATTATTAATAATTGGCAACCACTGGTGTATACAATGAAATCCAGGTTACTTAGCCAGGCGTTCATTTCCTCTAGAACCTTTACCTCAACCACCACTTTCATGTTATATCTTTATTCATTTTTTTGGTGGGGGGCGAATTAAGACATTATTAATTTTTTTCCATTGTTTCATTCAGCAATGGAGCACTTACCATCTTTTTAAGTATAGTTGGCATACATTATTACATTAGTCTCAGGTGTACAACATAGTGATTCAACATTTATATACATTATGAAATGATCACCATGATAAGTCTAGTAACCATCTGTCACCATACAAAGTTCTTACAGTATTATTGACTATATTCCTTATGCTGTATATTACATCCCCATGACTTATAGTTTGTACCTGTTAATCTCCTTCACCTGTTTTGCTCATCCCCAAACCTCTCCCCTCTGGCGACCACCAGATTGTTCTCTGTATCTATGAGTTTGTTTCTGTTTTGTTTTTCAGATTGTACATATAAGTGAAATCATGTACTAATTGTCTTTCTCTGTCAGACTTACTTCACTTAGCATAATAATCTCTAGGTCCATCCATGTTGTTGCAAATGGGAAGATTTCATTCCTTTTTATGGCTGAGTAATGTCCCATTGTATACATACCACATCTTTATCCCTTTATCTGTTGATAGACACTTAGGTTGCTTCCATATTTTGGCTATTGTAAATAATGCTGCAGTGAACATAGGGGTACATATATCTTTTCAAATTATTGTTTTTGTTTTCTTCAGATAAATACCCAGAAGTGGAATTTCTGGATTATATGGTAGTTCTATTTTTAATTTTTTGAGGAACCTCCGTACTGTTTTCCATAGTAGCTTTAACAGTTTACATTCTTACCAACAGTATATGAGGGTTCCCTTTTTCTCCACATCCTTCCAACACTTGTTATTTGTTGTTTTTTTGATAATAGCCATCCTGGCAGGTGTGAGGTAGTATCTCTCATTGTGGTTTTCATTTGCATTTCCCTGACGATTAGTGATGTTAAGCATCTTTTCATGTGCCTTTTGGCCATCAGTGTATCTTCTTTGGAAAAATGTCTATTCAGGTCCTCTGCCCATTTTTTAATCAAATTGTTTTTTTGATATTGAGTTGTATGAGTTCTTTATATATTTTGGACATTAACCCCTTATTGAGTATATCATTTGCAAATGTCTTCTCTCATTCAGTAGGTTGCTGTTTCGTTTTGTTGATGGTTTCCTTGGCTGTGCAAAAGCTTTTTAGTTTGATATAATCCTGTGTGTTTATTTTTGCTTTTCTTGCCTTTACCTGAGAAGACATATCCCAAAAAATATTGCTAAGACTGATGTCAAGGAGCTGGCTGCATGTGTTTTCTTCTAGGAGTTTGATGGTTCAGATATTACATTTAAGTTTTTAAACCATCTTGAGTTAATTTTTGTATATGATGTAAGAAAGTGGTCCAGTTTCATTATTTTGCAGGTAGCTGTCCAGTTTTCCCAACACCATTGATTAGAGAGAGACTATCTTTTCCCCATTGTGTATTCTTGCCTCCTTTGTCATAGATTAATTGACCATATATGTGTGGATTAATTTCTGAGCTCTCTAGTCTGTTTCATTGATCTATGTGTCTGTTTTTGTGCCAATACTGTACAGTTTTGATTACTATAGCTTTGTAGTAGAGTTTGAAATCAGGGAGCATGATACCTCCAGCTTTGTTCTTCTTTCTCAAAATTGCTTTGACTGTATTTTTTATTTATTTTTTTTGTGAGGAAGACCAGCCCTGAGCTAACATCCATTGCCAATCCTCCTCTTTTTGCTGAGGAAGACTGGCCCTGGGCTAACATCCGTACCCGTCTTCCTCCACTTTATATGGGACGCCGCCATGGCATGGCTGACAAGCAGTGCGTCGGCGGGGGCCCGGCATCCGAACTCGCAAACCCTGGGCTGCCAAGCGCAGACTAAACTGCTGCGCCACCAGGCGGCCCCTTGACTGTATTTTTTAAATACATGGTCTACCCTTCCATCTTTTTGCAGCCATCTTTTTTCTTTGAATGGTCATCCTAAATTTTAGGTGCTTCATTGGAGTATAGAGTTTTGCCTTAGGTTGTAAATTACTCTAGGATGGGATTTCTTAACTTATATACTATGACATTTGAACCAGATAATTCTTTGCTCTAGGGGGCTGTCCTGTGCATTGGAGGATGTTTAGCAGTGTTCCTGGCCTCTACCCATAGATGCCAGTGGCACCTTCTCCCCCAATTCGTGACAACCAAAAATGTCTCCAGACATTGCCAAATGTCCTTTAGGGAGCAAAATTCTGGTTGAGAACCACACAAGTGTTCCTCCTAATTATATATAATATGCAAAAAAACCCTAAAACCAATAAATGTTTACTGAATTGAAATAGTAACTTTATTTCAAGGCCTGATTATACTGTGTTGAAATGGTAATTTTTATTTTATAGCTTGTGTGTACCAACAAATACATAAAAACTTGGAGAAGAAATATAGTGTAATCCAAGTATAGTATAAATAAAAGAGTTAGCTTTGGGTATCTATTAGATCAGTTTTAAATTTCATGCCTAGTTTTCCATATGTGGCTATTACAAAGTTATGGAAACTAAGTTTCAGTTTGTTTCTTCTGTAAAATGGAGATAGTATCTATTTCATAGTTTTGTGGTGAGGATCAAATTAGATGATTAATAAAATAGGTTAAACCCAACTGAAAGGCAGATGCTTTTGGTGGTGTAATTTGATGGTACCTTTTCCTCCATTTTAACATTTACATTCTCTGATTTACATAAAAGATTTCTAGGGGGAAAACTTACTTGAAATCTCCCCACAGTTGGCATTTAGATATATATGAACTTTTAAAATGCATTATAGAGACTCCTTATAGATTTCTGTATATATTTCTTTATAGACTAGCTTATGGGAAGGGACAATGGATGAGAGGGAATCAACCTTACTATGGGATCTTGTTTCATTTAGGGTAGTCTGCAGTAACAAACCCAAATGTTTAATGGCTCAATTCAGTAAAGTTTATTTCCTACTCACATAATAGTCCTGGCTGCTTCAGGTTGGCAGGGCATTCATGAAGGAATTGAAGCTCCTTACATCTAATGGAGTCACCATTCCCATTGTACGCTTCATTGTTGTCCAGATGGTGAAAGAGGTAAGAGTGTGGGAGAGTCACCTCTGCTCCCCTGAAGACAATGATCTGGAATTGGAACGCATAAATTCTGCTCATATTCTGTTCGTTCTTCCTTTGGTGAGAACTTGGTTTCATGGCCACATGTACCTCAGTGGAGACTGAGAGAGAATGGGTTTGGCTTTTGCTGTAGACTCTTTTCCCAGAGAAAGAGGATGTTGCATACTCTCTTGACAATAACTATAGCATTGTTCTTTAGCATTCAGCTGTGCTGGAATTCTTACCCCTTGACAACAAGATGTGGTGGCTTTCCAATGCTATCAGTATCTAGGTATTAGGGAATTTATGGGTGCCCCTTTGATTAGCACCTCCCTAGACCCATCATGGCCGGATCTGGATGACCTGTGATGGGAAGTAGAAATCTGGAGTAATCCATGGATTCTTTCAAGTGCTCCTTTTGATTCCTGAGAATACTAGGGAGTAGTAGTGCAACCCTGCCAAACAGTGGGCTTCTGGCAGTCAAGTAGGTAGGGCTTAGAGTCATTGGCCAAGCAACTAGGAACTTAAAATCATTGAGAGCCAAATGAAATGAGAGAAATAAGTGTATATTCATAGACTGGTGAAGTTTGAAAAATTCTTGTTGCTTAGATATGAAGAGGCTAGATACAGGGTACGTGGCTCCCTTCTTCAATAGGCCATGTAGCCCAGCTAGGTAGAGAGGAGGATAGAGGGTAGAATGACTTAGCAGGTAAGTAGTGCTCCTTGCCGGTTAGGGTAAATGGTCCTTCAGGTTTTATAGGCATGGTCAGGTGGGCAGCAAATTATTGGATTATAAGAAAAACAGAGACCTTTGTATTAAATCACTCATTTAATAAATGATATATCCTGTTAAGACTCTTTCCATGCTAGAGAACTTTTAAAAAACATATTTAGCATTTTTGGTACTATACCTAGTATTCAGAGGGTGCAACATGTTAACAGTTCCAGGAATGTTAATATCAAAGTCTATTTGCAGATACTGAATTTCATACCTTCCTCTAAATGCAATCTAACTTCTGAACTTCTACCATTTTTTCTTTGCTAGTTTGGTAATTATCTCTGTTTTTAAATGAAAGGGAATTTGTTCTTTTCATTTTACTTTGTGTTTTGGTTTCTGTCCCTGAATTCCACTCATAATGAATTTGTAGCCAGCAGCGGCGCGGTGGGGGTGGGGGGGAATGTCAAGTCATATAATAGTTAAGTTGAAGTTTGTGTCTTTTAGTCTAACTACTCAGTATTGACAGTGTATTGGGAGTGACACAGATGAATATCATCTGTAGTTAGTAGGTCTTGGAACAGTGTTTTGTTTTCTCATTTGATTTACCTTGAACTATATAAACAAAACACATAGTTTAAAAAATTTTTTTATATGCTACTCTTTTAAAAAATTATAATGATTTTAACCAGGAAGAAATTCATCAAATTGCAGAGTGATTATAATATTTTAAATCTCTCATTGGTAGAAATAAAAAATATATATTTAAGAGACTTTGGGGAAATTAAAGCTTCATTCTGAGCTTCTGTCTTCTATTGCTGTAACAGGTAACATTTTCAAAATTTGAAGATAAACAGGAGGATTTGTTAAGGGAACAATATTTTTGTATTGATGTTCTGTATTTAGTTGTATATGTTATTGTCTATAAAAATACACAAGTTCCACTGATGTCAATATTGCATAGAGCAAGTGGATAAAAATAATGAACTGGATGATCTGCCTGAGAGAAATGCAGTCTGAGAAGGGAATTTTCCTCTTTGAATAGGACTCTCTTTACACTTGGCCTGAATTTCTTTAAGATAACAATACTGCCTTTCAGAATTCAGCCTTTCTCTAAAGATATTTTTCATATCAGCATATTATATGCAAAATACCTCATGCTAAACATTATGGTAAATTTAAAATGAGGATCATTCAAACATTGATGCCTGAACTAAGCACATCAAAATTAATTTTATACTTTGAAGATTACAATAGAGCATTCTTTTATGAGGTTGATTTTTAGATTATCTTACAAGTAAAAGCATCTGAAAAATTTTGGCAAGCTTGCTCTTTTTCAGAGTGGGTATTACTTTCTTTTTATAGGAGAGTCCTGGCAGATTGTGGTCTGTTTTGTGAACTACTGATTGTAGGGAGAATTAAAGATGCTATTTATTTTTTTTCATTTTCTTTAAACTGAGCAATCAAGTTAAGACCTATGATAATGTTTCAAAAGTAATCAGCGTATATGTGTTTTTATCCTTTATCTTTATTTTCTCTGTAAACTATTTCTTTTCATGTCATTCTTTAATATTTTTCACTTTGTTCAGTTAAAATTTATTAACCACACATTTACTGTTAGTCAGAAATTATCATGACGACTAACATCTACCCTATTAGAGGGACAACTGTCCAGTTAAAATAATTCACAGCTGGGTGGCTAAAGATTCTGAAAGAGAGTGGACTAAATGAATCACTGTCAGCTTGGAAAGAGACCTCTTTAACTCTATTCCATTTTTTTTGGAATGACTTAGATGACTCCCAAATCATGGAGTCTAAGTCAAACTCAACTCTCTACATGGAGTTCAACTTTGCAACTCCATGCAAGCTGGAAAGTAATAGCTAATATGTTGAGTGAAGAAATTAGAATAAAATATGATCTCAGTGGGCCAATATGCTTCATAGCAAAGAAAATGTAGTTTAATATGGATAAATGTATATGCTTGCATTTAAAGATACACAAAATGGTCACTTAAGTTTAAGAATACATGGCAAGAAGTTGACTACATGTTTTATAAGAACGAACAATATGATAAAACTACTAGAATTGCCAAAGTTGTAATGGGCTATAGTAGTTAGTTTCAAAATGAGGTTTTCCAAGGGGCTCCGTGCACTCCGTTATCTGCTCCTCAGGAGTATTTGTTCCTTCTTGATTTTGTCTATTAAGGAATAATCCATATGGATGTATTAAGGACATCCATACTAGTGAACAAGATCATGCTTTGAGGAAGAGATATTTTATTTGGAGGAGTGGCATGAGAAGTCTGGAGAAGGAGAATACTGGGGGGCTTGATCTGAAGGAAAGATTTCTGGCAATGGGCATAATCCTTCTTATGGAAGGCAGAACTAGGATCATTGAGCTGGTAGAAATTTTAGGGAGGTTGGTTATTAATGTAATAATTTCAAAACTTGGAGCCATTCAATACTGGATTGATTGGGCTGCTTCACAAAATGACTAGAACTAAAAAGTGAATCTTCACAATTGCAAACTACAAGGTTAATATACTAAAATCATTTGTGTTCTTATACTATAACAACAAATGATTGGGAAATGAGATTAAAGAGAATTCCATTTATAGTAGTGCCAAAAATCATAAAATACTTAGGTATAAATACAACAGAAGATGTTCAAGACCTATACCCTGAAAAATACAAAATATTTCTAAAAGAAACTAATGAAGCCCAAGTGAATGGAGAGATTAAACTATGCTCATGGTTTGGAAGAAACAATATTGTTAAAATGGAAATTCTCTTCAAATTGATCTATAGATTCAACCTAGTCCAAATCAAAATTCTAGGAGGCTTTTTTTTGGGTAGAAACTTAACAAGCTGATTATAAAATTTATATTAGAATCTCAAAAAATTTAGAATAACCAAAGCAGTTTTAAAAGAACAACAAAGTTGGAGAACTTACCCTATCTGATTTGAAGACTTACTGCAGTAATCAATACAATTTGGTATGGTGAAATTATACAGATCAGAGAATTCAGAAATAGACTCACCTATATACAATCAATTAAGTTTTAATAGAGATCCCTTTTGTGAGACAATTTTCCGTGATTATCTGAAATTTCTACACATCTTCCGAGCAAGAGGCATTGACATCTTTGTTTCAGACTATCTTTGCACAGATGTTTGTGTAGCAAACAGCTTTGGGAGCTTGAGATAGTGCCTTTCTCTGGGACAGAGGCTGGATTTGTTTTCTCCCAGGGTGATAAACACGTCTCCCACTCAGGCAGAGGCTGGGTAGGTTTTCTACCTGCCTCATTATAAGAGTTGGAGTTTCCTAAGTTTATGGTTCCCCAGCTGTGACCCATACCCACTATATGTGCAGCCTTCACCTGAATCTACCTCTGCATTCCCCTGTGG
This sequence comes from Tapirus indicus, assembly GCA_031878705.1. NCBI lineage: Eukaryota > Metazoa > Chordata > Mammalia > Perissodactyla > Tapiridae > Tapirus > Tapirus indicus. The sequence goes on from CM062917.1 coordinate 102,215,630, forward strand.
GACTTGGGGGACAAGGGGAACCAATGTAAACATGAAGCTTGTGCTGCCTAACATGCCAGGAGTAATAAAGTGCTTTATCTCTGACCCAGGAGTCTTGGGTCTTCTGCTAGCGTCAAGGAAACCATGGCAGGCTAATTTGTAGCTTGCAAGTAGGGTAAAATCTCAGACCTTTCATAGTTCTTGACAATACTGAAGGAATTAAAAGGGGAAAGGAAAGTCTTTTCAGCAAATGGCCCTGTATCAACTGGACATACATTTGGAAAAAAATGAACATCAACCCTTACCTCATACTAGATGTAAAAATTAACTTAAAATGGCTCATGGAAGTACTTATAAAACTTGAAACTATACTACTGATAAAAGAAAATATAGAACTTAAAGTTTTGCAACCTTGGGGTATGACAGAGCAAGTCATATCATGAAAGAAAATATTGATTAATAGGATTTTATCAAAATGATAAACTTTTTCTCTTAAAAAAATCCATTAGGGAGCAAAAGGCAAGACTGGGAGAAAAAATTTACAAAACATATATCAAACAAAGGACTTTTGTCCAGAATATAAAAAGTACTGTTTCAATTTAGTAATAGTAAGACAAACAATCCAATTAAAAAATAGTGAACAAATGTTTGAACAGATATTTCAGCAAAGTATATGAATGATCAATAAGCACAAAGAAAGATGACCAGCATAATTTGTCATCGGAGAAATGCAAAGTAAAAATCACAATTTTGTCTTACTACACATCCATTAGAATGGTGAGCATGTGGGGCAACTGGAACTTTTATACGTTTGAACGTATGAACGTAATGTAAAATGGTATAACTACTTTGGTAGATAGTTTGGCAATTTCTTAGAAAGTTAAATATACGGGTGCCCTACAAGCCAGCCATTCCACTCCTACTTATTTACACAAGAGGAATGAAAACATATGCCCACACAAAGATTTGTACATGAATGTTTATAGCAGTTTCATTTATAATAGTGAAAACTGGAAACAACCAAAATGTCATCAACAGGTGAATGGATAAACAAACTGTGTCATACCCATATAGGAGACTGCTACCCAGCAGTAAACAGAAATAAACTGTTGATACGTGCAACATTATGGATGAATCTCAAAATAGTTACACTTAAGCCACACAAAGAATATGTGTTATGTAATTTTATTTATATACAGTTATAGAAAGCCTAAATGAATTTGTAATGACATAAAGCAGATCAGTGTTAGCCTGGCAACAGCGGTAGAGTGAGGGATGGATTATAAAGGGTTGCAAAGAAGTTCTTGGGTCTGGTAGAAATGTTTATCTCGATTGTAGTAATGGTTTCATGGGTGTATCTAGGTCAGAACTCATCAAATTGTACGTGTTAAATATACGTAGGTCATTGTATGTCAATTAAGTTTTAATAAAATTGGAAAAGGAAGACAATTGTAAATTAAATATTTTACTATTATTTTTTAGAATATTAGAATAAAAAGATAAAAAAAGAATATTCAGTTTTCTAAGGTCAGCTTTATTATACAAAAGAGCTACATTTTTATTTGCTTCATGTATTTTTGATTATGGCCTCAAGAATGATTAGCCTATGAATTTACTTTTAGGTCAGATATCCCATATGTTTAGGTTTGGGGGGAACATAAAAGTAGTTTAACTTCAATTGGCCTCACTTTTCTCAACTATAAATTTAGAGTTGTATCAGATCAACAAAGATTCTTCTATCACTGAAATTCTGTAAGTGTAATTGTGGATAAATTGGTCTTTTGGGATTGAGAATTGCCTCATAAGAGAACACTGTAGAAAGATCAGGAATATCTAATCATAGAGAGCATGTTAATTCTTTCAAAAAGAAAGTATTAGGACAAATAATAAGGACAAGTATTAGATAACCTTCTTAGGGATGGGGGAAGGAATGTGTGTTCGCTTGCCTAAATAGAATGTAGAGCATGGGTTTAGAATCAAGAAAAAGCATCTTTTTTAATGTTAGGAAAAAATGCTTTTTGTGAAGTTTAATGCTCTTAGAATATGCTTATAAGTTTTACTGTAATATACTTGTTACATAAAGAACATCCTGTTTAACACATACAATTTCATAGACAGATGTTCCCTGGTGACAGAATGCAACACCTACAGAAGTTGTGTGTATCAGGGCTGCACTGATAGAATAGCCCTCTTTGAGTGGAGCCTGAAGCAGGAAGAGAGCTTTACTGACCAAACGTTGTAGTTTCACTCTTTAGGCCATGCTTGGACAAACACTCTATTTGCAGCTTGGTCTCAGAAGAAATTCTCAGAAGTTATTTTTAAAAAGCCAAGGAAAATAGAGCTCCTGTTTTTGGTGCATATGTCACAGCTGGGCCTCTCTGTTTGAAGACCTTCATTTAATATTTTTTGCCTTTTGGAGGGTAAGCTCTAGACTACATCCTAGACACTGTAGCATTGATGAAATGTTAATATACAGAGGTTCTGTGTATTCTTTGCACCAAATACTTTCCTTTCTCACACTGCTCTGCCACAGATCTTTTTCATAGGGTAAGAAAGTGTTTCATGGATGGCCAAACCAATTTTTAAAAAATGGTGTGAAAACATAAGTTGAAATTTATTATTATTATTATATTTATTGTCAGTTAAGTCTTACATTAATGGAACTTTCTAGTATTCTGGAAATGTAAGCAGGTTTTGAGCCCATTGGAAGTAGGCTAGATTTTGATTTAGAAAAATATTTCAGGAAAAATTTAGGAAAATTGTGATTGAGATAATTGATATCAGGCAAGATAACTCATGATGTTAAAATTCTAAGCAATTGGATAGAATGCACATTGAAATGATAATTAACTGTTCAATTGTTAGTGAATGAAGGGAGCCCAAAAGTCCTGTTTAGTCTTAAAAATTTATAGAAGAAGCCATGTGTATGTAAAGTGAAATAGTTTTTTATTCTTAGTAAGTTTAGTAAAGAACTATTAGGTGTAGCAGATTTATAACTCTACTGCTGAAATTATTATAATCAATTTTTAAATGAGGGTTTTATCTAACAAGTCCCAAGGAAGAAAATTGTATTTTGAAGCATATCTTTTCTATTTTACTCATTAGTTATTTGCTTTTTGGAAAATTATTTAGACACGTGTTTGATATTTTTTCTATTTGAAATTTGGGACAACTGAGGCCCAGAATTAGGATCCTGATCTTTCTGATTTCACTATTCACACTGGTTGAACAAAGATGCAGTGTGTAACTCTTCCTGCATAGCCAGCCAAAGCTATCCTCTGTATTCTCTTAGTTGCTTAAGATCACAGCGAGAGGTAGTAGATGGGGCAGATCTATGCACTTCTCAGATATGCGTGTTGTGAGAGCATATTACTAGGGAGAGGAAACTTGATACTTGCATTTTTACTAAGGCATAATCCTTTTTTTTTTTAAATTAAATGAGGAAACAGAGATCCAAGAAAGCAAGCTCACTCAGGAGGATTTACTCATCAAACTGACAATAGGATTAGTAGAACTAATTGAATCCCTTCTCTAGTCTACCCATGTCTAAATCTTATCCCTTAAGACCAAATGATACCTCTTCTGTGTGTAGCCTTTTCTGGAGAAAAGTGTTATATGACCTACAATGGTCAGTCTGACTCTAGAACAACAAAATAGGGAAAATCTGAATCTAGAAGTTACATTTTTAAGGAAAATCTTTATTTTTGGGCATATAGCCTGGGTTAGCTGGAAAATCATCACGATCTCGTCTGACTGAATTCTTTCACTTAAGAAGATCTGCTTTTGTTACAAAATATAACATACACAAAAGTGTATATAACATTGTACAGTGTATATAATTATGAATAATTATAAAATAAACACCCATGTAACCACCTCCCACATGAAGAAATAGAATATTGTCATTGCCTCAGAAGTCATTCAAATTTTTGGAGGTAACCACTATCCTTGACTTGAATGGTAAGCACTTTGTTTCTCTTTAAATAAAATTATTTTTCAACTTTTATCTGTTTCCCTAAATAGTACACTTTGCTCTTTACTTTTGCCTACTTTTAAGTACATGTTCAAGTCCTTTGTTCATTTTTTCATTCTACGGGGCTGTCTTTTCCTCTCAATTTGTAGAATTTCTGCATAAAGTTTGACTGGAAACCCTTTGTTGCTTATATAACTTACAATATCTTGTCTCACTCGACCCCGTGTCTTTTCACTCTTTATTATGTTTTTTTGTTGAACACTACTTTATTATTTTTAATTTAGTCAAGTTTACCAATTATTTTCTTTAGTTAATGCTTTTAGTATGTTGTTTAGGAAATTTTTCCTTCCCCCAAGATCATAAAGATATTCTTCTATATTCTAAAAGCTTTATAGTTTTTGTCTTTCATATTAAGACCTGAAAATTCACCTGAATTTTTTTTTTTTTGGTGGTAGTGTGAGAGAAGGAATCCAATTTGATTTTTTTTCCATATGGACATCTAATTGTTCCAACATTGTTTATTGAAAAGATTGTTTTTTTCTCTACTTCCATAAAGTGCTACTTTTGTTCTAAATCAACTCTTCATGTATTATGGGTCAGTTTCTGGTTCCCTAGTCTGTCCCAGTTGTCTTTTGTTTTTGAGTTGCTGTACCAATACTGTGTTGTCTTAATTGCCATTTATTTATAATAACTCTTCATATCTGATAGAGTTCTCACACTTTGTTCTTGTTTAAGATTGTCTTGTTTATTGTTGGCCTTTCGCCTTTCTGTATACATTTTAGAATCAGCTGGTCAATTTCCACACAGACCCTTTTGTAATTTTAGATTGTGATTACATTGAATCCATGGAACAATCTGGAGAAAATTGACCTTTTAGTGACATAAATGGTATATCTCTTCATTTATCTAGGTCTTCTTAAATGTCCCAGTAAAATTTTATAAAGTTATCTTTAGATGTTTATATATGTCTATTGTTAGATGTATTTATATTGAGCAACGTTTCTGGTATACAAAATTAAAATAAAAATTAGTTGTACAAAGCAGCAACAAACAAAATAAAATTTAAAAAGATACGTTTTGCAAAAACATTTATTCTAAATATATTTCAACTTAAGGTTTAAATTTACTACCTTATTTTGTGCTTTCCACTCTAAAAGTTTATGCTGTTCAGTTCTACAAAGATAGTAGGACCCCACTTACCCACCAGTTGTTTGTACAGTTGTATCAATTATTCAGAATTATGAAATATTCTGACATGAGAAGTAACAGATAATGTGATTTTATAGTGTTAATGGCAATCCTATATTCTCTTACATGTAGTCATTTAATCCTTCTAACAACTTATGAGTACAGCATGATGGTTTCTGTTGTATAGCAGACGAAACTTAAATGTAGGGATGTTAATTAGTTTGCCCTTTATCACAGGGCTGGAAAGTGTGAGCACCTTGATCTGAACCAAGTTGTGTCTAACACCAATGTCGGTGATGTTTTCACTTTTAACATTTTGTCACATATCAATAACTCCTGAGGGCAGCACAGTATTTCAGAATGGGATGGTAGTTGATTATAGTAATGAGAAACCTGAAGCATCAAAAGACTAATTAATATTCATTTTATTTTGTTTCACTAAGCAAGAAAGAAGAATACATTTTGGAAAGATTTCCATTCAAAACATTAAATTCAAAGTTTAAGCCTGCTGAGCTTTATGATTCAAATTAATTAAAATAATTTTTTTCCTGTAGAAGGGAGGATATATAATGCATAAATATAGTACTCATTAATGCTATCTATTTGTTAAAATAGAAAAATATTTTATAGTTAAGAACTTCACTTTTTACATAAAGCTCAATTTTTTAGGATAGAAAAATGTGAAACTTTAGCTTATATTTATATATCTTTTCTCCTTCTGTCAGTGACTGCCACCTTGCCAAATCTGTGGGAGTTTTATGATCTGTTATCCTCTGAGATCTGTGGATTCATTTAACATTTTGTTGTGATTTTATTGGTTTTGGAATCAAGAACTAAAAACTGAATATAGTTCACTATTCATATAACAAGATTTGAGGATGCTTAGTGTTTAAAAGTTCCTTTGGTCCTCATTAGATTTATTTCTGTTTGACTAATGAGTAGTTGGGGGAAAAAAACTCAAACATTGCATGTGGTTTCTGGAGGTATGTTTTAATGACAAAATCAAGTCTGGTCAATGAAAGCTTTCAGAAAATGATGTTCTGAAAAACTTGCATTCTTTTAAATCAAGAGCAGTTTCCCCCCAAGCCAAATGTCAGTCATACCACTTTTTTCCTTATTCTCTGCTCCCCATTTTTGTCTGTTTCTTAAAAATATTTCTTAGCCAAGTGGAGACGTGCCTGAGAGCTGTCTCCTACTTAGTCCAGGAAACAGAAACATGTATTTTAAACAGAAAGATATTTAATGCAAGGACATTATGTGCTTATAAAATTGTTTGAAGATATAAAGAATGGGTTCTAGGCTGTTCCTCCTGGAATGACTTTCAGAGAGTATAGAACTAATCCATCTAGGAGCCGTTTACATCTGAGGCTGTTGCTGGACCTGTGGTTTTGAGAACACATCCCCATAGCTGCAGTAGCTGCATTCCAGGTACCAGGAAGCCACAGCAGCCACACTTGCCTCTTGACACCCAGAAATTGGAAAGTGCCACTATAAGCACTGCTGTAGAAAACCTTGCATTTCCTTATCTTTGTTTGCAGTTGAAACAGCCAGAAGGATGCAGGAAAATGGCCTCTTGTTCACTTTTCCTTTTGTTATCTTAGATGAGTTGCTTCTATTTACAGAACTAATTCTCATCCAGAATTCTAAGAGAAATGTTGTTAGTTTATTGACCTGTCCAACTATCTGATGGAGGGTAAAAGGGCAGTGAGAGAATCAGTATAAACTATTCAACTCAACCTACTCTTCTGCTCATGCTTAGGTTTCCAAACAACAACACTGGTGGCAAAAACATGAAGCTGTCATTCCTGTACAGGAAATGACCTCACTTCTCCCCAAAAGGGGTTAGAACAAAGTCACTGTACCCAGTCAATGGACTTTCTTATCCAGCAGAGAAGCATACTGAAGTGTTCATGTGTTATCTGGGATTTGCTTTAAAATATTCTGGAAAAAAAAGTAGGAGGGAGAGATGAGGCAATATTGGCAAAAATGTTGATAATTATTAAGACGATCATTGGTACATAGTGGTCCATTATTTTTCTCTATATTTGCATATGTTTAAAAATTTCCATAACTAAAAATTAAAAAAAACATCTAAATGTAAATCTTTGCTCATACTTCTTTAACTTAAAAAATTGGCTGTTAATTTTGGGTATAGTAACAGACAGCAGCAGTGAAACAAAGAAACTGAACAGCGATACAGAACTGTACGAAGGAGAATATTGAGTCTCCTCCCTTTCTGAAATTTTTTCATTAGTGATTGCATTCATAAATATAAAGCATTGTCACTCTCATCTTCTTATTTTAAAATGAAAATGCTACTTGGGGTTATGTTGATAATAATTAACACCCACATATGTTATGACCAAAAAGTGACCTCATATACTAAGTTGTTATCAATCGTTAGCATCTTTGAATGTGCTCTATATACGCATTTTCTTCCCTTAACTTTTGTTGAGAATAGGGATTTCAAAGAATGATGTATGTGTGTTTGCGTGTGTGTATTTTAACACTGGATTAATAAGAAAAATGGATGTTGAGGCTTCCAGTTTCAGCTCTTGCATTTAAAGATCTTGGAAGATTTTATTCCCATCCTTACAACAAGAAAAAGCCAGCCAAATTTAAACATCAGCCTGCCATCATAGAACTGAGGTTACAGGGCCTGGAGAGATGGGTGTATCTAGAGGGTGTCAGCAAGATCTGCTTACCTGGAGCAGAAGTTGCTGAAGCAGTAACATTTAAATGGTAATTTTGATAAATTGCTGGAGGCTAAGTATGCACTAGTGTGAGAGTTAGAAACTCCTGGGGGGGGGGGGCTGCAGTCTTAGGGTGGGCCTCCTGCCCCCTTGTGTTCATGGGCCTTGCCTATAGGAACCCCACCAGGTTCTCAGTGAGAATGATCCCTTCATGGCTCTGACAGGCAGAGTGGATGAGTAATCATAAAGTACATCCAGAGCCTTCTCCATAAAAAGCCTATTCTCTAGGTGAAAGACTTTATCAGGGCCATGTCCTAGAGCCATGGGAGCAGGGCATTCCTCTTTAGCCCCGTGTAGCCTTCCTGTCTCACCGAGGGAAGTAGGGGAAAAGCTATTCAAGAAGAAACTCTTGTCAAGGTCACAGGCCAGAGACACAGGCTTGCTAAGAGACTGAAATTTAATCAGAAGATTATAGAATGCTACCTCTGACCCACATTATACCACTACACCAACAGGTCTCCAGTAGAGTAACAGTTAATTACAGCTGAAAGAACTGCAAGACAGACGCCCTCTGAGGAGGAGTACATAGGCAAGCCCAAAGTCAAGATGGGAGATAAAAACAAGGACACTAGAGGAATTTGATGCCTCTGGCAACTATAGCCACAGCAAACATTAAACACAACCCAATGCATAGCCAGATTAACATATATCCTCTCACAGAAGGCCTATTTACTTCAGTTCTTGTTTCTCAATACAACATGCCCGCTTTCAACAAAAAATTACAAGACATGCCAAAAGGCAAGAAAAGCAGTATGAAGAGACAAAGCAGTCATCAGAACCAGACTGATATGACACAGATGTTGGAATTATCAGATAGGCAATTTAAAATAACTGATTAATATGTAAAGGGCTCTAATCGAAGAGGTAGACATTGTGCAAGAACAAATGGGTTATATAAGAATGGAGATGGAAACTTTAAGAGAGAATCAAAAGAAAATGCTAGAAATCAAAAACACTGCAACAGAAATGAAGAATGCCCTTAGTGTGTTCATCAGTAGATTTGACAGGGCTGAGGAAAGAATCAGTGAGTTTGAAGATAGGTCAGTAGAAGCTTCCCAAATTGAAATGCAAAGGAAAAAAGAAAGAGAGCATTCAAGAACTGTGGGACAATTTTTAAAGATGTTACATACCCATAATTGGAATACCAGAAGAGATAAAGAAAGCAAAGAGAGAAAAGGTACTTGAATTGATAATGGTCAAGACTTCAAAGTTAGTGGCAGAAAATCACAGACATAGGAAGCTCAGAAAATATCAGGTAGTGTAAATACCAAAACAATGAAGCAAACAAAGAAAAAACAAAGACCAACAACCCACACATACATAAACACATCATATTTAAACTGCTGGAAACCAAAGGCAAAGAGAAAATCTTGAAATAAACCAGAGGGAAAAAATACAGTACCTATGGAGGAACGAGGATAAGAGAGGTGGATGTTGAAGCAAGGTTACATATATTTAATGACACATGTATTTATACCTTCAATTTAACAAGGATGTTTTATTTATTTATTTTTTTGTGAGGAAGACCAGCCCTGAGCTAACATCCGTTGCCAATCCTCCTCTTTTTGCTGAGGAAGACTGGCCCTGGGCTAACATCCGTGTCCGTCTTCCTCCACTTTATATGGGACGCCGCCATGACATGGCTGACAAGCAGTGCGTAGGTGGGCACCCAGGATCCGAACCGGTGAATCCCGGGCTGCCAAGCGCAGACTAAACTGCTGCGCCACTGGGCGGCCCCAACAAGGATGTTTTTAAATGCCTGCTAAATGTCATGTTTTATAAAAGGTGATAGAGGCTAAATAAGACCTAATAACCTCCCTCTCCCCAATCAAGTAGTTAAAATCTAGTAGAAGAAAATAAGAAAAGTATATAAATAATAATAATAATAATACACAGATTTTAAAGTTATCACAAGGGAGGTACCAAAAAAAGTGTTATAGAGGATTAAGGGATGAAAATGTAGCACTGACTGGGTGGGTTAGGAACAGCTCCACAAATGATGTTATTTTACTTATAAGGAGTCAGCTTCCTTTCCTTTTGCCCACAGGAGTTAACCCAGAACTTCCCCTTTATCATTTGCCTCACATCTTTTAAAATTTTCATCTGCCCCTCACTCGGGTTATCTTGCCTTCTATTTCATTGAGAAAATAGTGACAATAGAGAACATAGGCCGTCTTCGTTTCCACTCTTTTCCTTATGCCACATCCAGTTTTTGTTTTTTTCCGAGGAAGATTAGCCCTGAGCTAACATTCGTTGCCAATCTTCCTCTTTTTGCTGAGGAAGATTGGTCCTGGGCTAACATCCGTGCCCATCTTCCTCTACTTTATATGGGACGCCGCCACAGCATAGCTTGACAGGCGTTGCATCGGTCTGCACCCAGGATCCGAACCCTGGGCCGCCAGAAGCAGAGTGTGCGAACTTAACTGCTACGCCACCGGGCTGGCCCCCATATCCAGTTTTCATGAAGCACTTTTCATTTTCTGCAGAAATTGTTTAATATACTGTCTCCTCTCTATTTCTACAGTTACTCCGTCAACCTTGCCTGTCTTGCGTGATTATTTTGATGATCCTTTCACTCTTCTTTGCAGTACCATCATTCCAGCATCCTATACATTCTCCATGAAACAAATTAATCATCTCTCTCTCACGCTTAAACTCTTCTCTACTTCTCACATTGCCTACAGAATAAAATCTACCTCTAGCCTTTCAAGGACCTTCATATTCTGCCCCAGACTATACTTTGTGATTTCTGAGAGGAGATATCCCATGAAACATTTTCCAAACTTATTTGACAGAAATATCTATTTAATGTCTCCCGGGTCTCTAATGTTTTGCAGAGTACAGTTTGGGAAATGCTGGGATTGAATGAAGAATGTGAACTCTTGGGAATGGGAGCAGGAGGGAAAAGCATGACTAAAATATCTTGGTAGTAATGAGCGTGGAGAATAGGCCAGCTGCGTATGAGGTCATGACATACATTAGTACATGATTCTCAGAATGCTGATTTCTTCTCCAAGATTTTTAGGAGTGATCCTCTGTGTCTGTTTATAATCTGCAAAGACTCTGTCATGCAGAAAAATAGGAGGAAAAACCTTTCCACTCTTAATCTCAGGAGAAAAAAGATTTTAACCACGTTTCTGGAAACTTGCACTGACAGAATTTAAAGTCTTCCACAGGGCTCAGTTTTATTTCATTTCTAGTTATATTTTATTTTAACAATATGAGTGTAGGATTATTTGGCAAACTTGAGAAGAATAATGCATTTTCTTTTCTTAAGAAATTTTTTGCTGCTTTCTAATGGCCTCCCTAAAATATTATTTAAATTTATCCAATTGTCATCCTAAAAATCTGAATGTATACTTGATATTGTTTCTATCACAAAAGCTGTGGTTCATTGAGTATTCTTTTATTTTTATTTGCAATTTCTTGTGACTAGAAATCTCTTGCTTTACTGAAATAGAGATAATTATTTATTGTCATGTCCTTAAGGAGTAGTAAATCACTCTGAAGTGACTTATGACACATCAAAAATATTAATTATAGTTTATTATATATTATATCTTAGTTATTCTGTTATGATAATTTAGAAATTCATTATTTCTTTAACCTCTTTTCAGTGAGACTTCTAGAACCTGGGCTGGAGGGCCAGCTTGAGAGACGGACCACTCACACTGGATGTTGTAAATGGAAGTTATAACTCTTTATATAGGACCTTTATATAGTTAGAGGGGAAAATGCATGGCAAGTCATGTAGAACATCCTTGGGAACAGAAGACTATTTCTAGGCTTCACTTACGGGTGGGGGGAGGGTACTCATATCCATCTGGGCCTGGCTCCATCTGCTTCCAGGTCTGGGTGTGGCAGAGCCTGTGGGTCCCAGGTATCACCTGGGCTATCAGGGAACGCAGGTAGCCAGACACTCTCTTACTGCCCCATGGACTTCCCAATCTACGTATGCATGAAATATACGTACGCCTAAGCATTTAACTTTAGGATTATGCCATAAGTATTGACTTTTTCAGATGTAGAATTAGGAGTGGAGAAAGAAGAAAAAGTGGTTAGGGAATCTGTGATACAAATGCATCACGGCAGTGAAATGGGTCTCTTTCTGAAATTTTGGCTTAAAACCCTGAGATTCCTACTTGTGTTACTATTTTTTGAAACCGATAGGCTTTATTAGAAGAGGCAGAGGGTATGTCTCTTTATATAGAGAAGTTTTTACATCAAGTGAATTTAAGAATGCTATCTTATGATCCTGTTTTTATGTTTAGATATCTATACCATTTTTCGTCTAACCAAATGAAAATATCAAATTTTGGTAAAGCTATGCTTCATTTATAATGCCTTGAAAAGTAAACCATACACTATGATTCGTTTAAGTTTTAGATCGTTGACAGTGTGTCAATTTTCTTTGTTATGTAATCTCTAAATATCTCTGCCTGTACAACATACCTGTTCTTTACAAGTATATAATAATGGGAACCTCATGATGTCTTGATGTAAAGTAAAACTTCTTAGTGATGTTGAATTCAGTCAATAGGTTGTCTAATGTTATTTTTATGATCAAGACAAAGATAACAAGCTGCAAAAATACAATGCTTTTAGCATCATCCACATGTTGAAATAAATTCCAAACAGTCCTAAACTTTTAGCTAACTCTCATTTTCGAATTATTATATTTCTGATACATATAAAAGCATACTTTTGCTGAAAAATGTTCCATTAAGACATAGTTTAGGTTTTTCATTTGCTATACAATTTCACTAACTTAGAACCATATTTTAAAAATGTTTTCCCTTCATAGCCAGAGACATGGAAATTTTGCTTCTGTGCAGTCACAGTAACATGTAGAAAAAACGAGACTGCTAAATTAAGTCTTCTTTTCTTTACTTTCTTTAAAACTATATTATTGCATTCCTTTGTGATATTTCTATCACTTAGGGGAATGAGATTTCAAATTAAATTCTAGAGAGACTTAAATTCCCCTTGGATTCTCTTTCATTGGAGGTATGTGTATGCTATGAGGTAGTTAGTGGTGCCTCATTAGGATAATATAGGCAGAGTGGTAAGACTTCTGTCTCGAATAACTGTGCTGAGAAAAAACAGGCACATACCATAAAATAAATACCCTTGCTTGTGCTTTCTATAAAATCAAAATTCTTGGGACAGTAATACATAACATATAGCACAAATGAATGAAAAACTTACAAGTGATGTACTTCTCTAATAATAAACTATTAAAACATCATTTTAAAACATAGACTTAACTTTCTACCTACCACAGCCTGCCCCAAGCCATTTGTTTTCTACTCCCAATTCTACTTTTTGTCTAATAATTCTCCCCACTTCTGTCCTTAAATAACTAAGCTGCTTATTCACTACTTTTCTTAGGTTTTGAAGTAATTCAGGGGTAAGATTTACTGGATCACTCTTTAGCTTGGCTAAGATTTAAACTCCACTTATCTTAGAAGAAAAAGAACACATTGGAGGCTCTGTGTTTCAAAATTTGACTGAAAAGGATTCACACCAAAAGAAGGCTTAGGCTAAGTGAGGGGGAAATGAGGCAGTAACTGCTTTTTTAATTGTTTGTAGTTAAGGTCACTGTCCCCCAGTGGCTGTTCTAAACTGCTTCCTCTCTCCTTAAGTCCTGAAAGGCACACTTTATTCATCATTCTTGCCTCCTATTTACTGAAAAGATTGAGGCTACCTGAAGTGAATTGCCTCTACTTCCTTTTCTTCTACCTTAACTGTTGCTCTTCGTCATCACTCGTATTCTTTTTTTTTTTCCTTTCTGTATCCTCTCCCGTATGTAAGTAATTGAAATGTAAAAGAAAAAAACGTGATCATTTGCCCCTGCAGTATCATTGGAAAGACCAGGAATATAATGTCGTTCTCTGTTTTTAGCTTGAAAGGTTCTAATGAGTCTAAAAGAGGAAAATACGTATGAAAATGGCTTGAAAACTATAAAGGGCTGTACAATAAATAAGTTGTTATTAATCTTTTCCATTGTTTGAGCTTGATATAGTTTGATGCAGTTTTTGTTAGTGGAATAGATTTGGTTTAAAAGGATGTAGCAAAATTTGAATGGATTCAGTAAAGAGCAAGGATGAAAAGAATAGAAAATACCTCCTGAGAGTAAAATTGAAAAGACGTGGGACTTTATTTTTGTCCTTATAAAGTTAGGTAAGATTAATAACTCCTTCAATCATATGAAATATTATTGTCTTGACACATACTATATCTCTTCAAAAATCAAATGGAGAAAGTGGTCTTAAAATGCAGCAAAGTAGAATAATTATAATTTCTGAATTAAAGGGTTATTAAACACTGAAATAGGCTACTAAAAGAAGCTGTAGAATTGTCATCGTTGAGTATTGTTAAGATTACATATTATTTCTGTTAAATGTTTCAGATATTTTTTCTAAAAGCAGATGACCTGATGACCTCTTGCATTACCTATAACCTTTTGGACTCTACTTTTGTAACATTGGAATTTGGAGCATCATATGAAGGGCTTCTTTTTCTATTTAAATTTTTCTTTAATATACACATTTTCTAAGAAGATACTTTTTTTTTTTTTCTTTTTTGTGAGGAAGACCAGCCCTGAGCTAACATCCGTTGCTAATCTTCCTCTTCTTGCTGAGGAAGACTGGCCCTGGGCTAACATCCGTGCCCATCTTCCTCTACTTTACATGGGACGCCGCCACAGCACGGCTGACAAGCGGTGCGTCGGCCGGCACCCGGGATCCGAACCCGCGAACCCCGGGCCGCCAAGCGCGAAGTAAACCGCTGCGCCACCAGGCGGCCCCAGAAGATACTTTTTTTGAGAGAAAAGATGGAGGCTTGCGTGGGTAATGGTCGGATTGAGTCCTGAGGATTCTCTGCCATGGATTCCAGATTATGGAGACATCAGCTGCTGTTTATTTTCTACTGATGTCTCACCTCCTTTTTAATACCTGTTTGAAATTGCTTGTTTCTAAATAATCCATCATTTTTAATTAAATTAGACCAGAAATAAAAGCCCACGAATCCTCAGATAAAAAGCAAACATTCAGGTCTTCTTGACCCTGCAATTCCAAACTTATTTCTGAATGTTTACAACCAGCTTGGTTGATCAAATCTTTCCTTGTTCCTTCTCAGAGAAACAATGATCTGCAGCCATGTGTGACTGCCTGGCCAAATGTATTGTGATATTTGTAATGGAAATCTTTTTGTATGTCTTGGTTTTGGTGCTGGCCTCTCTCCTGGATTTGTTGATTTCAACAATGGAGCAATTCAGGAGGGCCGAGAGGGACCAGTTAGGGCTCCCCAGGTGCTGTGTAACACACACCACTGTTGGCAGCAGCTGAGAGTTGTTTCACATTTACCTCCATTGGAGTTATAGTCGTTCCAGCCCAAAGACTAAAGTCAACATGTCATCTCTTTGCATTATTTTTAATGGAATTTTACTTCTATAGTATAAATGAGTAACTTATATCAGGAGAGATTAAGTGAGTTGGAACAAATGTTTTTAAAGCACCTTTTAAAGTTGTGTACCATGTTAATTATAGAGAGCTGTCAATATTGTTTTAGTCTTCAATGACATAATCTTTAACTATCTTTTTCCAACTCACTGTAAACCTTTCCTTTTACAATTCACTTCTTGAGCCATAATTGCTTCAGTTCTCCAGGATTATTTTGTTCCTCTTTTGAATGAGCTCATTGTTTATTCACAGTAAAGAATGTTTCTGATACTGATTTGTTGTGAATATGGTTGAGTGCCCTCGCTCATGTTCTTGTTGAGCCCAAAAAGTCTATTCTGAGTACACTTTCTCTCAGGCTCTACCTTTGCTGAAAATGAAGGAAATTTTGAAGAATTTCCCCAGTCTCACTAGGTTGTTTTAGTTGCCTTTGGTTTTTCTTTTGGATTTGCAATAACTTTTGCCAGCTCTGGAGATTGATTCATTGGGGACCAGTTTATCTTTTTGCACTGTGGTATGAGATGTAGATTTAAAGGGGGACATTGTTGAAGTAGCTTATTCTTTTAGGCTTTGACAGTTGGAAATAATCCATATAGAAGGTATTTGAAGGTTTTTTAAAAAATGAATGCTGTAGGCTAAATAGATGTAACAAAAATATAAGTATAAAGGCATGCTGGTTAATAATTATATGCTGTTTTTCCTTAGACAGAATATGGTTTTATTTGTGTGATCAAATTAAAATAAGACTTTAGTTACATTTTTCCAGGTTGACTATTTATTTTAAAAAGGAGCAGCTATTAATAGAATAAGAAAGAGGACTTCATTATGTTTTTAATTCCTCATCTAATTTTATATAAAACAAAATGTATATTAAATGGTAGTACAAAAAGTCTAACATAAAACCAGCTGTAGTTCAAATATTGACATTTATTTTTCATTGACTAAGATGTTAAAAATTCAGGAGCACTTTCCTGCTTAATAGTTAGCGTCCATTAAATCTTTGTTATGACTTCTTGTATTATAACCCATTCATTCATTTTTCAAGTATTCATTCAAAAAAATTATGTGACTGGTAGAGTTTAAAGATGAATAGGATAGTCTTTTCCTCAGAGCTAACGTGAGAATCTTGGATATGAAAGATAAATATTATGTAAGAAGTGCAATAATAGAACTATTATTATAGAGCAGCCTGTTTTACATCATCCCTGCTTCTTAAGAAAACCTCTGGGATAAGCTTTACCAGTGATTTCCAACTTGTATGTGTGTGTGGGTGATTTCAAGAGTTCTGCAAATCCCACCATTGAGTAATGGTTGAATTAATAATATATGACTCACATATGTATTGCTGTTTTCCAACTGTCTGTAGAAGCAGTCCAGTTCAATGAAATGTGAATTCATTTATAAGTTATCAAATTCATAGTAGCCTTTTGGTCACTATATACCCTTTCGGTCAGCTGGTACTAAACGTGTATCCACTGTCCTATGATGGGTCTGTGAAAGTTGTTGATTTTGAAAATGAATGTCCAGAGTCTTGCTATTGGATTCCATGTTTCTGAGAGCACGTGTCACCACTCTCAGGCTGTCATAGTCTGAAAAAGAAGTTTGAGTCTTTGCTGAAAATGGCTCTTTGGTTTGGCCTCCTCTGATAATCATGTCTTTAATTGAGTGACATTGTCAACTCTGTGCATAATGCTTTGATTTGGATTCACCTTCTGCATTTCTGTTAAGCTCCTCCTGGAATACTACATATAGAGTTTATCCCGCCTATTCTCACCTCATGGTCAGAATGTTATTTTTCCTGAGTGTTGACTTCTCTTTCAGGACAAAAGTTTTTTGAGCATTAGTATGGTGACCAGTTTTTGACATGGGCGCTTTCTGTCTTTTTATTTTCATCCAAGAATTTTCATTTCACTCTCTCAGAGTAGTTTATGTATGATATCAGCTTGTGTCATCTTATTGACTCTAATTTTTTTTTGGCCTTAAATAAGTCAAATCCCTTCTGAATGATTAAAAATTAAACATTTGTGACTTACTCAAAGGAATAGCAGTTCATAAAACTATAACAGAACAATTTTTTTCTAAAAAAAAGATGCTATTTAGTGTTTCTGAAAATTCTGCACTGAGTCATTTTCTATAGGTATCACCATTCATAAACCTTTGCAATCGGTTTTAATTTTCTTAATTGTTTTATGTGCCTATGATGGCATTTGGAGAATTAGCGGTACTCGTAAGAAATTTTGGGGGGAAACGTTTGTCAGAGTATGTTATTTAGTGATGATGGGTAATTAGAGTATCCTCTTTTTATTAAAGAAACTTCTTTGACTGCTGCACTGCTCCTTGTATAAAATACAATGAGCTTGTATTTCTTTCTTTGCCTAGGACAGTGGAAGATGAGTTAATGTTTTTTTAATTATTTGATAAATAGCCAAATTAGAGATATTAAAGTGAGTAAATATCCTTTCCTGAAAATCTTGGAACTCAGCTATCGTGCTGAGCGTAGCAGGTCACTGACGAGCATACCAAGAAATTCACGTTTCAACTATTGTAATTTTTTTCTATTTTGTTCTTTTTCTTTTGTAATATACTTGAGCCAGTAAAATACCAGATCAATGTGAAAATCCTCATTCTTGGACTTAAACAGAAATTTTTAGATGTTTACAGCGTTAATACAGTTACTTAATGCTCACAAGATTTAGCATCCATGTTTTTTTTGCCTATATTTTGAAAGTATCATGTTATATATAATTTCCTTGTGTGGCTTTTGTCCTTTGATTCTCAAACTAAGGGTCTTAGAAGCAGGTGAAGATGTGGACATATTTTAGTTTTTATGTCATAGAATTATATAATATTAAGTCATTAAACTTTCCTCTTCCTGCTGGATATCTCTACATGGGTGGCCTGTCAGTGCCTCATCTTCTCTCCAAAACCTAGTATGTCTTCAATGTTCCCAATTTTAGTTATTGGCATCAAGCAACAGTCCGGAACTCAGGACAGCAGTCTTGGAGTCGTTCTCAATTTTCCTCTTCCCTCACTTCTGTGTCCAGTTAATTCTCAAGTGTCATCAATTCTAAATCTGCAATCTCTCTTTTACCTCCGCTCCTTTCTCTTGTCACTGCTTCTGCTCTCCGTCATGCTCTCATCATTCCTACTCTGGAACAGTGCAAAAGCCTTCTTGCCTCTGGTTTCCCCCTGTACCAACTCATTGACTCGACCCTTAGAGCAATCTTCATGCATGATAAAACATGCTGCCTTCTTAGAAGCTATTTCATTGCTTTTTAGTAGAGTTGGTGGGACTATTCCTCCTCTGTCCTCAGGCTCCTATTAAAATATTTTCATTGTTTGTGTCTCTATATGTTGAGATGGATGTGAAGGATCTTATTGTTGAAAGAAGAGGAAACAAAATGATTCAAGTTTTCACCAAATCAAATCTGAGGAAAGGTAATAGAAATGGGTTACATACGGCTCTTACCAATAAGACTCTGGTGTGTACTTGTCAGTAAATTACAAAGCAGAGGAAATTGGGAGTAGAGTAACTATGGAATTTGAACCTTACGCTAAGAAAGTATAGCTGCATTTGTCTTACAATACAACTGGCTCTGGGGGAATCTCCTTCATACATGAAAGAAATATTGCAGCAAAACTCAACAAGTTTTTGATAAAAATACTAGATAACGGTGAAAACAATATTGAAAACTGCACGGAAAGGCTAATGTTAGATGTAACTTTACTTTTAAACTCTGGTGAGAGAGAGAGAGTGGGAGTTGCGTCCAGCACACTCTTTTTGGAGAGAGCTTTTAACAGCTTGGCTCTCTAAAGCTGAGGAGAAGATGGCAGTGTAGTCTGAATCTCTTTGTGAGCCACTTGTCAAATTGTTCTGTGGGGTGGTTTGTAGTGTAGGCCACGGGATCTTTCCTCATTTAGATTTTTGCTGCCCTTAACCAAACTATGGAAATCTCATTAGCTGCTCTATTTGGGCAGCAGGCAGTAGCATGGAGAAATGGAACCACACTGCTTTGGAAAGCCCTCTAACAAAATACCTCATAGGCTGCTCTCTGGAAGTATAGATAGTTCAACTCATTTAGGTATAGTGGAGATAGGAAAGATTTGAAGCATAATCACAAAACTATGTTTAGCCTAAAAAGATAAATCTGATGGAGGAGAATGTTAAAAACAGTTACAATAAGCATATGTAGATAGCTTATATTGGGTAAGTACGGAAGCATGACATTTTAGAATGGTTGCATTGATCATTTTAGATTAGATTATGGCTTCCTCCAATCGTTTCTCCTTGTATTTAGGATTTAATTCTAAGTTTTTATCGTGTATTGCCTGGAATTAGGGTGACCATGTAATTTGTCATCAAAATCAGAACTCTTTTGAAAGTGAAAGGAAGTGCTATTACTGATTGCACTTAAAGAACACGCGTACCTAGCCCTTTCCCAGGGAAATTAGGATGTAGATCCCTGCTTGACCCTCCCACCTCATCTGTCACTTTCACCACATTCCTTTCTGGCCTTTTTTCTCTTGCTTGACTGGTCTAGGTTTGTACTTGCCTTCTAGTCTTTATACTTTCTCTTGCTTTGCCTGAAACACTCTGCCCCCAGATCTTCACATGGCTAACTTCTTGTCATTCAGGTCTTGGCACAAATATCATTTCATCAGTGACGCCTTCCCTGTTCATCCATCTAAACAAGCACTTCTCCCTCCCAGCACACCAACTTTTGTTTTTCATAGCATTTAACACGATCTGAAATTTTGTGCATGTGTATTTGCTTCCTTATTTGTCTGTCTTTCCTCATAAAGTAAAAAACAGAGACTGTTAATCTTGTTCATTACCGTACTTCCAATGCTTAGGGCAGTGCCTGGTATGTAATGTTCAAAAATATTTGTTGAGTGAATAAAAGCAAGTTAATTATTACAACTTAAGTGATCCACTCCTGATGAATTATAAATCAGGATGTTAAAACAAAAGTTATTTTGGAGAAAGGAACCTTGATACAGGAGGCAGAAGGGACCGTTTCATTGTACTACCTTAAACTTTGACTGACTGTCCTTCCCTTCCTGAACCTCAGTTTCCAACTCTGTTAAGTGAGGATAACACCTGCATTGCCCTTCTCACCATTTTAGTATACAATAAATGTTTGAGAAAGGACTATACAAACTGTTAGGAGGCTTTTACAATTAGAAGGTTTTTGCCATATATTTTCTACTTCTCTCCCACTTAAAATGTTGCTATTTTCCAACTTCCCCATTTCTATTAAGACCTCCAGGTTAGAAACCTTAGAAATATTTTTAACTCTACCCACTCTTTTTTTCTTGACATAGAGTTAAGTCTCTAAGCTTTGTTTATTCTTCCTTTGAAACATCTCCAGTTTCAGTTTTTATTACCACTACTTAACACCCAACTCTAGTGCCTCATCACTTTTTCCTGGATTACTATGATAACATTTAACCTGTTTGTTTTCTCTTCCCCATCTGGCTCATCAAAGGCAGGTTAATCTTCCTTAAAAGAGATGTTTGCAAATAACCTTCAGTGATCCCCCATAGTCTATTTGAAAACGTCCACATTTCTAAGCCTTGCCTTTGGGGTCTTCTAAAGTCATACTCTGCATATTAATTTTTGCCTCATGTCCATCTCCTCAATTTCTTATTAATACACTAATTTTTGTATTTTTTCTACTTGTTTCTCATTCTAACCCAGAATGCCCTTATTCTCAAGTACCTTATCCTCTAGGAAGCCTTTCCTGACCACACACCCTGCGTTTAATCTGAACATACTTTAAAAACTTCTTGGACTTATTTTCTGTTATATAAACATTGTGCATCTATTCTAGCTTCTATTTACTTATTATCATCATATGCCAGGAATAATATTCCAAATGTTTTATTTAATAATTACAAAAATCAATACAGAGCAACCCAAGAAAGGTGTTAATGCAGTTATTTATTAGCTTGTGTTGTTTTTTAACTGTGGTATATAAATGTTTTCATCATAAAAAATTCAAAAGCTTTCAGAAGGCAAGACCCATGTCTCACTTCTTCACTTGCACATACTATTAGTAATATTAAGTCCTCACTTATGCTTGTTAAAATTGCATACACATTTTATATAGGCTGACTTTTCTTATCATCAGGTACACTTGATACCTGGGAGTTTGTGTGCTAAAGAATTTTAATGGTCCAAGTTCTTATCTAAACAATTAAACCAGAGTGACAAAAGTTCAGTGAATTTGCTAATTGCCTTCTAATCATTCATTATCCAGGAACATGTTTATAACCATGGGATTTATGTGGTAGTCACCCTTCCTGTCAGCAAATCAACACACTGGTTGATTTGTCATGCAAAGATAAATTCAGTGTAACAGTGGAATA
This sequence comes from Tapirus indicus, assembly GCA_031878705.1. Classification (NCBI taxonomy): domain Eukaryota; kingdom Metazoa; phylum Chordata; class Mammalia; order Perissodactyla; family Tapiridae; genus Tapirus; species Tapirus indicus. Next base: position 102,237,355 of record CM062917.1, read on the forward strand.
CTTTAAGCTTATAGTGTATTTTTTTCTTTCTGTTAATATTGGTTACTTCAGACCCTGGAGCTCACAGTGGTCTAAGCTTAATGAAGTGTTGCATTCTTATTAACCATGGTGAGCTTATGGTGTTACAAAATACCAGGTTGTTCTTGCCATATGATTTTGCTGCACTTTTCAGTTTGTGAGGACTACATGCATTATATTCCATATTCCCAGAAATTGCTTGATGATAGCCAAGTTTGCCTGAAGCAATATTAATGGCATTTACAGCTGTATATAGTATCAGTTCACCTCATGAAACTTATCACTGATCTGTTTAAACTAGTATGTTTTTGCAGGTATTTTCTTTAGCAGCAGCTCTTAAGAAAAATTTAATTTATACACCATTGAATCTTGAAAGGGCCAAAATCTAAATGAAATATTTATATTTGGACATTTGCTATGTAATTCAGCCAGGCCAGTTCTAAAAATAATCAGACACACCATCACTAAAATTTATGAGACAACTTCAAATTACATATAATCATTGATTAAATTGTTAATGTGATTTACTACTTTTAAAAAATTGTTGAATTTTGATCTCTCTCTCTCTTTGTAACACATGTATTGTTTGGAGACTTCACTTAGAAAAGAAAAAGGAATTTATGACTTCATCAAAAGCCTCATTAGGGGAATATGTTTGGCTTTCATGCTGAGTTTTTTCTCTATTTTCTACTGTTGTTTGTTCCCAAGAAATTCAGTCTTTGCACTCACATAATTTGGGAGATATCAAATGCTACATCATTTAGCCACAGCTGTTTTAGATATGCTACAAATTGTAGTTGTATGAAATTGATTTTTTTTTCTGAATATGGAGAAAAGCAAAGAATACAGAAAAGAAAACAAAACAGGGAAAATTTAAACTGTCTGATAGTAATCGAATAATTCATGCAGCTGAAATGCTATAGTTTAGTAAGTAACCAGCTTACTTTTACTGCAACATCAAATCCTGGTGTTTTTTTTCTCATTTAGTGCAGATGTGGAATATTCTACATCTCTGAGGTAGTTTATAAGAAATTATGGTCATCGTGGAGAGGTTTAATTTGGGTTCACTCCATGAACTTGAGGCATTTTTCCCAGCAAGGAACTGGCAGATGAATTTTAGGTACATTAAAGAAATACAGACAGCTTGCACAACCTCTAGAACTTGGAAAACCACCCCTGTGTTTTATTTTTTTGTAATCCTCTCTGAGCTCATTTGTTAATGACCGTCTTCTTTACTTACTCATTTTAATTCCTTCCACTTACCCAATTTTCTACTTGGAATAATTTTCTAACAGAATCCATTTGATTCCTTTTTCTTGTACCCTTTCAATACAGTATTGAGGAGAAATTCTATTGAACAGTTCTCAAATTTGTTTCACTTATCTCCTCCCTAATCATCTATTTTTCTTCTCATTTGGAACTTTAGTTATGGAATAGTAGATCAGGAATTGGGAAGACTTTTGTTCTGAATAACGGGAGTGACCATATATGCCAGTTAGAGTGATATATGAGCAATGGTTATAAACATGTCTGAGTACGAGAAATTCATGGAGAATATTTGGAAACATGTATTCTCGTTTGTACCTAGAGATTCTGTCTTAGAAAGCCTTAAGCGGTTCTGTGAATAAGTGCTAGAAATAATTGACAACAGTGTTGTTCTTAAGTCGCCTTAAATGATACTCTACAGATTGATTTAAAAAGAAAAAGAAATCTTTTGTTCTTCTGTAGATTTACCTCCTAAAAGTCCTATCTTCAGCTGGACTGTTTAGTTGGCTTATAAATAAAGAAGACTCGTTTAGGCTAAATTAAAATAATCAACTGGATTATTAATAAATGCATTACTAGGTATTAGATGTTATACTGGGTCAGGTAGAAAATGCAAAGAATTATAGGATGTTTTTCCTGGACCAGAAAAAAAAAATATATAAGAAGATATATAAGTTTGGGCTGGAGATGGAAGCAACCTAGTAAACGAGACTTCTTAAGGGAGAATGTAAGCTGAGAAGAGAAAGGGGCCTATCATGGAGTTCTTAGGAGTATAGTCTATATAGTCTTTAGCTTTTGGTTAAAGGGGAAAGAGTCTGAAAGGGAGATTGTAAAGCAATTGCTACAGAGGTGGGAAGAAGACAGGAAGGGTGTCATGACAGTCAGGGCATAGGAACATTTCAGGGAGGGAATGGTCAAATGAGTTGAAGTTGCCATAAGAGGTCAAGTAAAATGAGGACTAGAAGATTGGCTTTACCAAAGGAAAAAGAGGTTAAGGGGGAGGGCGGAAGGTTCTTGTGTCAAAGAGGTGTTTTTCAAACTTTATTCATGTATTATATCCATATTTTTTTCATTTATAATTACCATCCTATTTTTCACCCTTTTTCTTTTTTACTTTTATAGGTGATATTGCATGGTTAAAAATAATCAAAATTTTATAAAAAGGTATATTTAAGATTCGCTTCACAATCATCCCAGGCCTTTTCTACCCCTTTTACCTCACTCTTTATAAACAGCTATTCTTATTAGTCTCTTGTTTATCCTTTCATGTTTTTTTTTTATAAAGTCCCAGAGAAATCTATCACAGTAGCTTTTTAATTCTTATGAAAATCCCCCTCTCTCCAAAGTACGAGAGAATAACAACATAATAATGGGCTCTAGGATCTCAGCCCAGAATTCAGAGGGCTGGAGCCAGTCTGCTATGTGATTGTATGATTCAACTGCCCAAACATACGTCCCAAAATAGACTATGGCCTGAGCACTAAAGATGGTCCTGAAGTTCATATTTTATTACTTCATCTTTCTGTATCTGTTGATCCTAGAATATAAGCAATTCTATTTTGTGTGAGGTTGAACATGACAGAATTTATGTACATTAAGTGTGGGTTTTAAGGACAAAAATTTCTCTGATGTATTAGCACCCACAAAAGAATTTTGTAGCTCAGTAGTCCACCACCCAGACTTGAATTTGAATTTTGTTTAGTTTCCTTTGTTCACAATGTGCACTGGTCCTTTTGAGACTGTGGAGACCATGGATCCTGATCTAGACCCCCTTTCAGCCCTTTTGCTCTTGTCCTGCAAGAGTGAGAGGGGGTATAGGAACATCAAGGAGTTTCTGAAAAACGTGTGACTGAGATGTTTGCCTCTGATGTTTGGGAGGGGTTAAGGTTCTGGAGAAGCTACAATCTGAGAGAGATCTAGCAGACAACTTGGAAATGGTCCTGGAAATGGAAAAAAATTCAGGATATGGACTGGTGGTTCTCTAAAGCCTACCATTCCCAGTTCTCCCACACGGTAGGGGGTGTAAGCCTGACTTTAAAATACGAGCTTTGTAAGTGCTATAGTGCCTTCAGGCCTAACTGGGCTAAAGTCCAGGCTTTATATGTCCAGGCTTACTTAAGAAACTGAAACCCAAGAATCTGAGTTCTTGCCACACAATTATGTGAGGCTGACAAATAAGTGTCTGGGTAGGCTGAACATCCCACACTGGACGCCTCCGACAGTGGGAGTTCGAGGCAGCCATGCAGTTTGGCAAGGAGGTGCGGCAGAGTTGGGGATTTATATAAATTGGCTTTATAGAGCAGGGATTAAGGTACATGTTAGGAATTAAACTTGTACACTAACTAATAAAGAGCAGATGTGTAAAAGAAAGGTGTGTGGCCATGAGCCATCATACCCAGGCCATGCCCCCTTCACCACTGCCCAAACAGAGGGTCTTTCAAAAGTAGTACTGTAACCTAGATCAGGTTTTTACATAAATTAGATAATGGAGTCATTCAGTCTTGATTTGTTTTCTGTCACAGTTAAAGAGATAACATCAGAAGTCTCAATCTTTCCCCACAAGTTATAATTAGACTTATACGCTGGCATCATCTAAGTGTGGTTTTGCAACCACAGAAAGTTGGCACTTTTACCCCATCCAAACTTCACTGGGTCAGGTACCCAGATTGGCTGTAAGGGATTCATATTCCAATTTAGATATGACTTTAACATAATAAACTTGTACCATGTGGCAGCAAGCTCATACATACATCACCTAACTGTACACTCTCCAGATGAGGCCTCTTAATGAATATAAATGTTCCATAATCCCAGGGTAACTCAAACAATGAATGTACAGTGGTTAGGCTAGGAGATATTCCTAGTTTATGGTATAGATGATCCAGGAAAGTCGGGAGCAAATAGTAGTTGCTGGAATATGGAGTGGTGATGGGGTACACAGATAAAAATTTTACCTTCATCTTTAAATACATTATGTATATTAAGATGTAAATTTATTACAACAGAATCCTATGATAACATGGGATTTAAAAAAATCATTTGCATTATAAGGGGAGTCCCACGTCCAGACAATGAAAACACGTGGATAAACAAAACACCTGGAATTTTCTGGCCTTCTTGCCTTCCTGGGCTTGTGCTAGACACAACACAGTGCCACCAATGGGAAGTTCTCTATGGAAATCTATAGGAAGTTTTAAACATATATGAGCTCATGTCTATAAAAGTATTAAGTGAATAGACAAAAATTCTGTGGGCGGTATTCTAATAACTGCAGTTTGGAATGCTATCACTTATGTGATAAAGTCATTTTAAAAAAGTGCAACGGGCCTTTAAAAATATGAGTTGTTATCATTCTTTGAGTGGTGTTTAATAAGCTGTGGCTTTGCCTCTGTTAGCAATGATTCAGAGTAATATCACCATTACCCAAGGTATTATACAGCTTCATTAATACAGAGCAGTGCACCTGAAAATGGCTTGTAAATTAATGGTTTTTAAAATAAAAACAGTAACATAGTAGGCTAGTGAATATAGAATTTGCTTAAAATACCTTAGTTATTTGAACAAACCTGGATTACCATGAAAAGATGCTATACTAGGGCCCCCAGTTCTTTTTAAATTAAACCGCCTAGGCAATTTAATTGAAGAGTCTCATTAGCTTATATCCTCTGGTAATTGTTTGGCTCTCATTTTCCTTTGACAAGGGCAATTGTGTATATCTTGAAGAAAGAGGAGATATTCTTTTGCACAGCTGACAGGGTGCTTGGAGTCAGGGGAATGAATTAGGTCAGCTTTCAGGGTGAGTCGAATGATCTGCCTAAGACTTTGTTACTGTACAGATTCAGAAACCACTGTCTTTAGACTCAAACTCTCACTCTTGTTTTTGTGAAAAGCACATGACAGTGAACATTTGAGAGGGCATATGGAGGGAATTGGAAACCCCAGCTTCCCCAGTGTCCTGTGTGTTAGTGTGAAAGAGAACCAAAAATGTCCTTTGTGTGTCCTTCTTGCTCATACGAATAAGAAGTGGCTCAGCTCATAGATGAGTGATTTTTTTTTTTCCCTTTCAGCCATGATTGTCATAGTATGATTATAAAACTATACTTTTTCTTTACCTTTCTTTTTGTTTCTAGCAGAGCCTCTAAATGTTTTAAAGAAATGTATCCACAGTAGGCTTTGCTGTCACAGAGCACTTAAATCGGTGTTTCTCCTTTTATGAAAGGAGGAGTGTTGCTTGGTAGCGGTAGCGGCTGTGGGTGTTTGATGGCAGATGGGGGACTGCAGGACTGCAGCTGCAGTCTTGCAGATATTGTTAAAATAAACTTCCATTGCAAATGGACTGGTCAAGTAGAGTGTCGTTGTGATGAAGCAGAGCTGAAAGTCTAATGTGAAAAAGCAAGAGCATTTATCTGAGCCATGGAAACTTTCATGCTGAGCAGTGTTGATGAGGTTTCTTGGCAGGGAATCAGTGGGTTGTGATCCTAAGAGGTCTCTAGGGAATGATTGGAAAAAGTGTCACTAATAGAGTGTTTTGAGGAAAGAGAAATCAGTTCCATTATTTATTCTAAGGTTTCATTTCACAACCTAATCTTGTATAACCCTGTAATATGTGCCTTACTTTAAAGGTACATTTCACCTGTATCTGCTCATTTACCACAGATTCCCGTGTGTGTGTCAGATAAAATTTGGATGTGGTAAGTTTGGTTGCATGTTAGATGTTACTTTGCCCTGTACTGGACACTTCAATCACAGTTTCCTTAAAACTGCAAAAGAGCCAAATGAATGAATGGATGATTGTTATCAGAAGAGTTGTAGAAATTTATGGAGATTTATTTTCTAGTCTTGAGTCTGATGTATATTTATAATGAAATGCATATTATTTTATCATAAGTTATATTTTTATTTTTCCTTTATATTTTAATTAGGGCACAATAGTTATTTTGAAAGTATGTGTGGGGGTAGGTTTTATCATGTGAATTAATTTCAAGATAATAAAAAGGGCATTACAAAATTTGTTATAAAAAGGGGGACTTTTGAGATCCACTTACCTCGATAATAGTTAACTTGGACTTCTTAAATTGTTTATACATTCAGCAGAATTTCTTTGCTTTTATCTTTTATAGTAAAGGCTATTTTTGTTATTTGCAATAGTTATATTCTGTGAAGTTGCAGCAAATACAGTCTTAGTGAATACTGAGCCATTGTTCCTAGGGGGAAAAAAGCATTAGGTTCCTGTGAGCCTCTGGTCACAACATTTTCATCAGTCATCATCAATATAACTTGTTTTATATGTGTTTCTGTTGAAAGACACCTTATTTAATATTGTTGATTCATTAACATTGAATTTATGGCCAATGCTGGAAATTGAAAAAAAGTGCAGTAACAGAGATGAAGAATGCTTTCAATGGGCTAATTAGGAGACTTGACTCAATTGAGGAAAGAATAAGTGAACTTGAGGTAGATTAATAGAAATTACCCAAACCAAAAAACAAAGAGAAAAAGAGTGGGGAAAATAGAGCAAAGTTTCAAAGATTTCTTGAACAATACCAAGTCTAACGTACGTGTGATGGGAATGTAGAAGAAGAAAAGAGAGTATGGAGCAGAAGAAATATTTGAAGACATAATGACCAGAACTTTCCAAAATTAACAACATAAATTATAGTTCAAACAAACTCAGAGATTCCAAAGTAGGATAAGTATTAAGAAAAGTCACCTAGGCACAGCATATTCAGATTGTCCAAAGTGAAAGAGTAAATGAATATCTTGAAGACAATAAAAATAAGATAAATGACAGACATAGCGACAAAGATAATTTCAGCAGAACTCTTTTCAGAAACTATGCAAAATATAAAGACAGTGGAGTGAAATTTTTTTAAGTACTGGAAAAATATAGCCTGTCAACCCCAAATTCCAAACTCAGTAATAATCTTTCAAAAATAAAGGTGAAAAAACCACTTTTTAAGAAAAGCAAAAAACTGAGAGAATTCATTACCAGCAAACTTTGAGCTACAAGAAATGTTAAAGGAAGTTCTTCAAACACCAGACAGAAACTTGGACCCACATAAAGAAATGAAGAACCATTGAGAATGTCAAAGTTGAGAGACTCCAGGTACCTCTAAGGATTGGAGTATGCAATGGGAATGAGAGGAGGAGATTGGTTTGAAGGTTTGAACGAGGAGTAGATCTTCCCTCTAACAGTGCAACCAGGCACTTACTTTCTAATCTTCCTTTTCACCACTAGGAGAAGATGAGTCTTACTACTTAAAGAATTTGAGCAAAACCAGATATCAGCATACTGAATAGTGAGATGGCCAGCCTCCTTCCCTCCTGTCGTTCCCAGCAGGAGGAGGATTCCTCTCCCAGAAACTTTTTAAGCCCAGAAGAAAATTTCAGCAGATATTTGGGATCTCCCAGTTAGACAGTTGGGTTATCAATTTATCAGGCCACATTGAGATTCACCAGTTAATAAGCCTTGTACAAGGACACAACACTCCAATCAGCTTTATAGAAATATACTGTTAAGGGCTGAATTGTGTCTCTTCCCTGCAAATCTATATGTTGAAATCTTAGTCCCCAGTACCTCAGAATGTGACTATATTTGGAGCTAGGGCCTTTTAAGAGGGGATTAAATTAAAATGAGTCCATTAAGGTGGATCCTAATGCAATCTGACTGATGGCCTTATAACAAAAGGAAATTTGGACACACAAAGAGATGCCAAGGGCACACACATACACACACACAAACAGAAAAGACCATGTGAGGACACAGCCAAAAACTGGCCATCTATAAGCCAAGGAGAAAGACCTTAGAAGAAACCAAACCTGCCAACACCTTGATCTTGGAATTCTAGCCTCCAGAACTGTGAGAAAATAAATTTCTGTTGTTTAAGCCACCCAGGCTGTGGTATTTGGTTATGGCAGTCTTAGCAAATGAATACATGTCCTCTTAAATAATTAAGTATGCAGAGCCAAACATCAAAGATAGATAAACAAACAAACCAAAAATGGAGTACAGGAGAGTGAAGATAATGCAGGAAGGAGAAGGAACTTAATTTAAAAATACTATAAGTAATATAGGAGAAGATAGTATATTTATGAAACAAGAATAGTGTGTTCTAAAAAAGTGATATTCAGAGGACAAAAGAGGAGCTTTTGGACAGTAAAAATGCTAGTGGACATTTAAAAAATCAGTCAGTTTTTGAAGATAGGGTTGAGGAAATCTAAAGAAGCAGAAGTAGATGTGGAAGATAGGAGGGAAGAATTAGATAGTAAAAGATAATCCAGGAGGTCCAACAACCAACTAATAGGAGTCCAGAAAATTAGAGAACAGAAGAAAATGAGAAATTATCAAATAAATAATATGAGGATATTTTTCTAGAATTAAAACATGTGAATATTGAGATAGAAGTATTTATTAAATGTGCAGTAAAGAAAAAGACTTTCACCAAGGCATGTCATTGTGGAGTTCCAAAGCACCAGAGATTAAAAGAACTTGAAAACTTTTGAGGGGAAAAAACCCGTCCACATCATTAATTTGGAAATCTGGATACCTATTTCTCAGTTATAACAAAAAAAAGCTCAAAACATAACTGAGCAGTGTCTTAAAAATCCTGAGGGAAAATAATTTCCATCTTAGAATTCTACACCAAAATTATCAATCACATGTGAATAGAATAAAGATACTTTCATGCATGCAGTGTTTTAAACATATTTTTCCTCTGCCTTTTCTCAAAAAGCTACTGGAGCTGTGTACTACAAAACTAAGGGAATTAATATAGAAGAAGGAATATATGCAATCCAGGAAATGGGATCCAGCAGAGAGAAAAAAAGGGAATTTCCAGAATGATAGTGAAGGTTAGGAAAATAGTTGGCTAAATGCCTAGAGAGCATACAGTCCAGATTAGAAGACTTCAGGAAGGCATCTAAGGAAAACAAACAAGCATGAAACTGATGTATTATTTAAGGTGTTTCACCAGAGTAAGGGAAGTTTGTATTTCTTTTGGAATGTCTGGGGCTGAATTAGTGAAAATACACAAAAAAGTTATCCAAAAAACAAAGGCAACGATTAACTTTAGAGTTAACAAAAAGTTGTGCAAGAAAAGAAAAGGTAATTATATATACGAAATGGCTCAGGTACAAACCACTTTTAAATAATAATAATAATCCTGAATGTTGATTTTGCATGAGGAGAGTGATGTGTATGTGTGACTGCCTAAAAGGAGGCGCGGGGGGGGGCGGGGCAGGAGTCAAGAGTTTGGACAAGTAGGGGAGAAGATGCCTTTCATGTAAAACAAACCTAATAGTATTGTTTGGCTTTAACATTTTTATACTTACATTCTTTTGACAAAACTATTAATATTAGTAAAGGAAGTGGCTACATTTTAGATGAAGAGAATACACTCCAAAGAGGGGAGCAGTTGAAGTGGAAAGAGTGAAGGAGGAGGAGATCCATCCAATGCAGTATGAGGTTTTTAAGTAGTTTGGGGAGTGAGAAGAAAGGAAAAAACATCAGGGTACCTTCTAGAATCTTCATCAGGTGGCCCAATTTTATTTAGGTTATGTATATAAAAAGTAATATGCCCCAGCCTTTTTATTGTTTTATAGTTATATGCTCAGTGGTCAGACTGCAGTTCTTTTCAGTGTTGACATATGTAGTTAAATTAGGAGCAGTCAGCATTCTCCACTTATAAGCTATTCTTTTTGTTCGTTGCCTGCCAAACAATGAAAACCCATTTTGTTTGTAGGGGCTTTTTTCTTTTTTTTCCAGGGGAATCTTCTTGTCAGAGACAGAGTGAACAATCAGTCAAGAGACAGCCAAGAGAGAAGAGAGTAAAATTAACCATTACTTCTTAACTTGGCACTGGGGTCCTTCAGCTTTGTACAGGCAATGCAGGAAATATTATTATATGCTGCTGTTAACACAGAATAAAATGGTCTCTTTTTACCCTCTGAGGCTACAAAGATAAAATTCCTTTCCATTTCTTGTTGTCCTCAGGCACCTTTTTATACATGATGACTTGTCTTTGTGGGTGCAAATGTTATGTTACTGCAAAGGAGAACTTTTCTAGCCCAATTTACACCAGGGTTTCCCAAGCTATTGACTTCCTTGGTTCTCTTTGTTAACCTTGATGTAACGTTCTGTTGTGCTTCATTTTTTCTAGAAATTGTTCCACAGTGTGTAAAAACCATAGATGTCAACCTCACAGCCTTGTAAGCCTGTTTTCTTTCATCATATGTCATGAAAGGATGTAGTTGCTGACTTTTTATGTCAGTTAGAAATGATTTTTGGTTTATTTACGTTTGAAAATAATATTGTTGAATAGAGGTACAGCTTAAGAAAGATGTTAAAATAATTACTTGAGTAAAAATAGATCACCATGACCTTGGAACAGTTTCCCTTGAAATCATTCAATAAACGCAAATTTAGGGAGTTCCAGGAGACCACTGGGCAAAGAGAGGAAATGAACTATCACAGTTTTCTATTTCATAGGACCAGAAAAAGCACCACACTTGGCTAATGCTAAAATTTAAACTTCAGTCATTTTCATTTCTGGTAGATATGTATAAGATGTTTGCTTAAGAAATAAGACTATTTTGTCAGAGTTCATGTACTTATGAAATTATAGGTTCAGCATCATGATGAATAATACTTTATGTGATTCTTTGGAGTATTTTGTCACATCTTGATTTCATGCTTTCTCCCACCCCACTCCCTCCACCCTGCTTATAGTCATTACCAATTTCTACGTATAGGTATTAGTATTTTTGTTCTTTTCAGAGTATTATACAATCATTATTTGAATTCTACCTATGAAAAGAGAGAAGATTAGTGAACTAATATGGCTTCTACTTTGAAACTTTGAACAGCAAAGGAGGTGGTCCTCAGATGATCAGGATAATGATAATTGGCAAAAAAAAAAAAAAAAAGAGAGAGGAAACTTTTTAGAATGTCAAGGGGAAAAAAAGGAAGTAGCTTTTCATAAAGTACTAGGAACATTTATTTATGATTCATCTCAAACTGGGAGCTGGTTTTCAGTTGTGACTATAAATTGAGGTTTTTTACTCGATGCACTTAGGTTCAGTGCTCATACAACCAAGTCATCATTCTTAGAGATGATTTGATACTGTCACAGCATCTGGTAAAATTAGCCACTGATATCCCATTATAGCGAATTCCCGGTATATCAGTGATTTAAACAAAGTATAATATGATGAGATTTTAGGATTTGGAAAATAACTACCTGAGCCTGTCCTCTTTGTTGTGAATTAGCAATGGCACAGAAGTATTCATAATATACTTGGGGAAACTAGGAAGAGGGTGAGATTGGGGACAATAATACAGATAAATTTATTTCTAGTTACCGGCAGAGGTAAATAGTATCAAATCTATGTTTGAATTTTTGAGTTTTTAAATTTTGTTTTTCCTGGGTACAACATCTAGTTGAATGTCTTTTACGTGGCAGTTCTGGGAGTACCATAGAGTGTGGCAAAGTCAGAATTGTGAATGGCTTGGCTCAACTCACCTTCTACTTTTGTTCAATTTAAGTGAGCACAAAATAGAGTATACAAAAATGTTAGCTATATCAGATCATTATTTTGAATAGCCAAGATTTTCAAATAGTTGAGGACCCATCACTTTTAAAATTGAAGGAAACTATTTTATTATAAAAACAATTATTGTAGAAAATACGGAAATAATATAAACAAGGAGGAAATAAAATTTATTTGTAGCTCTATTACCCAGTGTTAATTACTGTTACAATTTGAAAGTATATTTCCAGGTTATTTTACTATGAATACATATACTTTTATTTTTTAAAGGATCATATTTTATCTACCTTATCATCTTTCCCCCACCTTACTAATATATTTTAAATAGCAGTTCATTTCACTAAATATTATTCTGTAGTAAAATTTTAATGGCTGCAAACTATTACATTATATGAGTGAACCATAATTCCATGTTTAAGTGAATTAATTTTATTAACTAGGTTTATTATAAAAGAAATATGAATATTCATGTTAAAATCATAATGTATTAACTCTGTCATTTAGGTTTTTTTTAGGGGAATCTGTTCTTTTTAGTATATTTTATGTTAAAAAATATTTGTATAATACATACAACTTTTGCCTTATTAAAAAGAAAATATATAGTTAATCATTTTGATGTTTCAGGGTTTATATTATTAATATTGTTTTGGTTATAGCTACATATAAAGATACAGGCATATATAAAATATGACATAGATTTAAATTTGAATTTAACTTTCTTTAATATTTCAGTATATGTGTTTCAATGGCAGGCTTCCTTCAAAACTTGGATTTTTTTTTTCCAGTAAGAAGATGACAGAATTCTCCAAAAATAGTACAAGCTGTTTTCTGTCTTTGACTGTACAGAATGCTTTGCACAAGAAATATTGGAAATTTTGTTTAAAAATGATTACAAGGTGAAAAGGTCTGTGAAGTGTAGCCTAATGTTATACGTTCTCATAAAATTTCTTCTCTACTTGAGTGTCAGAATATGAACAATACCTATTCAGTAGGATGAATTAAAGAGGTAACTTGGAGGGTAAAGGCAAAAGAGACCAAAAGTATTCTTTAATCCGACCCTGAATTTGGTAGTAACTGTTGAAACTATAGATCAACAGAATATTATTGCCATCTTCACGAGAGCTTCTGAAGTGGTCATCTGCCAAAAATACACAGGCATGTTCCCAAATAATTTCTTCCTTCTTCAGAGTCCATTCTCTGTGTAAAGTAATAAAATAGAAACTGTCATTAAAAGTTTTAAGGATATCATAATTAAAATTGTCTAAATAGTTTTTCTAAAATTTAGTACACTTCTTGTTTGGAGGATCTTTAACATGAAAACATATGCCAACAGTCAGTCAACCCTTATGCCACTTGAATGGGTTAAGGATGCATGTTTGAGGATCTGTTGTGTTCATTTTGTTGTTTCTTCTTCTCATTCCCAGGAGCTCAGAATGGTAGTGATGGGTGGTGAGCTAACATATACATAGACCAGGCAGGGGGATGTGCAAATACATTTTCAAAATCTCTACTCAAGTAAAAACAACTAAAAACATAAACCCAGGGTTATCAGAATTTTCAATCCCCCATCAGGTTGGAAATTCATAAACATCACCAAAGCCACATGTGGTCACAATTGTATGCTATTCAAAAAAATACACTGGAATCAGAAACTATTTGAAAGTGGAACTTATTTCTGATGCGTCTTCTCAAGTTTCACACAGTGATTTTTATAATCTGTAAAATTTGATGTCTTCTTAGGTAAAATTATGTCATTTTTGGAGGCCTACACATAAATGTCATCACATGAAACTACTTTTACAAATCACATGGTAGGTAACTTAATTGGGTGCATCATCTCTTGGTGGCACAAATGTCACAGGGAAATTTATGCCCTGTTTTAGGTAGATAAAGAGAAGGCAGAGAACTCTTCCTGCATCTGTTGGTTGTCAGTTGCCTTCAGCTCAAAATAGTCCTTATGCCCAAGTGGCATATTTTGGACTGGCATATCCTGCTCCCCTTCAACATACTATTTTGTAGTACATGGTATAGTTCTCTTATACAGAAATCTTTTAATCAACTCCAGTGGAATCTTAACTGAAGGTTAACGTGATGTATAGAAATTGTTTTGGATACCAGTTAAACACTAGTTACATACTAGGTCCGCTTGTGTAACTCAGTCTCAAATTCAGTAACAGTTTATATCTAATGATCCTGATAAATCTCAGATTAAATAAAATTGAGATGATGTATGTAGAAGCATATATCTCTATACTTTGTGTATGGTACTGTTTTATTTATTGTTGTTTTCTCTTTACTGATAAAATTAATCACGTGCTGTCAATCTTTTTAGTACCTTAGGATTTTTAGACATTTAGTTTCCCTCTAGTTTTGAATGTAAATTTTAAAATTGTCTGACTGAGAAGACTAGTAGGTAAGGTAAATAAAATGTTGATTTATTTTTTAAATTCATGTTTGTCAAAACATTCGAACAACACAGAAAAGTATAAAGTGAGAAGTAAATGTTTTGTCACTTCTCACTTTCCGGAAAAACTATTGGTAAATTCCTCTGTATCCTTCCAGAAATTTTATGTACATACCTTTTAATATAAAAACATTACACAAGCATACACATGTCCACACAAAATGTTTGGCAACTTGAACTTTCATCTTAAGATATATTGCAAAAAGAGTCATTGTGGTTAAAAGCACAGTATCTCCAGCTATTCTGCCTGTGATTGCACCCCAATTCCAGTAGTTACTATATGTGACAACCTGGGGAAGTTATTTAACATCTTAGTGTCTTATTTTTCTCATGTTTAATATCTATCTCAAAGAGTTGATGTGAGCATTTAATAAATTATGAAAAAGTACTTAGAATAGTTCCTGGCAATACAGAGCCATAATATGTTAGCTGATATCTTTCCATTGTCAGGGTGTATAAATTTATTTTATTCCTTCTAATATTTTCAGATTATCCCATTTTAATATTAATATTATTTATTGATCTGTCCTCCTTTATGGGCTATTGAGCTGTTTCTCCATTTTACAGTTTTGAAACAGTGCTGCAAAGACTTTCTTTGTTCTTATGATTTTGCACACTTGTAAATATATAGAATAAAGTCCTGGAAACATAAATTTCCTTGGATATTGCTAAATTGACCTTCAACTTGTGTGAGACTGTTTCTCTCCTATCTTCTCCAGTACTAGATTTATTGATTTTTCAATTTTTGCTAATGTGATTGCTGATTGACGATACTCATTTTTATTTTAATTTATATTTAATTATAAATAGACTTGAATAGCTATTCATATTTTTGGGCTGTTTGTATTTTTTTTTCCATGAAGTACATGTCCATGTAATTAACTAATTTTTCTATTGGTTTATTAATGTTTATCCTATTGTTTTGTAAGAACACTCTGTCTTAAAAGGAAATGACCATTTGTCAACCCATTGTACTGTAAATAATTTTCTCAGTTTATTATTGACTTCTGAATAATATGTTTGTTTCTTTTCTTTTTTTGGCCATAATTCTAATTTTAATTATGTACTCAGATGTACATATTTTTATTTTGCTTCTTCTGAGTATTATGTCGTTCTTCAAAAGGTCTTTCCCAGCATAGGATCACATTTAAAAAGATTCACCCATCTATTCCTTTAGTGCCTTTGTAATTTTATTTTCACTTTTAAATCTTTGATCCATTGCAAACTTACCTTGGTATAAGAAGGGAAGTAGGATCTAGCTTTACTTTTTTCCCCCAGATAGTTAGCATGTTTTACCATGCCATTAATTCATAATCCATCTTCTCTTCATTATTTTGAAATATTATACTCTGATAAAGTTTCATATACATGTATATATGTATGTTTATATATATATGAATATTTATATGTTTCAGTTGGATCTTTATAGATTCTGTTTTGTTTCATCAATCTGTCTAATATATTATACTAGTGATAAGCAATCTTAAATATTCTATATGTGTAATACTTAAAATTTCTCTTATATCTAGCTACCCTTCCCCAACACTATTATTATTTTTTTCAATTGAGGTAACATTGGTTTATAATGTTACATAAATTTTAGATGTACATCATATTTCAGCTTCTGTATAGACTACATCATGTTCATCACCAAAAGACTAGTTGCCATTTGTTACCATACATATCTGCCCCTTTACCCATTTCGCCCTCACCCTTTGCCCTCTGGTAACTACCAATCTGTTCTCTGTATCAATGTGTTTGTTTATCTTCTACATATGAGTGAAATCATCCATATTTGTCTTTTTCCATCTGACTTATTTTCTTAGCATAATACCCTCAGTGTCCATCCATGTTGTCACAAATGGCAAGATTTCATCTTTTTTTATGGCTGAGTGGTATTCCACTCAGTTTTCTCAACACCATTTATTGAAGAGATTTTCCTTTCTCCATTGTATGTTCTTGGCTCCTTTGTCAAAAATTAGCTGTCCCTAAATGTGTGGGTTTATTTCTGGGCTCTCAGTTCTGTTGCATTGATCTGTGTGTCTCTCTAACACTATTTTTGTCTGGAAATTTCTAGTTCATTCTTTAGTGTGTATTTTTTCCTGGCGAACTTAAACATCTTTATCATATTTCAAAATAAAAGTACCACAAAATTTGTAGGTTATTTTAAATAAGAATCCTTTCAGTTTGTAAGTTCCGTCGGACTTAATATCTTGATATTCAGTGGACTTAACTCCTGAGATAACCATAAATAGGATATTTTCTTTCATTAGATTTTCTGTCATTGTTGTTTACATATGAGAAAGCTTTCAGTTTATGTATATTAGTTCTATAACCTGACTCCTTAATTATAATTTGCTAATATTTTCCAGTTGATTTTTTTGTTTTAGTTATATGATTAGCAAATTATAGTTATGTCTCTTTCCATCCAGTATTTATACTGTTATTCCAATGTTTATATGTTTTATTTCTTTTTCTTGTCTCATTTCATTGAATGATTTTTTTCAAAAAATGCCATTTTACTTTCAACTTTTTTGAGTCATCTTATTCTAAATGAGCCTTTTATGTAAATATGTAGTTGGCTTTTAGTTTTTATTCCAGTCTGAAATTCTTATTCATTTAAATGACTGACTGCTCAGTAATTATTGTTATGACAAAATGTTTGATCTTAATTTTACCAATTTGCCTTGTTATAGTTTTTGTTTCCAGTGCCTTCTTTGTTTTCTGATTTTTGCTTTATGGTATATGTTTTTATTATTTACACTTAATAGTGATCTTTAAAATTTTAAATTATATAATCTGTGATTATTTTTAATCAAGTAGAGATTATTACTAATTTGCTAATAATTATGAGGATATTAATATACTTTGAAGGGGATCAGAATATGCCATCCCCAAATATGCCACTTTGGCATAAGGTTTATTTTGAGCTGAAGACAAACAGCAGACATAAGAGGAGCTCTCTGCCCTCCCCCCCTCTCTGCCTAAAAGTAGAGCTTAAGTTTTCCTTTGTAAAAGTGAAATAAATGTCCATATGGAAAGGTGTCCCCCCTTTCCTGTACCAAGAAGAGACTGATTCTTACCATAGGAGATGACTTGAGTCTGCATAACAAACCTCACTAAACAGCCCTTATCTATCATACATTTCCTAGTCACCGTCTCACAGTTTACCACCTCTAGGATCCCAAACCCCCTTTTTCTTTGTTTAGTCACTTCTCCACAATTTATTGCCCTTTGTTAAAATAGTTTATAAGCCCCCATGTTTAATCATCTCTTTGGGTTTTCACTTATTTTCTGTGAAGCCCCATGCATTTCAAGATATCAATAAAATTGGTATGCCTTTTCTCCTGTTACTATGTCTTCTGTCAATTTAATTCATAGTCCCTGGGTCCAGAACCTAAGAAGGTAGAGAAAAAATTTTTCCTCTTCTACAACTTCCATTTCCTTTTTCCTTGACTTCCCTCTCATCTTTTTGATTTTTTTTTTACTGTGTTAAAAGATAATTTTCAGAAAAAGGTAAAATCATGTCTTTTATACAGATTTAAGGATGAAGATGTGTTAAAGAATTTAAGTTACTCATATGATATGAGGGAACCAAGTAGCAGGTTCATAGGAAATCAAAACAGCACAGATTTATATGAGGTAAAGAAATGTTGAGATGACTTGCAAATGTAGGCAAAAGTGGTTTTTCTACAGGAGGTAGGAAGTCAATTAAAAAACTATCAGGCAGGTCAGAATTTACATATCAGTTAACTATAATTTACAAAGCATTGCAAAGTAGCTGAAATACAGTAACAGGACTAGACTTTGTTAACCCAGAAGAATATGCTGTGTAATATGCATGGTTTCCATTGAATCACAAAATTTTTTTCGACTTTACTTTTACATAGGAAATGTTTATGACATTTATTTTATATATTATTATGTAATTTGCAGAGTTGGTTAGCTTTAATTCTCTATTTCAGGGGTTAGGAAAATTTTTCTATAAAGGGCCAGATAGCAAATATTAGGTTTTATGGTACACATATGGTTTTTGTCATGTAGTCTTTGTTTTATTATTTTTATTTTCTTTCTACAACCCTTTACCAATGTAAACACCATTCTTAGCTTGTAGGCTGTACAAAAACAGGATGTGGGCTATATTTTGCTGACCTTTGCTCTATATGAATGATTTGAAGTTCAACACCTGTCTTTTCATACCATCAGTTTCCAATTCTTGAGATCTTTGTTTTGATAAATCTCTTGACTGACTGGTATTCATTATCAACTATGCACAAACACAAACACATTTTCCCTGAGAAAGCTCATTAGTACAGTGTAGTTATTTTCCATTAGTCTCTGTGTATTTCTCAGTGCTTTTATGTGGATCAGTGGCACACCAAGGGCAAGGCAGTGGGTGTCATGTGCCCTGGGTACAGGCTGTGCAGAGGTGCATTGCCTGCAGAAAATTTTAAAATAATAAAACAAGTTGAATAAACGTTGGTCTATCCAAGTTCATTTTAAGTGTAAGTTCAAATTCTGCCTCCATTCATGATGTATTAATGAACATTGGATTTACCCTCTTCTTTGAAACAACAAAAAAGTGGACAAACTATGAAACAGTGGCAGTGACGACACTGGATATAGGCAGTAAAGAACAGTGATCCCAGAGAGATGGGAAAAAACGAGGTAAGTTACTAGACCACGGTGCGATTAAGCGGAACCCAGGCAGAGCTTGACACTATCACTAAGATGAAGTGACAGAGCCGGGAGTCTGGGGAAGCCAAGACAGCTGGTCTACATAGGACAGAGAACTGATGAGGAGAGATCTGCATAGAGAGAACTCTAGAGATCTCCACAGGGTCCTCCTCAAAGATTGACTTGAGTCCTGGTCAGTGAATGCATGTGAGAAAACTACCCAAGGTCAGGGAATGAACACCAGAAAGGATTAGAGGGAACAGTGCCCTGATATCATAGCCAGTGTTGAATAGTGCTTATTCTCAGCAGCTAGAGTGGAAAAACCTCATCATTCTGTAGGTATCAGTTAGAATATCAAAGAAGGATCTCACCTCCTTAGTGGGGGAAAAAATTAAACCTACGCTAAATACAGCTCCATTCCTTCTTAACAAAGCTTAGAATCAAGATCTGAATGGATCGGTTTCCAAGTAACTTAATCATATCCCGGAAAAAAAGCTCAAGAATATTTGTAGAAATACAAAAATATTCCACACCCAAGAACCTACCATTCACAGTATTTAGCATCAATTAGAAATTTCCGAGCATAAAAAGCAGGAAAAAAAAAGCATAAGGAGAAAAAGCAAACAAAACTGACCCTAAAATGACATGAGTGGTAGAATTAGTACAAAAGTATATTAAAATAGTTATTTTGACTATGTTCCTTATGTTTGAGATGGTAGAGAAAATGTTGAAAGTATGAGGTAGAGACATGGAAGTTACAAAAAAGATCCAAATTAAACTTCTAGAGATAAGCAACGTAATATTTGAGATGAAAAATGCACTGGTTGAATTTAATGGCACATTAGACATTTGACAAGTAAAGATTAGTGAAATTGAAGACATAGCAGTAGAAACTCTCCCAGATGAAACAGAGAGAAAAAAGACGGGGAAAAAACCTTGAAAGGTGCATAGCAAACTGAGAGGTAACTTAAGTGGCCAAATATACTTGTAGTGACATCAGTGGGAATCGTGGAGTAGGGACCTCTCAATACTGGCAAAAATGGTTAGAATCAACTTTTTCAGAAATTAACCAAAGGAAATTAACTAAAGGCTTGCACCAATTATGAAGCATTTATTCAAGGAAAATGACTGAATCTTAGTAAGATCAGTGAGCTTTGCGGTATTTTAACTTTCTCTTACCTCCCCCATAAATCCCCTCACTTCCTGGTAGCCTTGAAAACCACACTCTGGCAGCCACTGGAGGGGGCATATGGTGTTAGAGCTCTTTCAAAACCTGTTTCCATAGACTTGTCATTATTTGATCTGCCCTGTGATCCTCTGGAAGACCCTGCTCACAAAGATTGTCTTTATTTGACCCGACTCAGAGCTCTTCTAGTGCAAACAGTCTTTTGAGGGGGGTAGTGTGTGTGAGTGTCACAAACAATTTTTTCATATTCCTGCTGCCTTAACTGGTAAATATCACTGGAATAAACATTAGGCTAACCAAAAAGCTTAAAAGAAAAGCTGGGGAATAAAATGTACATAGGGGGCTTTGAAGAAGCTCTGACATACTCTTGGGAATCTAGGAGGCTGTACAAATGTGTAGGGCAGTGGGCATGCTCGGGAAATACTTGGGAAAGCCCTAAGCTGTCACCTCTGGCTGACCTCAAGGCTCTGGGCGTGCTGGAAGTGAAGGTGAAGGCAGAGTTATTTACTGCCTGGTGGTGTTGAAGGCATGCCCCGATGCACACACAGTTCCGCTGCAAAGACTGGGAGACTTATTGGTTCCAGGTGGTTAAAGAAATCTTGTCTGATTATTAGCCAACTTCTAAGCTAACCAAGCAGAGACTTCAGTGGCTACACAACACAAAGAATATAGACCTTACAGAATTAGTTCAGGAAAGTCACTAAACAAACCACCACCACCACCAACAGCAGCAGTGAGAAATATGTGTGTAAGTGGATTCCAGAAAGGAGGTGGGGGATGAAAAGATATTTGAAGAAATAGTGCTGAAAATTTTCAAATTTGATGAACACTAAGTTCATAGATCCAAGGAATCCAAAGAACCCAACTACAAGAAATATGAGAAAAACTATACTAAGGTGCGTCATAATCAAATTGCTTAAAACCAATGAATGATAATGAGAAAAATTTTAAAGTAGCCAGAGACAAAAGGAACATTGCATATAAGGGAAATAGAAGAAAGATGAACAGATTTCTTATGAGAAACAGTGAAAGCTAGAAAACAGCTAGGACATCTTTCAAGTCCTTAAAGAAAAAACTGTTCACTCTTATGTAGCATGTATATCCCACAGGCATCACTTTCTTAAAAGAGAAAAGAAAAATGGGTTACTGTTCACCAATGAGCTGACACAAAATTTAAGGCCTTTGTTAAAAGAAAAGCCTAAGAAAAAATTCTCTGTTTGTTAAAGGGTCAGACTGGACAGAAAAATCAGTCTGTTGTTAGTAGATACATGAAGGATGTGTACATGAGGGCAGAGAAAAATTAAAAGGACAAAATGAAATAAGAAAGTGTAGTGAAACCTTGGGAAAATAGGCTAAAAGTCACTAAGAAATTATTGCCATCAAGTTTTGTTTTTACATATTTTTATCATAAAGGATTTTGAACTTATAGAATATATATAGTATAACAATTTAGACATTCACCACTCAGCTTTGTAAAATTTTAATGTTTTATCATATTTGTTGTGTATTTTTCTATTTGAAGAAATACAATATTACGGACTCAGCTGATGTCCACACTTTCCATCTCCCTATACAAAACCATCTGGCAGCCCTTCCCAGAAGTAAACACTTTTATGAATTTGGTGCTT
Source organism: Tapirus indicus (assembly GCA_031878705.1). Lineage (NCBI taxonomy): Eukaryota > Metazoa > Chordata > Mammalia > Perissodactyla > Tapiridae > Tapirus > Tapirus indicus. The sequence goes on from CM062917.1 coordinate 102,259,142, forward strand.
TTAGTTGTAAAGCATTTTTATTCTTTTAAAATATATGTATAAATATAATATTTTATGTGTTTAAACTGTGTGTAAATAGTATTGAATAAATGCACTTTTTAAATTTTGAGATTTGTATTTGTTGATATGTTTGCTATAGCCCACTTACAGTCTATATAGTTAGTACATGTTTTCTATTATACGAATATTCCAGAATTTATTCATTTTCTAGTTATGGATATTAAGATTGTTCATAATTTATCACTGTCACAAGCAATACTGCAGTGTCCATCCTTGTACATATCTACATATGCACATGAACAAATGTTTCTCCATGCTGGATTCCTCTGTGAGGACTACCCAGGTTTTAGGTGTATGTATCCTTAACTTTAGTGTCTGTTGCCAGATTACTTTTCAGAGGGCAACACCAACTCACATCCTTCCCCAGTTCCTGTTCCTCCACATTCTCACCAACGCTTGGTCTGTCTGAGGGATGTAAAATAGAATTCATTGTTTTAATTTATATTTTTCCGATTACTAGTAAGATAGGACCCATGTGTTTATTAACCATTAGTCTTTCGTTTTCTGTGAGTTGTATTTTCATGCCTTTCCCTCATTATTCTATATCTTTTATTTTTGTTAATTATTTTTATGAGTTTTTAACTATATATTGAATAACAATTTATCAGTATCTTCTCCCAGTTTATAATGTGTATGGTGTTTTATAATACAGAAGTTTTGAATTTTAATGTAGTCATAATTATTAATGTTATTTCTGCTTGTTTTGTCATTTTGAGAAGTCTTTCTAGGATTGTAAATATCTTGTATTTTCATTTAAAAGTTTTGAGTTTGCTTTTCACTTTATATTTTACATATATATTTTACATATATATTTACAAATATATTTTACATAGGATATGAGGTAGGGATAGAGTTTAATTTGTGTTTTTTTTTCTTTGTTTTCCCTTTTTATTTTTCAGATAAGTAATGACTTGGTTTCCCTAACCTTTTTTTCAAATAATTTTTAAAATTTAGAATCGATTTATATTTGCAGGAAACTGCAAAGATAGTACAGAGAATTCCTGGGTACTTCATACTCAGTTCCCCGATTGTTAACATCTTACGTTAGTATGGTTTTGAACTACAGAAGAAGTTGTCCTACACAGTCTGGAAGTGTAGAAATGGACCTTGTCTTTTGTAGCAAAAACATTATGGAAATTCAGTTTAGGATTCTTATCTCTTTTAAAGACAGTATGCATATTTTAAAGGTGGTTCAAATCGGAATAGGGTGATTGTGTCATAAATGTAGACACAAATATAAATAAATGTTTTCAAGTATAATATTAAATACCTTTTGCACTGTGGGTGAAATGGGTTTGCAATAATGTTCTTCAGACTGAACTCCACAGAACCATCCAGATTAAACTGTATTAAATCATAGTGGGAAGTGCGGGGAGAGGAGGAAGCTATGGGAATTTGGACATCCAGGGATCATGGAAAGCTATGGAATGTAACATAGTTTAGAGATCCCCAGATATATTCTCTGCTTTCTGCCTTCAGTATGGATATGGATTTGTTGATGTGGAGTCAGGCTGAAAAACCTCCGGTGCTCAATATTTGTAAACATTCCACTAAGTGGAAGCTTATAGGATTTTTTTTTGGTACATGTTTTCTAAGTTTAAAGTTTAAAAGAGTTGTGGTACAGCAAGAAATGGGCTTCTTGGTTCTAGCAGAACTCTATCCTGTGTAAGCCTTTGTGCCTCCTGCTAGGGAACTTTGGGGACAGTGGAATCTAAACTGTGATATTTGGCATTTCTTTCTTTCTGTGTGGTCACCTCACTTGTAATAATAATCTATATTTTGGCCAAGTAAGTTTAAAACCTAATATAATCTTATGGTATGTGTATGTTTTTTTGGCAGGGGATGGTGAGTTTTCTTTCTACCATTTCATATACCTGAAATGATTTCTTCATGAACTAAACTTGAGATATTTACAAATGTCAGAATTAAACATTAAGAATCCCAGACACTATTCCTTTATGTTGCAATTATTTTTTGTACTAGCCTTCATTCTGTTTATCTGAGAAAAGATAACCCAATATTATGTTATGCTTAATTAGTTAGTGAAAAAGAAACTGAACAGTTAACCAATAACAACAACAATGATAATATTAAAAAGCAACAGGAGTTAACCTAAATTGGGTAACCCCATTTAAGACCACAGAGAGTTTACACTAAATTCAGAAAAATATAATCTTATAAAATCATTTGTGGTATGCTTAATGCCTTTGAATGCCACTTTCAGATTAGCCTTTTCTCATCCTTGTACATGCATATGACCAGATACTACCTTCATTTTCTTACTGCTGGAGACCTGCAGATCAGTTTGCAGAGAGGTAGAAGAGTGCATATTCTAGGCTGTAATTGGAGGTCATGTTAGAATTCCATAGATGTGAGGCATCTGTTGCCTTGAATCTGGCATTTCCACGGGGTTAGAATCCAGGAATATGGAGAAGTTTCCTGATCTTGGCAGTGACTTCAATTGCACTCATTTGGAAATTTGCAAAAGACCCAGGACATAGTAGTGCAATAGAAGGTTTTCAGGAAACTACTAGGAAATGTGGAATCATTTGGTAAAAATGAAAAATATGGAGAAGAATTTAAATCAACTTGGCAAGTGGTGTTTTGTTTCAGCCTCTTGTCTTCTTATTGCCAAAATAACAGTTGAATTATTTTGCAGCATTTACAGCTGTACAGTTTGTTGATATAAGAAGTTGATTGACTATCACCAAGGGCCCTTTATAGACATTTCTAGACACTAGAACAGGAAGTAAAGGTTTCTCCTAAAACCTACCCCCTAGTTTTGTGGCACTAGGCCAGGCATTCTTTTGCTTGCTTTTATGCTTTTGTACGGCACTTCACTAATAAAATATACACATTAAAATTTGGAAACTCAAAAAGGAGTATATAGAACATTTGAACTTCAGCTCAAAAGCAGTGTAAATAACATCAAGAAAAATCGTGAATGTAATTTATAAAGTAGTTGATAAAGTACTTTAGATAAGAAGTCAGTGAAATTCATGAAGATGCTATTTCAGTTCAGAAAAAAAAGAGTGTAGAATATGAGCGGGCCAAAAGCCCAAGGCTGATTAATTTCTTGTCATTTCATTCTGTGAAGCCACTTACCATACTATTATAGTTGTGCTGAGAATGTGAATCTGCCTCCTGCACCATTTCCTCACCCTTCAAGACATATAAGGAAACATAATTCAGATGTGAGCATATAGCACCCAGGCGTTGCTTTTATCCCATGGAGAAATTGGTGCTGTGTTTTGGATTTCTCACTCTCTAATCAAATATGATCTCAATAATTTAAAGATAACTACTTCTTGAAATGTAACATTAATTGTTGCTTATTAGAAATTTTAGTCTCCTTACTCTAATTTTATTTTAAACTGCAAATAAAATAAAATGAATTTCCTTTATTCATAGTACTGTTGAATCCCTAATATGGGCAGTCTCTTTGCTAGATCATGGGCTATAATGCTTGAAGGACTCATAGTTTCATGGGAAAAGTGAAACATGAAGAAATATTTATAGTAAAGGGATAGGTAGTCTAATACATTTGTGTTTCCCGTAGAACACTATTCTTTAGGATGGTTACATTTTTGCTGCAAAAAACTGTTCATAAAACTAAAAGTTAAAAATAAGTTTAGCCAATACTGAGATTTGTAGTTTTTTTTGTTGTCATCATTGTTGTTTTGTAATCTCAGGTCTTCTCTGCGGCTTTAATTTGATAATACTCATCTCGAATGTAGTGTTTGATTTTCCCCCAGGTGTATATAGCCGGCAACACTTACGAACATCTGGAATTGCACCAAGGTTGACCAGGTTGTAGTATAGAGAAGACTATAGAACTTGAGTGGAGGAACTCCTAACTCCAGCTCCATCAGTCAAGAAAGGTTCATAAATGAAGTCATGTCTACATTGAATCTTAAAGGCTAAGTCGTTTGTAAGATAGGTAGGAGGATCATGAAAGGGAGTTCTGGTCATTTTAAGTAGTTTGAGATCTTAAGATTGCTGGAGATACTGAAAGAAGTGTGTCAGGGAAAGGATGAGAAGTGAGAATATTAAAAAAAAATCTTGCAAGCTCTATTATATTGTTAGAACTTTATCTGGTGGCTTATAAGAAACCATTGCTTAAAAACTGAAACAACAAAAATTTTTCTAGAGGCAGCCCTGATGGTCTAGTGGTTAAAGTTTGGCACTCTCACTGCTTTAGGAGCCCAGGTTTGGTTCCTGGTCTTGGAACCACACTGCTTGTTTGCAGTTGCCATGCTGTGGCAGTGGCTCACTTAGAAGAACCAGGACTTACAACTAGAATAATCAACTATGCACTGGGGCTGTGGGGAGGGAAAAAAAAGAGGAAGATTGGCAATAGATGTTAGCTCAAGCAGAGCAGAGTCCTGATATAATTCATGTTTTTAGATGAGTATTCTAAGTGACAGTGTGGGGTGATTAGAGTGGTACCTGAGTAATAGCTGAGAATTGACATGTAATAATCAATATAATTTATCTGTGAGAAGAGCATTTGTCACTGTGAAGGAGAGGAAAGAACTCAACCTCTTTAAGAAAGTGGAATACACTGGACCCGATCCTCTTATTTCTAATTGAAGATACTTAAATGGATGGTGGTGCCCTTATAGGAGCGTGGCATTCTGTATTACATACTTTCTGACTTTAAATTTTGGAAGTTTCACTGAGGTTTGTAAGTACTCAGAAAACACTGTGCAATTAGGGAACCTTAAAGATAGAAGGGGATGAACTATACCCTATAATTGCCCATGTTCCTGAGCAAACTACTTTTTTTTGGAGGATTAGAGTTTGAGGAGCCTAATGAACAGTATTTCTCTTCTCTAATAAATTCTGAACCACTTGAGAGAGAACTTGTTAAAAGTTATAGCTGATAAAATATAATAGCTATTTATATAGCTATAAAAGTTACCGAGATCAAAGTACCCCCTGTTAAAGACTGGATATGAGGGTGTAGCTTAGGTTTGTAGGAACAACAGGCTTCCTAAATTCTGAACTCCAAAATTAGACTTACCACTCAGTTCCTGCTGGCACTGGAAAACAGTGGGCCTCTCCACCCAAGAGAAAGCCCTCAAATTACAACATTGAGGAGCAGACCAGAATGTGGGCTCTCTGCAGACAGCCTGTTTCCAAGAGCAGAGCAGAGCTGTGCAGGCCTAATTTCTCATCACTAAAGGACCAGGCAGATAAGTAAATCATTCTTACCTGGGGTGGTGTGAATGAGTGAGGGGGTCTGGAGGCATATACTAATTGATGTCCCTTCCCATGAAAAATAAAGCCAGGGGAAAAGTGGTTCCTTTTCTCCCAGTCAGTGGCCCTGCTAAGACTGGAACCCATTAATGGAATAATATCGTGCTACTTTCAAATGGCATATTTATTGTCGGTATAGTTTTGGAATTTCAGAGCTGAAAGTGATCTTGGAGACCATTTACTTCACTCCTCTCATTTTTACAGATGAGGAAAATGTGGGCCTAAAAAGGTCAACTTAGTTAAGATAACACAAGTAGAAGAGCAGATCTTCTGAGTCACCATGCCAACATCTATTTATAAGTAGGAATGCTAATGTATTGCTTTTCAATAGAAAATTAAGTGAATTTCCTCATTTCTGTTTTTTTGTATGCAGAAATCCAAAATATGGGACTATTAAAGACAATAAAACAAGTTCATAATCCAGTTACATTAAAACAAGTACTATCATTTTTACGTATTTTCTTTTCAAATGCGTTCAACGCATAAAACTTACATGTGAAGTATAAATGCGACATCCAAATTGGAATCATTTTCTGAGGAGGGCTCAATTTGGTTCATATGAAAGGATTTATTTTGCTACTTATCTTTTTTATATAGAACCATTCAGAAGGAATACAGGGTAGTATCAAGAATACTCTATAACACATCTGGAAATTATTGTCCTAACATCAGCTTTAATTAACTGTGTGATCTTGGATTGCTTCCCCTGAAACTAAAGTAAGAGATTAGAGCAGATATGGCAAATACATTTTTTTTTTTTTTTTGGCTTTTCCCTAACTTGATAAGTTAGCGGTGACTGCATTGAAGATGCTGGGAAGATGGCTGGACTTAGCTATCATTATTCACCTCGTGAATCCACCACAGGAAGAGGGAGTGGCATGTGTGGTGTTTATTTGCATCTCTATTTGGGCAATTGCCAAGATCCCATAAAGTTACAAAATTCTGTGATTGTATACTTAAGAAGCTAATTTTCTTTTTGAATTAAAATAATTTATAATTTTACTGATTTTAAGTAAAGTTATATTCTTCAGACTGATCAATATGCTATACTTACCTATAGATGTAACTCAAAGGACCAGTTCTTCTGTTTTCATATGATGAAAAAATTATTCCACGTAAACACACACACACACACACACACAGCCAATGCGAACTAAGCCCAGAACACTTCAACTGAAGCATAGTATTAGTTTTTTGCTCAGCATGAGCAGTGATTTTTTTCCACTGGGCAGACCCTCAGCTAGACGTCTGAAAGACGAGTATGTATAGTAGATGTTTCTATAGCAGAATTAAACCAGAGTGTTACAGTAACTGAGCTCTCTTGATCTAGATTGGGATCTAGATCTTCTTTGTTATTAAGGATTAAGGCTTAAGCCTTTGGAAATGTTTTAGTATTTAAAGTCAAAAGTCACAACTATTTTTTTTTGGTCAATGAGATCCTAAGTGTAAAGCATAGTTTCTAAACTGCTTGGCACTTATATGTTATTACATTAAAACAAAACAAAACAAAACAAACCTGGACATGGTTCTGTTTTCTATTTAAGATTAACAAAACACAAGGTCTTTTTGGTCCTTAGTGTCATCATTGCAAACCTCAGTTAATCACTATATAAATTAACACTGGAAGTGCTGCTAAAACATATTTTAGGGGCTGGCCCAGTGGTGTAGTGGTTAAGTTCGTGCTCTCTGCTTTAGCGGCCCAGGGTTCGCAAGTTCGGATCCTGGGCATGGACCTCTGCAATGCTTATCAAGCCATGCTGCAGCAGGCATCCCACATATAAAGTAGAGGAAGATGGGCACAGATGTTAGCCGAGGGCCAATTTCCTCAGCAAAATGAGGAGGATTGGCAACAGATGTTAGCTCAGGGCTAATCTTCCTCACCAAAAAAAAAAAATATATATATATATATATATATATATTAAATTAAGATAAAGCCAGACAAACTTGCTTTTACAGTATGTAGAAAGACTTATGCTCACTGAGCATTCAAGATTTGGTAATGAGTCTCTTTAAAATAACATTTATTATTTTTCATTTATTTACCACCGCTCTATATTTAAAAAAGCCAGAAAATCATAAAGAAAATGAAGTCATTTACAATTCTAGTACTCAGAAATTATTATGTCTATATGTATACACGTAATTGGGATCATTCATATTCTGTGTGTGTGTATACACACATGGTTTTGTAATCTTTTCACATACAGTATATTTGAACATTTTTTGTGTCATTAAATGATTTTATAGAGCATGATTGTTATAGTATATCTGTAAGAATCAGTGTGTTCATCTTTTGGATATACTATTATTTATTCATCCTTCCTTTCTTGGACATTTAGATTGCTTCGAATTTTTTTCCCTTTTGTAAATAATACTGTGATTAATGTCAGTGTGCATAAATTTTTCTGTGTCTATGATTTCATTAGATTAAACCCTTAGAATCTATAAGGTCAATTGATACTACAGTTTTCAAGATTTTTAACATATTGCCCTCCGAAAGTTATGTCAGTTTACTTTACCCACGGTGTATTAGAGTGACAGTTTGTCTGTCCCTTTGTCTGGTTTTAAATCTTTGTAGAGGAAAAATGACTTACATAATTTACATTTCTTTAGTTACTAGTAAGTTTGAATACCCCACCCCCATTTATTGGCCCTTTGCCATGTGTGTGTGTGTGTGTTGTTTATTCTACATAGGGGTGCTTATTTTCTATTTTGGTGTTTTTAATAATGCCTCCTCTACTATAGTAGTATGGCATGGGGGAAAGAGCATGAACTTTTAATTCAGCCAGACCTGGGCTTGGATTTCAGTTGTCACATATATTTTCCATGTGTCTTTGGGCTAACTACCTGTCATCTATGAGCCATCTTTGAACATTGGCATTGAACATTGTCATCTGAGTTCAGTGATCTGCAAAATAGGAAATTATGAGATTTAAATGAGAAAATTATCTCAGAAGAGTCACTCAGTGGTAGCTATAGTTATCCTCCTCTTCCTCATCTCATTATCACCTGCCTGTCATTTCTCTGTTTAGGTGTTTTTGAGCAAAATTGAAGGAAAGGTCCATCCAAGTCTGCTGTTTGCCTATAAACAGAGTGGGTAGGTTCTCCTCATGGCCACTTAATGGTCACTACTGAAATCTTTTCAGTTCTTATGATGGGGGCTGATTGATATATGTTTACATTATATACAGTGAGACAGGGGTGGAAAGAGCCAACGATGGAACAGACCCAGCCACCAGAGGACCAGCTTTTTCTCTCCTGTGTCCAGGACTACTATGTTTTTTTTAAGGGCTGGCTCCCTGTGTTGTGTTTTTATGCTCCCTGTAGCTGCTGCCATAATCTTGGTGCCCTAAATGCTAGAGCTTGTAGTGGAAGCCAGCAGGTGGACCAGACAGTGAGGAAGATTCCTTTGCTCATGTTGCCAGCTTATCTGGAAAACATGAAAAGCTATTTGAATGAATGAGGGGAGTGCCTATTCAAGGGAGTTTAGTTACAGAATTTCCAAAAGAACTGCATTTATCAGACAATCTCTCTTAGAAGGCACTTCGATCAACAAACATCTGTTGAATAGGTACCCTGTGTGAAGCACCATGCCAAGTGTAGTCTTGTGTTGAAGTTGCCAGATAATGATAAGATTTAAATACACAAAATATTATTAACAACCAAGAGGCAGGATATAAGTACTAAATGATTGCTAGAGGACTCAAGGAGTTCTGGAGAAGAAGGAGGTGATTGAATGTTGGGGGATGTTGTTGTAATGAGGCTCAAGAATATTCAAGAATTTCAGCCCTATATTTTGAAACAATGTTTTTTGTTTCTTCTAAAGTAAAAGGGTGAGGCACAGTTCTCCTTTGATTAAACTTGGCCTTCAAACGCTTTGGGTACCTCACGTTGATTCGCAAGAGGCAAACAGGTGTTTGAGTACATCAAATTTAGGACAATTACATATACATTTACCCTCCTGCTGTCAGTATGGCAGGTGGAGATGACATGTGAACAGGTTTTGGCAGACTTCAGCTCTTACACACTGGATTGTTTGTGTTTTTTGGGCTTGGGAGAGGACAGGCACCAGCAGATGGAGTTCCTTATGGATAGACTGCCATGACCAGAATGCAAAACTGTAAAAGTGACTGCTGGATTTTAATCAGGAAATCTGCCACTGTTGTGGGACATTAGGGCCTTAACTGACCCCTTATCACTTAGGGACAGATGCTGCAGTCAAGGCTACAAAGAGAGCCAACCACTTTTATATATTTACGTTTTTAAATCCACTGTCTAACCCCAATTGAAATACTTTTAAATTCCTCCTACGAGCTTCTCATTTCAACCAGAGAACCCAGTATTAGATATTACTATATCTCTCAAATGATACATTTTCTTAACCAATAAAGCTAATTACCCTTGACTGCCCTATTCCTACCAGTATGCTTTTTATATTAGCATTTCAAAGAACATTAAAGAAATTATCAGTTCTACTTCTCTTGTCAGTCACACTAAACTGATCAAAACGGGAGCACATTATTTCTAGGCGCTAACTGGCTTTTATTTTATTTTATTTTTTTTGGTGAGGAAGACCAGCCCTGAGCTAACATCCGTTGCTAATCCTCCTCTTTTTGCTGAGGAAGACTGGCCCTGGGCTAACATCCGTGCCCATCTTCCTCCACTTTATATGGGACGCCGCCACGGCATGGCTGACAGGCAGTGCGTCGGCGGGCGCCCGGGATCCGAACCCGCGAACCCCGGGCTGCCAAGGGCGGACGAAACCGCTGCGCCACCGGGCCGGTCCCCCAACTGGCTTTTAAAAAAGGAAGGTAGGGGCCGGCATGGTGGCATAGTGGTTAAGTTCCTGTGTTCCGCTTTGGTGGCCTGGGTTTGCGGGTTCAGATCCTGGGCATGGACCTACTCACTGCTCATCAAGCCATGCTGAGTTGGTGTCCCACGTAGAGGAGCTACGACTCTACAACTATGATACACAACTATGTACTGGGGCTGTGGGGAGAAAAGAAAAAAAGAGGAAGATTGGCAACAGATGTTAGCGCAAGGCCAATCTTCCTATAAAGAAAAAGGAGAGTAGTGGTCTTTTTTTGTATTGTCTACAATAGGATATAAAGTTAATTTTAATAATAAATATTCATTCTTTGGTAATATTTGATCCTTGACATAATCATTAAGACCACGTTATTAAGTCATTTCTTCTAGAATATAGCCTTGCAAATGATTATGGTAACTAGGTGTTGTAACAGGTTTATTTGGCTAATGGATGACCACCAGAGATCTTCCCAAACTGTGGATATATGAAGACGACTTCCTTGTTTTGAAGTTGTAAGTTTTATTTTAAAGCTTTTAATGATTGGGGTTCCCTTTTGCCTCTTGAAGGTCACTTTTCTTTTGTTCAGAAACAGTTCTGACTTCACATACCATCCATACATAGGTCACTGACAATTATAAAAGACCCATTGCTTTTAAGACATTGTACTATTAACAGTAGGTGATAATGATTGTGCTAATGTGTGCATACATCATTACCAATGTATGTACATCAAAACATCAAGTTGTTAAATAGATACATCCTGTTGTTAAGTAGATACAATTCTTATTTGTTAATTATACCTCAGTAAAGCTGGAAAAAAACAAACCAAACCAAACCAAACAAAACCAGTAGGTGATAGGAAGATAAATAAGACTACTTCACCCCCAAGGAGCTGACAGTTTATTTGAGTAGAAAATGTGGTCACAGATAAGTACATTACATAGCAGAATGTGATAAATTCTATAGGAGAGACCCCAAAAAGATGAAAGCAAGCTTTGCAAACATATAATAAAGTAGTACCAGTTTTTGCATGAGAGGGTGAGTGAGAGGAAGTGGTGCCGGATAAAGATGGATGTTGCAGGTTGGAGTCAGATCTTGGAGAACTTTGATTTCCTTCTAAAATATTTGAACTTTGTTCTTGAGGGAATGGAGAGCCTTAGGAGGCTTTTTAGAGTGTCCTCCCCACTCCACACCCATTAGAGAGTAATAATTGGTCATTATACGGAATTGGAAAGGACAGAAAAGGTGTGCGGAAGATATGTAAAATCACTCATAAATTCACTCTCTATTTCTGTTCCCCACCCCAATCCCACCTCCCAATTCTGTTTCCTGACCCACAGTGACATGATTAGAACCACACTTTAGGAATGGTGCTTAGAGGTGGTGTATAATAAGTTGTAGGAGGGCAGAATGCAATAAATATGTAGCAGGATAATTTAATTATTAGGGGTCTGAGCAGTCAGGGGAATAGGAAGGAATGAGAACAAGAATCCTTTTAAAGAATAGAGTCAGTAGGAGATTTTGACTAATTTTAAATGGGTATGTGGGGGGAAAGGAAGAGGAAGAGGAAGATTTGTTGTATGGCTGACTGCCTTTTCAAGCCCACGTGACCAAAAGGATCCCGTTGTCATCAAACGGGAGAGAACTTACAGGAGGCAGAGGATGGGAAACACAACAGTTTTGCTGTGGGGCACTTTGAATGTGAGGTGCTATGAAGGTGTGAAAATGTGGACTGTGTGTATAGAATCAGGGGCCCAGGAAACAGTGATTGTTGCATCCACTTCTCTGTTTACAGAGCATTCACCTATTTTTAACAAATTAACTGCTTAGCTTTGCTGGCATTCTCTTTTGTATGGACAGTTTCTGAGGTTGTGGAGACAATTGATTTAAGAAGCATAGAGGTTAACATGGTATTTACAAAGCCATCATTTCTATTACCAGATATATGAGGTCAGAGTCAGTGTGATTCAAGGGTCAGTGATACCCAGGTTTGACTGTTAATTCTATGCTAATGGAAGTGATGGCATCTTTCACCTCTAACTCACCAAGAATAATGTGACAACTCTGTCCTCCACATGTTTTGACAAAGATTACCCATTATCTTGTTTTCTGTAAAGCACTCCTACCCTTTAGGTTTTGCCTATAAATATGGGAAGCGTGAGACAGACAGCATTTGTAGATTTAGCGTATATTGACATTTTCAACAATGATCCAGAATTGGTCAGTTACATTTGACTCTATTTCTTGGAGAAGTCTAACTGGAAGGGACAATTTGTTTATAAGAAAGCAGAGTCTTTCCTGCTTTGTAGGGTAACTTGATTAATTTTCACATTGGATCACAGCTGCTCAGAATGCAGTCAAGTTCCTTTTGCATCTAGTCTTAGGTTTACAAGCTCAGCCTTGTACCATGGCATCAGCATCCTCATGTATATATGCATTCCCTAACAATTGGTTATTTGTGCTTCAGTCTTGTTTTTCAGTTTTTTCCACCACGTGATGTCTCGCCTCAGCTTGCAGAGTTTAAAAATTAAGCATATTTTACTCAATGGCCTTTACAAAAATTAAAATTTTCAGTTGGCTGTGTGGGTCTCAGTTGGTGCTAGAAATGCTTACTAAAACAGTTTTTTAGCTGTCAGCATTTGAACCTGTTTGAGATTTTAGAAAATTCTGTAAACTTTGTTTTTGTTATTTTGTTTTTTTTGTTTGTATTTTTTGTTTTTTTTTTTGTGGGGAAGACCAGCCCTGAGCTAACATCTGTTGCCAATCCTCCCCTTTTTTTTTTTGCTGAGGAAGACTGGCCCTGGGCTAACATCGTGCCCATCTTCCTCCACTTTATATGGGACGCCGCCACGGCATGGCTGACAGGCAGTGCGTCGGCGGGCGCCCGGGATCCGAACTCGCGAACCCCTGGCTGCCAAGCGCGGACTAAACCGCTGCGCCACCAGGCGGCCCCTGTTTTTGTTATTTGACCTCCGATAGGTGATGATAAATCTCAGGTATTGATTCCCTCTTCCAGAGACCAGCACACTACTTAAGTGCAGGAGTTTAGATAGACCTTTACCTTGCATGCTTTCTATGTAATTTCACCCTAAAAATGTTACAGATATATTCAGCAAAGGTAGGTCTTTTATTGCTGTTGTTGCTCACATGCCTCTGTTGTCCAGCTGATCTTGGAAGAGGAACTTTAGTTCTCATGCCTTGGCTGACTCACGTTCCTTCTGAGACTGATGATGTCTTTGCTGTATTTGTTTACCAGTCCCTGAGCCATGGCAGTGCGCGCCCATATCCCTGCCCTCCTTCTGCTGTTGTGTGAAGGACTGATCACACCACCAGGGGCACTGTGGGGAAAGTCTCTCAGTACCTCGAGGGCCTAGGCTCTCACTAAGTCCCCCAAAAGAGGTGAAGATAGGATTCCAAAGGCTCCTAGATCCCCTCTCCTTCCAGTTCTGGTCCCCTCTAATTCTCTTCGTAAACTCCCATTCTCTTTCAGGGTTGGAGCATGTGAACTTTGTTCACGCAACTGACCATGTGTCATAAAGCTCTCCTTACATACTTTTTGTCCCATCTCTTACCATTCATTCACCACTCCAGCTGTGGTCATATTGAATTACTTCTTGTTCTATAATTCTGTTGTTTCTTATTCTTACCTTGTACATGCTCCTCTTTCTCCCAGAATGCCTTCCACATACCTTCCCTCCACCACTTATTATTTGCTGATACTAACCACAACTGGCTAGAGTCTGTGCTTTTAGGATCTCTCTGGAAATCCTTTCCTGCTTGCCTGTTCTTCCTTCTCTTCCATGCAGGCTTAGCTGTCTCCACTGTGTACTCCCAGAGCATCATCCTTATCCCTCTATTACTGCTCTTATGCTGGTTACGGTCACAGGTCTGAGATGCATTAGATATTCCCAGTACTGACTACAATGCCAACCACTGAACTGGTGCTCAGTAAGAATTTGAAGTGAGAATCAATGGCTCAAGAAGGAGAAGGTAATTATTTCTGCTTCTGCTGTCATCATTCACAGGCTCAGTAGCTTGTATTGCCTATTTTGACTTTTAGAATAGAATGTAAATTCAATGAGAGTTCTCTATATGGATTAGATTTTTAAAAAAAATTATTTCTTAAGTGTACTGTTTCTTTAGTCTCTAAATCATAACCATTTTACATTGACATGGTAAATGCATGTATGTGTGTGTGTGTGTTTATCTGAAACTGAAAGAAAGTTTTAAAGTATAATGTATACTCCTACTGCTTGTAATGAATACTGGTGTTTCTATTCTCTTCTATTTAACTTTCTCGACGCTATTAATGACCCATTAGATTGATTTCATAACTGCTATAGGTCACAGGAAGCATTGGAAACCACTGCTCTAAATAACCATACTTTGTCCTGTCATGAAGACTTAAAGTGTTGGTGTATCAGTCAAGGTTCAGCCATAGAAACGAACCAATAGGGGATGTATATTAAGAGATTTATTGCAAGGAATTGGCTTATGCAAGTGTAGGGGCTAGGTATGCAAGTCTGAAATCTGTAGAGCAGGCCATCAAGATGAGGGGGAGGATGGAACTCCCTGCAACAGTCTGAAGCTGCTGTCCACAGGCAGAATTTCTTCTTCCTCCAGGAAGCCTCAGCTCTGCCCTTAAGGGCTTTCAACTCCTTGAATCAGGCACACCCAGGTTATCTAGAGTAATCTCCCTTACTTAAAGTCAACTCAGTTTGGATTTTAATCACATCTACCAAATACCTTACAGTGACACCTAGATTAGTGTTTGATTAAATAACTGGGGGCTGTAGCCTAGTCAAGTTGACACATCGAAAGACCATCAGTCAGTGTGAGGAGTCTGGTTTTCAACCCATTTTATCTAAAGAGTAGGAATCAATTTTAATTCACCGTAAAGCACCACTAGGATGCTTTCGATCACATTCCGTTCTTTCGCTGTACTAAAGTTAACCTTCTTGAGATCCTCACCCACTTGTTTGACTCTTAATTCAGCCTCATCCTTGTTTTTGCGTTTTCTTCCACCACGCTGGATAAATGCACAATTTCTGGGAGTTTTACAGAATCCCTTCTGTTAGGAGCCCCTGTGCTTTAACCCACACTGTTACTTCTGATGATCTCCTTGAACAAATGGGTCAAGTTTTCTTCAAGGCTATTTTACTCTGTTTCTAGGCAAAATCTTGGGCCTGGGGTGCTCTTACCAAGGTTCCAAGACCCTAGAGTTTAGTGTTTGGTTTTCATGATACATATGCCTTAGCCCTCCCATCAGAGATGCCATCACCTTGGGGGCTTTGTATGGGAGAGTGTAAACTTCTATACCCAAGGAACTTCTATACCCTAGGAAAGTCTCACTTTCCCTTCCCAGCCTCAAGATAAGCTCTCAAACCCTCTTTGGTGTGGCAACATCTGCCTTTTTCTCCTCTTTAACTTCACCACCCACACATACTGTAGTACTCTCCTCCATCTGTTTTTCTATTTAGACAATTCAGAATAATCTTCCTCCAAGGGCCTTTAGAAACACAGTGCTGGCACTGGTAGTGAAAGAAGCAGCAAATACTGACTGCTAAGACAAATGCTAGACCAGATCCTGACTTACTAGCTCATCCTATTGCATCTGTACAAGAGTGTGAATTTCTGTGAAAGAGAAGTCAGTTATTTCTCTTAGGAGATTACCCCATCCTTCCCTAAAAGGTTCCAATTGGTGCTAATTAGTTCAGTTTTTCTGTGATGAAGACACTTGTCCAGTGGGAACTGGACCAAGGCCACCAGTTTATTTCATGCTGGCCACAAGTTGTTGGTTTGTAAAGAATATGTCTCCAATTTAGACTAAAAGTCTGGCTGAGCTGAAATAGAACATTGCTGATTTCTCATGGATATGTTTAATTGTTTATAATAATTTGAAAAATACTATGAAAAACATGAACATCAGTGGAATCACTGAGTTTTTTCTTAAACTGTCTACTGGAAAAACACTAATTTGAGTTTCACTGTCTTAGAATTTGTCCAAATTTAGAATGAGCTCAGTTTATATTCATTTATGATGGCATTTCTTCCTGATTCCTTTAGTGGGATAAACTGTTTGTACAGGGAGATATTAAACTTACTTTTAAAATGTTTTAAGTAATTTAACACATATTTGCAGATAAATGGTACTAATTATAATTGAACTCTATTTTGTCAAAATGAAGAGACACAGGACTTTTTAATCTTTTTATTTCATTGATAATTTCTGTATATGTGACCTTAATAAACTCTGCTTATTTTAAAATATTCTTTCATTAAAAGTCTTAATATGTATAATTTATCTTTCCACAGAGTCTACCATAGCTATCCTAAATTTGAAAAGATTACATCGTCCGTATTTAGTTGTTGATTATCTACAAGTATGAAGTGGTTGGTGCCATTGATAATGCAAAGATGTATATTTGATTTTATCATGGTTTTTGTACACATTCTATGAATATGTTTGGGGATATGAAAATTGACAACACTGCAAATGATATAAGAAAAACATTATTAAGATATGATTATCTTCATTAGATATCAAAAGGCTAGTTTTTGGAGCCAGAGGATATTCTATTTTAAAGGCTTTGTGATGATTAATTTTATCATCATGGCTGCGCCATGGTGCCCAGAATTTGGTCAGACATTATTTTAAATGTCTCTGTGAGGGTGTTTTTGATTGAGATGAACATTTAAATTGGTGGACTTGGAGTAAAGTGAGTTGTCCTCTATGATGAGAGTAGGCCGCATCCAACCAATTAAAGACCTTAATAGTAAAATACTGACCTCTTCTGAAGAAGAGGGAATTCTGGCAGTGAACTGTGTTCGGACTTGACCTGCAACATTAACTTCTCCCTGTCTCTAGCCTGGTGGCCTACCCTGCAGATTTTAGATTTATAGAGGACTTGTCAGTCTCTATAATCATGTGAGCCAACTCCTTAAAATAAAGCTAGTTTAACATAAATATAATATATAGAAAAATGTGTACGTACACATCCTGTTGCTTCTGTTTCTCTGGAGTACCCTGACAAATAAAGGCTTCCTTGTGTTGCCTTTTGAACTCGCTTGCTCTCTACCTCCCATTATGTAGAGTATGTTTGTTTTTTCACTTCCTGTTCTTCAGTTATCCATGAAAACACTAGGCTTACAATTAGTGAAATATACCTTTTGTCCTTATAGACTTTGTCTTCATTAATTATCCTTGTGTACACCATGTATATTGTTTGCTGAGCTTCAGATTTCTCATGAAAAAATATGAAAAGGGAGTACTCTCTTGACTCTTTTCTGCCTTAGTTACTGGTCTGTTAGTACAAAGTTAAAGAAAATTTGTATAAAGTTTTATTTCTGTACTTTGCTTCCAGTGACTTTAGCATACACATCATAACATTTATGAATATAACTGTCTTAGGAGCCTTTAGTTAGCATTCCAGGTACACCAGTCACAAATCCTCACTCTAGAGTTAGTTACTGTTTGAAAGACCCTAATTAGAAGTCTACACTCCAGAGATGGGTACTTTAAATCTGCACAAGAAGGTTTGTTAATGTTAGGGATGTTATAGATAATTGGCGAAATAAGTGATGTTGAGAATATGTGGGTTGGCCTTAGAAATATTCTATGTTAGTGGACTTTGAGTCATGCAAGGCCAGCAAGCAAACAACTTTTGAGGTAGCACCTAACTCTAGGACTCATTTGGTCCTGTTTTCTGATATGTAGGATTCTATTGAATGATCCAATCAGAAGGTTGGACACTTCCTACTGTAGAATATTGTCACAACTCCTTTAGGTACACTTTCATGCAGTTACTTGTCAGAGTAATGTAAGAACAGAAATCTGAGACTTTACTGATCTTACAAGATAGAGCTGTGGGTCTGTTTTTTCACCTTCCTGCTCATCATTGTTTTTATACACAGCAGAAAGCCCTCACCTGTTTAGAATCTTTGGAGACTACCAATGTTTGCCCCAAAATACCTGATAATTGTGAACTCCAGTTTGGCTTACATCAGTTTGCGACAAGATCCTAACATACTCCATGGCACATGCTAGGTATTGAGAAGCTATACTTCTTACTGTCGTAAATCAGTGAACTGGCCTTGGTTCTGGGGGAAGAAAAGGAAGCTAAAGTTATACGTTGTTCTAAGGCTATCAGGATCTTGCTTTCTGAGGATGGTTTATTGCCAAATTTGTTTTTAAAACCTTAAGATGTGGACTGTCTTCTCCGTGCCTTCTCTTCATTTCAGTTTAGAGTCTGTTTAGTAGAGCCACTAAAGTTATGTGAAGGTGAGTTAGAGTTCTGCTAAAGAAGCTTGTGATAAGTGGGGCCTATCTGTGGAAGCATGTGAATGCTTGGCTAATCTCCAGGAGCATGCTGTGCCAAGCCATCATCTGAAACACAGCGTGCTAGAACCTGGAACATTTTCCGTCTTTGATGTGTCAGGAAGATGAGGTGGAACTCAGACGACAGACCGGAACTGAGACCTTGTGGAAGCATTGTGGGAGATTCCTCCCAGTCAATATTTACAGAAAATCCTGAATTTATTTTGACCTGCATTGATTAAAGAAAACGTGTCGTAAGGCAGTAAAGGAAATGTTTTTTTTTTCCTTATTGTTAAAAAAGTGTTGTCTTGAAAAAGTGTTGGAGCTCAAACTACCAGAAACGTGAAAAAGAAGGATTCTAGTTGAAATCTTATAAAAAGCTCATTTTAACTTTGTTTTTCATAGCCTTGGGTTGCTAGGTCAGAAATGTCATTGCTAACTCTGTTTTGTAAACTTGTTACCTCTAAAAGCCTGCGTCTGCTGCAAAGCAAGGGATAAGGTCTTGTTTTGTTTCCTTTGATCAAGGAACAGAATATCGCTTTTTGGCTCTGAAACAAGAAGTCTTAAATTTAAACATCCTTTTGTTTGCTTTTCTCAGTGAAATAACACAGGAACAATGTGAAGGTGACTGAACTAAATACATATATCTTGATGGTGTTGAATCTTGGGGCCCAGGATACTGTTGGCCTTTAAAGTTTTTTGCATTGCTGTAATATCATGATGGAGCTCTGATTATTATTTGATTGATAAACTATCTGTATTTTTGCAAAGAAAGTAACATAAATAAAAATGGTAGAACTATTGTAAGAATATTGAAGGAAGGAAGACCATATTGATGAAAGGGGAAATATTTACCGAGGTCAGCTTTCCTTTCATCTCTGAGTTTCTTCATGGTCAAGGCAAAACAAAGCATGGTAGGTGGTGAGCCATTGCGTAACGATAGTGCGTTGCTCCAGACACGTGTAGAGATTTTGGTAGGCCAGTCTCCACTATAATATCAAATTAGTTAAGCAAATTTTTGTTTCAAGGGCATTAAGTGTTATAGTGGATGAAATATTCAAAACTTAAAAACAAGAGTATGAGATATGTGTAGGTATCTGGGGAATTCTGTTATCTCTCATGTTACCCTAGGAAAGCTTTCCTTCCCCCCGTACTGAATCAAGCATGATTATGTAGATTATCTCATTTCATTGTCACAACTTTATGGGGCAGGTATTTTTATTATCATAGCTATTTTGTAAATAAGGAAACAAGCTTAGAGTGGTTTTACAATTTGGCAAAAGCTACATAGCTAGAGAATTTAGGTGTTTAGATTAAAATTGGGATCATACTAATTGGGAATATATGTATAGATAGATATGTAGATATAGATATATCTGCAATGTGTTTTTTTGGTTTAATAGTATATGTATTTCGAGCCTTTCATGTCAACAGAGAGAAATCTTTTAATCATTGCATAAAATTACATATTTGTGTATATCATAATTTAGTAAGACATTTTCTTTATCAGTGGACATTTAGGTAATTTCCTCCTTTGAGCTATTATAAATAGTGCTGTAATGAACTTCCTTGCACATATATCCTTGTGCATACTTACAAGTATCTCTATAAATACTTAGATGTAGCATTATTAGGTCAAAGGTATTTACATTTAAAAATCTTGATAGCTCTTCTGAAATTACGCTTTTTTTCTGTGCTTTTCCAAGAGTGTTCTTTTTCCTATATCCTCACAAACTCTGGATGTTGCAGTCTTTTTTTTTAAACCATTCTAATGGGCGAGTACATGGTATTTCCTTGTAATTTACATTTGCTTAATTTTTAATGAAGTTGAGCATCTTTACATCATTTATTAAACAATAGTATTTCTTTGTTGAATTCTCAATTAATTTCTTTTTCCCAGCTTATTTATGCAGTTGTTTGAGTTGATAAAGCCTTTTATACATTATGAATATTCATATTTCATCTTGATATTTGACAGTATTTTCTCCTAATATTTGATTTTTGTTATAATACATTATGGTATATTTAGTTGTCTAGAAGTTTTTAGCACTGATTTTTAATCAAATAGTTTATTCATTTTCTTTAGAATTTCTAGGATTTGTGATTTTGTAGGAAGATCCTCTCTAGCTTATTAAACATTGTCCCATATTTTCTTTTAGCACTTTTATGGTTTATATGTTTTTTTGTTCTTAACCAATCTGAATTTTACTTGTGTTAATGATATGAAATAGGAATGTTTTTTCAGATGGATATTTTGTTCTTTCTCTCCTGTTTATTGAATAGACCACCCTAACTAACTTGAATAGAAAAGTAGAGGAGTGGAGTAGAATAGAGTACAAAAACAGATCTACCTTGGGGCCAAAACTATATTGCCTTAAAAACTAAAGTTTTATTGTATGTTTTGATATCTGAAATGGTCTGTTTCTACCCTTATTGTTCTTTTTCAAGCAGTTTGTTAGTTTCCATGAAAAATGTGAATAGGATTTTAATTTGAAATGTCCTGAATTCATAAATTAAATCGGGGCAAACTGACATTCACAATAATTTAGAAGCATAGATGTTGAGAAACATGGTATGGCATTATACTTATACAGGGCTTTTTGTATTCTTCAGTTAAGTTATATAGAGAAAGATATCCTTGTACATTTATAGTCAATATTTCCTGGGTATTTTATAGTTTCTGATCTTTTCTGTTATACTGTCTAAAGCTCTTATGGGTTTTGTGTGTGTGTATTATTTTTTTATTCTGTTACTTTACTGAACTCTTATTAGTTCTAATAGTTTTTCTGTTAAACTTCTTGAATTCTACAAGTGAACAATAGCTTAATATGCAAATAATGAATTCTAGCTTTTCTTTTTCAGTTATTTGTAGGTTTTTCCTATGTGCCCATATAATTTACGAGACTATGAGCAAGTTGAAGATGAAAAGTATCTTACGTTATTTCTTTTCTACAGAATGAAATGGTGATATAGTCATCTGATTGCTAGACGCCTCAAAAATTATTCAAAGTACCATTTTCCAATGTGTAGTCATATGGTTTTTTGTTTGTTTAATTTTAGGATACCCTCAAATGAACTTATAAACCAGCCTGATTGGGGAAGAAAGTTTGATAGCAGAGTGTTTTGGGATCCTAAAAAAAGTCAGGAAGGTGTTAATTTATTTGAAACAGTTCTTCCATACTTACATTTTATACACACACGTATGTATACACACATATTTATTTATTCACTTACTTACTATGTGGTAGCAAAATTGAGCTATGTTCCAGAATGAATATTGTTTAAATCCTTGTTCTGCAATCATCCACTTGGACCTACTAGCAGAAATAGACAAGTGGCAAACATTAATAGAATAATTTCCAGTCATAGCTGCCAGTAGTTTCCAGGACGTGTAAGTTCCAGATCCAGATCACTTTTTTTGTGTGACGTTAAAGTATGCTCTCCTAGGCATGTTGCATTGTAGTCCACTCAACTGTTGACATTTTCCAAAAGATATATATATATTTTTTTAATTTTTGTCTAGGGTCTTATTCTTTAAGGCTCAACTCAAATATTTTCCCCTCCATGGACTTCTTCCCTTTCTCAGGCAAACAGAAAAAATTACATGGTCTATTCCTCTTTTATATCAGTTATCACATCATGGTTGTTTGTTTGGATTTCTGTGACCCTATTAAGCTGTGAGCTGCTTGAGGCTGTGCTGTCTCCAATGTCTAGCACAAGGTTTGGCATGGAGTTGGTACTCTGCAAATTTTTGATCAATGAATAAATGTGAATAAGTGATTACCAGAAAATATAAGGGAAGTGAAAGATCAAAAGGGCTGTCTAAAAGAAAGTCACAAACCTGACAATTTAAGAGAAATATTAGGCAGTTCTATGGAAGGAGCATATTTGATGAAAATATTAATTAAAAAGGTACAAACCCCACAGTTTAGAAATGTGCATTTTGATGCAGTAATGTTTATTATGGTGGAAAAATGTGGTAGAGTGGCATGAGGCTATGAAAACATGTTGAAAGTCAGGAGGAAAAATGGTATCCATTCTGCTACAAATCCTATAAATGATTTTGAGAAGTATATGCCATTAGGAACCATACTACATCTGCTTCTATATACGCAATATGTGTTCCTGGTTTATAGGTTACTATATATAGCACTTAAGAGTTGCCAGTTTTCCAGTAATATGAACATAAAACACACCTGGACTAGCAGGGCCAGCTTTGTGGGCAATAGGCTGGATTTCTTTCATCTCTGATCTTCTGTTCTGCTTTCTATTTTTATTATAGCTCTTTATGTATATTTTTAAAAAAACTACTCCTAGATTTTAAGATTTTTGGGGCCGTTACAGGGTTTTTCTAGACCCAGTTTAGTTACTTAATAATTGTTGGATTTAAATGAAAATGTCAGTTTTTATTATACATATTAATTGGACTTAATGAATTATACATTTCTTTCATTCTTTTAAATATTCTTCAATGTATTAAGAGAGGGACTGTATACCTATTTCTCCTTACATTTCAAATAAAACAAATATTTCGGCAGAAATAAGGACAATCAAGTTTCTTTTATCCACAGCTGAAGGCTGCATTGAGTAGTCTTTTAAATGATTTAGGTCAGAAAGAAAGAGCTGGCAATATTTTATTTGTTCTGCAGCTCTTGAGCAATATTTTGATAGTTATTTCATAGAAAGGTTCAGTGAGAATTTAATTTAAATCTATGTGCAAGTAAAATGGGAGATGACTAATGAGAGCTTAACACAGCCCAGTACAGTATAGAATAGAAAGCAGTTTCAATGATTCTATGATTGAAGTATAATTATAGTACTGACACACTACAGCGTCGGGGCTTGTATAGGTCATGGCACGAAACAGGTTCAGTGTGAGCATTTGCTCAGGTAGCTTCAGGATGCTTTACCTTAGTTTCATCAGGAACCAACAGAGCATTGCAGCTAATATGGTGTTCTCTAATTCTATAAAAAGTGATGAATATTGCTGTCTAAATAATGTATTCTGTGGCTACTGTTGTCTCCCAAATTATTAAAAGTGGTAAATGACTCAAACATTTTTTTAAGTTAGTAAGTTATTTTTATTCTGAGTGTTTTCCTTAACATCTCAACTGATTTTAAAGACAGACAGTTGTTTAGAAGAAATTCATCATACAAAATTTTGAACTTACGTAGTTTTGGATACTTAGCGGATTTTTTTTTTTTTTAATTAGGAAAGCCATCTTTTCTGGATTATCATCTTTTTGTTGACCTCTTACTACAGGTTTTCAGCACATACTCCAATGAAGACTATGACAGGAGAAATGATGAAGTTGACCCTGTGGCTGCTTCAGCCGAGTATGAACTTGAAAAGCGTGTAGAAAAGCTGGAACTTTTCCCAGTGGAACTAGAGAAAGGTATATGAGTTCTAAAATGTTTATAATATCATTATATTGCTATGTTAATAATATGGAAATGACTTAATTTTCCTAAGCATAGCCTTTTTTTCCCCTAAGGATTGGGTAAAGTTTTAATTTTCATGAAGGGTTTTATTTATTAAATTTTAAAAATAGTTGATATGAATTCTGTATAGATGGTGAATTGAAGGACTCCATCCTGCCTTCCACTTTCAACTGAAACCCATCCACTTTAGTTGGCTGGGATGGTGGCTAGGAGTAGGGAGGTATGAGTGAGGCCTGATGTTTTGTTGGTACAGGTGAGAGCCCGGAGAGAGCTGCTGTAAGTGCGAGCTTGGGGCACGTGGTTGTTTTTGTTTTGTGGTGGATGGAGAGTGGTCATGGTTAGACTCCAAATATGGTATATATGGGGAGTGCCAGGCCTTTAGAAAATTATGGATTTTGGAATGAAAGCAGTGGAATCCTCTTCATCTCTGAGACGAAAGGGCTAAAGGAGAGCAGGGAGATCTGGAGCAGGGGCTTTCTTCTGATTTTTCTTCCTGGAATCACTGCCTGCCATAGTAACGGGGGACCCACGGGGCCAGAGACTGCCTTGGTTATCATCATGTAAGGTGGACACCTGGGAACTGGAGTAGGACCCAATGAACAGGAATATATGAATAAATGAATAAAAGCTCTCAGAGCTTTGGGAAAAAGCAGAACAAATGGATGACAAGTTGGATAACAAAAAAGAAACAAACAAAAAATCAAATAAAGATATTCAGGTATGACTTACAAAAGACATTCTTAAGCAAATTAACAACAAAAACATTGATGTTAAAATTAAAAATTTCAGTAGAGAAATTGAAGAGGAGTGGATGGTTATAGTTGAGACTGAAATTGGTGACCTAGAAGGTCAAACATAAGAAATGTCCCAAACTAATTCTCAAATGACAGAGCAAAAATCCAAGAAAAATCGTGATAGAGACCCAACATAAAAATTGTAGGTAACAGAAGGGGAAAAGACTATAGATAGACAAATAATAGAAGAAATTTTCTTGCGCTCAAAAAAGACTTGAGCCTCATAATTGAAAGGGCTTAGCCAATTGGTTGTGAGTGGGAGGACTTAAAATAAAATCCCACCCTTAGGCATAGCCTGGGAAAAATCCTAATCTTCAAACATAAAGTGAAAATCTTACAAAATACCAGGCCAAAAATCAAAGCAGACAAAGAAACAAAAGTACTTGCAAAGGCAAAATTATTAGACTAGCATCAGACTTCTCATGTGTGACACTGGAAGTGGGGAGGCATACATATAATTTCACACACCGATAAAAAAAAAAAAAAAGGGTGATGATCCAGGAATCCTGCATTCATCCCAGAGAGCATTTACCTATCCTGGTGAGAAAGAAATTTGCTGATTTGTAAGGATTTAAAGAACACATCACCCACATACTTCCCAATTAGCAGGGAGGAAAAGAAATGAAGATCAACTTGTTTAAAACAGCAAAGGTGAGGGGGAAAGAGCTGAAAACTATGTAAGTGTTAAGCATAAAATTGTTTGGATGAAAAAAATATGAAGAATACCAGTCATTATACTAACCATGACTGGCTAATTGTTCTCATTAAAAGACACTTTCATTTGAGGTTAAAGAGAATGTAAGAAGGATGCTTACAGTTTTCATTCATTTAAAAAATATAAAAACCATTCTTAGCTCACAGCCCATGTGAAAACAGCTGGATTTGGCTGTGGGCCATTGCTTATAATAGCAAAAATTTAGAACAATCGAATATTCATCAATGATACAAAAGAGCATATAGATTGTAGCATATCTATTGAATAAAATATTACTCAGAAGTAAAGATGAAGGAGCCACAGTTTCATGCAGAGGTATGTGTGATTCTTACAAACATGAAATTGAGGAGGGGGAGAAAAGCAAATCACAGACGAAGCTATTCAGTGTAATTCCATTTATTTAAATTTCAAAGCCAGGAAAAATTAAACAGCATATCGTTTAGAGATACACAAATAAATGGTTTTAAAAAGTAGTATTAAGAAAAGGAGGGAATGATTAACCTAATGTTTAGGATAATGGTGACCATGGGAAGAGCTATGATATCAGGGAGGGGAACATAGTGGGCTTTTGGGGTATTGGTAGTGGTTTGTGTCTTTGTTAGTACATGGGTGTTTGTTTTATTTTTGTTCTTAAACAATGTTTTGTAGATATATATCTTTTTTTTTTTGGGGGGGGGGGAAGACCAGCCCTGAGCTAACATCTGTTCCAATCCTTCCCTTTTTGCCGAGGAAGACCGGCCCTGGGCTAACATCCGTCGCCAATCCTCCCCTTTTTGCTGAGGAAGACTGGCCCTGGGCTAACATCCGTGCCCATCTTCCTCTACTTTATATGGGACGCCGCCACGGCATGGCTGACAGGCAGTGCGTCGGCGGGCGCTCGGGATCCGAACCCGCGAACCCCGGGCTGCCAAGCGCGGACTAAACCACTGCGCCACCGGGCGGCCCCCTAGATAAATATCTTCATAAACTCTTTTGTGTTTGTATGCTATATTTCATAATGAAAGTTAAACTAGAAGAGAACCAAATGAAGTACAATTATTTTTAATATTTTGAGGAACCTCTATACTGGTTTCCATAATGGCTGCACCAGTTTACATTCCCATCAGGAGTGCACAGGAGTTCTCTTCTCTGCTTCCTCGCAAATATTTATTTCTTGTCTTTTTGATAGACATTCTAACAAGTATGAGGTGATATCTCATTGTGGTTTTTTTATTTGGTGAGGAAGACCAGCCCTGAGCTAACATCCATTGCTAATCCTCCTCTTTTTGTTGAGGAAGACTGGCCCTGGGCTAACATCCGTGCCCGTCTTCCTCCACTTTACATGGGACGCTGCCGCATGGCTGACAAGCAGTGTGTCGGCAGGCGCCCGGGATCCGAACCCGCGAACCCCAGGCTGCCAAGTGCGGACTAAACCGCTGAGCCACTGGACCAGCCCCCTCATTGTGGTTTTGATTTGCATTTCCCTGATGATTAATGATGTTGAAAACCTTTTCATGTACCTATTGGCCATTTATATATCTTCTTTGGAAAAATGTCTATTCAGTTTTTCTGCCCATTTTTAAATCAGATTTGTTTTTTTTGCTGTTGAGTTGCAATGAGTTCTTTATATATTTTGGGTATTAACCACTTATCAGATATATGATTTGCAAATATTTTCTCCCATTTGGTAGGTTGCCTTTTCATTTTATTGAGGTTTCCTTTGCTGTGCAGAAACTCTTTAGTTTGATGCAGTCCCACTTATTTTTACTTTTGTTGTCTTTGCTTTTCTGTCAAAATCAAAAAGTCATCACCAAGACCACTGTCAAGGAGCTTACCCTATGTTTTCTTCTAGGAGTTTTATGGTTTCAGGTCTTACATTCAAGTCTTTAATCCATTTTGAGTTGATTTTTGTGACTGGTGGAAGATAGTGGTCCAATTTCATTCTTCTGCATGTGGCTGTCCAGTTTTCCCAGCACCATTTATTGATGAGACTACCCTTTCCCCATTCTGTATTCTTGGCTCCTTTGTCATAAATTACTTGATCAAATATACATTTATTTATTTCTGGGCTCTCTATTCTGTTCCATTGATCTATGCGTCTGTTTTTATGGCAGCACCATACTGTTTTGATTACTATAGCTTTGTAGTATAGTTTGAAATCAGAGTGTGTGAAGCCTGCAGCTTTGTTCTTCTTTCTTAAGATTGCTTTGGCTATTCAGAGTTTTTTTTGTGGTTCCATACAAATTTTAGGATTGTTTATTTTTGTGAAAAATGTCATTGGAATTTTGATGGAGATTACATTGAATTTGTACATTGTTTTGGGTAGTATGGACATTTTAACAATATTAATTTTTTGAATCCAGGAGCATGGACTATCTTTCCATTTCTTTGTGTCTTCTTCTATTTCTTTCAACAATGTTTTATAGTTTTCAGTGTACAGGTCTTTCACCTCCTTGGTTAAGTTTATTCCTGGTTTTTTATTCCTCTTGATGCAATCGTAAATGGGATTGTTTTCTTAATTTCTCTTTCTGATAGTTCGTTGTTAGCATATGGAAACCTAAATATGATACAAACTATAGATTATAATACCAACAGAGAGTTTCACTTTTAAATTGAGAAAATACTAAAAATATTTCCGTTAAAAAAAAGAAGTCAGATTTGGAATGCTCTTTAAAAGTAATTATCAGTATAAAGAATAGAAAATAATAGGTGAAAAGTAACCTTTTCTTATATATATTATATAATATATAACACATATTGTGATTATATATATTATATATATGAAAAACCATATATATATGAAAAACCAATTGATTCTAATTTTAAAATATAGGAATTGATAAGATTATTTGAAAAAGAAGAGGGCAGGTCCCAGATACATATAAGAAAATTAATAGTTTCTTTTTCTCTTGTGAATATATGTGAATGTGAATATAACATTAAGAACCTGGAAACGAAAATGGGAACAATATTTCATTTATAATTACACCGAGACAACAAAGTACTTATTAATTAATCACTAGGAAAAAACATAGAATTTTTCTGTACAAAATACATCTTTTTGAAAGATGTAAGATCTAAGCAAATAGAAAGATATACCGTATTCTTGGATGAGAAGACTCAGTATAGGACAGTATCTCCTATTCTGTATCTCTGATACCTATAAATCAATATACAAATTTAATGCAGTTCAAGTAGATCTGAGTGGGTTGGGAGAGGGGATTGCATAATATAATACTAAATTTTATATGAAACAAGATAGACTTAAGGGAAGTATGGGAAACAATGTGAAAGGATTTAATTTCCCACTATCTGAATATAATGTAAAGCCTCTATATAATCAGAACAGTTGTATTCACATAGCAATTGATCAGTGGAATAAAATAGAAAATCCAGAGAAAGATGTTAGTATGAGTGAGAATTTAATATATGACACTTGTAATAATATTCTAGTTTAGAAGGAACAGGGTGCTTTACAAATTGTTCTGGCATAACAACATCTATCTGGAAGAATATAAAGTTGGACACCTTCATTTTCATTACATCATATGTCAAAAATCACTACATGGATTAAATGTTAAAAATAAAACATTTGAGGAAAATTTATGACTACATTTATCATCTAGATTTGTAGGAGGTGGGGCTTAACTAAAATGGACAACCATAAGTTTGAGGGGGGGAATCTTCATTATAGATGATATGGAGTTAATATCTATAATATGCTAAGAATCTTTGCAAACTATCAGGAAAAAAGAGACAGATAAAACTCAGTAGAAAAATGGGCAATTTACTGAAGAGGAATTCTAATAACCCACACTCATATAATGCAAGGTCAAATCTCACTAGCAATGAGAGGAGTGGTAAACCAAGATGACCGTCTCTCCTTAGAGAGAAAAATAAACTCTGAGCTCCAGAGTATGGTGATAGCATCTTCCGTAGTCACACAGCCTTACAGTCTTTTCCATCTTTTCCTGGCCTTTCCAGTGCTCTGCCTATCCCTAGTAGGGTATGAAGATAGGGACTGCTGAGTTCTTGACAGTGCAGCCACAAGAATCGGTTGCCTTCAAGTATGTGGCTCTGGACTTCACTCATGCTTGACACATCTCAGAGAAATCTGTACAGAGATGAGAATCAGTTATCTGGTCTCTGTGGGTTGATTGTACTCTTCCTTTAATTGCCTTTCAGTTATCAACATGTCTTTCAGGTAGTCTGCCCTGGAACTGAGGATGGCTCAAGCTAATATAGCTTTTCCCACAGTCAGGTTTTCAGCTCTGCAAATCTGAGTAATTTTCCAGTTAGAGCAATAAGAGGAGCTATGGATGGAAGAAAGATAATTTACTAAAGCCTGAGTCCAGCTTGGGAAAATGGGTTTAAAAACTAGGATGACATTTTCATGCAGGATATTTGTAGGAGGAAACTATTTAATGGCATGATAGTATAGAGAATCCACATTTGAGAGGAGCCCTTTGAATGTACTGAGTAGGGGAAAGTTTCGCTTATAACTCAAGGTTGGCTCGACATGTGATAATTCATAATGAAGAGGAACTCCTGTAAATACAATGAATGTGAACAAGAATTCAGCTAATACTTAGTATACACCAGAGATTTCATACAGGAGAGAAATCCTATGGCATTATTCAGTGTGGAAGAGTCTACAGTGATCATCTCTTAACACAAGAGCAAACACACTGGGGGATAAAAACCTTATTTGGATGTAAACTCTGTGGGAAGGCTTTGGGTCATCGTTCATCCCTTCATCAACATGAGCAAATTCATACTCTAGAGAAACCCTATGAATATGATGAATGTGCGCAAGAATTCAGCCATGGAGCTAGCCTTTATACATGTAAGAGAATTCATTTGAGAGAAAAGAAACTTTATACATGTAACCAGTGAGGAAAGGCCTTCAGCACAGATCTAACCATCATGTGCATAAGAAAACTCATTCTGGGGAGAAACCCGAAAACTGTAATGAATGTAGGAAAATTTTTAGCAAGAGAAAGCCTCTTGAAGAACATGAGTATTTATACCAGAGAAACAATTAGAATGAAATACATATGGGAAATCATATGTGTGCAAACATTCTAAATGTAAGGAATGAAGGGAAGTCTCCAGTGATCGCTTGTACGTTAGTCAACATGGAAGTGTTCACACTGGAGCAATAACTATGCCTAGAATCACTGTGGAAGTGCCTTTAGCTGGGGATCACATCAGACAGTTCCTCCAGGGAGAATGCTCTGTAAAGTTTTCTTTAGCACACAACTGAGCAAGCAAATCACACTTTCACCAAATGACATATTTTTAAACATATATAGCAT
This sequence comes from Tapirus indicus, assembly GCA_031878705.1. NCBI lineage: Eukaryota > Metazoa > Chordata > Mammalia > Perissodactyla > Tapiridae > Tapirus > Tapirus indicus. The sequence continues at coordinate 102,289,839 of CM062917.1, forward strand.
TATGAATTGTATTTAGAAATACTTAAAGCAGAAGTTGGTGACAAGTAATAATCAATAAGATGAATCCTATACAAAAGAGTACTAATTAAGAATACCTAGTAAATTAAAGACTATTGCTAAAAAGTCTTTAAAAGCATCATGCATTCCATTGAATACATTTGCCAGTTTTCCTCTAATAATTGACCACTGTTGATTAGCTAGTATCTATTTTTTATGCAGTTAATACACCACGATTACAAAGACTTTGAGGCTTTCAGAAAATAATTTTGAATGTTAACCAAAAAATGTGGAATGCAAAGTAGTGTTATCTTTTATTTCACTGATATTGAAATATATACGTTCATGGATAGGGTGGATGGAAATATGGATAAACAGATGATTTGTGAGTCGATTAAAAAATATCTTTGTCAGTATTGTTCACAGGCCAATAAAATGGAAACAAAAGTGAATGCCTGTCAGTAGAAAAATGGTTGGATAAGTTATGATAACATATCACCATGCAATATGCAATTATTTGAAGTGATTTAAGGCTATGTAAGTTGATATCCATGAGATATCACTGAAGTAGAAAAGTAAGCTGCAGAGCAAAGTAGGTAAAATATGATCTTATTTGTTAAAGCAAATAGGAAGGAAAAACAAGCCATATATATATGTATATTTTTGTATATGCACATATGTTTATGTTGTTGATGTGTTTACATGCTTGTATAGTAGGACAGAGGAAAGTACTGAAAGACACATGCCATCATATTAACATGAATGGGGATATGGAACAAGTGAAAAAGAAAAGAAGACCACATAAATGAGAAATTCCAGATATGTTATTATCACATCTGTTTAAAATAATATATATGTATGTATGCTTTTGTGCTTAAGATATTGTATATTTAGAGAGGCTATGTTTTAAAGCAGATTGATTACTCAATCACATTATTACCTTTTCTTGGTATCACAATGAATAGCCAACTGCAATAGTAAAATGAAACTAACCTCATGAACCTTTTAGGGGGTCTCATTTGATGCCCTTGCTCTCCAGCATAGAAAAAAATTCCACCAAGGTGAGCATATCATATAGTCCATAAAGAACAAAATTAAAAGCAGCAAATAGATCTCACCAGCTAATTGCAAACGAGTGTAAAACTTAGGTTGTTGCATTTTTTCTTGCTTTTTCATAGATGAGGATGGGCTTGGTATAAGTATTATTGGAATGGGTGTTGGAGCAGATGCTGGACTTGAAAAGCTGGGAATATTTGTGAAGACAGTAACAGAAGGTGGTGCTGCTCAACGGGATGGCAGGTAAGCTAACTACTGTTGTTAATAGCTAAAATCTTCTAGGAAACTTTTCTGGGAATTTCTTTTCATGGTAGTTTTCTTCTTTTGATTTTTTAGGACAGAATTTCAGAGTGTGTTCCAGTTGTAGAAAATGTTAAAACACTTCAGTTACTTTCTGATTTGTGGTTACTTTCTGATTTTCTACCTGCTTTCTTTAATGTATATTAGATAGATGGGTGGATAGATCTATCATCTATATCTGTCTACCTTTGTATCTGTCTATTCATCTATCTGTCTAGAGGGAAGTGGGCAGAAACATGAGTGTATATAGTTTAAGAATATGTACTATGGAGATCAACAAATAATTTCACTTCAGAAGTATCAAAACAAATGGTAATAGTTCTGGCACTTTTGAAAATGACAGAGGTAGAAGGGAAAATAGGAACTCCAACTGTGTGATGATAATTCTGGAGCTCAATGTTTCTCAAAATGTGTTGTGTCTAAAAGCACATATTGGTAGTAGTAAATATTTCCCATTATTAATTTAGAACCTTTCTTGCAAGTGAGTTAAAATTTGTTTGTAAAATCTGCATCATTTCTCTTTTAAGTTTCATGAAAAATTTAAAAGTTATTCTAAAGTGATAGGAAATAATTCTTATTGCTAGTGATCAAACAACTCTAAATTATTACATCCCTCTTAAGTAAATGGCCACAAACCCAAACCAAAATGCAAACTGATTGAAAAACAAAAAGAAAATTTTGCATTTAGCATTTAGCCAGTTCCCATTGTTCTAAACTCAGACCTATTTGTTTTTCCATTTCTCATTTTTAAAATTTGGTTTGTTTTCTGTTAATCTGTTTCCTGATTTGCTCTTCTGTGTAGTTTCAGTATTTACACCAATATGAGAAATTTGCTTTATCAGTCCCAGCATGCATTTCCTCAATTCTTTTAAATGAATGTTTACCTAGTATAGTAATCCTGCTGTTGTTATAGTAGATGCTTAATAAATGCCTCTGTGAATATATTAAGAAAGGCAATTTGATATAATGAAATGAGCAGAATCTTTGGCATCATGTGCCCAGGAGTCTTACTCCTATGCCCTCTACTTACCAGCTGTGGGATATTGAACAAATTACCTAATTTTCATGTTAACTACAATGCAGGGTTGTTGTAAGTATTAAATAAGCTTATGTAAATAAAAGACCTTCCAGAGAGCTGTTTGTATATAAAACTGTTCTTGAATGGAGTAGGAATAAGCTTGAAATTTAAAAAAAAGTTATTATGGGAAGTCTTATGAAAAACTACAGAAAGATGTATAAAATATGCACAGGATCATAAAATTTTGGAGACCAGAGGGACTTGAGAGATTTTTCAATCTATACCTTTCATTTTATATGTGTATGGAAACTGAGGATATATATATAAATAAATGATATTATTATTAGACCTATGGCAGTATTCGCATCTTTTAAATTATTATATTATTACCACCACCATTACTGGTATGCTTATTTGCATAGTATTTAAATATTTACTATTTAAAAGGTATCTATACAAAAATTACAAAAGGAACAGTTGGTTTCTACAATCAATAATTATGTATACTTACTATATAGAAAAACCTTGTATTAAGGATTTATAAAACAGTATGATTAGTGTGATGCTGTTCTTATGTGGATATGTTTTCTGTTTAATCATTCCTCTCAATCTCTCTCTCCATCTCTTTTTCTTTCTCTTATAAAACCTAGAATTAATATGCACCAAAATGTTGAATGGCTCTCGCCTGTGCTTTTTTTGGATTTCAGTTTATATGGAATACATAATTTTTTTATAGGGACCATGTGATACTTATATATATATTTTAAACTACAACTAAGAATAATGAAGTTATCACCATGTGACCTCAGGAAAGTTACTTTTCAGACCTCAATTGTGGACAAAATTAAAGTTCTGGATTAGATGTTCATTATACTTCCTTTTAGCCTTAAAAGGATACGAGTTTGTGTTATACCTTTCTAGCTTGCTTTAGTTTCTTGGTAACTCTTCCCTATTTAAGAAAATGATTTCAATTTAATTTCAGATTTGCTCACACTTCCTTCAAAGGATGTTAAATAAATAGACGTATATAGAAAGTTCTTTTCTCCCTCCTGCCCCTTCCCGCCTCCACACAAGAAGGCTTTTAATTGTTGTGATTGCTTTTACCCCTTCTGAACGCCTCCTAACCTCTCACCGTATTTTGAGTACTTTTAAAATTTTGCCATCGGTATTGACCTTCTGAGACATCCAGTGTGGTTAAAAAGTTTTGAGTCTCCCTTATTCTTTGATCTTACGTTCTACTTTCTAAATTTTCTTTTGTCAAGCTTTTCATATCTGTCTGTAGCTTTTCATATGATGCCTGAAACGTAGGAGGTGCTCAATAAACATTTGTTGAATGAGTGAATACTTGTGCTTTAATCACTTTCAAAACATTTACTTGGGCCTAACATGTTTCTTTTTCTTCTCTTCTCTTTCTTTTTGTTGTGTTACTCTGTCTCTTACAGGGTAACTTGTAATTTAGCTGAGTGACATGATAGCCATTTCCACCTTCTATTTTAGTTCTAAATTTTTAGTAAAATAATATTAAATATATTAACCATTAGTTTTTGCTGCCATAAATTTTATGATTGTATACAGGACACTTTAGCAACTAATTATTTCTGCAATCCTCTTTAATGAATCCATAAAGCAAAATGAATTTTATAATAACACAATTGAAAATGCTGAGAGTAGAATAAATTACGTGGATGATAACTGACAAAAGATAGTAATAATGCTATGCTGAAGAGGCAAATTAAAAATGCATTTGGGATCTGCTTTGTTTGTGGCTCCTATGTTTGTTTCTCAAGCTTTTGCATATCATCATTTTAGAACACTGTCCTTTTCAAATTTTTTTTGGAAAAGGTGTCAAATGTGCAATTAATGTGCTATGTAGTTTATCCTCAATCAAATGTTGGTTTTCAGATGATTTTAATTGTTTTTGACCATCTTTTGGGTAACACAGGTAAAACAGGTAAAGGGTCCTATTCTTATGCTTACCCTGCAGCAAACTCTCCCTCCTGCAGGACCATCTATGCCCCTGAGGTACCTTCCAGCCTGGGACAACCCGGAATGGAAACCACTGTTTTGTGTCCATCTATCAGCCTTCCTTAGTCGATGGTTTCCTCTCTGTGCACATGCCCTTGTGTCCCTCTTCTAACCAAATATTTTGCTTCACCCCTTAGAGAGTTGGAATATTACTGCTTTGACATGTATTTTCATATACATTTAAAACTTCCCTATCTAGCATTTGGGGAAGACTTTCTGTTGTCCACGGTTTGTTATTGTTGCTCCAGCTGGTCTCCCTTTCATTCATCATTGGCTGCTTTGTTTATATAAGCCCTGTGAAGTAGAATTTTTGTTTCTGTTTCCCCTTCCCAGATACATCAGGTCAACAAATAACTATCCAGTAACGTTAAACAAACCTTAGAATAGTCCAACTTATATATTTTTACTAGTCTTATCACCATTGATTCTGAATTTTAGATTCAGAATTGAGGGATATCAGAAATAGTAGGCCGAGGCTGAAGAGCAGTAGTATAGCACACTCGTGTGTATTAGCACATGGAAACGATTGAGGAAATGGCCAGGACTAGATGCCTTTTGCAAACTAGCCAGATACATTCCCATGAATTCCTCTCTGGTAGATAATGTTTCCAGGGAAAAACAGGCTATTTCCTCTGCTAGGCTGGAAAATTTTTGGAAACTCCAGATTATCTGTCTTCTTTGTGCTCTGGCATAGTCTGATAGAGAGAGCTGTCTATTTAACTTTTACAACCAGGACTCATCCCTTGTCTTTTCTGTGCTTCTAATTATAAGCCAAGATTTGAGAAAGATGATCAGTGTTAGTATCCTGTGGGGTTGCATCTAAAAGTTATCCTCTCTCAGGGTGAGAGATTCAAGCAAAGTGGGTATCAGACACCGGAAAACGTTTTCTCTGCCATAATAACTATTTATATGTTAATTACCCTGCTGGCTCGTAATCTTGTGGGTTGTAGAGTCAGTCTATGGCAGCAATAAAGCTGAACTGCTGCCCTTTTTTAAACCAATATTATTCCTTTTATCCCCTGTTCAATCCTCTTTACCTCTCCTCCTTCTTCTGCTCATTTTTCTAGTTTCTTGAGTTTGTCTCCACCTTAATCACTACACAGTCTGTCTCTAAAAAAGATGAATTGAAATACCCCTCAAATATAATAGCAAACTCCATAGAACTTCCCTCCCTCCCTCTCTTTTTAAAATTAAAGGTGGTTTTTATGTCTTTTTTTTTCAATTGTGTATCAGATTTTTAAAATTTTTCTTTGCTGAATGTGTCATTTTTGAAATGAGAAAAAAGTTTTTAAAATAAATATCTTTTAATGAGAATAATAATCAAATAGTATTGAGCTCTCTTCATCCTTTTAATACTATCTGTATTGAGGCAGGCAAAAAGAATTCTGTAGGATCAGGAATGTGCATTTTAATCATGGGGTGCCTCTTTCCTATGCTGATCTCTGAATGCAAAGAGCAAGTCCAGCCAAAATTCTGTTGTCACCATTTCTGCTGCATGGAGTGCTTTAAAGTGGGCTTGGTCCTCTTCTGTCTTCTCAGTGACCACTGTCAGTGCTCCTTCTTCCTTTGTAGAGATCCCTATCCCATCAGTTATCATTTTTCTTCTCCCTGAGGGACTTCCTTTAACATTTTAGCACCAGGTCTGCTGGTGATGAACTTTTTCAGCTTTATATGTCTGAAAAAGTCTTTATTTCACCTTTGTTTTTTAAAATATATTTTCTCTGTGTATTGAATTCTAGATTGACAGGTTTTAGTACTTTTTCCAGAATTTTTTTCTGATTTCACACATGGATGTGCATGAACATAAGTACATGTACACATATGAATTAAGAAAATTAGGAAGTGCTATAAGTATTGTTTTATTTTCTGCTTAAGTTAATTGTATATGATGAGCATTGTAAAATTTCCGTTGAAAAACAAAAGCTCAAAACCATGTGTATTAATTCCTCTTGTCTCTTACATTTTTTGAAAAAATGCCTTTTTTGGCTTTGAGTTATACATTATAGATCATTGAGTCTGGAACTTCTACTCTAGTTATTTTGTGGTTATGGATGTATACATCTTTAATAAAGAACAAGTGACTATGATGCTTCAGTCTAAAGGACAACTTTTTGGACTGTTTCCACAGTTATAAAGTGCTACCATCAATTGTCAAATTAGCACGTGCTAATTTTAGAGAGCATTTTAAAGTTACAAATGTAATACATGTTCATGGTTGAAAATTTGGAAAATGTAGAAAAATATAAAGAAGAAAATAAAAACCTCATGTAATCCCACCATCTAGAATTGACCACTATTAAAATTCTGCTGGTGAATTTCCTTTCTGATTTTTCCCATGCATATGCCTTTTTTTTACTTAACAAAATTAGGATCAATTGAATATATAGTTTTGTGGGTTTTTATACTTTTCATTCATCAAGATAATATTTGTTGAGTGCTTACTATATGTCAGGCAGTATGCTATGCTCGTTATATTGTATCTCATTTAATCCTGCTAATAGCCCTGATTAAATACATATCACTATTATTTTTGTTTTACATATAAAGAAGCTGTGGCTCCTCTTTTGTAGTCACAGCAAGTAAGTGGCAGAGCCTGGCTATGAATCTAGGATATCTGACTCCAGAGCCTGTACTTAAATAATACATTATGTTATATCACATCATTAAGTACTTTTCTAGAACAGACTTTCAGGATACATTATGCTGTAGTATTATATATGTGAACATTTACATTTTGTTATACTAGTATGTTTCAAGGTGTTGATCAGGTTAGCATTTTTATATAAAATTCTTTGTGAATATCTCTGATTATTTCTTTGAAATTACGTCCTTGGAGTGGAATTACTATGTCAAGGTGCATTACATTTTAAATGCTTTAGAAACTTTGCTGAACTGTCCTTCAGAAAGGTTGTTCAATTTGTACTCCCCCTAGCAGTGTCAAAGAGTAGCGTACTGCACCCTCATTTTAAGATTGAATATTGCATTATAGATTTTTTTAATAATTTGATAAATGAGATGTTATTTTTAAATTTTAATTTGTTTTTGAGCCTCTTAAGATGTTTACTGGACTTCTGTATTTCTTGTTTTTGTAAATTATTTTCAGTTTGCTTTTTTCCTGTTACCTTTTTTACAACTGTGTTATCATCTATCTTTTAGTGCTAATCTCCACAAATAAGTGGTCTGTAGTAACTGTCTTCACTTCTTAACTGCATGGAACTTTCTCTCCTACTCCCCTAATCTGATGACAAAAATTATCAAGTACAATAAAAAGAATTAAAGTGCAACTCTAAACTTAAACGTAGTAGAAGTCTGTCTTTAGTTTCTATCCTTAATTTTCTGTCAAATTCACCATTTTGAAAATTATTTACCTACTTTTTTGAGACATCAGGTAACCTTTCTTAGCCCTAATCTTAAACTTTTCAGTGTCATAATTACTTATTTCTAATGAGATCCATACCCCCTTCCTTGGTTTGTTTTCAGTTTTTTTGTTGGCATGTGTGTGTATGTGAGAGAGAGACTTTCCAGATTCTCCTTCTATATAGATCATTTTCCTCCTATTTTTCATCCTGTATTGTAGGAATGCTTCTCTCCCAAGGTTAGCTTCTTGAACTCATTTTTGTATTCAGTCAATGAACTGATTTTTTTAAATGACTCTATAGAATTACTCCCAAATTTATACCCCAATCTTGGTGCATGTAAAACCTATTCACTTATATCACTTATATAATCTATCTTATTTTCATCTCAAATTCAACATGAAAGAAACTGAATTCCTCTTTTCCTTTCCCTTGATCTGAACAATCTGTTTTTTCTGTGTTGAGCCTATTTTTCGTTACTTTAGATATAAAACTTTCTAGTTATCTTTTATTCTTTCATTTATTTTACCTGTATAATATCTTACTATATTGTATATTTCTTTCTTTGGAATCTTCCTCTGATTCTTCTTTTGTGTTTATTCTCTGTTCTGTGCCGCATCCCTGGGCCAGGTCTTTCTCTTATTCCTTAGTTTCTGTGGGGCTTCTTTCAGCTGATCTTTCCCAGTTTATCCTTACCCCGGTGCCAAGATTATTCTTCAACAACCATAACTTTGTTCATGTAGCCCTCTGAGCAACAGTGTACAGTTGCTTTCCATTGTTTTGCTCATCATAACCCGATGTCTTGTTGGCATTGAATACCAATATTATGTCTTAAGTGCATATTCAATTCTCTACTTTAATCAGGAAGATTCAATTCTCTACTTTAATCAGGAAGATTACATTATTGTCTGTGCTAGTTTCCTTCGCCAACCTCCTTGCACATCTGAGTCAAAACAGTAATTACTACAACTACAATGTATTAAGGCCATATGATGTGTCAATTACTGTGCTAACCCCTTTACATACATTTTTGCTAATCTTTACAACCAGCATACATGGTAGTTTAGTAGACCTCTATGTAAACTAAGGATTAATTCTTTCAAGACTTCACAATTTAAGAAATTTAAGGTTTTATAGAAAATGGGATTAAGAAAACTGTGTCTGAGGTAAATGAATGAAAGGATCTAAATAAACATTTGCTAAAATAAAACAATAAAAGTGCATTGAAAGAGACTATCAATTACACATTTTAAAATTTTGCTGTAACAGGTATAGTACCATTAATTTACATGTAATATTTCACGTGCTGCATATTTTAAATAGGATATCACTTTCTAACCCCTATCTAGTATCAGGAAAATGCTTATAAATTTGTTTTACTTTGTTGGTAGTGATTTGCATTTTACATGGCATTTTTCCCACTAGTCCATCATCTTTTTTCCAAGTATTCATTGCTTTTCTGGTTTTGTAGATTTGGAGTTGTTTACCACCAAGGTCTGGGACCCTGTGGCTCAAGTCAGCAGTCTACCTTATTCATTCTTAACTTTCGGCATGCTTGCAGGATGGGAGGGTAGGTCTGGATTTACTTTACCTCAGATTTCTCTCTCTCTTCCCAGGGCTACTTTGCAGCAACTTTCATTCCTGATCTGCCGTCTACTTTCTAGTTCTTTTCTTTTTGTCTTTTAGTAATTCCTTTTTCTATTTCTCTACATCACACAAATTTAACAATATTCCTAAAACAACAGATGAGGAAACGGCTTTGGGGATTTTCAGTAGATTATCAATAAGTGAAAGTTTGGGATTGGAATTTAGGTCTGAGCAGCTCTGAGACCCAGGTTCTTTTCTTGCTGCCACATTTATTTCCTCCCCAGTAAATGCACGCTCTTCACTCTACCCAGAATCGTATTTTTCTCAACATTTTGTTACCTTCTACTTCAAGGCTAAGCTTAGTGTCCAGTTCCTCACTGAAACCATTTAACTGTCACTAGTTGAGCCCAGCCCATCTCTTGGCCTCTGTGCTCTTGAATGTAATAGTCTGCACATGCACTTATGTTTAATTTTTTGTCTTCATGTTATGTGTACTGAGTGTGTATCCCTAGTTTCATTGTTAAATCATTAAGAGTGGGTGCCACAGTTATATTTCTGGTGTCTTCTATAGCACCATGTTGGTACTAGGCTTTCCTTTTTTTTGGTGAGGAAGAGTGTCCCTAAGCTAACATCTGTTGCCAATCTTCCTCTTTTTGCTGAGGAAGATTAGCTCTGAGCTAACATCTGTGCCCATCCTCCTCTATTTTGTATATGGGACACTGCCACAGCATGGCTTAATGAGTGGTGCGTAGGTCTGCGCCGAGAATCTGAACCAGCGAACTCTGGGCCACCCACGTGGAGCATGCAAACTTAACCACTATGCCACTGGGCTGGCCCCAGGTAGTAGACTTTTGATAAGCACTCAAACCCACTTATGGATGGACTAATTGCAATTCTAGGATTCAGTCTTTTTTGGCCAATTTCCTTAAGACTTTAGTTTTTTTCTTTGCTGAGGAAGATTTGTCCTGAGCTAACATGCATTGCCAATCTTCCTCCTTTTTTGCTTGAGGGAGATTAGCCCTGAGCTAACATTTGTGCCAATCTTCCTCTATTTTTTTTGTATGTGGGACACTGCCACAGCATGGCTGGTGAGTGGAGCAGGTCCGTGCCCAGGATCTGAACCTGCAAACCCTGGCCAGCGAAGCGGAGTGTGTAGAACCCCAACCACTCCGCCACGGGGCTGGGCCCTTCCTTATGACTTTAGTTTTTAATGTTTCTTCTGTTAGTTTTCCTAAAGGTAATTTCCAGTAGTCTCTAGTCTCTGTGAGGGTCACATTGCCATTTCTTTTTTTGTTTATTTATTTTGATAGCATTATACATTATGGCTGGTGATTTTCTTGGCTTATTTGGAAAAACACCATGACTTCATTGTAAATTCACCTATTCTCAGTTTTTTCTTTGCACTGATTCCACTTGACCCTCACCTCAAAGAGTCAATAGCCCTCTTCTCTTAACATCAACCTACTTTGTTTGTGTCTTTCTTGACACACTTATTGTAATGTTTTGTGTAGCTCAGCACACTCCCATGTCTCCAATCCCTGAAACACATACACACCTCTATATTTGTGCAAATATCTGTGTATGTATATGTATATGATATTCTCAAGCAGGAACCATACCTCACCCAAACTTGTATCCCAGTAACTCATTGTTCTCGAAATACAGTCAAGATTGACTCTTGCTAAGTTGCTGACTGAATCAATCTAATCAAGGAAGCAAGCATATTATTTTCTCTACTTACATTTTTCCAGCACTTTTGCTATCTTTCTTCTGATTACTTAGAAGTGTCCCTTTAATGGTATTTCTTTCATTGCTTTTTATCTAAATTATTCTGTACAAGGGTGTGTATTTTCAGAAATTTCTTTGACTTTGTTGTTCTTTTTTAATTCTTGCCCGTTAAGGCAATCATAACCCTAATTTTCTTTCACCTCTGATCACTCTGTCTATTGACAATGTAAAAACCTGTATTTTGCTTTTACTTTTATTTCCTCCCCAGTAAATGCTAGCCCTGTACATATTAGCTTTTTTTAAAAAAACAAACAACTTTGTTTTAAAAGTTCTTTGTCCTTTGTTTAGTACTTCTCTTACTCATCCTTAAACTTTTGCCTTTTGTTAAAATGTCTGCCTTCTCAAATGCTCTTGCCTGATTAAAGTCGCCTTATTGTCCTTTCACTTCATGAAAGTATGACAGTGACTCTTTCCTTTTGAGAGTTTGAGCTTTTCAGCTTTACTTTTTTTTTTCTGGAAGGCCAACTGTGTTCATCTTTCAAATTCTATACTTCAACTTTAATTTGGCCTGTCAAAATACAAAGTATATTTTAAATTAAATATTTGAAAGATAAAGAATTTCTTCCTTAGATATTGGTAAATTGGGCACTTGAACTGCCATGAATGTTGCTTGGAGAGTTGCCATACATGTGCCACCACAACCATTGGTGACTCAAAAACACTGATGAACTGTTGCTATCAAAGCATATATTGAGCACATATTACTTCTATAGCATTCTATTTTATTTTATGTAAAGGTTAAGAAGAAATAAGGGCTTAATTTTGTCCATTATAGTAGTTTAGAATCACCTATAACACACAGTACCCACTCCCAACACATCACTACACAACAAAATAACTTTTATGAAGCAATGCAAGGAAATATTAAATTATAGGACACAAGTCGTGTATACACACGCACAAAGGTATAACGTTAAAAAATGGCATTAAGGTTATGTAACATTTAATCAGGAAAGCTGTTTTCTAGATAGTTTCTGAGAAAACAAATGTCCAAATGATGACTGGCCAAGAGATGTTATCACAGAAAAGAGAATGGCATACACAGAATGATAGAAAGGGAACCAATAAGCAGAACATTTGCCTCTTTTGAGTCTCATCAGCAACAGTGTACCAAAAATGTTATCCTAAAATTGGACATTTAACTTTTATCCCATCCAGAGAATAAAAGGAATTTTTTCTTTTCCCAAAATGGTTTCATAAGATTAGCAGTACATATTTATTGCTGTGGGTTTAGATATAATACCCAAGAAGTTTGCAGTCTGTCTGCTTAGGGAGACTTGATACATCCAGGAATATCAAACAATGTTTGCTAACATGTAATATTAGGTGGAGGTATAAAATACATGATATAGGAGAGTTCAAGGGATGGAAAAGATCACCAGGCTTGGATCAGCAGATGACTCCTCAAAAAGAAGTTAACATTTGAACTGGGCTTCCAGAGAAGGCTTTTGAAAGGGTAAAGAAGAGATTTATTAGAAAATGTTTTATAAAAGAAAAGAATGTGAACAGTCTTCTTGAGGTATGGCTAGGCTTAGAGCTTTTAGTCATATGAGGATATTGTGGGATAAAAATGAAAAATGTGATTGAGATGATATGAGGGCTTGATGGTAATATGATATTTGGTTAGGTAAGTAATGGAGACATACAACGTTTATGGAAGAGAAGGCTCAATATTGTTAAGATGCCAAATGTCCCTATATTGATCTGTAGATTCAAAGAAATCCCAGTCAAAATCACAGCATGCTTTTTTTTTTTTAGAAATTGACTAGCTGATTCCAAAACACATATGGAAATGCAAAGGACCTAGAATAACAATTCTGAAAAAGAATAAATTTAGAGGACTTACCTTACCTTATTTTTTAAGACTTGCTGTAAAACTTCAGTAACTAAGACCATGTGATATTGGTATAAAAATAGAAATATAGATCAATGGAATAGAATAGAAAGGAAGGAATAGATTGAGACATATTTAGTTAGTTGACTTTCAGTAGAAGTGCCATGATAATTCAATGGTAAAATGTACAATCTTTTCAACAAATAGTGCTAGAAGAATTAGATATCCATATGGAAAAACAAACAACCACAAACCTTACCTCACACAATATACAAAATTAACTCAATTAATTGTAGATCTAGACATAAGAGTTGAAACTATGCCTCTAAAAGAATACATAGGTGAAAGTCTTTCATTCTCACATTAAGCAAAGAATTCTGAGACATGGACCATCAAAGAAAAAAACTGACAAAATGTTTTAAAATCAGAACTTTTGTTCTTTGAGAGGCACAGTTAAGAAATGAAAAGGAAGCTACAGACAAGGAGAAAATATTTGCAAAACATACATATGAGGACTTGTGTCCAGAATATGAAAAACACTTAAAACTCAATAGCAAGAACAACAACCCAATTAAAATGATATAGGCAAAAGATCTGAACAGCCACTTCAAAGAGGAAAATATATGAATGGCCAATAGCAGATGAAAATATGTTCAACATCATTAGTCATTACTGAATGCAAATTAAAACCACAATGAGATGCCACTGCACACCTACTACAATGGATAAAAATAAGAACACTGACAATATAAAGTGTTGACAAGCATGTGGAGAAATGGAACGTTCGTACATGTCTGGTGGGAATGTAAAATTTTATTGCCACTTAGAAAAATAGTCTGGCAGTTCTTTTTTTGTGTGTGAGGAAGACTAGCCCTGAGCTAGCATCCGTTGCCAATTCTCCTCTTTTTTGCTGAGGAAGACTGGCCCTGGGCTAACATCCGTGCCCATCTTCCTCTACTTTATATGGGATGCTGCCCCGGCATGGCTGACAAGCAGTGCGTCTGTCCGTGCCTGGAATCTGAACCTGCGAACCCCAGGCCGCCGAAGGGAGGGCACAAACCTCACTATTACACCACCAGGCCGGTCCCCCAACCCCTCAAGTTTTGATCTTCATTATGTTCTTTCATATTCTAGAACAGGCTGACACTTTACTTCAGGACTAAACTAATGTTCTTTTTCTTGAAAAACAAAAATTCATCCTATTACCTCATCTACACAATAATTTTTTTTTCCTATCACTTGCTGCTAGAATAGTCTCAATTATCCATATTAAATTTAACATGTAGTCTACTTAACTAACTTCTAGTTAACAACCTTTGCTGGTAGTTAGGAACTTGATAATAATTGCCTATCATACACAAGCAATTTAGCAGACCGGCAAAAATCATTTTCTGTAGCCACATGCTATTTTTACATCTTCTTAAAGTACAGGATGAACACATTCTTTAACAAGATGCAAAGTTATAGTAACTCTGTAACATTTTAACATAAGCAGAGTTGTATATATTAAAAGCTATGCTTTATGACTAAGGTTCTGGGGATAATTAATAATCTAGGAAATCATGTTTTAAGCTGACACTTTTATAAAACATAATTACTGTTGATATAAAAGTTTGTCAGAATTATGATTCAGTTTAGTTGAACACAATTTTATATCTTTTATAGTTTGTGTGTTTTTTTGGTGAGGAAGATTGGCCTTGAGCTAACATCTGTTGCCAATCTTCATCTTTTTGCTGAGGAAGATTGGCTCTGAGCTAACATCTGTGCCCATCTTCCTCTGTTTTGTATGTGAGACTCTGCTGCAGCATGGCTTGATGAGCGGTGCTTTGGTCTGTGCCCAGGATTTGAACCTGCAAACCCCAGGCCGTTGAAGTGGAGCACGCGCACTTAATCACTATGCCACTGGCCCAGCCCCTATCTTTTATGTTTTTAATTTTAAACTTTATGTAGGGGTACTGTTAGCTATCTGATCAGCATCCATATTAGAATTTTAGGAAGTTGACTTTAACTAGTCTCTTCATGAAAACCTTTACAAAATCAGAGAAGAACATAGCTGTGTATTTTAAACCAAAATCATTAAATTAGTCTTATTTGTCCAAAGACTCACTTTAATTGCATGAATTTGGGCTCTTGTATAAAAACATTTCTGAGCTGGCAGAGTCTCTCAGAAGGACTTTTTCTTAAATGTCTAGCACATTTAAAGTTTCATTAGATACTAGAATATAAGATTTATGAAAGTGCTTATTATTCGTATAAACCAATTAGATAATTGCTCCTTTAATTTCAGAGACTTTATAATTTAATTTATTAATACCCTTCTAAATTAGGAAAATACTTCATACTCACACAGTGAGAGATAATGGTTTCTCTCAATTACAGCAACACAGAGAATTAATAAGCTTCAGTTCTGCAACCTGAGAAACAGGTTAAGTAATTAAAGAAAAACAAAAACTCACCAGTCAAGATTTCAAAGGGCGGTTTTTCTTTCTAGTGTTCATGAAATCTTTTTATGAAGTAGTTTGAGCTCACAGATAGACAACGAAATTAAAAGATAGAAATCCAAATTCTTTATCATTTCTCACATGAGAAATAATAGATCCCCGCAATCTCTAGAGAGGTCTTGAAGGGTCATATTATAAAATTACACTCCCAGTCATTGCTGCTGCCAGTGGGGAATTATTTATTGTTGTTGTCATTGTTATCCAGTTCAGACATGATCCAGAACCAAAATGGTCAAGAGCCAGAAAAAGAAAATTGAAAGTACTAAATTAGAAAAAGAATGATGGTAGCAAAGATAAAATTCTCTTTCTGCTTTAGAATCACTCTGAGGACTAAGCAAAGATGTGCCTGGCTTAAACAGCCCATGAAGTACATTTCTATGGTAACACAGTTGAATTGGCTTTGTGAAACCACTCTGGCATCTTGGTGGAATCTCCAAAGCTATTAGAGGCTAATATTCAAAGAGTTAAAAAAAGGACTTTGAACCAAATCGTTCCATTTGCAACAACGTGGATGGACCTGGAGGGTATTATGTTAAGTGAAATAAGCCGGAGAGAGAAAGACAAACTGCATGATGTCACTCATATGTGAAAGATAAACTAACACACAGACAGAGAGAACAGTTTGGTGGTTACCAGGGGGTAGGGAGTTGGGGGGTGGGCACAAAGGGTGAAGGAATGCATTTATATGGTGACTGACAAACAATATGTACAACTAAAATTTCACAATGTGATAAACTATTAAGACATCGATTTAAAAAAAAGGACTTTCATAAATATAAAATGAACGTGATGAGACTTTATTCAACTCACTAATTAATAAGAGAACCAATGAGATGGTAAAAGTGGTTCAAAGAACATCTTAGGAGTGGGTGTTTAAAGGCAAGCTAGTAAAGTAATGTTAGAATAACATTGCTAAGTTAGATGCAAACTGGTTAGTATTCTTCAGGGAAGAAAACCATAGCCTATGGGATTATCTTTTCTGACAGAAGAAAATTATCTGAATTTATTCAGGACAAAAATCTACAAATTAACATTGCAACTTCAGCATGTCCAGGACTTTTAATCAGTTTTAAACAATGGATCAATTAAAATACATTGCCCCAAATTATCCTCCGTTAGGCCTGTTAAATAATACCTACATTGAAAGGAGATGTTGCTCTCTTTTATTCCTATTTCTAAGCTTTAAATAACTTTTCTTAACACATGGCAACAACATATGATATACATAATACTTGCCCAGGGTAATTAGCACTCAATTTTTATTGATGGGAAGAGTCAATATGATGAAGATGTCGGTTTTCTCCAAACTAATCTCTAAAATCAGTATAATTTCATTAAAACCCCACCAAGTGTTTTTATAGAAGTTGGCAAGTAAATCCCAAACTAATTGTGAAGAGAAAAAGCTGAAGAATAGCTTAGAAAAATTTGAAGACAGTCAACAAGGTGAAGGGAATTATGAAATGAAGCAATGTAGTATGCAGAGACAGTGGAGACTAATAGAGAACTCAGAACCTGTTGATACACATTAGAAAACCTGACAGAGGCAGCACTGCAAATCAGTGATGAAAAAGTGGACTCTTTGTTAAATGTTGTTAAGCCAGTTGTTTATACATTTGGAAAAAATAAAAATAGATTGCTAACACATATTATAAAAGACATAATTTCCAGGTGAATAACTTCCTAAATGCAGAAAATCAAAATGTTAAAACCTTTAGAAGAAAATATAGAATGTTTTTATAACCTTGAATTAGAAAGGGATTTCTTAAGCAAAATACAAAACTACCTAACAAAAAGCTAAAATTACAAATGTGATTATATATTTTTTGTTTTTTTTTAAATAATTTTTTGAGGGAGATTGGCTCTGTGCTAACATCTGTTGCCAATCTTCCTCTTTTTCTTTTTTCTCCCCAAAGCCCCAGTACATAGTTGTGTATCATACTTGTAGAGCTATAGTTCTATATGGGATGCTGCCTCAGCATGGCTTTATGAGTGGTGAGCCCAGGATCCAAACCAGCAAACTCCGGGCCACTGGAGCAGAATGTGCGAACTTAACCGCTATGCCACCAGGCCGACCCCACAAATGTGATTATATTTTTAAAAATTGTTTTCCTCAAAACCACTGTTTTCCAAAGAAATGTGAAAAGACAAGGTAGAGGTTGGGCCAAATGTATTTGCAAATTATTTAATTGAGAAAGTATTAGTACACAGAATGTATAAAGACATCTTATATAAATCAATAAGAAAAAAAGACACTCAACCCAACAACGTCAACAAAAATGGGTAAAAGAAATGATCTAACAGTTTGCAGAAATGGACAGATGACTCATAAACATATGAGAAAACATTCAACCTCGCTGGTAATCAGAGAAATGCAATTAAAATCACAATGTGATATCTTTTTACACTTATAAGATCAGCAGTATTTAAAGGGTCTGACTATACCAAATATTGGTGAGGGTGTGGAGAGTCAGAACCTTTCATACAATGCTGATGAGATTATACACTGGTCTAAGCATTTTGAACTGAAATTTGTCAGTTAAAGTTGAAAATGTCTATGTTCTTTGACTCAGGAATTCTGTTTCTTGGTCTGTATTCTGGAGAAACTCACACATGTATTTAAGGAGATATGTATGAAATTGGTTGTTACAGCAGTATTCATATTGACTAAAATTGAAAACAGTACAATTGTCCATCTGCAAAATAATGGAGGACTATATTTTGGTATATTCATAAAAGATAATACTACATGGTTGCTAATATGAACTAACTAGAATTGTTTATAACCATGGATAAATCTCAAAAATAACGTTGAGTGAAGCAAACTAAATTGTAGAAAGAGAGGTATACTTCATAATGTTTGAAAACTGCAAATGTACATGTATTGTGCCTATTCATGCACATGTATTATTTTTATTTCAAAACATCAATAGAAAGGCTAAACATCAAAATTAGTATGATGGTTACCTCTGTGGGAGCAGTGGAGGGAATAGAATTAGAAACAAATAATAAAGGGGCTTTAGCTTTTCTGTAATATGTCTTTAAAAAAAATATGACTCAAATATTGCACAGTGCTGAGATTTGATAAAGTTGGATGTTGGGTAAATGAGTGTTTATTGTCTAATTCTCTTTGCATTTCGCCGTGATTGAAATACTTCATTTTGAGGAGTAAAAAAATGATATATATAAAATATGTATATAAATTTAAAAGCATTATACACTGAACAATAGTAATGCTGTATATTGCTCCTAAACATACATAAATATGTATACACATGGCACACATACACCTGTGTATATTTGTGTGTGTATTTATGCATTTATATACATATATATGTATATATATATACAGACACACGTATATAAATATATATATATATATACACACACACACATATACTTATGAGCATTATGTATTCAAGTATACCACTTGAATAGGAAGGATTCCCTTCAATTCCTAGGGATGTTTTTCCTTGGGGAGGAGAGGGGGGGTGCATGACTAGGTATGAGGCCCAAAGGGTATTTCAGCTGGATCTTTTATGTTTTACATAATTTATTAAGGAGAAAAAAATACAGAAATATGTCCTATATGAGCAGTTATCGATCGATTCTTTGTGATAGGTATATGGAGGTTGGGTAAACTGAATCTCTCCATTTAGCATGGCTTATTTCTGTTCTTCAAAACAATCTTTTAAAAACATGAAGCCTTTGACTAAGATTTGGAGCTTTTATTTAAAAGGCAAATTTTGGATCAATAAGAGTATCTTAAAAATCAAGTATTTTGTCAGCTCATTTATTGGAAATGGTGATGTATTCTCAGAAAAATTAATTGTGGGTAATTTTTTCCCCCTTCCCAAAGAATACAAGTCAATGACCAGATTGTGGAGGTGGATGGAATCAGCTTGGTTGGTGTCACACAGAATTTTGCCGCAACAGTTCTCAGAAACACCAAGGGCAATGTCAGGTAAATATGTGGCTTCAGATATGTACAATTTGGTTACTTGATATTTTGTTGAATTTTAGTTTTCTATAATTGTACCTATAAATATATGTAGTCACAATGAGAATTTTATTTAAATACCAAAAACTTGCCTTTAGTTTTTAATTTTTCCTTTATTGAAATTAGTTCATGTAAATGTAATTTAAAACAAAAAATTATAGTATTCTAGAAAGACGTGAAGATATGAAGTGTACAGTGTGAATCTATATGGTTTACTGAGCTGTGTTAGTGTGCCTTATTGCTAATATAGTAAGAATTTCTAGGAAGATAGAATTTCTAGTTATATCCTCAATAAATATGACTTTAGGCCTCAAGTTCTTTTAATAAAACCAGTTATACAGTAAATTGAAATTGAAATGATTATACATATATCCAATGATACATGTTATTTAGACAAGCAGGCTGAATGATTTGAGGGTAATAAATACATTTTAAAAATCTCTTTATTGTTTTAAAGATCACGCTAATCTTTGGTAAACTATAACTTTTCCAATTTAATAGGATAGAGGGTACATTCTTTTGGACCATGAAATTTACATCCAGTCCTGGGGTTCTAGAAGTTGTAGCTTGGAAACAAATAAGAAAGTAGTCCTGAGCCAACCAAGGTCAAGGTTTGATATCGTTTTATTTGGTCACAGGGTACTTATTTTCTAATATGGTATTGCTTATGTCTTATACTTTTCCATAAATCCTATGGAGGAACACATAAGGGGACATTGTTTAGTATGTGTAATTATGAAAGTGTTTTAGTGTTATCATCAGAAAATTGAAACTGCCAAATATCCTGAAAATATTGATGAGTTAATATGCTATAAAGAGGATAACATTCGGATTTTATTGCAGCATATTTTATATTGCACCAGCACAACTTAAACTGTTTTAGAATTTTGACTTTTTCAATTGGAAAGCACCCTTTAATGCTGAAGGGAATGTTTAAGGAGTACGACCTAAGTGACTTTTATGCTGTGTTGATGCTTCAAGAATACCCATAGTTCTGAGAAAAGCATGTAAAATAATTGGAAAGAGTACAAGAAAAACTGTCTGATGCCATCTCAGAGCTGCATGGGTGGGCCCCTCAGTAAATGTGATTGTCTCTCTGCAGATTGCTGTCTTCTGTTCTTGAGATAGCACTTTTGTGTGATAGTATAGAACTTGGTTTTGAAGCTGCCCATTAGGCTTTAAAATGAAATAAGGCTTTAAAGTGAAATAAGTATATACATTCAACTTATAAGAACATTTCTCAGTGGAAAAAAGTTTGTAAAGTTTGTAGTCACATGAAATCATAGCCATCCCTTTCTCTCCCTTCATAATTTTGTGCTGTTATCATTTTAAGCCTTGTACAAATTGCAAATGGCTTCTTGACTGGTCTCTCTGATTTCAGTGTCTCCCTTCTTCAGTCTGTCCTTCTCATCCTTGCCCCAAATGGAGGAACATAATAGCAGTTTTCAAATATGTGAAGGGCTGTCATGGAAAAAGGAATTGACTCGTTCTACATAACTCTAGTAGTAGAAGAACTAAGACCTGTGCGTAGAAATAATAATTCTGCATCTTTCATGTCCCCCTCCTCTTCAGAAACCTTCAATGGTCCTCCATTCTGTGCAGAATCTAAGCTCTTTATCCTGGTATTAAAAATCTTTCATCACCCAATTTTAGCACTTATTCTCCCTATATTCATGCTCTGGTACAGTCATAGGAGTGTGTGACTTCAAACATGACTTGTGAATTATTGTTTTTTTTTTTTTTTTTTTTTTTTTGTGGGGAAGACCAGCCCTGAGCTAACATCTGTTGCCAATCTTCCCCTTTTTGCTGAGGAAGACTGGCCCTGAGCTAACATCCGTGCCCATCTTCCTCCACTTTATATGGGACGCCGCCACGGCATGGCTGACAGGCAGTGCGCGTCCGCGGGCGCCTGGGATCCGAACTCGCGAACCCCAGGCTGCCAAGCGCGGACTAAACCGCTGCGCCACCGGGCGGCCCCAGAATTATTGTTTTTGTGTCTTTCTCTCTGCCGTTTTTTCTGTTTAAAGTGCTGTTTAGAACCTATTTATCTTGAAGAACATATTTCAGCTCCTTTGCCCTCCAAGAAGTTGTCCTTGACCTCCGTATCCCCTAATGATCTCTTCTTCGTGGTAACACTCATCATTCGTATCACCTTTTTGACCTTGAGGTTACAGAAAATTCTACTGTCATCTTTTAAAAGCATACATCTTATTTCCTCATTTACTTTGCAAAAATCTTGATATCCAAATGGAACATTTAGCCTCCTTTGTTCCCTCAAATTATTTAACCCTGGGTCTTAATTGATTGAAATTATGTAACCCAGCATCTTAATTAATTAAATATAAGGAAAAGTCCTTTCTCAGTTTTAACTTATGAAAAATAATATTTGAATCCTCTGAATGTATTTTAGGTGGTAGTTCTTTATAAGGTATTAATACAAAAACAGGATCCAAAAACTAGACCTGTATTTTTAATGAACTGTTTTAAACTGAAGATTTAAAATATGTATGGTTCTATATCTTTTATTCATTGGTGACTTAGATATCACATTTAGTTTTTACTAAAATTTATTTTCAAAAAGGGATATCTGAAAAATTACTAAATTTGGTTTGAATTTTTCTAACTACTAAGCACAGATCTGGGAAGAATGTGTGGAACTCGTGGTTTTAGAGATCCAAGAAAAGGAAAGATAAGAAGTTAGTGGTGATGAGAAAATTGAAACTGAGATTTGGATGATGATTATTTTTTAAGTATTGGAGATCAAGATTTTTATTTATTTCCTGGAAATGTATATGAAATTGGTGCCAGCATTTGGATATGAATTAAAATCACACAATGAATTCTGTGACTTCACCCACACTTATAGAGAATCATTTTCTGACCTCAAATAGTCTGCTTTATTTTATTAAACTTTGAATTGCTACACCTGAGTTTATGAACTAATATTGGTAACGAAGACTCCATTAATATGCCATTTTTAATACACTAGAGAGATTATAATATAGGTATTTTAATATGATAACTTCCCAGAGTATATATGGTTTTCAACCCTACATCATTTAAATGCATTAAAGCATATTAGGCCACTGTGAAGAAGTGGTTCAGCTCAATCCGGGCTAGGTTCCTGGGGGATCGGAAGCCCAGGTCTGGCTCAGAGATTTGGTAAACAATTATTTTTTTCCCCCATTTTACTGATGTCACTTAAAACTAAGCACTCACAATGAGTACTGTGCTAATATCATGTCAGTTACTTTAAGTAATTGAATGGGGAAAGGATTTACAGAACTCAAATATTTTATATTCAGAAATGATGCAACAGCAGGAGAGAGATAAACACTGAAGGGGTGGGCATGGAGGACGCAGACATAGTCTTCTTTCTCATCCCTCTACTGGGTCTCAGAACTTGTTGGTCTCCAGATTTTAAACCACCATTGGCATGTGCATGAAGCATCTTGGTACCAAGAGGCCCAAAGTCTGTGTGTGGTAGGGGGTCTCTCATAGTGAGCTGGTCATGTAGGTACATTCCTACTACATGACCAGCTCAACTGTTGAAAACCCCCAGACTCCACCAAGTCCAGGTACAAGTAATAAATCCAATTATTATTACCAAACAATTCTGACAGGATGGTGTGACTTGCATTGAGACGACTCATAGAACCATGTTTGCAAAACATCATTTATCCCTGGTTAGTACATTTCATTGCTCTGACCAAGGGTCGGTACCATGCTCTAGGCAACTCTGGAGGTGAACACTTGGTCAATCCAGATTGATTCTAGATTACCTCGTGTTCTAATATTGCATAACACATTTCTGCTCTCCTTTTGACTTTAGATTCATACTATTTAGTGTGTTTTTATTGTCTATTTTGGTGTTACTGGGTGAAAACCTAAAAAGAAAATGTAACAGTTTTTTAAAAACCTAAAATCTTTTTGGTGATTGATAGAATGTAACTTACCACATGTAATATAGTTAAAAAATTAGAATAAAGTTCTGTTCTCATTGTCAGATCCTGCGTTACGTAAAAAATAATTTAAGTAGTTTAGATTCAGTTCATTTGAATCAGCAGGCTTATCTACCTATTCACAATTTATTTTTATATTAGGACATACTAAATGATGCTTTTCTTGGAGATTCTTAAATATCCTTATGTTTGTCGATCCATGTTTAGTTATGGGAAAAATAATTTTAAACTTGAAATTATAAAGTCATTAGAAAAAATAATAGGAAGTAGTTTCAAAAAGATAAAAATCACTCGTTGCATAACTGTGGAAAGAAAGTAGGAATCACTAGATATTAACAGACTAATTCACATTTATACAAAACTATCTTCCATTTATTTTTGGATATAGAGTGATGGCGTTTTGCCAGAGATGTTCCAAATTTAGACATTTAACTCAATCTTTTGTGTTATATCTCTGGACAAGAGGAAAGATGTGTTTTGAAATATAGTATAGCTAGAAGAGAGGTAAAATTATAGAGCTGATAGTACCTCCCCCATAGATTTGTGATGAGTATTAAATGAGTTAATACATGTAATGCTTTTAAATGAGTATCTAGAAAAAGTTGGAATTCAGTGAAATATTAGCTATTACTAATTTTTTCTGAAAACTCTGATCACTTAGGTGTTCCTGTAGATTGCTAGGAAACCAAGAGTCAATTTTATAGCCATTCCTGACAGAGGCACAGGATCTTATAGTACGCATTCGTATAATAACTTTATTCTTGGCTTTCTAATCTTCGTGATTTTTATTTTTGTAATTTTCTCTGTGCACTAATTTCCTTTTTCATTTATTAAAAAATTCTTGAACTTTTAAAAATAAAAGTAGTGAATACACATTAACCAAAAAAGTCAAATTGTTTGATAGTATAAAAGTAAAAATCGAGTATTCTTTTCCTCTTTCCCCATGTCCTAGTCTACAGAGGAACCATTATTCACAGTTTCTCTTTTTTGTTCTTTTGGAAGTACCACTATAAATCTTCATTTCTCTTTTTTTTTCTTTTGTGAGGAAGATTAGCCCTGAGCTAACATCCGTTGCCAATCCTCCTCTTTTTTTTTGCTGAGGAAGATTGGCCCTGGACTAACATCTGTGACCATCTTCCTCCACTTTATATGCGACATCGCCACAGCATGGTTTGACAAACGGTGGGTCAGTCTGTGCCCAGGATCCAAACCTGCGAACCCCAGGCCACGAAAGTGGAGCATGTGAACTTAACTGCTATGCCACTGGGCCAGCCCCTTGCCTTCATTTCTTGATTTTCCAATTTTAGATAAAAACCTAGTGATTGCTTGTCATAAAACCTTCACCTGTTAATTTTTTTTTTTTACTTCGCAATAGTTTATAACACTTTCTGTTATATCACTACAGTTGTCTTGGGTACTTTTTTTATAGGTGGATTCAAAAAATTAAAATCAGTAACCAGTATTTACAGTGTTACAGTCATGAAAGTATTATTCACTCTAGAATCAAATAGTAGCACTGAATTAGTAAAAATGAAATGTAATTTTATGTCATTCAATCTTTTTCTCTATAAGGGAGGCTCTTCAAAGCATGAAGGTTCTAAGGGAGCCTGACTTAATATATTTCTAGCCTTCTTGATTTCCTCCGGGTCATACATAGCTGCCAGGGTGCTTGCATATCTGAAAATGCATTATTTTGCCCTCAAATATGGCTAGGTATAGTAATTGAGGTTCAAAAATCCTTTTCTATCAGTATTATGAAGACATTGTCCATTGTCTTTTAGTATCTGTGATTGGAAATGAGAAGTTTGATGTTAATCTGATTCGTAGTATTTGCGGTTTTCTCTTTGGGATTTTTTTTTTCACTCATAATTTGGATTTTGGAAATTTTTACTAGGCTGTAACTAGATCTGTGTTTGTTTGTTTGTTTTTATGTAATTCTGCTTAGGACTCAATCTGAAGACTTAGGTTTGGGAAATTTTCTATTCTTATTTTATTTCTTCTTCATTGTCTTGGTCCTTTCTGCTCAGACCAGTATTATTAAATGGGGGTAGATATCCTGGGCATATCCTCTAGCATCTTCTTTTCTCTCAGAATCTCTGTCTGTTTTACATTTTTTCTATTATGTTCTAAGAGTTTTCTCAATTTCATCTTTCAGATTACCAACTTATTTGTAAGCCATGGCCTGTTTAAGCTGTTCTGGCTCCTCTTCTCTAGTTCTCTTTTCTATTTGAAGCTCTGTCTTCTCTTGCCCGAGCTTGAGGATTATCCAACTTCCCACTTGACATCTTCATGTGGCTTTCTAAAATGCACATCAAACTTAATATGTTCAAAGTATTATCCTTTACTTGTACCATTCTCTGCTTCCTGCCCTCTTCCAAAAAATCCTCTATCATATGATCTTTACGTGGCTGATTCCTTCTTATCAAGTCTCACTTCAAAAACACTTTTTATAGTGAATGAGTTCTCATACGATGCTATTTATGTTGTCCAAACCCTAAGTGAGTCTCTATCACATTACCAGTTTTCTACATAACATTCCTCTAATGATCCTCTGATTATCCTCTCCTCCTGGTACTGGCTCTCTTGCTTAGTCCTCTACCACACTGACTCCTGTCTAGTTTGTAGAATGACTAGAGTATGAAGGAAGTAATGATGTGTGATTTTTGAGGCTAGACTATAAAAGGCATTTGGCTTCTATCTTGGTCTTTTGAATTGCCAGCTCTGGAGAAATCCAGCTGCCATGTTGAGAAGATATTCAAACAGCTTTCTGGAGAGGCCCACACAAGGAAGAACTTAGGCCTGCCAACAGCCAGCACCAACTTGCCAGCCACGTGAGAGAAGCACCTTGGAAGGAGATCTTCCAGCGGCAGTAAAGCCTTCAGATGACTGCAGCCCCCATCAACATGTGATTGAACTTAATGAGAAGCACCAAGTCAGAACTGCCCAGTCAAACCTCTCTTGAATTCTTGGCTCATAGAAACTATGGATGATAAAATGTCTATAAGTTTTGGGGTAATTCATGTCAGAGAAGGTACACGTTAGAATAAAAGAGAGGACATGATTACAGATCCAACAGATATTATAAGGATTAGCCAATATTATGAAGAACTAAATGCTAATAAATACAGCTTAGAATAAGCTGTTAAATTTCTTAGAAGACAATATTATGAAAAAGTACCAAAGCTCACTAAAGAAAAAATGATGTGTGTGTGTGTGTGTGTGTGTGTGTGTGTGTACATGAAGATGAATTTATAGATAAAGTTTTCCAGCAAAGAAAATTCCAGTTTCAGTTTGTTTCACTGGTGAATCTTACCAAACATTAGAGGGAGAAATAACACCAATTCTATACAAACTCTTCCAGAACATAGAAGAGGGGACACATATCAACTACTTTCATGAGGCC
The DNA here is from genome assembly GCA_031878705.1 of Tapirus indicus. Taxonomy (NCBI): domain Eukaryota; kingdom Metazoa; phylum Chordata; class Mammalia; order Perissodactyla; family Tapiridae; genus Tapirus; species Tapirus indicus. Next base: position 102,316,663 of record CM062917.1, read on the forward strand.
AGCATTACCATCATACCAAAATCAGAAAAAGACATTGAAACAAAAATCAATACATATAATATTCCTCATGAACATAGATACAAAAATCCTTAACAAAATTTTAGCAAATTGAAGTCAGGAATATATAAAAAGGATAATAAATTATGGCCAAGTGATATTTATCTTTGGAATGCATGGTTGATTTACTGTTTGAAATTCTGCTTATGGAATTTTCCATACTAATAGACTAATGGAGAAAAGTCATATGCTCATATGCTCATCTCAGTAGATAGAGATTAAAAAAAATCCTTCAGGAAACTTGAAGTATACGAGAGTTTCTTCAATGTAGTAAATAGCATCTAAGTGAAACCTACAGCTAATGTACTTAATGGTGAAAGACCTAATATTTTCCCCTTAGCGTAAGAACAATGCAAGTATGTCCACTTTTACCACTTCTATTCAGCATTGTACCAGAGGTCATAGTTCAGTGAGACAAGAATAAGAAATGGAAAACACAAGGAGGAAGTAAAGCTCTATTCACAGATGGCATGTAAAAATCCTAAGGAATCTTCAAAAGATGCTACTAGAACAAAAACCTTGAGTAACACAAGGTTGTAGGAGATAGGTTGATGTACAGAAATCAATTCTATTTCTTTATACTAGTAACAAGAAAGAATTGAAAATTCAGATTAAAAATAGCACCTATGATAGCATCAAAAACATGAACTACCTAAGAATAATCTGACATAATATGTTGAAGACTTCAGCAAAATATTTCTGAGAGAAAATAGAAATAACCTAAATGAGTGAAGAAAGAGACTGTGGGTCAGAGTATTGTTAAGATTTCTAGTTTCCCCAAATCTGCAGATTAAGCACAATCTCAATTAAAATCTCAGCAGGCTTTTTTGTAGAAATTAACATTTTTTAAAAAGAACAAAGTTGGAGGATTTCTACTGCCTAAAAGCTACACTAATCACAGAAGTCTGGTTTAGGCATAAGGATAGAAATATAGATTAATGGAGCAGAGTAGAGAGTTCCAATATAGACCTGCACAGACATAAACAATTGATTTTTGACAAATGTACCACCAAGGTAATTCAATGGGGGAAATTACAGTCTTCTCAACAAATGATGCTAGAACAATTGGGTAACCACATTAAAAAAAAAGAACACAAAAAAACTTGACCTTCATCCCACAGTGTATACAAAACTTAACTCAAGATTAATCATAGATCTAAGTGCAACGGCTGAAACCATAAAGTTTCTAGAAAACAGGCAAAAATCTTTATGATCTTGAGTTAATCAAAGATCTTTTAGGACACAACAGCAAGAAGTATAAGAGAAAGAAATGATAAACTGCATCAAAATTTAAAACATTTGTTCAAAAAATACCCATAAGAAAATAGAAAAGCAAGCTACAGACTGAATATTTGCAAAACAATGATCTGATAAAGGGCTGTTATTTGGAAGATATGAAGAATTCGTATAATTCAATAAGAAGATATACAATCCTTTTAAAAATGTGCAAATCAATTAAAGAGAGACTTCACCAAGGAAGATAGTTAGGCTCATGAAATGCTGCTCAACATCATTAATCACTGGGGAAATGCAAATTAAATCCACAGTGAGGTACTATTACACATCCATTCGAATGGCTGAAATTTAAAAGACTTATAGTACTATGCACTGATGAGGTTGTGGAGCAACCTGAACACTCATTCATTGTTGGCAGGAATGCAGAAATAGCACAGCCACTTTGTGGAACAGTTTGGCAGGTTCTTGAAAAGTTATACATTTACCATACCAGCAGCAATTCTACTCCTCGCTATTTACTCAAGAGCAATAAAAACATGTATCTACCCAAAGACTCATACTTGCATGTTCATATGGTGGCCATGAAGCGTTGCGGCTTGCGAAGGTGGTTTTTTAAGTCTCCAGAAGGGAATTTCTCTCTTCCACCTTAGTCAGGACTGTCACATTTACAGGGGTTCCTCTTATCCAGTTTTCAGTTCTCTTTCAGGGGTAATTGTTCCAAGAGTAGTTGTAAGTCTGTTGTGTCCATGGGAGGAGGTGAGTTCAGAGTCCGCCTGTGCCGCCAGCTTGACACACTCTGCAGCCTAACTTTTAAGAACTCCCGTTCTTGGTGTCTACAGCTTTAAGTGGGACCTTGCCTGTCTTGTTCATCACTAAATGCCTGGCATAGTTCATGTACCTAGTGTTGCATAACGTATTACCTCAAAATTTAGTGACTTGAAAGAATAAACTTTTATTAATTCGCAGTTTCCATAATCCACTTCCTACTTTCTCACGAGACCCTCTCTATAGGGATGCCTTACAACATGGAAACTGGCTTCCTCAGAGGAAGTGATTGAAGGGAGTGCCCAAGATGCAATCACCATCTTTTCATAACCTATCTGAAGTGACATTCCATCAGTTCTGTATTTTATTTGATAAAAATGAGTCGACAAGTCCATCCAACCCTCAAGGGGAGAAAATTGCACACGACATGAATGTGAGGAGCCAGAGATCACTTGCTTCCATCTGAGAGGACCCATTGATCGTTATGTAGTGATCAATAGCTAGGTGGATGGATGGACGGACAGATAGATGGATGGATAGACAGACAGGCAGAACAGTTAATGTTAGGCCACAATATAATTTATTTGTTTAATGTTGCACACCCTATCTTAAGAAGAACCCTGAAAAACTTGAGATTGTTTAGGAAAGAACAGGATGGTGAGAGGTCTACCCAATTTTCCTTCTATATATAAAAGTAGAAGATTCTACAAACTTTTGCCTAAAAAAGTAAAAAACTTTAAAAAACATGGTAACAGTTATAAAGCGTTTGAAAGCATGAACTCTGGAAAAAGGATTGTGTGTTCTTTTTAACTCCAGACAGCCATCCTAGTCCTGAAAGACAGTTGTAGGAAAATGATGTTATAGATGAGATTGTGCTTCAATATGAGAAATTTCTAATAAATTATATATTTGCTCTTCAGTGCCATTCACATTAAACTTTAAATGCTTTGTGGCAAGTACCTACTAATTATGATCAATAACTATGTGTTCTTCATGCTTTTATCCCCAGCATGTGTATTTAACAACTTTTGGCATGGAGCCATATAACACTTCTGCAGGTCAGGATTGTATAGGAATTATAGTTACACACAATAGAAAATAAGTTAATCTGAGAGTCTTAAATATTTCCCTATCCTTTTTGGAAGAGGTTGTAATATTCAAAAGAAAATATAAATGAATGATAAGTGAGTTTTTTATAGATATGCACATGTTTATTTTGGATTCACACCTGAGTATGTAATTTCTAAATATAGAAGCTTTTAAAAAATGTTTTTTTGCTTAAAATCATTGGGGTATCTGAGATTTCCGTTTGAAATGCATCAAATCTTGAAATATTTTCACTTCATTCACATCATTTTAATAAGATTTTTTGTTACCATTATAGCACAAGGGGAAATGGAGAGTTTCACTTTTATCAGAGCCTTGGTTTTGTGATGGTGGATCATGGAGTGTCCTGTAATGAGGGCAGTGAAGGCATTGCCACGTTCATGGAAATCATCAGTCATTGTGGATTTTGGGTTTCCATTACTGCTAAGACTACCTCCTTGCCCTCAGACAAGAGGAGCAGCCACTATGGATTTTGGGCCATAGATAGTAGAACTTTTTAATCTTGTATATCTGAAAATGGTCAACAACCACTGGTGATAGAAAGAAGATTAAAAACAGTAGGGATTTCAAAAAGCTACTTAAAGAGGACTCTGGCTTAACGAAACATTTTCTGGTGTCACGATATACAGATTAACATTTAAAAATTTTCCTTTTTAATGTTCGTATGTGCAAATATTTAAACCTGGGACATCAAAACTAGCTATTAAATAAATGTCTAATTTTTTTAGACATTCGAATAGTTTATTTGCATGATTAATAATCACATTTCCAACAGTGCGTCAAGCATATGAGAATAACATTATTTTGAATAAAAGCAGAAAATCTCCTGGAGAGACCCTCCCTCTCTCAGGTCAGGCAGCTCAAACGTCCACCAGGTCCAGCAGTCCAGAGAGATAGAGTTCAGAGGCAACTTCTTGAAAGATGTAACATTTTTAGAAAGTATCATTTAAGTTTGTACCTATTACATAGTATATAATCCTTGAAGCATCATGTGTTAGGCAATGCTTTTTTAAAGAATTCAACTACTTTTTTTTTTTTACATTGAAATGTAGTGTAAAAAAAGTTCTTATAATTAGTATTGGGTTAGATACAAAATTTATTTGAAGAACTAATTTTACAATTAAATTTAAACTTACAATTCAGTTTAAATATTTCAGGTCTAGCTTTTAAAAGCAAACATTTTTCTAGAAGAATTGAAAAAATTTTAAATATATAGTATAGTATGTTAACATATATAGTATGTTATATTAATCTAGCTCCCAATACAGAAAGGAAAAATATGAGCGAATATGAAAGTACAAGAAAGAGGCAAAAGCTGGTTGTGTAGGACTTTAACATCTAAATACTACCAGCAGATTTTAGTGAACGTGACTGGATATACATTTACCATTACTTGCCCAGTAGAGTTAAGTAAAATATTTAAAAAGCTATCAAGTGTAGAATAAGACCATAAAATGTGATCAAACAGAAAAAGTGAGACGCTTTTAACAAAAACGTTTGAAAGCAGCATGTGATCTTGTGGTTCAAGATTCAAATATAATGAGAGTAGATCTTGTACACCTATTTTTCTTTTTTTTAAAATATATATCATTTAGATTTTTGGTATCATACAGTAAATATTTGTTTAAAGCATATTTGAAAAAGAATTGATTTTATAAGGACTAATAACTATATTCAGGTATAGCTTTTCCTTTTTTAGATTAGCTTAATTCCACAGGGAGAATTTTAAAATTTTGACATCATTCAAGTGCCATTTTTGACTAGTATATCTGTTTTATTAGAATAACTTATGTCTGAAAAACGAGTCACTCATAAATCATCATTTTTTGACATTAACCTCTTACATCATTCACACAGAACATGTGGGATCTTTATGACTTCAATCCAGAAACTTGTAAATGTGGTTTCATAGTTGTTTAGTTTTTGTTTGACAGCTCACCAGATAATTCAATAAACTAATCAAATGAATCCCATATAATCTCGTCATCTAAATTCCAAAGGACAATACATGAACATTGCTTGGTCTGATAATTGATGAAAAGGAAAAACTGATTTTTCTGCCTTTGCCTATTGTGTCTCAGCCTGAGGGGGAGCGGGGGCGGTTCTTAGTGAAGTAATTCACACTGAAACAAGATGATTGCTTTAAACATTAGAAACAAGGTATGCTAAAAATATAAACCCTTATTGTAGATTTTAGTTTTAGTGGCATTGCCATTATTTGTCAATCATAAGCTTAGGAAATACTGAATTTTTAATTTAAATGTCTGTTACAGTTTGGTTTCTTGACCTCATTCCTTATAGCTAAAAATCAAAAGATCACACCATTCCTTGTTGAAACAAAGGAAAAAATTATTGAAAGTGACAAAAATATTTTTTGTCTTAAACTTTAAGTTTAAAAACAGGCTGATTTGACTACATGTATTGTCATTTCAGATGGAGATGATAATGTCTCAAATATAAATCATAATTGTGCAGAAGCATCAGTTGATTTGGTCACATAAATTTAGAGAGACTGATGCTGACTTTATTGTTATATTTTTGACGATTTTTAGAATTCAGTTTAAAGTGATCATATAATCCATACTTTTATATTTCAGTGGCAACTGAAATTAAGGTTTTACTTTAGTGCAAGTATTTTATCTTTTTCCTGTGGTTGACTCACAAAAACCTACTCTGTTTTCAAAGCTAGTGTGATCAAATAAGAGGTAATTGGGACAGTGTGTACAGATAGTACTTTTAAATGCCCTCAACCCCATCTAGATATTAATACATTATCTAGATAAAAACAACAGTAAACATGTATTAAACACTCTCTAGGCACTAGGTAGTTATATGGATATTTATATGGATTATATAGTATTATAGTTATTTATTCATTTTACAAATATAGACGCTAAGGATTAGAAATATTAATATATTCAAGGTCACAGAGCCATTAAGTCATGTTTATGGTTCAGTGGATTCATCCTATCAAAGCCATTTTTCTCTTTTACAGGTCTTTTTAACCCCTAAATTATACTATCACAGCATATCTATACTCTGAATCCATGATTAAAATAATAACCTTTACATTTTATATTCTCTACTCAGTTCTGTGTATACTAGATTGTACATGTACTGTTATAGGACATATCTCTCAAGACAGCTTAAAAATGGACCAAACATTTAAAACATATAGAAGGGTAATTTGAATGTTATAAATTTTCCAAATGGGAGATTTTATGAGTTTTGTCATAATAATAATAGTGCCGTAAAATCCTTCATATCTATACCACATTTTATTGTTTTATGTCTCCTTTAGACATATGGGGTAGATACTAATTTTCACATGAGGAAAATAAGACATACAGAATAGTTCAGTTCCACTTCTGTGTGCTTTCCTTCTGGACCATACTCAGGATGACATTCTATTATTGCAATTCTATACTATAATTGTACCAGATTATCAGGCTTTAAAGATGTGTGTAGCAGGGTGATATAGCACTACCCAAAATAGCTGCCTGAATGAAGAGAAATGTGTATTTTAACCTAACACTTTTAAATGCAGAAATGCACCATGTTCATGGTTCAGACGACTCAATATTGTTAAGATATCAGTTCTTCACAAATTGATCTATAGATTCAGAGCAATACCAAATCAAACATCAGTGGGCTTTTCAAAAGAAATTATCAATCTGATTATAAAATTTATATGGAAATTCAGATAACTTAGAATAGCTATCAATTAAAAATAATTTTGACAAAGATATACAGAGTTGGAGAACTCACATCACCCTACCTGGTTTCAAGATTTATTATATGGTAATCAAAGCAGTGTGGTATTGGCACAAGGATAAATACGTCAATGGAATAGGTTGGAAAGTCGAGAAATCAGCCCACAAATATATGGTCAATTGATTTTCAAGAAATGTGCCCAGGCAATTCAATGACAATAATGAATGTCTTTTCAACCAATGGTGTTGAGACAATTGGTTATCCATTTGTAAAATAATGAAACTCCACCCTTACCAAACATCATGCATGAAAATTCATTTGAAAAATATCGTAGACCTAATATAAAATCAAAACATTAACACTTAAAGAAGAAAAATAGGAGAAAGTCTTAGCAATCTTAAATCAGGCAAAGATTTCTTAGGTAGGAAACAAAAGACAAATCTTTTAAAAAGTGATAAATTGGACTTCCTTGAAAGACGTAATTAAGAAAATGAAAAGGCAAGTCACAGATTGGGAGAATATAATAAATAAACACAGATGCATATATTATTTGTGCATGTGTATATCTGTGTGTATGTATGTATCTGTAATATATACAGATAAGGATATGTATCCAGAATATATAAGGAACCATTGCAACTGAATAATAAAAACTCAGACAACCCAGTGTTTTAATGGGCAAAAGATTTGAAAAGCCATTTCACTGAAGAAGATATATGAATGGTCAATAAGTGCATGAAAAGATACTTAACATCATTAGTATTCAGACCATTGGAAATTAAAACCATTATAAATACCACTAGATACCCAGTAGAATGGCTAAAATTTTAAAAGACAATACTAAGTATTGGTGAGGATGTAGAGCAACTGCAACTTTCATGCATTGCTATAGTAATAGAAAATGGTACCACCACTTTGAAAAATAATTTGCCAATTTCTTTCAAAGTTAAACATACACTACCATATGATTCATCAATTCGGATACAATGAAATACTATTCAGTGATAAAAAGGAACAAATTACTGATACTTGCAGCAACATGGATAGATCTCCAAAACATGATGATGAATCAAAGAAGCCAAATACTCTATGAAATTCATTTATGTGAAACTCTAGAAAAGCCAAATCTAATATGGGCCCAGGGTGAGGATGACTTACTGGAAAGGGGAATGGTATATTTTGGGTTGATGGAAATGTTCTATATCTTTATTGATGTGGTGATTACAGGTTTATACATTTGTCAAACTTACTGGACTATACTTTGATAATAGATTATTTTATTGTGTGTAAACTATAGCTGAATAAAGATGAAAATTCTAGTATTTATAAATTCTATTTATAGTTGATTCCCAAAGGAAAATAACTCAGATGATAAATGAACACCCAAGCATAATTTCTAAGTCCTGTTTGAAACTACATAAAAATATTTCTAGGGGTTGGCCCGGTGGCATATTGGTTAAGTTCGCATGTTCCACTTTGGCGGCCCAGGGTTTGCTGGTTCAGATCTTGGGCGTGAACCTACTCACCGCCCATCAGGCCATGCTGAGGTGACATCCCACATAGAAGAACTAGAAGGACCTACAACTAGGATATACAACTATGTACTGGGGCTTTGGGGAGAAAAAAGAAAAAGAGGAAGATGGGCAACAGATGTTAGTTCAGAGCCAATCTTCCTCAAGAAAAAAAAATGTTTCTAAAAAGACGATTAATTAGTAACATCTAAGTATAAAAATTTTGACCATTATTGTATTTGTACAGAGGATAGTGGAATATTTCACTTAAAATTATGATTGAAAATAGCAACATACTCAGAGGAAAGCATCAATTTAGAAACTAGATTAAATAGTCACACTCAAAATAATTAAGTTAAATGTTATATGGAAACTATATCATGGAGACATATTATCTGTATTTTTAGAAAAATAGAACCATTTGTTAGTGTAAAAAGACTTTAAAAAGTGTGTGCTGATTTGTTGAGCAAGACACATAGGATGAGGCTGTATCATAAGTGACTGTGGCTTGCAATAAATGACTTCCCTGGTTTTTTCTTTATACTTTTTTCTTACAAGAATTAATATCAACAGATATTTTCCCTTGTCCTTTTATTTCTTGAAGCCACACCTTTCCTCATACCATTTCTTTCTCCAAAAGAAGTGAATAAATTCACCACCTCTTCTTCTCTTAGTTTTTCATTTTAAGAACAAAACCAAAAAAACCCTACATTTATTTCCTCTTCTTTTTCTTGTCTCCAAAGTTATAATAACTTAGCAAAAAGTCAGCACCTCTCTATTTACCCACCCAAAGTATGCTATACCTCAAAATGTTTTTGAAGCAGTTTTTGCATTATGAAGAGGATGTTAGTATGGAGATGATTCTTAAGTTCAGGGGTACAGGCAATTATGAGTTTGCTTCCATTTTGTAGGGCATCAAAAATGTGTCTAGTACTGTAGGATGGATTATATCTGTTTTTTCTTCTCCCAAAGTAATAATTTTTTTATGGTCCCTATCTTGTCCATTGGGCTCTGCAAAAATCACTTTAATTGCTCAGCTAACCTCTCCTTCCGCCCAGGCATACCATTTAAAGTATATAGGCGATATTACTTTTTTGAGGCCTGATGGATCCTGGTGAGATATCAAGCTTGGTTACTTTTCTTAGCACTCCTTTCTGCTGGAGAGTCTAACTAAATCAGTCTTCTTTCCTACAGATTTGTTATTGGGCGAGAAAAACCAGGGCAAGTGAGTGAGGTAGCCCAGTTGATAAGCCAGACGCTGGAACAAGAAAGGCGCCAGAGAGAACTGCTTGAGCAGCACTATGCCCAGTATGATGCTGACGATGATGAGGTAAGCAGCACTGCACACATTCTCTTTCCTACATTTCTTCTCACTACATCCCTGCTTGACAAAACCCTCTTTACTGTGTAACAGGATGACAATGTCTTTGCAGTTTCTGAAGGAGAATGTGTCTACACTCAACCTCACAGAAAAGAAATACTACTTGCATTTGTTATTAACTTATGAATCAAGTAATGGTAACCTGTTTACAGTATGAAGACTTTAGAATCAAATAAGTCATCTTTTACCGCACTATTAAATTCACTGAAACAAAAAAAGGGTAAAAAATACCAAAATGTGAATAGTTGCTGTCTTTATTGTTAGAATTAGGTGATTTTCTCTCTCTGCTTTATATTTTTCGAGTTTTCTACAATCAGTATGTAATGCTTTTTCAAAAGATCAGTAAATATTTTGAGTGAAAACACACATAGCTACATACACAAACATATACAGAAAAGTACTAAAAAATTGCTGAGAGTTTTCAGAGTTTTTTTCCAGGAAGAGAAAGTTCTTTGGATCTGCTCACTATGATTTGTGCTAACATAATGCAGAACAAAACTTTTCCACCAGCACATATTCCGTAGAGTGGATACATGTTGGAATAATTTTGCATCCTGCTCTCTGTAGAAGATCAAGTAAATGAATAGAAGCTAACCCCCAAGTGAAAACGGCTCTCCAGAACCCTTGTGTTTTGTAATATAATACAGATGCTGGTCTATTTCTAATGTAAATGCCAAACGTACATTGATATCATGGGACTGCATGCTGTATTATAAACACGTTTAAACATGCATGTGTTTCATATCGGCATCTCAAAAGATTCATCAACAACTTAGTTGTAGCAGATCATACTCCATGAACATAGTAAATATTCAGGTAAAACAAATATTCTTTATACCAGCTGATGTAAGTACAGTGGAACTTCATTCAACCTCTACTCCTCTGAATATATTCTATTTCCAGGACTTTTTTTAGTTTCTAGCTAGAACATAGTGAAGATTAATAAACAGACATTCAAATATTTTTCATGTGTTTTTAGTCTGGAATGTTTTAACCTAATGTGTATTAATTTTTCAATGTGTTTGTAGTATAATGAAGGTGTATTCTCCATTTATTGTAGTAGAAAATTAAAAACGGTGCATCAGTTAACTTTTGATCAAAGGGTAAAACATTAGAAAGTCTTCACTTGAATGAATTAGTCTCAGAATTCTGTTTAGTTTAGGTTTTCACTTGCAGAGTCCATTTGAAATGGCGAGTGTTTTTTCATTATACTGAGATATATGAAAATGTTATCTTGGATTTAGAAGCTAAAAAAGTGATTTCCTCAAATGTTTGAACTTTCATCTTACCTAGTTTTCAATTCTCTGTGCTAGTAGTTTGTGTTTTATCAGAGGCACTGATTTGCTTTGGCTGCAAGCCTATTTTAAGATTGTAGAATCACTCTCCACAGATTTGGTTTTTACCTGTTCACACTGCTGGAAAGAATTTGGATCTGAGGTTCAGGGGAGTACGGGTGACATCAAGTGGTGGAAGGTGAGGAGGCCAAACTTTCCAGTCTCTGTGGGCCTCTGTGTCTTTGGCTGTAAAGTACAGGGATTGAGCTAAATCTCTAAATTTCTTCCAGCTTCTAATATTCCATGAGTCTGTGAAATAAAGCATCAGGTCTAACAAAGAAAGAGGGAAAATAAGATAGTTCTTTAAGGCTCTCCAAGTGAATTTTTTAGATAACATACTACATATTTCCTCCAGTTATTTTGAGGAATTGATCATATTCATCCCCAAAAGTTTTCAACTCAAGCAGCTAAAGCTTTTTTTTTATATAATTAATAATTTGAGTAAATGCAAAAGGAATATTTGTTACGTAATATTTATACTTAGGAGCACATCATGTGGATGTTTTTGGTTGCCTCTTTTTGTAAAGAAAGCAGAGTGATTGTCACCTGAATAGAAATTTAAGGGGGGTAAATAAATATTCAGTGCCAGGCACTTTGCAAGGTATCTTTCCTACATGATTTCATGTAATCTTCACAGCAACCAGAGGAGATTTTATTTTCTAGAAACACAGAAACTGAGGCTTTTTCTAGTGGTACAGCTAGTAGTTGATAGATTCATGATGGGAATAGGGTCCTCTTGGCTCCAAAGCGTGGACTCCTTGCAACATACTGCTATTTTTGAATGGAGTGGACTGGTGGGTCTGGTTGTGTTCAGGCACACACAGAACAACTGGGTAATGAGATGTTGGAAAGAGGACTCCTGTTTTGGGTGATTGAGTTTCTTGTAATGCTTAGGTTTTGTGATTCTTTGTTCTGTATATCTAATAACAGAGGAATTGAATACTTGGAGAATTATTTTACTCTAGGCAGATACTTAATCCATAAGTATCCTATGAAGCTAGGATTAAAGGGAAGAATAATGGAGTATACAAATACTTTATAAAAAAATTAGAGTTTAGCTTTAGGTTAAACTTTTTCTTCTGTCTGCAAGTTGTAGAACTAGAAATCAGGTGCTTGCTAATATGTTACTCCAAGTAACCTTCGCTTTATTGTAAAGGTCAAGAAGCCTTTTCCTCTGTCTCTCTCTCACGTGCCTCTCTGACTTATGTTTCTCCCTTTCTTATGTTTTACACACTGCCTCACCAAAACATGTCCCCCTAAAACCAACTATTAGTTTTCTGTGCATAGGAGAGATGAAAGCTGGACAAATAATGAAAATTCACTCTTGTGTAAACATTTTATCTACTTGATTTAAATTCATTTTTTTTTTACTAATGCTACCAAATATTGTTAAATTGATTGATTTGAGTGTTATGTCCCCATTTTATATTTACTCTCTCTGTTGATGGAAAGTAAAATGTCCAAGAGACATAATGGAAATGAGAAGAACCAATATTGGTTATCCAATGGGTAAATGGTCCTTGAGCAATTGAGTTAATTTTATATGCAATTGAACAATTTATTGATTTACATATCTTTGTTAATCCTGAATTGTGTACTCAATCACTTGGTTTCTCACTTTTCTTATCATTTATAGAATCATCTTGTGATTTCAAAGTTAGAGTCACTTTTATTTGAAAACATCCCCTGTGACATTCCCTTGGCCAGCCCGGAAAACTGCTAATTAAATGCAGAGCAACCCAAGTTCATCCAACTAATTTCCAGAGCCACCACTTAGATCATCATTGTCTACTGAAGGATAGATAGCTTCTGGTTTTGGTCAAATCATCTAAGGTTGATTCTAACTTGGAACTTATCACATTGACAGAGGGGAGTTGCTTGCTTCAGTTGTCTACAGGGAAAACATTGCAATGTGAGAAATATATCCTGAAATTGTACAAGTACAATGGTCTTCTATCAGAACCATATTTAGGATTAAGAATACCTTATCATGTGTTGAGTGTGCTTCGATATGTTTTAATGCTTTAGAAAATTATAACTCATACTCCAATAGAATTTAAAATATATAAATCATCCCCAAACTCTATTTAAATTTATGTATTTTCTGTTTTTTTCTCCAAATATTTAAACTAAAAGAGTTTAAGCAGACAGTTCAATTTTAATTTGCATTCCTATTTCTGTCCACTCTCTGTTAAACATTCTGATTTAAAAAAAAAAATTTTTAAATGGCTCTGCCTAAAGGCTGAAGAATAAAAGGGAGGATCCTGTAAAGACGAGGGAGATATAATTCTGAATAATTGAACAATTTTAAATGCAGATCTGAATATAGCTGTGATTAGTGATTGAATTTCTGGATTTAGTAGAATTATTGTTCATTTCTCTTTCTTTCTTTTTTTTTAAACAAATCTGAAAGGCAACCATGGAGGATTTCAGTAAACCCCTCAGACAGTCAGCACTATCCCACGAAATTCTGGGGGTATGGTAAATTTTTCAACTAGATTTTAATTTTCAATAACAAATTTAATTTCCTGTCATACTCCACAACTATCAATGTTTAGCCTTTTGGTGGTGGGATGATGTAATTCTGGTATATGGTTTGGGTAGCATGGGTCATGTATATATATTTTGGGTATCTATTTCATTCAAAGAGCATTATGCAGTGTGAAACACTATGGGCTCAGGCTGGAAATATAGTATGAACTGTTACTGTACCATTTTTTTGTATTAGAAAATACATATGGTTGTTCACATTAAAATGAGTGGTTTTACATGCACTTTTAAAATTATTATTTTGCTTTCGCTTCTTTAAATATCCTTTAAAAATATAATATTTATTACATTTTTAAGTCTTAGATTGTAGATGGCATTTCAAAGTCTCTTTAGGTAGTAGTTCATAGCAAGGTTAATCATCACTCCAGAAACTGAGGCCCCTACTCTTAAAGCATAATTTAATCTTTTTTTCATGATTTGTTTTCATTACTGGAAATTAATATCATTATAACTATATCATGACGTTATTTTTTAGAATCTTTTAAAGTATTGAATACAATTTAGAGCAGCTACCTACATGAATATGCATTTTTATTGCTTGTGTTAACATGTAATAATTAGAGGCAGAAATATAATGGAAGCTGTGGTTTGCATAAGTGTTAAAAGGTTTACAAGAATATAATTTTTATGTGAAAAGCATTAAAGGGATAACATTAAATTTGACTCATGCTGTTTGCTGTTCCTGGTTGCAAACAGCTTTTGTTGTGTGAACTAGAGATTGCAGTTATTATAAATGGCCTTTTAATAATGTGAATTGACTTTATACTCTGTTTATAATGTTGAGAAATTAAGAGTGGGGGCATTCTCTTAGTTCTCATAAGTGTGTGTTATGGCAGACATCGGAACTTTTCTCTCTTTTATTATTAGGCTGCTCTCTCTAGTGGGGAAAAACCCTTTAAATTCTGTTGTCAACCATTTTAGAACACTGTGGCTGAATTGCAAGGAGTGTCTGGCAACTGCAATAACAATAACAACTATTTCCTTAAGGTTTGTTTCTTGGTGGAGAATAATGCTTATGTGTACGTTCCTGCTTCATGTATGAAATTAAATATTCTATGTGTCTTATTAACTAGCTCTATGCTTGAAAGAATTTCTTTAGAGCCGTGTGTTTTGTATGTTGAATAAGTTTGAAAAATTGTCATTTGGAAAATAATATTTAGTTCTGAAACAAAGCACGTATTTTAGGCGTAGGTTCTACAATTTGGACTCACTTCCTAATATTTAACCATATGTTTTTAACCCCTAACACTTTAAATATTTTGTGATTCATATTAAAGGGGAAAAAAAGATACCCAACAGCAGGGCTGGGGCTGTATGATGTTTATACAATACAGTGTATACAGTGATTTATATTGTCTTTAAATCCAGTGATTTTTTTTTTCTAGAAAAGAATCTTTTGATGCAAAGTTCTTAAGTTTTCAAAAAACTAAAAACCTAAATCTTTAAATTATAGTAGTACTGATTTGCATGATTTATATGGTAAACATAACAAAATGTCTAAAAAGATATTACACTTTAAATAATAAAACAATTCTCACTATCTTTGGCTGCCAGTAACAGAGATAGAGGAGCTTCAAAATGGAAGTCAGGTATGTTTAAAAGGGAGGTGGCTTATTGTGATTAGAGGAGCCTGAAGAATAGGAGAAATATAAAACCTTTTTCACTACTTGTTTACAAACTCCAATTTGACTGGATCTTTGCAATCATTAAATTTAATTACATCTTTGGTTTGTGATCCCCTTATGTAGAGTAATGGTCATTATCACTGAAACTCAGAATCATAAGGGGCTTGGAAAACATTCAGTTGAAAACTGTATCCATCTTGATCTAACCTAAAGAAGGTACATGCACACACATACACACACAAGCACAGTATCCCTGGGAGGCAGACATCCTCCTCTACTTGAAAGGTCCTCTTTAGAGATATTCTTTGTATATAGAAACATTATTATTTATAACATTGAGGACAGACAGGAAGATGGGTAGTGTCAAGGGGAGATAGATGTTAAAATAGAAACCTTCTCCTAAACAATGCCATATTTTTGTAACTCATTTTATTTTGTTTGTCATAACTTAAGTAATTTGAATATGTTTTCTTGTTATTTTCTTTCCAACTACCACATTGTGGTGAATTTCATGAGCCAGATTCAAAATACCAAATAAACTATCAAATTCTTCTGTGCCATTGAGTTCCTCTGAGAGTATAGACTTTGTACTTCCTAGCAACCATGCTATATATTACAATGATGAACCACAGAGTTTACAGTGTTAAAGACATGTCATAGAAGCAAACACAAATGACAATATTTTTTCCAATTTTAAAAACATTTATAAGTTGAATATAGTTTCTTACCAAAAAGTTCTAAAATGCTAAAAGGCAGAGTGAAAGATGGGCCTTACTAGCCTGGGAAACAAGCTAACTGTCCTCTGGGCCATAGGGATCCCATGGTTTGCATGCCTTTGCTGCTACTGTTTTCTCTACCTTGAATGCCATTCCCTGCACCGACTCTTGGTTGCCCTTGTATGCCCACTAATCCTGTTCTCCTTTCAGGGCTCTGTTTAGGTTCATCTGTCTCCTCCACAAAATCTTCTTGAACTCTCTCAGCTGCGCTGGGAGCCCTTTTTTTAATGAGTCAATGGCACCATGTGTATCTCTTTCTATCATCATTTACCCATAGATTTCCCCCACTAGATTGTAATCTCTTCAATGACAGGTTTCAATAACTGGTTGATCTGTAATACACAGAGGGATGTGCACAGCACTGGGAAGATTAGAGGAAGCCAAGAAATTGAACTGAATTGAATCACTCAAAAGATGTTAAGATGAAAATTGGAGAGTAGAGTTAAATGAAGAGAATGAAATTTAGTTAGGAACATAATCTGAGATAGTGAGGGAAGAATAGCATAGACTAGAGGGGTAAAAGGAATGTCAAACCTGGTAAGACTAGAGATTGGAGATAGGGAAAGGACTGCAGGAATAATCTGTACTTGTCTGTCGGCACTTCGGGATTTAGCACCTTTCTATGGGCTTTTGCTACCATATTTTAATTGTTTTGAGAGATCTTGAGTTTGCAAGAATACCCTATCTCTATCATGCTGCACCAAAATCTTCTGCATGTAAAACCAGAAAAAATGAATATGCATTTTTCATTCCTTGAAAACCATTGGGACATTAGAAATAGCAACTTGGTGACTCACATTGACATGACTTCTCTTTAGTCACAACTGAATAAATGTACAATAGAAACAGAATAGTCAAAATGGCCTAAGTGATGTCAAGATAAATACCGCATAGATAACCATCTTTTCCTGCCCAATATGTTAACTTAGAAATAGCCTTCAATCATAAAAATACATTTTTGTCAACAATGAAAACTAAATAGTGACCTGACCAAGGACTAATGTCCTAAAGCTGCCTTGTTATGGAGGTTTGCCAGGTCTGATAAGGGCTCCATTTATTTTAAACTGATATTGATGCTAGTAAGGGTGGTGGTCAAAACTCTTAATTGATTTCTGGAATTCCAGTTCTTTTGAAAGGGGTTTCAAAAAATTAGTTTATTGACATAAAATTGACATAGAGTAAAATGTACTGATCTTAAATATATAATTTGATAATTTTTTATCGTTGTTATCTGTTTCAAATATTAAAATCAACATTAATGAGGAATAATTTGTATGCAATAAAATGTACCAATTTTAAATGTGTTTAGGTTAACAGTTTGATGCATAACTACTACCACATTCAAAATATAGAGCATTTTCGTTACCTCAAACAGTTCCCTTATAGAACTTTGTGGTCACTCTCAGCCTAAAACAATCAATCTGCTTTCTGACCCTATAGATTAATTTTCTCAATTCTAGAATGTCATTTGAATGGAATCATAAAGGGCATACTTTTTTATGTCTGACTTCTTTCACTTACCATAATGTCATATTTATCCAAAGTGTTCTATATGTTATGATAATTGGTATTGCTTTGAGTTACAGTAGACAAAGCCCAGGGCCCACCCAAAGTGGGATGTCTAATTGGAGAACTCCATCGTAAAACTAGAGGCCCATGGGTTACACTGCTCTATAAAAGGAATATGTCTAATCTTCTACCCCAAGGAGTACATGGGAAATTGCCAGTGTCAAACCTTCGTGCTGAGTGGAAGGGAAAAAAATTTTCCTCTGAGAAACTGTGACCACAGCAGCCTGAATTTATGCTACCTTTCAGGAGAAAAAAAGCATATCCTTTCTTGAGGCATTCACCTTCAGTCAAAGCCTAAAGTTAAAGTTTCAAGAAATATGAGCTTACAATTTCCAAGTACAAAAGTCACAGGGAAATAAATCACCATGCATAACAAAGAGCAGAAGAAAGAGAGAGAAAGGGAGGAAGGGAAGGGAGAAAGAGAGAAAAAAGGAAAGAAGGATAAGGTCCAAGTTATTTTATAATTTATTTCAAACTGGAACAAATATCTCCAGTCACATATAACTTATTCCAAAAGACAAAAATGAAAGTAGTACAATTCTGATATCAGGAATGCAGTAAAACCTTGAAAGTGTGAGATGTATGAGGTAATGAGCGATAACCTTGGTACAAAACCAAATAATGATGAAGACGACGACTTATAGGCCCATCCTACTGATAAAAATAATTCAAAAAAAATCCTAAACAAAATATTAGCAAACCATATCCAATAACGTATAAAAGAGATATCATGGCCAAGTTGAGTTTAGCCAATAATGCAAGTATGGTTTAACATTTGAAAATCAGTTACTACTTGCATTTGACATCATACTGGAAAGCAAGAAGAAATAAAAGAGCAATTGGAAAGGGAGAAATAAAAGTGTTTTTCACAGGTGATGTGGTTGTCTATCTAGAAAACCTCAAACATACTTACAGATAAATTATTAGAAATAAGATTTTAGCAAATTTTCTGGATTACATAATATAAAATGTAACATCTATTTCAATGTGTCTTCAGAGAGAAAATATAATTTATGAGTTATCTTTTACTTTGATAAAAAGCAAGACCTTGCCTAACAAGATAGGCAAGACCTTCATGGAGAAAAATAAATTTTATTGAAATATATTAAAGCTTATATAAAAGAACAAAGAAACCTTGTTCGTGGATTAGAAGACTTAATAGCTTGAGTCAGTTTCTATAAGCTGGTTTATACATTCAGTGCAATTCTAATAAAAATAGTTCTGAATAATTTTTAAATGGAACTTGGTAAGCTATTGCTAAAATATATATATGAAAGAACAATGCACCGAAAATAACTATGACATTTCACATTCCTTAAAAGAGAGATATTTATTATAAAACTGTAGCAATTTAGATGCTGGGGCAAAAGAATGGACAAGTTGGTCAAGGAGGCCAGGAACAGGCCCTCACATATATGAAACTTTGTAACATAGATAACAACACTCTAGATGAGTTGAGAAATGTTAGACTTTTCATTGAAGGGAAAATGGTGAAATTGTAATCCCCATATCAATCTGTACACAAAAGTTCATTCCAGGTGGATTGACTACTCAAATGCGAAAAGCAAAACTATAAAATTTGGAAGATGGTGTAGAAGAATATCTTTATGACCTCAGTATAATGGTTTCTTGGGGCCGGCCCGGTGGCGCAGCGGTTTAGTCCGCGCTTGGCAGCCCGGGGTTCGCTGGTTCGGATCCCGGGTGCCTGCCGACGCACTGCCTGTCAGCCATGCCGTGGCGGCGTCCCATATAAAGTGGAGGAAGATGGGCACAATGTTAGCCCAGGGCCAGTCTTCCTCAGCAAAAAGAGGAGGATTAGCAACGGATGTTAGCTCAGGGCTGGTCTTCCTCACCAAAAAAAAAAAAAAAAAGAAATGGTTTCTTACATGAGATGCTTAAGAAAGAAAAACCATAAAGGAAAGGATTGAGAAAATTGACTACCTTAACATTAAGAACTTCTGTTCATCAAAAGAATACATTCTTGAAAGAAAAAAAGACAAACCGGAAACTGGAAGAAAATATTTGAAAAAATAAATAACTGAAAGAGAATTATATAAAAAAATGCTTTTATGAAGCAGTAAGAAAAGACTACATATGGGCCGTTCGCTTGAACAGTCATGTCATAGGAGAGGAAACTTCAGTGGCCAACGAACACATGAAAAGATGCCCAACTATGTTAGCAATCAGAATGTGAAAATTAAAAATCAAAATAAAATACCATTTCATACCTACTGAATTGATTTAAATTGGGTATTTAAAGTTTTGGTGAGGATGTGGAGTAAAAGGAACTCTTATTCTCTGCACATAGGAATATAAATTGACCCATCCACTTTGAAAAACAATTTGGCGTTATCTAGTAAAGCTGACTTAACAATTACATTTCTTATTAAACACCTTAGTAAAACTCTTATAAATAATGTTCTTGTACTAGAAAAAAAGTGGATACAACTGGCATCTCTTTCAACAAGACAAAGGGTAAATATATTGTAGTATATTCATACAGTGGAATAATATACAGAAGTTGTTTCAGCAATCCACAACAGCTGCTGGACCCTCAGAACACACCATTAAAAGCAAAAAGGCACAGAGGGATACAAACAATATGATTCCATTCATAAGCAGTTTAAAACCATGTAAAAATAAATGATACATTGTTTAGTTGTACAACTAAACTAAAGAAAAACTAAGAATGATAAAATTCAGCAGGATGACTCTGAAGGGCTAGAGACTTGATTCTAGGAGGCACACACAGAGGGCTGTAATTTTTGTCAACACAATATTCAATGAAAAAATTAAAATCTGCCATGTACAATTGCTTATATTTAGCAATTGTGTGGATATAAAATGGATAAGACATAGTTCCTGTTCTCCAATGACTCATAAAATGGCTTAAGACTCTGTATCTCAAACTTGCCTCGATATGGAAATCTCATGATATTTCTTTAAAATTACAGATTTCTCCACCCAGCCTCAGACCTACTGAAACAGAATATGCTTTGTGGAGGGCCTAAGGTTATGGGAATTTGTGGGAAGGGCTTAGGTACAATCAGAGCTGGAGTTGTCCAGTTGAAAAATGCCAGGAAAACTGACGTAAAGACCTTTGAGTCCTGGTATTGCAGACACTTTGCAAGAAGGAATTGCTGCCACAAACCACCAGATAAACATGAGGAAAAGAGTAGAATTCTTCTTCCTTGATGGAAATTGTAAGATTTAGATTATATTGATTATTAATCCATAGATAATCCAGGGAAATACCATCAATAACATTTTTGTTGGTTTTGCTTTTTTGTTTTCTGTAAATTCTGTAACTATAACTTCTGGCTCTGTTGGATGATCTGTTAGCATTTTTGCAATCATATGAATCAATTTTTATGTGAACACACCATATTTTCCAAGATTCAACTAATTGTATAATTATAGAAGTATGAAAATAATAATAACATCTGCCACTTTGGTCACTATAGTTGTTCTCTTCTGCAGATTAAAAATTCAGGGAAATACAAATCTCTTAGTCTCTTCCCACAGTTCTGCTGGCATCAGAATAAGCGCTTCATTGTTTACTTGGCAAGTAAAATGAAACCCAAGGAAGGCTGCCAATTTGAAATTTCAGTGTGACATTTGAATTACAGAGGTCCACTTTGGTCTGTTGACTGTTCAGTTCTGGATCTCAGTGGGAAAAATAGGGATCAGTGGTTCCCTCCCAGTATAGAATATATTTATCAGGAACTTAAAGACAATGGCATTTATGTCTTAGTAGGTAACGTTTATTAAGAGGAATATAATTGGGAATATTAAGTCAAGGAAATATATAGTTTATACTCCCAAGAAGCTTGCTATTCTGCTGCTGTTTTGGAAACAATAAATATATATGGTAAAGAATTTAAATCACTTTCAAGGCAATCTGTCAAAAGGCCAGATAACCATAGTGTAAAAGAATCATCACAACTAAGGACATACAAAATCAAAGCATGAATTTGAGATTTGTGGTTTCAATTTTTATTTGCAAGAAATTTTTTCTTGTTTTTGTTTTTGTCTTGTTTTCTTTATTTGTTTATCTTCTGTAACCAGGAAACTGGGTCAATATTGGGTATGTTCAACAAATAAAAAGACTAATTTAGGGGCCGGCCCGGTGGCGCAGCGGTTTCGTCCGCGCTTGGCAGCCCAGGGTTTGCGGGTTCGGATCCCGGGCGCCCGCCGACGCACTGCCTGTCAGCCATGCCGTGGTGGCGTCCCATATAAAGTGGAGGAAGATGGGCACGATGTTAGCCCAGGGCCAGTCTTCCTCAGCAGAAAGAGGAGGATTAGCAACGGATGTTAGCTCAGGGCTGGTCTTCCTCACCAAAAAAAAAAAAAAAAAAAAAGACTAATTTACCTGCAGAGCAGAGTATATGGAAAGGAATAATGGTTGGAAAGTCTTTGAAAATGTAGGGGTATTGTGGGGACTTTAAAAATCAGCTGAATTTCTAGACATTTTTTTCATTAAATAATATTTGGGAAACAATTCTCCACAAGGCTGTCACATATCTGAGGCATTAACTACCCTTTGTTCTGGACTGTCTTTTCAAATATTTGTGTAGTGAACAGCCTTGAAAGATACAGACAGTCTTTCCCTCTGGAGCAAGGGCAGTAATACTTAATGCCTGTTATAAAAGATGCAGGTTACCTAAGCTCTGGGTTCCTCTCCTGACATGTCTACTTGTACGGGTATCATCTGGACCTCTTCTCATCACTCTTTGGAAATTGTGGCTTGAGGAATCAGCGCAAAAATCATGATAGTCTATATCAACTACAGATCTTCCTTGGCTTATGATGGGGTTACATCCTGATAAACCCATTGTACATTGAAAATATTGTAAGTTGAAAATGCATCTAATACACCTAACTTACTAAACATCATAGCTTAGCCTAGCCTACTTTAAATGTGCTCAGAACACTTACATTAGCCTACACTTGGGCAGAATCATCTAACACAAATCCTATTTTATAATAAAGTTTGACTATCTTCATGTAATTTATTGAATACTGTACTGAAAGTGAAAAACAGAATGGTTGTATGGGTACAGAATTGTTGTAAGTATATCAGTTGTTTACCCTCATAATCACATGGCTGACTGGGAGCTATGGCTTGCTGCTTCTGCCCAGCATCACAAGAGTATCATACTGCATATCGCTAGCCCAGGAAAAGATCAAAATTTGAAGTACAGTTTCTACTGAATAGGTATTGCTTTTGCACCATTGTAAAGTCAAAAAAATGTATGTCAAACCATTGTAAGTCTGGGACTGCCTGTAGTATGAAGATCCCTTCTGGGTTAGAGGAAGGTTCTGACCTTGTTTAGACAACAGTTATGGAGAAACACACTGTCACTGAGTGTGAAAGGAAGGAATTTGCAATCGCTGTAGTCAGAAGCCTAGTAAATCCTTAGAACGTTGGCAGATTCACTGGGGAGATAATGGGGCAAGGCACATAATGCTCTTTAAGGAGAAATAGCAATAGTTGAGCTGCCTTTTGACTCAACCTCTCTTGCAGTTTATCAAGCCAACTTTAGATGATTCATTCAGACAGTGAAAGGTCTCAAAGTTTTTTGCAGTGGGTCTTGGCTGCAATAAGGGAATGTTAGTCCTGTCAGGGAGATTTGAGATAGATAAACTCCTGTGGGAAACCATAGATGAGTATTTGGGTTCTAACTGGTCCATGATGCTGATGAAAGTAAACCACCAGTGAATGAAAAACTTTTGCAAAACAATCTAGATAAATTCTTATGATCAGCCTCACCACCTTGGAATACTTCCTCATCCATTATATTCAAACCAGACTTATGATTGGACTCCAGTTTGAGATGTACTCCATAACAGAGTCCCTGCTGTGGGAGCCAAGACTATGGCTGCTGAGTCAAAGACTCCCCAAAGCTAAACTGGTTGTGTCAATAATGTTGACTCACCTTATGTAGTGCTTTAGATGGACTATAGACGTTGGAAGTTCGGTTAAAACAGGAGTAACCTCTGCACTGCTCAAAACTGAAAATGAATGCATCTTATTACTGGCACAGAGCTACTTTCTGCCTGCATGCCCCTTGATGCCTCCTCTCTTTACCCTGAACTCAGCTGGAGTTCAGCATAGAGAGAACTCTACCTTAAGGAGAAATATGACTAGGGGTCTGGCTGAGATCTCTTGTCCTCCAGAGAAACCAAATGCTATATGAATCCCTTGCGTATGCTGGGGAACTTTGGGAGGGAAGGCACTCAAACTTTATGGTTCTGTGGGTACAGGCTTATCAATCATCATCTCATTCAGTCCCATTGTGAGAAAGGATGCCCAAATTCAACTGATGTGATTTGGGCAGAGTTCACAGTGGAAGGGGAAGCTAAAATGGCCTTGTGGATGGGACTCTTTGGGCAATGTAATACTGTTATGGCTTCCACTGCTAAATGTGTAATGGAATTGATGTGTTATATGCCTGCACTTATTTGTCCCATTAGTGCCAGTGGAGATTCTCCCATTCGGGGATTGCTGCGTGTAGAGCAGTAATAGTAGGACATGTAGGTCACTCTCCCTGTTTTCTCCCAGGTGGTCCAGCAAAAACAATATAGAATCCCAGGAAGAGAATAGGAAACCACAGCTTGTTTAAATATTTAATAGCTGCCAGAATACTTGGGCCATTTCCCAACAGAACAACACTGCATGCTTGATGTAGCCACCAAAAAAAAAAAAGAAAAACAAAGGCAGCTATTAACCTTCCACTAGGCTCTCATGGAAACTGAAACTGAATGCCTGACCCATGGAGGCCTTGTGACTCTCTGGCCTATTATTCTTAGTTTGGGATGGGTCACCTTGAACTCACTGACCAATAAAGTTAGAAGGGCCCAATAAACCTTGCTTGTCAAATGGAAATGATAGATTCAAGAAAGCTGCCAGCCTGGCCCAGCAGCATCTTTTATTTACATGAATGAGTAGTAGCTTTCTAATTCAGGGCAACTTTATCTGCCACTTCACCTTGTAAAACAAGGCTGCTAGCTCAGTGAGGCCTTCAGTTCATAGAGATTTCCTTAAATGCCTGGGTTTGGTTCACTGATGGTTTAGCTAAACTGTCCAGTGCTGTCTACTAGGCTTTTCAGCCTCAGCACCAGCTCTGCAGACCCCAGAATGGACATGGTCACTTTGCTCAATGGGCAGAACTCAAGGCCATTCTTATAGCTCTGGTCATTACTCCTGTTGATGAACCTAGTTAAATTTTTACTAACTCCTGATCTATTGTTAATGACCTAACTATTTGGTCTATCACTTGGAAAATTACAGACTGGGACAGATTAAAGTTTAGGATGGCAAACTTTGGGAACAAATTGTGGCAATTAATCAAACTCTTTGGGCTACTCATGTAGCTGTTCCTTAGGGGTGGTCATAAGAAGCCTTCATGTATTTAAAGAAACACTATCATTAGATCATGTAGCCCTCAGATAACTCTAGAGATCCCTCCAAAATGAGGCTATTCTTGGTTACTCAGGATTGCTTTCCTAAGGGATTCCTTATAATTTATATGCATCCTGAGGGCCATTATTCTTAGGATTGGACTCATTTAATTAGATAAAGTGGTACAAAATTTGTTCCTGACTTTAGGTGATGTGATCAATGACACTACTTCCATACTGGAAGGCATTCAGGTCAACCTCAACTCGCTGGCCAGGGTTGTTATGGATGATAGAATTGCCCTGAACCCTAGATTTCCTCCTTGAGGGCCAATGCTGAGTCTGTGCAATCACTGATACATCTTCTATATCTGGATAATACCTTAGGCCAAGTGGAAAGGTCAATAAAGAAGCTTAAGGAGAAAGCCACATGGGTTTTTAAGTAGACCCTGATGGTTTATGGGATTTATTTAACCAATAGGGTCTGGAAGCCTGGGGAATATGGTTGATCTCAGTACTGCAAGTTGGACTAATTCCGCTGCTTAGAGTTCTTTTAGTAATAGTCTTAATTATATGCTGTGAAGTGACTGATGGATTTGGCCCTAAGGTGCTTTTGGTCACACTGATCTGTGTAGCTGAGGGAATATCCTACTCATGGGAAAACTCACCAGAAGTCAAGATGGTGTAGAAACAAGGGTGGATATTGTTGGGAGACAGTTCTCCCGTGGGTCTCTCACTTCTCTGCACGTCTTGTGAGCAGAGGCACCAATGGCCTTTGTTTCAGATTATCTTTTCAATGATGTTTGTATAGTGAACAGCCTTGGAAAATAGAGAGAGTGTTTTTCTTTAGGGCAGATGACAGACTTGCTTACCACCCCTTATAAAAAATTTGTATTTCCTAAGCTCAGAATTCTTTTTTTTTTTTTTTTTTGTGAGGAAGACCAGCCCTGAGCTAACATCCGTTGCTAATCCTCCTCTTTTTGCTGAGGAAGACTGGCCCTGGGCTAACATCCATGCCCATCTTCCTCTACTTTATATGGGACTCCGCCACAGCGTGGCGACAAGCAGTGTGTTGGTGGGCGCCCGGGATCCGAACCGGCGAACCCCGGGCTGCCAAGTGCGGACGAAACCGCTGTGCCACCGGACGGCCCCGTAAGCTCAGAATTCTTAACAAAAGATTTTATGGTCACACCCTCTGCTTCATTTTTAGAACATGTTCTCCTGGCAGTACCCTGGATTTGAACTTTGTTTGGAAGCCATTTCTTAATTTTAGAATCAAGACTTTCAAAACCATCAAGTCTTGATTCCTTCCTATTAAACAGTCCCCCCTCTCTCTCTTTGGTCACATTTTACTATAACCAGCAAGAATAAATCGGGCAGCACCTTCAATACTTTGTTTGGAACTCTACTTAGCTAGATCACTCAGTTCACTAGGAATGTTTCCTACTTTCTCCTTATAGAAGGTGATAATGTTGCTAAGCTTTCTGCCACTACACAAGGATCCCCTTTTAGATTTCCACTTACAATCTGTTCAAGGCTATTTAGGCTTGCTTTAACATACTCTTCAAAATCCTCCCAGCCTTCATTCACTGCCTGTTTCCAAAGCCACTTTCCCATTTTCTGTATTTGTTATGGCCCTATCCCCTTTCTATTGCTGTATAACAAATACCACCAAAACATAGCAACTTAAGAAATATTTATACACTACAGGATCTGTGGGTCAGTTTAGCTGGATGCCTCTGACTCAAGATTTCTCCCAAGGCTGCAAATAAGATGTCAACCAGAACTGCAGTCATCTAAATGCTCAATGGGGGAAGAGCTGCGTCCAAGCTCACTCACAGCTGTTGGCAGAACGCAGAGGATCCACTTCCAAGCTCCCTCATGTGACTGTTGGCAGGCCTCAGGTCCTTGCTGGCTGTTGGCCAGAAATATCAGTTCCTTGTGATGTGGGCCTCTCCATATGGCCAGGCACAACATGGCAGCTTGTTTCTTAAGAGCAAGAGGACAAAAGAGATGCAAGTTACAGTCTTTTTGTAAACTAATCTCAGAAGTGACATCCCATCACTTTTGTTGTATTTTGTTAGAAGTGAGTTGCTAGGTCCAGCCCACATTCAAGGGGAAGGAATTATACAAGAGCATGATTACCCAGTAAGAGGTGATCATTAGGGGTCATTTTAGAACCTGCCTGCCATGGTGGGAAATAGAGTCCCTGCTTTTGAGGAGTATACTTTCTAAAAAGAGGGAAAGAAAACTTAAGAAGGCTGTAAAATACTATATAATAGGATGCTAATTTATGAACTGTCCACCACAATTGCTAGAAAATTTTGAGTTTGAATTATTACAAAAGATTTTTTACAAAAGATTTTATAAGCAAATCTTTATCTGGTCAGAATTTTAGGGAGAATAATTAGTCAGCAGTATTATCAATGACCTGAGATGCTGAGTGCCTGAAGGCAGGAAATACAGAAGGCCACATCGGTAACCTAGATATAGATTTTACATGGCTTTTGATTAGATGACTAGATGCTAAGAATGTAGTGAAATATCTGAAAATAATCTGAGAACACAGATTGACAAGAAAATTTTGAATTGACTTGATAAATGAGAGGAGAAAGGGGCCAGGCAGGCATCATGTTGGATGTTGTACGTATTTTATGTCTTTGAATTCTCTCAGTGCCCTATTAGATTTGTATCTTTTACACCATTTTATAAAAGAGGAGAGCACAAAAATACAAGCTAAATGACTTGCCCACTATCATGCAACTATGACATTGTTTTTTTCTCTTTTGGGGCCTGGTCTCTCCAGCCCCAAAGCCTATGCTTGTTTTTATTGTACTGCTCTGTGATGTTGTCCTGGAGAAACTGGGGATGGTGAAAATAATCATAGTCATAAAGTCATCTAGTCATGTAGCATATTCTAGGCACGGTGATTAATACTTCGAATATATCACTGCTGGAAATTCTCCTATCAACCTGATGAAGAAGGTGCTGTTATTCCCGTTTTATAGATGAGCAGATGGCATTAAAAGAGACTAAGTGACCGAACATTACAAAACCAGGACACACAGAAGTCAACTGACAGACAATGGAAAGAGAAATGCTTTTGCAGAGAAGGGGATGATTTGCTGAAAGCCATCTGGATGGTTGGCGCAGATTTAGGAATTTTAAACATTCAAGTGTTGGTTTGAGGTCTTTCTCCTCCAGAGAAATAGCAACTCTCTTCTATTCTCTCACAGAACTGAGTCTGAAAATACATGTAACCAAATTCAAGTCCAGTAAACAAATTCCAACAAAAACTGCATAATTAAGGCTATTTTTATGATTAGCACCATTTAGTTTCCCTGAATTTACCAGAGCAAACATTGCTACAGCAAAAATTACTGCTAATGGTTGAACCTAACAACAAGAGAAAAATCCCCAAAAGGGTCATTAAGGCCCCAGCTGCAGCTGTGCTTCACTATATTTCTTACTTGAAAGCTGAGAATTAGCGGGAAAATCAGGCTCTGCTGTGCTGTGCAGATGTGGCTAAAACTGTATTAATTTATTCAGCAAACATTTGTTCAGTGCCTACTCTATGCCAAGCAGTGTGCTAGCCACACTGGGATTACAGAGATAAATCATACCTGGCACTTTTAAGGAACTTACAGTTGAAAGAAGATGATGGGAGAAAGCAGGTATAAAAAGAGCAAAGTTTTATGAGTGATGTAAGGCTAGAAACAGGAAGGAGTGGATTAGAAGAATCTTAACTCAGCAGCTTCATAGGGTGTGCTAAGGAGATGGATATTCATCTTGGATTCCTGGGGCAGCAGGGGAATGGTAAGTGAGAACAGAGGCCTGCAAGTTTTCTTGGTCTTGGGTAAAAGCTGGTACCTCCTAAAGAGGAGGAGGTTTAGGGAAAGGAAGAATTTTACTACAGAAATGATCGATTTGCTTATAAAAGATTCGTGTGGGGAGGTTTTCTAGGACATTATAAGACCACAACTTAGCAAATATCTGGTTACAAGACACAGATTTGGAGAAGCTTAGCACGTTGCTGTTGTGGTATTAGTACCAGCAGTAGCAGCAGCAGCAGCAGCAGAATTGCTTATTTTGAGCACCTACCATGTGCCAGACCTTGTGTGGAACACTTTACAGCACCATCTAACTTAATCTCATGACAAGCTTGTTATACCAAGGAACTATTTGTATCTTCATTTTATAGATGAGCAAATTGAAACATAGATCTGGAAACTAACTTTACTGAGCCAGGATTTGAACCCAGGGCTAAATGACTTCAAAACCAAGATTCTTTAATTGGTTTCCACTCAACCAATTCACCAGTCTAACAGTTACTGTTTGTCCCTTCTGTAAAACCTAGACAGAGATCTGCAGCTCTCCTGAGTGTTCCAGGCTCTAGTTTGTTTACATGCTTCTGCTCCCGCTAGTTGAAAGTTATGTGTTTACCAAGAGGCAGAACCTGTCAGCTGTACTTATTACTGTAATTATGTATTTTAACAAAATATTAAATGCTCTGATACAATATGAGTATAAAGGAAATTGTGTCTATGAAAACAAGATAAAATGCTTTGGGAAGATTCAGTTAAGACGGGTAGCTCAAGAAAATTAGCTGTGAGAAGGCAGTGTAAAAAGAGACAAACCATAAAATTTAGAGGAATTTTGTACTCATTTTGCCTTGTAAGTATCTTTTTCATCCATTTTAAGACACTGCAATAATTCTGTAGATTATATGCTATGGTTCTGGCTTATATAAGAAAGAGTGCATGAAACATCAGTCAGCAGACCTGTAAGCCAAGCTTTTTGAAGGAGACTTCTGTGCACTCGGCCAGGGTGACCAGCTGAGAAAAGAAGAGGACAAAAACTTTGGAGCTCACTAGAGACAGGTGCAAGTCTTCAAAGTGAATTGAATGATAATGTTTAAAGATGTGGAAGATGAATCTTAACACAACAGGATTATGCACCAGGGTTTTTGGTTGGAGAAATGTGAAAGCAATGTATTCCCATTTTTTTTTCTGCAAAGCTTTAGTTTCTGTAGACTCCAAGCAGCATAGTATAGAAGAAAGAGCATAGACTTTGGAATATGTTAGATGTGGGTTCAACAACATAACTAATTGTCTGACTTTGGGTAAAACCTCTGAGTCTCAGTTTCCTCAAATTAAGATGGTATAGTAATACCTATATCATACAATTTTTAAGGTATGTACAGTGTTGGGCACACAATAAGTCACAAAATAATTGCTGTTCATTTTTTTGCCTCTTTTTGGAGGGCTATTAAAAAGTATAAAATATTCATCAAGAAGGTAGACTTCTTGGAGGAGATGAAAAGGAACGTTTACTATCTCTGTCAGTTCCTACACTAAGAACTATTCTTACCTCATTTAAAGTGGATTTGCAGGTTGTGACAAAGAGCTTTCAAGAGTCTCTATTTACTTGAAAGATGTTGAATCTGGCCAGAAATAAAGAGAAGGAGCTGGATACCAATGGAAATACTGTGTTGTAGCAATTTTTTTTTGTACATTATTGTCTACCTTCCTCTGTAAATGTCAGATTCAATCCAATGTAATTTTGATGTTTGTGAAATTCTGCTTAACATATCATTCCATGTAGTTTATTTTGCGTGCAGCTTAACCATAAAAATAATGTCCATTTTCAGTAAAAGTAAAAGAATCAGAAAAACACATTATTCTTAGTCTACTCAATGTAACTTTTTAACTTCTAGATGTTTAAGAGGTTCTTTATTCTAAAGGTTCTTTATTCTAAAGCCTATTCAGGGTGGGAATGGTAAATGATTAGTGAGAGAGAATGGCAACATAAAGTTTTTAAACACCCTGCCAGAGCCTCTGATAAGTGATAAGTAGAATCAAGGTAAGTAATAAGTAGTAAAAGACATATCTTGTCCTTAGGATGCTTATAAGACTGATTAGAAAGAGAAAACATTAGTAAATGGAAAGATGAAATGAAAGATAAAAAGAATTTTAGCAGAAGTGCAGGTAATTTGGGTATCAAAAAGGAGAGGAGACTGGCAAAGTCAAAAAATAAAAGAATCAAGAGGAAGAATTCTTTTTTTTACAATATCTTCAACAAGTTTAATATTTTAATATACACTAGAGTTCCTTTTCCTTATAAAATTGGAGGCTCTATAAGAGTAGAGGGCATATCAGAAATTATACAGACAAGCTCAGACCCCTGGGAAGTCCTAAATATCTGTCTCCCCAGATAGAGGGCTCAGGCCAAGGCTTGACTGAGTCCCAGTCTCCGAAGAGGAAGAATTCTTAATAACTTACAGTATGAAGATAATTTTGATAACTAAAATGAATGACAAAACCAGAACTGTACTTAGAGGTAAAAATTGTATGCATTGTATGTACCCTAATCCTGTTATTTGCTATAAGTGTTAAAAAATAAATGTGACAGAATACTGCCTTCTTAACAAATGACTTTGCAGTGCATTTTCTTGATATTATTGAAAACCTCCTTAGGAGTTTATGGATATTACCAAGTAAATGCAATTGGCATTCTTGAATTTATTCTTTTAAAAATATTTTTTGGGATCCTGTTATATGTCAGGCCCCATCCTAGGCACATATTTATATTAATTCCCTTACACATAGTGAAGAAGTATCTATTTTCATGCTGGCAAGGGGAAATCAAATTGTTCATTTCAACTCTTAGGTTTAAAATGTGCCACATTGTCATCAGACTTTAAATTTAGCTTAAGATTTTATTGAGTCATTCATGTTATTCATCAAATTGATGATATAGAAGTAAATTTTGTATACCTAGTTTAGGCCTTCATACTAAAGGTGTGGCCTTGCTGCTAGGTGTAATTATAGGGTTAAAGACAAGCACATGGTTTTATATCTCTAAATCAAAACTTTCAGCAAGGTATGTTGAGATTGTGTACTTACCAGCCTTGCTACATTTCTGTTAATTAACATCACTGGGATTCATAAAGTACCTATTCTAAAATATATGTAAATAGGAGTGAATTAATTTGCAGAATAGCACCCAAAAAATACCAAATCTGGAATTACAGTCCTTTTAAAATTTTAGGATCTAATCATACCAACAAATGGAAGCTATCTGGAACTCACCAGCCCCACTCTTCAGCTACCTTCTCTTGCCAGTGCTAAAGACACTTGGAATGAATGGTATTTATAGTTTAGACATTTTCAGACTGGTTTCTAAAGAGTCCTAGGGTTCCAGGTACTGAGGAGCTATATAGGATCAAGATGGAGGCCATTAACCTCTTTCCCTTTCAGTCAAAGCATCTCTGATTTTATCTGGGAGAAAAAAAGTGCTAACTAAACTATGTAACCAGTTGGGAAAATCATGACTGTGTGTGAAATATCCTGAACTTACTTCACAAATACACAAATGCCACCCAGGTCAAGGTCTTAATGGTAATAGCCTCTGTATGGGAAAGTGGAGTCTGTAGGATGCTGGCAGTTTGTTCATCATGGTCAATGGCCCTCAGATTCCTTACTAGAAATTGTGTCTACTTCTGGGCTCCACAATTCAAGGGAAATGTGGAGAACTTGGTGAGAAGTCAGAGTACAGGCACAAAGACAATTACAGAGAATGAGACCTATGAGGAAACTAGAATTATTTTACTTGAAAAAGAGAAGTCAGAATGGCAATTTAATAACAGTCTTCCAGATATTAGGAATTATTACACTGAGGTTGGTGACCAGATTTCCCTCATGCGCAAACGTAGTAAAAGAAATAGAGTTTCAACTTTAGCTAGAATATAGTACAGAACCAAAAGAAAAAACAGTCAGATGCTAAGCCTGTTTAATCAAAGGAATAGATCACTCAGAACACTTTATGAAAGTTTTTTTAAAGGCAATATTATGTATTAGATATAATACTACTTGAAAGAACAGTGATGAATTAAATGAAATTTGTTTTTCAACCTTGTGAATCAGTGATTTATCTTTAAATTATTTCATAAGGTACAGATTTCAAACAGTTATTTTGGATTAGAGTCTCATAGCCTGATGCTGCCAGGAGAGGAACTACTTTCTAATAATGTTAAAGAAGTTTGTGATGAGGAGGAGCATTTATTCCAGGGGTCATGAACTCAGACACCTACAGGGGACTGTGGGTATCATGAAGGAGTGAAGCTAACAGCATAGAACAATATGGAGTTACAGAAGTTGTGGTTTGTTAGAAAGTGTGTAACCCATCTAAAAGGGGCAACCACTGGTGAGCTGGCCAATTGTTATCATGTTACAATGTACCTATCTTGCCAGATCTTTAACTTTCTCAAGAAAAACTAGAAATCTTATGTGAATTTTTTTTTAACATTGACAAAATACTAAGATTTATCAAAGTACTGTGCAGCCAAACCTACACACCTGTGCAGGCTGTAAGTTAGAAACCTTTGGTTTATCCTTTAGGTCACTCATTAACCACCACGTTAGTTAACAAACAAACCAAACAGAACTGATGGAACTCTAAAGCTTAGGAGAATTAATCTACTTAACCTTTATAAGGCTTAATTTAGGTCCCTTCCAACTCTGTGAATCATTTGTTCTCCCCTTCCTTCTTCCCTGTTCTCAGTATTGGGTGACTGATTCATACAGGCGATGAAAATTTAAAGAAAACTTATTTCCCTTAGCAACATAATTTTATTTAGTAAAACCGTCAAATGCTTGGATTGAAAACAACTTTTGTTAGTATACTGAAGATGTTACCAATACTATTAGATTTTTAGAAATGCACTTATATATAGCATAGGCATGTTACTTTGAACTAACCTGTGTTTATAATGTTGGCTGCATGAGGCATGCTTGACTTGAAAGCATACTTACACTTTTACCATTTGGTGACATGTTTTATTTCTCTTTTATAAAATATTTTCAAACAACCCCCCTCCACCTGGGGTAAGGACAGCTGGATTTCTGAAATCCCCTTCCTTTCAGACAGGAGAATATGCCACAGATGAAGAGGAGGATGAGGTAGGACCTGTTCTTCCCAGCAGTGACATGGCCATTGAAGTCTTTGAGCTGCCTGAGAGTGAGGACATGTTTTCCCCATCAGACCTGGACACACGCAAGCTCAGTCACAAGTTCAAAGAGGTAAGCTGCTGATCAGCACAGTACTTTTCTACACCTGTCCATTTCATTAATTTATATATATATATATGTATATATTTTTGTTTGAAAAAGATATTAAGAATAATCAGTTTTCAAAAGAAAGCCTTTTAATAACAGATTGTCTTGAATCTCATTGAATTTCAAGTTAAAATTTAAGTAGAGCTCATTCCACAATCATTAATTTAAATGCTTGTTATTTGTCATAGTGACAGCTTACAACTTGTCTGTTCCATAATTTCAAGCTATAGCTTAAATGTGCAGTTTTCATAATAAGTTCAGGTTGCATTTTTTCACTTTTATGGAAATTTTGGGACTTGGGGGTAAGCTTTCCTCTAAGGCAGTGATTTCTAAAAAGGCTTTTTTTCCCCCTAAAATGGACGAGGTCCCAACAGGAATCAGATGACATACCCAAGTGGTTTAATTGAAGAAAGTTTAATGAATGAACTTTGAACAGAGTTAATAGAACTACCAAGGGATGGTGAAGTGCACAGGGTCTGGCAACAGCAGGAAGCTGTTACCGTTTTCTGGCTGAATGGGTCAAGAAGGACAGAGATTACCCTTTTTGAAGGAGGGTTGTTGCACATCTGCAGCTTTGTAAGATGCAGCCACTGCTAATAACTACATCCTGGGGGCAAGGTCTATACCCAGACCCTTCTCTCTTCCTGCTGATGCCTCCCATTGGCCAAACTCAGGCAGGGGAGCCTGGGAGTGCAGATGCAGTCTGAAGAGGGTAGCCTCCTGAGGCAGGACCTGTCAGAAAAGGGCCAAGAATGGATCCTGGGGAGGCAAATGTAGATAACCCCATAAACTCTTCTTCTGAATTAACTACTCAGAACCCCAACATGTAAAACAGAAACAGTGATGAATGGCTCCCCAAGCAGTTTATTCTTCATTGTTTTAGGGAACATCCTGCATTGTTGAAGACAAATATGTCATTATTTACAGCCTCCCCACAATAACCCCGAAGCACTGAGGCTTGAAAACCACTGTTCTTTGGTTTCAAGTCTGTTAGGACTTGACCACTTGGGAAAAAATGTTCTATACATGAAAAACAAGATTGATATCTGCAGATTTATCATTTCTAATTTTATTTATAATTTCTAATTTTCTTTCATTTCTAATTTCTAATTTTGTTTTATCATAAATATTTTCTAATGTTATGCTTATATGCCTAATACATTGACTTACCTTTTAAATTCTTCATGACAAATTTATATTTGTGAGACCAGTATCAAAGTGAATGTACTTTTCAAATATGTTTTGATTTAAAAAAAAACTTACGTTTATTATAGAGTTTTGGAAAATACACATTTGTATAAATGCCAAAATATCATTCATAATCCCAATATAGTGGTATTTGGGATTATACAATATATACTGTGTTAAATTCTTACTCTTGATACTTAAAATTGTATTATTAGGACTTTCCCATGTCATCAAATGTTCTTCCATAAATGATGCTTATTCACCATTTCATCATATGGATCTTTTTTTTTTTTTTTTAATAGGGAAACCGTTCTTTTATTTATTTTTGTGTGTGTGTGTGAGGAAGACCAGCTCTGAGCTAACATCTGTTGCCAATCCTCCCCTTTGTGCTGAGGAAGACTGGCCCTGGGCTAACATCCGTTGCCAATCCTCCCCTTTTTGCTGAGGAAGACTGGCCCTGGGCTAACATCCGTGCCCATCTTCCTCCACTTTATATGGGATGCCACCACGGCATGGCTGACAGGCAGTGCGTCGGCGGGCGCCCGGGCTCCGAACTCGCGAACCCCTGGCTGCCAAGCGCGAACTAAACCGCTGCGCCACCGGGCGGCCCCCATATGGATCTTTTATAATTTATGTACCTAATTCCTTGCTTTGGAACATTTTCTTTGTTTCCATGTCTTTTAAAAATTATTTTTAAAAGTAATACTGCAGTAAATATCTGTGTACTTGTCCTTAGGATAATTTCTCATAGTGGAATTATTAGAGCAAAGAGTATGAGTATTTTGGGGACTTGTGGTACTTAATGACAAGTTGCCACCAGGCTGACTTTTCTTGGTGATATAGAAATTTATTTATGTGTTGAGAGTGCCCATTTCTCTTCCACCTATTATTATTAGGTGGAACCATTTCCATTTATAGAGTTCACAGAGTCCTTGAGGCAAAATACATGGGTTTTTTAGATGATTTATGACTATTCCTAGTTCTAAATCAGATGGGAATGTCTTGGTGATGTACACTATTATATAATGATCACAAAACTCAGGATTCTCTTACCATCGGAGTATCAATGCCTATCCTGGGCCATTTCTTATAAAGGCTTTCCAGATTAACTGATGTCTTCAAACCAAAGAGCAATGCAGAAAAAGAAAGTTCTGCAGGAAGTGGCTGAGTGGGAGGAAGAGGTATAATCTAGGTACCTGTTTCTCTGTGGCTCTGATTTGGCCCAAGAGTACAGATTATCTAGGAGAGTAGTTGGATTACTTATTCTTTAAGAAATCTTCCTTGAATGTTGTAACTCTCAATCCAACTTTGAGACAGTGAGGTCAAGGTAGTATACCCTGGCGAAAGCCTATAATATAACTCTTTTGTGTTGCCAGGTGAGTCTGGCCCCTAGTCTTTGGTAGATAAATGAGCTGGAAGTAGGGTCCACATTCTTTTATGGAAGCTAAAGAGCCTGAAAAGCAGAAATAGTTTATGGAAGGTTATATCCTCAGTTTTCTGAATTTAGTCAAGGACTCAATGCTCCATAAACATTGTTTGAAGTGTACACCATTGTGTAGACAACTGCGTGATCTAGACCAGGGGTTGGCAAATTATGACCCATTGGCCAAATCTGGCCTACTGCCCTTTTTTTGTAAATAAAGCTTTATTCAAACATAGCTATGGACATCCACTTATTTATTGTTTGTGGCTGCTTTCATGCTACAACAACAAAGTTGAGCAGTTGCACAGAGACCATACGGTCTGCAAATGCTAAATTATTTGCTGTCTGGCCCTTTATAGAAAATGCTTGCTGACCTTGGTGTAGGCCACTGCGTGATCTGGACCCATTGTATATAACATAGCCGATTTATTTTTAGCCTGAGTGACCAAATCTGTAGTTTTCTTTTAATTTTGGTTTCTAAGAATTGAAGGTTTGTCCTCACCTCAAGAACAGGCAAATACCACATCATTTCACTTCTAATTCTTTTATTCTCTTTTGTTTTACATTTAACATGTATATATATATAATATATATATAATATATATATATTATATATATATTATATATATATATCTTCAGGATATTGGCACTGAGTACCAACTGTATGCCATTCTTTCACAGCATTTGTATCTTGTACACTGCCATTATAACAGTTTTAAATTTCTTTATGTGATTAACATACATGACTCAAATACTGTATAGCACCATATTTTTCACAAGATCATGCACAAAACCTGGGGGGAGGTGGAGAGTCATGTTGTATTGGAGTCTGTACAGAGTCTCATGTTATAGAGGGTTCTCTTAATTACATTATTTCAAGCAAAAGTACATGTTGTACTATTTGGGCAAAGCACATTAGACTGACATTATCTCAATCAGTCCTATTTTTGGTCTATTATATATCTTCCTACTAGACTCTAAGCTCCTCTGTTTTTGCTCAGTGTTGTATCCTTAGTCTTTGCACAGCTCTTGGCGTATAATTTGTGGTTAATTGTTTAGTGAATGAATGGGATCAAGCATATACTGAAATTTGTTGTATAATGCAAGACAGGTACCTAATTTAATTTTTCCAAATAGTTGCCAAGGTGGCTAGCACTTTTATTAAATACTGATTTACCCATTTCCCTCTCGTTGGAGGGCCAGCATTATTATCTGCAGAATTTGTGCCTCTATACTCTGGACTGCTTTTGACCTTCATATTGTATTCTATTCCATTTTCTCATTATTTTTTGGTGCAATACTGTTAGAATATATTTTAAACATTGATGGAATAAATCAGATCCATCTAACTTTTCTGAAATTCATTGACTTTTCAACTCATTCAAAAAAACATTTGAATCACTTTATTACCCTTGAAAACTTTGCAGTCTTTATTGTAATTACATTGAACTAGTAAATTAACTTGCAGAAAACTGACATTTTTATCACATTGACTCTCTTAATCCAAGTTTATGGAATATATCTGATTAATTCAAGTCTTTTTTTCTGACCTTTTCTAAAATTTTATAGTCTCCTTTATTAGTTACATAAGCATCCATCTATAAGTAACAGAAAATCTTAACTAGAGTGGATTAATCAAAAGTTGCCACAAAGGTTATATTAGATTCAGTAGAAGTTAAGGAGTTTTCTCTATTTTCCTATTTTCAGAAATGACTTTTATAAGACAGACTTAATAACTTGCGTAAGATAGAAATTTCTGTTCCCTCAAAGTTTGTAATCATTCAGCTATAAAACCATCTGTGCCTTTGTGGAGGAAGAGTTTTAAATACCTTTTGTAATAGCTATTACTTTATTCAAGTTTTCAAGTTTTTATTGGGCCAATTTTGGTATTTTGCATTTCTCCAGAAATTCATATATTTCCTCTAGGCATTATATTTATTAACTTATATTTTTGTAATGTAATTTTAAAATACTGAAATCTTTAATATCTGTAATTAGTTACCCTTTTATAGTCTTTCTTTTCTTTATTTGGATATTTTCATTTTTTTTCTAGAATTTTGTCTGTCATGTTAGCTTTTACATTCCTAATTGTTTCTTTTTAAATTAAAAAAATATGTATTTTGGGGGCCAGCCCGGTGGCATAGTGGTTAAGTTCACGTGCTCCCCTTCGGTGGCCAGGGTTAGCGGGTTTGGATCCTGGGTGTGGACTGGTACACAACTCATCAAGCCATGCTGTGGCGGCATCTCACATTCAAAATAGAAGAAGATTGGCAGAGATGTTAGCTCAGGGGAAATCTTCCTCATCCAAAAAATATGTAGATATTTTATTATTTCTTATCCATATATTTACTTTTCCTCCTTTTTTTGGTATTAGTTAATTCTACTTAGTACATTTATTTTTGATAACTCTTTCATTCTAAGTATATTTAAAGCTACAGTATTTTTTTCTGAATATTGCTTTAGCTACATGTCACAATTTTTTACATTTTAGAATGCCATCGTCATTTAGATGTAATGTCTCTTGGGATTTCCTCTTTAACACAGAATTATTTAGTGGTGTATTTTACTTTCCAGGCATATGGAACTTTATTTTGCTATCCTTTTGTTATTGCATTCTAATTTTATCATACTCTTGTCAGAAAACATATTCTGTATGATAGCTATTTAGAATTTTTGAGACTTCTTCTGTAGCTTAATTTATAAATAATTTTGTTTAAATATTCCTCAGATATTCAGAAAAGCACACATTCTGTGTTTGGGTATGAAATTTATGTATGTTTTTTATTTATATAAATAAGATTAATAATGCAAACACATTTCTTCTCTATAGCATGGCATAGATTTTGTCTGATCTACTAATTCTGAAAAGCATATGTTAAAATCACAAACTACAGTTGTCATTTCTTCCTGTAATTCTATCAGTTGTAGTTTTCCATATTTTAAATCTTTGTTGTTAGCTGTATATATGTTCAGGATTGTTACAACTTCTTGATTTATTGTAACATCTCTCTTTTCACTTATGATGCATTTTACCCCAAATTCTGTTTTGTCTGATAGTAACAATTCAATGCTGGCTTTCTTTTGCTCCATATTTGCTTCACAGCATCTACTTTTCCCATCTCTTTGTTTATAGCCATTCTGTATTCTTTTGTTCAAATGTGTTTTCTTTAGTCAGCCTATTCATATATCTTTTATACTACTGTGAGAGTCTTTGTCAGTTAATTGGTGAGTTTAACCCATTTACATTTACTTGAATCACTTTGATATTAGAACTTACATCTGTCCCTTTATTTCACATTTTACAGTTTCCATGCCTTCTTCTTGTTTCTTTTATCTTTTTTCCTACTTGCCATTAGATATATTCAATTTTCATCTGCTGCTTAAGGTACACATTTTTATTCTATCCTTCTAGAGATTACCCCTGAGTAACTTTGACTCAGTCCTAGGTTATTTTCTCCTAACAATATGGAAGGCAGATCAATAGCTATGTCTTTACCATTTAACAAAATAATAGCCATAGCATACTTTCATCTACTTCTCCCCTCTCCAAATTTTTTTTGTATTTTGGGAGTTTTAGTTAAATATATTTATAAGTATGCATTTTACAAAATAATTAGTTCCAACTCATCTATACTTCTTTCTAACTCTAATGGAATTTCAGTGCTGCCCTGATGTTAATTCACCATTGTTCTGGTGCTGCTACTTTACCACATGGCAGCAAAGGTGAAGTTAGTCACCAGGATGCCCAAACTTCAGGGCATGGAGTAGATTGTCCCTGATTTACCTCCAGATGCAGGCTTATCCAGGTCACATCTGGAAAATTGAAGGTCAGTTAGATTACTGTCTCTCATTCCTGGTTGCTGACATTTTCCTGCTTCAGATCCTCATTTTTTCCAAACACATCTGGAAACATCTGTGTTCTGTCTCTTAAGAGTTTCTCACTCTTTTTTATTAATTGATGAATAAGACCCTGAAGCCCATCAGAGTTCCTTCTTTTTTCTTTTTGGCATCTCTAAAGTTGTATTCAAGAGAGGCAATCAATAGCTTTTGTTAATTTACTATGTTGTACTAAACTGGAAGTTTTCCCTTACCTAATTCAGTCATTTCTACCTTTATTTTTGATTAATTCCATAATCCTATTATCCTTAGGAATGTTTGATTTCTCTTATTCTAACTTGTGGCAGTAAATGCTTAATTTATTGTAATACTTTATTGTTTACACACAAAAGCACTTAAAACTATGAATCTCTCTCTGATTAGACCTTTGGCCACATCTTTTAGCTTCAGTGTGCATTCTTTTTGTTGTCATCATTTTGCAAATAGTCTATATTTTTTGTTTTTACTGTTTTCCTTTCCTCTTTGACTTGAATAATTGAGAAAACAGTTTTTAATTAGTAACTTTTTAATTACTAATTTAATGTCTTATTACATTGTGGTCAAATAATATGGTCTTTACATAAAGTTTTGAGTTTTTTTGAAAGTGGTGCTTTTATTATAGATTTATACGGGTATTTGTGATACAAGTGATATTTTGTATTTTATACCTTCTATATCCTTATTCATTTTTCCTATTGAACCTAGTAAACTGAGAGCCACATAAAATTACACTTCATTATTATATTTTGTGTCTAACAGCTTTGATTACCTATTTCAATGTTATGTTGAAAGCACATAAAATATGACAAAGATTTTTTTATCTTTAAGTATTCTTTGTCTTAAGTTAGTAACCTTACTACTGTGTTGTTTGTAGTTGCTGGATAAACACACATAGGTATATGTGTGTACCTACTTTTAACATAAACTTAATTGCGGCACTTTGTTTTATTGTAAATTGTTAAAATGTTATCTTGAAGTCTGCATTTTTTAATAAGAAAATTTAGCAACTTAAATTTGTTGTTCTAATTATTCAAGGTCTAATTGATCTTGTCTCATTTTATGCTTTATTCTTCTTTTATGTTCATTGGTTTTTACTAAGGATTACCTTCAAGTTTTTAAAAAGTATTCTCTAACTATTGCTGTAATTTTCAAAATTAAGAACAAAACAATACCATTTGAATGTTCTATAAAGAAGTATTTGATAGAATCTTGGTTTCTAAGACAAGATTGTTGTTAGAATTTAGTTATTACATTTTTTTAAAACTTGTATTCTCAGTTAGCTTTATAATAATATATACAACAAATAGTTACACTCTCAGCTTACTCAGTTTCAACTATTATTCCCCTTACAGCAGAATTTCCACATTAATCCTTAAGTTCTGGATTTTTCCTCATTTCTCAGAGTATATCTTTCAGTAATTTATTAAGTATTCATGGAAGGTATAGTTTTCATAGATTCCTATACTGAGAATGAACCATTCTAATTATCATGACATAGGAATGATAATTAGCTGGGTTTAATATTTTGATTCACAACCTTTTTTCCTGAAAATGTTGTAGGGCAAGCTTCACTATTTTAAGCTAGCATTGCATATTGTAAAGGAAAAGTGTAATGACAACCTGGCAGTTGGATGCTTGTATTATTTTAGCCTTGTATTTAAAGTTTTTATCACAATTTTTTGGAGTAGGCCTCCTTTCATTGACTTTTTTTCTTCTAATCTGCTTCCCATGTTTTATGTTTGTGTTTTTGTTTTAGTCCATGAATATTTTTTCTCAGTTTTCATTGTTTTTTCTGTTTCTTTTCTAGAAACACTTT
Organism: Tapirus indicus; assembly: GCA_031878705.1. Taxonomy (NCBI): domain Eukaryota; kingdom Metazoa; phylum Chordata; class Mammalia; order Perissodactyla; family Tapiridae; genus Tapirus; species Tapirus indicus. Next base: position 102,359,108 of record CM062917.1, read on the forward strand.
GTCTTCAGTAATAATTATCTTTTTCATATTTTCTTTTCTATTCTTCTATTTTTTTCTATGTCTGAGATTGTTCACGAATGTATCCTCTTATATCAGTGATTCCATTTTCTGTATACTTTTAACTTCAAATTCATTTATGCTCTTCAGCACCTCTAACATGACTAAATTCTCTTATTAAATGTTTAGTTTCCTTACTTTCCATCCATTCCTCATACTTCCTCAGTTTTTCTTGATCTGGTATTCCATAGAGTTACCTTAAAATGTCTTTTACTTATGGGATTCATCATTTTCACAGGTTTACTTATTTGAGGTTTCAGGCTGATAGTCTCTACCTTGATTTGAAGTATTTAGTAATAGGCTCACTTTTGCCTTTTTCTCCTCTATTTTTCTTGAAATGAGACAAAACCTGTTTTGTATTAGATGTTAGTCAGCAGTTATCCATTTTTTTTATTATGAATCCCGTTTCTAGATCTACATCAATACATATCTATGTGCCTAGTGTCCAGCCGGTTGCTATTTTCTGGCGGTCTGTCATCTAGTGCAGTTCTCTGTACTAAGGTGAAGTAGTTCCAAATCTCACCACTCAGATCTCTAAGTTAAAGGGAAACAAAGAGATTATTCCCTGCTATCAAAGCACTTACTATGACCTCTCGTGTCTGTGTTGCTCTACTGCAGCTGAAAGTATGCAGTATGCCACTATTAGCCACCTTCCTGCATTCTTTTCCTCTTCTAGTAGTTGCTTTCTGAATGAATATGGAATACTGAAAGTGTTAGAGAACCTGGTTTGAGGACAGTTCCTGGGAAAGGCAGTAGAGTTTGCCCAACTTTCTGATTAGACAGACTCAGGATCTCAAGCCATCAGTGAGGGTGGCACAAAGCATCTCCTATCTTTGGAGTGAAGCTTGGATAGGTTTTTCTTAATTCAACTTCATGACTTTTTCATATTCTAGTACCAGTTGTTTTTAGTTTTAGTGTCTGTTTGGTTGTGAGTTTTTCTTTTCTTGATGTGATTTCACTGGCAATTTAGTGGGAAGTAGGAAGGGGCTGAATCAGAAACCTCTGGCCAGGTGCCGTTTAAACTGACTGTCCAGTGTTTCCCTTCCACCACTCTTCCTCAGGAGTCACGGGTACTTGCACCCAGTAAAAACAGTTCTACATTTGTCTTGAGTTAAAAACGGAGTCTGAATTTTGTGTTATTTTACTTACTAAGTCATTGAGAATCTATGAAAAATAATCTAGAAAAAGTTATAAATGCATTAGATAATAAAATAATCTTTGTGAAACTTTCCTTTAACATGTAGAGAAGCTATAAAATGTTACCTACTTAGCAATAAGCAGATATTTATTTTAAAAGGAACTGTAATTACAGGATGTCACCTACATCCAGTCCCTTCATCATTAATAATCAGTTTATGTGTACCTATTTAGAGAGTGACCTTGTTGGAGTATCTCACCCTATGCTACAGATGTTGCAATTAGTGTTGTCATTCAGATTAGGTTATGATATCATTCAATCAGCCGATTTCAGCTAATTTTGCATAAACTATTCCCTGAAAAAAAAATCTCGTTAACATAAAGATAGGTACCGTATATAAAGCGTTGAGCAGAAATTATAAAGAAATATGACATAGCTTCATTTTAACACAACCAAAGTATAGGCAAAAACAGCTCTGATTCCTTCTTTTGTGGAGCTTACATTGTCGAGGGTAAGATAGACTTCAATCAAATTATCAGAGATAATTGTAAAAATTCTGATTCCAATGCTGAAAGCACTTTATAAAATTCTATGCAAATATTCAGTTATTATTTTGTCCTTGTAAAGTAAGAGCAGAGAATGTTGCTCTGATCTGATTGTAAAGTCTCTAGTACTACAGCTCTCTTAAAATCTTTCCTGCAAAGATGATATTTTTCACTTTTTAAAGAAAAATATTTTCCATGTTTGCACAGGATAGGTAAAAAGAGTGCAAAAGTTCAATCTTACTATTTATTTTTCTGCATAAGGATGTTTCTATTTCTAGTACAGTTACATTTGGATTATATTGATTCAGTGGTATGAGTACATGTTCTGTGTTCATCTTTTTGAAAGAAATAAACAGAAAATATACACAACAGGTACACCTGCAGAATGTTATATGAGAGGTACCGTTCTCTCTAGGAATGCAAATGTTTATTTGTGCTGTAATCCTGGGGTGGATTATCCATGGTATTCATGTTAAAGATGACAGAAGAGATGAAAGAGATTGGTCTTGTAAGTTAAAAGACAGTGACATGCAGTTTTATTTATATCCTCCCTTCCCAAATCTTTTCTCCAAACCTGGATTCTCTGAAACCTAGAAGTTCTAACAGGTATTTCAGGCTCTGTTTCTATTAACCAATCCTGTTGACCTCCTCTCCCTGCAGTCAGTCCGCCTGACCAGTCTCAGGGGAGTGACATGTGACAGGTCCTTGGACCTGGACTTTGGAAAGGTTATTAAACATGTGGAAGGAGAACTGCTTTACAGTAAGAAAAGCCAGCCTTTTACCAACTGCACTTCTTTTGTCAAGTCACTTCACCTCTTTCTCTTTCTCATGAAATGGAGGTATTTCAGGCCCATCGTGCCCACTCTGCCTGGAAGGTTGGGCCCACAGTTGGAATTATGACAAATAGGCCAAAGCCAAAGGTCATCTGACCTGGTTATAGGAATAAGACTAGTCAGGCCATTTAGGAGCAGGTTTCCTCTGACGTTTCTCTTGGGGTGATTTGGGACCTTCTCTCAGGAGGTGGTATTTATTAATCCCTGTCGTCAGTGTTCTGAAGGTAGATTCCATATCAAGTTCTTGTGTCCTCACTATGACTAGCACAGTACCTGGCGCACAGTCTCACTCAGTAAGTGCTGGTTGAATGAGGAAGGACATGTTTCTTCCTAAGTCCCATGAATAATAGCAGCTGATTGAGCATCATTTTGTATTTAGCGTCAGAATACTTAGAGACTACCGGAAGTGATCCATGATTTCCAGTCAGAGTAATACTTTCTCCTCTGGGAGGTGACAATGGTGACATATGCCTCAGGCTTTTTGTGAGGATTAAATGATAAATGTATCCCAAAGCTGGTTCAGATTAGGTGCATGGGAGGGGAGGAGCAGAGGCAGGGGGAGGCAGACCTGGGATAGTTTCCACTCCACCTCTTGCTTATACTGGGAACTTGAAGAAGCCGCGTAGCTCCTCTGAGGCTCTGTACCCATCTAAACAGTGAGGTTAGCAGTGCCTGTCCTGCTTCCCTCACAGACTCATTTGCGATGATAAAGGAGATGATAAAAAAGATAAAGGGTCCTACAAATGTGAGAAATTTAGTATTAATGGAAAGAATCGTCAACTGAAGTTTATAAAACCCGGCTTTGACACTTTCTAGCTCTGCAACGTAAGCTACTGAAACACAGTTTCTTCCTATATAAAATGAAAGGGTTCAATTAGTTTATTTTTGATGATTTTCATGTTAATAGTGACGGATTTGTAGAAACTCTCTTAATGTGCATACAGGATTAAAATAGTCACATATCTATACTTTTAGGCCTTATGAGTACTAAGAAAACCTTGTACTAAAACTTTTGTCCATCTTCTGAATGCTGTCTGAATTCACTCACTTCATTCTGCTTTGCTGTATCTAAAGAATTTGACTGTACTTAGTAACACTCCAAGCTTTTATCAGTGTTCTCACCTCACTGCTAATGAGTTCAGCTCTCTTCTGTTATCCATTTCGGTGAGATGGAAAGGGTGGGAGAACTGAAGATCAACTTGGCTGTTGAACAGTTTTCCCTCGGTTTGTCCCACACATCAGTGGATTAATACAGCATATGCATTCATAGGAATGAAAATGCTGGCTTGGGACAAGAATTTCTCGACTCTGCAACCATGACAACCGTCTCAGGCTCTTCCTTTCATAAATGTCACACCTGTAGTACTTGTAAGGGCCTTGGAGTTCTTCCCACCTAGCTCTCTCATTTTCATATGGGAAACTGGGGCCCAGCTTAGTAGAGGTCACAGTGATCTGAGCAAAGAAATCCAAAGTCCCAACAAGTTGCATGCTGTATAAGTGGGAACCCTATGGGGAGTTCACCACAGAGAAAATAAAATCGAGCACTTCCCCACGGTGCATGGTCATCATAAAATCTGCCCTTTTGATTTCTTGCTACTCTTCAAATAGAACCAGAGGTGTTCGTTTTATTTCAGGTGTGACATTTTACAGCATTTAGCACTTTCAACTGAGAGGTGGAATTGGAGTAATCATATGTGAGTTCTTCAGATCATTCTTTCTTAGTCTTGACTAAGTTTATAGAGGCTTATTCTATGCTAGCCACTGTGTTAAAGCTTTACATGGGTTATCTCATTTAATCTCCCAATAAGAAAGTGATGACCTATGAGCAACTGCATTCTACGTGAGGAAAGGGAGGGGAAGAGAGGTTTAGTAATTTTCCAACGTCACATAGCTAGTACATGGTAGCCCTGAGATGAATTCAGACAGTCTAATAACTTAACTACTCTTTATACTTGGCACATGGTAGAAAGAACAAGGAGTCGATCTTCTTGTCAGTAACAATTGCAGATACTCCAAAATCACCTCGGCACATGGATTTGCTGGATGCCCGAGTGTGTTCACCTGAAGTACAAGATCTCCATGGGAAATAATTCCTTATAGCCATAAATGTATGTGTGCGTGTGAATGTATATACTTATATTTATAGATGTAGATAATGTATCATGTCTAACGTCTAAGGGTTTTTCCATTTTTAGTTTATTAGTTTATATTGGTGGGGGAGATTAGCACTAATATTTATTAGAAGGAGAAAGAGTTGTCTTCACAGCACCTTGCACGTAGCACCTCTTTAATAAATGCCTGTTGAATTAATCGTTATTTTCTAAAGAAAATGGCACTGGATCAGGAACCAAAAGATCCAGGTTTGGGTCCTGGTTTTAACAGTGATTCACTGTGAGAACTAGATCAGGTCAGTCTTTGTCTATGAGCCCTCTGTTTTCCATGTCTAAAGTGAGTCCAGAAGTGAAGGATCTGTGATCCTGCAGTAGTGTGTTCACTGTAGGGCCCATTGTTGGAGAATCTACTTGGGCATTTGAGCATGTCAGGCTGGGTTACCTGGCACTGTCAGGTCCCAAAAGATTCATGCAGACTAGGGCCCTAGGGGAGCACAGACCTCATTAGTGAGGTGGAAGGGAGTTAACCATAAATTTGGAGCAGCACTTGCCAGGTACGTTGGTGCTCTGGGCATCTGCTCAAGGCAAGTAAGTTAAGTGTACCACTAGGGCTATGGTGAGAAAATGAGGGAGCCAGAACTGCCTGTTTGGGCCTCATAAAAGAATGACAGCTGCACAGAGGGTACTTCCTCTCTAGAGACTGTTAGAGCCAGAAGCCCCTAGAAACCAATGAGGGTGAAAGAAGCAGGGGGCCCATCAGCAGGACTGCAGGAGTGAACAGATCTGAAAGCGGGAAAATAAGATAAGTGAGGTGAGTGGGCAAAATCAAATGTAAAACAGTTTCAAGATCACCCCTCAGGACCTCGAGCTGTGGCAGAGCCGTGGCAGGATAGACCCCAGGCCCTTGAACATAACAGGAGGCCTGAACGCATCAAGGAGGGAGCACTGTGCAAGGAGCTTGGGGGCTCTCAGGGTCGGGGCTTTGATTTATTGGCAACTAAGGATATTGAATGAATCTGTCCTTGATTCCACCTTGTCTCCCGCTTCCTCCTTTCCATATGCCCCCAGTAGCTGGGTAAAAACCAAGGAAATGCAGGTTACAAACTAAAGAGGGAGCTGGGTTTATGAGGTGGTGTGATCTCCAAAGGTTCATGTTTGTCCTCCCAGCAGCCAACTCACTCACTTTTTCTGGTAAGAAAACCTTATACTTATTTTGATTACAGTCATATTAGAAGTTCACAGACCCTCTTGTACAGTCCTAAATCCAAAATGCTCTGAAAACAGTTTTTTAAAATAATTTTGTGACAAACTCATTTGGTGGTAAACCTGACCAAAACTGACAGGATGCTATTTATATATAGTCTTTATATACCTCACTTAGTAGGAATATTCGTATGTTTGGTGGCAAAAATATTCCTACGTTTGACAGAGTACCTCCACAGACCCTGCTGAGGGGAATACACGATTTGTGGAAAATGCATCTTCCTACCTTTCTCAAATTAAAAAAATTCTGAATTCCAAAAACATCTGGCTCCAAGGATTTCAGAGAAGAGATTGTCAACCCATAAATCGTTTCCCATAAATTTTAGTGTATTTATTTATCCCTTAAGGAAATGAATGTTCTTCCCTTACAAAGAAAACAAAGTAGGGGGAGGGAGAAGCACAACAAACAAACGTAAATAGTGGTTCTTATGCTAATAAACTGTAGCTGAAGCTCTTGGGGGTCTAGGTCCTCAATAGCGATAGATCCTCTGGGGGACAGAAATCTAGATCTGTACCTTTCTTGCAATTAAAAAAATAAATAAATTTCGCCCTGGAACTGCATTATCCTGTCTCCCCCTTTGCAGCCGCCTGAGCTGTAAGAGCCGCTCAGCCTAAAGTGTGACTCACGGAACCGTAGCGCCACCTTTCTTCCAGATGTGGAATCGAATCTTCACACAGCCACTGGCTGACTTGGCGTGCTTAAACAGTTCAATCCACAAGACTGCAGGGAAAACAGTTCCTTGGCGCTCGAATCATAAAGGAAGAGCTGCAAGGAGGGCAAGAAAATGTGTTTATTTCTCTTTGGTCCCTGAGCGGTTAAATATGTAACCTAATCTGATATCAGGAAGTGTGGGCCATAAACCCTGTGTTTAATTAGTCTGCACCTAGTGAGTCGTTTTACACACTAGACATTTTAATTTACAACCTGCTGCATTGCAGCACTTCTCCAGGCCTTCCGCTGTGTTAATAAGGCATTCTTCTAGCTGCTGAGGCTTTGAAAATATACATACACTTTCTAGTTCAGATTTTTTTCTTTCTTTTCAATTTTCAGTTGCAAATCAAACATGCAGTTACAGAAGCAGAGATTCAAAAATTGAAGACCAAGGTAAGCACCAACACATGGTGTTTGAATTGTACTTTTTAAACTTTAGATGCCAAGGATAAATTCAACCCTAGGACTAAAGGATTGTTCCTGTGCATTTGAAAGAATACAAATGTGAAAGATTCATTTCCACTGTTAGATGTGTAGACACACCTGCTAATGAGAAAACATACCCCAGGGGGGTAAGCACCACCATACCCCCTCAGTGAAAAGAGCACAGTATTGTAAAAATACGCATTTACATATTTGCATAATGTGGTCAACTCCCTCTGAGCTTTCCTTGAAGAGTAAATATTTTTAATGGTGCAAGCATCTGAATTACGTTTGACCACTAATTCCTTAAGCACAAGCTATTATACTGTATCTCTTTTTCTTTATTTACCTTGTTTTAAATAGATTTAATCATTTATTTGTTTTTAATTTATTAGAAACAGTGTGTTTTAACATAGCACATTATTTTTCATAGAAAAAAACTCCAATTTCTAATAATCAAATATTGTGAAATTTAATATAGTATATGAATAATTGATTTTATGTGCCAGATGCTACTGGAAATTTTTAGATAAGTTTAGTTCACATTATTTAAATTTGTGAAAAAACAGGTCTTGATAAAAGAGAGTATGTATTTTTAGTTTATATATGAGATAATACAAACTTCAAGAGGGCATTTTTAACTGGTAATTAGTAAGGTACTTGTAAATTCCTAGAATCATGCCTAGTTGTATCAGATATGTAATTTTAAAGATTCACAATTATCTTTTGAGTTACTTTTAAAACAATATTCTTTATTGTTTTTATAGTCTTTTTAAAATTAAGACATAATTCCTCACCCACCACTAACGATCTGTTTTCTTGTTCACATTGAACACTTGTTTTGGTTTTTCCATGTATTTTAAATAGAGATGAATTAGCAAGGCTATTTTGGTTAAATGGTATTCTCAGCTAATAATTCTGTAGCTTTTTAGTCAAAACATGTCTATATATCATTCATGGTGTCAGCTAAGCTCTGTGAATAATAATTTTTAAATTAGTAGTGGTTGGTAAATAAATAACTTGAGTACAGAACATTGCTTAATAAAAGATGCAGTAAAAACCCAGTCCTGTTTTAAATTGCTTTTGTTTCTTGGCATAGAATGGAAGAACAGATTTTTTTTGATTGTTGGTTACAATTAGGGATAAAGATTCCCCTATGATTGTAAGTACTTTAACAAAGCTTATGTATTAGACTATAAACATTTAATTTAGAAAATCCTATCAATTAGCATTTTATCATTTCTCATTATTATATTGGCATATAATATCCATAGATTAGCTTACTTTACTGACTCTTTATATCCATGTTGATAATAGAATTCCTAATTTTGAAATGTTTTGAGTACTTTTTTACTTTGTAATTTGTTTTGCCAATGTACTTAGTTTAAAGTATACATAAAAACATATATATATCCATTTGCTGAATGCTGTATGATTTTGGAATGTCTTAGATTTTGAATATTTATTGTTTATAATGACTCTGCATCCTTTGAACTTTAAAGGAGGCATGTGAAATAGATGAAGTACTAGTTTAAAGGTCAGACAGTTATTGTGAATAAATGACCTTTGACCCCTCACCTAAAGGATCAGCCTTGAATTTCTGTAGAAATGAGGGGGTTGGACTAGTATACTATCTATTTCTAAGAGTCCTTGGGAACAGAAACCAGAAGAAGCTGTCTTCTGTTCCTTTGGAAGGATTTAAATTAATTCAGCAATAATTTATCTTTTAACTTACACTATTTTTTATACTTTTATGCAAATTGGGGTTTATAAGGCTGTAGAAATTCAGAACACTACCCGCAAAATAATGAGCTGCAGACTCTGTTGATGTCAATTGAAATAAAGGATGTAATAATATCATCAAAAGGGATAAAAACAAAGTAAAAATAACTAACATTTATCTGATTATTATGGCCAAGGAGCTGTTTCAAGCACGCTGATATGTTCTGTCACAATTCTGTTCGATAGATAATACAGTTGAGTCTTAGAGAACTTCCATTACTTGCCTAAGGTTTTAAGGCCAATATGGTGAAGGGGATTTAAATCTAAACTGAATGACTGCAAAGTCCCCCTCTTAACCATTAAGCCGTACTGTGCTACTGTGCTGGTGCCCCTCTCTCCTTCCCAGCTTGCCCTCTCCCCCTCCCTTTTTAGTTAGTTTTTTTACACATAATTATATGTGTAAAAAAACTCGAAAAGAAAGCGTGTTGAAGTTCAGTAGATAGAATCCATCAAACTCGAAAACATTTTTTACTACTCACAGAATTTCAGACCACCTGGTGTGATAGAAACATCATGGGCGTTAGAATCAAATTCAGGTTTTATCATTTACCAGATGTGTGGCCTTGGACAAAGCATTTTACTTTTCAAGGCTTCTACTTTATTATCTATGAATGTTGAAATACTTGCTCTTTTTATCTCAAGCTGTTTGATGATTGAGTATATGTAACAGTGGAATTTAATCTAAAACACGCTGTAAAAATATGAGGGATTTTTGCTGCAGAAGTACCCAGATCATTCTTGCCTTGACATTTGCTTTATCCAGCTGCAAGCAGCAGAAAATGAGAAAGTGAGGTGGGAACTAGAAAAAACCCAACTCCAACAGAATATAGAAGAGAATAAAGAAAGAATGTTGAAGTTGGAGAGCTACTGGATTGAAGCTCAAACGTTATGCCACACAGTGAACGAACACCTCAAAGAGACTCAAAGCCAGTATCAGGCCTTGGAAAAGAAATACAACAAGGCAAAGAAATTGATCAAGGATTTTCAACAAAAGTAAGCAGCTTTTAATGACTAAAGAATAGTTGTGTGCGTCTGAAGAAGGTTTCTATCCAGTAATTTTGTAATATCTAGTGGAATAGAAAAGATGACCTCAGAGTTATTCCTCTAAGAAGCGTAAAGCATAGATAGACATTGAGTTTTGGAAATCACTTCTATCATTTTTTCATATGCGATTATATTTTGTTTATTTTACAATTTTTTGGCAACCACTTACCTTCTGATTTTTTTTTTCGGTAGTTAGTCATTGAGAGTAACTGTTAAAACATTTGAATATCTGTCCTTTTTAAACATCTCTGTGATTTAGCAGCAAGAAGCCCTGCTGAAGTCATGCGGAATGACTCTTGGACATAGTACATTGCAAAGCGGCAACTGGAGCCTTGATGAGGGTGCTTCTGTCTTTATTAGAATCAGTAGCTGCAGAATTTTCCCACTACAGATCATGTAAATATTGACCAGCAATAGTAGCTCCTCCCTGCCATTTTCCTTTCCTCAGCTGTTGAGAGAATCATAAGGGCCTCAGTTCCCTGCGGTAGGAGAGACCCTCACCACATTCTGCTTTTGAATTTCAGCAGCTCTTTCTGAGCTAGTGCTGCTTTGCTTCCATCTGTTGGCTCTTGGTGTAATTTCAGGGAGACTGACCAGGAAGATTTTTACTGGATTTTTTTCATCAGTTACTTCTGGCTAGCTAGAACAACACAAAGTGGTGCTAGGACCTCTTCTGGTCTTCCATGCCAAGACTTAGAAGCTAAGCGTATATGTAAGATTCACCATGTCTCTGTTATTTTCTGTCACGGAAATAATGTTTTTAATATTTAAAAGAGATTGCTGTAAATTTTACTGTTAAAAGGGGGGAAATGCTCTTTGTGACTGTGAATTTAATACATCACTATTTTAACTCTTCTTGCCAAAAATATCATACCTAACTCTATTTCATGTAATAATTTTATAATAAATTTTGCTCAATTTGCATGTTGTACTCCAGGCTCTCAAAATGGAGATTTTTCTCCTTCTCCCCATATTATCCTCAGGTGTGTAAATGACGGCTCCCCCCTCAGTGTTGCTGACCCTCCCAACCCTCTCCACTGTCATTCAAAGGAAGCAATCTTATTGCAATTATCTTTTTTAAACTCTTGCCATCCAGTTCCATCAGTTTATTAGGTAAATGACTTTGTAAATGTGGAATTATATCTACCTGACATGTAATTATCTCCACTACATTACCCAAGGTGAGTTGTTAGTTCAGTACCTCCTATCTAAGTCTGTACGGGAGCTCTAGAATCGGGCTCCAAATGAAAATCATAGTAAAATCAAAGCATTTTTCTTTACTTTGTGATCCATTAAAATGTTTTATTTGCTTTCATTACCATATACCTTTTCTCTATGATTGAGTTTTCTTTATTTAAATAACTGTCCAGTTATTTATTCTACTGTGCAGTTCATTGCTTCAGATGAACTTTTCACGTTTCCTCATTTATGAATGTTTGATGCAATCAGATCTATTATTTTCTTCTTAAGAGAACTTGATTTCATCAAAAGACAGGAAGCAGAAAGAAAGAAAATAGAAGATTTGGAAAAAGCTCATCTTGTGGAAGTTCAAGGCCTGCAAGTACGGGTGAGTTATATGCTCAAAGCCACTAAATGATCAGATAGTTTTGCCTGGTACTTGGAGAGGAGGCTGATTTACAGTTTTATGGATGGATTTCTTTTTTTGTTAGATAAGAGATTTGGAAGCTGAGGTGTTCAGGCTGCTGAAGCAAAATGGGACTCAAGTTAACAATAACAACAACATCTTTGAGAGAAGAACATCTCTCAGTGACGTCTCTAAGGGAGACACCATGGAGAACTTGGATGTCAAGCAGACGTCTTGTCAAGATGGCCTAAGTCAAGGTTTGTTTAACTGCAAAAGTTGTTTTTAATGAGTATAAAATTTGGCCTTACATTCTTCTTTTTCTTACCCAGAGATTTAAAAGTTGAAAAAGTCTTCCTGCTGTGGAAAGAAGAAAAGGCTTATCAAAAGAGGAACCTATCATTTAGCTCTGTCCTATCAAAAATAGATGCTTTGATGTAAAGAAATAACAAAATTCCAACTTAAGACAAGCCAGATATCACTTTAAAACCATCAGAATATTGATAGACTTAATAAACTACTTTAAAATGATAGTTCAGCCCATCCAGAGTCAGCTACATTACTTATGTATTAATGAGTAAGGCTTAAAATTTTTAAATCACTAGAATGAAGATTTTTTTCATAAAATCAGAAGGCTGACTACTTACTTCTAGCACTTGGAATTCGTTGAGTTAAGAAGTTCTGTATAGTTTTGTGCTTTTGCCTTGGTGTCCTATATATACTTCTCATTCTTTCCTGTCAAAGACCAGATAAGTCCAAAACACTGGAAACATTTTCTATTTTAAATGGTGGTCTTTCATATAGCAACCATAAATTAATCACTTATTTTCTCACACACACACGCTCATACATAGACTGTGTGTGTATGAATGTGAATGAATGTTTTAATATCTATAGGGTATTTATGAATTGAAAATGTTTAAGAATTTATAAAGATAAATACACAGGAGGATATAAAACTTTCGGTTTCATCTTTAGAATATCTACCTAGTAGTCCTTGGAGAAAAAGAACGTGAAAGAATATTGTGCAGCAGCGTTGTCACGATAGAACTGACAATTCACAGACAGTGATCTGACATGCAGTAGAACTCTGTTCACTAATGAGCTGTTTAATTCTTTGATGATCTTTCTCACATATTAAAATGTCTCCTAGTTTTTCCTGGTAAATAAGTGTTTATATCATATCATTAACTTTTAGAACTAAACTCTTAGCCATTAAAAATGAGGGGCTGGCCCGGTGGCATAGCGATTAAGTTCACACGCTCCACTTTGGCGGCCCAGGGATTGCAGGTTTGGATCCCAGGTGTGGACCTACGCACTGCTTATCAATCCATGCTGTGGGCAGGCATCCCACATAAAATAGAGGAAGATGGGCACAGATGTTAGCCCAGGGCCAATCTTCCTCAGCAAAAAGAAGAGGATTGGCAACAGATGTTAGCTCAGGGCTAATCTTCCTCTCTGAAAAAAAAAAAAAGTACTGGAAACGTTCATTTAAAATTCAATTAATATTTAGAGATTTGAGTCCCAAGTTTATATCCTTTTGCTGGGTCTTCCTTTAATAAGATGTAATCTGTAAATAACGCCTTTCAGGCAGCTTAAAGAGAAGTATTTAGCACCAACGTTACCACTAACTAAAGAGCTATGTGGCTTCAGGAAGGTCATTCAACTTCTCTGTGTTGGTTTTACTATATATTAATATAAAAATAGTAACAATTCTTTTTTCCCCACCCTGAAGGGTGTTTTGAGGCTATATGGCTTGGTCTATGAGGTAATAAAAAGTAATTGTATTAGAGCTTTTATAGAATTATAGTTTTTATATCTGGAACTCTATAAGATTGATTTCTAAAGAAAAATGTCAGAAATCAAATCAATGTGGTTTTTTTCACCTTTTTTGAATATTTTAATTCTTAAAATTAATTGTAGTTTTTAATAAATATTTGTTCCTGCTGTGGCATGCAGAAAGTATGATCAGTAACCGGGAGCTTTCCAGAGTCCATTTCGTTCATTTCTTTCAGCTCAGAAATCTGTATCTTGTCAAACTTATAATTAATGGTATTTAGTAAATTATATGACTACAGAAGATCAACAAAGTGTACTATTAACATGCTGATTTGGATCAAAACCTTACATTTCTTCTGAACCCTTTTCTCTTCTGCACCCTCCATTTTGTCACATAATTATCAGTTTCCCTAGCAACACTGTCGGTTCACAGTGAGATGCAGAGACTACTAATTCTTACTGAAACCAATCCATGCTTGTGCAGTAGAGTTGGAATCAGTCATCTCAGACATCAGTAGCATACATATCAAGCGGTGCTCTTCCAGTTTTGCTGCCAAGGAAAGTCTGATAAATCTCCTTGAATTTCAATTGTTTGATCACATAAACTAAAATGGCTTGGTCAGTAGCTAGATAGGAATGCTCTGGAAAGCACTTTTCTAAATTGATTCTTTGCTTCTGTTGCTAGGGAACGCTGGAGTCCTAGAGGTTTAGAAAAGGAGGTAAAGCTACAGACCAAACACAGGCCATTCGGCATTGAAAGCTCCCCCTCACACACCTTTTTGCAACAGGATGGGTACAGGGGCTGCAGTAAGTTCTGTGAGTTTCTACCCCATAGATGGAGTATGTTGCCTCCCCACCTCCTGTGGACTGTGCATTTGATGAGTGGTTTAGCATATTTTTAGGCCTTGAGGCAGCTCAGTGAAGCAAAGAGATTATCAATTATAGGTCAATGAAAAACTATGTTAGAATGAAATAGTGAAAGTAAGAGAAAGGAAGCAGGGGATGAAGGAGGCCTAAAGGAAGGAAGAGGAAAGGAAGAACACATCAGCAGCCATTTTTTCACATGGACTCATGTGAATGCTCTTCTAGGACAGAGCTTCCCACTGGTATGGATTAATGATGTGACTCTCAATATTGAATTATTGTAAATTTTTAGAATGATTAAACCATTTTTCAAACCATGCAAAAATTTACCACAATTGAAGTTATATTTGAACATCATTTGTATGGTTCTTTCTATAAGCTAAGCCCACTGAAGTATGTCATTAAAATTTTGATAGATTGTGTATACACAAATTCATTATTTAAGATATTCTAATATTTTTTCCTTATCATAATACATAAAGCAAATATAACAATTTTTTTTCACCAAGAGCCATAACAAATCCTATATCCCTTCTAGTTAACACCAGTGTGCTGGTCAAGTATTATTTTACACGTATTCCAAGATGTGAAAATGATGATTTTGCTCTACTGCCATCTTTCATGTTTGTCAGTTCTTAATGCCTGAGTAATGCTGGTCTATATGAGTTCTCTATCTTGTATCCAAGGGCCCTGAAGTGACTAGAAATGCCTGTGGCTATCCAGGTAGTTAAAATTAGAATTAGACTAAGAGCAGAGAACAGGCATGTTATAGAAATCTTGATAGGAAAAAGGGTTTATAGTCTTAGTTTGATTAGATTTCCTAGAAAAGTCACTTAAACAACATGGTCTTCCTAAGCTTCCAAATATTCTGGGATCCTTATGATAATACTGTTTTCAGCTTCAAATATTTTAAAGGCTATTTTGTTAAAGAAAGATTATACATATTCCACAGAAATACTCAAAGAAAGACTAGAACTGACAGGCAGGAGTTACATATGAAGGCAGATTGTGATTTTACTACCTTGAGAGGTCAGAAATAAGTATGATACTTTTAACAAAGTTATTTTGAACACTGAAAGCCTAGTGACTTACTGACTTGCAGGAGGGAGGGTGGCTACTACGTGGGAAGAACAGTGTTTGGCTCTGCCAGGTATACAACAAGGTATATGATTTGTAGGGTAGCTGGGATCAAGGGTGAGGAAGATAAAGGGTTTGATATGAGACAAGTAAGTAGATGATATAAACGTTTTTAGAAATGGGAGAGTTTGAAGAAGAGAAAAAAATGAATAAAATTAGAATAATTTTTTCCTGATTTATAGAACTTATGTTAAAGGTGGGGCCTTATGCTAAAGGTGTGCCATAGAGTATTCTTGGAGTAAATGTAGGCTTTGAATGCCTGGAGGAGAGTTTATGCTTAATTCTGTAAGCATTGTGACCCATTAGCAGTTTTGAGGCATAATAAGCTGTATCACTTGTAGGTTTATAAATGTAGTCCACGGATCCCTGTGAAGTTTGGGTATTAACTACCAAATGCTGCTGCTTTCTCAAACCCATCTACTCAGCCAGTGGGCCACCAGTTAGATAGCACTACATGTTATTTTCCCCAAAGAATGAACATGGAGGATTATATAAAGCGTTTTATCCTTAGTTCCTTTAATTACTTACTATTCCTTAGCTGTAATGAGAACTGAGCAAGAAGAAAAAGGCTTAAATTGCAAGATGGCGGATTGTAGGAAAGTCTAGACTTGCCAAATAGATTATGGCTGGAATTAATTATTCAATCCTGGATGTCTTTAAAAATAAGAATATTTCTTAGCTACTTTCCAGGGAATTTAAGACTATCCTGGAGAAAGGCGCATAAGGATATGAAAATAATACCTTCTTGCTTCCTCTCTTTTCCCTTACGCTTTTTTTACGAAGTGATTTGGCTGTTACAGTAAGGCCCCAGATTTCCCAAAAGATGATCTCTAAGATGGTAGTCTGTACCTGAATCCTGAACCCAGTATGCTTGATCCCAAACCCAGGACTTTTGAACATGTCAATAGAACTCTGAGCCTTCTTAGATGTATGCCAGCCAATTCTCTGGTCATCAGGCCCCATCCTCATGGTATTTGCTTGTTGTGACCCAAGCTTATTGATTTGCATGGAATCTGATTTCTCTGAATTGAATCACTTCTTTGAAATTTTCTCAGATTTAAATAAAGTCTTTATCAGGAAGAGCAAGGGGAAGTAACCAACTGCAATTAAGGGTATCTGCCTTTTTTTACCACTATGTGTTTTTAACTTGTTATACTTCATTCATTCGTGCATTGTCTGGAAGTAACTTGGAGAGACACCTCTATATGACAGTATAGGGTAAATTGAAAGTGGCAAGATAAGGGAAAACAATGAGGATGAGGATGTGTGGAACCAGAAATGATGCTGCAGGTACATATACCATACTTAAACTATTTCTGAGGCTAGGCCTAGAATTGGACTCTAAACTTTCTAGTTGCCAGAAGAAAATGGAAACCCTTGTCGATTACATTATTTGCAGTGTTCATAAGATAAAAAACAAACCATCTGCTCAAGAGAAGTACAACTATTGGTACTAATAATGCATGATTTAGAGCAAACAGTGATATTAATATTGATAACATCCTTACAGTAGATCCATTGATTATTGTAGTAGGACATTTGCACACAGTGACCCTCAGTGTAGACTCATGGCTCACACAAATAAACAATGGTAGTGTTCAGTAAAAGCAATTTAAATTACTGGAGGGAGAGGATGGATAAAATATGATGATACTGAGCTCTCTGGTGACTTAGCTTGTATGTCCGGTCAAATTTGTTAACATGTTCAAAACTTCTAGAATGTGTTACTGAGAGAGATGTGTTAAAAAAATAATCTCACACTATAATTGTGGATTTATCTGTTTCTTCTTTTGGTTATGTCAGTTTTTGCTTTGTGTGCTTGAGGTGATGTTAATAGGTTCATACAATTTAGAATTGTCATATCTTCTTGTTAGATTGACCTCTGACCATTAGGAAATGTCCCTCTTTATTTCTAGTAATTCACCTTATTAACTACTTTGTTCAATATTTAAAGAGCTATATCAGCTTTCTTTTGGTTAGTGTTTGTATGGTATATCTTTTTCCATTCTTTTATTGCAAATTTTATATGTCTTCTGTAAGCAGCATATAGTTATTTATTATTTTTTAGAGTCTCTCTATCTTATTATTTTTATTTTTAAGATACACTTGGAAAGTTTTTATTTAATTTATTTTATGCTATGTTGAGTTTAAATCTAACATCTTACTATTTGTTTCTTATCTAACAAAATAAAGAACATCTTTCTTTGTTCTTTTTAATCTGCTTGCTTGCCTTCTTTTGGATTAATCAAGTAGAGATTTTTTTCCTTATTTATTTTTCCCTATATTAACTTTTATTCTTCTTTTGGTGGATACTACAGATATAATTTAGAATATTTGCAGGAGAGGATGGACTGAATATTCATTAAGATGTCCCCCATTCAACTTTTGTGGTTCTTTTTTTTTTAATCTCCAAAGAAGTTTATTAGTATGATTAGACACATTTTCTTGAATAATGACAGTAGGAATTTCTAAGCGTGAAAGAATATCAGTGGATATACCTTATAACCAGTATTTGATATTGAATGGACAGCTTTATTGCCGCTCTTCATTTTATTAAAAACAATCCATTTATTGGTTCCACGTGAAGTCGTGACTATTGTTTTGTTTGGGAATGAGTCCATATTGCAAATAAGTGTAAAAAATATCTCTATAGTTGGAGTATGACCTGCATTACTGAGTAAAGCGTTGATAAAAATCCTTGAAGAGTTGGAGTTTTGTTTTGTTTTTAAATTCCTTTTATACACTACAAGTGTAGTTCTTAAATTAGCTTTTAATAAATATTGAGTGGCAGTAAGTTAGAGGCTATACTCCCTGGCAAGTGCCTTGAATATGGGTTTCTGTGTAACTAATGGAGCATAGATCTGTATATTTAACAAACAAACTGGAGATGAGGTTAATACATTTTTATGAGATTTAAGCTATCTAACACAGTTTTATTCTGGAATAGAGTTCCTCCTCTACTCTGAGGTGAGCAGAGTGAACATTCATTGGCTGGCCAGGATTCTCTTTATTAAAAAAAAAAAATCTAGTTGTTCACAAAGATGAATGCTGAATCCAGAAATGTATTTTAAATATATATATGTATAAAATGTCATGACCAACTTGTGTCTATGCAAGAAACACAAAGTTGGTTTAACATTAGAAAACTTATATAATTCGCACATGAACTAGAGGAAGAATATATGTAATCTTATTAGATAAAGACAAATATTTAATAAAGTTGAACACTTGTTCATGATAAAAGGTTTTTTTAAACTAGAAATACAAAGGAACTTTCTTAACCTGATATGTGAGGCTAACAAAAGTTTCTATCAAACATGTTAGTGGTGAAATGTTAAAAATCAAAAATTTCCTTTAAAATTAAGAATACTTTTAACATTTCACCACTAAATGTGCTATTACAGCTTCTATTCAGTGTTGTCCTAGAGGTCCTAGCAAGTACTAGACAAGCAAAAGAGATAAAAGATATAAAGAATGAAAAGAAAGAAACAAAATTATCATTATTCACTGATAATAAAATTGAATACATAAAAAAACTCGAGAGTCTACAGATCATTAGAATTAATAAGAGTTTAGCAGGGTGGATGGCTCTAAAAACCATTAGACGTCAATAATTCTAACAAACAGAAAATGTAATTTTTTTATGAGCTACCATTTATGATAGCAACAAAAAATATAAGGTAGCCAGTATGAGTTCAACAAAAGAAGCTCAAGACCCGTGGAAAGACATTCAAGATGACCTATGTATATCAGAAGAGGTAGGAAGCCTCAATGTTGTAAAAATGCCATTATGCCAAATTAATCTATATAATATTCCATACAGTTTTAATCAGAATTTGGACAGGGCTTTTATTTATTTATTTAGAAATTGACAAGTTGTTTCTAGAATGTAAATGGAAGAACAACTTGGCCTAGAATAATCAAGATACTCCTGAGGAAGAACAAGGTGAGGGAACTTGTTCTTTCAGATGCCAAGACTTATTATAAAGTGATTAAGACAGTGTGATGTAGTCTCAGCAATTGACTAGCAGACCAGTGCAACAGAATAGAGTCTAGAAACAGACTGACCCATTCATGCCAATTTGAGAATAATACGGAACAGACACTGCAGATTGATGGTGAAAGGATGGACTAACAAATGGTGCTGCGAAAATTGGCCACTCATGTGGAAAAAAATGAAATTGAATCAGACCTCATATCATTCATGAAATAGATGCCAAATGGATTAAAGTCTCAAATTTGAAAGGCAATATTTAAAACTTTTAGAAGAAAATGTAGGAGAATGTTTGTATGCTTTCTTAAGACACAAAAATTCCAAATCATAAGAAAAGTTTGATAAATTTGACCACAGTAAATTAAAAACCGATCATCATTAGAAAAACTGATCATCAAAAGACATTATGAAGAATATGGAAAGAAAAGCCAAAAACTGAGAGAAGATATTTGTAGCCCATATAAGTAAGAAAAAAGATTGTTATCCAGAATATAGAACTCACTAAGAACTCACATCAATCATAGGAAAACACAGCTAATGTAATAGAAAAATGGACAAAACACATAAGCAGTCAGTTCACAAAAGAGGAAACCCAAAGGTTGGTGAACTTAGGTAAATGTTCAACCTCACTGGTAACAATAAAATGACTGGCAGAGTTTCACAGTAATATGTGATAGCCAGCTTGTGGGAAAAAAAAAAGGAAAACTCACACTATTTTGTTAAAACAATTGGGTATTATCTAGTAAGATGGAAGATGTGCAAATTGTATGGCCCAATAAGTTGACTTCTGTGTGTATATGTATGCTCTCTAGAAACTCTTGCCAATGTGTACCAAAAGACATGTTCAAAAATGTACAGCAACATTGTTCATAACAGCTGCAGTAAAAATTGAATCAATCCTAGTCATACCTTTCAACATAATGTTGAGCAAACAAACAAAAAAAAGATTGGCAAAATATTATTTGCAGTTCAGTTCATTACCTGGTAGGTAAAATTAAAAAGCAAGCAAAATTAATCAATATATTCTTTAGGGTACTCTTGTGGAATAACTAGGAAAAAAACCAGAGGCTCCAACTAGAAATGGGGAATAGACTGTGCTTCAAAAGTACCAGTTTTATTTTTTAGGCTTGATGTGTTTTTTTGCCCGTTTTTCTATATGACTTACATATATGGTATACTTTTTTATATAAATAAAATATTTTAAAATAGAAATTTTTAAATTGCAAAATTGAAAGATAAGAATGAGAAAAACCACAAAAAATATTTGGGGGGCTGAAAATATTAAGATTTAGTAAGAAAAAATAAAAAAGCCAGCACCAGCCAGACATTTACATCAATAAGGAGGTTCCTGAGGTCGCTGGACTTCTCCAAGTAATTGTTTTCTGCTGAGGCTGTCACTATGTGTTGTCTTTGTCTTTTTTGCCTTTTCCGGAGCCCTCAGTGTTAGTGGCTCTTTTCAGATACCTGTGGATAGGAGGCCAGGCCAGACCCCTCCCACCACCTCTGGTTTATTTCCTGATAGAGTCTGAGAGTACATTAAGCATTCACTTTTAGCATTGGAACCCAGAATTTTAAAATAAGGTTAAAGGCATGATTAAAGCCAGAATTCATTAAGTGGAAAGTCATTAAAAAGGAAAGTGAATGCTTGCACTATGTTGTCAGGAGTGTCTTACACAAGAGCATTAGATACAGAGCAATGAGGTAATTATTCCGTGCTGTCACGTTGTTTAGTTCCAAATTGGGGCGGGGGAGAATTCTGGAGTAGATTCAAGCTTTCCTTATCGTGCATGCATACAGACATAATTTCTTGGTAAACTTTCACAATTTTCATTTTTTCCTGAACAAATTATTTTCAGTAACTTTTAATCCCCAATTAATAATTTTAACCATGAAATATTATTGAATTGCACTAATTAAAGAGTGAGCGTTCCCAGGAAATCACTATGGAAAATTTTAATGAACATGCAAAATGAATGAGAAATCAATAGTTATTGATTGTTTTCTGGCATATCATTAAAGCTAAAATCTGTCCTCTTACTCAAAAAGCAAAGCACTTAAACTGCCTGTCTAGTTTTGTGCAAGTTTTGCATCTGTGTGTAAGCCATTAAGGCTTTTGTTGCCAAATCAACAAGGCATTCAGAAGGAAGCATTCAGTTGCAAAATGACAACTCTCCTTGGTTCACATTTCTCACTGCATCTTCATAAATTCACAGAAGTCACCAGTTCTCTTAGTCATACTGAGGTATGCATTAGTGCTAGAAGATATCTAAAGCTGTTTTGATAGAAAACAAGTTATTTTGTCAGAATGAGCTTAAGCTTAGTAATTCTCTGTCTATTTTAGGAAAGGTGGGCTACTTTATATTTTATTTTCGCTCTTAAATTTTATTTACATGCAGTCGGACTATAATGTAAATTATGATCTTCTAGATGTAAAAGACAATTTTAACCCAAATGTGGGATATAGCTTCTTTTCAAGGAAACTTCACAAGATAGCTGCATTCCGAAGTGTTTCTTACATTTTATAAATATGCTTTGGTTCACCCTGGAATTCTAATTATATAGATTGGGAGATACATATAGTTATTCTAAGGTAAAATTGACTAAAAGAACAGGCTGGGAAATCAGGATGGAGGGTTATAAAGTAGGAAGGAGAAGATGCTGCATGAGTGGTTTGTATATGAAGTGCATGCTATAGGCTCTTGTAGATTTTTCAGGGTGGGCCACAGATTTCACATAAGATATCTACCAGCCAAGAGGGAAACACAGTCAATCATGGGGTCACAGCATCTATACAATTAAAACTCAACAATGAACAGCTATTTCTGGAATTAAGACCAGAAAATTCTTTTGTGTGTAGGGTTCTGAACAATGTGCCAACCATATTGTTTCAGTAGTTATGGTATTGAGATCCTTAGGATTTTTTCTGGTAATACAGGGCACTCACATCACGCTGTGACTGAATCCCAGGGGACAAGAAGTAATGTTCTACTTCAATACTGTACAGTAATTATGTCTGAGACCTATAGGAAATTCCACTTATGAGGAGACTTTAGAAACATTAGAACGTAGGTACACTGAAAACTGTGTTGCTTTGTGAGTTTTTTGGTGACACCAAGGGGTTTATGAGCACCCAAAAAAATCATTTGGATATTTATGTTGGTTTTAAAGTTACTGCTTGATTTATTCAAGTTACATTATCAAAAACCTAGTTCTTTAAGTTTTTAACTTTGGTTTGCATCGCTGTCAAGGGATCTTTGAATAATATTTAGTTCTTATTTACAAATTTAGCTCATTAAACACCTACAAACATTTAAAGTTTCATTTATAAATTTATGTTCAATTTCCTTTTTAAGTACTATTTAGTGACTGACAATCTTTGCAAGTACTTACGAAATTCTTTTACATCTGTTACATTACACTTACAAGTATTGCAAATTTTAAGTTTTTTTAAGTATTCTTATGTTGTACATAACTAAGTCTTCCCAAAGTTGAAAAATGCTTTCCCATTAATGAAGCCAACAACTGTCATCTCAGGTAACAGGTTATTTTCTACCAAAGGCATAAGATTTGAATTCTTCCTGTATCAATCAAGGAGGCTATTATAGCACAAGACATAATTTGGGGGGTTGCCTACTTAGTATGCTTGGGATTACTAATATTCAGAGATTTTTGACTGAGAAAATTGGTTAGATTCTTGTCAGCGACCTTGAATGACAACACAGAAGCTTGTTTCTTGTTGTCATGTCAAAGACACGATAATGTCAAGAAGAGGACATTCACATATCCCACCTTGCTAGACCCAGCGTGTGCACATGACCTCATAGTTCTGCTCACGGAAGTCTGCAGTTCCCAACCAGTTTGCCCATTTGATTAGATTTTATAATTCTTTGACTTTTAGGTTATGCAGATATCTTTTCTGTCAGATTCTAAAGATGTCTGACATTGAAGGAATCATAAGATATTTAAATCCCTTTCCCTATTTTCTAAATCTAAATTCTATATCCTTTCATATTCTCAGAATCAGCAACTCTTACAAGTGTTACAAATGGTATTTGATGGAATTTAGTATATCTCACATAGATTTTTTCTGACTTAAGCCACTACCTCTACAGACATTCGGGTGGCATCACTAAAGAGTCATTTTTGAGATATGGACAACCGAGTTTGGACCTCTCTGCCCTCTGAGAACAGCAGTGTAGGTTGACCATAAGCTGAAGAAGGCTAAGTTGGGTATCAGATTGCACTGAAGAAGCACTACACTAAACAAAAAACCAAATTATGTTTCAAAGGCCATACAGATAGTTTTGAGATTACATTTATTGATAAAGAGGTAAAAAAGGAATTTCTTAATATTCTTCAAAGATCAGCAAATGAAGTGTATAGTTCATGCAACAATAAACTCAGACCTAACTAAAAGATTAGGAAACAGCAATAATCTTCTACTTGTTCTGAAATTGTAAGAAATCAGCATCCTAAAATTTCATAAATACCACTTGGGGTGTAAAACTTATCAGTTTTTAGGTGGCCATGAAGAAACCAACTATTAATAGAGTTTAGAGTGAGAGTGGCCCATGGTTGGGCACTCACCAGAGTGCTATCATAAGATGAGCTGAAGTTGTGTAACTTCATCTCAGATTACCATATGTGATTCAATATGTCTTCCCCTTCAATACCAAAACAAAGTAGTAACTGGTAGCTAGGTCATAGGGCCTTATTTAGGCCAAGTCATCTGGCAGTTGGTATAGTAGCAAGACAGGCAACAGTCTCCAAAGTAGTAACAAAGGAGCAGCCTTCCACTTGGGGCAGGCTGACAGTCACACAGATTTTGACTGAGTTTCCTGGGCAGATATCGACATCTGGGAATACTGGTCCTGACATACCAGAGCTATCAGATTAGAATGGAATTAAGATGTCTGTAAAAGAAAATGTACTGAATGTGGTTTTTTTTTCCTTTTTACTAATTTTAACTACATAAGTAATACATAAGTGCAAAAAAAAATACGTAATACAAAAAATTTTAACATTGCAATAAGATTGAAGGACATGTTGAACAACATCTCCAAATCTAGTACCTTCTTTGGACGTAACCACCATTATCAGTATGAAGTGTATCTTTCCAGCTCTTTTTCTAATTATTTGCATATATTTACTGTTAGAAAATGTATTTTATGTTGCTTTTAAATATTTAAAATGAATATACATATTATTCTGCAACTTGCTTTAGTCACTTGAGAATATCTTGCTAAACTTTTCACGTCAGTAAAGACATATGTTGAGTGCTTTTTACGTACCAGTCACTCTTCTAAGCACTTAGATATTTATTAATGGATTTAGTCCTTATAACAATGCAATTATTATTATGTTATGCTGTTATCATGCCTGTTTTGCAGTTGAGGGACAGAGAGGTTAGGTAAATTGCCCAATTTAGTGGCAGAGCCACTGTTATGGATTCTTTTCAAAGAAGACTAACTCCAGGTCTACTCTCATGGTAACTATTTTACACCGCCTCTCTGAGGTGCATAAACCTACCCCTGAATGCAATATAACCCAAAGCCCCATGGGCCCATCTTTTATGAACTTGCAGTGACTATGAATGATATGCAGATA
This sequence comes from Tapirus indicus, assembly GCA_031878705.1. Taxonomy (NCBI): domain Eukaryota; kingdom Metazoa; phylum Chordata; class Mammalia; order Perissodactyla; family Tapiridae; genus Tapirus; species Tapirus indicus. Next base: position 102,383,979 of record CM062917.1, read on the forward strand.
TGGTTCAAGTTTAAAAATGCCACCTAGTGCCTCATTATTCTCAGCATTTCCATTGATAATAGCACAAGCCAGTCAGTGTGATGATATAAGGTATGACTGTTTTTGAGGAGAATAATGCACATTAGAATGCGGAGCAGACCCCATTGCTATGCTGCTCCATTCCTCTACTTCCCTTGCCGCCTATAGCTGGTCCGTGGGCAGCATTCTATTTACGTCAAAAATAACATCAATCTAGTGAAAAAACTGAATGACTCACAGCATTACTGTAGGAAACTGGTCTCTGTAATATGATATATAATGTCCTAATTTCACAGAACATTTTTCATAACAGCTGCTAAAATCGTAATCGAATCCATTAAATTCTTTTAAAGGATGCAATTTGAAGCAGTGTTGAAACTAGTCTTAAAATGCAGGTATATTGAGGCGGAGTCCCACCCACTCAAAACTGCTCTATCATTAGCTACTTCTTATCTTTTCTGTATTTGTCTGTCTATATTTATTGATCCACTTGAGTCTGCTCTGCTTTTGTATTTCTAGCTGCATTTGAGTCCGAGATAGGCTATTTCAGAGGCTGGAAAATCTGAAAGAAAGAATAGAAGAGGAGAAGAAAGGAGAGAGGAAAAGGAAATTTTCCTCTGATTCTGTAGGCAGCAGAACAAGACACACTGGAGAGAAGGTGCAGAGGAAGAACCCAGGGTCTTGGGTGTATAAAAGCAGTGTTATGCTATTGATTAGGATCTCTGTAGAGAATGAATGACAGTGAGGGAACATGGCCACCTCAGCCCTGACATTTAGTAGCACATAACTTAGAAATGTTGAGCCAGTTGGATTTCTCTTGCCACATCGCTATCCACAAAACTGACAGCTAATTTTTTTATGTAAGAATTTTATTCCTTAGATAAATATAAAGCCAAATGAAATCCCTCAGATTTTATTTTCTTCTGATGCTATATACTTCTGGGAATTTGCAAAGTTAGCTCTTGGCATGTATTTTTGTTTGTAACATAAAGTAAGACTAAAAAGAGGCTTCAAAGAAGGCGGAAGATTACTTGTGAAGTTTACTTTCAGACCTGAGAGTGACCTTCTGGCAGGAGGATAGGCTTCTGAGGACTGAGCTCTATCCAGTCTCTTCCACGGATTAGCTGTGTGATAGAGTTTTAGACAAGTTAGTAACCTTCTTTGAGCCTTGTCTTTGCTATTTGGGAAAGAAGGCTGGGCTGGAATCCCTAAGGTTCTCTTGAATTTTAATATTCTGATTCTTATATGACATGATAGAAAAAGATAGCTTCTAGTGGTCAAACAGATCACGCCTCTAGTTAAGTCCCCAGGAGCATAAGTCCCTTACATATTTTCCTTCTGTGTCACACATCTCTAATTCTCCTAAGGGAGATGTTACTTGTGGTGTCTTTAGTAGTTGCTTCTCTAGACAGCATACCTTCCAGCTTCCTTCAACAGTATAAGAACTATTGAAGTGAAAGTTCTCAGTTCCATTACATTTTTCTAGTTCTTTACTTAAAATTTTTTTTCTCAGGATGGAATATAAATTACTGATTTGAAACCCGTGAATCACTACTACAAAGTGGCCCTGAGATCTTTGTTTTCAGGCCCTCAGAAATTGTTAGTTGGCTGACAAACAATAATGTACAACTAAAATTTCACGATGTGATAAACTATTACAATATCAGTAAAAAAAAAATGTTAGTTGGATGCAATGTATTGTTGGCCACTTGGATAGTGGATTTAAGGCACCGCTTTTCAGACTCTGGCTAACTTCATCTTTGATCGATTTAGTTCCATGTGTGCACTCCAGCGGTTCACACCTAGTCAGTGCTAGCTGATATTAAAACAAATACACCAGATTGCCATTTTGGGGTTGTCTGACACCAGTACCAGGCAAATTACCGAATACACTCTAAATCTTGCTAGTAAGTAGTTCTCATATTCCTTCACTTTGTTCAGTACATGGTGATGGAGTAGCTACTACAATCCTGGATGTTGGTTCTATGCTTGGTCCTCCAGGGCCAGGATTCTATTACAAAAGGAGCCATGTTTACAAAAGTAGAATGAGCTTCCTCTGTCGGTCTTTTTCTCACCAAGTAACCAAAGCTATTATTAAACCAACCCAACAAGGAATAATATAGAACTAGTCACATCATAAGTGATTTTACAACGGAAAACACTGAACTCTAATGGTGTAAAATCTTATCCTAGTAACTTGTTCAACACTAGCTAAATTGGAGTACGCAGACTAGTAGCCTGCGAGTCAAAAACCTAAAATAATCATGGCAGTTCATCAACTAGCTATATAGATGAGGGCAAGTTACTCAAGTTCTCTGAGCTGCAGGAACTGAGAAGAGAAAACATACTTGGCAGCTCTGTCTCTTGGAGCTGTTGTGAGGAACAAGGAGATGGTGTATGTGACAGTGCTTTGGGTTACAGAACGTACACCCCAAACACGAGATAAAAAAGCTGTAAGAAGGGCATGGAGACAGTATATTTAATTATATTATTGCTTTCATCTATGTGGTGTTTCCACTTTTTATATGTAAACAAGAGCTTGTAAGGTTGGTTCTCTCCCAATTATCACAGCTAATGAACTCTTAATGGGCAGCTGCAAATTTAGATTTTATTGGAAGGAGGAAATTGAAGTGATCAAGGAGATTATTTTTTCTCTATCAACATGTAAAATATAAAGAGACGACTAATTAGAAAATATTTAGCTGTCTTTTATATGTACCTGAATGGTCTGACTTTTCTGAATATTCGCTTTTCTTTCAAATACAGGAAATGAAAGATCAAAACCTTCTGTAAATATTGTCATTCAATGGATATTCTCCTAGGAAAAAATATGTTTAATTTTAATTGTTAGAACCATATACCAAGTGCAAAGTTCCACAGGTAACAGAGTACAACCTGAGGTGCTTCCTTGTTTTGGTTTTATAATATCATATACTTAATGCACACCTTAATAATAATACTGTGGAAAGGAATTTCCCAGGGTAATGCTACTATAAGAAATTATTGTATTATATTACTATCAGTACATATTAATTTTCTGCAACTTAATTATTTGCTTTATTTTTAATAATATAAATCCAGAAGCACTTAGTTATTAATTCCTTGAACATTTTGACTTCATTTAATGACTGCCACTCTGAAAAGATAAAATAAGATTAATGATCAAACTACATTATTTCTAAGGAGTGACCATATATGCAAATGTATGGAGTAGCAGCATTCCAAATAAATTCAACCACAGGACACTTTTCCTCAGCCAATGCCTAGGTATATTCATGGATAACCTTTCCTCTTCCCCTTTAGAGTGGTAACTCCTGAGTCCTGGCTTAGACTCTGGGTAGCAAGATTAAAGGTGGTGAGAGGCAGACTAAAGAGGACTACATAGGACTCTCCCTTTAGCCTGTACCAGTTCCTTTTCTTTGTGTTCTACTTTATTCTCTTTTTTTCTTCTCCTTTTCTCTTTGAGTCTTTTTATTTAAAGATTGAAATATTTTCCTCTGGAAAATCACTGTAGTTTCTGGTGGGGAAAGGAGATATCCAGAAAAAAGAAATGAGACAGACAGAGGCACATACAAATAACTTGGAATACAAACTTAGAAGTTAATAAAAGAAAAGGAAATGTTTATACTACCCCATCCCTAATACTAGTAAATTAAGTGCTTGTGGTTGTTAACTGTTTCTTTGTTTGGATAGCCTGACCTTGTTTTATTTCCCCAGCTATCTTAAATTTGCTGTTGAGGCAAATTCTCCACTGGTCTTTCTAGAGAGTTCAGAGAGGAACAAACTAGATGGTCAGAAACTCTGTTTTGAGTGGAAAAAATATTTTAAGACCAAAATGGTACAGTCCTTATAGCCCATTAGTAGATTTTGCTATAGAAAATTTATGCTGATGATCACTGTCTGTTGCCTACCCTTGACCTGGCAGTCTGACTTGTCTAGGTGGTTCGTCCTTGGTTTCTGAGATCTTCCAACTTGGATATACCTTCGCCTTGTATCTTTGTTCATCAAACACTCCACCACACATACATATAAATAAACAAATACAAATCAGTGCTTTTTATAATTATGTTGTAGAAGGTTGTGGGCTGTTTGGACATTAGGTTTTCATTGTTGCCTTGGTTATCTTTAGCATTGGTTTCCTCCCTTAGGCTTTGTACATTTCTCCTAAATCGCACTGATTTTTGTTACCTGTGGGATATCAGACAGTCCGTCATGGTTGTCACCTATTTTGTGCCAGGTGTTACTGCTAACCTTGAGATTGTTATCAGAGTCAGTGGTCTCTTTGTTAGTCCTCTCCAGAAGTTTCTCTCACTGATAATTTTCAATATTCTTTTCTTAGACTTGAATGAAGCAGTCCCAGAGACAGAGCGCCTGGATTCAAAAGCACTGAAAACCCGAGCCCAGCTCTCTGTGAAGAACAGACGCCAGAGGCCCTCCAGGACAAGACTCTATGATAGTGTCAGTTCAACAGATGGGGAAGACAGTCTAGAACGAAAGGTGAGCAGTTTTCTGACTTGCAAAGTTGGGCTGTATCCTTGATTCTACAGCTTATTGAAGATAATGATTTCTCGGCAACCAGATTCCATGCTCTAGTTGGAAACAGGTGGAATAGTTCACTTCTTTGTCTCCTGAATTCGTACTCAACTTGGTATATTGTTATAATTCAAATTCTTTCTCTACTCATTCAACGAACTAACCAAGAGCATTAGCCATGTTGTCATATTTCATGATGGTGCTTTTGATACTCAGTTGTTGGTTTTACCTAGTGGAAGATAATGAATGTACAAGTAATGGTTTCTATATGTCTTAGGCATCTGTGTTAGCTACAATGGTAATATGGTGAATTGTGAACTGTGCAGTCTCATCTGTAAACCAACAAACGAAAATTGGTTTTCGTGGTGATTCACTAAAACAAGGTCGGTTTGATTTCAAAGTGAATATTACATGGAACTGATGCTCAGTGGCATAATCTCCTTTATAATCTCTTATACCAACAGCTTTCAAACAGTTTCTATAACCACATGTATATTACCAAATCACTTCTGCCCAAGGGTTTGAGAACTTCTTCTCCAGAATCAGATTCTGGTGCTCCATCCCTCACTTCAGTGACTGGCAGTGTGCCCTTCTCATCTGACCACATCGCTGAATTTCAAGGAGGACCACTGCACCCAGAAAGGGAGCCTTCCTCCTCTGTTTGGGGAGACACTTCACTCTCCTCTCCTTCAAAATCTGATCGTGATATAAAAGAATCTCTTTGCCACCATCAAGCCACCACCAAGAAAATGTTACCAGAAAAAGGTAATGTTAAATTTTTTGTTGTTTTACTTTTGTCTCACTTCACTAACGCTTCAATTTGTACAGTATAAAAATGGCTTTTTTCTCATAATAAGTCTTTTGTCTTCTCACAGCTAATAATTAATATTGCTTTCCTTTTGTGTTATGGGATAAGAAAACACCTCCTCCTATTTATATTTTTTTTCCATCTTTTCCTACCTGTTTAGTATTTTTACTTCTTTAGCTCTCCACAAGTTTACTATTGAAGGAGATTCTTCAGGAGACCTTCTAGAGAGTTTGCTGAATCGCAGCCCAGAGTTTCAGTAAACGCTAACATAGTCATATAGAAAATATACATGTATATATATGAAGATGAAAGTGATATAGGTTTTAACCCATTAATTGATTTTTATTTGGAAGATGTTTTCACTGTAATGATTTATATTGCAAAGAATGTGATGAAAAGCTATGATAAAGATAATGCAGGGAGATTAGTGAATTAAATTTTAAAATAGCCTCCTAGAATTAACACCAGAATTTCATAGCAATGTCAATAGACTTGTCTTTGTAATTGTATATTTTAATTTATGAAAGTAATAAATTCTTGTTTAAACAAGTTAAATGATACAGAGATGTATAAAGAATAGGTTCATTCTCTTCCTATCACAACTGACTTGTTCCTTTAAAGTAACCAAGTAGATTTGGTTATATTATCTTTCACATATGAAATGTACATAAATGTGTGTGTGTGTGTGTGTGTGTGTGTATGCGTGTGTGTGTGTGTGTGTAAAGACAAAAATACTTTTTGGTGTGGTAGTGTTTTTTTTTTACAAAAATGAATTCATACAAATCACACTAGTCTGCAATTTTGTTTTATGTGTAATACTTTATGGACATCCCTCCAGGGCAATATACACAAATTTAAATGACAAGATAATTTCCTATAGGGAGCCTATGATCTAACTAAGGCAACCATTATAGTATTGATGGACATTTAGACTGTATCCTGGGGGGTTTTGTTGTTGTTTATGCTTGTTTGCTTACTACTATGAAAAAATATATAATGAGCATCCTGGTGCTTTCCATTCTTGTATGCTGACACTCCCAGAACACATTTCCAAAAGTTGAATTGGTAGTCAGAGTATATTGTACTCGGATGAAGATATATAGCTTTAAATGCTTTTATTATTAAAAATAAATACAGAAAATAAAATAAATATTCAAAATAATAGGAAAGGAACAACCAAAAAACAGAAAATAGAAAGTAGAGAATAAAAGATACAAGCTGTTTAATTTTTATTGAAATGAAAAGCCTATTAACTCCCCCTCACCAAAAAATATAGTAAAAATGTGTAGATTATTCTAGGTAAAAGTAAATAGCCCCTTAGAAGGACATATTAAGAAAAAAATAGAGAAACAAAAAACCAAAAACACAGCATTAGAAATAAGAAAGGAGATATAGAGATTAAAATGATTTTTTTAAGATAGTATGCAAACTCTATGGCAGTAAATTTGAAAATCTGGAGGAAATGGAGAATTTCCTACCAAAATATAAAGTACCCAAATTGGTCTGAGAAGAAGAAAACCTGGATAAACCAGTAATCACAGAAATATGAAATATGTTTTTATAGCTTCCATTTAGAAAAACACCAGGCCCAGGTAGTTTTATAACTGAATTCTGCCTAACCTGTAAAAAAAATCAGCTCTGTTTTGTGCTAATTATTCCAGGTAGGGTGTTTCTTGTTTATTTTATCTAGCTAGAGTCTTAAAAACTAGTAAAAATTGTATGGAAGATGGAAATCTTATGCATGTAGATTTATTTTAAATATGATAGTAAATTGAATCCAGGAATGCACATTGGTTGTATTCCATAATCAGGTAATGTTGATGCTGGAATTGTAAGAATGGTTCAGCATTAGAAAATATAACAATATAAATCATCATATCAAAAAAGAAAGGTAAAGTGTTGTAATGTTACTAGAAGGTGAAAAACATTTAATATAATTCTTCAGACATTTCCAGTTAAAACTTGTTAAGTGGGCTTAGAAGAAAATTTCTAAATGTGATCGGTTATTTACCAAAGATCAGCCACTAAATAGTGAATCTTAAATCATTTGCACAAAAATTAGGAATAAGAAATGAATGCCGGGGCCGGCCCAGTGGCGCGGCAAGTTAGTTCGCACTTGGCAGCCCAGGGTTCGCGGGTTCGGATCCCGGGCGTCGGCGGCGCACTGCTTGTCAGCCATGCTGTGGCGGCGTCCCATATAAAGTAGAGGAAGATGGGCATGGATGTTAGCCCAGGGCCAGTCTTCCTCAGCAAAAAGAGGAGGATTGGCAATGGATGTTAGCTCAGGGCTGGTCTTCCTTGCAAAAAAAAAAAAAAAAAAATGAATGCCAACTATCATCACCGTTAAGTCTGTTTTTGGGAATTTTCTAATTGCAGAAAGATAAGAACATTAAATCAGTGTGAATATGGAACAAAAAAGACAAAACCATCTTAATTTGAGGATTATATAAATGTTCACCTAGAAGATTAAGTGGCCAGTTAGAAAATAAATATATAAAAATCAATACCTTGATGTGTGTAAGGGTGAAGTGTGTGCAACTTACTTTGAAATGTATTTAAAAATTAATAGATTAATGGATGAATAGAGGGATGGCTATATGATAAAGCAAATGTAGTAAAATGGACATTGTAGGATCTAGGTGATTCACTGTAAAATTCTTTTGTCTTTTTAAAAAAATTGAGTGGCAGAAAAAAAATGTCATTTCTGTCCATACTGATCTAGAGATTCAATACAACTGACGTTTTGTGCAACTTGGTAAGCTGATTCTAAAATTTATGAGAAAGAGAAAAGGCCAAGAATACCTGGGACTCTTGAAAAGGAATGAGGTGAAGATCTTGGCTTACCTGATGCCTGCAATTATTAAGAAGCCACAGAATTAGTTCCATTTATTTTTTGTGCAGAGGTATATAAACAGACTAAGAAACAGAATAAAGAGCCTAGAAACAGATTTTATGTATACACAAATACACACACACACATATATATATTTCAGATATATATTTGAACTTATGACTGCTGCATGGGTAGCTCAATGAAGAAAGAATAGGGTTTTTAATAAATTGTTCTGAGAAAAATTGGTGATCCATATTTTTAAAAAATTATATTAGACCTCCCCCCATCTCATACCTTGCAAAAAAATCTGTTCAAGGTGGATTCAAGACTTACTGGGAAATGCAAAACTGTAAAACTTTTAAAAGACTATATGGAATATTTTTGTGACTTTAGGGTAGAGAAGGATTTTGTAAACAAGATGCAAAAAACAAACCATAAAGGAAAAGATGGATAACGTCAAATGATATCAAAATTAGGAACTTCTTGGGGCTAGTCCGGTGGTGTAGTGGTTAAATTCGTGCACTCTGCTTTGGCGGCCCAGGGTTCACAGGTTCAGATCCTGGGCGTGGGCCTACACACTGCTTATCAAGCCAGGCTGTGGCAGTGTCCCACATACAAAATAGAGGAAGATTGGCACAGCTGTTAGCTCAGGGCGAATCTTCCTCACCAAAAAAAAAAAAAAAATTAGGAACTTTTATTTTTCAAACACATAACAAAGAATATCACAGAATTGGAGAAGACATTTATTGCTTGTGTAACTAACAAAAGAGTAGTGTCTAGATTATGTAATTAACTCCTATAAATCACTAAGAAAAGACAAATAATACACGAGGAAAATGTGTAATGTCCTGAACAGACTCTTCACAGAAAATGAAAGCCAAAAGGCCAAAATATTTATGAAAAGATGTTCAGTGCCATTAGTAATCAGGAAAGTATGAAATAAACCAGAATGAGATACCATTTTATACCTACCAGATTGCCAAAAAAATTAAAGTCTGATGTTACCAAATGTTGACAAATATGTGAAAGAGCCAGAAATTGAATAATCTGCTAGTAGAAGTGTAAATTAGTACAAGCTCTTTGGAAACCATTCGGCATTACCTAGTAAAGTTGAAAATGTGCATACCGTATGACCCAGCAAGTCTTTATCTGTTTATGATCTTGCACTTGTCTACTAAGAATCCTGTGCAAGAGTATTCATAGCAGCCCTGTTGTGTCATAGCGAAACCTGGGAAAAACCAAAAACTGGTAATTAGTGGAATAATCACCAGTAGAATAGATAAATGAATTGTAGTATATTCATATAATGAATCTGTATAGCAGGGAAAATGAATAAACCACACTGAAACATAACAGGGGTGAATCTCTGGAACAAGACACTGAGAGGATAAAGCAAATTGCAAAAGAATACATATGATTCTATTTATATAGTGTTAAAACTAGCAGATTATTTAGAGATACAAACAAAACGTTGAGGTTATGGATGGGAATGACAAAGTGATCCACTTGGGGGACAGTGACAGAGAACTCAAATGGGGAAAGACATACTGGGGACTTCATAAGTATAAACTGCAGTTGGGTGGTGGTGGTGATAAACGAAATGGGTGTCTGTTTTATTGTTTTTTCTTTATACTTTACAACTTTAATGTTTCAGAAATACTCTTGGTTTCAGTAGTCAATAACATAATAAAGGACCCCATATTAAAAATAATTGATAGACTTTATCTCATACAAGTAGCTTCAAAGAATTTTTGAAAAGTCAAAAATAGGCTAAGGAAATAAAACAGCAATGCATTAAAGAGAAAATTCACATTACTTATAAGATATGAAAAGGTGATCAACATCACTAATGATTAGAGAAATGGTCATTTAAATTAGATAACCATCAGATTGCCAAAACTTTTAAAGAATTCCAACATTCATGCATTGTGAGACACACTCATACATTGCAGGTGTGATTGTACATCACTACATTTTTGAAAAGTCCATTCTCGTTTATCTCTACCAGATCAAAAACTGTAATCTTTCTACAAATACACTGTGAACATAGAAATACATTTGATTGTGGGGGCCCAATCTGTTTTGTAACTCTTGGTAAACATCATAGCTTTTATTCCTGGTATTTCCCCCTTGGTTTCCTTTCCTGAGCCTGTCAATTGCTGGAATTATCTTCCACAGACTGGACCTAAGCACAGCACTTCTAGAAGTTTTGAGGTAAAAATTAAGTACCTAGGGCCGCCGGGTGGCGCAGCGGTTTAGTCCGCGCTTGGCAGCCCGGGGTTCTCAGGTTCGGATCCCGGGCGCCCGCCGACGCACTGCCTGTCAGCCACGCCGTGGCGGCGTCCCATACAAAGTAGAGGAAGATGGGCACGATGTTAGCCCAGGGCCAGTCTTCCTCAGCAAAAAGAGGAGGATTGGCGACAGATGTTAGCTCAGGGCTGGTCTTCCTCACAAAAAAAAAAAAAAAAAATTAAGTACATAGGGAGTAAAAAATACCAGTGGAGGCAAAAGAAAATACATCAAGCCTGCTAGTTCATCAAAAGTGGTTGTCAAGTTGGTGAAGGACTTGTACGGTGATTTTGGCCTACTTTCAAAAGAATTAAAGGCTTCAAAAACTCTCATTAATTAACCTAAATTATGGATTATAATAGCAATTTTATAGAAATATACCTGTGACAAGCCCTCTATCATCTCTTCAGAAAAATATGTCTATGTCCAAATTGGTCCATAAGAAGGCAAAACAGCAGAAGCATGTATTTTGGAGGTGGAGGTTAATAGTTTGTGGTCCACTCTTTGAGTTTATCAGACATAACTAGCTGTCTGAAAGAAATTAGATTATATTCAGGGAGTGGATTGCTCACACCTGAAATCTGACCCAAAGATTTTTAAAAGTGGTTAAATCTTGTCTAGATTATTTCCCTCTGCCTTTTACTTCTAATTTATGTATGATTCTTTGATGTCAGCAGACGTTTCCTCTCAGACTGGAGAAGTAGTACATGGATATGAGTTGTGCTTCGCAGTCCACTAGCAGTAATGTAGCAGTGAAATGTGAGAGTCCCATCCTTTCCCCAGTGCCTCCCTTGTTTGCTATGGTCTCTTTGGGAAGAAGCTCCCAGCTGTAGTAAGCAGGATAAGGAGGTGGGACGTTTCTTCTCCAGAGACCAAGTACTTGGGCTTTCCCATTTTCAGTTTTCCTGGGCTGATCATGCTTCTGGGTTACAGGGCAGAAGCAGTTAATTGAGATTTTATAAAGCATTAACTTTATAAATATAAAAAGTATTTATAAATTCTTTATCACCATACTATAAATGGTTAGTATGATAACCATTGTTAGGCACTAACTATGACCAGATGAAAGCAGTGCCTCGCATTCTTTCCTTCCCTTGATAAGAGTTTCTTTGATAGAGTTTTCTTTGCCTTCTGTGTTCATTGACATGAATCCATTCAATCATGTATTCATTTAACAAATAGTTTGAGCATCTACTCTGTGTCAAGCATTGTACTAAAGGGTGAATATACAAGGATTAACAAGACTCCCCATCTTTTCCCTCAAGGAGTTTGCAGACTAGTGTCTGTCTTTCTGTCTGCCTCCTCTCTCTCTGCGTCTAATTTATTGCTTGTGTGTTTGTTTTGTGACAGACCTTGTCTCTGACACCCCACAACCACCACCATCAACAACTGGGAAAGCCCTATACGTTCTTGCCTTCCACTCTCAGGCTCTGTTGTACCTTGAAAGATGTTGAAAGAGACCTGTCAGCCAGTTGACTCTCAGACAGAAGCCAGCTACCACTCAGTGCCTTGAGAGTCATGGGTCTAGTCCGCAGTTTTCTAAGTCCAGAAACTCAATAATACATCCAGAGTTAGTCAAGTTCAGAGTGACTGATTTTTTGCTGTTTGAACTTATAAAATAGTGATTTCTAAACCAGAATACTAATTTTCTGATTTACTTTGGGAGGTACAGCTAACATAACCAACATCATTCATTTGTCATAAATTCATTGTTCATAAATCAGAAAGTTGCTCAGTGAGCATAAAATTAGACTCAAGTTGACCGGATGTGTATATGGAATATGCTTATTAGACTGAGCTGACTGATGAATTCCCTGTTTCACTGAAGCACCACCATTACTACAGGGCTCTCATGTCCCTCAAGGACTCTCCCTACCCAGTTCCCAAGAAATGGACCTCAGTATCATTAAAACGTTAGGGAAATTCCATGCGTCCACTGTTATGACATTGCAGGGGCTGATATAGTATAGATCAACAGAATGGGATCTAGCTTCCTCAAAATCCAATTTAGAGAATAACGTCCTGTAGAATCCTTGAGTTCCTTGCTGTATGAGACTAATCCACTACTCAAACCTGGACTCCACAGAGGTTAGGTATGGTTAACCTGATTTCCCTTTGTGTGTGTTAATGTGTGGTTCTTACAACTCATTGGCTCATCAGTAAAAGCACTAGGATGGGGTTTAGCAAGACTTCCATGTTTACATTCTTGCCAGCACTCCACTTCAGGAAAATTGTGTCCTTCTTCAAAGCCCAGCCTAAATCTCATGTCCTTTAGTGGGCCCTAGTACACCCTCCACATTCCCAGGTAAAGTGAATTATTCTCTTCTCTCGTATCCCACAGAAATTTTCACACTGTAACTTCTGCTTCTATCACTTTGTGTATGATAAGAAGTGATCTAGTTGTCAAGTGTGAGCCATAGTTTTCTCATTCATCTTAAATTCTTGGTCCTCATCAAAGAGTATGGCATGCAGTTGATACTTAATAAGTTTCTTGGATGAATTAATAAGTAGGTCTCTCCAGATAACCAATGTAGGTCATCAAACCAAATCTGGCCCCCACCTGTTTTTATAAATAAAGTCATATTGGATCATAGCCACACTCATTTAGTTATATACTGTCTACTTTCATGCTACAACAGCAGAGTTGAGTAGTTGTGATAGAGACTGTATAGCCCACGAACCTAAAATATTTACTGTCTGGCCCTTTACAGAAAAGTCTTGCTGACCCCTGGTCTAGACATATGTTTCCTTCCACTCAACATTGCTAGGTAAAGGCTAAAAATGTCTTAGCCACTGATTGCCATTTATCTAGATTTTTTTAATAAGTAACAGACCATTACTTTTGGTCTATCAGGTTACTGTGAAGGTAATAATTAATTTACAGCTGCATTTGGTTGCAGTCTTGAGGATAATACTCTGGTATTATTGAACACCTAATTGAAGTTGGGTGTCTCGTAAATTGCGTCAATACCACATTCACAAGTCATCATTTTGTTGTCATATTTGAGGGACCTCAGTGGAAAGTAGGATAGAAAGAGTCCCATTATAATTGGCTAAATGATAAAACATCTAACCCCATTTCAGTTAAAATTAGAGGAAGTAAAAGATTATTTCTAGAGATTTATGAAACAAGTTATATGGCAGTAGAAGGCATCAAAATATTTTCCTCATACCTATTCTTTGAGTAGCCTAATAAAGTTTGGGTCTCTAGACTTACGTAGCAATTTGCCTTTGTTCAAACAAGGTTAAGAAGAGAAAATTAAGTACTATCAGTTTTCTACTCGTGATTTCTAGAGATTATTGTTCAAAATTTATATGTGGCTATTAGCACGTTGCCTGATACAGAACATGCCTTCACAGATATTTGTTGAATTAACATCCTGGCAGGTAGAACCTAGCTTTTCAAAATCTTTACAGGGATCATTTATTTTTAATATATTGCATTAGGCCTTTACACATATAAAAGTAGTAAATTTTATCTTTGCTCAGAGGAGGGCAAGGTTACATGTAGCTGAGATTGGTAAACAAGCCTTGACAAAGAATGTACAAGTAGAATAACCACTGAAGGACTTGGGGGAAGAAAAGGATAGATGAAGGCGTATAAGGCAGGGAGATGGCATTAACAAAGACAGGCACACATAAAATGAATTTAAAGGACTGGGGCTGTCCCAGCATGCCTGAAGCAGTTTGTTTACACAGGTTAGAGTGGTTGTACATAAAATTGAACAGGTCGGTTAAGTCTATAGTTCAAGAATTTAAATACCTTAGATACCTTACCATGTTACTAGGAAACCACAAGATGTTTGAACAGAGGAATAAAAAGGAAAAGAACACTAGGTATGAGAAAGATGAGTTAGGAGACACTGTGAGGTGATACCCTCTAAGGAGGAGCAATAGACAATGGCAGGAAAGCTTGAAACGTAAGTTGACTAGAAACAGGGGGAAGAAAATGAGGAGGTCAAAACTGGTCACAGGGTTTCTAACCTCAGAAAATATGGTCTTGTTATTAATTGAAAATAGGAAATCAAAAACATTATGGGGGAAAGATGGCCAACTCATTTTTAATAGAGGAGGTCATGAGCTCAGGAGAGAAGCCAGGGCTGGGCAGTAGATTTGGGAGTCGCAGTAACAAAAGAAGAAGTAGTCAAGAGTCTTACTGCAGTGAGCTTAAGGAGAATGCAGCCCAAGAAAAGACCTTAGTATTTATCTATTAGGAGATCATTTATTACCTTTGAAAATGAGGACCAAGTCGCCAAAGCTTAAAGCCGAGGCACCCAGCCTGAGAGCTCAGACTTCTAATTGCTTGTGACGGTAGTATTGGAGAGACTTCAAAAAGCCTAATGGAAATTATACATAAAGCTAAATAACCAAATAAACAAACAAAAAATGTCACTTTCTTTTTCTTTTCCTGAAATCATACCAATCTAATGTTGGTTTTTATGCACACTAGAAGTTTTGATGTGCATTAAAATGTATTTGATTGTTTTAAAATAGGGAAGTGCGTTATTTAACCTTGCCTCTTCAGCCTTTTGAAAGCATTCATTTAAGTGTTCCTTGGAACACACTTTGGCAAAAGTGTGAGATAATGATGTGAGGTTGCCTAGCAGCAGGCTCTGTGATGGGTAGAATCAGGCTTTTAGTCCCAAGATGTCCAAATCACTGTAACACTAATAGGTTACAGAGTGTTTCCATGTCCATTGTCTCATCTGGTCCGCTCACCACTTGTTAAAACATCTCCTAGCGACCTCTAATTCAGAAAATAATCAGGCAGTCTCCTTTTAAACTTTGCACAGTCCTAGCCATTAAGAGTTGCTTTAGAGTTGGTCTGGAAGAATCTGGCACTTTCTTTTCTTTGGCTTCTATTAAGAAAATTGAAATCCTGTTTTTTTTTTTCTAATGTCCATTAGCAAAGTCCCCTCAGAAGGCATTTGTGCCATGTCTGTGGAGTTTTTTTATGAATATGTGTCACATCTGTGGCTATTTCATTCAGTTACCCAAAGAGTAATGATGCAAATATCCATAATAAATATTTGAGGCTGGAAGTTTATTTTGACATGGACATATTTGTGACTCTTGTATTTCATTATGTACACTTCAAGGAATTGGTCATTGTAATCTGAGTATCATTAACTAAAAATATGGAAAGCTCATTGCTAAAAATCCTTGGAGTATTTGTCAGTATCCTGTGCTTCTTTAGAGCTTTGAACATAGACTCCTAAATGAGAAGTGTGTGTTCACTTCATGTTTTGTAAGTATGTATATTTAGAAATTTCTCCTGAAATAAACAAAATTATAAGCAAAATTATCCTGCTTGTGTTCAAGGTTAATTGAACACTTTCTTTTTAAGCGGACTGTTCTCCCTATATTCCATGCCAGAACGTTGCTGGAATTTTTTTAAATTTTAAAAAGGTGGAGACAGACAGACACCAAGAGACAGGAAGGAGTAGTTTCACACACAATTATGCATCAAATTTAAAACACCCTTTGTTAATCATCTCGGGTAACTGGATATGCTGAAACGTAACACCGAACAGCATCCTTTGCTAAATAGCTCTAGGTAGAGACTTAAAGAGTTATCTACCTTGTCCAAGGTGGACTAAGTGCCACCAGTGGAATCCACTTCCTGCATTTGACATTGAGCTTCACTCACAAAGCCTCTCCTCTGATTGGTTTTTGGCATAGAGTGTCCCCATCTCCGAGCAGCTGCTGCCCTTTAGAGCACCAACATCACTCAAAGAGGCAAAGATCATTCAGCTCCAAACACTGATGAGATTTTGGCATCTTCCACATCCCGGGAGACCAGCCAAGTTGTGCCCCAACCTAACTTCTAAGAGAGACCTTTCAAAGATATAAATGTTTTATAGCTGAGCTCCGGCTTAAGAAGTCTCCCCTATGTTCTCCTCTCCTCTGTCCCAGGACTGGCCAAAGGCCATTACCATAGAGACCAGAAGGGAAAACTTTGACTGTCACTTTCTCCCTGTATCTCCCAGACTCTCAGGAGTGACATTCTATACTGGACTTGGGAGATAAGGGGGGAGTGGTCTGGGTTCCTGTCAGAAGGCACTAAAACCCAAAGTCAAGAAAGGCATGGAGGACAGAGCCCAGACATTTGAAGCAGAGTTGGAGCCAGAGAAGCAGCAGAAGGAAAATCATGTTGGTCCCTGCTTTGACTGTAAAGGATGATTTGGTGGTGATTATTCTTGCTTATTTTGTTCATTCCAATATATTTGATGCTAAAACTCTTTGCGATGAATATTGGGCCTTTGTCCAACAGGACCTCTCTGGCTTAACTAAATGTTTGTCAATATAGCTATGCTTCCTGTATCTTAAAAAAAAGGTATTCATTATTTTCTTTTACAGTTAGAAATTGAGGCAAACCCCTTAGATTCAGAGATGCGCTGACTTTTAACTCATGCCTTTAAAAAGTAATAATAATTGGTCTTTTTCACATATGTGTGTATCCTAGATGGTGCCAAAGGTCCCAAATCACTAAGGGCATCCAGTTCATTGGTGGTGCAAGGAGGAAAAATTAAGCGGAAGTTTGTGGATCTGGGGTAAGCACTTCATGATATAAAAAGTAAGCCGTCTGTAAAAGGATTAAAGGAGAAAATGTCACCTTCCCTTTTCTGACTGTGTGCTGTCATTATAGGGCACCTTTGCGAAGGAATTCCAACAAGGGAAAGAAATGGAAAGAAAAAGAAAACGAAGCCAGTAGGTTTTCTCCAGGTAGCAGGTACGGGTGGATGATTAAGAACACAGATTTATCTCTGTATCTAAACTTTCTGGCCCCCTCCTATTGTTAGCTAAAATCAATGGTCAGTATGTTTGAGCCGAAGTGATATGCCTAGAGGTGAGATGAGAGAAAAATTGCACAATCAGTTTGTATTTGTCTTACTCCAATTATAGCCTCCACCAGGCCTTGGGTATATCCATTGGCTTAATTGCAGAATTATGGTCATGTGAACAGTTTTAATGTGTTTATCTAAATACAGCATAAATATATCTGTGTGATATGTCAGTTAGACATATTTCAGCTTTTTTGCCTGGCTACCCACAATATTAGTGTCTTCTCTTTTTAAGTCCAAAAGGGTAATTTTGCATTTAAGTACCTTATTGGCTCTCAAGACTCTTCTGTCCACATGCATGTCAGAATGACCACCATCTCTTGCTGGACTCAGCTGTTTGATTTTTGATTTTTGCAGGCCCTATCAACTAGGCTTACTGTTCAGTAAAGACTTTCCTATAGAGAAGTGAGCTTTGTACAGTGTGTTGTCAGATTTTCCCAATTTTATTCTGAGATTCCATAATTTTAAACTTAGGTTTGTATAGGGAGACAGTAAAGCATCGAGCTCTGAAATCTGACTGCCTGGGTTTGAATCAGAGCCCTCTCAGTTGCTACCTTTAAAATCTTGGACAAGTTACCTAGCTTCTGTGCCTCCGTTTTCTCATATGTGAAATGAGGATAATAACAGGAGCTATTATAAGGATTAAATGAGTTTTCATGTAAAACATTTAAAATGGTACCTGGCACATGGGAGGTATTCAAACATAGTAATAAAGATAAAAATTTGCTGCTGTTGTTATTATTTGAAAGTTACAAGGAAGTTTTATATTTATCATTTCATTTGATCCTTCAGTAAGATTGGGAGGGCAGATAATAATACCATACTTTATTGATGAAGAACTTCACCTCCGTAGAATTTAACTGATTAGCCCAGGATTATGCAACAGGCAGTTAATGTCAGTTAGCTGGGGTTTGTGCCTTCTGTTTAGATGTCTTTCCAACACTCTATGTCACCTCTAGTTACTTATGCATCTAATCACATTTACATTTCTTTATGAAATTCAGGAATCATCTCAATAGCATAGAATAAGGAAGAAACAGACAAAATGCTAAGTAAGAATAAAAGACTGTAAAATTGTTTGGGGACCATTTATCCATTTTATAGGTTGTCCCCTGCTGTTTCCTTTTTTTCTTTTTCTCTTTTCTGGCATACAGCTTGGGGAGAAATTGTACCTTCTCCCTGGGATTACAGGAGAATGGGGTGGGGGATGAGAAGAGAGAATTCCCAAATTAATTATTTTTGTTAGTCAGGGTTTCCTTTATGCTGTACAATGGAGAAAGGGTAGAAAGCTCTGTTATATTGAGGACAACAGTCTCAAGAAAAATAAGGCCAGAATGCAATTCAAAAGCCGTTTAGCTTTGTGTAGTCTTAGAGTGAGAAATATAAAGCACTCTACTTTGTACCTTAAAATTAAGAATAGAAAACTATCAAATATACTCAGGGAAAAGAAAAAAACAACAAATAATGAAACTGTTTAATGGAGAGCGAGATGCCCAAATACACAATGGGATAATGGGAGAGTAGCTCGGACACTTCTGAAGTGACGCTCTCCTCCCTTTGGTCTCTGGACTTGTGAGTCACTCCCTCGCACCTTTGAGGCTCCACCCTAGAAGGGATGTAAGCACAGGCATCCAGCAGGGGGTGGAAGGTTTGACCAAATTTCACCATCGTAGCCAGAGAATATCACCTCTTTGTATAAATTCCAGTGGAAAGCAAGCAAATCTTGATTCTGTTGGTGAGTGCTCACCTTTCCCTAGGCAAAACCATGGGTAGTCAAGGGTAGGCTGTCATCAACACATGGCTTAACTGCAGTTAAGGCCAGCTTTTGAACCAGCAGCCAGCCAGACTTCTAGCTTGGCTGCCTAGCCAGCTCTTTATTTTTGAAACATTAACTCTGGAGTCTCTCTGCTTCAGTAGTCACACATAGTTCCACATGTACCAATGCTACAAGATAGTTTTCAGTTAGGATTGTAATTTTATAATTATTTGTAATTACAGTAGAATTTTGACAGGACTGAAAGAAATTCATGTAACTAAAATAGAAGAACAGGGAAGAAGAGGGGCTTTTTCTGTTTCAAAAAAATAATTTTTTGAGCAGGCACAGTAACTGGTTAACACTAATCAAATCTAATGACAGCCTCTGTTCTACTGTGTAGATTGATCATGGGCCTGGAACCTTATAAAACATATTCCAGGAAGAACAGTTACTGATCAGTAGGATCTTAATGCAATTGAGTTGATTTCACAGGGCCCCTGACGGTAGGGGGTGATAAGCACCATCGGCTGCAGGGTCCCATTGCAATTGTGGAGAAGAACTCGGAGGAAACTCATCAACCCTGTGAGGCTTTCAAGATTTTATTGTCTTCCGTGTGGAGACGTAATGACTCAAATACGTGACCAACATGAAACAAATAGATGAGGTTAAAATAATAATAATAATAATAAAAAAACCCTACAAAGAAGTGTGGTTTGGTTCTATCCTTTTAAAATATGTGCTCAGTGAACATTCTGATTTAACATAGCGGATAACAAAAACAGGAAACATTAGTTGTCGGAGCTTGTTCATCCCTTAAAATACATACTAAAGAGTAAAATAAAATACCATCCTAAATGCTAGAGTAAATAGCCACTGATGTCAGTGGAGGGTCTCCTTTGGAGCTCTGTGGGGGAAGCTCCCAGTTTAGTCAATGAATGGAGAGCCCTGTGAGCAGGTGTGTGTATCTCAGAACAAGGCTAGATGGTGGCATGTGGGAAACTGACAGGGAAGGGAGATGGCACTTCTCTGTGGAAGTGTCTGCATTCACCTTAAAAGTGTGAACAGTGGAACAAACGCTGAGATGGAATCCAAGTATGCATCCTGATTTTGCCATAGGTAAGTCTCTGAATTCCTTGGACCTTGGTTTCCTATGAAAAAATAAGTGAGGTGGACTAAAACTACTGATCTCTAACTCCCCATCCATCTCTATCTGCACTGTCCTATTATATGGTAGCCTCTAGTTAGATGTGGCCGCTGAGCACTTGAAGTGTGGCTAGTCTATATTGAGATGTGTTGTAGGAGAAAATGCATGCTGGATTTCAAAGACTCAGTATGAAAAAAGAAAAGAATGTGAAATATCTTATTAATAATTTTATAATACTGATTACATGTTGAAATTAATAATTTGAATATTTTGAGTTAAATTATAAAAATTAATTTTACCTCTTTTTTTCATGTGGCTAGTAGAAAATTTTAATTTACATATGTGGTTCATATTATATTTCTGTTGGGCAGTGTTGATCTATATGACTCTATTGAAAAAATACTCATGATTTCTAACTCATTATTTAGTTGGTCTATAAATTAGCATGTATTCATTTGTTTGTTCTTTTTTTATCTGTATGTACTCCTGTTCGTTCCATATATAATTTGTTTATATACAAAAGTACATATGATACAATATAATTTACTTAAAAAGTAAATTGGATAGGGGAGAATAGGATAAAGCAAAAAGTAAGGTTGGTATTTAAAATAGAACATCTTCAACAATACCTTCATAGTAAATATGACATTGGCCTTCAGTAAAAGCCAAGAGCATAATGTCAAAGTGGTTAAGAGCCTGGATTCAAATCCCAGCTCTACTGCTTATCATCTTGGGCAAGTTCCTTAATCTCTCTGTGCCTCAGTTTCCTCATCTGTAACACCGAAACATATATATACCTCTTCAGGTTGTTGGGGAGATTGAGAGAATCACATTTAAGTGCCTTTTAAGTCCTTAATAAACAGAAACAGCTATGAATATCGTTATTAATATTTAAAGAAATTCCAATCACAGGAATGTAAAACAAAGTATTCTCTATGTGCATTTTGCTGGCAATCTCATTCATCCAAGGATGACTTTGGTAATATCTTGAAGAATGAGTGGCCGATGTAGATAAGAGTTCAGACAGCCCTTCATAGATGTTTCTCTCAAAGAAGCGTTAGATAAATCATGGCATTACAGTGAGTTTGAGATCATACTGCATGACAGGTACCTGGAGGGCAGCCCTGCCCTGTTGCTGAGCGAGGGCAGAGCCTCTGCTCCTGAGCTGGAGGGGAAAGACACCCTTTCAGAAGAGCTGAGGAGCAGGATGAGCACATGGGCCTGAAGAGAAAACCGCCACTTCTCTGCCTAAACCTGGCCCTCAGAGGCACCCCAGAGGGGAGCCAAAATTTTCCATAAAAAATTATTTTAAAAAAATGCAATTGTAAATGGCTAGTGGAGAATGGCCATTAGCGAATGGCAGAATAATTTGAACCTTTGAGTTCAGAAACTTTTAAAGCAAATGTTACTGAGCCACTGCAAGGCCGTGAACAATGACGACGAAAACTCAGTAAAGCTCCTGTGGAGTGCTTGACTTTGGCAATATAACTGCCATGGGTTCTCCCCTTCACTTGATATTTTTAATGTCCAAAGGAAACTTTGTTCTTAAAAAGAGGATTATTTGGGTTATAAATTAAGAGTAATTTAATAAAGTCTCCAATTTTAAAACCTAGCTATTTTTGAATTTCAGTTCAACTTACAAATCTTGTCATTTGTTTAAACAGCTAGTAAAATTTTACATAACATAAAAGCAGTCACTTTCATGGAGACCTTGAATAATGTTAGCTCCGCCTCAGTAGAGCAGACTATTCCCCCTTAATTGTCTGTCCTGTTCTTAGCTGCGTTTATAAATTTAATCTGTTCTGTTTTCTTTGTAAATACTCCCCAATGCCTAAAACCTGATAAACGTACATTTCTAACAAGTCACGCTTTTCTATACTTAAAAAACTCTCAAAAATCTAAGAAGTTAAAATGATAACTGTAGTGACTCCAAGCATCCCAGTATTCTTACTGGTTATTTTATGTCTTAATCAGTTAAATATATTAAAATAGAATCAATAGACAAATTTCTCTCTCGGATTTCTAATAATACACATTTTCTTAAATTCTAAGCAATGTAGTTATTATTCCTAAACTTAACATTTTTGTTTTGATAATGTGGATTTTATTTACATGATCATCTTGCTATTTCATTTTAACCTTCCCAGTATGGGGAAGACTCATTAAGAGAACAGTTTCTCCATTTCAAATGAGTGTGGGGAAGGAAAAGGTATCTTTTTTCCTCTACCCTCCTAGGTTCTCTGGCTGGAGCTCTGTAAATTAGACTGATAAAAGTCAGATTAACAAGGGAAAAGCATACAAATGTATTTAATGTAAGTTTTATGTGATACAGGAGCATTCATAAGGAAATGAAGCCCCAAAGAAGGGTTTAAGCCTGAGCATTTTTATAGTAGGTTTGATGAAGAGTGGAAACTGGTGGGAAAATGTGATAGGAGAAAAGGGTATGAGCTAAGGGTAGTAAACTGGGGGAAACAGCAAGCCCTGTTCCTTCCTTCAGATTCCTCAGGGCATCCCTCCATCTAGAGAGATAAGGATGCTCCTTTCCCCCAGGTATGGAGAGGGCACTTCTCACATGAGGGTCTAAGGACCTGCTTCAGGGGAGATGGGGGAGGTCAGAGAGCCCTTCCTACTTCTGCTATTTGTCAAATTCCTTCAGCTTATAATATTTGATATGCCAAGGTGCCATATTTTGGGGTAACGTGTCCTGAATCCTGTCATAAGTTAAGGCTGAACACTCTAGAGTGACCATCTCAGATGAGCTGTTGGTTACTGATTAGAGATTTGGACCATAACTCAGGCTCTGGAAGCAGGATATGTCCGGGGTTGTTGACCTGAGCTGTAGGTAGACACCTGCTTGTCATAGCTATTATCTGTTAGGGTCTCCAAGTCCCCTTCAGAGGGGGCTGGCTTTACAACCTCAGTCTCCTTGGTGGATGTTAGAACCTCACAGAATTACTTCATCTGATTTGAGGAAATGGAAGTCTGCAACCCTTCCTCTGGTTGCACCTAACTTTCTTCAATTAACCTTCTTTACTACCTGCTTGGATTCTGTATTCTGTTTATACTTTTTCTGTTCTGGCAGTTTCTGAAATCCTAATTATATTTTGATGACATCTAATTAGATTCTGAATGCTTCACACACCTTGTATTTAAAGTTAAAACAAACCATAAAAATCACCATGAAATGTTTACTTGAACAATTTAAGTTTGGGGTGCTAGCCCCAGGTAAACTGATTTCAAGATGTATATAAATGAGTTAATTGCTCTATACCGTTATTAACTGTAAACCATTTAAATGCCAGGAAACAGTATCTCCCCCCTCCTCCCTACCAGCCCCCCAAATGACATTTTAGGAGTACAGAGACTTAATTTGAAGCCATTTTTCTCCCAGTTCCTAACAATAAAAGAATCAGGGATATAGCAGTGACTTGTGATTCTATTTTTTCAAAAAATGATAGTGAGCCATTAGTGTACAAGCTAAAAAAAGGTGAAGGAAGTACAGAACAAATACCTGTTTTGATCCTCTAGAAATTATTTTTAGATCCATTAAGTATTCATTTCTACCAATCTTGATTTTTCAAGGAGATTATTAAGATCTATATGGAGCTTATGCGCCTTAGCCTCATAACCTGCCCTCACAGTCAAAAAAGTTAAGAAGGGAGGGAGGGAAGAAAAGGAAGGAAGAGGAAAGGAGAGGAAGGAGGGAAGGAAGGATTTTGTGTTATTCTTAACAAATTTCTCCACAAAGTGAAACAGACTATGAGAGTGGTCAGTAATAGAAAAACTGTTACCAAACTCTCTCTGCTCCTTTTTTATGTCCAAGAGTTCAGTTTATCCAGAAGGAAATTGGCATTTATTTTAGAAAGCATGTCTGGTAAGCTGATGGGTCTGTAATTTTAAAGTAATGGAGAGTTTGCTTTTTTAAATGAATTTTCTATACTCTAGGTCCAAGCAGATGGACGCATACCACTGTTCATTTCTTTAAGGATACTAGGCAACACAAAGAGGTTATGTCAGTTCATGTGGTTTTAGTCAAGGATGCTCAAAGATATGAGGGGGACAGGATACAGCCCCAGCAGGGGCACAGCCAGACCTAACTGGAAAATACTCTTCAGAATACCCCAGGACCTGGTGGTTTGCAGCTGTGAGGACAGTGGTTGTCTCCTTAGAAGTGGGTTTTCATTGCTTTCTACATGACTGTTCCTCCATTCCTTCCATTATCTTGGTGTGTAAAGCTGGAGAAGAAAGCCTCTGGATATCATCTGAGGCTGAGCTTCTCTGATCTCATTCATCACACTCACACTGTGACCTCTGGACCTGTCTTCAGTGCTAGATGTACAAGTCCACGTGGAATTAGTGATCTGGAATGTTTTCCTGGCAGTGAGAATTTTATGAGCGAGTTCAATTAGATGTGGTCTTCAGATTTTGTTTGAAATGTTGCCTGGCCAGGATTTGAACTACCTAAAGTCCTTTTCAGATAAAGCATTAGAATAACAACAATTAGGCAACAATATTCTTATTTCCTGCCTATTAAAAAAAAAAAAAAGTGGTGGTGGTGGTGGTGGTTCTAAAAGCATTTTGGGCATTCACTTAGGAGGAGGATGAGATAGTCATGCTGTCATTAATTATGGCCTATTTATAAACTTTAAAACAGTATCCATATATTTAAACACTACTATACCTTATTTGAATTATAGATGGAACTCTTAAAAAATTTCCCATGTTACTTTGACTAATTGATTCAGAAATATATAACCAAAGGGAAAAATAATCATGGGGTTCAGTTTATCTCAAATATGCCCAATTATAAGAGTGTGAGACTACAGAGAAAATATTTTTATGTTTCTGCACAGTTAGAGCTTTCCAAGCATTTTTACTGGAATGTGGGATCTGAGCTGAAAGATAAACCTTAGAAGTTAAATTATGACTGGATAGATAGTGAGCACTGCGGAGAGATTTACCTCCCCAGAGGTTGTGTGGTTGCATTATCAAGGAGTGGGGATAGGGAGAGGGGGATGAGACCCAGCTGCGTGGAGACATTCCCAGGGTTGTAAAGCTGGAGACACTAGTTCTACCTCCCCCTAGCGACATATATTACTTTCCAAAGGATAAGAACCCAAGATCCTTCCCAAGCTGAATTTGTTTACATTAAGGACATAAGATTTCTCTCCCTCTCTCAGAGGAGACGGGGACAGCTGTCCCTCTCCTCTGTAACTATCCAAATGCACATTTTTTACAGTGTAGACCAATTATAGGATGACAACTGGTTCTCACTGTGTCACCCTGGAAAGAGGAAATTAGGGCATGGGGAACCAGCGCAGTCATTTTCTGTAAGTAAATAAGAACGTATTCTGCTCCAGAGACGACCTATTTGCATTCAGGATATTAATAAATATGGATATTGAAAACTTTAAGCGTCAGCTCAGACATGCATTAAAATATAGATTTCAGGTCAACTCCTCCCTTCCTCTCCCCCAAATTCTAATTCAGTGAGTCTGGGTGCCCAAGAATCTGTATTTGAACAGCTGCCCCAGATGATTCTTCTCAGATTTGTTTGGGAAGCACTGCACTGGTCCATGACCCGGGAATAAAAAGTACTTCTTACAGAAGACCAGTCTGCCTCTGCTGGCGTGCTTTCTTAAGTTCAGTTATTGTACTCACCCCCATCTTTTGATATTAAATAGGTGGATTTAAGGATATGAAATTTTTTTTTTAGTTTAAACTTTAGGATGAAAATTGAAGGTTGACACGTCTCTGGTTGGTCGTTATTATCCTTGCAGATTCCTTTGTTTGTTTTTTTTTTTTAAGAATGCATCATTAAAATCATCAATCTTCTGGAATCTTTAGCGTAACCAACAATTTTATTCACCCAACCTACGATCCCAATATTCTACCAAAACTTCGCTGACTTCTCCATTCTCTTTAGTTATCATTCTTATAATCCCTTTACATTTGTGTAGTGCTTTACAGTTTGCAGGATGCTTTTATATTTATTGTCCCATTCGATTCTCACAATAATCTTTGGAAATGAACAGGAATTGTTAGGAGGTAAACCTTTGATGTTAATTTGAAATATATATTTCAGAATACTTGAAATGAGATGTGAGAAGATTGAAATGTAGTATACATGTGCGACATAAGTTGTCTCGCTAAGGTGTTGAGGCCCTTTTAATTGAAAGGGAATCTCTTTGTTGTCATGACATCAACAGCTAACAGATAATAGGTATTGCATCGAATATCATTTGGGCATATTGAGAGTGACCTCTTCCAAGATGCACAGAAACTGCTGCCCATTCCTGCCTTGGCTCCTGATAATTATTTTTCTTTAACCAAAAGCTAAATATAAATATGCAAGTACTTGCATTAAGAAAAATATCTGTTTTCCAACTGTATTCCTCAAATGCCTCTGAATCCTTTAAATGTAAAACAATAAGCATAGACCTTTATACTTTTACAGTGTACAAAGCACTTTCACACATACTATCTCATTTAATTCTTAACAACCACATATGAGAGATGTAAAATATCCACTCTTTACAGATGAGGAAATAGAGGATGAGAGAAGGCCCAAGGCCAAGTACTCAGGAGTGATAGACCCTGGGTCTCCAAGTAGAGTATTAGGACTTCAGGTTATGAAAAGGCACCAAGATTATGATGAAAAACTAGTAAGATGTGTGTTCTGCTTAAAGTATCAGAAGCCCTGAAATTTCAAAATTATTTAATATATATCATTTTCTAAAGTCTCAGACTCTTAGAAACATAAGTTGAGAGGAGGCCAGGAAAGAATGCTGGTTATGAGCTAATGTCAACCAGCAGTGAGGCACTGATACGTGACCCAAACAAAGGAAATGCTGTGATGATTAACCTAATAGCAGTTCCTAAAAGACAGTGCCCCTCCCTAATTTTAATTCATCCACATACATTTATTATATGCACATTTTATAAAAATTCACCATGGCAAAAGCGATACGAAAAACTTGATCATTGCTATCGAATCCATTTAGATGCAAAGAAGATAACTATTAAGATTAGTGTTCTAGTCAAAAGTACAAGATTTTTACTCTGTTGTGTAGAATAATTTCTCAAACTGTTACTTGGAACGGTATTCCGAGTCCCTTCAGAATTTAGTTCAGTAAGTTTTACATCTGCCCCTTCTTTGTTTAACACCCCCAATCTCCTCGTAAAACAGGATCTTCAGAAGCAGGCTGGAACACTGGAAACCGAAGCCGTCCTCTGCAGCTCAGGCCTCCACTCGCTCACCTTGCATGCCTTTCCTGTGGTTTAACGAAAGCCGGAAAGGATCCTATTCCTTCAGGAACCTGCCTTCATCTACAAGTCCGCTTCAGCCTTCTCCTGAGACTCTAATTTCAGATAAAAAGGGGTCCAAGGTAGAAAACACATGGATTAAAAAAGCAAACAAGAAAACCCCAAATCCTTCCTCTTCAGTCTTTGGAAAGCATTCTCAACTTGTGTGTATACTGTGGATCCGAGAAACCAGTGTGATAACACTGCAATAAACAATGCATGGTATTTCTTGTGTGGGGAAAAAGAAAGCCTCCTTTAACCATCACCTTCTTTAATACTGTTCCATTCTAGAGTGTGCGTTAATCTTTGATTTGCCTGTCTTTTCACATATTGCTATTTAATCTCAGTTTGACAGTTAAGCCATGCTGGGAAAGATGCATTTGAATCATGGAACAGTATGATAGATCTGTTTACCAAGTATTCCACTTTAAATTACATTACAAAACTACTTTTGCTGTGCTCTTCAAGATTTACTGGAAAACAAATAAATTTGAGACTGAATATGTGTTCAGAACATCTAAGTGAAACTCTTTAAAACAAACCAGTGCTGACATAGCACCCTTACTTATTTCTTCTTTTAAATCAAACTTCCATGTTGAACAACTGTTGTAATTCTATCACCAAAGTTCTTCAACTTTAGCAGAATTAGTAATTATATGCATGGATGTTACTTGTTTTTAAATGCATTATGGTTATTTCCAGCATGACACTGCAAACCTTATCTAACATTTTATTGAAACACATACGGTGGCTAACTTTCACATGTTTAGTCTTCTTTTATCTATGTTCACTTTTCTTTCTCAAACAGAAACGTGTGATTAATGTTACTTGAATTTAATTCTTTTCTTGAGGTCAACAGCTCACAGGGTTTTGGGGTTGTCTCCACTGACAATATCAAATGGTAATGTGCTGTGTTAAATGCCTTCCTGCTTAGATGGTCCCCTAGCCTCGCTCCTGTGCTCTGATTTAGTCTCCTCTACTGAAGGAACCAGCAACCAACTAAACCCAATGCAAGGGAACCTAATGGAAAACTAACAGTCCAGTTGCTAAAGAAGTGGAATATGAAACAAGATGGTGTTGGTCCAGTGCTTAAAGTTCCTAGGAAGCCAGTCATTCTAGAATTATTAGAAAAGAACTTTTGACAGCAATGGATCACTTTGGCCTTAAAACATTTTCAGTATTGGATCTGATATATCTAAATATTGTTCGACTGATTCTACCATTATCTTACACTGAAGAGACTCCAGATTTGGTTTAAAATGTTTTCATAAATGTGGCTGTGTAGTCATTGTGAATTTACTTGACTTTAATATCCACTGAACATTTTAATGAAGTTCTGGGGAAGTTTTATTTACACACCTCTGCCTCCCCCACCCCCGGGTGGTTATTTGGAAACATATATCTGTTCGTGCTGCAGCCTCTTTGGTACTCTGCTGGTGCTACGTGAGGGTTGTATTTTAGCATGTAACTACTAGTGTAGTGTCAGGCTGTGACCTCCCCCAGAGCTCATCATCTTGAAGGTTACATCCAGGAGAGGATCTGCCATTTCTCACAGTATTTATCACAGCCAACGGCAAGCGATCCTTCCCAG
Organism: Tapirus indicus; assembly: GCA_031878705.1. NCBI lineage: Eukaryota > Metazoa > Chordata > Mammalia > Perissodactyla > Tapiridae > Tapirus > Tapirus indicus. Next base: position 102,413,101 of record CM062917.1, read on the forward strand.
GGGGTGCTAAAGCTACCTTTCTAATATGGATTGCCATCTGTTCCTAATAGCTGAGCCTCTCCAGACCATCTTGTATTTTTACTTACACTGTTACTCATCACAATTAGGGTCAAAGAAGATAGGCTTATTAATATTACTCCTCTGAGCACTTGCAGAGGATAATGAATGCTGTACCCTTGAAGAGAGGTTGAAGAATCATTTCTCCAAAGCACCCATCCTTTCATCCAATGGAAAAAGTGCCCAGAATTCCCTATCAAGCGCAGAAGGCACAGTGTTCTCACCCGCTGCCTGATTGAAGATCCTCGCCATACCAAACATGAATTTCTTCTAAGATTATTTAGAAATCACTTTTTTTGGAACTTGCTAACACACCTACCTCTGGTTCACTCACTGAGCTCATTTAACTCTGAGCTTCATTTATTTTTACAGAATTTCACCTTCAATGATGACTTCAGTCCCAGCAGTACCAGTTCGGCAGACCTGAGCGGCCTAGGAGCAGAACCCAAAATACCAGGGCTGTCTCAGTCCTTAGTGCTGTCATCAGATGAGGTACGCTCATGGCGCTTACAGCAGGACTGCCTTCTCAGATCGTACCTTTTACCCACGGCCTATCACTGGGAAAATGTGTGTAGGTTGAGTTTGCATATAAATCATTGAGACCATGTTTTCATATTTGATAGGAAGTCTTCTTGATTTCTCTCTCTCTCTGTCTCAACATGAAAGCAAAGTTATGTTTCTGAGCCCCTTTAAGCTGTTCTCAGCCTTTCTCTGATTTAAGTGGGATTACTCTAAACAGGGGAGTGGGGATGGGAGGCTGGGCAGTTGAAAGCAAAAATAGGAGACAGCTCGGAAATCACATAGGCGTTTACAGATAATTCATTCCCTTTCTCCCTCACCTCCCCCACCATCACCCCTACCCCAAGATTCTGACATGCCCTCTGAGTAGGGTGTGGCCTCCAGTTGAGAATCACTGCAGTGGAGAGCGGGGAGGTATGGTTCCCATAAGGAAGGAAAACTGGGTGAGAACCACTGATTTAGAAGCCAGGGTCAAATGAGTATTGTAAAGAATTCTCAGAAGATAAATGTGTACAAGAGAGGCAGGAAATCACATTAGTGATTGACCTAGTGCCCCAATAGATGAGCAGAGGAAAGAAATGCCAGTATTTGGCGGGGGGGCGGGGGGGTGGGGTGGGGCGGGGAGGGCACTGTAAGTAAAGATGTTTTTGCTCTATATATTTTTCTTAGTTATTTCTAACATGATTTTTGTTTTGTAAAACTTTTTTTCTCTTAAACTTTTCTGCCCGTATTCTTCAGGCTTGGCGAGACTTTAATTTTATCAAAACTTTGAACTGTATATGTTGTGTCTCCTGTTTCTATAACACTTTTCTTTTTGATTCCTTTGTTGCTCCCTCACTCAGAGCCTGGATATGATAGATGACGAGGTGAGCCATCAGTGGGCTGTGTGTGGTGGCCTATGTGGTATTGTTTGAACCTTCTTTTCTCTCTTTGCAAATGATTTAAAAGTCAAACAATACATGAACACTTTCCTCTGTGGTGGAGGATTCCCTTGTGTTGAATAGTTTCACTCTGTGCCTTTGTCTGTATCTTAGTTTAAAAGAGATTCCTGAGTCAAGAGGATCTCCACGTTCCACCTCCAGAGCCCCTCGGTTTATCTCCCATCACCATCACCTTGACACAGTCCATTCTGTTTCACCTCCTTTGCCTTCATCTCGGCTTACCCCATCCCCTCTTCTCCGCTCCCTACGTGGGTCACTGAGGTGAATCCTGTCTCTCCTCGCAGACGTATCATCACCTTCATCTCTCCTCAGCTTAGCGGTTCTAGGAACCAAGCTGCCCTTTGCACTATGCCCTTTGCAGAACTAGTAATGTTCTGCATTGGACACAGCCTGAGATTTCACATAAACTACTAACTGTTGAGCTCTACCACTTACAAGCTGCAAGATCTTGGACAGATCTGTAGACTTTCTGAGCCTCAGTTTCCTCATTTATTAAAAGTAGTTATGGATATTACCTGCCCTACCTTCATCACAGGTTTGCTTGCTGCTCAAATGAAATCATGGCTGTGAAATTTCCCCTAAGAATGCTTGAGGACTTAATGCTCTCCTCTGCCACGTGAAGGATACCTCAATATTTTTTAATGTATTTTTACATATCTCTAATGTCTTATCAGAGGATAAATGCAGAGTGATACATTGCATATAGAGATTAATGAAATATTTGTTTTCTGCATCTGATAATAGTTCCAAAGTGTTTTAATGTAAAAGCTTGCAACATTAGAGTGTATTTTTCAGTATGAAACTTCCTACATTAATAATGCTGCTTTATTTGGGTGAATTTTTAAATTTCCAAATACCTAAAAAAAGTCGGTAATGACTACGTGTGTATGTTACATACACAACTAGAACCATTAGCTAATCATTTTATGGTCTAAAATGTGGCTCTAGTAGGCAAGAAATTCCTTCTGATAGCGTATTATGCTGCACTGAGCCATAGCATTTCGGTCCTTTAACAACACTGCGTAACATTCCTACCTCAGATCCTTGATGATGGACAGTCTCCCAAACACAGTCAGTGTCAGAATCGGGCCGTTCATGAATGGAGTGTGCAGCAGGTTTCTCACTGGCTAATGAGCCTAAATCTGGAGCAGTATGTATCTGAATTCAGTGCCCAAAACATCACTGGAGAGCAACTCCTGCAGTTGGATGGAAATAAACTTAAGGTAAAGAATTATATGTCTGTGTTAGGTTATCAGGTATAATTTGTATTACTCATAGCACCTGAAATGTTGTCATTACATGAGAGCATTCTGCATATCTGAGAGGTAATTCTCATCAACGGTTAGCAGAAGGGACGTTGAATTATTTCTGAGTAGTAAATGAGGTTTCGGAAAGTCCTCAGGGGTTCTAAACCGAACAGTAGGCTGCTGAGTAGAAGAGCTAGGGACTCACTCCATTGCTTCTACCTAACAACACATGGTCCATGTATTAACTCTACTTACATCCTATGTAGTATGAGTTTTAATAATGGCCAATGTGGACTCTTTCATCACATTAGAGTTAAAACCCAGATCCATGAGTCTTCCTTCTTTATTCATCTCTCCTCCAGCCCACTCTTCCCTGCACACCGCTCCAAAACCGGGATGACGTTCTCCCCAGAACTTTCTTCCCCAAATATGTGCAGGCCGTGTCTTCCCTCTCCCTCCATTGCACTCTCATTTTCACCTGTCCAGTCCGTCTCTTGTAGAGACTGAGGTGGCACCCACCCCTGTGGAAAAAGAGCAAGAGGAACTTACAGCTATATTCCCACCCCCAACCTCAGCTCCCTGTTGGGCTGACAGGCAGATGAGTATGACAGTCTTGAAAAGGTTAGAGATCAATCAATAACCTGTGAGTATGAAGACCCCATTGACAAGGCTGTCCCTGTTGGGGAGATGGATGCATCCTGCTGTTGATTCTGAAGGTCATGAAACACTTAAAGTACGTAATCAACTCCTCTTATTCTGAATTCCAAGCTCATAGAGCAACTTTCTGATTATGATCAGGCTTCCTTTATAGGTCTGCCTACAGAGAGAGAATGACTAGTCATGCTGACATGAGCAGTGTTATCCCAAAGACGTTTTTGTTCCTCATTGTAAATGAATACATTGCAGAAAGGAAGCCATTTCAATTCTTCCTGCCCTTTTTGGAGCCCTCTATGGCAGCAGGTGCCCACTGCTATCTCTTGAAAATATTGATGAGTTTAGCAATATTTTTCCTTGTAAATGTCTACAGCCCAAAGGTTGGAGAAGCAGAATTGTGCCCTTTTTTCATTCATTCACCCATTAATTACCGATTCGGAAAGCATTACTTAATGAGATTTAGGGTATACTGTGCTAGGGAGTTCACAGAACAAGAGAACAAATAAAGCTCAGCCCGTTAGTATGTAGATTTTTGGCCAAAGTAATCAGCTCTTCCTCAGTTTTTATCTCTTCGATTATGTTTAAATTAGCTTTTGAGTTTGAACGTATGGTTATATCAACCTCATCAGAAGCAGAGATCATTGGTTTTCAAATTCAGTCTGCTTATGTGTTTCCTTCTTAGGCTCTTGGAATGACATCATCCCAGGACCGAGCAGTGGTCAAAAAAAAACTCAAGGAAATGAAGGTGTCTCTAGAGAAGGCTCGGAAGGCTCAAGAGAAAATGGAAAAACAAAGAGAAAAGCTGAGGAGGAAGGAACAAGAGCAAATGCAGAGGAAGTCTAAAAAGACAGAAAAGATGACAGCTGCCACAGAGGGTGCTGGTGAGCAGTAACACGCACCCTCTCACAGAGAAGAGAAGTCTTGACCCTTCCTGCCCTGCTCTCCTCTGGAGGATAAAAAAGAAAACTGATGACAGGGGTCATGCGCTGTAGGCAGATTGGGGAACCGTGTGTTGAATAACTGCATTTTCTGCAATAGGATACACTCTTAATTTTAACCCACTGAAATAATCCCAAGCCACTTTGATTTATTAACAAACCAGGGATCTCATTTTTGAGAGATGCAAAGTAGCTGTGTTTCTCTCTTCTCTTACTTATCAACATCTTGTGTTATGTTGGATGGGTTGTGTCAGTTGGAGAAGCAGCATGACCCTGCCCAACAACAGCATGACACACCTGGTGTTGTTAATGGAGCGCCATGAATTTTTGTTATGGGATCCTGAAACTGGGCAAATGCACATATCTGCATGGCCGAGAGCACCACTCTGCCATGAGATCTGGGCTGCAGAATCTACTCCAGTGTGTGAGAAAGGTTTCCCCCTCATTTCTGTGTCTGGACAGTGAGACAACCCCACTGGGGGAATGTAGGAGCTCTGCCACATAATTACCTACTATGGCAAAAGGCAAGCAAATTTCTGTTTGCTGGGTGTCAGAAAGAGAGAAAAGAATTATAGTTATTTGTTAACCCCGGAAGGAAGCAAAAGCCTTAAGAATGTGGATGTGGGTATTATCTTGGGGTTCTAAGGGTAACATTTATCCTCAAACAAATTTAGCCAAACAAAGATCAGACGTTAACGCAGCCATGGGATATTGGGATCTGTTGTTTACTTTGCTACGGCTGCGTGTTCAGTTTTTCAGCAACACTGACACACACAATACAATTCCTTTTCTCCTGAACAAATTGAACAGGAAATTGATTTTCAAGGAAACCAGCATTTTCAGGTTTCCTCTCCTGGGGAGCATTCTGGCTGGTCTTCAGCCTGCCTATGACACAATCACGAACTCGTCACATATTTTCTACTCAAGATTTCCCAAGTGGGCCCAGTTAGTGTTTTAACAAATGTATTTTTAAGAAAAATAGAAATACCAGTTAGAGAAAATTTAGATTTGAGTAACCTTCAAACAGAGAAGCAATTTTATTGAGCACAAAGAATGTTCCCGTAAAGGAGAGCTATTAGTTACATTTTAGAGATGTTTTGAATGGTTTTTCTAAGCCATTCTCTTCCACTCCTTAAAGATTTCCACTTTACAGTTCAAGTTTATGTAAAATAGTACACAGGATACAGCCTAGCAGTGGAGGCAGTTATACTTATTTTAAAGCCAGTATTAAGGATTTCAGTATTTCATCAAACTAATTCAAGTGCAGGAGACTGGGGCAGAAGGAGGAGGAAATAAATTCATCTTGAGAACTTTCAAAATGATGGGTTGTTTTTTTATTGTTGTTTTGCTTTTTATGCTCATGTATCTGGTTCTCTTTGCTTCGTTGGCTCTAAAAATGAGGTCATTCACTTTCCAAGGGACGAGTTTCAGGATAAGAGTTGAGGCCAAATGAATTCTTGGACAAGTGTTTCCTTTACTACATGGTGGGGGGGGGGTCTCTGTCCATGTCTTCTGCTGGAAACGATATATATACGCAGAGCCTGGGGGAAGGCTTTTGAAAGTCACAGGTAGCAGATAATGTGAAGGGGCTCCTGCCCCTATAGCTCCATCTCGTACTTTGAACATTGTGATTTTTCTTTTTTTGCTTGTCTGAAGATCCGAAATCTGAAATTATCTAAACTACAAAATTTTAACCCTGTTTTTTCCTCAAGGCCTGTTTCCTTTTCGGTGATAGTGTTGTCTGTTAAGCTCCAATCCTTTTGTCTCTAGGTACAGGTCATTTATCCAATCCACAGAAACACTGACGTAAATTAACATTGTGTTTTACAGTTATCAAAGGCACTATGCGTGTTTTTCTGTCTGTCTTCCTTTGGGGTATGATAATGAAACTGCCATACTGGTCACTCTGTTAGTATTTGAGATATGTGGTGCTTTGCTTTTTGTTAATATGAGAAACAAGGAACCACTATTAATGAACTAGAAAATTCAACAAATCTTTTCTAATACTAAAAGACTAAATTAGTCAAAATCTGGTAATACGAGTGCTTGCTATTTTACATTTTTGCTTGTCTTCGGAAAAGAAATGATCTGGATCACACTGGAAGTTTCACTGTATTCATTTTAAGGGTGGAAATGGATGATTATTTTAAGCTATGTTTACACTTTGGTAATATTTGAAAATGGATGTATATACTGGAAATGTCTATAAGTCTCAGATTCTGCACATAATTTATGATCTATTATATTGCATTTTCTTAAATGTCTTAGAAGTATTGTTCTTTAACTTTATTTGTATACTTCCAATGTTTAGATCAATGACCAGCTGACAATGTTGTAAATCAAACTCTTATTCCTCAAATCATTCAGTTTATATTATAATTATTTTGATTTTTTAAGTTATCATAATTTTAGGTCTTGACTTATTTTTAAGATTACTGCTTAAAACTGCTGAAATTGTAAGAGGCACTTGATTTGATTGCCCAACAAAGAATAAAATAAAATGTAAACTGATTGGTAAGAGGTTATGAAAACAAAGTGAAAGACCTCAGATCTTGTGCACATTTTGTGCTCCTGTTATTTTTTTATTGACTCTGGTGCATGATGCCTACTCGAGGTTCCAGTGTCCTACACAATTCCTCCTTTAATGCTAGTGGTTTTCAGTGTCCATACAATTTAACACAGAACTGTTGCTTCATGAACCTTATAGACTTTGCAGTTTTTAATTTATCAGAAAATGAACAAAAAGGAAATATTTGGTTACTATGAACTACAGTCCCTAAAGGACAGCTCAGTATGACTCGAACAACAGCCAGAAGTGTTTAGGTACAGGTAATGCTTTGGGGGCAGGGGATGTGTGGTAAGGCCACGTCGTGAACAGAGAGCATTGTGTGAGCTGAGTGTCTGGGTCAGGGTTTTCCATTAAAGGACTTTAGTTTTATAACAGAATTACTTTATTTAAGACCATCTCCCTTAAAGTAACTCACAGTTTATGTAATAGTTTTCTCATTCTTTTTATTGCCTGAATCAGAAGTTTATTCAGAGTGATATGTTAGGGCAGAAACCTAATTCTGCCCATTCTAACACACTGATGAAGTCCATCCACCTTTAGTTTCATGACAATAAAGCTATTATTCAGTGCTCTCCTTCTGTAGCTGGGGTTGACATGGATTTCCCACCCTCGACTTCACATAAGCATTTTAACCCACAGCAGTTCATAGTTGCAGGATAATAGGTGCTAATGCCAAACTCAGCTTTTAAGAGGCATGAAATGTGAACACCTGTGCTCCTTTGTTGTTATTGGAAACAAAGTGGCAAGAGGACAGGTGAGGAACCAGATTAACCCTTGCTGCTACCTTTTATCCCATAGTCATCTCTAGCCTGAACTCTTAACATATCCCTGGCCCAAGCTACAAAAAATAGTCACAGGTTGTTTGATCTAGCACCTTAATTAGCCTTTATGGTTTTTGCTGAAGACAGAATTCTTGTCTAGGTTCTTTGTATAATAGGATTAATATGTGCTTTAAAATTATATTTAAAAAGGTAAATGAAAATTTGCATTTATGTGGATATTCTAACTAGTTTATAAGTGTTAAAAGTTATATAGACCAAGCGTCAAGAAAGAAAATCCAGTGTTTAATGATAGTATCCAAGAAGATTCTAAAGGGAGGTGTCCCAGCAATTCTAAAAGAAATGTCTATACTTTGAATGTGTTGTAGCCCCCTCATTACACTGAGACATTTAAGAATTACCAAATTCCATTTGAGTAACTAAATTTACTCTATTTCCCAATGGAGTTGCAGATGAGGGGCATTTAGCTTTGGTGGACAGCAGTCACTAGTGTTCATGTCACCTACTTAATGCTAAGTCCTTAGTGCTTTCTGAATGAAAAGGTAAAATAGAAAAGAAAAGCCCAGGTTTTCTGATATCTTTTCAAATTTACTTTCAATCAAGGATCTACCTGTACACTATTCTGAAGCTAAGCATTTAAGGATAAAGTCCAGAAATAAAATGTCCGTATTTTCTACTAGCATTGTTTCGTTACGATGATGGGGGTAGGGAGTAAATTCTCAAAAGAAAGCAGTGTTGTGAGAAATGCGAACGTGCTTCAGTGATTCACTCCTGAAAAAAGCTTGGGTATGCAGGCAGTATTGTTTATATTTGTCTTAGGTATTTAAAGTCTCAGGAAACTCAATCTTGGTCCAAAACACTGGGGAAAAAATAACTCCAGACAGTACACTAGTAGTATTAGAATAACTTAGTGTAGCAGCATTGACTAGACTCAACCAAGAAGTCAGAGGGCAAAGAAGAAGCCTGCAGAATCAGTTTCCCCATGGAAAGTGAAAGCATCAGGTTCTACCCCATGGTGAACAGAGGGTCCTTACATGCTTGGGCGTGGGTGTCTGTGTAGATGGGTTGAGGGAATGATTATTACTTGAAGGCTCACACATGTGAGTGTGTGGACCAAGCACGGCATGTGACTGCTTCCAGACCTACAGAGTGGGGAAGCAAAGAAACATGATGATTTCCAATCCTTGGCCCTACCGCAATCCCAACTCCAAAACTGCTAGGGATTCAAGAATGAATGAGAGGTAAGGAATAAGAACAAGAGGCAACTTCTCAGTCATGTGCATGCCACTTGTGTAGATGTACAGAACTACATATGTGTGAATATATCTCCCTCCTCACATACATACCGCAATCACATGGCATAAAAAGTATGTATCATATATGGAACTTGGTAACGTCAGTTAGGACCCTGAGCAGTAATCATAGCCTTATTGCCACTTTTTGTGTTGTGTATACATTGAATGGCTCATAAGATTTTAAGAGATTTTTTTAATGTAAGTATTTCTACTAAATGCACTTATCCTTCTACATGTTTATATATTTTGGTAAAATTGATTTATTAGATACTTGGTATTTTAGTAAGATAAAATTTCCTCAAATGTTTGGTTAATGCTTTGATGTCAAGATTGCACATTGCTGAGTTGAAGCTCAGAAGTTTAGGCAGCTTTGGGCATTTTCAGCTGCAGACTGCAGTTTCCTTGGCTAAAAATTGCACTGTGTTCTTGTGCATTCGCTCATGCTCTAAACTGACATATTTGGTAGCTGTGATGCTTAAGTCCCTAACTACTGGCTCTCTGATGGCAGCGTTGCCATCACATGACCATTTATTTACTTCTTTTGTGGAGTGATGGCGTGGTTAGGTCATTGCCAAATACAGTGCAAGTGGATGTGAGCGTGAGTATGTTGTTGGAAGGTGTACACTTCTCTTTCTTTCAGCTCTTTTATTCACACACCCAGGTTTCTGTTAAGGATTTAATCTTTTATCCATGAAAGAACAATTGGCCAAAAATAACTAAGTTACCTTAAAAAGTGGAAATTGAGGCACTCCAGTTAGATACACCTCCCAACAACATCAGATTTAGTTAGTGCTTAGTGAAACCCCTCAAATATGTATGTATATGCTTTCCTTAATATTATTTATGGTCACCACTACTGCTTTTGTACTTTTTAATGGTGTTGCGATTGAACCACTAGTACACCTGCTACGTATCACTAACAAAACTGGCCAGATGAAAAAAGAAACAGAATGAATTCTGTTCCATTGTAAGAAGTTGGTTTATTTTAATCTTTCTTTATATATCACTAAAAGAAAAGAGTTGTTTGAAAATAATTTTAAGTCCAGTAAGTATGGATAGCATGTTATCTGAAACTTTTAATTTGTACATTTTGGTGTCTGATCATTTGCATGGAAGAGACAATAGTGCCCGTCTGAACTGTTCTCTTGTGCTTGGTTAACATGTACTTCTCTAGGTCGTTGCGTTTCCAATGAC